>OX376665.1:3755000-5005000 GCA_947386135.1 Melanchra persicariae
GTTACGTGCTAATGAGATCTGTTGTGTTTAAGAATTCTAACTGTTGTTAATTTAAAGGTCGTTAAACATACTTTCAATTGATACCAATAATAATTGGGTTTAATGTATTCGTTGCTGGCGGGATATGCTTTAAACTTATTTTCGAAGAGGTGCGATTTTTGTGACGCCGAGTGTATTTGGATTTATCTGACTGCAAAAAAATTAACAAAGCCATGCTCATGTGTGAGTTTTTATTTTGTGGTACGCAAGAGTCAGACCAAAGAATAAGTTTTGTTATATTTCTTGGCAAATTCTCAACTACGCGCACCAAAATTTTTATCAATGCGCTGGCTATGTCATCTCCAGCTCGTCCGGACTTCGTTTCATCCCAGATTGCGTTAGTGGCAGAATTGTCTATATTACAATGACCCGTTAGGTTATAAACTGTGAGTTTACTAGTATAGTAAAAACAAGAGATGTTTGCTTTGGGTAAACTGAAAATATTTTCCAAATCAAAGGTTATTTGCTGCTGTATTTGTGTTTTTAGGATTAATCTCTCTATCTCTTGCTCTTTCTTTATCACCTTCATCTTTACGGATCATATGCTCTTTATATTTCAGTTGTTGATTTTCATCGGGATTAATTATTGCTTTGTGTTCACAACATATATCGCAGGTATCCTTTTTTGGTCGATGAAAACTTATATTAAAGTTTTCATTGAAAACCTTTCGATATTTGTTTTCTTTAACCGGTTCCTTGTGAAGCGAAGCATAAAGCGAATACATCTTTGTGATGTTTAAACCTGGTTCTAGGTATTGACGCTTTGTGGTAGCTCTGCAATAATGCGACTCCTGTACTGGAAATGACTTTATATGTTGTTTAACTTCTTCAAACTTTCCGGGATCAGTTTGTTTTTTGACGTACTTACCCTTTTGGGGAGTAGGCGTTATATTTGCATTCCCGTCCTTTTTTTTATAGAAATGGTATACCCTTTTAACAGAAATATCCAAGGTTGTACAAAATAATTTTTTGCAAACTCTCTCTTTGGTTTTCCCATTTGCAAAGTAGTACACAAAACTGTATTTCCTTCTACTGTTTTCCTTCTGAGTTCTTTTTCTTTCTGTTTGTTTTCTTTCAGTATATTCATTGTAGTATTTATATTTTTGGTTATCATTCAGGCTATAGAACTGAGTTTTTATTTCTTCTCTTTTACTATTTGAAAACCTTGTTGAACAGTTATAATTACAAGTTACATCACAACCAGTTCGAACAATCTTTTTCTGTTTAGTTTTTCCTTTCATATTTATATATTGTTCCCCTGCTTCTCTTTTCTTTTTCATAATATTTCTTCGCCATTTTTCTGGTTGCCTTTTTCTTTTTCGTGTAAGAAGATCAACTGTGTCTTGTTTGTTATCTTCAAAGCTATCATCCTTTTTAATAACTTCTTGGTTAACTACCTTATTTTTCAGTACAACTTTCTTTTCTTTTCCTTTGCACGTCATCAAAATGTTGTACACTTTTTCTTCTTGTTCACTCTTTTTGCATGTATTTGTAATTACATCCTCAGTATCATCAGAAAATAACCTTTTCTTTACTTAATAAACCCTGAAATCAAAATAAGGTTATAATAAGCATAAAAAGTATACTTCTACTCTTGATTTATTTTACTAACTGAACAGAATAAATTATGTTAAAAGCAAACTGATCCCAGAGAGATTAAACTCAAATTGAAAATTATTTATTGCGTTAAAGATGGTAAAGAATTAAAACATCATAATAAAGTCATTTCTAGTACACGAGTCACAGCAAACCATATTTGAGCGTCTATTTTATTTATCCTGCGTAATAAAACTTAACAGTCTTATTGAAAAATACTGAAGCGATTGTGATGAAAACTGGAACTGTACCGTAATAAAAAAAAATAATCCAACAAAAATTATGATTTCTAGTTGTCGAGAAATTCGTGGACAGACATACATACATTAATGGAAATTGAAACAGATGTTTAGTAACCCATTTATACTAACATATACGAATATTATGCAATTGAAATAATATTACACACAACACATACGGACCGCAATGATAACTCCTTCTTTTTTAAGTCGGTTAAATAAAAATAGGTAGTAAATAGTTATTATTTTTGTAAGCAAACTTTTACCGTGACTTTGCCCGCATGGAAAACGTTTATCACAACTTCTACAACCTGATCACGTCTTACATGCGAAAAGGTAACAATCATCCTGTATATAACACACAAGTAACTTCAAACACTAAAACAAAAGAAAGTCAATAAAATTCCAACGTACCTTTCCAAATCAGAATCCCTCAATTTACAATCCTTTTTCTTCGTTGTTACTGACATTTTAAACTACAATAACTGCATAAAAACAATATAATTCTGAATTTTGTCATAGAAACCAAGACTGCCTATGTGGACTAGGCCTGCAGTGCGTGATACCAGTTACGGAGGTGACGCGAGAGGCTATCGTCGCGGGTGCAAGGGAAGTGTCGTGTATCGATCATGTTTGGGTGCGAGCAAAACAGCTGGGAGACTGCCATTCGTTTGTTATTGAGTGCTTCATGTCGGATCATCACGTGGTGGGAGTCTCGGTACCGTTACTTGTGACGCAACCCTGCACTGGTAGTGTGAACTCGGACACTCGGTATGTGATTAATAATAAGTTAGTAGCTAAGCAGATCTCTGATTACGATTGGTCACAGCTGTTGTTTATTGATTGTCCTTCAACTGTGTATTGTAAGTTGCAAAATGTCTTTAATCAAATTTATAAAAGTAGTAAGACTTTAATGTCAAAGACTAAAACACGGATTACACAACCATGGATAGGCAGAGATTTAAATGAAATGTTGATGCGTAGGGATAGGTTATTTAGGGATTGGAAAGAAACACCAAAAAATAACACGAAAAGACTAGAATACACGAGATTTAGAAATAAGGTAAACAAGTTAATATTTAAAGCAAGAAACAAGTTTCGGCAAGAAGAAATTAAGAAGTGTAAAACGGGGACCCAAAAAAAAATTGGGACAAAATTAATAATTGGACAGGTAGGAAAAAAGCAAATATAGATGATAATGTTAAAAGATACTTTGGGGATAAAGACACAATGTATAATATATGTAGGGTGGGGTATGTGGTAGACCCAAATAAAGACGCTTCGTTGCTATGAATCTTCTTTTATTTTGTAAAACTTCTTAACTTCGTAAAATACGTCTTCCTCTTTCGTCGTAAAAATCTCAGTCTCTTTCCCTTTCACACACATACTCTCTCCTTCACTCATCGCTGCGTTCATACATCCATCACTCGTTTATAATTTTGATGCGTTCTGAATTTAACATCCCACATATATGTAGTCAATTTGCGGATACATTTACTAACGAAATTATCGCTATTAAACATAGTTGTAGTATTAAATTATTAGACAGAAGTAAATATGTAAGAGCAAGTGATGTGACGTTTCGCTTTAAACCAGCAACCTCTGACACAGTTTGCAAAATTATCGATCAGCTGAGTAGTGATAAGGCACCAGGCATTGACTGCATTCGAGTTATAGACTTAAAAATAATCAAGAATAAAATCTCACCGGTATTGTCGCACTTTGTCAACCTGTGTTTATCAAAAGGGGAATATCCTAGCCTGCTTAAATAAGCTTTAATTAGGCCCATATACAAGCAGGGTGCGCACTCAGATTACGCTAATTACAGGCCGATTGCTATCTTATCAGTTATTAATAAAATTGTGGAAAAGGTAGTAGTCGGCCAGGTTAGCGAATTCTTAGAGCAAAATAATATATTAGCGGATGCACAGTATGGTTTTAGGCATGGTCGTAGCACCGTAACAGCACTGTCACAATTTTCCGAAGATATGAACAGTAGTCTCGACCAGGGCCACCAGGTCCTGGCACTGTTCATTGATTATAAAAAAGCATTCGATACCCTGGACCACGAGGTGCTGTTGCAGGCCATGGATGAGTGCGGAATCCGGGGCCCCACAAACAGGTGGTTCCAGAGTTATCTGAGTGGCAGAACCTTACAGACCTGCATTTCTGGCGTTGCTGGTAAAGAAGCAGTGGTACAGCTTGGTGTTCCAACTGGCTCAGTCTATGGTCCGGTTGGCTATGTCATGCATGTCAGCGTCAGTAATGTGGTGAGAAATTGTCGGGTGTATATGTACGCGGACGACATGTGCCTTCTTTACTCCTCTAAGAATATACAAGAGGTTATGGCTGTGCTGCAGGCTGACTTCGATAATATCATCCGGTGGGCGCACGATAATGGTATCATACTTAACCTAAAGAAGACGAAAGTGATGCATTTGCATTCACCACATAACTTGGTGGCGAAAAATGTTAGGAGCTCGGATATAGGTATCGTGGGTCACACGTATGAGTGCATGCACGTTAGAAATGTAAACTGTGTCTGTCAAAGGTTGGAGTATGTTAGTAAATTTAAGTATCTAGGTCTGTGGGTAGACCGCAATATGAATTGGAAAACACAGGTTGACACAGTGTGTACTAAGCTTAGGGCAGTGCTGAGGAAGTTTTATATTCTGAGGGCGCCGTTGAGTAGAAAAACGCTGCGTGTTATTTACTTTGCTCTCGCCGATTCATTGCTAAGCTATGGATTGAATACGTATGGTCGTACATTTAAAACCTATCTTAACAGTATAAAATTGCTGCAAATTCGTTTTATGAAATACCTTGTTAACTCACAAACAAAACTTACTTGTAAAGAAAATTATGAAAAACTTTTTAAGTATGTAAGGTGCTTCCTGTACATGAGAAAGTCAGGTACCTGCTGGTTCTAGAACAGTACTATAGCGACCAATTCAAAGTAAAGGTGCAGAATAGGTACAATACTAGAAGCGTTAGAGAGCGTAAAATCGTGCGACCACAAGTAAAAAATTACTATGGCAAAAGAACTAACAAGTACTTGACCCCTACACTTTTCAATAATCTCGATTGGCTGAGAAAAGATAATACCAGAATAAGTAAACAAACACTACAAAATAAATTAAAAACTGTTTTCCTTAAAGAAGTTGTCGCAAGATGTGATAATACCCACTAACTTTTGTTATAATGAGAAATCATATTTATTTTGTAAGTAGGATGTAAATTACACTACGCGTCAATTTTTTGTTTCTTTTTTTTTTTTTTTTTTTTGATTTGGTCACAACACGTCAATCTTGTAGTTTTGTTGTTCAAGATAGCTGTTGATAAGCCTATTGTAAACATTGTAATGAGGTACCCATAATCACCGAGCTAGTGACTATGATGTAAGAAAATTGCACACCTGAGGTGCGACGGCTAAACGTTCGTAATTCATTACATTGTATCGCAATATAATATTTGAACCAAATGACGTATCAAGACGAGCGCTATTCCCGCCGACAAACTGTTACGCAGTTTGGTGGGTGTATTTAAAATGTATTTGTGTTTGTCCTGAATAAACGATTTATTATTTTTATTTATAATTAGTTGTTCCTTGGCCCATGGCCGTGAGAAGTACAGGTTCCCTACTTGTACTCCCCAGCCTATGTTGGAGGCGTCCGTGGTAATAAAAATCTTTGGCTCGGGAAGGAACATTCTTCCCGGTCGGGATAGGTTCTTTATCCACCAGTTTAAATCGTCCATGGCCGGCCTTGGCAGCAAGCACATCCTCTTGGGGTTCTTTTCTGGTAGAGCGCGAGACGCTCTTTGAAGGTTTCTTGTAAATAGACGCCCCGAAGGAGTCACCAATGATGCGAATCCTAGTCTGCCTATCAGCGACGTGCCTTGGCTTCAGCTCCAACAACGGCCATTTAATAGTCTTTTCAGATCTTTTGAAAGCTGATCGCATTTCTGTTTCGGTAGACTTTTTCTGTTTGCAAACGTATTCCAAATTATGCCCAAGTATTCTTGTGTGGCCTTCACGATCGACTTTTCCAAGTTTAGGACCCAGCCGAGACCTTGCAGGGGATAAACAGCGTGTCTCATCTGTGATTCCAGTATTTGGGGGGTCCTGGTGGGCAAATAAAAATCGTCCAAATAGACCAGTACGCGAATGCCTTGCGCTCTTAATATGCTTGCCACCCATTTGCTTACTCGGGAAAAGGCTAATGGAGCACTTGAGAGACCGAACGGTAGGGAGGTCATTTGGTAAAGATGGTTTTCGTAAGAGAAAGCGAGGTACCGGCGATGACTCTCTCTTATTGGTATGTGGAAGTATGCTTGCGAGATGTCTATTTTTCCCATGTAGTCGTCCTTCTGGAGAAATTTGGGAACGTAGTTCTGATTTACTAGACGAAACTTTCTTGAACCCAAGTAAAGGTTTAGTCGCCGAAGGTCGAAAATTTGACGTGCCTTTCCATTCCGTTTGGGTATCAAGAACATTCTTGATAAAAACCCCGTTTTGGCTGTTGATCTTTCGATTACGCCTAGATTCAATAGAGTTGATATTTCCTTGATCATTAGTTTTGAGGGTTTTGTGGCAAACTGTGCTATCAAGTTTGGGCTTAGTGGGATAGACGGAGGTTTCCTCGCGAATGGTAACGCGTAGCTGGTTATTATCTTTAGAATAGAATCTGGGGCTCCCAGCTTTCGCCACTGCTGCTTGTAGTTCTTTAATTGCCCCCCTCTGAAGTCCTTGTCAATATTTACGGCGTTGTTGACGCTGCTCCTTCTTATCGGTTCTCTTAGGTTTGCCACTTGCTTGCTTCCGCTTCTGATTAGGTGCTTAGGATGGTCGAGTGTGCCAAACAGGGTTCTTGGACCTTTGTGTACGGGACGTAACAGGTTGGTTTCTTTTACTAGACTGCTGAAAAGTCTGTCTCTCTTTATCCGGAGCCTTCCCGAAGCGAGAAGGAAAAATACGCGATGCGCCACCATTATCCCTTACAAAGCTAGAAAGCTTTTCTTCCTGAAAGAGGTGTGTTTCTGATGGTGGTATCTCTTGCAGCATGGACGTTAGGGCGTCACTTCTCGTCTTAAAGTTTTTGCGTCTCATATCAATCGTCTCAGCTCGATGCGCACAGACATACTGCAACAGATCATCTGACGTTGCCCTAAAATCCGAGCCCTCTGACAATAACTTTTTCAAGTCTGCAGAAGCCGCCGGAAAATCTGCCGCAAGCTTCTTGAGCTCTTCGGCAAGTGCCTTTCTCTGACAGAGCAGACTATGGACTTGTGCCCAAAACTCCATCTGGTTTGCTGAGAAGTCCCGACGTTTGTATTCCGAGGTCACTCAACTCGGCATTCACTTTTAAAGTGCTAAAGACCGGCGATGCGTGCAATCTCTTTACCGCTTCTTTATACCTTATGCGGTTCCACGCCTCCGACACAAACCTTTGACAAGCAATGCGTTCTGCTTTGATCTGTTCTGACGGTGTTCGAATCGCGGGTTCCGCCTCCTTTACCGCAGGAAGAAACTCTAATTCAGCCCAACTAGTTTGAGCAGAAACTAGTTCTAAACCAGAGCCCAAGAGTGGTGCATGCAAATCGTTAGGTGATTCCAACCTCGATGGAATGGGAAGGTCAACTTCTTCACCCGATGACGACTTTTCTTCGTAAGAGCTCTCCCGCGACAGGTCATTGCTCGCCGGAGCCAACGAATCAATTTTCTCCATCAGGTTCGAAAACATGTCGTTCATCCGTTGCTCTAGAATGTCTATTCTAGAACGTTTTGTTCTAGTAGCCCATGCCTCACTCGATTCTGGATCTGAAGAAATACGTCTTCTTTTCATACCCGTGGGCTCGCCATCCGTCTCAAGAGATAAGGCTCGATCGGCTTCCTTCCTTGACATGGGCCTTTCAGTACCCCTAGCACGAATCACTATCGAAAAAACATTCGTATCGTCATCGTAAGCATTTTGTATGGGAACTTGAACAGCGCCTCTGGTGTGCGTAAATTGAACTAATTTTCAGAGCACGAACTAATACATGTAAGTTTCGTATCGCCATCGTATCGAATACGAAACGTAACTTGAGCCGTTTGTATGAAGATAGCTAACACGAAGGCATAAAATGACGGATAGTATCGTAATTGTCGAAGGCTGGCTTGCGAGTTTCACGAATGTTTATTCACTTTAAATTTGACAGTGAGAAAACTTTCGTCGGAGTTTATTTCAAGAGTAAAATTATAATTTATGTGATTTTGTTGATATATTTTGTTAGAAAATGTTTAGATTAACAAGAAGCGCCCCACGGCGTAGTGCATTGTACTATTATCTTGCAGCGCGATTGATAGTTGGAAGTAGAAATGTACGAAGAGAAACAAGGTGTTTGATTTATTTTTGAACACTATATATGTATACTACATACATTAAAATTGGTAAGATGCAGACATTGAATAGTTTGCTTTTTGTTGTTATATGTAGGTTCTTGTCCTTCATTACTTCCCGTAGGCCCCAATACCTTTTCCAACTGTTTGCTATCCTTCTTTCGATTTCTTTGTTTATGTTTTCTTTAGGTGAAATCAGCTGTCCGAGATATACATATTCTTCAACATAACTAATTTGTGCATCGCCTACAATTATGCTAATTTTATGTCCATTGGTCATTACTTTTGTTTTTTCGGGATTTAATTTTAGTCCTACTTTTTAACTCTCAGATGCAAGTTCGTTTAACATTAGGTTTAGGTCTCGTGGCGTTTTTGCGAATAACACAATATCATCGGCAAACCTTAAATGTGTTAGTGTGCAGCCGTCAATATTTAAATGTATGGAAGCCAAACATGGTCCCTAACAAAAAACACAACCAATAGAATTGCCATTTGTCAACGAGCAATGGAGAGACGTATGCTAGGAGAGAAGGGATAAAATAAGAAGCATCAACATTAGGAAAAAGACCAACATGCAGGACGTAACCGTAAAAATAAAAAGGCTAAAATGGAAGTGGTCAGGACACATGATCAGAGGAAAGGACAAGTGGAGCAAAATAATTACACAATGGTACCCAAGGGAAGGTAAAAGGAAAAGAGGTAGACAACAAAAACGATGGGACGATGATATCAGGCAGGTTGCAGGCATAACATGGAGTAGAGTGGCCAGAGAGAGACCAGAATGGAGTAGGTTGGAGGAGGCCTTTGCCAACTGGCAAACGGACCTACAAATAGTAAAGAAGCACCAAATACGCGAATAATTTTAATTATGTAAAATATATAAAACAGTGCATTAGTACATGAAACGAACTGTATTTTAGTGTCCGAATAAAGGCTTTATTATTTATTATTATTATTATTATTTTTATATATGTATACTTATAAGTTAATAAAAAACAAGTTATCTACAGAGAAATCTCAAGGAGAGCTCTACTCAGAAAGAATTTGGCAAATATTAACATACAAAACCTTAGCGACACAGAATTTAAAAATAGATTTCGTCTAAGTAAGGAAGCATTTTTGTTCTTGTGTCGCGAATTAAAAGAAAAATCCAGTCTAACATCAAGTAAAAGGATCAGTCTGGAACACAAAGGAAGTGTAGTAAATAAGCTACTTAAGCCTTACTTACCTACCTTTCTAACTAAAATATTTTTTTATACTTTGTACCTATAATGTGAACATTGACTAATACATACTATGTGAATATAATATACAGATACAATAAAACTATTAACTCTTTAATATTTTTATTTCTAGGTGCTGTGTGCTTTGTCATTTTATGCTACAGGCTCCTACCAAAGAATATTAGGAATGGCTAAATATTTAGGGCAAACTACAGTGAGCAAATATGTGAGGCAGGTTACTGCTGCTCTTGTTAGCCCTTTAATATTAAATATTTTGTTGAAATTTCCAACAACACGAGAGCAGCGAAATATTGTAAAAAACAAGTAAGTAATAATAATAATAACTATGTAGGCCAATAAAAACTAATTTAGTGCAGAATGTTATACAGCAAAAGGAGCATCAACTGAATAACCACAAATATGATAGCTATCTAATACTATACAATTTTACGTACAATACTTTATTTACAGATTTTATACAAAATTTGGCATCCCTGGAGTAATAGGATGCATTGATGGATCTCATTTTCATATATTCACTCCAAAAAGAGACATAGAACACTTATTTTACTGCAGAAAGCATTTCTACTCACTAAATGTGCAAATGGTGAAACATTACTCTACTAATTTATACTAATAACCTTACAATTAATTATTATGTTAAGTATACACTTATACATTTTGTACGATTTACATTGTAGATATGTGACAGTGAATGCAGAATTTTAAATGTTAATGCAAAATATGGAGGTGCCACCCATGACGCTTTTATTTGGGAAAATAGTCAAGCCAATAGGTATATCCAAGACTTAAACCAAAATAATGAACAAGTGTGGCTTTTACACAGATGCTGCTGAAGGCACTCCAGAGGCAAAATATACTACCATCCATGGGAAAGCCAGAGTTGTAATCGAAAATACTTTTGGAAGGCTTAAAAATAGGTGGAGATGCCTTTGTAAGGACCGCACATTACACTACACCCCTGAGAGGTGTGCGTCTATTATAATGGCATGTAGCGTTCTACACAACCTAGCATTAGATTTTATGGTGCCTGATCCTGAAGATGATATAATATGTTCTTCAGGATTAGGCGTTTCAACATTTTCTTCTCCAGAAGAAGCTTTTCACGAAAGTGGTTCTAGAGATGACTTGATTCGCGGTAGAGCCATAAGGAACATGTTAGTAGAGAGGATTAATCGGCTTCATAATGTAAATAATTAATTTGGGTTTTTGTGTAAGCATGTTGAACTCTTTAATAAAGGGAGCAGTAGAGGATAAAAATATAGTATATGTTTGAAACAAATGAAAATGAAAAAGATTTTATTCACAAATATATAATACATAATAATAACACAAATATGATGTTAGTTATTTACAAAACAGAATTAAGTATGTACCTTTAAGATATAACTTTCATGAATATAGCTTTATCATCTCAGCCGTACGACACCCATTGCTAGACATAGGCCTTCTCCAAGTATGAATATAGTTTAAGCAAAATAAATTTAATTCTAACATATACAAAATGTTTTTTTTTTTAAGAAATAGAAGTGAATAGTGTATGTGAAGTCTGTTATCGAACCTTAATATGAATAAAATAAAAAATCAGACACTATTCACTTCTTTTTCTCTAAATAGATATGATTTTAATAACTTTAACGCCTCTTTCATAAAATCTAACCACTGAGCTTGCAACTGAAGCGCTACATCACGCTGACGAATCCTGTCTCGTTCTAATTCTTGCGCTATTCGGTCACGCTCCCTTTCATACTCCCTAGCATTCTCCTCACACTCCTTAGATATTTTTAAAACAGAGTCTTCTGGCTTCTTCTTTTTTTTCGGCGGTTGCCACTGGGTTTCCACTGGATTTGATGCCGTTAGTGGTGGTGAAGTTCTGGTGGCTGCGGAGAACGACTGTAGGTTGACTGCTTGTTCCTGGAGTATTCCATTCATCTGGAAATTGTGATTCAACGTAAATACTATTGCTAGCTTTAGTTATCAGGTTTTTTTTTTTAATTTAGTGTGTGCTTTGCCGGATTCCTACTTGACTAGTTTGTGTATTAGATAAGCATATATAAGTAGGTAAGTTGCAGACAAGGTAAACTTTCAACAATATTCTGTCCCAATACTATTCAGATAATTCGAAAATCATTAATTGAGCATTTCTCAAAATTTTTGACCATAATTTTAAAAATTGTCTTAAAATATACTATGTATATTTAGGACATATTATGATAAATACAGCTAGCTAAATCTAGACAGATTCTGAATTTCTGATTGGTTTTTTGTTTTAATAGAGTTTTTATATAAAAAACCTGTAAAATATTAGTTGAGGACGAAATAAAAGTTCTTATTTTGTTACTTGGAAATGAGTGAAAACCATAGAAAAACACGCAGGCTATATTATAAATTTATGTTTTTCTCTGTTGATCATAAATTTAACAACATCTTGAAAAAGTGAAAGTTGCGAAAAACATAATAAAATAAATTGTTTTGGCAGAACTGGGTATTTTTTGTTACCATTTGAACACTTTCTAATCAAAATGTTTAGTTTTCCTATAAGATACAAAAAGGAGGATGCTATATTTTCTATTTATAATAATAATATTTATCATAGAGTTGTTTTAAATGATTGATTATAGCGTTTCAATTTAAAGAAAAAGAAATATCTATCATAATTATCAGCATAATTTTGGGACAGTATCAAAACAAGAAGCTTGGGTAACAAAATTGGAAATGTAAGGCTTAGCATACACACACTTGACACTCTCTCATAAAATGAAAACAAAATAAGCAAAAATAAAAACAAAAATTAAAAATTTATTGAGAATATTATTCCAAAAACAAAACTTTCACTATGGAAACAAATAAAAACTTCTAATTAATCATACAGTCTTAATTCTCTTTGGCTAAAATCAACATTTTTAATGATATAAATAACACAACATATTTTTTTTTAATCTCACGAAAATTTATAGAAGGGCTAAGTGGACAAAGATGTTATCTAACAAAATAAAAAAAATCCGACTTTTTTGCATGCATAAGTTTTAACAGATGACAAATCAATTCATGAACTTAAAACACGCCAATTCACGTTCGTTGCATAGTTACAGAGTTAGCAAACGGTTCGCAAATGTTTTCAGCAGAAATTTGATTATTATTATTTTTAATCTCTCATTACTCGTTTAATACTATTTGCTAGTTAACACCTTTATCCACTTAACCCTTTTTATTCCAATACTTATATTCCGTACTTATTATAAAAACAACGTCCTTGCAGAGCTTATAATCAATATCTCAAACAATTAGGCACCAAATTAATCACATCTACATATTAAATCTAAATAATTATCTTTGGTCGGAAATATTTTAATTTTAATGTCAGTAAAGAACGCAAGATGTATTTTAATAATGTTACAAATACTTGATAAGTATTTAAAATAAATTTCAAAATTAGACATTACAAAAGACACACTCATCCTCAGGGTAGTGGTCGTAGACACTGAAACTTTTGCATGCCTTACACCAGAATAAATTACTGTCTAGTAACAGTCTGATCTGTTCAGGATGCATTGCTACTACAAAATGAGGAAAAACACTATGCAATATGTTATTAGTTGCACTTCCACATCCAAAACATTTTTTTGATAGTACGAAATGTGTGACTGACCAGGGCCATACAATATTATCTTCTAAAAAAGCAAGAAAGTCGGTCTTCTTCAGAAACTTATCAATATCAAGGCAAATCACCATTTTTGAGACACACCTTAAGGTGATTTTCCTGTAAAATTAAAAAATAAATCAGAAATCTGATAAAAACCGCTGCTTACCGTTCGTACAACATTAATTTAATCATCTTCAAAACAAAAATCACAGATATAATCAAAATATGCTTGTCCTTCTGTGCACTTATCACAGTAATAATTTTTGCAAGACATACATTTTACCAGATGATGCAATGACGTGGGAGTTTTGCACTTATAACAAGCCATTTTTCTTGTCACAGGAATCTGCAATGATTTTTTTGCGGCATTACGAGTATATGTTTTAAGTTTTGAGTTTTTAACTGGATCCCGACTAACTTCAGATGTTGAAGGATACGAATCTATTGCATTAAATGTAATATTAGGCGTAACGTTTTCTTTGCTTTTCATTAATTTGTTTGCATCATTTTTAGTCATTTCACTAAAATTATTTATTTTACTAATATTTGATAGCATTGAGTACATTTTTATTAGAATCAACTTCTCCCATAACTGGGTTTGAGTCAATATCACTCAGGTCTATAATATCAATGCGATTTTCAGCGGAATTATCTCCGCTAGCAACGTGTTCTTCTAGATCCAAATCATCAATACTGTATAGTATTGGCAAATCATCTATCATCTCAGTATCAAGAATTGGTAACTCATTTAATTTCGGCGATAACGTTTGGTTATCTGTGGGCTCATTATTTTCAGATTCTTGGTTGTTACCATGTGTAAAATTTGGGTATTTGTGTGTTTGTGGATCATAACAACTACAGACATTTTTACTACAAAAACAGCTGAGGATACGATGTTGGATTTCATCATTACCTTGTTCTGAAATAACTTGATGAATACTCATTGTCCCTTTTATGGTCTTTAGGCCAGTAGGTATAAGTTGGCTTATCGCGTAGATCTCTGTGTCAGAAACGTAAAACACTTTTACAGCTTTTACACAAGATTTCAACGTCAAGTACACATCGGTAGCGCTTATAACATCTTTTCCATATGCGATTTGCCTATCAAGAGCCCTCTTGACGACCCCTCCAATAGCATCAGCCACACCCTTTCCGTGCCCACTTTCAAAAAATGACCACGAAATATTAACCTTGTAGAAAGACGAATAATATTTTATGAGGAAAAAGTTCTTTTTCTGACGGTATTGTGAACTAGGCCCATCAGAAAAAAAAAATATTTTCTTTAGATTAGGAACTAAGGATTTCCCCAGTTCTATAATAGGCTTTAAGTGGGCCCATATGGCATGTGGCTGATGTATACTGGAGGGGGAGACCGTACAAAAAGACTTCTGTCCGCCTTTATAAAATATGACTCCCGTATGTAAAGTGACTTGCACTTTGGAGGCACCGAAATGCATTGCCTGCACTTCTTCTGCCATTTTGCATTCAAAGTTTTCAGAAAAGTCACAATGCACAGCCATTTCATCATCATTTAAGTTTTCAATACAAGTTTTATATTTTTCTGTTTGATGCCACATATTAAAACTGTGAACTTTAAATAATTTTAAAGATGCTTCAAAAGAAATGATTAGTTCTGTAATTGTACCCTTTTTATATGATTTAACAGTTCTTTTGGTTTTCACTTCCTGTTCATCATCATTTGTTCGTTTTTTATAAGTGTGCTCCTGAATTTCCCACATTTGCCACGTAATTTCTTGAGATGATTTATCATTTTCCAAATTGTAGTCTAAAGCTACACTTTTACATGTTTCGCATTTGCCATACATACACGCGAATGATTCAGTATTACATACTACTTTCTTTAGGAGATCATGAGTATTACTAATATCAACCACTTTGTGATGTTTAAGAGCCGCCAATTTAAAACTCATATTGCTGTGTTTAATACAGAGACAAGTATTTCGTTAAGTTAGGTGAAATGATGTAAAATGGTCTGTACCGGCAAAAAGAAGCAAAAGATGCAGAGCCACCATCTGATTTGTATTTTTGGTATAGAATTTGTAATGAATTATTAAGGAATCTTATTTGCTGTTTGTTTTTCTTAAAAGTTTTACATTCTCGTTTGCCAGAGGTGGCTCTGCTTACATCATCTCTAATATAAAAATCTATTATAGAATTTTTGAGCTTCAAAATCCTATTCTTTGTTGTTTTATCTCTAACTCGTGCACTTAGACCTATTTGTTTTGAAATTAACGACTTAGCTTTATTATTTTTCACGAGATCATTAGTAGCGATTTTCTTTATAACGTCTCTCTCTTTATTAGTTTTACATTGTTTATAGGTTGACTTAAGAGAAGCTTCTAAAATTTCATTCCTAGCTTTCAACTTGTTAAGTTCTACTTCATACTTTTTCTTTTCTTGCATTTGGCTTTTCTGCGATCGGTATAATCTCTTCCTCATAGTTTCTAAAGCTCGATTTAAATGTATAATACGACATTGGGCGGCAGTGTATTTTTGTTTATAATTAATTTTCGATGTCCTGGAACTAGAACGTTTTGGCGTGTTTGCAGTATTCGATGTCTGTTCGCAAGTTTTTTTCTTATCTTTTTGCCTTTGTTTCTCCTCTCTCCATTCTTTTCTTTTCTTATTTTTTTCTTCTTCTGTCATTTCTGATACCTTCTTGTACTTATATTTCGATTTTATTCGTTCTAAATTTTTCTTTCTTTGTTCTTCTAATTTTTCTGGGTTTAATTTTAAGCGTTCTCTATAACGTTTCATCTTCTCAGCCGCCGTTAACGGCATTATTGCGTAGAATAGGTGCGCTGGGTTGTTAATAAAATTGTTTTACTGTGAGGATAAAATAACAATGTAACTATTCATACCTGACGTTTCTTAGTAGGTATTTTCCAAGTACTGGGCCCCTTATGATTTTTTTTACGAGAATAACTTCTCTCACCTGCAAGCAATATAATAAAATTTATTTGTCAAATGTTTAAACAAAGAACTCTCCATCTCTAAACACGATCATGATGTTGTCAACTGCAAACCACAATGGACGATCTCTAATACTCATCTAATTCGAAACTTAAAGTACCCACGATCCTATTGTTGAAGCTCGGGCAGGTGATGTTAAACAAACATAAAAAAAAACAAATGTTGGACCCATTACCGTACCTTATTATATGCATGAATTAATATTAACAGGGTCCTTCATTTAATGCTCACCTTATTTTTTACAATACAATGCAATACATTAAAAATCTATTTGAAAAATGAAATACATACTTTAGTGCTTCAGTCAGCTGATATACGCAACTATTTTTATTTTGTAATTTATATTGTAATATATATGTGATCGTTATTATTTAGTTTAATTGTGTGTCTGTGTTATAATTTTCAAATTTAGCAATATAAACATAACAAAATATACATTATGGAAAGTGAGATTAAACGAATATAGTTACCTACACGTAGTATAGCAATTTTGTGAGATGTGTACTTAGCTTTAAAAACTCCTTTTTTGTTACCCCTCGTTCTGGTTATACGTTACCACGCGAAAGTAACAAAAACAGAAGTAACGAAATGACGGGTACAGATTTTCAATAAAATACATATTCTTTAAAACTCAATAGTTAAAACAGTATTTTACATCAAATTGTAGTCCATAAAATTAACTATTTATCAATTTTAACAAGAATATCAAGTATCTTGAACTTACCTTCATACAGAATAACAAAATCCGGATCGAATTTGTCGCAGTGCAGGGCACAACGTTAAGTCGCGGCTGTTGTCGACACCAAAATGACATCACAACAAAATGGCGATGTGAAATGTCGTCAATAGTGTTGCCAAAAGAAAAAACACTAACTAAATTAGTAGTTTAAAAAATTTTTCGACACAAAAATCGGTAACAAAATCGGCATTCCGTTTTGGATTTTTTTATGGGACAATATTATTTTCCGAAAACTGATTAATTTACGACGTATTTCACTATATACTAAATAAAACATGTATTCTAAATACTCTAAGTAGTGTTTTAAGACTTTAACATATATTCAGTTTCTTAGAATATAATGAAATAAATGAGTTCAAAACACTGCGGTCACAATGGGACAACTTATTTTCCATACTACGAAAATTTTGGTATTTTGGATTATTAATTATTTATTGTAGTTATTGTGGTTTATTTATAGTTTTGATATTTTCTCTGATAATTAAGTAATATCAATGAAGTTACGACAGTCATGTATGTTATTTATGTCATCGTAGTAAAAAGATAATCAAAGACCAAAACATGGGACATCGACATTGCGGTTGCGGTCAAAAAATTTGAGAAATGCTCAATTATCTCTTCACTATATTTCCCTGAGATTATACCGATTGCTATGAAAATAAAATAAGAAAGGTGGTGGCGGTGGTGGTGGTGGTTGGCGCGGTGGTTGAGCGATCGGCTGCTGCGCTGCGTGTCGCGGGTTCGATTCCCGCACGGAATAAATATTTGTATGGCCTACAGATAGTTGTTCCGGGTCTGAATTCCTAGTGTGGGGCAACGTTTTTTAAAAAAAAGGAAAAAAAAGAAAGAAAGACCTACTACATTACCAAGCAAAAAATATCACACCTGTACAAATCCAGCTTCTTGTATAGGCATCCCAGTAGCAGCCTGCACCCCAATTAAATTTAAAACTCTGTTTTCAAGGTCTGTAAGTATTATCTGAATCGCTGGCCCACCGCCTGTACCCTAAGCAGACCTATTTATTTTCGCCCACTTTTTCTTAACATTATTTTTGAAATCACTCCAAACCTTTAAAAACATAAATTAACACCAGACCATTACAAAAAGAGCAGGATGCCCAGCACCAACATAAATGCATGCATGTATTTCTAATTGTGTGAAGTGTGTTTTTAAGATTTAATAGGCTTACCTTCCGCCACTTTTCCTCTGTTCGAGAATCCCCAGTGCCATCACTATTGAGCAAATCGGTTAACTCCTTCCATTTTTGCTGCACATAATGTCTACCTCGAGGACCCCCGCTAGGTTTGGATAAGTCTCCATGCCTAAAATAAATTTAACGCGAGTTAAAGGATGTGTGCTCCAATATTAATTATAATGTTACCTTTCTGTTTAGATTTTATTCAACTTTATTTTTAAAAATTCACATGAATAGCCTAATACTTTATTTGACTTGAGTATACAAATAAATTTAGCTCTTTTAAACTCAACAAAACTATATTTCAAATATCTCATTGAAACACTAAGTATTAAAATCAACATTATTTAAAATGCTTAAGAAAATAAAATCATTATGTACGAGGGGGCGTTTTTAAGTACGCGGAATGGAGGGTAAGAAGTGTAAATAAAAATACAAAATTATTTTTCTTTTTCAATATATTCACCTGCTACCCTTATACATTTTTCAGATCTTTCAATTAGCTTATGTATACCTTCATAAAAAAATGTTTTGTCTTTGTCCGAAAAATAGGCTGAAACCGCGTCCTTCACTTCTTCATCAGTAGAAAATTTCTTCCCACGAAGTTCTTTTTTGAGTTTTGGAAAGAGGTAGTAATCACTGGGAGCCAGGTCTGGGCTGTAGGGTGGATGATCTAAAATATCGAAGCCCACGTTATGCAGGGCAGCCAAAGCAACACGGCTCTTGTGAACTGGCGCGTTGTCGTGTAGAAGAAGGACACCTTTGGTTAATTTTCCCCTCCTTTTTTCTTTAATGCTTTCTTTTAACCTCTCGAGGATGGAAGCGTAGTATTGTCCGGTTATAGAAACGCCTTTATCTTTATAATCGATCAACAGGATCCCTTCCGAATCCCAAAACACTGTTGCCATGATTTTTCCAGCCGATTGTGACACTTAAAACTTCTTGGGTGGTGGTGTGCCTTTTTTGTGCCACTGCATAGAAACCTGTTTCGACTCAGGTTCATAATGATGAACCGAAGTTTCATCTCCAGTAACAATTTGACTTAAAAGTCCATCCTTATCTTCGTTACAGAGGTCCAAAATCGTGCGAGAACACTCCACGCGGCGTTGTTTTTGAGGCGGCGCACGGTGGGCTGAAAATCGGCTTTCATAGACTTAGGGATTCCAATTTGCAAGTGCTTGTTTTTATGTCGGATATCGCTTTTATTAGTCATTACTATGTACAAAAATGACACCCGAGTTAATTCTGCCCAAAAACGAAGGAAATATAATTTTTTTACGAAAAATTTGTATGAAGCTAGTATGAAAAATCGAATTATCTATTATTAAATATCATTAAATATTACAAAAAAACCCAAACACACTCAAATACTTTACAAATATGTACATATATATTTTTTTTACAAATTTTCCTTATCACTCTCGTTGTCAGACTCCAATTCTGAGTCAGCATCCAGATTGGATATATCCAAAAACTCGAACTCAGTTTCCTGAAATTGAATTAAGTAGAGAGTTTCAGCAAAAAAGCTCTGCTTTTTCTTGGCATCTAACTTAGGCCTTTGTGCACTTAGCAAAGGATCCGAAGAAACAACAAGCATATTTAAAATGTCTTGATTAGAATCCTGCCTGCTTCTTTTCCGCGAATGATGTTCTCGAAACCTCCTAAAATCTTTGTTTCGAGACTCTGAGGCTTCTTCCGAGAGAGTCCCAATCGGCACAATATTATTTTTCTCGATTATGTCAGCCCCATGGATTAATAACTTATGAACGGTTGACGACATGTAGTACCAGTCGTATAATAATACGTACTTTTCTGCTGTTTTGCGAGCATAATCTCTAAATTTTATTATATCGACCTGCTCTCCAGATGTAATTGCTTGTAAAATTACAGCAAATCTTTTGATGAGGTCTTCATCCAAACCGGTTATAGCTGCGGTTTTATTAGGAAACTCAAAGAATTTTCTTGCAGTATTCCCGTCATTGGTGGTTCCCGAGCCTTGTTTTACTATATCAATCAACAGATTGAGCTCATCTTTGAATTTATTTTGAATTATTTTCTTCCTTGTCTGTAGCATTTCTTTGTGCTCATCACTTCTCGCTGCCCACCGTTTGAAGTCGAGCCTGTATGCAATGTGTAACAGACATTCCATACAATTTATACGGGCGTGTAGGGATGACAAGCCAAACTCATACAGGTCCGAACACACAATTTTTGATGTTACAGCATCTAAGCGGTACATTTCTGTAGGCTTTGCTAAGCACAGGTAGCACGATGCATTTGATCTAGCTTCAGAAAGGTAAGTGCAGACTTTAGCGTCGATCATCGTCATCATTAGTTGATGAGTCACCTTATTATTATTATTGCACTCTGTGGGGATAAGGGCCTCAATTTCTTCATCAATTTGTTTTTTCAGCTCAAGGACAACTGCTTCACTCTCCTTTACAAAAGTAAACTGAACTGGACGACAATACAAAACTGAGCATGGTTTTGGGTTCGTCCATAAAATGTTGTCTCCATCTATGAGTTTTAGTGGCACCAAGGAGGTCATGAAAATGCTCGAGTCATCTTCCTCACCCTCAATTTTCTGCTTGTATCGGCTTTGGTTAGAAGCACCATCAAATCCCCACTTGGATATCAGCTTCAACTGCTTGTTATGCTCTTCGTTAGAAAGGCTTTGAAGGATTCTTGTAACCGTGATATCAAGTAAAGCTTGAAGTGTAATCCTAGCCGATGAATCAGTAACTGTCACTGATTGCTTCGGAGGGTAGCAATCAAGCTTAGTTTGTTGCACTTTATAGTAAGATGGATAAATATCCTTAGCACCTTCCCGAATGGCAGCCTCACGCAACGTAATATATTGCCACTTTGAGAGTTTTAGCGAAAGAAGCAATCCAAGTGCCTTTTCTGGCGTAAATATGATTGTTTTCGCTGGTTTCTTAAGCGTTTCATTTAATTTAGCGGCTACTTCAGGATTTTTCATCATGTATTCGATGACAGAGGTGACATCTCCATGCCCTTCTTCTTTTAAACGTGCTGCAGCTGCATATGCCAATTCACTGGAATCTTCGCCTGTGTGTTCATCAGATCTTCTCTTTTTTTGTTTACTTCCCAGATCTTCGAATGGTTTACGGGATCTTTTCGTCATTGTTCCAATGGACGTTGATGTCGACGGTTCTGGAGAGACTGAGGGCGCTCTTGGTGCCTTATCAACACTTGGTTCTTGATTAACTAAAGTTTGCACAAAACTCGGCCAATCAATATTTGCTCCCAACCAATTCTCGTACTTTCTCCTGAAATTATCAAGGAATCGGTTGGATTTCTGCCACCTTTGTAAAGCGGCTCGCGTAAATCTCCGACAAAATTCTTTGAGAACAACACGATCTTCGTCAGACAGGCAATCGCCTATGCGGGATACAACTGCACTGAACAATACTTCATGATCAAATGAAGTACTCTCACTTCGTAGAAGAACAAACAAGTCTAAATTGGTGATTAAACTTTCCATTCTAAGATTTTATAGTCGCTGATTTAGTGTTAGCAGTTACACAGTTGTGAATAAATTAAATTATAAAACAAAACTTTAGCCCTTTTATTGCAAAACGCCAATAATTATTTAACTACCCTCATTAGTTATCTCCTCATTAGCTAATGAAAATCTATAATTGTCACTAACTATTCTTAGAACTCATAGCACTGCTAATTAACAAATTAAGCATACTTATCAGGAAATGTTGAATGTAATCCATACTTGGCATTGTCGTGAGATATTGAAAATCATTAAATCACCTATTAAGACTCATTAGAAGACCTAATCAGTGTAGTTACTTAATTACTTCTTTTTGGACTCATTAGAAGAGTAAACAATTGGTCATTTGGTTGTATGAAAAGTTTTAAAACTCATTTTGTGTTGATAATTATCTAGCTCAAACATAGTTGTCTACGTGTGGGTGTACTATAAACCTCTGCCAACTCCTTCGAAAATATAGGAGTGATGCTATTTTATGTTATGTGTAGTTAAAAGTCCGTGTTCTTCAACATAAACACCAAAAGGAATCGTTTCATACGTAAAAACAAATAAAAATATTTTGACGATTTTTAAAAAAAAAACGGCATTAAATTTTTCGTCCGATCGCCAACCAAAAAATCATAAATAATTAGCACTATGACCACCTCCAAGGATATTACGGTTAAACATGCCGTTTAGGAGATAATTCGATTTTTCATACTAGCTTCATACAAATTTTTCGTAAAAAAATTATATTTCCTTCGTTTTTGGGCAGAATTAACTCGGGTGTCATTTTTGTACATAGTAATGACTAATAGAAGCGATATCCGACATAAAAACAAGCACTTGCAAATGGAAATCCCTAAGTCTATGAAAGCCGATTTTCAGCCCACCGTGCGGCGTGAGCATTCTTGGCACCCATCTTGCACTGACCTTTGTCATGCCAAGATGATCATGTAGAATTTTGAAAATTGTCGTATCCGATACTCTAACCATTTCTGCAAGCTGTTTCTTCTTTAGTCTGGCATCTTCCAATATAATTTTTTCGACTTTTTTTAATGATTTCCGGAGTAGTCACCTCGGTCGACCGTCCGGGCCGAGGGTCGTCTTCAAGTGAGGTCCTGCCTTGTTTAAAGAGACTGTGCCACTTGTAAACCATGGTTTTACCCGGGCAAGAGTCCCCGTAAACGGATTCCATCTCTTCCAGTATATTTTGAACTGACTTTCCTTGCTTAGTAAGGAACTTTATTACGGCACGGTACTCGATTTTTTCCATAATTCACACTTTCTTCCCGATTGAGTTGTTTGCTTGACGATAGTTCAGAGACTAATGATCCAATTAAGATAAAACTTGGTATTTATACTAATATTGAGTGGCTGAAGTCGTGGCCATCCCGATAATGACCTATTATTATCCCCTCCCCCCCATTCCGCGAACTTAAAAACGCACCTCGTAAAACACTTACTTTTCCATAAATTATATCATAATGGTGTACTGCGGGTGGCTGGTTCTCATTTTAGAAAAATAAAATAGTTCCAAAGTTTTTACAAATTAAATCACAACACAAGTTCACTTTAAAACAAAGTTGGCCTTGAATGAGCTTCGAGCTCGAGCACCCGTCGTTGTTCGTTTAGGAATACAGTCAAACCAAACACAACGTTTTAGTAATAAGTTAAATTATTATACCATTTATCTAACTGAATATTATCTTTTTCTGCATATACGTAATGCGTCATAAACTGAACATTATTAAAGTTTTAAATGCCCTAGAATCACCAAAATTGTAATTAACTAAATACTTATCCAGTTCCGGAACTAAACATTCATTCAATTTTAAGATCATTCGTTCTATTTTTCCCATCCTTGCTTACGTTAGTATGACGTCACTAACGTTATCGTTTCGAGCTCTCGATACTATTTCGAAAGTGCTTCGTGCTTCCGACTTTCGTTGTATGCCGTTATCGTATCGACAACTCGATACGTTTGCGATACGAAACCTACAAATATTCGTGCTAGGCGTACAGGTCTAACTGCCTCATTAAATAACTCGGTTGCGGCGGCTGACCCCCATATCTTATTACAGACAGCAGGTGGGCTAGTAATTAAGGCTCTAGTCAACGCCCAGTCTAGCATTTTCATCTTTATGTCGCTGCCGTTAAAGATATTGATAGTTCGTAATATCAAATAATATTTAATATACATGTAGAAACACTCGAGCGCAACATGAAGTAAACACGACACCAGCGCCACTTCAAAAGTTACGGAAGCGTCAGTGAACTAACAACCGACCGCACACGACAAGTGAGGAGCTGGGGAACAAAAGCGGACTTGTCCAATTAATCAAATTTTACACTAGAGCAAAAAAACTGAAATAGGTATATGCATATGGGCTGTAATTTTGTGCATTTCAGTATAATTAGTATTTAATACAACATAACTAATAGCCTGCTTGTTGGTCATAAAACTATGCGTTTTCAATTTTTTTTTATTTTTTTGTAATGGACAAGTCCGGTTTTGATTACAAAAGGTGGACAACTCCGGTTATGATTGAAAGAGTTATGGACATGTCCGGTTATGAAAGAAAACTAGATTCTATTATTGTATTTTTTTATTTAAAAATTATATGAACTCTCCCACATCTGGTTCGCAACAGTCACAATCGTCACTGTGGTCGTCGTCTTCGTCATTTATTTGACTTGTTTCAGCAATTGCCACTGGTGAGGTATGGAATATATTGTTTTTAAACCAATCAAGCTCTTGATTATCCATCCAATTATCTCCGAATTATTTCTTTAAGAGTGTTTCAACATCTTTTTTCTTGTTTGGTTTTAGTTCATTAACCATTGAAAATCTTTGTAGTAAACTCGGATGGTTTTTTGTCATTTTTAACAATGATACAGCATTTTCTGATGATTCATCTCCATAATAGGTGTTTAAGACTTTCACACCAAAGTTTACGTGATTTAAACGTGCAGTAGGATCTCTTCGTATGTTTGCAGTGCCTCGGCCACGTGCTCTGCCACGACTACGGCCCTGACTTCTTCGTGTTGATTGTTGAGATTGACTAGGAGTTTCTGTTTGGATGATGGTTGACTTTCTTTCTATTATTATTCTCTTTGCATCACGAATACTTTCCACTTTCTTGTAATAGTCTTCAAGGTTTTTGACGTTGTAAAGGTTCCAGTTTTCAGCTAAAATATGAACTTTGCCATGCTTTGCGTAAACCTCATGATATTTTTTTGGATCCAAAATGAAAGGCATCTTCCGCAAATCCTTTTCGACCCTCCCGAACACTCGATCCGCCGGCAAGAAGCTGTGACCGCGTACAGGAAAGGTTAGTACGATTTTGGCGACATTTTGAGGGGCGTAGTTTTTCAACCAGAAAATCAAAGTGTGGACGACATGTGCATTTTTATTTTGACCTCCACACCCGTCCGAAAAAAGGCGTAAAACTTCCACTTCAGAAAAATCAGTAAACATCAGGTATGTTAAAAGGGCAGACGCAATTTCGGTGGCGCCTTTTTTAGCTTGGTTTTCTGTCCATATGAAGAAATGTGGCTCCTTTGTAGGCATATCAGTAATGCAGAAAGAATAAAGTCCAACTTGTCGTAAATAAAAACATTCCTGGATTGGCGTTTTAGGAAGGGATTGAATTTGTTGGAGATCAAAACATATTGTCATAGAATTTTCAGGTTTTTCTTTGGTAAGGGAAAAGAACGCTTTGGCTCTAGCTTTATGAACTCGGAGTTGAAGTTTCAATGATTGAAGTTCTTCAGGATTATTTTCAGTCTTCTGCCTATTTTTCAGCAGTTCGCAGGTACTACATATGTCGGAAGATGGTGACGCAAACCCAATATTAAAATCGTTCTCAAAAACATTTCGGAACATCGTTTGTGAGACTTTCAAATCATCAGTCGCTGAATTATTGTACAACTCCCACAACTTTTTTACGTTTAGCTCGTATGACAGGTACACTCTTTTTGATTTATTTCGATTGTAATGTGACTCCTTTGCTGGCAAACCACCGAGAAATTTTCTTACAGATTCCTTTTTATCAATACTTTTGAAACTTTTCCTGTCTCCTCCTCTGCCGTCAAGTGGCGTTTTGCCTTCATATAATTTGCTCGCAATTAAGTTTACCCTGTGCTTACTGAGCCCAAGAGCAGCCAAAAAAAAAGATTTGCATACTTTTACTAACCTTTTTGAATCACGGAAGAGAAAGTATGTCACAAAGTACTTATTCCTCTGCGGTTTGCGAGATTCCTCTCTCGATCTTTCTCTTTCTATGGGGCATGGTGATATGAGCCGTGACAAGTAAATATCCTGTAATTTTTTGCCAATTTTTTCATATAGTAGTTTGCGGTTGTAAACAATTTCGTTTAATGTCAAAGTCTGGCACTTAAATTTTCCCTTGTTATGTTCACACGCAGACACGAAATTCAAAGCAAGGGGGTCTTTATCTGCGTACCTAAAACAAAATAATAGCAATTTTAAATTCATCATAGGTTAGAATAATAACAAACACGCACCGGTAGGTATAATTTTACACTCACTTCGATTCCCTGTTGTTTTGCGCTTGCCGTCCTGTTTTTTTTCGTTTACGTAAGCCGTCATTTATATTGGCCACTATTTCTTCGATTCCGTCCATAATTTTGTCGGTTTTCTAGGAAAATTCTTCTCAAAATTACGAAAGCAATGACCGTCACACAGCTGATTATCTTTTT
Source organism: Melanchra persicariae (assembly GCA_947386135.1). Classification (NCBI taxonomy): domain Eukaryota; kingdom Metazoa; phylum Arthropoda; class Insecta; order Lepidoptera; family Noctuidae; genus Melanchra; species Melanchra persicariae. The sequence goes on from OX376665.1 coordinate 3,781,299, forward strand.
TTTAATTTAGCAGTGTTGCCACAACTGATTTAGGGATATCATAACAAAAAAACAATGATTTTTTTTAGACTTGTCCGGTTTTGTTTGACATTTTTCGTACTAACGGCAATTCTCCTTACGTTTTTGTCCGGTTTTGATTGGAGAAAAAATCCCTTAGAATTTTAATAAATTTCTAACAGGACAAGTCCGCTTTTGAACGAAATCATCATTTTTAACAATTTTTTTCTCTAAGATCGGACCGCTTTTGATACACAATACTCCGGGGTTCGATAGATATGAGCTTAAAGAGTGCAAAAAAATAAAAATAAAAAATTCGAGTACAGTGGACAAGTCCGCTTTTGTTCCCCAGCTCCTCATTAGTTTTAAATGATATAATTCCTGTAGAAGAGGTCATCGCTAATATTAATTTTAAAGAAAAAATAATGTTTATTTTAATGTAGTCGCAAAATCAAATAAATATAGCATTTATCTTTTATAGTACTAATACCAGTATTGGGCAAAATACAACCTAACTACTGATTACTAACTGGGTGAAATGCAAAATAGATGTACCGTAACGAAATCGTAACTAATCTGAGAATGTAACTAAACTGATAGATTGTTACGAAACTGATAATGATAGGGTGAGATTACACAAACAAAGAAATAAATAAAATGTTTTGAGAAAAATCAACTTTATTATTAAAAAAGAAAAATCAACATTATTGTTGTTGGAGTTTTATATTTCTACCTAAAATATACCAGATCTTCATCGTGGTATAGAACATATTCTTCAGGTTTTTCCGATATTTGTAGTAATTGGACAAGTTTTACTACTGAATTTTCTGGAACTGTGTCTTTATACTCTCGGAGCAGTTTACGAAATTTGAGTGTATTCATTGAATTAAGAGTTTTATAGAAAGATATGTTGTACAATTTTTCAACTTTCATAGAATCTTCATGGATATCTTCGATTACACCTATATAATATCTCCAAGACTTTCTCATATAATATCGTACAAGAACATTGTCTCCTATATCATATATTTCTTGTTCGGTTTCAGTTATATCTGTTTGTAAGTTCGATTCCTTAAAGTCACTTTCCCCATCAATCTTCCTAAATTCTTGTTCTTTCGTGCTACTTATTTCTATTTCTTGCTCTGTAACATCCATCACCACTATTTCTTCAGCAGTATTTACATAATTCTTTTTTTCTGTTACATCAATCTGTACTATTGAATTTCTCTCAACGTCGGCTGCTTGCAGTTCTAAATCCATGTGATCTTTATCTTCTCTTTTAAATTATTTCCTCCAAAATGTTCAGTGTAAAACTCATCCTCACTTTCTATGTCTGTTAGTGCATTTTGTAAATCAGAATCACTATGTATACTAATTTCAACACTCTCAGAAGTAGTAGATGAATTCGACGATCTTTTTCTCTTCATATTTTTATTTTTTCCACTAGAAGCACTGTTCTTTCTCTTCTTTTTATTCATCGTTTTACAAGTTTCCATAGTGCTTTTCGGAACTTCTGATTGTTCATCACTACTTAGACATCCATATTCGTTTACATCGATCTTGGGTACATTTGATCTGCTATGGAATTTTTCGCTTAATATGTCCTTATATTTGCGATTGCGAACTTCAGTGACAGAGTTTCCAGAGATTAAATGTGTATTGAGGTTTACTTCTGTTAGACATAATGGTAAGTCCTGGATGAATATTTTATCTTGTTCCGTAATTTTGATATCAGACAACACAGTTACTTTTCTGTTTTCATTTGCTTCATTACATTTTTTAGGTTCAGTGATCAGTTTATGATCTTTTATGTCAAAACACGCACAAAAGCCCCTTATTTCACCACAAAGACAACTCACATCTCTGTATTTAATTACTGATTCATCGTCCGTAGTTAAAATCTGGTGCACAGACATTGTTCCTTTTATGGGCTTGGCGATAATATTAGCCATAAATTCTTGAATTGTTAAAACGTCGGATTCTGTTACATAATAAAGGCATATTTTGGAAGACTTTTTTAATATTTCATAGGCTGTTTCAGCATCTGGAATATCCGTTCCGTATGCTACATGGGAGTCTAAAATCCGTTTTATTGTACCCCCTATACCATTCGCAGCATTCTTGCCATGAGCAGCCTCAAAATAATTCCATGTACAGTGACTGAAACCAAATTCTTTTGTAAGTTAGGAAAACAGAACAAAATTAAGTTTTTGTCTGTACTGTATTGTAGGCCCATCTGAAAAAAAATGAATTTTGTTGATTGTTGGAAAATGCAATTTCAATGCATTGATCACTGGAGTAAGATGAGCCCAAATACTATAAGGATTGTGTTCGTTACAGGGTGACAATGTGCAAAATGAAATAGGTTCTTGATCTTTTACATATACTACTCCAGTATTGAGGGTAATTTGGTTATGTGATGATCCAAAATGCATTCCTTGTATTTCATTGCTGTATCTGCAATTGTAATTTTCTGAAAAGTCGCAAATTATAACAGCCTCATTTGCTTTTGATTTTAGTTTTGCTTTCCTTAAATTTTTTCTGCTGATGAATGATGTTAAAATAATGTTTTTTAAATTTTTTCGCCTCTTCTTGATATTTTAAAATTAATTCCTTAATGCTGGTTTCTATAACTTCTTTTTTGTACTTTTTTGTTTCTAAGTTTTGTAGAGTACCATCTTGTTTCTTTTTTTGATACTGAATTTTTTTTAAGACCCATTGCCAATATGCTACTCTAGTCTCAATATGAATATCTTTGTTAGTGTCTATTACGTTCGTTTTTTGATAGCACTCACGACAATCTCCATACATACAGGCCTTTGAGTTTACATCACAGGATAACTCTGTCAAAACTTCTTTTATATATGCAGTTTTAAGGACACCAATTTTATGCAACTTGGAGACTATGAAACTAAAATTTTCATGTTTGACACATGCACAAGATTGGACGCAATACATAGAACGGACGATGTCGAAGCAAACTCGAATAAGAAGCTTTTCCTCCTTCTTTATATTTTTTATAAAGGTTTTTTATTGTATCTGTCAAGTATTTTCTCTGCGCCTTGCATTTCGAGATGTTTTTCGAACGAACGCTGATAAAAAAGGCAGTAGATCTATCATAGTGGATTTTTCTTCAGTCATAATGAAAGAAAAGATCTTAACGGCGGTGAAAACACACAATCGCTCAAACCGCGACAATAAATTGAACACCACCCATTTGCAACTTGGATGCCAGTCTCAGCCTATTTATATTGTAGAATGCCTTACCGATAAAGCAAAAAAAATATTCTACCAAGCTCGTGACTTCAGTAAAAAAAACCAGTACGATTTTTGCTGGACAGCTCATGGAAAGGTTTTTCTACGCCAGAAGATTGGTGCGGCGTCTCATCGGATTGATAGTGAAATTGATATCGACAAGCTGCAACCTCAAAAGGAGAATTGACTAAGATATATTGTATGGCTCTTATGTTTTCACTACTGCATGCCTTTAATTTTTAATAACACTTCTTATTTTATTATTGTGTCTGAAACAAAAATCTGCTACTCGTTATCACACACACTCATACATACATACATACCAATAACACTGTTTGAAATTACCTCTGCTACACTTATTACACCTATTTTGCGTTTTTTCCTAATTTGTTTACTTGTGAAAAATATACACATGCGTTACATTCAGATAAGCCTTGTTGAAACTAACCGTAACAATGTTGTTTTTGGATGAAATGATGATTGACATCGATCTAGCACAAGTATCGGAGTCTATGATCTGTTCTCCCGAATCTTTAAGTGATAATATTAATATATCTCGGTCAGCCTTAACCGTAATGCATTCTAACATCCGTAGTGTGGGTTGTAACTTTGACGCTCTTATTATCCTACTGGACAGAATATCTATCCAGTGTGATGTTCTTGTGCTGACAGAATGTTGGCTAAGTAAAAATACACTTACGCCAGAAATTCCCGGGTACGTCTCATATGCTTCAGACTTCACTAATCAGAATGACGGAGTAATTATTTATGTTAAGTCCGAGATAAAACATTGCATAAAACAGCCGTCATTCACGGGTGCTAATTGCCTTATCCTGAAATACGAATCTGAATATGCTATTGTTGCTCTGTATCGCTCACCGTCCCATCGTAACATAACATCGTTTTGTAATAGCCTTGATCTGTGCCTGGAATCACTCAAGTCAGTGAAGTCAGTAGTTCTGATTAGGGACTTTAATATTAACATCTCTCCAAACAATACTGACCCTAATTCTAGCGTGTACTTAGATCTGTTAGCATATCATGGCTTTCTACCAGCACATACTCTTCCCACGCGTAATGATAGTTGTATTGATCATGTCATATTGAGATCAGATAAACGCGCAGCCACTTATGTATTAAATTTATTTATAACTGACCATGCACCTCTGGTTTGTTGTTTGGACTGCAAAATAAAAAGAAATACCACTAATACCACATTCCTAAAGATTAAATATCCGGCTCTAATTCTACACCTTTCTGATTTGGATTTTGGTTCTGTATTTAATGCTACAGATGCTAATGCTTCAGCTAATAATCTAACTCAAATACTATCTGAAGCTGTAGCTTTGCACTCCAATCAAATAAAAATTCCTCATCGCAAACGCACTGTTAAACCGTGGAGTAATTCCATTTTGCCCCACCAAGCCCGCCACCCTGGTGTGGCAAAGTGGACTGCCTAAAATTTTGCAGTGGAATATGCCCCACTATTCTGATTTGATGGGGCGGATAACACTAGCATAAACACTTTGTGGATTCTGCCCCACTAGGGTTGGCACCTCAGGATTTGTGTATGAAGGTTAACATGTATTTTTACATTTGTTTGTAAAAAAAAAAAATGTATACCTATATCTGTAAGTAAAACGTTATTAGTGCTGGAAGCTTAGATTTAATACGTAGCGAAGTGGTTTAAATAAAAGTAAAAAATAAATAAATAATTTTAATGTACTATTTATTTCTGGAAGGAATCGGTTTATAAATCACAGATTAATTACCTTTTACAAATAAAATTTTACTAACTAAGATAAATCTTGATAATCACAAATTAAACAATGATTTGTTCTTATGATATGTTCTTAAAACGAAACATATTTACTACATAACTATTCAAAATCACAGATTCTTCATCATTTGGTATACCTTTTACAAATAAAATCTTACTAACTAAGATAAATCTTGATAATCACAAATTAAACAATGATTTGTTCTTATGATATGTTCTTAAAACGAAACATATTTACTACATAACTATTCAAAATCACAGATTCGTCATCATTTTGTATGGTTTGTGTAGATATAGGTATTTTCTTACTGATTACGTTATAAATAAAAAAAATAAATTTAAACTATATACATACAAACAGCCACTAAATTACTTGTTACAAAAAATAGAATCACAGATTATAGAGTCACAGATTATAGAATCACACATTGATCGACATGGTATAAAACAGTCTTATGTATTACCTTATGAATAAAAACAATTTATATGCAAAAAAAACAGCCACGAAATTACTTCCGGCTAAAAAACAAAAACTAAAATTATAGAATGATAAAATTTTACATAGCAAAAAGTCTTATTAATACAAATAAGAAACATCCTAACGAAAGTAGGTAAATACTGACTGTTGACAAAATAATTATCATAACAAACAGCCACTATATTAGTTTGAGTACTGACTATTTATAAGAATTAAAATCATCTAAAATCATAGATTTTGTATTTGTTTAGTTCACATTTTTTGGAAAAACTAAAATAGATTTCTTGGAAAAACTATCTTAGTTTTTCCAAAAAATGTCCAACCGTAATGTCGCCGTTTATGAGCTCCATTTGGGCATCTTGTATATTCTGATCGTTTTGTATATATTTATCAAGGCGTAGCTTGGAAGGTTGGTTCTGCATAGATTTAACTATTGAAAGCGTTATGTCTTCGTATAAGACATTAAGAAGTCTTAATAAACTGGGGCTTTTTTTAAGAATTTTTTTGTTAAGTTTATTATGCCAACTTTCGAGGGCATTAGTTGTGCGGTGTTTTGCCCCAAATACGCACCACACTTTTAAAAAGTTATCTTTCAGCCAATTGCGCAGCATATATTTTCTAAATTCTTTACTTTTTTCGTCATCTGGGCTTTGTGCGGCTATGTAAAACCAACCTTCAAAAATCTTTTCTTCTGGTAATAAGGGTAAGACTGCGCTAAGCGCTACTTGTTTTCGCAAATATTTAGATTTTGTCAACCCTAACCCTTTCCCCTTTTTCCAAATTGCTTTACAAAAATGAAAAAAGCACCCTTTGATTGATGCTGATTTAAAGACATTTTTAAAACCAGTCATAGCCGCTGCCTCAAAATCCGACTGAAAACTATGTGGTTGCCAATCCGGAATCTGTGATTTTATTACAGAAAAGAGAGCGGTGTAAGCTTTGGTTGATTTAGTACTCATAAGAGCATATACTAATGGCACAATATTTGTTGTTTGTTGGGAGCTACCCAAATCAGCATGCAACGAATACAATTGTATGAACGGTTGTGGGCAACTTTTAAAAGTGCCATCGCCAAAAAAATGTTTGCAGGTTTTCATCAAATTCTTAGCATGCTCTGAACAAAATATTAAAATAGAAATATCTTCGTCAATATACTTGGCAAGTAAAAAAGAATGAAATTTTTCAGGAACTTCTATTTCTGATAATGTATTGTAATATATTTTTTTTACATTAGCATTTTTGTTTCTGTATTTATACAATGCAGACTTTACTTTACAAAATGGAGGAATTTTACTCACAATATTGCTGTTGCTACTTTCTAAATGTAAGGAAGCTACATTTTTGTCGTATGTTGCTGGAATGCTTGGTACGTCTGCTGAAGTGATTTCTCTCTTTATTTTCTGCATTAATTTTGTCACTTTGTTTCGGTCAAAATCAGGTTGACATTGGTGAGGTTTTTCGTTTAAAAGTATATTTCCCTGAAAACAAAAAAATGTAGGTATTAGAAAATATTTATAACATAGCACAACTTCAAGTAATATTATATGTATATGTATTATTATTATTTTAAATTGTATTAGACCCGTATTACTAAAAGTGAGTCAGTAAAAAGAATTACTAATAAGTAGGGACTTACTTTCACTACAATCGACCCATTGCACTTTTGTCTCCTTCTGTTTTTGCATTCCCAAATTTCAGATGCATTTTTGTACTTTCTTTTGAAATAGTATTGATGCCCAGCTCTAATAATACATTTTCCATCATTTATAAATTCAAGGCCAGTTTGCCCACTAGAACTTCCTGCTACAGAGTCTTCTGCCATTTTTGTAAAGCTGAAAAACACAAAAAATATCTTATTAAAAAAAATCTACACAAATCATCAGCATCCATGAAAAATAAATACGAAAATACTTACAATAAACTCAATACCACTCACCACCACTCCACAAATGCAAATGTCCGTCTATTTTGTAAACAAACAGAATGAAACAAAAAATGTCAGACAAGGACAACCGATAAGTCGCGGTGGGCGAGGCAGTGGTGAACCATAACCGGTTTAGTCATTTTTACTCCAACAGCATGTTTTAATCTCAGATTAAATAAAAAAATACTAACAAACAAATGAAGCCATGATGTTTGTACGTAAAGGACCTCAAAATAATAGACCTATTTTGACATTTGTGTTCGCGGCGTAATTAGTGATGTAACCATACGACTCGTAGCTAATTTTATGAGCTTATAATTACAAGTATTTATTTACTTTTTCGAAGCCGGGATAAAATGATATAGATTTTTTTTTAAACTTAAATCCTTCCGATATTTTTATTACTTTCGAATGCATTTCAACGCATTTTTTTATTATTTAATAAGTATTTGATTTATTTAAAGATAAAAAATAATAATATGACAATAATACAAGTACATATCACAAGACTTAATAACTAGACTTAATAAATTAACATAAAACTATAACTCTCATAAAGCGTTTCTGAACGCATTCTTTCACAATCTGTGGTTACGTTACGTTTCGATACTAGTAATATAGTATTTACGATTTCTTTTAATAATTATTATTTAAATTATCCCTTTAGTAATAGTGTTCTCGTACATTATTCTTCGTTTTTTGTTATTTAATAGTTATCAACAGTGATAATGTATCAATTTCTGGGCAAACATCTAAATATATTTTTAAATCATTTAATGTTTGCAACGGATGGATCGGAACGTAAATGGAATACAAATAGCAAATGTCACAGCTATGTCAGACTAAATTGAATAAATACAGCAAAACTATATAATGTATTTAATTAAATCCAGGAAGATTTAATATGTGACAGTTTTTTACAAAAGTAGAACCTTAATACACTGTTTAAATAACCATTTTGATGTATTTAGATTTACGTTTGCTTGTCTCAGACTTGTCAAATCCTAACGTCAGTGGTTACATTTATTTTTTTTACAAACAAATGTAAAAATACATGTTAACCTTCATACACAAATCCTGAGGTGCCAACCCTAGTGGGGCAGAATCCACAAAGTGTTTATGCTAGTGTTATCCGCCCCATCAAATCAGAATAGTGGGGCATATTCCACTGCAAAATTTTAGGCAGTCCACTTTGCCACACCAGGGTGGCGGGCTTGGTGGGGCAAAGTGGAATTACTCCGCACAACAACCTACAGTGCGACGTCCTACAATGCAGTTGCAGCAATAGTCAATATTAGCTTCTCGTCCATTAATATTATTTGCTATCAAAATGTCCACATAGTACTGACGTCTTCATCGACAACATCGACACCCATGCTCCTCTTAGTGCCTTTTACGTTCCAGGGCCGCGGTAACTCTTTCGAACAAATCCGCAACCCTGGTAGTGATGGGACCCTTGGGATTGAATTTATATGGTTTTCAATATATTTTATAATGATCTCGTCTTTCTTTCTATTAGTGTGCTTTCCTCTTCGATCCTCAGCTATGAATCCGTTAACATTGGTTTTTTCTTTTGCAGTTCTTATCTGTTTTTCTGTTATATCTAAAGAGTTTATATAAAACGTTGTGCAAACTCGAATTCTCTGATTATTAACAGTAAAAAAAAACCATTATTTGGTGCTCTAGGCTTTTCAGCATTGGTATATTTATATTTAGGGTTGACTTCCATTAAGCAAGAGCAGATGAAGGATCTTTTAAGTTCCATGTTTGCAAGTTTCCAATACGCTTCAAAAATCGCAGTCATTTTAATCGACATGGAGCACATGGGTGACGTCTTGAGATGTGTCTTGATTTTATTTTTCCTTTTATTAATGAATTTTCCCCACTGCCCAATTCGGGTATACGGTTAGTGTCTCGACAAACTTCTATTCTGTATCCGCCATGGAAACGTACGTGTTCACCATAATATGAACGTGCTTGACGAATTTGGTACGTTCCCAAGGCGAATAATATTAATTCACTGAATTCTAGACGGGGAAACTCAATATTAGTATTATCAGCTGTAATGCTTTGAAAAAAGGATGCCCGGCGATTTAAATTATATTCTGTAACTATATTGGATATGTTATTTTCCAGGGGCATCCTTTCATTTATTATATTAAGAATTTGAGCAGCATCAGCTCTATCGCGAAGGCGAACACCAAACTTATTTATTAAACTTGCAGCAATTTGGAAATAAGCCATCATATTTGGTACAGTTTTATTAAAATGGTCAAACCTTAGTAATCTAAAATCTCTTTTAAAATATCCATTTACAACCTCCACCACCCATCTGCATGTAGTTACACATCTACTTCTATTTGCTTGGGTGGTGGTTAACTGGTGCTCGCCTTCCAAAAGTGACTCTGGCATATATGCCTTATAATTACAATGCTCTAATAAGCTGATGCTGTCTCTGAATCCCCTGTCTAAAATAAATATGTCATTATCTTGAAAGTACTGTCTCAGTGGGGAATTTTCATTGCTGAATAGAGAAGACATTATTTCTGCATCAGATGTGGTAGCTTTGTACGGGCCAAAACAATCCACAATGTAACCATCACAGGCTACTATTAAAAATGGTTTTAAGAGATTTCTGTATTTGTGTAATGAATATGTGTCTTTTTGAAACATAGTTGCTACTTTTATTTAAAAAAATGTATGTTCCATCGCACATCACAATACACTGTTCATTATTTTCATTATAAATTCCATTTGGGATCATGAGATTGTGTCCTATTAATTGTTCTCTAGTCAAGTGGTTTATTCCAAGGTTATATGGAACAAAATCTTGTCAAAGAATTTCTCGTGCTGTTTGCATTAATCTCTCCAATGTAGTGCGAGGAACTTCTAATAATGTTGATATTCTTAAGTCGGAATCACCTGTCCGCATCTTTATCAAAATAGCAGCTAGACCTAATATACCCCTGTGTTTTTGCAACAGTCGGGGAAGGTCTTCTAATAAATTAAGGAATTTCGCTTTTGTTAAGCCCATCCAAAATCCAAATAAATGGTCATCAATTTCTTGCACTGATTCCATCCTTGAAAAATCGAGAAAATGTTTCTGTTTTTGAACAAAGGAAAAAACATGCTCAACCATTTCAATAGTGAAATCGCTCATGCTGTTTTCACTGGCATAGAGGGAATCCCAACTGCTTCCATATAAATGTTCTGTGCATACTCTAGCCAGTTTGGAAATATAAAAATTGTAATTGGACAAAATGGTAGACCGCAGTGCATCTGACACAGTATGCAGATTTTGATTGTCACACCCATAAAATGCACAATGAATCAGAATCAGAATCAGAATCAGAAATCATTTATTTGCAAAGAATGTAGGTAACAAAACAAAGTTTTGATGTCGTAAAAAAAGAAAAACAATTGGATCCATTACATTCTACCTATAAGGCATGCAATGAGATGCTGTATTGGGAGCACGTTTATAATTATGTAGTGTTATGTTATTTGATTGTTGATATCTCACTGGTTGGGTTTGAGGCGAATGAACCTCAGGAGCTGGATCTGATTCTACAGATGATTCCCTTTCATGCCCCTCATCTGTACTTGAAACATGGACTGGATCAACAGACTGTTCCACTTCTTGTTCCATTGCTTCACCTTGAAGAGTTTCGTCACTGTCTAAGCCTCTTCTCTCATCCTGTTGCTGAATTGAAAGAGCTTGTCTTTTAAATCGCAACCAACAGGCATGACACACACGATCAGATTGTGATATCTGTCAACAAAAAACAACATATTTGTAATAAATGCAGTGACATACTTAGCAGCGTCATGGATTACAACATGATATTTAAAGAAAAAATTGCATGCAATTTAAAATGAGTTTAAATACAAACCTGACGAGGTGCTATTGTAGTTCGAATTAAGTTGATCATTCTTAGTGTGAGGTTTGATGGGTTTTCTTTGAGTATGTGGTCACTTTGACGATTGAGCAATGATCGTCCACAAACGGGGCATACTTGAGCATGACCACGGCGAGATGAATCAGCAGATGGATCACACTCATTGTTTCCATGAATCTGAGCATTAATAGACTGCATGGATACATCAAAACACGCTTCACAAATGTAATCTTCTTCAGTTATCTGAAAACCAAATCAATTATGAGATTTTAGAGCCTACAATGGAAATAAGTATATTCAATTTGCATTTTTACATATTATTTGGTTTAGACTGCGGTCTAAAAGAACACTTTAGCTAAATATGGGGAAAATCTACATGTAACTAACACATTGGGTCATCTTAGGGCGTCACCAATTGATACCTAGTAGTACTAGATCTAGTTTTCATGTATCTTGAAAAAATATACTTGGACACTTCTGAATATCAATCCTTTTTTTATAAAACAATCATTACACTAGCGTCCGTTGACTGGACACTTAATCGTTAAGTACTTGAATGTTATTATACTTATAATGACTGGAGATATTGAAGTGCTAATTAGCGAGATGACTCTGCTATCAAGCTGAAGGGCCCGATAACGACGAAGCGTATTAACACATGTGTTGCAGTTGTAACCTGTGTCTCACCACGGGCGTCTTTCCGGATGTCCTAAAGAGAGCACTGGTGCACCCTATTTACAAGAATGGAGACCGAAACAGTGTCGGAAACTATAGGCCGATATCCGTGTTGCCTGTTATTTCCAAAGTTTTAGAAAAGCTTCTAAATTCTAGACTCGTTAGTTTTCTTCAGCAAAACAACATCATTGCACATAATCAATTCGGGTTTGTTAAAGGGAAATCTACTGAAGATGCAACTTTGCTTCTTACAGAAACTATCGCTAAAAATATTAACAGTAATAACAAAGTTATTGGGATCTTTCTAGACCTTTCAAAGGCCTTCGACACTGTCTCTGTACCATTACTGCTTGCTAAAATGGAATCAATTGGGATACGTGGAATTGTTTTAGATATCTTTAGATCTTACCTCTCAAATCGGACTCAGTGTGTTAGACTGGGGATTCACACTAGTTCAGTGGCTACTCTTTCTTATGGTGTTCCTCAAGGCAGTGTCTTAGGGCCTACACTTTTTCTTCTGTATATTAACAGCTTGTGCACAATACAACTGCCTAATTGCAACATTGTGACGTATGCTGATGACACCGCTTTAATCGTACATGGATCTGATTGGAAAGAGGATCAGAACTGTTCGGAACATGCACTAAGGGTGATAATGTCATGGCTCAATGATAACCTCTTAACCCTAAACGTAGACAAGACTAAATATATTACTTTTTCACATCGCACTCATACGCAGCCATCAACAGAATTCGAAGTTGGAGCACATTCATGTGATCTGCTCAATAACTGTACTTGTCCTAGGCTTACCCGTACTTCTAATATAAAGTATCTGGGTCTCACTATTGACAGCTTACTGAATTGGTCACCTCATATTGCTCAGACTACTGCCAGAATTAGAAAATTAATTCCTGTTTTCAGAAGGCTGAGGAACTCTGCTGATCTTGAAACCCTGTTGTGTGTTTATTATGCCCTTGTCCAGACCTTATCTCACTATTGCATTGTTGTTTGGGGTGGTATTGGCAAAACTGCCCTACTTCCCCTCGAGCGAGCCCAAAGGGCTATCCTAAAGGTGATGCTAGGTAAACCTCGAAGATATAGCACAGATCTATTATATAATGACTGTTTGGTACTTTCCATCAGGAAGCTCTTTGTGTTGTCTACTATTCTTCGTAAGCATAAAAGTATTACATATACACCGATCTCTAAGCGCAATAGAACAACAGTTTGTTCTATGGTTCCTTTTCGTACAACTATCGCAAGACACCAGTACTATACTAAAAGTAATAAATTGTATAACATTGCAAACCGAGCCAATAACATTTATGAACGTCCTACCAACAAGTGCAAAGAAAAGATACGAAGTTGGCTATTGCAACTAAATTATACACAAATGGAGGAAATTTTATACAGTTAATTCTTTTCACTTACACCACACATCAATTTACTCATCCTCGCAGAGACAACACATACATATACACCGAGTCATATTCACCAACACACACATACACACACACACATACACACACACACACACACACACACCATCCAAAAATGATAACGTACCAATACAATAAAATTGTCTATTTTATATTTTACTAAGTTTAAGTACCCACATTTTATATTACTAAGTTTTTACTTTTTGTTAGTACCTACTTATAAACTAATGTACAGAGTGGAAGGCGCTGACGACTGTGACACAGTTCATACTACTACGGTCGTCGACGTATTCTCTTGTTTACATAATCATCCATTGTTGTTATTATATTTTCCATACAATACTGCCCACCATACACTAAAGTGCAGTAACAGCAAAATCACGATTTCGAGTAAAACGCATTTAAAGTTAAGAATTGATTTTAAAAAATCAACAGAATGTATAAGCAAAAAAATTTAAATGCAGAAAGGTTGTAAAGGCATAGGTTCACACGTTAAAGCAATAAAAAAAAATATATCTTAATAACTGAATTTATTATGGCCATTTATTCTTTTTGGTGCCTATTACTGCATAGCCTTTTTTGTAAAAAATACCATTTTAAACTTAGTAAAATGCAGCAAAAAGCCCTATTACTGCGTTTGGATCAGTTATTTTGTCAAGAAACCCAACTAACATGCAGTAAGGTCAAAAAAATACTGCATTTTAGTTAGTTTTTTAAGAAAAAAGTGTTCAATTTACTAGTGCAGTAAGAAAAATAGCTAGTTCACATTTTAAAGACCGTTTATTTCTTATTATTTAATCACAATAATTCAACTCACTTATGTAAAATTTACATATCAAAAATAAAAAAAAACATCTAATTAATAAAGGACCCTGCGCAGAATGCACAACCTCCTTTGACAGTTTTCTCTTAATATTAACATATATAACATAATGTATCTTTATGTTTAACAATAAAATATAGATAGTAAATGTAGGTGAGTATTATAAAGGTGGACATAAACTTGAGATCAACATTACAGTAAAACAATCATCACACACAAAGCATTACAAGCCTTGGTAAGTCTTAGGTAGGTACATAATTAGTTTCTAAAAGTAATTTTTAACAGTATAACGCGCTTTAAAATAACATTGGTTTAGTTTAGCTTTTGAAGCCTCTTATTATTCTTACTACTAGACATAATCTTGAGATCAACATTAAAGTAAAACAATCATCACACACAAAGCATTACAAGCCTTGGTTATTAGGTAGGTACATAATTAGTTTCTAAAAGTAATTTTTAACAGTATATTAACGCGCTTTAAAAATAACATTGGTTTAGTTTAGCTTTTGAAGCCTCTTATTATTCTTACTACTAGATTTAAAATAATAAAAATGTATGTATCATACAATTATCAAAACAGATCAGAAAAATATTTACTTAGTTCTTTTGTTGTACTTATTAATAATCAGTCTTAAGTTAACTTTAAGGCACATTGTTTCTTAGAATTTGAAGATAAAAAATACAGACTATTAAAAATAAATTCAAAACACATTAACAGTTTAAGATTATTCATCAATATCAAAATTAAATTCTTCTGGTTCTTGTGACGTAGAACCAACAGAAAGATTTTTCCAGAAGATTAATCTATTTGGTGGAATAAGCGGCCCTAATACGTTTAAGATGTTTCGCTTCCTTTCCCTATCAATGCCTTTAGGAACAGTTTTTACAGTAAAATTAGGCAAGTTCTTTGATTTGAGACAATATAGTTCTTTGAATTCTATATCATCAAAGTTCTTTTTGTAAAAGAAACTATGACTTCCCCTTTTTACCATAAGATGTACAATATCTTTGATGTATACCCGGTTTCCATCTATATCTTTGTTTTTTTTATGTGAAATATGAGATTTAAAATTAACAAAATCTATTATTTCCATACTTTTGACTTCTACCTTCCCCGATTTCAATGATGTTTCAACAGCTTCTAAAAAGTCTTGATAATCGTACAGCTTACCCTTTTTGTCCATCGACTGCTCTACAAAATGGTGGAAGGAATCGGCGGACATAAAAGTATGGCCCGGTTCAAAAAACTTGAGTTCAATTGTTGTGGCAGAAATCTCTAAGTTGTTAATTATACTTATCAAGAAAGTAAAAAAACACCAGTTTTTATTTTGTGCCGAGCAATTATCAAGCCATAAAACGATGTGCTCTGCATCACGATTATTTAGTAAGAATGCTTTAAATGTACTAGTGATGTCTTCTCCCTGCCACTCCTTCATGCCAAACTGCTGCAAATACGTGACCTTTCTTGAAGTTTCCTAGAGGTACAAAGGTTTCATTGTACGCCACAAGCCTGGGGCAAAACAGAGCTGCTTTAAAGGTATCAATGCGAGGTAACATTATTACTTTTTGGAGGTCCACAGAAACAATTACAGTATTACGCTGACTATTAGCCTTTGTATCTGCATCGTACATCTCTCGGGCTAGTGTATACTTAATTTTATGATGAGCGTAGGTCTTACAAATTTGGCAATCAGTACACGGTTCTTTTACATGATCAAGGTTATGGAGGTTGAAGGTTTCACATGTCTCGCATTGTTCATGGCCGAGCTTAGCAAAAGAAATGTTCATTTTGTTTGTCAAGTGATCTCTGTAAGTTTCAAGACTGCATTTGAATTCGGGGTACTTCTCTTGGAAGTTTCCATACATATCAACAATTGTAAGGTCACTGGGCAAGTATCTCTTATTGGGTGCATGCACTCGTCTATAATGATGCACACATGGATTGAACGATTCAATATGAGCTGTGATCAAAGTACGATCTATAGCATGACAATTTGTCAAATTACGGCCATCCCTATTATCCTTTTGCTCTAAAATTGACTTTTTCAGGACAGAATTTACACGCCTGTCATTTTTTTTGTCATATCCTAAAGTGCCTAAAAAAAATACTTTGCATACCTCATGCGATAGTTCTTCTGTATCTCTTTTTGTTAAACTGTACTTGTAAGTTACGTTTCGTGGTCGTTTCAAATTCTTTGTACTTTTCTTGCAAGCCTCCTCCGTCACAAGATTTTTGATAAATATTCCTTGATGTTCCCAATTCAAAGACCAATAATATTTGTTAATTTTTTTTCTATCTTCTTCAGTAAAATGTATAGTACATAGTTTTTTACATAAATTTTGACAGGGTTCTCGCACCGGATATTTCTGTATGTTTTTGGCATATTGAAGTTCACTTTTACGTTTCCTACATGACTTATTCCGTATTTTCACAACAGGTAATTGTGCTGGCTGGGTATTGACATTGTTGACCTGAATTTCTGCTGGATCGTTTGTGATATCTAAATCTCTTAAACTCGACGATGTTGAAGATGGCTCAGGAACATAGTTTTTATCTTTTACAGAATCATCTGAATCTTCTATGAATGAATCACAGAATGATGTTGAAGGCAGCGTTTCATTACATAAAAGATCAAAGGTCGCTGTATCCACGAGATTACTAATTAAGCTGTCCTGGTGAGCTTCTGGCAGATTTATGGAGTGGTGTTGTGTTGCTTCAGAGATTTTGCTCAAATCAATATTTTGGACGACAGAGTCGTTGTTTTTATGCACATCCCTTAATATTGCTTTTGGAGGCGAGTCATTGTTATCGTGATGAGGTAGCTGCGATATCATTCTATCCGGTGGTAAGACGTCATTTTCCAAATTGCTTAGCAGTGACATAATTTGTTTTGATCTCACATTCATATTGATGAACCTGCACAGAAAGATAAACGAGAATTGGTAAGTACTTACTGACTAGTATAGGTACATTAAAACTAATTTTAATTTACATTTATACTAAAGTTTTAAATTATTTTGAAATCGAAAATGGACTGAAACTTGATTAAAATGCTAAAACGGCAAAACGGTATATCAACCAAACATAAATTTGACGCAAGTGTATGGCCGTTAAGTTTGCAATGAGATTGTAGACAGGTACCTAGAATAATTTGAATTTAGAATGAGATCATAGCGACACTGAACTGTATTAATGTATGGTTAGGTGAATACCTACCCTATCTATTTTTAGTCTATTCAAAATATAATCTCAATTCTAACTCAGTTCGTTAAAAGTCAAACCATAGGTTACCATTAGTTACGAGTTACGAGAATAATTGGCCTACTGATTGATATAGGTACATAGATACTACTTTTTAAAGTCAATAAATACTTATAATACATAAATAGAAAACCATCCAAACACAAACAAATGATAGTTATTCAACACACGAAACATTTTATGTAAGGATAGAAAATAACCTATTAGTTAAAGTATCTGTTTAAAGTACGTCTTAATACTATAAAAGTTTTATTAATCATAATAAACTTAAGTAATATAATTATGTAATCTTACCCGCCAAATCCTGTCGCCAAAAAAACGTAAGCAGTGCGAGCGACGCCGACGGGCACGTCCACACTGGCACGGTTCACTGGAGCGACTGATTAATTAAGTCAAATCGCATGCAATCTAGCAGTAAATCCTTTGCACACTCTGTCTCACAAATAAAGTTTTATCTATTCAAACCGACTAAAATGCAGTATCAGCTTGATACTGCGTTTAAATTAGTTTAATTTACTATAATTTGTTAAACTTGATCCCAATTAAAATGCAGTATTTAAAACATTAACTGCACTTTAGCTAGGAATAATCATATCTGTGTCATTATGCTATCCAAACTAATCTGCAGTAATGCTGTATTTTACTGCGTGTTAGTCAGTTTATAATGATAAAAGAATGTTAAGTATTCACAACTAAAATGCGACAAGCTTTGATTTTACTGCATTTTAGTTGGGAGTTCGTGACAATAAATTGTATTTTCTTAATTTGCAGTAAAAATAGCTTGTATGGCGGTAAATTTTACTGCGTATTAATTTTTTTTTTAATTTTTTTCCAGAAATATAAAACTATCTAAAGAACTGTAAAATTATATTGCTTACTGCATTTTAGTTATGAAACCTTAAAATTTAATCTGCAGTATAATTTATACTGTATTTTAGTTGGGAAATCACGCCAAATTGTTAATTTTTTTCGTTTGCAGTAAGTGAAAACTGTTAAATAAAAACCATTCTAATAGTCTTAGAAATAAGTAAGTTAATTCAATAGAAAGCTTAAGAAACCCGCTTTCAGAATCACTAATAAAACGAAAAATCACAAAAGGGCTGTTACTGCTCTTTAGTCTCTGGTGGGCAGAATAAGAGATATTTGTAATACTTAGTTATTCAAATAAACTATTATTATTATTATTATTATTATTTATTTTTTGTTTTTGTTTCCTTTTTGCCAGGTAACGTCGTCTCGATCGTAAAATTTATGAATTTCTTGTATTCGCGCTACTCGCCTTTTTTGAGTAATCTGTTGACTTTTTCTGATTCTTCCTTTGAGTCCAAGAGTTTTTTTTGTGAGTTTTGTTAGCACTTTATATTTGTGGGTTATTGGGTTATTCACAATTTTCTTGAAAAACTGTTTTTCAGTTTTTGTTGCCGTTTTATAGCTTGAATTTAAAGAATTTGACAAAACATTTAACTCTAAAATCTTTTCTTTGAGTCTTTCCTTGTCATCTTTATTAACAGAGCTTAAACTTTGCATAAATTCTTCAGTTTTCTTCATAGGTGTCAATTCTTCTTTTGCAATTGATTGGGGAACAACAATCTCCTGTTTGTGTTTGCCACTATTGGTAAGTAAACAGCAAGAATCATCAGGCTGTATGGTTTCTGTTTTTTTCTTCAGCCTCAATATTTGTTTCTGTAGGCTTCTGTTTTTCTTTATTTGAATTTGTAGCCTATTTGTTAAATCTGATATTTCTATTTTTAATTTCCGTGTATATTGCCTGCGCTTCTTTTCCTTCTTTTTAATTTTTAAATCTTCTTCTTTTTTAGTTTTGTCTTCATCAGTGTTGTTATTTTTTTGTTTTTCATAGTATTTAGCAGAATATTGCCTCCATTTCCTTCTTCTCTGTTCTTTTTCATTATCGGTAAGTTCTGAAATCTTTCTTTTATTCTCTTTTACTTTTTCTAAATGGGCTATTCTTTTTTCATTATATTTTTCTGGATTATTTTCTTTTAATTTTTGCATGTATTTTTTCTGCCTCTCTGCATTTGTCATCGGTGCCATACCTGAAAAACGTTTATTCATAAAATGTCATTTTCGACACAAGTTTTTGTCCCCCCCTATTGACATAATAACTAACATGGCAAGTTAAAATCAACATTATTTTCCTGCCCTGTTCCCTAATTACTTCGGGTCGGCGCAGTACGTTCTCTTCCTTCATTCATCCCTGTTTCTCGTCATTACTTATCCACTACAACCTACTTTGGTCAACAAGTAGGTACAAAAATAACATAAAAATACATTTTAAATTGTAATTTTATAAATTTATATTTTTTAATGTTTGGGTAGGTTACTTATTATATCAAGAACTAATTGTGAACGCAACCTTAGTGTAACATAACTGAGAACTCAGTTTCGTTGCGTAACGAAACGTTACGAAACGTATCGAAACGTTGCGAAACGTATCGAAACGTTACGAAACGTATCGAAACTGAGAAAAAAAACTGAGAAATCATAACCTTAAAACTATCTCCTACAGGAATCGCTATTGATTTGACAATAATTCGTATCCTAGTGGGTATTGTACATCTTACATAGTAAAATCAACAAATAACTTGTAAATCGAACTTACCGGTTACAGGCAAATCGCGTTATTAACCCTGATATATTTTTTTAACGAAAATGTGTTAATTTTTTCACCAACGATCTGTCACCGAACTAAAAGCAAATATGGCGGCTGTCTTAATGTCAATACTTTGAAAAAACTTAAGAAAGTGTTGCCATTTTATAAAAATACTATTTAATGGTAGAATATTTGTTATATTGTGCTTAACACATCGTTACTAACCCTGAGTTACGAAATTAACAAAAATACAGACAAATATTAAATAAGCATTATTGTTATAACCTGGATATTTTTTTTAACTACATCAAATTTTATTTTATAATTTGGATAATAAATAGTTTTATAAACGAATAAAAGGCTAAAATAAACAAAGTTTTTTTATTTTATTAATCAATAAAAGTGCCTAGGTACTTTTAAGGAGACACTATATTTTGTATGAAAGTCAATTTGAACAAAATTTTTAATAATATTTTTTATATGTCAAAATAGCCTGCATCAAAGAAATAAAAAATGTAAATTTTGAGAAATAAATACACTACTGATTAATGTAGAAATCATTTTTATAACGTAAATATTTAAGACGATATTTTGTATAAAACTTATGGGACAATTTAAATCATGACTGTGTACACTTATTCTGCATTTCACCCAACTACGATTACACAAAGTAGTTAGTAATAATAACTACAAACTACATAAAATCGAAAAGGATAGTTAAAATTTTTGACCACTGACTACTTATTATAGGCACCAATCACGATTACGTGATTACCTTTTATAACTACATTTTTAAAATGATGTTGCATCAGTAAAAAAGCAAAAACGCGCCATAGTCGTTCATGTACTTATTGACTTGTCGTTTGGTAGGTAGTTAGAGCATCGCGTTGTAGTTGCTCAAGTGAAAAGACTGTTTTCATACGCAACCATGACAAACCATCGCAAATCCCACAGGCTATCGGATAAAATATTCGAAAAATTTGTAGTACTAAAGGCTAATTCAAATGATTAACAAAATATGAGTTCTTAAAACTCAAAAATCGGTAATTATAACTACTCGATTACAGCAATCAAATTAACAACTACTTAATGTACTTTGATTACTGTAGTTAAGTTACATGTAATCATAACTACATGTAGTTAACTACGCCCTATACTGATTAATACAGCAAAAAAGCTTTACAAATATAGTAAATTAAATTCGTGGAACACCATGACATTTTAACTTTTAAAATCGAGAGCGTATTTAACAGTCGATAATTTTTGTTTAGTAACAACATTCCTCAAATTTATGGTTTTCCTTTAATTTAATTGATCATGTTTGTTAGAAAGATTTGGTCCTTATGAATGACCTTAACGTGTGATATCATAAAAACACAGAGTGTTCCTTTTTCGGATTTTCGCCGGTTCGATTTCCGAATGAGGCAGGAAATTTCGAAAATCTTTAAATGTCGTTTTATTTTCTAAATAAAGAAATGTTTCCTTTAAGTAACATCATTTAACTTAACGATTTAACGTAGTTTTCCTTCAGAGCCTATTGATACTTTCCACCGTGTAATTTTTTAAGTTACATATGGGTGAATTTCAACAACTATGATTTGTTACCTAATTTTGGTGGAAAAGTTTGTTCCTGGTTTTTTAATAATCTAAGATGTTGTTAGGCAAGAGATACGTATTCAGGTACATAAAATGTGAAATAAATTTATTTATTCCTGAAAGCTTCTAATATATTGTCGACACCAGAATTAGTGCGACACCAAAATTGATATCTGAAACCAAAATTTGAAATATTGACACCAGAATTTATTTCTGTCACCAAAATTAGAAAGTCTTGACACCAATTTTTTTTTACTGAAACAAATTATAAATCAAATAGCAATAAAAGTCTTATTTATACTGAATAAATGTTTTAATTAAAAATAACATAATGAGATCAAAAAAAAAATAACAATCAACAAATACAACTTTCTTATTTTTCTGTCTTGTTAATTTTACAGTTTTTAATTTAAATGAATTGCAATCACCTCCTCTATCATCATCATCATCATCATGATCATTTTAAATTTTTTACAAGTAATTTTTTAACGTTTTATGTTAATGAGATCAATTTTAAAAATTAACAATCAACTAATATACTTTGTTACTATTCTAAGTCTTGTCAATTCTTCAGTCTGTAAATTAAAAAAATTTCAAATCATCTTCGCTATCATCACCGTCATGATCATTTTTATCAAAATAAGCTGTTTTATCCTTTTCTGTGCATTCATATTGTGATAGTATTTCACTATTGATATTATCAACAAAAGAAACATTTGGAGTTTGAATTTGGTCATAGTCTGCTATACTATCCAAATCATGCGAAGGGCCGGTTAGTTGGATTTGGTTTGGTTTTTTCAAAATAAATGGTTTAGATGCTGGAAATCTACATATTTGTGGTGGCTGAACATCGGAACAGGCATTTGTTATTGACGATGACTGTCTCGTACTTGTAAGTAACACAACATCCCGTATTGTTTCGACTTCTTCCTGAACATTTGTCTCAGTTGGCAATTCATATAAGCCCATATGCTTCCCATGGCAGCATCGAATTGTATCATAAAGACAGCCTGGCTTAACACAAGATAACGAACGCATTGCCAAGCCGTTGGTAGAAGTCTTCGTCCAAACAATTTGGTGAACTTTCATTGATCCAGGGAAAGGTTTAAGATTTTTTGGCAAAAGCTCATCTTTCTCAATGACTTCATGTTCTTGAACAATTTCAATTTTAACCCCTGTGACGACTGTTTTCAATGTTTGGACAAGGCTGTCGATATCTGTAACATCTTTTCCAAAGGCAACTAGCCGATCTGCTGATCTTTTGAGCACTCCGCCGACGCCATCAGGTGCACCTTTTCCGTGACCACATTCGCAGTAGCGCCATACAACACATGTCAAGTTAGGAAGATAGATTTTTAACTGAGATATCATGTAGAAAACTTTTTTGATTCTATATTGTGCTGACGGAGAATCCGAAACAAAATGAATGGTACAAACTTCGGAAAGGATTTCTTTAACCTCACGCAAAATCGGTATTAAATGTGCCCATACCGAAGATGCATCATGTCGCAAAGATGTACTGGCAGTGCAAAATGACTGAGTTTTGGTTTCATTTCCTGAACTATAGTAAATTACTGAAGTGTGCAATGTAATTTGAGATCGGCTGGCGCCAAAATGGACGGATTGAACCTCTGAGCCATATTTCGTATTACAATTTTCACTGAAATCCATATGTATTAAACATTCGTTTTCAGCAAGTCGTTGTTTAACTTTTTTAATAGATTCGTATTGATTTTTTATATTACAACAATGCGCCATAAACGGTTTAATTTCTTTTTCAAAATGTTTAATTACTTCTAGAGGTTTATCAATTTTCTGAACTTTCTTAATAATATTTGCAGACTTTTCTTCATTGTTTTTTATATAAATTTTAGTGCCATTTTCCCAAATGTAATAGGAAATATTAATACTATTTGAGTTATCAAATTCACTATATTTAATAATTTTATGTTTACATTTGTCGCATCTACGTTGCAAACATTCAACTTTGGTCTGGTTACAAGTCAAACTACGGAGAACTTTTGATGTGGAATTTTCATGCATAATCTTATTATGTTTTAAGGAAGAAATTAATAAATCCATATTGGCATGCGGTTTACATAAGCAAGTATCACGAGAGTTTAAGCTAGGTTGTAGGACCCGAAATGGTTTTAATCTGGTGAAAGTGACATAACTAATGGGTCCGGAGTCCGGAGTCGGAGTATTTGCGATGGAGATTTTCGAGAGAGTCGGTTAGATACCTTTTTTGTTTTTTTTTAGTTTATGTCGCGTGATACAGTCTTGTTTGCCTGGACACTGTTTACTATTTTCGTCATCTTCATAAAATGACTTCACTAGATTACGTATTTTTCGTTTTTCAGGACTGATCTTTTTTTTTATGAAACCTGGGGTCAATTTGTTTTTATATTTCGGGCTGATTTTTGTGATTTGTTGTAATCTCTGTTTCTTTTACGATACATTTCCTTTTCTCTTTTAATTTTTAAAATACTTTTCCTTAGCGTCATGATTTCTGCGGATTTAGAATCTTTGGTATTGCCTTAGTTTATAATTAAGTTCTCGTCTTAGAACAAAGGAATTCGTTAACACATCGGATTTTGGACTATTGAGCGTAAAAGTAGAAACTGGCGCGTGTATGCTACTGACGCTGGGCGCGATTGGTGGCGAACATGGGGGATAAACCGGAGTGCTTGATTGTTCAATCCAAAGAGCCAGAGAGAGAGGTTCTCGCCTTGAACGATCCTTAACGGAGTTTGTTTCTGAAATACATTCAATGGGAATGTCCTCAGATGTTTCTTCTTGAAGTCGTTTTTGAGAACGTAGAATTCGCGAAGACTTTTGATGCATCTGCTGACTGAATGTTTGTATCTGGGATGTAGTTAGAATAGGGCTTTTAGAGCGAGGCAATATTGATGGTGACATCTTTTCGTCATTGATAGTTTCACATAATATCTGATTTGCTTGAAAGAAAAAAGGGCACTCCTTGGGAATACTAAGGTATTCCCTAGGAGTGCCCTTTTTTTCTTTTCATAATAAGCTTTGAAATTAACCCGATTCCTTTTTTGTTGATCTCTGCGAGCACGCGGTGTCATTTCATTCAAAGGTAGGATTTCCCTTCAGCTTTTTTATGATATCTTTCTCTTTCTTTTCTTCGCAATTCCTCTAGTTTGACGGGATCACTCCTAATTTTTTCTTTTCTCTTCCTTTCTGCCATCCTTTTCCTCTCCAAGCACTCTGCGTGTGTCAACTTTGAATTTTTTTTCTTTGTCATACTGGAAAACAAATAATACATAACTTAATTTTTTATTGCTATTGAAAGCATTTGTCATTCTAAAGGAGTCTACACACCAAACCCGCCGACCCGCCGACACAGCCCGGCGGCTTGGTGTCGGCGACCCAAACCCGCCAACCCGCCAACATGTGTCATGGGGCTGTGTCGGTGAGTTAGTCGGCGGCAAGAAATCAGTACAACTTTTTTAGTTAGTGATTGCAGTGTGTACGAACGTGACGTGTTGTTTTTCTCGAATATTGCAGCCTACAATAAACATGGATACTGATGCTGATCTAATAATAGCAGCATGTGGAATAATTTTAGCTGGGTCCCTGAAGAGAAAACGACAGTGTTGGGTTAGACCAAGCTTAATGAGTCGCAGTCGTTACAGTAACAGTGATAGAATAAAAGATTTAAGAACAGACGATTTGATTGTAAGAAGACCCTTACATTTTAAGACATTTATGTCGTTAACGTTTACCGACTTTGAATATTTACTAAGCATTGTTGGACCCACAATAGTTAAAAAAAATACAAATTACAGAAGTGCAATTTCACCAACGGACAGATTATCATTAACATTAAAATACCTGACTACGGGAGATTCATTCAACAGTCTTTGTGACACCTTTAAAGTATCTCCTCAACTTATTTCCTACATTATTCCAGAAGTGTGCCAAGCTATCGTAGATGGACTTTCGGATTATGTGAAGGTATGTACATATATGGGCGTTTAACTTTCTTTAATCTTCCAGAAAAACTATGTTCCGAAAAATTACTACACTTCTGGACACATCTATTGGCCCACCTTAGAGTTTAGGTTTCGATAGCCCCTACCGAAATAGGATTGCTAGATTGAACAAAAACTGTTGATGCAGTTTTAAACCTGATACATTTTACCATCTTTTTCGATCGTATTGTTTTAAATTTGAATTCAGAATACCATACGACATGGAGCTACGCCTAACAAGTCGGATATGCGCCTTGTTAAAGGCAATTGATTTTTGAATAAAAAACATGTTTTATCAAATAAAGGTTTAATTTAATAACGCGTGTTGCCTCCATGGGCATCTACCACAGCTCTCATACGATTAGGCATAGAGTTTATCAACCGCTCTATGAAATTTTGAGGGATCATCTCCCATTCCTCTTCTATGGCAGTTTTCAACTCCTGCATCGTCTGGGCAACTGGCTGACGAGCCCTAACACGTCTTTTTAGCTCGTCCCACATGTGGTCAATGGGGTTCATGTCTGGGCTTCTGGCTGGCCAGTCCATAACATCGTCAGGGAATATCTTCGGGATGTGAACATCACAATGTTCATATCCCGAAGATATTCCCTGACGATGCCGGCCGCATGGGCTCTTGCATTATCATGCATAAAAAGGAAATTTGGCCCACATAGTCCGCGTATGGTATCACGTGAGGTTCTAAGCACTCACGAATGTACCTTTCAGCATTTAATGTTGGCAGCCGTGGTCGTGTAACAACCTCAAGTTGAGTTTTGCCGCTCGCGGATATACCGCCCCAGACAGTCCATGAGCCACCGCCATAAGCAACCCTCTCTTCAAAGCAGCATTGTGCGAAACGCTCTCCCTTACGTCGGTAGACCTTCTTCCTTCCATCATTGCCATGTAACACAATTTTAGACTCATCAGAAAAGAGTACACGGCTCCAATCTTGCTGTGTCCAATTTAAATGACTGCGTGCGAAATGAAGGCGCGCTGTTCGGTGGGCTCGCGTTAGTTTGGGCCTATTAGCTGGCTTGTGTGGTACCATATCGCGTTCTTTTAACCTTCTCCGAACAGTTCGAGCGCTCACAGATTCTCCGTGGAAGTCGCGAAGTTGGTTTTGTATCTCAATGGAGGTAAGGTGACGATTTCTCAAGCTGGTCGTCACGATGAATCGATCCTGCCTTTCAGTTGCGACCCGAGATCGTGGCCTTCCTTGGCGACGAACAAAGCCGCCAGTCTCTAGGTACCTCCGATAAACGTTTCGGACCGCAGATCGACTAAAATTAAGTTGAGCACTCACGTTTCTTTGGCTGTGTCCGGCCTGAATAAGTGCCACAGCTTGGGCGGCGACTTCAGGTGAAGTATCCATAGATTATTGATAGAACCTCACCTTAATGTTAAGAATAAGTAATGTTTGTTGCAAAACCAAAGATATCAATCACTTTTTCAAGAATTCAATCCAAGTAAACCAATAAAACCAAGTTTTCTTAATATTCGATTGTTTGATATCAACAAACAGGCTCCAAATTGTCTTTTGTTTCTTTAAATTCTGTGTTCGAAATTCAAAAAAAGACAATGAATGAAATTGTGAATGTGCCAGGTTCAAAACTGCATAAAAACTTTTTGCTCGACCTAATATAAAATTTTAGCTAGGACCAAACGAAACTGAAAATACAAGGTGGGCCAATAGATGTGTCCAGAAGTGTATATAAGTAGGCAAATGGCTATCCTATCACAGAGCACATTTCCGATTTCAGATTCCACGAACATCAAACGAATGGACAAAAGTTGCAGATGGATATCTGAGTAGATGGAATGTACCTAATTGTGTTGGATCTATGGATGGAAAGCACATTAGAATTGAATGTCCAGCACGAAGTGGAAGCGATTATTTTAATTATAAAATGTATTTCAGTATTGTACTGTTTGCATTAGTGGATGCAGATTATAAGTTTTTATACGCTAATGTGTGTGTATACAAAACAAATCTGGAACATTACCTACCCGAGCTTGACATCAAAGAAAAAGATAATGTTTTCTCCTACTACACCAAATTAGAGAAAATCATCAAACAGTGTTTATCAAGATCACCAGAGCAAGGACCTGGAAACAAAAGATCAATTATTTCCAATAAAGCTAAGGCACTCATGGCCCGTCGAAGCCTACTTCAACACAGTAGTAATTTATCTTCAGCTGAAAAAGTAGAGCTCAAAGAATTATATAAGGCAACAAACAAAGAAATTAAACGTAATTATAAAGAGCACAGGCACAACACGATGCTATCTCATCTCAACACTTCTGGAAGTTTAAAAAAAGCTATGAAAGAACTGAACAATGTTAAGCAATGGATTCCCTCACTCAATTCTAAGTCTACACAGACTCAAACTCGTCTAGAAGTTATAAACACAGCGACAAAGTTTTACGAAAAATTATATAGTGCTCGCGAGGATCCTGAAGGTACAATTGACTTGACTGCATCCTGGCCTATCCTAAACAACAGCGAGTACTTACCTTTCCATGAAAGTGACATTTTAAATAAAATAGAAAAACTAAAATCCGATAAAAGCTCAGGTGCTGACGGCATATCAAACGAAGCGATAAAATCAGCGAAATCTATTTTACTGATACCCATCACTCATCTTTTCAACATGGTCCTCAACGAAGAAGTCGTCCCTCCAGCTTGGACACAATCAGAAATAATTCTACTTTACAAGAAAGGCGACCCAACAGACGTCGGAAATTATCGTCCCATAAGCCTGATGCCATGCTTGTATAAACTCTTCGCCTCATGCTTACTGGAAAAAATAAGCGGCGAAATAGATAGTCACCAACCAATTGAACAAGCTGGATTTAGAAGAGGATTTAGTACTATTGACCATATTCATGTCCTAGAACAAATTATCGAAAAGTACGTCGAGTTCCGCAGACCACTCTACCTTGCATTCGTCGATTACAAAAAAGCCTTCGATTCCATTTCACATAAAAGCATATGGTCAGCTCTACAAAATCAAGGAATTAATAAAAAATACATAAACATACTAAAAAATGTGTATCAAAATAGTACGAGCACAATCAAGCTTGAACGCTCCGGTCAAAGGATCAAAATCGGTAGAGGTGTGAGGCAGGGCGACCCGTTATCCCCGAAATTATTCATAGCAGTGCTTCAGAACATTATGAAAAATCTTCCGTGGTCCAACAGAGGTCTAAAAATAAACGAGAAACGCCTGACTCACCTACGATTTGCCGACGACATTGTTATTTTTTCTGAAGATGCTGTAGAGCTCCAAGCAATGATGATAGAGCTTCACGATGCTAGTAAAGAAATTGGCTTAGAAATGAATCTTTCAAAAACCAAATTGATGTCCAACTATTTTAAAATGCCAATTACACTGAATTATTCTCCAGTGGACTATGTCAACAATTATATTTACCTGGGTAAACTGGTGTCGTTTGAAAAGACTAACAACACTGATGAAATAGACAGGCGAATCGCGACAACTTGGAAAAAATACTGGTCATGTAAAGAAATCATGAAATCAAAAATCCACATCAAATGGAAAAAGAAAATTATGGACTCCTGCCTACTACCCTGCCTTACATACGGATGCCAAACATGGATTTTTGATTCGGTGGCAAAAAGAAAACTCAACTCATGTCAAAGAGCGTTAGAAAGAAGCACACTAAAAATAAGACTCTTAGACAAAATCAAACATATTAAGATAAGGAAAAAGACAAAGGTAATTGACGCCGTCTCCTTCGCTCAAAGCCTAAAGTGGAAATGGGCTGGACATGTTGCCAGATACACTGATGGTAGATGGACTCAAGCAGTCACAGCGTGGAAAGGGCCAAGCGGTCTAAGGCGTAGAGGTAGACCAAAGGCACGTTGGAAAGACGAGATAGAAACGGTCGCCGGCAAAAACTGGATTGTTACAGCAACAAATAGAGACAAATGGAAGGCTCTGGAGGAGGCCTTTACCCACAGAGGGGTTCATGCATCCTAATCTAATTTAATTTATATTTATTAATATTTTAATTCCAATTCTAATTAATTCTTACAATTATTCAATATTCTATTCTCAAAATTCTTATTTAATAAAATTTACTATTATCTTACTACAATTAATTTAATATTATAAGTATTCGATTTTAATTTAATTTAATTTAATCTAATTCAATCAGAAATTTGTATTAATTTTATATTATGGTTGCATGAAATAAAGAGGCTTTTTTATTTTTCTTTTTATTTTATTTTTATTTTATACGCTAATGTGGGGTGCCAGGGTCGCATTTCCGATGGTGGTGTATTTGCTAACTCTTCATTATGCAGAATGTTATATAATAATGATTTAAATTTGCCAGATAAAAAACCTCTACCTGGAAGAATTATGCCAGTACCCTATTTTTTTTTGGGCGACGATGCGTTTCCTTTACAAACCAATATTTTAAAACCTTATGATGGTAATCATGCGAAAGGGTCTCCCAAGAGAGTGTACAACTATCGCATGTGTCGAGGTCGAAGAGTAGTTGAAAACGTATTTGGACAGTTAACAAAACAATTTAAGATATTTAACAAACCCATCCAGCTAAATCCACAAAAAGTTACTATTGTAACATTGGCA
This sequence comes from Melanchra persicariae, assembly GCA_947386135.1. Lineage (NCBI taxonomy): Eukaryota > Metazoa > Arthropoda > Insecta > Lepidoptera > Noctuidae > Melanchra > Melanchra persicariae. Next base: position 3,811,658 of record OX376665.1, read on the forward strand.
TGTATTCATTTGTTCAATTATGTAAAACGACATGGTATAATACAACAAAATGAATATGATACTGAAAATAGTAGGGGAGAAATCAATCCAGGAGATTGGCGCAGGGAACCACGTGAAAATAATTTGTTTGCTGACTTGCCTAGACAAGACAATCCACATTCCCTTGAGGTTACAAGGACACAATCTCCTGAGGTTATAAGGACAGAATTGGTTCAATATTTTCTTTCCGATGTCGGGAGATTACCATGGCAGAATGATCAATGACTAACTCGTAAGTTTTAATGAAACTCATACTTGTATTAGTACTTGTATTTTTATTATAATTTGTATTAAAAACTTCGTAAATCACTTGTTTTTGTTCATTTATAAGTGGTTTTATTTACCGAGTTATTCTATAAATCCCCACCGCGAAATCCCCACTGATGTTTTTATGCATTTTGAGTATACTATGACGATTCCATGACAACAACATGAAGACGAAATACTTGTGCCTACATAACGTTATCTCGCATCAGGTGATAGGGTTATTCTCAGAGTGCATACGGTGGGGATTTGTGGAATAAACCTATTTATCTGACTCAATAGATGATAATATGTTCTCAATATCACCACTCTCTTGAAGCGACACACGTAACGAAGGTTCAATTGAAGATGTTGAAGGTTCACCAAGAGGCGGTGAAACAGGGTTTGTTACGGCAGAGTTGGATGATGAGTAGTAGGAATTTACATCTCATTGATCCATTTTATAATATCCTGGATGACTATGGGAAGTAGAAGGTCTTGGCGAAGCTTCGAACATGTCTGAACGATATCCAGTTTCGGTTTCAAAAAAGATATTGTTAATCCGATGTTTTATTATTGCCTTTGTTGTTTTATCAAATTTTCTAAGTTGTGTCGCAATATATTCGCCAAACAAATCGTCCTCATCTTTTATTTTTTGATTTGTCCGTTGACTGACTGTTCTCATTAAATTTAATGCTTCCGACACCATCTCATTACTTGGATTAGGTTTATAACGTTTATTCGCTTGGGGAATGATGTTTGACGTTTGAGGTGAATCGTTTTCCCCATGTTGAGCATCATTGTCCGCATGTTGGGCATTATTGTCAGTTGCTGTTATCTCCTGAAATAATATTTTATTTGAATCACCAACAGTTTACTTATGAAATGTATTATACACTAGCTTTTACCCGCGAGTAGGTACACCGCACGGAATATATGAAAAAAAAGACAATGGTCATAAATCATACCTAATACTAATTGTTTTAGAAATATTATTATTAATTATTATTTACATTGATAATTATTATCAATGTAAATAATAATTAATAATAATATTTCTAAAACAACCTAAAAAGAAAAAAAAAAGAAAATGGTACGGAATCTCTCGGTTTATAATAGAAATTCGGCGAAATTAAAAGATTGTTGAGAAAAGAGTTGTTAGTTTTTAAAAAATACATTTGCAATGACTATTATATCTGTGCACATGCCATTCCAAGAAATAATTTGTTTAGGAAATATTTCGGTACAATAACAATAGCGGCAGCGCAACAACAAAGGCAGATAAAATAAGTACCTATGTCTTTATTTACCGCGCGCCTCTCTTCACTCGGGCCAAGCTTACATATTATTCTTGTGTGCTCTAGTAATTAGGTTAGAAATAAAATAATACAACATCACTGAAATGTTACATACCGTATCGATTGTTCCAGTAGGTTTATTTTTATTGAGCAAGAAATTCAAAGATTTAAAGGCAAACCACTTGCTCTCATGAACAGAATCTGCGCTGGTTCCAGACTTTTTTGATTCAATCGTCTTTTTTCTTTCTCTATAATATTGGCTCGTCAAATTTTTTATCTTCCGTTCTATTTCTGTGACATTTGTATTTAATTCGTTTGCCATCTCATTTAGTGCATCAAAACGTTTAGGTCTACATTTGTGATCCAAGTGTTTTGGATTCCATAATAATTCCTTTATATGATACAAATTTATTAACTTTAGAGTGGTTTCTTCGTCCCATTCCATTATTGCAGAAAATCGCAAAAAAAAACACAAGCACGTCACTATCGCTGGAGTGTCGGCGGGCAACTGAGCGTGCGCGTACGCAAGTCGCCGGCCATGCCGCCGACTTGCACGCGCGGGTACGAGTCGCCGACATGATTCTTGAAGCAAAGTCGCCGGCGGTCGGCGGGTTTGGTGTGTAGACTCCTTAAGCGTACAGTACACGAACGTCTAAGAGAATCACAAGTGCAGAATTATAAATTCTCTTCTTTCTTCACTTCCAAACCGAGTTATCTTATTATGGTTCTGTTTTTGTTTGTCTGTGAGTTACATAACTCTAAAAACTAATTTTGGTGTAACTAAGCAATTTTGGTGATTGGTAAAATGCCACCAAAACCACCAAAATTGCACCACCAAAATTAGAATCTTGTTGAATATATTTAATTTAAAAAAAACTACTAAGAATATACTATTTATATTTGTATAATTTTGAAAGCATACCAAACCTTTTTATTATAAATTTAAATTACAACACCGACTTAGTCATAAAACGTTTTTAAAACATTACACCAAAATTGCAGGTTTTTTGTCCGATTACTACGAAAAGACTTACTTACGTTTTTGGCGGGAAATCACAACAAGATGGCACACATCTGTCACTGCTGCGCGCAAGCGCCTGACTATACGAAGTGAACGTTGATAGCGTCGTCCATCTAGGTTTTTTCTATACGAGTTACTTAATGATTAGATTACTCCCACCAAAATTTAAAATTTCGCGCGGACAGTCCTTTTCGATTTTCACTAGGATAAAGTATTGCCCTAAATGTAAAAATAAAACTTTCATTAGATAGAAAAACTAATACTGAATACAAATAAATTTAGTATTTTTTAGTAAACTAGTGTAGTTTCGTTTAAGCGGTGGTCATCCCCAGAAAAAGAGATTGTGGACGCGCCACCAAACTTAGAATTATGTTAAATAACATTTTTTTTTTTACTACCAAAATGTTATCTACTGAAATATATGGCTTGATCAAGATAAGTACGCCTTTTTTCTTAAAAAAAAATAACTTTATTGTACGTTTACTTTAGGATAATATTTTCAGCCGCGCCGCCTAAACATTATGCTTGAGAAAATCACTCATATATGGGGACCGTGCTGAAATCGTTTGACAGGCACGGCTCCCTTCAAAAGTATAGCGGTACTTTGATGAAGAAACAGATCATATATACAGGGTGTCCGGTAATGAATGGATAACCTTGAAATGTCTTATAGTATAACTTATGGCCGTTCAGAAAAAAAAATGAAACAAAATATATCATAAGTAGTACCAAAGTTATGATTTTTTTAAAAGAAAGGTCTATTTTTTTTTACCTTGTTTTACTTTTATGAACACTACGATCAGAAATGAATGGATTCCATCGGTTTTTTGTTATTTTATTATTATACACGAACTATGCTAATAAACAAACAGTAAATAGTATGACTAGCTATTGCACTTTTTCATTAAAAAATTAGCAAATTAACTATTTTTAGAAAAACTTTGCAAAATTTATTTTTTAAACAATGTTTAAACATCTTGGGTGTAAAAAAAATGTATGAATACATGAGTGGCCAATAATTTTAAAATAATGTCACTTTAAAGTTGATTTTATAATGGTACAATTCATAAATGTATCTACAAAAAATAGTGAATTATGGCCATTAATGTAGAAAAGGAGAAAATTTTACTAAATATCAAAATTTGTAATATGGGAACATTTTTTAAATTTAATTGTACCTGAACTTTGGGGATTAATAAAAAACAACATTTAACATAAACAACACTTTATTTTACATTCATTTATAATAAATGTTCAAACTGTCAAAATGATTCTTATGCAGGCCCTACATCTACGGATAAATGATCTACGGAGCAGTCTTGTGTACCGTCGTTCACTAAGTTTTGATGCGGCTGCTCTGATTCGTCTTCTTAATTCTTCTAAAGACCTTATAGGCTTACGGTATACTTCCTGTTTAAGGCAACCCCAATAAAAAAAATCCAATGGATTTAGGTCCGGTGAACGTGGAGGCCACAAAATTGGCCCTAGCCGGGCGGCTAGGGCCAATTTTGTGGCCATAACACGTACCCGGATAGATGGATCGGGCGATCCATCTATCCGGGTACGTGTTATTTAAAAATGCACGAACAGATACAGCATAATGCGCAGGACAGCGGTCATTTTGCAACCAATATGACTCCCTCAGCTCCTCGGGCACTTCTTCTAATAAATTGGGGAGATCATTTTGAAGACACTCCAAATAGCTTTGCCCTGTTAAATTCCCCGGTAATTCAAATGGCCCGATTATTATTCCACTTAATATTCCAGTCCAATATTTGATTTTAAATTGATATTGTGATCTATCTTCACGCATAAGATGGGAATTTTCTAGTTCCCAACTGTGTAAATTATGAAGATTCATGTATCCATCTCTTTTGAGTGTTGACTCGTCGCTCCACAGAATTTTATTAAAAAATTGCGGGTCTTCTTCGATTTTTGCCAGCATTTGTCGGCAAAAACGCTATCTAGCTGCATAATCTCTTGGTTGGAGAGTTTGCACGCGTGTAACGTGGTAATTTTTTCAAAATATCGTGCACGGCCGATTTTCCGATACCTGTGCGTCGAGCTATTGCTCGCGTAGAGGTAGAAGGATCGTTTTCGATTTCCTCAAGCACCGCTTCTTCTACATCAAGACGAGCGATTCTTCCACTGCTTGTACCACCGACACCACTACCCGGCAATCTTCCTTCGGGGTAACAACCGTGGATACGGATAAATACGCGGTAGTCTGGGTGGCGCACATTAGGATATCTCTCCCTATAGAGCGCTGCAGCTGCATTTGCATTGCCTCTGCATTCTCCATAAAAATGTATATTTGCATATTCTTGTGCCGTATACTGACGTGGCATTTTGATACACAAAAGTCCAGTTTAGTCCAAAAACAAACCAATTCGTCGCAAATATCACCAAACAAAACAAGTCCAAATCAGTAAGCAAAACAAATAGTTCAATAAAATAGCCAGGTGGTCGTTTTAACACTGATTCAAAGTAAATCACGATAATTGCAAACGGAAACTAAATAAACACATACGAAGTCGAGCAAGTCGAGTAACGCTTAGTGCGTTAAACAATGTTTAAACATCTTGGGTGTAAAAAAAATGTATGAATACATGAGTGGCCAATAATTTTAAAATAAGGTCACTTTCAAGTAGATTTTATAATGGTTCAATTCATAAATGTATCTACAATAAATAGTGAATTATTGCCATTAATGTAGAAAATGAGAAAATTTTACTAAATATCAAAATTTGTAAGGTGGGAACTTTTTTTAAATTAAATTGCTCCTGACCACTGAGGATTAATAAAAAATACATTTAAAGAATTCGTAGTGAATAAAAATTGCGTATTGAAACCAATTTGTCAGAAATTTACTAATACTCATAATGATTAAAACAGTTACTTACGCGTTACCTGCTAAATTATTAGCTTACTTTTTTCAAATGCTAATTAGTAGCTCACTAATCCTGTGTGGCAAACGCTCTTACGCGTTCAAAAAAAGAAATCGTGTGGTGCTATGAACGCTTATGCGCGGTTGAAGGAAGTCCACGCGGTGCGGCTGGCCGCATTAGTGCTGCCTTCAATACTTTGTCCAAGTGCGGCATGGCGCTTATGTGAGTTTGAAAATTTTCGAGTTTTATGACAGTTATATAATAATTAGAGTAAATGTAAAGGATGTATCACACCAGGGTATTTTTTTGTACATTTTTTCTCGAGTTCGGACCTAGTTACCTGTTATTTTCATCATTTTGTTATTTATATTTTCGTTGTACCTATTTTCGTAAGTAAACAGTGAATGAATGAATGAATGAATGAATTAAAAAGTTAGTGTGCCATTTCATGGTCAATCAAGTATAATATATATGATTTTATGAATCGTCTGGGTAGCAGAACAGACTTATTACCCGACTGCCGAAAGGAGGGTTATGTTTTTGGAGCGTATGTATGTCTCATTCTTTGGCACGCTCTACAGCCTAAACCGTTTAACGGATTTCGACATATGAGGTGTAATAGAATTCGTCTCAGATGTGGAAGTCACAAAGAGTATTAATTTTAAAAAAACCTAAGAGTATTAAATAAAAAAAAGAATACCTGGCTGCATTCAAATACAAAGTTAACGTTAGACGGAAACAAGATGTAAATAAAGAATCAATGCAGTCGGGCTTTTTGATTTTTTAATTATTTCTTTTTTTATGTATTTTTTGGTGGTAGGAAGTTAGTAGAATAAAACAAGTGAATATCAATTAAAACATTTATTTACACTTAAAAATGATTAACAAATTATGACTAGACAATTAATCGGTCGGTATGTGGGAAAATAAAACTACAAAAATATTATTAAAACCTTTACTTACATTTTAAAATTATTTTAACTATTACTAGACATTTCATCATGGTGTGGCCCGTAACAAGAAAGACAGAGACCGACATCGCAATCTGGGCACATTATTTTTGTGTCTTTCCTTTTTTTGTCTTTTACCCAGCACCTGACACATATTTGCGCCTTTTAAGACATCCGTTATCATTTCTGTCTAGCTCTTTTGGCATGTGTCTTGCTTTTTGAGGCTCCAATGTGTCAGCTGTAGGTGGAAGAAGTTCAAGAAGCAATTTTTCCCTATATGACTCTAGGGAAAGAGTACTGCTTATACCTTTTTGGTACAAGAAAAAGGAATTCAGTAACAACATCTGCAAAATGTGTATCCCTATTTTCTTGTACCACCTCATCGATTTGTGCTCACTTTTATAGTATGATAACATTTGGTCGTGTCGATCAACACCTTTCATAAATTAATTATATTTGATAACCATGTTTGGTTTGTTGACCACACTACCACGCCTATTTTCCACTGGCATCAGTTGGGGTGAATGCTCAGTGGAAATAGTGAGCACATCTCTCTTGTCTTTCCATTTACAGACACAAACACCATTTCCGTTGTACCTATAAATACTTCCACCTTTTAAAAGTTTTTTTATTATTACACTTTTTGGATTACTTTTTCTTTTTGGTAATAAAGTCCCAGTGCAGTATGTTTTTTGTATCAATAACGTTTCCGCCAATTGGACACTATTGTAAAAATTGTCCATATATACAGAATGGCCCTTATTTAAATAATCTTTTAAAAGTTTTAAAACAATTTTATAAACATGGCCTTTACCACCAACTTCGACATCTTGTGCACCTTTGTACATATGAATTTTATGGACTAGTCCTTTTGGATCAGCCAAAACATATAATTTCATACCATATTTATGTCTATTATTTTTTATGTATTGTCGAAACACTACTCGCCCTCTAAATCCAACCATTGACTCGTCAATGCTCATTTCTCTCTCCGGATATACTAATTTTATCATAATATCGTTAAAATAATTAAGCAGATAATCAACTTTTGAGTACTTCATTCTACTATCATAACTCCTATTAAAAAATAAACATCTTAAAATTAACAAAAATCTGTCCCTGGACATATATTTATTGATTTGAAATTTGACCAGGTAATTTTTTTTCCAGCAGTCAGCTATTTAATTCAGCCTAGCGGTTCCTATAAAAAACAGGATTCCTAAAAATGTCCACAATTCTTTTTTACTCGTATCCTTCCACTTGGTTAAACGGCTATTAGGCTTAAGTGGCCTGGACATCAAAATTTGGGCATGCATGTTGGTCATTTCCGCTAGGATGGTCATAAATTCATCTTCAAAAACTGCCTTAAAATATTCGATAGGTCCTTTAGTTGCTGCGTCCGAGATCTTGACCTCGGGGGTTCCAAAAAATTGTAAGTTGTTGACTAGTGCTGACTCCTCGGTCCACTCGCCATCCGGAGACAAGTCAACAACGGAAATTGTTGTGCTATAAAGGAGAAAAATAATCATTTAAAAAAACAGTTCAATTCTTGAAATAAACAATAAGAATACGAATGAACGATTAGATATTAATTCTTGGGTTTCTTACCTGTCTGACGCGTTGGTGAAGACGCTTTCGCTATCAGAGACGTCGGATTCGACATCGGTAAAATCTTCGCCAAAGATTTCGCTCATGTCGCGTCGCACATCTTCATAACTGCGTGCCATCTAAAAATAATGATTTATGGTATATTTTGTGCCGCTTAATCATTTGCCCTGCAAGGCCCTCCAGAATTTGCATTTTATGTGTGCACCAATGCAATGTGCTCTCATCTAGGAGTATATATGTATACTTAATGTTAAAATTGTTACACTAAAGCTAGAAATAAATCTTGTCACAAATTCACAATTGCTACAATTGTAACATGAACGTTTCGGACATCAGAACAAAAAACATGTAAAAAAAAAGTATTAAGGGAGCAACATCATTGACCCGCATTAGGGAATTGTACTGTTGTATTCAGGGATATAAACGCTCGCATAAAGACTTTGGATTTGTCTTCCGTTCGCTAAGGTTTCCAGATATGCTTTGTCAACGTAGAGGGAGCAGGCGACGGCGTCAAGTTTTAGATACTTAATCGACCACCGCCTTTCATTTGAGGCTTGTGGAGTGACACTGTGGTCATGTTTTGTAGCTGACTATCTAATTTGTTTGCATTGGTAGTGTGAGTTTTAAGGTTAGCGAATCGTTCAGCTAGATAAGCTATTTCACCAGCTACGTGTCCAATCTCTATTGATCTGGTTATGTCTTTCTTAGTCTTTGTAGTATGAAACTTCTCCACCACCTTTAGTGTGGTGCGCATTTTAAAGGTTTCAAATCCGTTGACTTCCACACTAAAGTTCTTATTTCCGTTTGGAAAGGTCCATACTTACTCTTCCTAACTTTACGTTTCTTCACTGTGGTCATGTTTGTGACAGCACACTTAAGCCATTCATCTACTGATAGTTTCTTTAATTTCGTATATATTTAATAGCAGCTATAAGCTCAGGAGCATGCGAATTAGAAGGAACGGCTGGGTCTTTCGGCAGAGAGCAAGCTCTATTCCCTCTAACTCCAACCGAGGACTAGAGAAACCGAAATATCTCCTCCCCTTTAAAATTGCAAAAATCCACATCAAATGGAAAAAGAAAATTATGGACTCCTGCCTACTACCCTGCCTTACATACGGATGCCAAACATGGATTTTTGATTCGGTGGCAAAAAGAAAACTCAACTCATGTCAAAGAGCGTTAGAAAGAAGCACACTAAAAATAAGACTCTTAGACAAAATCAAACATATTAAGATAAGGAAAAAGACAAAGGTAATTGACGCCGTCTCCTTCGCTCAAAGCCTAAAGTGGAAATGGGCTGGACATGTTGCCAGATACACTGATGGTAGATGGACTCAAGCAGTCACAGCGTGGAAAGGGCCAAGCGGTCTAAGGCGTAGAGGTAGACCAAAGGCACGTTGGAAAGACGAGATAGAAACGGTCGCCGGCAAAAACTGGATTGTTACAGCAACAAATAGAGACAAATGGAAGGCTCTGGAGGAGGCCTTTACCCACAGAGGGGTTCATGCATCCTAATCTAATTTAATTTATATTTATTAATATTTTAATTCCAATTCTAATTAATTCTTACAATTATTCAATATTCTATTCTCAAAATTCTTATTTAATAAAATTTACTATTATCTTACTACAATTAATTTAATATTATAAGTATTCGATTTTAATTTAATTTAATTTAATCTAATTCAATCAGAAATTTGTATTAATTTTATATTATGGTTGCATGAAATAAAGAGGCTTTTTTATTTTTCTTTTTATTTTATTTTTATTTTATACGCTAATGTGGGGTGCCAGGGTCGCATTTCCGATGGTGGTGTATTTGCTAACTCTTCATTATGCAGAATGTTATATAATAATGATTTAAATTTGCCAGATAAAAAACCTCTACCTGGAAGAATTATGCCAGTACCCTATTTTTTTTTGGGCGACGATGCGTTTCCTTTACAAACCAATATTTTAAAACCTTATGATGGTAATCATGCGAAAGGGTCTCCCAAGAGAGTGTACAACTATCGCATGTGTCGAGGTCGAAGAGTAGTTGAAAACGTATTTGGACAGTTAACAAAACAATTTAAGATATTTAACAAACCCATCCAGCTAAATCCACAAAAAGTTACTATTGTAACATTGGCATGTATTCATTTGTTCAATTATGTAAAACGACATGGTATAATACAACAAAATGAATATGATACTGAAAATAGTAGGGGAGAAATCAATCCAGGAGATTGGCGCAGGGAACCACGTGAAAATAATTTGTTTGCTGACTTGCCTAGACAAGACAATCCACATTCCCTTGAGGTTACAAGGACACAATCTCCTGAGGTTATAAGGACAGAATTGGTTCAATATTTTCTTTCCGATGTCGGGAGATTACCATGGCAGAATGATCAATGACTAACTCGTAAGTTTTAATGAAACTCATACTTGTATTAGTACTTGTATTTTTATTATAATTTGTATTAAAAACTTCGTAAATCACTTGTTTTTGTTCATTTATAAGTGGTTTTATTTACCGAGTTATTCTATAAATCCCCACCGCGAAATCCCCACTGATGTTTTTATGCATTTTGAGTATACTATGACGATTCCATGACAACAACATGAAGACGAAATACTTGTGCCTACATAACGTTATCTCGCATCAGGTGATAGGGTTATTCTCAGAGTGCATACGGTGGGGATTTGTGGAATAAACCTATTTATCTGACTCAATAGATGATAATATGTTCTCAATATCACCACTCTCTTGAAGCGACACACGTAACGAAGGTTCAATTGAAGATGTTGAAGGTTCACCAAGAGGCGGTGAAACAGGGTTTGTTACGGCAGAGTTGGATGATGAGTAGTAGGAATTTACATCTCATTGATCCATTTTATAATATCCTGGATGACTATGGGAAGTAGAAGGTCTTGGCGAAGCTTCGAACATGTCTGAACGATATCCAGTTTCGGTTTCAAAAAAGATATTGTTAATCCGATGTTTTATTATTGCCTTTGTTGTTTTATCAAATTTTCTAAGTTGTGTCGCAATATATTCGCCAAACAAATCGTCCTCATCTTTTATTTTTTGATTTGTCCGTTGACTGACTGTTCTCATTAAATTTAATGCTTCCGACACCATCTCATTACTTGGATTAGGTTTATAACGTTTATTCGCTTGGGGAATGATGTTTGACGTTTGAGGTGAATCGTTTTCCCCATGTTGAGCATCATTGTCCGCATGTTGGGCATTATTGTCAGTTGCTGTTATCTCCTGAAATAATATTTTATTTGAATCACCAACAGTTTACTTATGAAATGTATTATACACTAGCTTTTACCCGCGAGTAGGTACACCGCACGGAATATATGAAAAAAAAGACAATGGTCATAAATCATACCTAATACTAATTGTTTTAGAAATATTATTATTAATTATTATTTACATTGATAATTATTATCAATGTAAATAATAATTAATAATAATATTTCTAAAACAACCTAAAAAGAAAAAAAAAAGAAAATGGTACGGAATCTCTCGGTTTATAATAGAAATTCGGCGAAATTAAAAGATTGTTGAGAAAAGAGTTGTTAGTTTTTAAAAAATACATTTGCAATGACTATTATATCTGTGCACATGCCATTCCAAGAAATAATTTGTTTAGGAAATATTTCGGTACAATAACAATAGCGGCAGCGCAACAACAAAGGCAGATAAAATAAGTACCTATGTCTTTATTTACCGCGCGCCTCTCTTCACTCGGGCCAAGCTTACATATTATTCTTGTGTGCTCTAGTAATTAGGTTAGAAATAAAATAATACAACATCACTGAAATGTTACATACCGTATCGATTGTTCCAGTAGGTTTATTTTTATTGAGCAAGAAATTCAAAGATTTAAAGGCAAACCACTTGCTCTCATGAACAGAATCTGCGCTGGTTCCAGACTTTTTTGATTCAATCGTCTTTTTTCTTTCTCTATAATATTGGCTCGTCAAATTTTTTATCTTCCGTTCTATTTCTGTGACATTTGTATTTAATTCGTTTGCCATCTCATTTAGTGCATCAAAACGTTTAGGTCTACATTTGTGATCCAAGTGTTTTGGATTCCATAATAATTCCTTTATATGATACAAATTTATTAACTTTAGAGTGGTTTCTTCGTCCCATTCCATTATTGCAGAAAATCGCAAAAAAAAACACAAGCACGTCACTATCGCTGGAGTGTCGGCGGGCAACTGAGCGTGCGCGTACGCAAGTCGCCGGCCATGCCGCCGACTTGCACGCGCGGGTACGAGTCGCCGACATGATTCTTGAAGCAAAGTCGCCGGCGGTCGGCGGGTTTGGTGTGTAGACTCCTTAAGCGTACAGTACACGAACGTCTAAGAGAATCACAAGTGCAGAATTATAAATTCTCTTCTTTCTTCACTTCCAAACCGAGTTATCTTATTATGGTTCTGTTTTTGTTTGTCTGTGAGTTACATAACTCTAAAAACTAATTTTGGTGTAACTAAGCAATTTTGGTGATTGGTAAAATGCCACCAAAACCACCAAAATTGCACCACCAAAATTAGAATCTTGTTGAATATATTTAATTTAAAAAAAACTACTAAGAATATACTATTTATATTTGTATAATTTTGAAAGCATACCAAACCTTTTTATTATAAATTTAAATTACAACACCGACTTAGTCATAAAACGTTTTTAAAACATTACACCAAAATTGCAGGTTTTTTGTCCGATTACTACGAAAAGACTTACTTACGTTTTTGGCGGGAAATCACAACAAGATGGCACACATCTGTCACTGCTGCGCGCAAGCGCCTGACTATACGAAGTGAACGTTGATAGCGTCGTCCATCTAGGTTTTTTCTATACGAGTTACTTAATGATTAGATTACTCCCACCAAAATTTAAAATTTCGCGCGGACAGTCCTTTTCGATTTTCACTAGGATAAAGTATTGCCCTAAATGTAAAAATAAAACTTTCATTAGATAGAAAAACTAATACTGAATACAAATAAATTTAGTATTTTTTAGTAAACTAGTGTAGTTTCGTTTAAGCGGTGGTCATCCCCAGAAAAAGAGATTGTGGACGCGCCACCAAACTTAGAATTATGTTAAATAACATTTTTTTTTTTACTACCAAAATGTTATCTACTGAAATATATGGCTTGATCAAGATAAGTACGCCTTTTTTCTTAAAAAAAAATAACTTTATTGTACGTTTACTTTAGGATAATATTTTCAGCCGCGCCGCCTAAACATTATGCTTGAGAAAATCACTCATATATGGGGACCGTGCTGAAATCGTTTGACAGGCACGGCTCCCTTCAAAAGTATAGCGGTACTTTGATGAAGAAACAGATCATATATACAGGGTGTCCGGTAATGAATGGATAACCTTGAAATGTCTTATAGTATAACTTATGGCCGTTCAGAAAAAAAAATGAAACAAAATATATCATAAGTAGTACCAAAGTTATGATTTTTTTAAAAGAAAGGTCTATTTTTTTTTACCTTGTTTTACTTTTATGAACACTACGATCAGAAATGAATGGATTCCATCGGTTTTTTGTTATTTTATTATTATACACGAACTATGCTAATAAACAAACAGTAAATAGTATGACTAGCTATTGCACTTTTTCATTAAAAAATTAGCAAATTAACTATTTTTAGAAAAACTTTGCAAAATTTATTTTTTAAACAATGTTTAAACATCTTGGGTGTAAAAAAAATGTATGAATACATGAGTGGCCAATAATTTTAAAATAATGTCACTTTAAAGTTGATTTTATAATGGTACAATTCATAAATGTATCTACAAAAAATAGTGAATTATGGCCATTAATGTAGAAAAGGAGAAAATTTTACTAAATATCAAAATTTGTAATATGGGAACATTTTTTAAATTTAATTGTACCTGAACTTTGGGGATTAATAAAAAACAACATTTAACATAAACAACACTTTATTTTACATTCATTTATAATAAATGTTCAAACTGTCAAAATGATTCTTATGCAGGCCCTACATCTACGGATAAATGATCTACGGAGCAGTCTTGTGTACCGTCGTTCACTAAGTTTTGATGCGGCTGCTCTGATTCGTCTTCTTAATTCTTCTAAAGACCTTATAGGCTTACGGTATACTTCCTGTTTAAGGCAACCCCAATAAAAAAAATCCAATGGATTTAGGTCCGGTGAACGTGGAGGCCACAAAATTGGCCCTAGCCGGGCGGCTAGGGCCAATTTTGTGGCCATAACACGTACCCGGATAGATGGATCGGGCGATCCATCTATCCGGGTACGTGTTATTTAAAAATGCACGAACAGATACAGCATAATGCGCAGGACAGCGGTCATTTTGCAACCAATATGACTCCCTCAGCTCCTCGGGCACTTCTTCTAATAAATTGGGGAGATCATTTTGAAGACACTCCAAATAGCTTTGCCCTGTTAAATTCCCCGGTAATTCAAATGGCCCGATTATTATTCCACTTAATATTCCAGTCCAATATTTGATTTTAAATTGATATTGTGATCTATCTTCACGCATAAGATGGGAATTTTCTAGTTCCCAACTGTGTAAATTATGAAGATTCATGTATCCATCTCTTTTGAGTGTTGACTCGTCGCTCCACAGAATTTTATTAAAAAATTGCGGGTCTTCTTCGATTTTTGCCAGCATTTGTCGGCAAAAACGCTATCTAGCTGCATAATCTCTTGGTTGGAGAGTTTGCACGCGTGTAACGTGGTAATTTTTTCAAAATATCGTGCACGGCCGATTTTCCGATACCTGTGCGTCGAGCTATTGCTCGCGTAGAGGTAGAAGGATCGTTTTCGATTTCCTCAAGCACCGCTTCTTCTACATCAAGACGAGCGATTCTTCCACTGCTTGTACCACCGACACCACTACCCGGCAATCTTCCTTCGGGGTAACAACCGTGGATACGGATAAATACGCGGTAGTCTGGGTGGCGCACATTAGGATATCTCTCCCTATAGAGCGCTGCAGCTGCATTTGCATTGCCTCTGCATTCTCCATAAAAATGTATATTTGCATATTCTTGTGCCGTATACTGACGTGGCATTTTGATACACAAAAGTCCAGTTTAGTCCAAAAACAAACCAATTCGTCGCAAATATCACCAAACAAAACAAGTCCAAATCAGTAAGCAAAACAAATAGTTCAATAAAATAGCCAGGTGGTCGTTTTAACACTGATTCAAAGTAAATCACGATAATTGCAAACGGAAACTAAATAAACACATACGAAGTCGAGCAAGTCGAGTAACGCTTAGTGCGTTAAACAATGTTTAAACATCTTGGGTGTAAAAAAAATGTATGAATACATGAGTGGCCAATAATTTTAAAATAAGGTCACTTTCAAGTAGATTTTATAATGGTTCAATTCATAAATGTATCTACAATAAATAGTGAATTATTGCCATTAATGTAGAAAATGAGAAAATTTTACTAAATATCAAAATTTGTAAGGTGGGAACTTTTTTTAAATTAAATTGCTCCTGACCACTGAGGATTAATAAAAAATACATTTAAAGAATTCGTAGTGAATAAAAATTGCGTATTGAAACCAATTTGTCAGAAATTTACTAATACTCATAATGATTAAAACAGTTACTTACGCGTTACCTGCTAAATTATTAGCTTACTTTTTTCAAATGCTAATTAGTAGCTCACTAATCCTGTGTGGCAAACGCTCTTACGCGTTCAAAAAAAGAAATCGTGTGGTGCTATGAACGCTTATGCGCGGTTGAAGGAAGTCCACGCGGTGCGGCTGGCCGCATTAGTGCTGCCTTCAATACTTTGTCCAAGTGCGGCATGGCGCTTATGTGAGTTTGAAAATTTTCGAGTTTTATGACAGTTATATAATAATTAGAGTAAATGTAAAGGATGTATCACACCAGGGTATTTTTTTGTACATTTTTTCTCGAGTTCGGACCTAGTTACCTGTTATTTTCATCATTTTGTTATTTATATTTTCGTTGTACCTATTTTCGTAAGTAAACAGTGAATGAATGAATGAATGAATGAATTAAAAAGTTAGTGTGCCATTTCATGGTCAATCAAGTATAATATATATGATTTTATGAATCGTCTGGGTAGCAGAACAGACTTATTACCCGACTGCCGAAAGGAGGGTTATGTTTTTGGAGCGTATGTATGTCTCATTCTTTGGCACGCTCTACAGCCTAAACCGTTTAACGGATTTCGACATATGAGGTGTAATAGAATTCGTCTCAGATGTGGAAGTCACAAAGAGTATTAATTTTAAAAAAACCTAAGAGTATTAAATAAAAAAAAGAATACCTGGCTGCATTCAAATACAAAGTTAACGTTAGACGGAAACAAGATGTAAATAAAGAATCAATGCAGTCGGGCTTTTTGATTTTTTAATTATTTCTTTTTTTATGTATTTTTTGGTGGTAGGAAGTTAGTAGAATAAAACAAGTGAATATCAATTAAAACATTTATTTACACTTAAAAATGATTAACAAATTATGACTAGACAATTAATCGGTCGGTATGTGGGAAAATAAAACTACAAAAATATTATTAAAACCTTTACTTACATTTTAAAATTATTTTAACTATTACTAGACATTTCATCATGGTGTGGCCCGTAACAAGAAAGACAGAGACCGACATCGCAATCTGGGCACATTATTTTTGTGTCTTTCCTTTTTTTGTCTTTTACCCAGCACCTGACACATATTTGCGCCTTTTAAGACATCCGTTATCATTTCTGTCTAGCTCTTTTGGCATGTGTCTTGCTTTTTGAGGCTCCAATGTGTCAGCTGTAGGTGGAAGAAGTTCAAGAAGCAATTTTTCCCTATATGACTCTAGGGAAAGAGTACTGCTTATACCTTTTTGGTACAAGAAAAAGGAATTCAGTAACAACATCTGCAAAATGTGTATCCCTATTTTCTTGTACCACCTCATCGATTTGTGCTCACTTTTATAGTATGATAACATTTGGTCGTGTCGATCAACACCTTTCATAAATTAATTATATTTGATAACCATGTTTGGTTTGTTGACCACACTACCACGCCTATTTTCCACTGGCATCAGTTGGGGTGAATGCTCAGTGGAAATAGTGAGCACATCTCTCTTGTCTTTCCATTTACAGACACAAACACCATTTCCGTTGTACCTATAAATACTTCCACCTTTTAAAAGTTTTTTTATTATTACACTTTTTGGATTACTTTTTCTTTTTGGTAATAAAGTCCCAGTGCAGTATGTTTTTTGTATCAATAACGTTTCCGCCAATTGGACACTATTGTAAAAATTGTCCATATATACAGAATGGCCCTTATTTAAATAATCTTTTAAAAGTTTTAAAACAATTTTATAAACATGGCCTTTACCACCAACTTCGACATCTTGTG
Organism: Melanchra persicariae; assembly: GCA_947386135.1. NCBI lineage: Eukaryota > Metazoa > Arthropoda > Insecta > Lepidoptera > Noctuidae > Melanchra > Melanchra persicariae. The sequence continues at coordinate 3,829,114 of OX376665.1, forward strand.
CACCTTTGTACATATGAATTTTATGGACTAGTCCTTTTGGATCAGCCAAAACATATAATTTCATACCATATTTATGTCTATTATTTTTTATGTATTGTCGAAACACTACTCGCCCTCTAAATCCAACCATTGACTCGTCAATGCTCATTTCTCTCTCCGGATATACTAATTTTATCATAATATCGTTAAAATAATTAAGCAGATAATCAACTTTTGAGTACTTCATTCTACTATCATAACTCCTATTAAAAAATAAACATCTTAAAATTAACAAAAATCTGTCCCTGGACATATATTTATTGATTTGAAATTTGACCAGGTAATTTTTTTTCCAGCAGTCAGCTATTTAATTCAGCCTAGCGGTTCCTATAAAAAACAGGATTCCTAAAAATGTCCACAATTCTTTTTTACTCGTATCCTTCCACTTGGTTAAACGGCTATTAGGCTTAAGTGGCCTGGACATCAAAATTTGGGCATGCATGTTGGTCATTTCCGCTAGGATGGTCATAAATTCATCTTCAAAAACTGCCTTAAAATATTCGATAGGTCCTTTAGTTGCTGCGTCCGAGATCTTGACCTCGGGGGTTCCAAAAAATTGTAAGTTGTTGACTAGTGCTGACTCCTCGGTCCACTCGCCATCCGGAGACAAGTCAACAACGGAAATTGTTGTGCTATAAAGGAGAAAAATAATCATTTAAAAAAACAGTTCAATTCTTGAAATAAACAATAAGAATACGAATGAACGATTAGATATTAATTCTTGGGTTTCTTACCTGTCTGACGCGTTGGTGAAGACGCTTTCGCTATCAGAGACGTCGGATTCGACATCGGTAAAATCTTCGCCAAAGATTTCGCTCATGTCGCGTCGCACATCTTCATAACTGCGTGCCATCTAAAAATAATGATTTATGGTATATTTTGTGCCGCTTAATCATTTGCCCTGCAAGGCCCTCCAGAATTTGCATTTTATGTGTGCACCAATGCAATGTGCTCTCATCTAGGAGTATATATGTATACTTAATGTTAAAATTGTTACACTAAAGCTAGAAATAAATCTTGTCACAAATTCACAATTGCTACAATTGTAACATGAACGTTTCGGACATCAGAACAAAAAACATGTAAAAAAAAAGTATTAAGGGAGCAACATCATTGACCCGCATTAGGGAATTGTACTGTTGTATTCAGGGATATAAACGCTCGCATAAAGACTTTGGATTTGTCTTCCGTTCGCTAAGGTTTCCAGATATGCTTTGTCAACGTAGAGGGAGCAGGCGACGGCGTCAAGTTTTAGATACTTAATCGACCACCGCCTTTCATTTGAGGCTTGTGGAGTGACACTGTGGTCATGTTTTGTAGCTGACTATCTAATTTGTTTGCATTGGTAGTGTGAGTTTTAAGGTTAGCGAATCGTTCAGCTAGATAAGCTATTTCACCAGCTACGTGTCCAATCTCTATTGATCTGGTTATGTCTTTCTTAGTCTTTGTAGTATGAAACTTCTCCACCACCTTTAGTGTGGTGCGCATTTTAAAGGTTTCAAATCCGTTGACTTCCACACTAAAGTTCTTATTTCCGTTTGGAAAGGTCCATACTTACTCTTCCTAACTTTACGTTTCTTCACTGTGGTCATGTTTGTGACAGCACACTTAAGCCATTCATCTACTGATAGTTTCTTTAATTTCGTATATATTTAATAGCAGCTATAAGCTCAGGAGCATGCGAATTAGAAGGAACGGCTGGGTCTTTCGGCAGAGAGCAAGCTCTATTCCCTCTAACTCCAACCGAGGACTAGAGAAACCGAAATATCTCCTCCCCTTTAAAATTGCATATAATTGATATTTGCTAAAAAGCAGCAGCAGGGTAGCAGCTCCGTATCCCACAATCCATTCGCTTTTCAAATGCCATGGAGCAACGTTCAAGATGTTTAGAAGTAGCTTCACATCGCGTCATCCTCGATCTCAACCATTGCGACTCGGCGCTCTCATTAAAGTATTTATTTAATATATTCGGATGTAGCTTCATTGATCCATGTAAGTAAAATCGGCAGCGATCGGATTTGCCGACGTAAGTACTAGCAATCGGATTGACGATGCCAGTTCTTTCGGATTTTCGTAGTGAACGCACGTGTGGACTCTGTGAGAATGGAGGAAAGCGATGAAGAACATTTTGTCGTTGTAGCTTGTTTGTTAGCAGAAGTGGAAGAATTCGAAAAAAAAAGCCAAAAAAAGTAAAACATAGTATCTGGATACACAACATATTCAAGAAGAGATCGGAACATGGAGAATATCGCACCCTATTTCCTGATTTGTTAAACGATGCCACAAAGTTCTTCCAATATTTTCGTACGTCGCAAGATAAATTCAATTATCTTGTTGACATCTTGAAACCACTTAAATTATTTCTTTGAACTGTTTCTTTTTAATCCGGACTCTTTTATCCTGCACGTCTTTTACATTGTTCTCACATATGTATTATTTCAATATGAATGATGTAACCATAATTTTGTAACAAAATATTATTTTTTAAAAGAGTGTCCGTGGAGTTTCTTGCACGTTCTCCTCCATAGAGATCTACGCCTTGGAACGTGCAAATAGCTTCATCTTTTTGACCGACCGACCCTGACAATTCAAAGTGCCTGTAAATGGTCTAATTGAAATAAATGCTTTGACTTTGACTTTGACCACATTTACTGAGACAGAATACTACATACAGGGAGGCTATAGGACCAGAAGAAAGGCTTGCTGTGTGTTTAAGGTATTTATTGAAATTAAACATTGGATATTTATTTCTTATTTTAATGAAAATATTGGCCGAGAATCTGCGTATTTTTATCCACTGCATGTAAACGTTCCGTATAGTTCACAATTTCTTGGGAGGAGGACATCATGCGCAAAGTTTCGCTATTGGCACATGGAGACATCGTTTCATCCCTGGGTCAAGGTGGCATTTCGTAAGGTGTAGATGAACGAGAAAACATTGCCGGAGACAGATTGTGCAGAGTTTCGTTCATGGCAGGTGGAGGAGGAGGAGGAGACATCACATATATATAGTATTATTCACAGATGGTGTCAAAGCGATGGTTGCGATTTTGTTCATAGCAGGCGAATTAAACATCGTTGTATTTGAACGAGTAGGTGCCGGAACCATTACATTTGAAACAATTCTCACTCTCTTTCATTTGAACCAGATGCCATAAGATTAGAATCAGTATATTCAGGATTGATTGGAGTTGTCGCAAGCTTCATCTCCACGTTGTTAACCATTTGAAACAAATGAGATTTAATTTGAATTTGGTCTTGTAAAGGAAAAGTCTTTACTGTTTAGCCACATTGATGAAAAAATCCAGTAGAGGATCACTCAGATTTCTGTTTTGTTCCGTTCTTGTTAAATATTGTTGTAGAACGTTGGCTGCAGTTAAACCTTGTGAAGTTTGTGAAGCTTCGTAGGTCGATTTCCTACCGACAGTTCGAACGGATTCTATGGATTGTTGTCTTCCTGCATCGCTTGTATCTAGATTACTAGAATTAGACAGTGCTTCAAGCTGTGTTTCGTCGTCATTGTTGACAATTTTAGGCGATAGGCTTGACCGCCGTTCTTCCTCATCGTTTAGGTATGGTGCTAGGAAAGAAAGTTCTTGGAAGAATTTGGGAGGTTTTAGTTTCGATGCTGCTTGGTCGCTTTTGGTCTTACGCAAATTCAAAGCCTTTCTATGGTTGTCTCTGATTCTGGTCCATCGCTCCTTGCATACATTGCCTGTAACAATTTAAAAAACAAATTTCATTTATTACAGGTACTTACTTGCCACTGGGAATTCTTTTCGATCACTGGCATTTTCCTTCAGGATGGGAGAACGTACAGTGCGAACAATTGTGTATTCGACCTGCGAAGCCATTATTGAAGTCCTACAGCCCATAGTGATGCCAAAACCTTCTGAAGATACATGGATTGAATCAGAAAAAGGTTTTTACGTGAATTGGAATTTTGCCAACGCGATCGCTGCCATTGATGGAAAACACGTGCTTATTCAAGCTTCCACCGCACAGTGGTATAAATTACTTCTGTTATAAAAAACACTTTAGTTTGGTACTGCTAACCTTAGTCAACGCAGATAAAAAATTCATCGTCGTCGATGTCGGTGCTTTTGATAAGAACTCTGATGCTAGTATTTTAAGAAATTCGAGTTTAGGCAAAGGTTTACAAGATGGCATTCTAAACATACCTCCACGAAAAATACCACCAGGAGGCACTGAAGCACTACCTCATGTCATCATCGGTGACGAAGCTTTTCCACTGTGCACCTATTTAATGCGACCATACTTTCGAGACGATGCCCAAAGAAATGAAGAAAAAAAGTGTTTAACTATCGGCTCAGTCGTGCGAGAAAAACTGTGGAAAATACATTTGGAATATTGGCAAGAAAATTTAGAATTTTCGAACGAAGATTGTCTATGCACGAAGAGCACGTTGTAACTGTTGTAATGGCAACATGCTGTTTGCACAACTTTCTAAGAAATGACACATGCCACTGCTGGACAGAAAACGATAACACATCTATGAGAGGACTGCGAAACCTAAGGAATGTAGGTGGTAATTCACGCACAGATGCTTTAGCAGTCAGGGATAGCTTCAAAAGTTATTTTAACTCAGAAGCAGGGTCGGTAGATTGGCAAATGAGGAGAATTCAGGCTGGAAGGCGCGTTGTTTAAGTAATTAAATAAAAATTCACGTTTCGATTTAATCTGTTCCCAATTTCCTCCCAGATAATTTCTCTTCTTTGCTGGTTAGAATAATTAGGGTTTTTAAAATTATATATTTCTTCGTACTCTTGCACAATTGCGATTAGTTTTGACGCGTCCATGCTGCAAAAACAACGTGTGTTGACACGACAAACGCCAAAATGCAAATGGCCGACGACGCAGAGCGAGCGCGCGGAGTGCGTCCACTGATCGGCATTCCGTATGACGTCATCGGCAGGCATCGCAAAAGTTGCCTCTCGGAGCAACGGTGTGCGAGTAGTAGATAAACTTCACCAACAACAACAGTGTCCACTAAATTAACTCACAAGACGCCGCCGCGCTATTAATAAATGCAACTGAACAGTTTGTATGTCTCTTGTCTTCAAGATATAGGATTTTTATTACAGAGAGGTTAATAAATTCTTCTAAAACAGCTTTGGAATAAACTCGTAAATCCATTTTTTTTTATTCTACACGTGTTTTCACGACGATCAACAACGGCGGCTGACGCTCGACTCGCGCCACTCGCGGCGACGTACACACGCTTGAGTCAAGCTCGACGGCTCGCTTCGAGTAGGTGCGAAGGAAATTACTTTTATTTAATTCCATCGAGCCGGTTCGATGCGAGCCTTCGAACTGTGAGATTTTTGGACCACACGTTAATATTTACTCGTTTTGGAGTAAAACTATCGAGTACCTAATATCGAATGAGTACGGGAGCTTAACATCTTGTGAGTATAGCCCATTGCACGTACCGTAAAATGGGGTTACATTGATTAATTTTAAAATAAAACTGACTGTAACTTCTTCAGTTATTTATAAAAAAATACAAAAAAAATACTGTAATGGCGACTCATGGTTTTCTATTGATGAAAATTTTTATTTAATTTTTACGCCCGATAGGTTCCGAGAAAAAAACCATTAAGTGGCTTATCATCTTTATACTTAATATGGGGTCGCTTTGATTGCCCCCGTTTTTTGTATGTAATAAGAAAGTAGCCCCTAACAGGAAATAAAAACAAAAATTAAAAAAATTGTTCACTCATTAGTTTTTGAATTAAAACACTTCAAAGTTCACCGGGGTGTGTTTGATTACAGGGGTAACATTGAGAATTGATTTTAGAGCTATATAATGGTAAAAAAACACATGTTTTAGTACAATCAAATATAATATTATAAAATAGACAAAATGTAGTAAATTAAACACAAAATCTTAGTAACAAAACAACAGATTCCTTACGAATAATCAGCCTTCTAACAAAACAACAGATTCCTTACGAATAATCAGCCTTCTGCTTTATTAAATGCACTTTAGTGCTTACAAAAAATACTAGAAAAATCGTCAAAATCAACGTATACTTGTAAAGTATTAATAAACTTTAAAATTGTATTTAACTACGGTAAGTATCACTTACTTACAGTCTTTTAATTTAAACATTGAGATCAACATTTTACTTAATTTTAATAGGTACAAGAAAATAAGAAATTATAGCTTACAGCTCTTTTACATCTATATTTTGTGGGAATATGTATAAGTCACTTTCCTGTTTAGGTTTGGGAAGATAAGCGATGACATCAGACTGATCTATAATGAAGACATCATTCGCTACTGCATGAAATATAGTTTTATTTTTCTTATGAGATTTGAATCCTAGAACAACGAGTTTGTCTTCGACATTTTCTTCAACCATGCAAACATACTGATAGGTAAGTTTTTTTTCCTTTGGCTGAGTTGAATTTTGCCAAAATAAATTCACCAGTTTCTGGACCTTGCCCAACATTTTCACTTTGTGTTCTTTGGTCATCTGCAACCGACTCGCAGCCTGTTGCATCATCGTCGTTATCTAGAACGCTTTGGCGCAAATATCGCTGGCTTATGCTATCTTCCAAAATGATTTCGCCGATACCAGGTTCATTAATGGGTGAAAATGTCAAAGGTTCAGCCTCGGCAGTGGATGTCGAAGGTTCAGCCTCGGCAGTGGATGTCGAAGGTTCAGCCTCGGCAGTGGATGTCGAAGGTTCAGGCTCATCGATAGTTGAAATGCTCTTTCCTGGCTCAACGGCTAGTCGTTTTTTTTTACGTGTTGGTTCAGAATCTTTGCCAAAACGTTGTTCTTTCAAAAAATCAGTCAATGAATCCTTCACAGCCGCAGTTACTTCTGCTTCGTTTTCAGACGCAGGGATTTTGTTTAAAACTTTTGCTCTATTCAAAGGATAGATTCCCGTTGCATTGAAACCACTGATCAAATTTCTTCTAATAGCAGATGTTATCTCTTCATTGGCGTCACCAGGAGTTCGCACTTTGTCCATTTCTGTTAAGTTTTCTCTCAGAAGTCGTGGGAAAACGTCCTTTGGTACAGCTGAAGCTTTGGGGTTACTAAGCTTCCATTGTTCGAGGGTCTTTCTCCAAGCGGCTTTCATAGGCCGAAAAAAACTAACATCCAAAGGTTGACAGATATGCGTAGAGTTTGGCACAAGACATACGAAACTAATGTTATGTGATTGGCATGTTTCTAATACGTCAGAATCTAAATGTGACGACAAATTGTCTCCAATTAACACTTTTTGGCCTTCGAGCCTATTAGCGTGAGGTAAGAAACAGGTCATAAACCAGTCTCTAAAGGTTGAAGCGTCAATCCACCCGCTTGCAGTCCTATTATATCTACTGCCACGACTGCAACATGGCTGCTGACAGCAAGGATATCCAGCTATGCCTCTTTCTTTCCACGTATCGTATAAGTGCATGCTCTTGTAGATTACATATGGTGGCAGTAAAGTCCCATCGGCAGATCCACAAATCATAATACTAGTACAACTCTTCGAGTGGTTCATCACCTTTTCGGGGTATTTAACACCGCGCCTGTAAATGCACTTCTTCTTGCCCGGGTCATCAGAAAATTTGACTCGTCATAATTAAATATGTTCGACGGTGGTACGTTTTCCATAACCTTTTCAAGATTATCAAAGTAGGCGTTGATCGAATCCCGGCCTACTGCAGCCCTTGCTCTTTTTATATTGGTGGCAACTCTTTGACCATATCCATTTTTGTGGCGTTTTAGGACACTCATCGCCCAATCAATGCCAGGAATGTTATTTGTAAATTTAGCCTCATATCTTCCATGCTGATCTAAATATGATTTTGCAAACATTCGTAAGTTTAAACTGGTGAGTGGAAATCTCCAATCGGCACAAGTAGCGGCGGCTTTTAAAATTGCAACTTCCTCAACATATGTAAATACAGGTTGCCCTCCAGGAGTTGATCCATGCATTCCCTTATATCTATTGTATAAAGTACCGAATGGTATTTTATAATTTACCGACGCTGCGTTGATGCTCAAATCCCCATCCGTAATTTTTTGCAGAGCTTCTTCGAGGGTTTCATCCGTATAGTTCCTGTAGTGGCGGGTACCCGGCGTCTTCTTGTAGTTTCGCACCATTTTACCTTTAAAAAGGATGACTTTGATTACCAGTACTTTAAATATGAATACACGCAAAATTTGTTCCTTGGGGTGACTTTGATAACTATCAATGTCGCCTCGTACCGTTAATCAATTTAACCCCAAGGAATAAAACTCAACACAGAAAACAAAATGGTCGTCATCAATCGAAGTTATTAGATTTATATTACTCTAAAGAAACCGCATAATTATGAAATATAAGTTCTGAAACTACAATAATAATACTTACCCTTGTACCACTGAAGTTCTACAGCACAATATTTTGGTAGTTTTCGCACTATTAATTTTAAAAAAAAATTGTCATTGAATGTCACAGCCTAAACCGCAGCCATTTTTAAGAAATATGGCAAAACTGTCAATGTTGCCAACTCAAAATAAAAAAAACTACTGCAGTCCATAGACTCCGAGATTTTATTAAAAAATCAACGAAAAAAAGTAATCATCAAAGACACCCCGCTATTCAAATGTCACCCCATTTTACGGTACTGCAAATCCAATCATCATTCGAGATTAAAGATTTTAATCCCTTTGATGATTGAGAAGATTGTTTGACATTTTCGTTTGTTTGTCTTTCGTGATTTAGGTTTATTAATCTGCTGAAGGGATAACTGCCGCCGTTTATTTTCTTTTTTGACATGTGTTACAGATACGGTTGCGGATGATGTTGTGGCAACCGGTGTTAAACACTGAGCTTTGGGAACGGTTCTCTTTTTTTGTGTTGTTAAAAGAAAAGAAAGAATAACATTTATTTAGCACATACATGAAACACGCACAGTACACAGAAATAAAAAAGAAAAATTATACAGGTATGCCAAAAACTTGGCGTGTCTCACGGCTGCACTAAAAAGGTCCATTTCAGCGGTGTGTCATTTGGTTTCCACTTTAGTAGTGTTAATATGTCATGTATAATTATTTTATTTTTGTTTTGAGGTCTTGATACGTCTTCGGTGTCGATAGTCATTTCTTCCATTGACTCTTGTTCAGTAATGACAGGTTGATCGGATAACTTGGAACGTGCAATAGTGTCTGGGCATACAGCATTTTTATTTAATGGATAAATTCCAGATTTTACTAAATCCTGCTCGAATATTGGTTGGTGTGAAACAATTTTCATAGACTGGTGTTAGAAATTTGTGGAAATCATATCTTGTGGGTACTAAGCTGGGATGTTTTATTTTATGGTGACGGGTGGGCGTTTTTGGGGGACTGTCTTTTGTAGAACTTTGACGTTCAAAAAGTGCTGGCACTCAGCCTAATTTGAATAAATGACTTTTGACTTTGACTGTAATTTTGTAACTCTCCATGCCGCTTGTGAGCCGTGGCCGAAACACTGCCATATCCAGTGGTTATAAAATATGGCTGGTGTGAGCAGGCATTGTAAACAATATTATCTGGTGCGATTTAGCATACTCAAGCACTTTTGGACTTATATGACTTGCATGTGAATCCATAATTAAAAATACGGGTCTTGCCGGAGGAATATTTTGATCGAAAAACTTAAGCCATTCAAAGAATAAATCTGCATTTATCCAGCCCTTTGGTGAAGATGAAATCAGACGGTTCACTCGAATGATTATTCACTCGAGTGGATGCTTCATTTTTCTTTCATTCTAAGTTCACACAGCTTAGAGGGAATGATAGAGAAAAGAACATTCACTGTTCTTTTCTTTTAATATGTCATCGAATAAAGTCGTGCGTCTTGGAATTACTTTAGTTTGTGATCATTTAATCAAAGAGTTGACAAGTTACATTGTTGAGAGAACTAGCCGTTGAAGATCCTGATTCATATCGTAATCATCTTCGAATGGATGAGAATAAATTTGAAGAACTTTTACTTCTTGTTGCTCCGTTAATAACAAAAGAAAATACTTTAATGAGAGATAGCATACCTCCCCGAATAAAACTTCAAATTGTACTAAGAGGTACCTGGCTACAGGTGATAGTTTTGGAAGTTTAGAGTTTTTATACAGAGCACCTCGAAATACAATATCCTACTTTTTTCAAGAAGTATGTGAAGCTATTTGGCAGGCCCTCGGAAAGTTTATTAAGGTGAGTTATATATTTTTTGATTGAATAAAAAATTAAGTTGACTTTCTGAAACATTTTAATTTAAATACACAGGCTATCAACATTCACATAATACTTTGCAGAGCTTGTGAGAGTACGTTTTCTTTCTCTTGGGTGGACGTTTGGACAGTTGTGATTTGATTCGTTTCTTGTGGTGAAATCATGGGTACAGACACAGGTTCCGAATAAATGGATTGTTCAGTGACAATATAGTTATTATATTCCGGTGTCGTGTTTTGATAGAGAGGCGACTGGTTGTAAGTAGATGAGAATGGAGTGCTGTAATCCGAGTAAATTTGTTCAGGCAATGAATGTGACATCTGTGTTAAAGTATGGCCGCCAAATATTGTACAATAACAGTCGTGAAATCGTAACACACCGTAACATACGTGAATGATAGTATAAGCCGATGCATTAAAGAAAGGAATCTTAAATGGCAGCTTGTACTTGCGTTGACAGATAGTACAGTTAGCATAATTATGCAATTTCAAGTCATGAGACGGTCCTTCACCAGGATCATCAAAGGGGAAGGGTTCTACTCTCAACATTTCTTCATCCCAAGAGACCTCGTTTTCATTATCGACGACTGACTTCTCGGTATCTGTTTCAAAATCAATCAATTTCTTGTCCAGTACGTCGCCTCAACCCGTTTAATGTGATTAATTTGTTTTTTCCAGTCATCCGGAGTAATGGATGCAATTGCTTCTTTGGTCAATTGTTCTATATTATTTACGTGCTGTTCCACGTTTTTGTCGGCAACCCTTTGTTTTTTAAGATTCCAAACGTGCTCTATAGGATTTAAATCGCAATTGTAATGTGGCATTCTTAAAGCCGGCGACTGACATGAGCATTTGGCCGTATCCGTAACATTCGGGCGAGCGTGTTACGTTACGGCATTACCTGACTGACCTGTAACCCTTGCATGTGGCGAACACTATGCTCGACTGCGCGCCGCCATTAGTAATCAAAATGTCGGATAACGATGTCTTGTTTCTGGGTTTTGTGATTTTACTAAATTATTCCTGACTCCAAATGAAGAAAAAAAAGAAAGGTTATTGGATTTCAAACTTGTACAAAAACAGAAATTTAACGGGTGGTGCTTCGTTAATGGAAACATTGAAGAATCAAATGTTTACTGGACAATACAAAAACTTTGTGCGCATGTCTCCAACCGATTTTGAACGACTCGTGTGTCTGATTGGACCAAAAGTTGGAAAACAAGATACAAAATACAGAAAAGCAATAAGGCCGTTTCCTGACTTGTCGGTACGGTAGCGTCGCGGCATCGGTATGCTCTGTACCGAAACGATACTGCATCGCTTTCATCTACGAACCTATCGGTATATTCTCGGTATAAAATCCAGCAGTACCGCTTTTATCGTCGCGAGATAATGTCGTCTTCGAGTGATGATGATATTTTAGCATGTTGTTTATCTCCGTTTACGTAAAAAAAGAAAGCGCTACTGGTGTCATCCTTATATTGAAAATAATATTAACTGTCGACTATTTGTTGCAGCTAAAGAACTTTAACATGATGATACAAAATGTTTATCTATGAATAGAATGTCAAAAGAAACATATCAGCAGCTTTTGAATCATATTGCTCCTGCAATAACAAAACAAAATACATGATTTAGGGAAAGCGTGAGTGCTGAAGAAAGTTTGCTGATTACTTGTATTAAAATATCTTCATTATTTTAGTAGTGTTTTAATTACAAAGTGCAAAATTAAACCAACTCTTCATAAGTACATTCGGGGTTATTAAAATTAACACTTAAGTCATAAGGCACGTGGACCGCTGAAGGTGTTTTAATTGGTTGAATTTGTGTTGTTAAATTGTCAGGAGCATTACTCAGCTGCGCAGGCGCAGGACTCTCGGCAGTTGATAGCGGGGAATAAGCATCACTTAAGCATTGCGAATAATATGACTCTCTAGACGTAGACTGTAATGAGTCTCTTGATGTAGAAGGCTTGATGTAGGAGTCAGACTTCTAATCTGCCGCTAGGAGGCTAAACAAAGAAAATTAAAACAACTACTTTATCTTTTCTCCATTTAATGGCCTGTAGCTTTCATAATTAATAACCCTTATTCTAAAATATGATATGGTTTAAGTTAACCTACATTAAAGGCTATAATTAATACATTAATTAGGAATGTGATATTACTGCATCTTGCACTAAATGAGTTAATATGTAATAGGAATTAAAAATCCTACCAGATTGCTGGCTTTAAAAATAATTAAAAGGAAACCATAGAAGCGACGATGAATGCAGGATGGTCATTGTCTTCTAAAAAAATTAGTAATTTCGGATATTTGAAATCCAAAAAATTAAATAAAATAAAACTAATTTGGAGAAAAAAACGCCAACCCCTGTTGGCGTTTTTTGGCGCTGTAACAGAATATTAAAACGTTAAGAAAAGTCATTAAAATGCGAACACGTGTAAGCGTGCGTTTGGGCTAAAACTTACCGTTTTCTTCCATTAAATTAACTTTGATGCGCATACGCAGCCTATCCTACAGTATGCATGCGAGCGAAAACAATCAAAATCTGAAAATGAACAATCCGTCTAATAAGATTCTATCACGAGACGCAGATATTACAATGTCCTGAAGAACTCAAACTTACCGAAAATTAAGGTCAATCCTTCTCACAAAATCGTTCTAGGTCCGTTTGAAAATCATTGCCTTTTCATATAGGCCAAAATATCCGAGATAAATACGGATTAGAGAAAATATTGGCGAGCGATTCAAAATTATCGACCGGCCATTTCTAAATCAAGATCGTAGCAAAGACCTTATATTAAAACTAGACTGTGCACTATGGCGCAAAAAACGGGCGGCGCGAGAGAGCTCCCGTTGGTAGTATGTCCCTTTCTAATGAGGTGACCATGACCAAACAGAACACGGGACAAATTGCTTGTAAAAACGATTGTGTAAGTATCCTGATATATTGATACTACCTAACTAGCATAAATTCACCTAGCTAATTTATTGTAAAAAAAAAATAAACGAAAACGTGTGTATTTTTTTAAATCTACAGAACCCTGGGTAAACACGTGGGTAAGGGTTCAAAATGCTTTTTTCCTCCTTTTAGGTATCATCTGACCTAACGTTAATTTGACAACAACCTATTATACCTTTCGCTCCATGTAAAAAAGGCAGGTATGTTTCTCAAAAGTGAGATATTCCCACATATTATTATTATTAAATGAGAATGATGATTTCGGTGAGGGAAAACACCGTGAGGACACTTGCACATTTAGATTTCTGAATTTGTAACCGTTATCCGAAAAATGAGTCTGATTCCCCTTGTGGCTATGAAAGTCAGATGGCAATCGCTTAACTGTAATTATCAGACGCGCCACTCCAGGATCATGTTCAGCGAACCCTGGCAAGCTCCAAAGTGAAAGCTTTGCGCATGTAACCGGGATAGTATTCGCTAAGATAAGAAGATGAGGAGGAGGATTATTATTAAATGAGTGTTAGGTCAAATGAACGTGATGCAATATTGTGGACTGTTTTTTTTAATATTGATTTATTTTTATACATTGCTGAACAATGCAGTTTTACGCAATTTTTGTCGTAATGTAGCCTTATTTCCTACGTGCTTGAGGGTTAAAGACTTCCCGTAGCTTTTAAGTCTTAAAGAACAATGGCCGATTTTCTATAGGTGCTGGACTAGACTTTTATTTTTCGTGTACAAAATCAAAATATTGTCAGATAAGTTTGTTTTTATGTTGTAAGCACCGTCATCTTTGTAAATCGTGTTTAAAGGGCCAGGATTTTTTATAATAACGTCAATACTTTTTGAGGTTAGAATCAATAATTTACCCGACTGTGGCGTAGCACTCGTAGCCTATAAATGTAATTAGCGATAAGCGAGGAGGTGATACCCTTTCCAGTTATTTCGATTTAATTCAGAGAATTGGCCAAAAAATAGGACATCCATCAAGCCGACTGGAAGGTCCGCTTCGATAACAGATTTTGACAAATAATTCAATGAAAACTACACCTCGTTCATTAAACTAACTTGCACAATGTGTAGTAAGGCTTTTTTACGGTTCGACCACTTCAATTGAAAAATAAAGTAATGATAGGTTCAGCAGGAGTATGTGAAGTGTAATGGTAGGATATAGGAGTACTTAAATAAAAGAAATAGGCTAGACAAAATACTTTTTTTATTCATCATCCTGTCTTACAGCTACAGCATCAAGAAATGCTGCTGGCGCTGATATTGCTGACTGATGCCTGGCCCATCCTAGGTACCACACAAGCGTCATAACATGTGCGCAGCACCCAACGGTTCTTCTACCAACTAAACAATTACAGCAATACTCTGTTATACCGTCCCTTCCAGACACATTATTTTCAATTAATATATAAACATTATATAATTTTCTAGAAATGTGTCTGGATTTGATGTTGCCTCTTATCAGAGAATTATTACCACTTCCTCCCAAACGATACTCTGTTACATTTATATTTTCCCTGCTTATTTCAATGCGATATCCTCCATGAAACCGGATATGTTCACTATAATAGGATCTTGCCTGTCGGATCTGGTATGTTCCCAAAGCAAATAAAATAACTTCATTATATTCTAGACGGGGGAATACAATAATCCTATTTGAATAAGCTGCAATACTACTAAAATCAGATGTTCGTCTATTCATGGTGTTTACAAAATCAGACAAATTATTATTTAATGGAAATCGTTCCCTAATCACATTTATGATTTGCTCAGCAACATTCCTATTTCTTAATCGAACACCGAATTTATTTAAAAGGCTTGCAGCTATGGGAAACATTTGCATCATATGTGGGACAGTTTTATTAAAAAAATCTTGCCGTAATATTTTAAAATGTTGATTAAAGTATCCGTTAACAACTTCCACCGCCCAACGGCATATGGTTACACAGCGGTTCCTATTAGCCTGCTCAGTGGTGAGCTGATGTTCACCCTCAAGCAGGGATTCCGGCATGTATGTTCTGTAGCTGCAAGCCTCTAATAAATTAATGGAATCTCTTAATTCCCTGTCTAGAATAAAAATATCATTATTTTAAAAGTATTGTCTGAGAGAAGAGTTTTCATCTCTGGAAAGAGACTTCATTATGTCTGCATCAGATGTGGTAGCTTTGTATGGGCCAAAGCAGTCTACAATGTAGCCATCAGGTGTCACCAGCAAAAATGGTTTTAATAAGTTTCTATACTTATGTAATGAATAAGTGTCCTTTTGGAACATATAATTAGAACTTTAGTTAGTATAAATAAAGTCCCATCACATATAATTATAGTATTTTCATTATTTTGATTATAAATCGATTTGGAATCATTAAATTGTGTTGTAACAATTGTTCACGAGATATATGTTGAAGTCCCAGATTTCTAGGGACAAATTCTTGTACCAAGATTTCCCTAGCCTTATCCATTAATCTCTCTAACGTTCGTCTTGGAACCCTTAATAGCTGGGATAACCGGTCATCCGAGTCACCAGTTCGCATCTTCACTAGAAAAGCACCCAAACCCAAAATGCCTCTTCTTATCTCTATAAGACGTGGAACTTCATATAATATTAGTTCAAATTGTAGCTTACTCATTCCAAGCCAATAATGAAACAAATGATCATCAATTCAATCATCAATACTTGAGAAATCAAGAAATGTATTAAAAACATTGATAAAAGAAAATGCATGTTCCACTTGTTCAGACGTAAATGTACTAATACTATTTTCAGAATTGAACAACATGTCCCAATCAGTACTGAATGTATGTTCTACACATATACGAGCATTTATAGGCAAATAATATTTGTGTTTGCTTAGAGTTGTTGCTCTTAGAGGATCAGAAATTCTATGTAAATCTGTGTTCTGGCAACCATATAAAATACGCAATTTGCTGCAGTATTAGGCGCTCGTTTATACTGCGACAAGCCGCTTCAGTTTGCTGGTCGGTGTTTGAAGAACTTCGAGGTTCTTGGAGTTGAGGCTCTGGCTCTATGTGTAGCTCCGGCTCTGGTTCTAGCTCTAGCTCCTGTTCCAGCTGCTCTGGCTCCGGCTCAGCCTGCTGCTTTATATTTTCCTGCATATTGAGAGTTACAACTCGGGACTCGACATAAAGGGAATATATCCTCAACGATTTATTCCCTTTATGTCGAGTCCCGTTATGTCGAGCCTGGAAGTCTATTGTTCTCCAAAGTATTGATATTTTACGCTTTCTATTACCTTTATGTCGAGTTTGGTGAACAGGTACAGTCAGGGATGTAAATTAAAAGCCAATGGCATACAAACATTGTTTTATTATTTGTTCTATTACTTATTTTCATATATATATCTAATCTTTCTTAATCTAAATAAATCACAGTATAATCATCACTATTGTTGCAAATGTTAAACAGCATAGTTTTACAGTAAAAAATAATTCTTCTTATAAAAATAACTTTCTTAATCTAAATAAATCACAGTATAATCATCACTATTGTTGCAAATGTTAAACAGCAAAGTTTTACAGTAAAAAATAATTCTTCTTATAAAAGTAACTTTCTTAATCTAAATAAATCACAGTATAATCACCACTATTAGTGAAAATGTAAAAAAAGATATAGCTTTATAATAAGTAAATAATTCTTTTAAATTAGCGTTATTGATTGACGCTATATCGTTGTATCAACCTAGGTAACATGTATATTTTAAATAATTAAAAGATAATCACTTATCAAATCTTACAGTTGATAAGCGTTTAAGACAAATCATTAAATCAATTTTGTTAGTTGTAAAATCTTCAACTATTTTATTTATACGTATATCAATAGCCAAGCATTTTTTTTTTCTTAGGTTCTGATTGTTGTCGTTGTAGACATTTGCCTGCTCTATCTTAAACCTAGCTTCTTTAGCCTCATCTCTAAGTGTGCTAATGAGAGTATATAGCGGAGGTCTTTTACTAAGCTTTTTATTTAGCCTGTTATGCCATCCCTCTACTGGGTTTGTGGTCCTGTGGCGTTCGTTGTAACAACAAAACAAATCAATATTTTTGTTAATCCACTGCGATGTTACGTATTCATTAAATGATTTAGCTTCATTGCCTTCAGGTGCACTTTCTAATAATAACACCCATGCTTCTGGGATGACATTTTTGGGAAGATGTGCTGTGGCTGCACACATGGTAATATATTTTTTTCCACCGGGAACATTTACTATTCCGGTCTGTTTTCCTTTTTTCCACAACGCCTTATGGAAGTGGAAAAAACATCCGCTTATATCAACTAATGGAAAAACTTCTTTAATAGCGTTTATTGCTGCAATCTCAAAATCGATTTTAATTTTTTTTGGTTGAAATTCTGGAATGTTATCTTTTATCATTTCAAACATATGCACATAGGTCGATTGGCATTTATCAGGTAACAGCACAAAAATGATCGGCACTATTACGGTTTTGTCTGCGGTACTACCAATGTCGGCATGTATGGTATATAATTGATAGAATGGTCGGGCAATTGAAAAGAATGTTCCATCAACAAAGAACAGATTCATGGACTGCAATGCATTTTTGCAATCATTTAACATAAATATCAAAATTTTATTTACCCCACCACTTTCTACAACCAGAAAATCTTTTGCGATCACTGGTGAAATTTTGACATCCTCTACTTTCTGGAATGTAGTCTTACTAACATTTAAAAAATTATTTCTTGAACGGTAGAGTGCATTTTTCACACTTTGGAAGCTACGAACTTGGTCAACGTAATCATTATTATCTTTTAAACTCGCCATGGACATTGCATACATAGTGGGTATGGGTTTCAAGTCTGTCCGTACGTCTTTTTTACATTGATTAAACTTTTTTTCAAATTCTTCTTTTTTGTAATCTGGCAAACAAACATGATCTGTTGCTCCAGTCTTTAGAATGTTTGCTTCCTTTTCATCTAAAGTTAAGGAAGCTTTACAATTTTTTTTTGTGCAGTACCAAATTGAGGAGCCACATTTATTTTTTCTATTAATGCGGTACCGGTAGCCATCTTTCAATAAAATTTTACCACCTTTTTGACTTTCGACGAAAATTAAATTATTATCAGTATTCCTCAATGAACTGCATCCAAGTTCTTGATTCTCTTGGCTACTGCCGTCTTGAGGTCTTTCTTCTGTGTTAAAATTACCCCATGTGCTGCAGCCGGGTTCTTGATTCGTTTGGCTACTGCCGTCTTGAGGTCTTTCTTCTGTGTTAAAATTACCCCATGTGCTGCAGCCGGGTTCTTGATTATCTTCATTTTGAGGGGTTGATGTGCTACATTCGGGTTTTTTAATTATATCTACACTAGCGGTATTTTGTTGATCGAGGTTTAATAATTCGTAAGATTCGCTAGAATCATCTTTTTCTAAGTTTTCGTGTTGGATAGGTTCTGGTGGTGGTGCATGTATACTCCCATCGTTTAGTTCAGCATTAATGTCACCTATTTCGTTGCCTTCCAAAATATTTATTATGGTAATTAAATCCATCATTGATATTGTGATTATACTTCATACATCTTCAGTAGGTAATCCTAAAGAGAAATAAAATCCATTAGAAAAGTCAAGTACGACAATCGAAAAATCTTACCTAAAATATTTGTTATAATAAGTAAATAAGTCGGCGTATCACATGAAGACTTAAAAAATACCCAAGTAACTAAGTACTTCTAAATAGAATTAAAAATTAAGAATAATTCTTCTAAATTGATTTAGAATTGCGGGCTGGCCGTGAAAACGTATCAGACAGTTAAGATACATATCATAAATTCCAGTCGTATGATATATGTATATTCAAAATACATATGATTGGAATTCATGAAGTAAAAATACATAAATTCAAAATACATAATGTATATCTTCAATTCAAATAAGTTCTCAATTCATAGGTTTGGAATAAGTACATAGTGTTCTAAATAAGAATTTCTAATGCTTTTAATTACTAAGCTTGAAACGCACAGGTAACGGTCATAAACAATAATTGGCTAGTTGACAAAATTTGGAAATTTGTTTAAAACTATAGCTTATTATCTATTTTACCCAGGCCCCTTATTGCATAAATATATATTACACAAAGTAGATGTCTAGAAAGATCATTAAAATTTTAAGTTTTTATTTGTAAGTAAAAAATATTCAAATAAAATAACGAAAATGTTTTATATTAAATACAACAGAAAAATGTAATATGAATGAAAATGTTATATAACTTTTACTAGAAACTAGCCACAACATGTTAATTTTAAGCGTTACATTCAAAAATTTCCCATTCATGTCAGAACGTGCACGCCAACTGTCACAAAATGGCCGATATTTTTGACGCTAGTTATCTGTAGAAAAAAACACTTGAACGTGGGATCTTTTCGGCTTTGGATTTCGATTAATTACTATACTTTATAACGATTATATTATTCGAAATTTATTAGATACTACTTATATTGAACCATAAATTGAAAACATGTACATTGTATCATTACGTATTTATGTATTTTTATACTATGTTTTATGTATTTTGAATATTTTGATATGTAGCTAGGTACTAACGCAATAGTTACATTTACATTTATAAAACAAATAAATATAGATTACATATAGAAAAACAATGGTACTTACGTGTTTCATGCTATCAAACGTTTTTAACCACTACAGAACTTGCACTTACACAGTAGTTACCTACGTACGTAGTGCACTCTTTCAAGGTTAAAAGGGCACTGGTAAATTTTGCCCTTCATAGACATGGAACGCGCAACGCTGATAACTATAAATGTGTAAGAGGGACAAGTATATATGTGCGAAAGAGAGGTGACATCTAAGTAAGTCTTAGATGTCTTTCGCACATTCCTGTTATTCGAACTTGAGTTGCGCTAATGTATATCTACATTACGTATTATTTTAGGTACACCGACAACACGTCTTAATATTGCTGTACTTAATTTATGTAAAATCACCAATGCGTCATTGAATTTCGGTTAGTCAATAATAATCTAGTCCGTATAATAAATGAACTTAATATTTTAAAAGATACTTAGGTACTTTTTCATCATGCACATAATTTCGAATATTAATTATATACTGATATTATGACATACTTCGATGGTTATTAAAAAATATAATAGTAGGTACATAGCTGTACTGTATGGTTAAAGTTATTAGTTGTTTTTAAATTCTTTTTTGTGTTTAATTGATTCTAAATTATGTGCATGTGCATTTCATTGGACGTGACTGTACTTCTAAAATATGATATTATTAAACTCGACATAAAGGTAATAAAAGCGTGGTAAATAAACTCGACATAAAGGGAATAGAAACGGGACAGAAAACTAAGCTCGACATAAGGGTAATAGAAGCGAGACAAGGTTTTCGGCTCGACATAACGGGACTCGACATAAAGGGAATAAATCCTCTTAACTCTCATCCAACAGGGATGACAAATGTGGTCTGATGAAGTCACCTGAAACAATCATACAGCCTGGTCTTAATAGGAATGTTTCGTCTCATTATTATTAAACACAAGCAAATAAAATCATTGTTACAAAATAATATAAGTTGCAGAGATGAATTCACTATAACATTGATAATAAACAATAAATAAAATTACCTGCCGTGGGGCAATTCTATTTTTCAGTTCTATTTGAATTGCTTGTTGCAACTGAGAAGGATTCTCTCTCACAATAGCGTCACATCTACGGTCACGCAGAGAACTTCCACAAAGTATGCAAACATGCATGTGGCCACGGGAAGATGAGGCACCAGGTTCATTCGCGAGTCCAGAGTTGACATGCTGCATTGCCAATTGATTGCAGGCATCACATATTATATAATCTTCTTCAGTTATCTAAAATAGGAATTTGAATTGCATTATAATGTAGGATTGTTTGTGATGGATAATCGTAGAGTAATAAAATAAGTAGATATGATACGTACTATTACTGGAGAATTCCACTCGCAGATCTTTGATATTACTCTCGTATCAAGCTCAAAAACGAGATGCCGGTGAAGTGTATCAATGCTTATGTTATAATTAACACACAGCAAGCGCAGAGCTAGTTGCGGCGTCTGCATGATGTCTCAACAGTCTCACACAAATATCCAAGAAGCAAAATCGGTGTCCAGAAATCAAAAGCACAGAGTAATCGTCACAAGTGGTAGCTATCAGTCCGTAAAACAATGCCAAGGTCAAAATAACAAAAGGGAATAAAAACAACAGAAGGAACCAAAATAACAACAACAAAAACGAAGCGACTAGGATGCGAATCGATTGCCGGGCAATGCCGATTGCCGGGTGTCAATCAATAGCGCGGGTCGATGACCACAGATTAATGGGGGCTACACACCTTCAGTTTTATCTGTGCGATAAAACTGTGCAGTTTAACTGTACAGATAAATCGTACGTCCCTACAGCCCACACACGTTCAAGTAAAAATATACGATCTTTCAGTCTTTATCATCATGGCCTCCATAGACGACGCTTTAGCGATCGTAGGGCTAATGTGTGTGTTAAAAGAAAATAGAAGAAAACGAAAAAAATGTGAATTGTGGTGTAAACAGGTTTCCTCTGTCCAGTCCGGGATTGATAGTTGGACCGTGACCCATAGCATTTATTGCTTGTGTCTCTTGAATTTCTTGACCATATGAAGATGTGTTTGTTTGTGGTACTATATTTGTCATCTGAGGTGCTAGTGTGCCTGCTTGATAGTACTGAGGTTGATGTATGGGTGACTGATTTGAAGTACCTGTATATTTCCAAAATAAATACACAATACATAGCCTTCAATTCCATGAATGTAAAAAAACAATTATCCAAGAACTCGAGCCGCTTGGATACTGTGACACAGAGAACTTATTATTTAAATACGAACATTAGACAATATTCGTAACTTCTAGTGGTACTTCCCGATCCCAAGATATTACATCGTAGGGCTAGAAATCTCATAATAGGAGCATAATTCACACAGACTTTATGAGAGATCGTATGTTCTGACTGTCATAAAGGCACACACACGCACACACCATTTCACACACAAACATACTCACATACACACAAAGAGTCATACCAGTATCTTTACCTTTTTAATTTAATTGTTTGTAAAACAAACGTATAAAATAGTTTAGTTATCTAGTTACTGTCTAGTTATGAAATATGCTTATTGATCCTAGGGAGGAGCGGAACCACCCAACACAAGCATTACTACATGCTTCCTGGGTGGTTCTAGCCACTGAATAAATTATGTAAAAACGTTAAAGAAATAAACTATTTTTTTTTTTTTTTTATATTGTAATGGTGATGGCATAGAGTTATGAGATGGTGATGGCAAAGAGTTATGAGATGGTGATGGTATAGAAGTTGAACTACTTGACCGTAATCGAAAATCATTTAGTATCATTGTTTTTGGAGCCATTACTCTATGTGACATTGTAAGATTTCCCATCTCGGCTTCGAATAAAGTTTCATTTATTATTTTTTCAGCCAACAACTGTTGCTGTTTATTTTTAAATTCTCGAAGTTTCAATGCTACCATTTTTCCGATAATGTCGTAGCGATCCTCTTGATATGTCGGCCGTTTAAAGTGGTCCTGAACGGATTGCAAAACGTCTTTTGTGCTCCGAAACAACCAATTAGAAATTCCAAGCTAAGAAGCAGTAAGAAATAGTCAGAGACGTTTGCCATACGTTTTTGTTTCTGATGACGCATTTCCGTTGAGACCTGATATGATGAAACCGTTCAGACAAGCAGAATTGACTTCAACAGATAAAAAAATCTATAATTATCGTGTTTCGCGCGCACGACGAATTGTGGAAAATGCCTTTGGCATTCTGGCTTCACGTTTCAGAATCTTCCACACGGCTATAAATTTACATCCAAATAAAATTGAGTCCGTCGTTATGGCACGTTGTGCATTACATAATTATCTAATTAGAAAACTGCCAAATTCTTATACTAATCCAGATTGCTTTGATCGAGAAGACTATGATACCGGAACCATCATACCAGGAAGTACAACAGATATTTCGACTATGGAACCTTTAGAAAGAAGAAATGTGGGAAACATAAGTCGGACACCCAAAAAGATAAGAGAAGAATTTATGAACTATTTTAACAATGAAGGTCAGGTCCCTTGGCAAAATAATTTTATTTGATTTAATAAACTTATACTTATTTAACAAAGATACCTATAAGTTTCATTTACTTACCTCATCTTCATCCAAATTCGACCGACTAGGCCTTGGTATATTTTGATCGTCTAAGAAACGTAAATATCTTCGGCGCCTGATCCGGATTTTGAGGCCATGACTTTTTTATGTTCCTTGTTATACGTACAGCGTAGGTTATTAATTTTCTTTATAACAGCCTCTTTATTACTTTTAGAATCTATTGCGCGTAGTTTTAAAATAAGCTTTTCATAAGCTGAATCTTTTATTACTCTATTATGATAATCCTTGCTCTTGATTTTCCATAACGAAGGCTCCGATTGGTATAGTAGTATAAACTCTTCCAGCCATTCGCGTTGAGCCATGGTCGATAAGTTTTCGCAAAGGCAGATAGCAAGGTCGATACGTGTTCACTTCACGGTCGCTGTGACAAAATTGACAAAACTGCGCAGTTCCGACTACACACTCTCAGTTTTAACTGTACAGTTCTATCTGTACAGATTTATCTATTCATATTTTGATTAGATTCAGTTAAAAATGTACAGTTCAACTGTTTGTTCTACACACCTAACGATTTAACTATACAGTTCGACTGTACAGTTAAATCGCACAGTTAAAACTGAAGGTGTGTAGCCCGCATAAGTAACTTATTGATGACAAATGACGTTCCGATGTACGCAAATGAGCAAATCACTTATACTTCCTAGAACTTAAATATTTTTTTTTTAAAAGAACACGGTGAATTATAAATCAGCACAGCAATTTATTTGACGCTTACATAATAATTCGAGTTGATTTACAGTTTACAACTGTCCAGAAAAACGTTAATATTATATTCTTTGAATTCGAAGTTATTTCATACGCGAAATGAATTGTCAATAGGTGCGTTCTGAAACTATTATTCAACTTAATTATTAAAAAGGTTACAAAAATAAAAATAAATGGATATCTTTTTCTCTCGGCTATTTAAAGAGATGTTTTTTGTGTTATATAAAACCTTATAAAATAAGGATATTTTTCATATACGAGGGTCATTCAATAAATACTTAGCCTACAAAAAGTAAACAAAAATTTCGGAAAAGTGGCAATTTATTTTTCAACATAGTCTCCTTTTAGTTCGATACACTTAGCCCAGCGATGCTCCAACTTTTTAACCCGTCCGAAAAATAGTTTTTGTCAAACTCTGCAAAACAGGCCTCCGTGGCGGCGATGACCTCCTCATTTGATCCATATCTATTCCCGGCGAGAGATTTTTTCAGATTAGGAAACAGAAAGAAGTCACAAGGGGCCAAATCTGGAGAATACGGTGGATGGGGCAGCAATTCGTAGCGTAATTCGACCAATTTGGCTATGGCAACGGCAGATGTGTGAAACGGTGCGTTGTCGTGGTGAATCAGCACTTTTTTCTTCGCCAGATGGGGTCGTTTTTTCTTTAATTCGGCGTCGAATCGACTCAATAAATCGGCATAGTAAAGCCCTATAATTGTTTTACCCTTCTCGAGGTAATCGATGTAGATCACACCTTGTGAATCCCAGAAAACGGTGGCCATAACTTTTCCGGCCGATTTTACAGTTTTCGCCTTCTTTGGAGCACGTTCCCCGGTCTGGATCCATTGTTTTGATTACTCCTTGGTCTCTGGTGTGTACCAGTGGATCCAGGTTTCATCGACGGTCACAAAACGACGCAAAAAACTCCGCTAGATTCCGCTTAAACAGCGCCAAACACGACTCCGATGTGGTCTCACGGTTACACTTGTTTTCCGGTGTGAGTAAACGCGGCACCCATCGCGCCGACAGCTTTCTCATGCCGAGTTCCTCGTGAAGAATATGATGCACTGTTCCTTCTGAAATGCCTACAGTCTCAGCTAGCTCCCGAACCTTCAATCGGCGATCTGCCAATACGAGATCATGGATTTTTTTAATGTTTTCCTCCGTAGCAGCTTTTTTCGGTGCACCTGGACGTGGATCATCAAAAACCGATGTACGGCCACGTGCAAACTCGTTGAACCAATTCTTGACGGTGGCTATCGATGGAGAAGAGTCACCGTACACAACATCAGGTCGTCGTTTTAACACAGATTCAGTAAATAGCAACAATTGCAACCGGAAACGAAATAAACACATATGAATTCGAGCAAGTCGAGAGGCGCACTAAGTCCCTTTCCCTTCCCTCCCCTACTGGTTTTTTTACATTTACTATCTCGCCCGCACTCATACAACTCATATTCTCTTTGTCTAACATGTACAAAAGACGGGCGGTGCGGGGTGCGCGCAGGTAGCCAGTGTGAAGGTTACACGACTCATACGACATATTTCAAACCAATATTATTTATTATTCTTATTTCATAAGGATTTACAATAATTATTTGTAGTTTAACTTGTATTTTAGGTGACAAATATTTATAAGGAAGTGTAGCGGTGTAATATCTTCCCTTCGGAGTTTTGTAAGCTCCCGTCGCGGGTAGTTTCTGTCAAAAAGTATTGCTTTCTTTTTCCTGTTTTCTGTTTTGAAAAAAAAAATCCACTTTCATAAACATAAAAAAATCCTCTCACTACCGTATCCTGGGAAGAGGATTTTTTTTATCTCGACTCTTTTTTAAGTTTGTACAGAAAGTGGATCAATGTGGTTTTTTTATTCTAACCCCAAGACGACGATGCCAAGCTTCCATTGCAATATTGGTTCGGTGTCTCTCATAACAACATGATATCAATGCTTTTTTATGAGCCACTGTTTTTCAAAATAGGTTATGAATGCACTCATTCCTTCAGTTTGCCGCGTAGTTAACTATCGAGTTCCAGCCAATATTTATAAATGACGATGACAACAGTGGTAAATTACATACCAGTCCTACAATTTCTTTTCCTTTGTCTGTAGTTGTCAGCTGCAGTTCATCGGCTTTTTTCCAAATAGCTTTCGAAAAGTGGAAATAACCCTCCTGTTATTTTACCATGGGGAAAACTTCTTTGAACACGTTTATTTGTGCCAATTCAAAATCACATTTATGTTTATTAATTGTGATCCCCAATACATCACGAATCAATGTGAATAGGGCACAATATGTTGCTTGAGTTTTATTCGGTAGCAAAGGATACAGCATCGGAAGAACATTCGTAGTTTGCTCATCACTGGCCCCCACCTGAATGGAAAAAAGCTGGTAGAATTGAATAGGCACCGGCTTAAATGTTCCATCGTCGAAAAAAGTTTTATTGAGAGAGCTCTGTAACTGTGCATAGTTTTTGCATATTTTAGAGGCAAATAAAAATATCTTGTTATGAGAATCCAACTCGTATTCGCTGACCAAAAAATTATGCTTGATAATGTTTGGAATTTCTACATCAGTAGATTTAGAAACTTCGGTAGTGTTTACTTCTAAAAACCTTTTCCGTGTTCTATGTAACGTATCCCTCACAGATTCAAAAGAAAACATCTTCTTATAATCTTCTTCTTTAACGTATTTAAGCACAGATTTTTCGTAAAGTTTCTTTACTGATGCCATGCTTTGGCATACTTTGTTTTTTGCGGCGTTGACAACGGTGTCCCTTTTCTGTTTTCCAGGATTTGACACACAACTATGAATGCATTCACGGATTATTTTAGTTTTGTTATCATGTATGGTAATTGACGCACTGCACTCTTCTGACGTGTAAAACCAAAACACTGTATCTCAAAAATACCTATTTTGTGAAAAGGGATTTTAATTTTTGTTTTGGTTTTCGGTACGTTTTGGATATATATTTATAACACAGTATTTAGCAGGTTCACTGTCCACAGACCACATACGGTCTGTAGAGAGACTTCCATATCAGTCCACAGACCGTATGTGGTATGTTCGCCCGTACAATTTCTAAGCCATCAGATACTGTGGACGTAAGGAGAAAGTCTCATATTTAATGCGGACTTGGCAGGACTCATCATATGGTACGTTTACACGCTTGCCAAGCCTTGGCAAACTGCAAACAGTCCCAAGCCTCCACAAATCTCGTTTGGCGTTTGAAAGGCGTTTATACGCTTGTGAATGCGTCAGTCTGCAATATACATCCAAGCATGGCGGACACCGAACTTGTGACGGCTATTGCATTTGGTTTAACGTACTTTTATTTGAAATGTAAGCAAAGTGAAATAAAAAAAGGAGAGCTCGACGACAGCGAAGATGGTGGATGAAAAAGATTCATCATAATCGTACCAGGTAACTACTATTTTGATTTAACCATTATCTGTTGCAGTTGAGTTTTGCCACAATACTTACGATATATTTTATTTGTTACAGACAATTTATAGAAGAGAAATTTAATGAACTTTTATATGAACCATCTGGAGAGTTTGATAACTTCTGCCGAATGAGCTATTCTGATTTTGAGTTTTTACTGCAAAAAAATTCACCAATGATATCCAAGCATGATACAGACTTCAGAGAAGCTATACCAGCCAAATTTCGTCTTGCCATTACGCTACGATTTTTGGCATCTGGTGATTCTTACAAAAGCCTTCACTACTTGTTTAAAGTATCTGTCTCTATGATATCAATAATCATTCGTGAAGTTTGCCGAGCTCTTAATGAAATTCTAAAGGATCTAGTTAAGGTAGGAATAAAACATTATTTTGTATTATTTCATTATTGTTATACATTTATTTAGATTTTAATAGAATCATAAGAAATCTGTTCTATGAATGTATGTTAGCCGACTGCTTTATTGTTTAATTATTTATTAATTTAAATAAGAATTATGTCGACGAATCAAAATCTTCGAAAGCATTCAACATAGCCATGTTTATAATGTTGGTTTCACGTGGGGCTGGGTTAGGGTTGCCAGATGAAAATTCGATTAAGGAGGACCTATATGTCTAAAAAGGAAGATTTTCTGTAAAAAGGGAGAACATTTATAAATAAAACGATTTCTTATATAAAAATTATATAATTTACTTTTTTAGTTAAATTTTAATCATATTTTGCTGAGCAGCCAATTTTTGCAAGAAGTTCTTGGTTTTTCAACAAATAATTATGAAAATCTTCACATGACATGCTTTTTAAATTATATTGAGTAAGAATTAAAGATTTAACTGACTGAACACTTAATCTGTTCCTCTCTTTGCTCCACTGAGTATTAATCAGTGAGAAAACTCTTTCCACATTCGCGTTATGTGCGCTTATACAAAAATAAAACTCGCAGATCTTAAGCAGTTCTGAGAAACATTCAATGTTTTTAACACTTTTGAAGTAGATTGTCCACTGCTCGTGCAACTTCAAATCATAATTCACTTCAACAGAATCATCTGATTTGGATTTAAGAAATTATATTAAGTTACAAAATTGATCGTGTAGCTTAACATCGTCAATCTCTACACCTCTGATACCCAAGAACTCAATGCACGAAACCAAATCATCATATTTTAGGTTTGCGTTATCTTTCAGCAACGTCATCCACTCGAAACATTTGAAATCTTCCCAGGGTTTAATCCATTCCACCAAATAATCTTCACAAGCGTTGTAAACTCTGTAAAATTCGTTAGAAATGGTCTCGGCATCATCATTATCACGCAATAGCTGTTTTACTCTTAGCGGCAAAAAGTTGTTGTCTTTTCGATTTCTAAGCGAATGTAGTACGGATTGAATTATATTTGAAATTTCCAGTAGGGAATTATGTTCTTCTTCGATTTTTGCCAAATTTGCTTGGTAAATAGACATAAGAGAATGCGTGAACCATAGATATGCTTCTGCAGCTTGGTTTTCAAAAAACGTTTTTATAATATGTGGTGTTATTGTTTGGCTTAAGAAATATTCTTGTAATGCTGGATAGAGCTTCAAAATTCTTTTTACACATGGAAACAGACTAAGCCACCTTGTTTTACTATGCTTTAGCAAAGGCTGGTAATGGATTTCGACGTAATTCCAAAACTCTTTTAGTGTTTCTGTTCTTACTGTGTACACAGAAAAATAGTTAAATATTTTTAATATTATGGATTCAATGTCCAGTTTCATCAAATCGACACCATTGCGAAGGCTGTTGTGCATAATATGTGCAGGGCAGCCAATCCCTATGAGATTTTCTTTCCCCAAACTTTCTTTTAGGCGCGTAATAACGTTTAGACCTGGGTTTCGGTTCACTCCCCCAAAATTTACATTTGCATTATCACCAACAAATGCCACACACTTTGGAGTCAATTGGTGTGCATTAAGTGTTTCGTATACAAGATTTGCAATAGAAAGCGAAGTTTCGTTTGGTAGACTTTGCAAATCAAGAATTTTTGTTTCTATTCCATTTCCGTTCCAGTCAAAGTACTGAATTAATATAGGAAACAGTTTTTCTGCACCATGGTTGCTGGCGTCTGTGGCAACACAAATACATGAAATCTTCCTCAGGGTTTCAATGGTAGACGTAATAGTATGTGGAGCAACAACTTGATTTATTATAGCCTCTGTCTTAGTTTTCCCGCATTTAAGATTTTTCGCCGTTTCAGAATCAGTAAACATTTTTCTTGTTAAGTTCGCCGTACATTCCATAGAATTGTATGATTGATGGTGCTTGACTGTATGGAAGGCTAGTGACCCCTCTGCGGCATAGGTGTTTTTGAGAGTCATTGAAGTAGAAGGTTTAAGGCCAGGTTTTCTGGAAAAACGTTGTTTTGCATTGTGTAAAAT
This sequence comes from Melanchra persicariae, assembly GCA_947386135.1. Lineage (NCBI taxonomy): Eukaryota > Metazoa > Arthropoda > Insecta > Lepidoptera > Noctuidae > Melanchra > Melanchra persicariae. Next base: position 3,859,162 of record OX376665.1, read on the forward strand.
TGTGTTTTATTCGTAAACAACACGGATTTAAATTTTGAAAAAAATATATTACATATTTCACACTTCGATCTTGCGATTTCGGCCGTGCGATACACGATTACTTGCACTTTACTGCATCCAATAAAATCGCAAAGACAAGTCAAAATCAAGATGTAATTATCATTTCATTTGAGTTATATAAGGTTTTGAGTAATAAAACTTATACCACAATAAAGGTCGTAAAAAATGTGATATAAATCGGCCGTCATAATGTGAAATATGAAAATACGTATCCCACTAATTCCAAAATCAAGTGATTTTGTCGTTTCATGAGCGCGCCCCGTGTCATTTAGTCCCGAGCGGAACGTGTTGGAGGTCGGACGTGTGCCAAATTTTTGCGATCCCGCCACCCCCGCTAAGTTCTGTTACTGGCTAAGCCTAAATTGATTACCGCTCTAGCACTGCCGGCACACCAGTGTGCCGCGAATTTAATGTTTATGTTTATTTACGTAAGATTTATTTTTTATTTTGGAATTTTCACGTGTCGAGTGGTTAAATAATAATACTTGTATACAATTTAGTGTTCAAACAGTTGTAATATAGTTAGTTTTTATTAGATGTAGCTATAATTTTGTAAAAAAAAATGGGGGAAAAAAAAGTTGTCACGGCTCTTCGTTGCAGCGGTGACTACTTTTTTTATAAACTTTGGCTGAATAAACAAAAAGGTATATAGGTATATACATCATTTACTTTACTAACTAGGTAAGTACCGACACGAAACAGATAAATTTCCACACCGCAAACATGTGTGTAAACAGTTTAATTTAAACCTTATTTCAGTACGCATAAAGACGTGCGCTTTAGTGGTTTAGTTTTCGCGCGGAATAGATTTACCAACCGCATCGAGTATGTAAAACAATTGAATTTGAACCCTATTTCAGAGTGCATAAAGCCACCTCGCGCGCACATGATACAATGATTTACTGTTTTCAAATGTCAAATAGGTAGTTCACCCCGCTACGTTAGTCTTGATGATTTCGGAGAGTTTGTGTAAGTCTTATAATATTTGTTATTTATTAGAAATGTCCGTTTTCACTTATCTTACTCCTAAACAAATGCAAAAATAATAGCTCGTATTTCCTACATGAGAGTTGAATATCGGTGCAATAATGTTGTGGTGTTCATGTAGAGAAGAAATATAAGTGTAGTTATACGCTAGGTGGGTACCTACTCACAGCCACCACAACACAACAAATAATAATATTTATGGTGTCCGCAACGTTTGTGTAGGTCTCGTCTATGCCAAACAATACGCGCAGCGCACTCGTAAGTCGCGTGCCATAGTGTAAAAGTGTTACAGTATGACCATTTCCTATGAAAATATTATAATAACATACTTTTGGTAACGTTTAGGCTACCGGACCAGCTCATTTATGCGCTGTACACTAGAGTCCATCCTCTTACTAATTACTAACAATGTATCAAGTTATGACAAGACATAAAAAAAACTATGTGGTCAGTTTGGATAGTTTTTCCAATCCAATGCGTTACTTTATCGGTGTTTATTGGCAAGAGGAAAAATGTATAGAAATTATAAATTACATACACTAAACTGTTTTTAATTGACTATTGTATTGTATATTATTAACCGACTTCCAAAAAAGAAGAGGTTCTCAAATCGACTGTTTTTTTTTGTTGTATGTTTGCTCAGCGATATTTTCGCCAATTAACGAATTTTAGCCAGTTGCATTGGTAACTTTTATTATGTTAACTATTTGATTAAAAAATATAAAAACGTTTTTGTTTTTTTTTAAATAGCATCTAGGCAAATTCCAAACCATTTATACTTCTAAGCTTTCTTGAATTATAATATTCAAGAATTGTAACATAATTTTCCTAAAGTAAGTGTGCCTACCTACTACTTGATTTTTACGAAGGTATCGCACCAAAGCCAAATAGCGCGCGACGCGTATTTTTGTATCGTACTCGTATTCATAATTTTCGTGTCAGTCAGATTTTAAATCCACCATATACTCTAAAATAAATAAGTATTATTACTGATTTTTAATGATTAGTAATTGGATTCAAGTTTGTACAATACGTACTTAATCCATCTATAACCTTAAAAAATACTTAATAGAAAAATAAAACAAAATAATCTTATACTAATCAATTCAAGTTGATCTACTGCATTACTTTATCCTGTGACGGAACTTAGTACCTACCCGAGTCCATGAACTCATGAGCGAGCGGTGCGCTTGGTGCGCGCGTCTCCCGCGCATCGTAACTTATTACGTATTGCTACTCCTTGCGGGGCCTGGGGTAAGCGTTAGATGCCTACGCGCTCAAGTCAGGCTCGCCTTAAAATAGCTGGTTACCTTGGAGGACGAACCTGCTGTTCGTATTATCTTCTTATGCTTTTCCGTAGCTACGTGTCTTTCTAAAGCAATACTGCCCTTGTTACCAACATCCACATGGCAGTCGCAAATGGAACACTTGGCGTCAAAATCGTCCCGTCCGTTCATAAAACATGGATATTTGGCTTTCAATACTTCCGTAAATTTACACTTCCTCTTACTCATAACGAAAACTCATAGACTACGTTTCTACTTACGAAAATAATTAGTAAATCACTGTTATATTTAATTATTTTATATGTATTATATTTACACTGTTACTCGTCGCGCACGCTAAAACCAACGAATTGTTTGCTTACAAAGAGACAAGTGCGGACGTGCGAATGTATGTACGGTGGGGGGTGGGGGCGTTGGCGCGGCGCGGCACTCAAACCCACGCACATAATAGATAATCCTAACTATAGGTATTGTTATTGTTATCATGAGTATTCCTTTTACTGTTAAAACTTGATAAAATAGTAGGTTATGTTTTGCATAACCTTAAACTTGTAACAAGTATGTAATACCTAATTTACATTATTCAATTCTGCTTTCATTATTTCAGTATGTCTGTAAAAGTACCTACATTAGTAAAAATATTAAGGAATAATGTAGAAAACATATAAAATATTCCAAACGGATACCCACCTTTTATGTTGTTGATATTTTTGATGACGGTAGATAGAAATATTCAAGTTTTTTGTTCACGACTATAAAAGGGGGAGCTCCGAGTGGCTCAGTCCCATCATCTCAGCCTACTGCCCACCCTCCTCCACGCCAGACGACCCCGTCGCCCTCGCAAGCGACTTTACCAACCTCTTCGGCCTGAGTGACTCCGTTATCTTAGCGGGCGATCTCAATGCCAAGCACCCCGCGTGGAACTGCAACACGACCAATCCCAGAGGCAGAGCAGTGTTCGGCCTAGGCACAACACTCAACTTTGACGTCATCGCTCCGATGACTCACACCCACTTCCCTCACGATCCCAACCGTAACTCGGATGTTCTCGATGTGGCGTTGCTAAAGAATGTTAACCTCCGTTTGCAATCTATAGAAACGCTACACGAACTCAACTCCGACCATCGCCCAGTGATCATGCACCTAAGCTCCCGCTCAGGCCAGCTCGACCCAGTCCAACCTCCCCCGTCTCAGGTGATCACTGACTGGAGGAAAGTAGGCGAAAAGCTGAAATCTACCACGTCACCTCACCTAGACACCATCCCCGACCTGATCGACTCAGTCGCTGACACGACGGCGGCGATCGACTCGCTTACGGATCACGTACAATCTGTCCTGAACGACTGTTCAAGAGAGATTCCAGTGGCGGAGGACCACCGCTGGAAACTCCCGGACGATGTACGGAATCTGATAACCGAGAAGAACGCAGCCATCCGTGCGTATAGCGCTTTTCCCTGTGACGCAAACAAAGCTCACATGCGTAACTTGCAGCGTGCTGTAAAGAAGCGCACTAGTGAGCTGCGTTCAGCGCGCTGGGACAAGACGCTTAGCGAACTCGAGCCCACCCACCTAGCCTTCTGGCAACTTCAGAGGAAACTACGATCCACTGAAGAGGCCACTATGCCCCCTCTCATTCGCCCCGATAAGAGTGTCGCCTTCGACAACTCTGACAAGGCAGAATGCCTGGCCGACAGTCTAGAGTCCCAATGCTCTCCCAGCTCACAACTAGTAGACCAAGCCCACCTAGATATGGTGGACGCTGAAGTCGAACGTAGAGCTTCCCTACCACCAATCGAAGATCCTGATGATCCTCTACCCCCCGTCACTCCTGACGAGGTACAGGACATTATCAAAAGGCTTCAGCCTAGGAAAGCCCCTGGCTCCGACGGCCTCACCAACAGAGTTTTCAAGCTCTTCCCAGCCCAGCTCATAATGCTAATGACTGCCATCTTCAATGGCGCATTAAGCAATAACATATTCCCCCAGGCATGGAAACAGGCCACCGTAATCGGTATTCCCAAGCCAGGCAAGCCCAAGTCTGACCCCGCCAGTTACCGTCCCATCAGTTTACTCAACGTTCTCGGCAAAATCTACGAGAGGCTTATTTATAAGCGGCTCAAGGATTACGCCGAGGCAAAGAGTCTCATCCCCGACGAGCAGTTTGGTTTTCGAACCGAACACTCGTGCATCCAGCAAGTCCACCGCATCGTAGAGCACATAAGCGCTGGTTTCCAGCGTGGCAAGATGACGGGCGCCTTGTTCTTCGACATAGCGAAAGCATTCGACAAAGTCTGGCACAATGGCTTAATTTATAAGCTTTACCAACTCGGCGTGCCAGACCGTCTCGTTCTCATCTTGAGAGACTTTTTGTCGAACCGCACCTTTCGCTACCGCATCGAGGGTGCACTCTCGTCCCCTCACCCCATCCGAGCAGGAGTCCCCCAGGGCTCACCGCTATCTCCCCTCATTTTCACGCTGTTCACCAGCGACATTCCGAAAAGTAAACTGGCCCAGTTGGCACTATTCGCTGACGACACGGCCATTTACTATACAGGTTGCGACCCGGCTCCTATCGCTCGCACGCTCCAAACTACTGTAAACATCTTGGGCAGATGGTTCAGGAAATGGGGAATCGAGGTTAACCCCGATAAGAGCCAGGCCATTCTATTTTCCAAACAGTGGAAAAATCCCCCACTCCCCCGTCCGATCACCATGTATGGCAAGCCGATCCCCTGCGAGAAGCAAGCTAAGTACCTGGGAGTCACCCTGGATAACCACCTCACCTTCGCTGAGCACACAAGGCTGGCCCGCTCGCGCGCCGCCTTCGCTCTGGGGAGGTTACACTTTATCACGGTCGCCAGAAGCAAATTGTCACTCAAGTGCAAATTGCGACTTTTTACCGCGGTCATTCGCCCCATGATGACATACGCTTGCGCTGTCTTCGCACACGCAAAGCCTCGTCACCTTCACAGGATGCAGACACTCCAGAACCGATTCCTCCGTAGAATCACGGGAGCCCCATACTATGTCCGTAATGAGACTTTACATCTGGATCTCAGATTGCCCACCATACAGCAGTTCATGAAACGCATTACCAAGCGTTTCATCGACACTGCTGTCAAACACCGCAACCCCCTCAACGTATCGGCCGCCCGATACCAACCCTCCCTCATATCTAAAATTCGCCGTCCGAGGCACACCTTAATCACCCCCGACGACCCCACCACCCTCCTCCAAGAGAGTAGTAGTAGTACAAGCACAATTCGCAAACCGCGACCACCGTCCTTCCGCCCTCGCCGCCGAGGCCCGTCGCGACCGTCCCGTCAATGTCCGCCCCGTCCCTTGCTCGTGCCAGCCCGCGCCGCTGAGCCTGTAGTTTTAACAACACTCGCCCCCTAATAATAAAAATCTTTATTAGATCCAGCCCGTCCCTAGCTGTCCTCCCCCAGCGACGCCCTAAGCCGAGGTCCGTACCCCACAGGGGGTGCCCTTAGCGTAGTCGCTTAGTTTTTAAGTTTAATAAGCCCTGGCTGGAGGCTTTAATAATAATATTATTAAGGCCGCCACAGGCAAGTCCGGTTAAGCAGCCGACAACCTCCTAGGTTGACCTGCGAGAGGCCACTCATAAAAAAAAAAAAAATGGCTCAGTCCATTCTTGTTCGAGACGTCGAGGTAAAAGTTAAGTAACTTTATTGCTGCTATTATTGTGTATTATAATTCTAACTATGAAGTTCTTATGAATAATGTAATACTATGTAATATTATGGTTATGTAAGTGTAATGTTATTATGATGACTGGTGTATTTTAAATACGGGTAATGATAACGTGTTTATTCATTATGGTTGGTATATTATAACGTAACGTTGTGTATGTAGTAGGAACTATGGAGTTTCTTCTCCGTTCTTCTCCATAAGAATCTACCCTTGCGAACGGACAGTAGAGTCACCTTGAAATAAACGTTTTGACTTTGACTTTGGCTTTGACTTTTGTGTCATATACACTACTACGATAGTTATGTAGTTGTTATATACTAAAAGATAAATATAAAGTTATTAAGAATTGAATCCTATTGTTTATATTTTCCCTTTGATACAATTATATATTTACATAGGTGTAGATGTATTAGATATATATACCTAGTTATATATCTATATATATACCTAATATCTAACATCAGAAGTGGGATTCACTTCACCCCTATTAAGACTTTATTTCTAAGTTTCAGAATGGATTCTACTGTCTTGGAAAGTCTTCTCAAAGCAATCAGCGTTGCTTTTTCTGGTCGTCGCCATGCTGATAACGACGTGGCATTCCCGGTCTTCGACCCAACAACTAGTGACAGCGGTGCGGAAGACTGGTGTAAAAGCATCGAGGAACTAATTTTAGTAGTTGTCCGATCAGGTAATTTTTTGGTGAACTAAATATAGAACATCACTTGATTTCCACGGGTACTCCCAGAAGTAATGATCAAGTAGAACGTTACGTGTCCACTGTAACTGATACGCTTAAAACTATGTGCAATAAATAGTCAGATTGGCCGAACGTTCCGTGGAATGTACAATAATCAATTAATACAACTGTACAAAAATCCACAGGCCCCCTTCGCGATTACTATTAACTTAGATGCAAATATTTCGTCTTTCCAAGCTCGTTTAGACGACGTACTTGACAAAAATGATGGACGAAATCCAAATAACTTAGAGGCTGACCGAGAAATAGCTAGATTACGCCTATTACAAATAGCGGAAAATATCAAATGTTTCGACGTCACTCGTCGTAGGAAAGTAAATTCTAACGTAGGAGAAATAGCAAAAGAAAAATTAAGATTCTGGCCAGATGAATTAATTGTTGAAAATGTAAGTGTCTAAGTGTAATGTAAAGTGTGTAATATCTTAAGGAGATCCTTAAGATATTACAACGGAAACTTTACCTAATTACATATTTATATGTCGGAGACGGTTATCAAATACAACTACGGGTAGTTGTCAAATCTTATTAAATACAACTGTGGGTAGTTGTCAAAACGTGTTATATTATGCAAACTGAATTGTTTTGTTTGTGTTATTTAATTTAAGTGATTTTAATATCAATTACTGTCAGTTTACCTGGTACAGCACTGCTGTATATCTACATAGCTGTATTGGCTTGCTGATACACTTTGTACTTGGGTGGCTTAGGCCTCTGTACGAACTGTGACCTTCAAGGTCTGTTCGAATGACTGTATTTCTATTACTTATTGTTTTCATTGTGTGTGTGTGTGTGTGTTTTTTTAAAGTGTAATAAGACTGTGTTATTGATATACTGTCTTGTTTATCCCAATAAAATTGGGACACCAATATACTGGCACTATACCTTACCCACCGCTCAGGGAAAACTCATCCATTGTTCCTACATATATATTATTGTACTGTTGAAGAGATATAAATAAATACTTGACATAATAACGTGTATTTAAAAAAAAAAAAAAAAAAAGTAAGATATATTTGTTTCCGCTGGTCGGTCATTTGCTTGGTGCAAGTCTATCCCACTAGCAGCGGGTGGAGGGGACTTGACACGTCTAGGCAATTGGCAAAACAAAAGTAAAATACAATAGAATAGAATAGAATACTCTTTATTATAATATGAATTTATGTATTAATGTCAAATGTGTTTATTAACTGTTTAATATGTTATGATTTTATAACAAACTTATTTCAAAAACTGATTTGACTCAACTGTCATACTTGTTTGTTAACGGGTATAAAAGAGTGGAGCCACATTGGATCAGCCCAGTTTCTCTTCGATTTTCAAGGCGTTAACATCTAAGGTATGAGATTATTCTGATTGTTTTTGGTTTATTGTTGATGATGATGTATATTGTGTAATTTAAAATCAAGCATAATTATAGATTATACCATGTTTTTCCTTATTGTATATAGTCTTTGATCGTAATCACAGTGAAATGTGGTTCATAACATTCTGTTAAGCATTTTGTTTTATGTGATCTCTAGTTGTTGATTGTGTTGTAGAGATAATATTGAGGGTATTTGTTTAAAATTTATTTTTTAAAATATCTATTACCTATAATGTCATGTACCTATATTATATTATCCGCTGGTAGCCTCCTATTTGGTGCCGAGTTATCTCACTGACAGCGGGTGAATGTGACTGGCATGTCTATGTAGTTGGCTAATATTTATTATTCGCTGAGAGCCTCCTATTTGGTGCCGAGTTATCTCACTGACAGCGGGTGAATGTGACTGGCATGTCTATGTAGTTGGCTAATATTTATTATCCACTGGGAGCCTCCTATTTGGTGCCGAGTTATCTCACTGACAGCGGGTGAATGTGACTGGCATGTCTATGTAGTTGGCTAATATTTATTATCCGCTGGGAGCCTCCTATTTGGTGCCGAGTTATCTCACTGACAGCGGGTGAATGTGACTGGCATGTCTATGTAGTTGGCTAATATTTATTATCCGCTGGGAGCCTCCTATTTGGTGCCGAGTTATCTCACTGACAGCGGGTGAATGTGACTGGCATGTCTATGTAGTTGGCTAATGTTTATTATCCGCTGGTAGCCTCCTATTTGGTGCCGAGTTATCTCACGGGCAGCGGGTGAATGTGACTGGCATGTCTATGTAGTTGGCTAATGTTCGCTGGTTTACCCATTTGTTTTGTGGTTGGTCTATCTCAATGGCAGCGAATTGAATGTGGACCTCCATGTCTATGTAAATACTTTATATAAGAATATAATTATATACACTTTTTTTCATTGTAAAATTAACCTTGCAATACTTCGAGGACGAAGTACTGTCAGTATGGCCGTAATAGATAATCCTAACTATAGGTATTGTTATTGTTATCATGAGTATTCCTTTTACTGTTAAAACTTGATAAAATAGTAGGTAATGTTTTGCATAACCTTAAACTTGTAACAAGTATGTAATACCTAATTTACATTATTCAATTCTGCTTTCATTACTTCAGTATGTCTGTAAAAGTACCTACATTAGTAAAAATATTAAGGAATAATGTAGAAAACATATAAAATATTCCAAACGGATACCCACCTTTTATGTTGTTGATATTTTTGATGACGGTAGATAGAAATATTCAAGTTTTTTGTTCACGACTATAAAAGGGGGAGCTCCGAGTGGCTCAGTCCATTCTTGTTCGAGACGTCGAGGTAAAAGTTAAGTAACTTTATTGCTGCTATTATTGTGTATTATAATTCTAACTATGAAGTTCTTATGAATAATGTAATACTATGTAATATTATGGTTATGTAAGTGTTATGTAATGTTATTATGATGACTGGTGTATTTTAAATACGGGTAATGATAACGTGTTTATTCATTATGGTTGGTATATTATAACGTAACGTTGTGTATGTAGTAGGAACTATGGAGTTTCTTGTCCGTTCTTCTCCATAAGAATCTACCCTTGCGAACGGACAGTAGAGTCACCTTGAAATAAACGTTTTGACTTTGACTTTGGCTTTGACTTTTGTGTCATATACACTACTACGATAGTTATGTAGTTGTTATATACTAAAAGATAAATATAAAGTTATTAAGAATTGAATCCTATTGTTTATATTTTCCCTTTGATACAATTATATATTTACATAGGTGTAGATGTATTAGATATATATACCTAGTTATATATCTATATATATACCTAATATCTAACACACACAGTCAGTACCTACGCCGCCGCCCGCCACCGCACACGCTCGTTTGACCTTTGGCCATGCACGATGCACAAAAAAGCAAAAGGAGGACTTTTATTAGGTAAGGGAAGACCGGAGGACAAAAGATGATAAAGGAGGACATGTCCTCCCTTCGGATACCATCTGGCAACCCTAGCTGGGTTGATGATTTGGTCCGATATGATACGAATAGATGACGAGGGTGCTGTTGATGTAGACGGAGCTGGAGCTATTGGAGTTGGTATATGTTTTGCCATGTCTGGCGCTGAATAAGAAGTTTGTGTGTTTGGAGAGGGAAAAAAACTTTGGTTGTTATGAATAGGTTCAAAATAAACATTATTAACTGATGTTGGCCGACTCGGAATGACTTGAGGAGATGGTGTTGAATATGCACCAGCCATTGACGACGGTCGAGAATAATATTGAGGGTATGGTGTATGACGCTCATTTGATTTTTGACTGATTCTGTTTATAAACAACCCATTTATTTGGTACATCATAATTTTTCGTTCATCAGTTGACAGTTCACGTAGCTTTATAGCCAATAATTTTGCGTATAGATCGCAATCATCGTCTTAGTGAGCAGGTATATTTTCATTCTGCCTTTGACCCAAAACATTTGTTAATTGTCCAAAAGCCACGGCCATTTACTTTTCACCCGTTTCAGAAGCAGGGCGACGACGTTTATTAGTAACAGCTTGTATGGATGGTGGTCTGGATGGTGATCTAGATGGTGGTCTGGATGGTGTGGTAACCGTACTTGTACGGTCTCTTATCAGAGGGTCATCCTCTGTCTGATCTGTATCTTCTTCTATTTGTTGTGATTGCTGCAAAAAAATAATATACTTAAACTTACACTTCATTTACTTTCTTTTTACAGATGCCCACCACAGCAGAAGGATGGCTTAATATAGAAGAAGGATTCAGGACTAAATTTCCACATTGCATAGGTGCATTGGATGGCAAGCATGTAGTCATTGAAAGCCCAACGCATAGTGGAACAGAGTATTTCAATTATAAGAAAACTTTTAGCATTGTCCTTTTGGCTTTAGTGGATAGCAAATACAAATTTGTATTCGCAGACATCGGGAGTCAAGGAAGAATAAGTGACGGCGGCGTCTTTAATAATTGTTTACTATGGAAAAGAATAATTAGAAACGAGATAGATTTTCCACCACCATGTCCACTTCCAGGATCGAATATTAATATTCCATACGTGTTTTTAGCTGACGGTGCTTTTGCACTGAGTCAACACGTAATGAAACCCTACCCTGGAAACAATGAAGTAGGCTCACCAAAAAGGTTATTTAACCAAAATTTATCTAGATCCCGAGTTGTAGTTGAAAATACGTTTGGAATTTTAACCTCAGTTTTCAGAATATTCAGACCCTATCAATTTAGAACCACAAACTGTAACGGAATTTACGATGACTTGTACAAAAAGTTATGTAGTAAACATAACTTTTTGAGAACAAGTAAAAGTTCTTCAAATCGATATACTCCTCAGAGTTCGTTTGACGTATATGACAGTAGTGGAAATATGGTTACCCCTGGTTCATGGCGTAGAGATAACGACGAATATAATGCATTGCAAAATTTACCACAAATACCACGAAGATCTGCGGTGAACGCAAGAGAAGTCAGGGAAGAATTTACTTCATATTTTAATAGGATTGGATAAGTTGATAAAAATGTATAAATAAAATGTAGGTATAATAACCAACGGTGTTTTTTTTTTATTTAGAATAAATAAATTTATTTACTTACTGTTTCGGTGTTTATCCCTTCATTGCAAGTATATACTGGTAGTAAAAATGACTCCATCGTTTCGTAAGCATACCAAGTTGGATTGTATATTTCTTCGGTACCTAAAATAAAATAAAAACATCGAAAATTAGAGCGAGATAGTTGCGGAATAATCGAGAAACTAACCAACGCTTTTAAACATAAGTTACACCTTGCTAAGCAGACTATCAAAATAATTATAAATGTATCGTAGGAACATACCTCCGCCAGAACGCATAGATTCACGTTTTTTTTTTCAAGTGCTTGCAAAAAGTAGTCATCAATATCTCTTTTTTATTTTTTATTTCCTTTACTGGCCCTCCAGTAAGTTCAGCAAGACGAATCCATGCATCTGCTTGTTTCTTCTTATCTTTATGATTTGCAGCTTTCGGATTCCAGATGCATGGTTCCATTTGGTAATGTTCCAGAAACGAAAGACTCCTCATTCGACCAGCAACTCATTTTTTATTTATTTTTTGTAAAATCAAGCAAGCGTGTACTCGCCGCGAGATCACAATGGCTACTAGACGCGGACCAACATGTAAATGCATCGCAAGCGCTTGCCGCAAACGCCCTTTGATCTGCGTAAAAAAACCGACACTCGACTGGATCGGAAGCGCTTGCTTCCGATCCAGTCGAGTGTCGGTTTTTCGGTCGGCAGGCACAAGCCCACGCAAGCCAAGCCAAACGCCCTTTTTACATGCTTGCGATTGCGAAATTTAAAAAACCGATTTAATTCTTATTTTCATTAAGTTCTGTAACAGTGTGTTCCCATCGAGTATCAGTGTGACTGGTTGGGATTTTTTTCTGAAGAAATTCCCATCGAGTAACAGTGTGACTGGTAGTGTGACCGGTTGGGAATTTTTTCAGAAAAAAATCCCATCGAGTAACAGTGTGACATTTGAGGGTGTTACTCGTTGGGAACAAATGGTCGATCCTTGCCAAGGCTTGGCAAGCGTGTAAACGTACCTATAAGGATTATAAAAAGTGCTGGGACATAGGGAAAAAATCGATATTTTTTTTCTAAAGGGTATGAAATAAAAAGTGTCAGCATAATTTTTTTTTCGAGGTTTTATTGTTTCATTACTTTGAAATAAGCTAATCAATGGGTAAGTAGGTACCAAAATACGGGAAATGAATAGAAAATTTATTATATAGGACAAATTATACATGGGCTTTTTGAAAACATTGCAAACAATAAGGTTTTGTGCTAATATTGCATATTTGCGAAATTCTTTGAGCAGAATTTCTCAGAGCTTGAACAGATGTGTTTATTGTATCGCTACTAACACTATCGCTAGAATCTGAATAATCGATAGTGCGGGTACATCACTAGCCAGTGTGCTAGAAGTTTGTGATGGTACTTCAGTAGCAAGTGAGTCAATTGGTATCAAAATTAGTCAAATCCATTTATGATAACTTAGCAGTATGATGAAAGTTTTAGTTTCACTATATGCCAGCACCTGAGAATGTTGAGAATATGACGGTATATTAAATTAAGTTTTGTGAAGATAATAACACAATAACAATTTTAAGTCTCATACAATAAAACTCCAGAATTTAGCTTTTAAATTTGGATTTGACTTAGTTTGATAGTGAAATGTGGATTTGACTTAGTTTGATTGTGATATTTGTGGATTTGACCACATTTGAAAGTTAGTTGTGTGGATTTGACATATTTTAAAAATAACGTAAGTTAAGGTCAGGGGTTGTCAATCTTCAATAATTAATTCAATGATTAAATAAAAAACATTATTTAAGTTAAATCGAAAGAAATGTATTTATTTTGGAAAATTATACAATCAAATTCAGTCATTCTTATTTTATCTCACATCTTTTGAAAATTGAAAGAAAAATATTGATTTTGGTAAATTAAACAAACAAATTCGGCAATTCTTTCTCCATCTCACATCTTTCATTTGAGTAAAAATTAACGTCACTAATTGGTCTTTCAAAAACATTTTTATAGTACTGTAGATCCGGTAAAAGTTCCCATTGCTCTCCGTAGTGAGCTGCTAGCAACTTTTTAACATCTATAATTTTTTCTTTTTTTATTGGCACATTTATAAGTATGCTGTTTGGATTTATTAGACTGACAGTCTTGTTCTTTTTGCAAATATTTTTGTATAAACCCAAGGAGTTATAGGAGTCTTCTGCCCGAACTATTACATTGCTCTTCTGTTTGTTTCGTTTTATAAAAAATCTTTTACTTTGCTTTATGGAAAAATGCATCGCATTTGTAGATTTTAGTACTTCAGTACTAGCCTCTTTCCAGTTATAAACGCCCACTTCTTCTCCTAATTTTAAAACAGTTCCATGTTCTTTGAAAAAATCATAATAACCTTGCGGATTTGGTATAACTTCTGTCTTTTTAATTTTCTTCTCAATTTGGGCAAATACGCGATCTGGCGGCAAGAACGAGTGACCCACTACTGGAAAAAGTAATTCCAGAGTCTTTATTCTTTCTGGTGCATAATCCTTGAGATATTTGCAAAGCATTCCCAAAACTGATGAATTTTTGTTTTGGCCACTGCATCCATCGGCCACCAGTCTTATGGTCGTTACCTTCTCGTATTTTTCAATGTTAGAGCAAAGGCAATGAAATACAGCACTGGCGATCTCATTTGACGCTTTTGGTAAAATATCTTCGGTCCACGTGTAAATAAAAACATTGTCAGTGCCTAATTTTCTTTTAGAACTGCCTAATACAATCGTAAAATTGTAGGTGTACAATTGTCGTGAATAATAAGCACTTTGGTCTGGAACTTTGGGCATTGGTTGGTTTTTTTGGCAATCGAAACTTAAAGTTAATAAATCATCTTTTTCTTCTTTCAACAGATTGTAAAAAGCCTTGGCTCTTAAATTATGCACTCTTTTCGAAATCATAAGATCTTTTTTCTTATTTGTGTCCTTTTCATGTTTAATTTGCTCTTGTAATGTTAAGCATGTTGAGCATACGTCTGTGGCCGGAGTGCCAAAACCAATATTAAATGACGTATTAAAAATTCGTCGGAAGTAAGACGCCTTAACATTTTTAAACTGTTCTTCAGCTTGTGCGATATACATTTTATAAAGTTTATTTATATTTAAATTTGACGCAAGATACTGTCTGCTTTTTATTTTACTGCGACAATAGTGAATTTCAATTGGCACTAATTTTTTTATGAAGTCTTTTATTGATTTCCTTTTAGTGGCATACTTCTTTTCCTTACGGTTTCCTCCTCTATTTTCGAATGCAGATGCACCATCGCTCTTGAAATTGCGAATAATTACACCATTTACTCTTCCTCTTTTCAGTCCTAAAATTGATAGAAATGTCTTTCTGCATATGGGTACCAAGCTATTTCTTCGTCGTCCGTAGTAAATGATGTTGACGTTTTTCTTATTATCAGTTCCTGTTTTAGGACGTCGGCGATGTACAGGAGAAATTTTTGTGTATTGAAGAATAAAATTGTCTTGATCAATTTTGTTTGTTGATTAATAAAAAGCATTGTTAAATTTTATTATGTCATTTTTTGCCAATGAAGTGCATCTATAAGCTTTTGAAAAATGTTGACACGGAATTCTGATATCTGGTGGTGCTTTAGGAGAATATCTGTAAAGAACACATAAACACATATATATACATGCACACACACAAGACACATATACATGCACAATAATAAAATTCATTGCATATAAAAACATATTTTTAAATTATTAAAATTCATAGCGTGGTTAAAAACGTTACATTCAATAAAAAGGTTGCGAATCACTGTTATACGAAAACATTGTTTGGTAGTCTGAATTTTTACTTACCTAGAAACCTTATCTCTATTGCATTTCCATGCGGATTTTTGCTGCAAAGGCTTCCTTGACAAATTAGGAGGTGTTTCAACAATTTGGATTAAGTTTTCATCCATTTTTTACATCAAATTTTAATTAAAATCACACAGCACGCACGTTATCGTGACACTAAAAAAAATGGCTGACCCGCCAAAGAGAATCCTCGACGCTGATTGGTCAACTTGGATTTGACTAAATTCGATTGTTAATAGTGCTGGATTTGACCAATTATGATACCTTTGATTACCTTTTTTCTTTCTTAACAATATCGTGGATTTGGCTGTTTTTGAAAAGTATTCATTTAATATTTACATGCTGACGAATATTTCGTTATACGTAGTTTGAAAATGATTTGTTTTGGATTTGACTAGTTTTGATACCAATCAACTCAAGTGTACTAGAAATTGGTTGTAGTGGAGCTTCATCATGTATACTATCGTCATCATTCATGTTTACCTGGTTATCCGGTGATCCGGTGACTTCTAAAGATGAAATGTCAAACTCACTTGGAAAAGAATCGGGGTCCGCCACACTGTCGTCATGATACAAATTTTCTACACTCTCCGATGAATTTGACTGAATTTCTTCTTCATAATCACTTTCTTCTAATATTCTTCTCAGCTGCTCGTCGGTATACGCTTGTTTACGGCTCATTTTACACAAAAAAAAAGAAAAAATCGTTACAAGAGAACTCAACGAGTAAATCAGTGAATGATTTAAACTTCAGTATCTGAAATGTCAATAACGTCATGTCAAATGTTACAAACTGTCAATGTCACTAGATATTTTTGTTGCCAAACGATAAAAAACGTAATTAAAAGGAAAGCATGCGCAGACCACATAGGGTCTGTGAACTCACGAGGTGATTTTTACCGTCCTGGAAGCGCTATGAGTCCACAGACCATTATGTGTTAAAAAAACTATTTCAGTAGAGTATAAAAATTTTGTAACACATATATGCATACATTTTAATCACAAATAAACTGACTTTAAATAAAAACATAACTGTACTTATGGACCATTCCCACTCTGGAGCCTGGACAGTGAACCTGTTAGTGCTAGGTACCAAATTATAGGTATTTTTATGTCTTATCTTACCATCAAATTTTACAACCATACGATCCATACAATAAGAATTAACTAAGTAAACGTGTGTTGTCACTATAAAACTGAAAGAAATATATCCAATTATTTGAGCAAAACACTGTATGTTTAGCTACAGTGTATTGGTTTTATGAGATCAGAGCTAATGAATCAGACAAGAACACTGTATTTTCAATTACAGTTTATTACCATAACACTAAATAGGTATTTAAGAGGGTGTCCGAATGATTTTGTTTTAACAAGCTAAATACAGTTGGCAATAAAAAGGTTTTTTTATGCGAGATAATTTTGTTTAGGTACCTACCAACTTATTTCAAAGACAATAAAACTTAATTTATTTAAAAATATATATATTTATTACAATAAACACAATTTTCTTAATTAACTCAATAGTAACTTAACTCAACTCTTTGAATTAAATAACAAACAGAATAATGACAATCAAATTACAAAGAATGAATAAAAAAAGTAGTAGTCAAGCCATAATTAAGGGAAACATAGCAATTAAAATCAAATATTTAAAATTTAAAAATAATTAGAAAATAAAAACAATAATTAACAAAAACTAAACTCAAGAATGACTACAAATTTTAGTTAGAGCAACCGTAGCAAGTAAAAGTAAAATAAACATTCATCAAGTCAATAATTATAAAACTAACAATACAAATCAAATACGGAAAATGTAATAATGAGATCAACTGTTTAATAATCAGTCTGTGAATTACTTTGAGGTCTTAAGTTTATATTAAATCAGTATCAATGTGTTCGTCAAGATCGGGTGATTCCGAGACAACAAGATTTTCATAAAAAATAGTTCTCGTTTGAGGTATTCACTTACACAGTGCTAATAACTCTTTCTTTTTTATCTCGCTAATACCTCCAGGTTCAGTCTCCTTAGGTATCTCTTCCAGAAGATCAGTCACACCGTTTGTAATTTTTTCCCGCAATACATTTTTTTTTTTTTTTTATGAATGGGCTAGCTCTTGACCTCGATCACGCCTGATGGAAAGCGATAGATGAGGTCCATGATGAAAGCGAGCGTGCCCAGAAGATGCCCTGAGGCACTGGTACTCCCACGCGTCGACGAAACACAGCAGGCTGCTTGACGCCGAACTCCGGTGGGAGGGTGGTCGCGAACCAGGCGGGCGTTAGCCCTACCACCGCAAAAAAAAAAACGATATCTCCTTAAATTCTGCGTTATAAACATTCTTGACAAATATTGTTAATTTATTTCTTCTAAATTCTATTACTTTAAGGTTATGTATATTATACCCTTTGGGAAATACTACTTTGGAATCATTACTGAATATGATCATATTTGTGTGACTTAATAGTCGACTTGCATGTTTTTTCGTGATCTTTTAATAGTAGATATAAAATCATCTATATCATAGACTTGGCCCTTAGGTTCACATGGTTCACACGGGAATATAGTACTTGACGTATCGATACACTCTACGTTAGAAGTAGAAGACGGCACCGCGTCAACATTAGTTACCGGTCCAGTATCAGCAATTAACTCTTGCAATGATGGACTCTCTAGGCAGGGTTGGCTACTTATATCCTTACATAATAATTCTTGAACGGTACAAGAAGCAGGCACTGGCAATAAATCAGCGTGGTTGACGTCGCCACCAAGATTGTCAGCAATACACTCATTTATTTGAGATTCACTAAAATAATTCTTGAACGGTACAAGAAGCAGGCACTGGCAATAAATCAGCGTAGTTGACGTCGCCACCAAGATTGTCAGCAATTGCACTCATTTATTTGAGATTCACTAAGGGGTATCAAGGGGCTAATATTCCGTGAATCGAATACATACGTGGAACAATCATATTCAATGCTATCACAATCGTATGATGTATTGAAGCCAGGACGCTCTTTATTACTGCCGGTAAAATTCTCTTTTTCATTTAATACACTGTTTAAGTCTGAAGCCATTGTGGCACATGATGAGTTGTTGTGATGTTGCATATTGCTTTGAGACAATTTCACTAATAATCTATTACGGTATCCACTCATTGTTACTATTTATAAACTCGTAAAAACGCACAAACGTAAACAGATTTAACGTTCGCGCTATCAATCTAAACACCGTCCGAGCAAGTGCAATGATTCACGACTACGCCGTTGAGCTGTCGCTCCTCCTCCCGCGCGTCTCACATATATTACGCGTAGAGATGGGTAGTGGGTTAAAACCTATTCTTCCCATTTGGGTTAAAACTGGGTGATTTGGGTTTGAACCCATTTTCACCCATTTTACTGGGTGAAAATGAATATTGTTAATTATTAAATAGTGGGAAGTGGAGTTCACTAGTAGCTTGTCAAACATAAAAGCCTAAACCCAAAATCAGATACATTCATTATTCATTTGAAAAATTACAACAAATTAGTAGGCAGTTTAATCGTCATCATCACTTGTATCGGAAACACGGTCACAATTAAAAAATTGAAAATTGTTAATGCCGCATGTAGATGGTTCAGGGCTATTTGTACGTGGCGACGTGGTTTCTATATTAAATCTCTGTATTAGTGGTGAATCAGGCACGCAGTCTCCAGTATTATCACTTAAATCATCCACATGCTTATGCAATAAATTCCAATTGTATGTTATATACGTTAATTTTGCTGCCCTTTCCGTCGTGAGTCTATTTCTTTTTTTGCTGTGTATGTTACTATGAGCACTAAACGACCGCTCTACAACAGCAGAAGTGCACGGTGCTGTAAGAATACGGACAGCGACTTTGCTCAATGAAGTAGATCCACATATTCTTTCCACCAGATTGATGCGCTTACATCGTTGATGTTAGTCCACAGAAATCTCCGACTCCAAAAACCATCTCTTGCTCTATATGATGCCAAGTTTGTCATTACATTCAAACCGATACTTTGTTCTATTTCACAAATGAACTCCATAGCGTCGACTTCTTGACTTTCGTCAAGTTCAGATCCTTGGTCTGTGAGGTCTAATAAGTACACTGCAAAGTGAATCGGTTTCAAACACATTGTAATTCTTTCATCGATATTATTTAATATTTCATCTTTTTTAACGTTTTCTATTATTGTGACATCCGGTAAACTGAAGAGTAATTTCGATTTCATGTTTTTTAATGTCAAAAATAACTAATAAATATTTCTGTCATTGCCTTCTAATTGAAATATTGCATCAGAAATGGGTTCCATAATAAGTTTGCACTGTCGAATAATTTTCCAAAAATTGTCATCCAACAGCGCTGATTTTTCGTCCGCAGGTAAAAGTGTTGCTTTTTCATGTACACCTAAGGTCTGCAAGGCTACAGTGTTTTCGATACTTTTAAAGCTGGTGTAATAACTGCCCCATCGGGTATCACAACTTTAAAGTTTCACCAGCATTTTTTTCCTTGACTATTTTTGCAAGTAAATATGTTAAAACTTGACTTTTTCATAGTTTTCACCATGTTAATTGCCATATTCTTACAAGCATTTATTACGTTAATTCTGATAATATTTTTGCAGAGCAAATGTAAAGTGTGAGCAGTACAGTTAATATAGGTTATGTGTGGATGTTCGTCTTTTACGAGACGACAAGCTTTCTGCATATTACTTGCGTTACCTCCAATTATCGTAGCAAACTTATTTTGTTCCATACTCAGATAATACATTTAAAATTTCTTCACGTATGATAAAGATAAAGATAAAGATAAATTTATTTGTCAAAACATGCGTATACATGCAAATTAAGCATGCAGGATGTCACATTATTATTATTACGATCGTACATGTTTTACCCGTAAGGTGTACAAAATAAAAATTTACCAAACAAAAAAAAAAGATGGAAAACTGAATTACGAAATAAAAAATGAATTACATAAGGCAAGTGAAATGAATTAATCATAAAATGTCACAAAAATAAAGAATGTCAGTAAAATAAAATCATCACAAAATGTCAGTAAAATAAAATAATCATAAAATGTCACAAAAATGAAGAATGTCAGTAAAATAAAATAATCATAAAATGTCACAAAAAATTAAGGACGTCAGTTAAATAAATGTAATCACTTGTGTGTCGATTTTCGACTGTCGCAATACTTTTAATAAATGCAGGTTGTGGTTTTGCTATTATTATATTAATTATTCCTTCATTCCTACAATTTGACCAACCATCTAGCATTAAGTGCAAACAAGTTTGCGATTTGACGTTTTCTTTTAACTCATAATGCATTTCCCTATAAGTTTTGTCCAAAATCCTGGTAGAAATAGTTTTTCTGGTAGGCAATTTGTAAAGTGGCTGGAGTTCAGTGAAAAAATTAATCCAGAGGGGGTGTTCTACTATTGAAAGGGGTGTACTCCCGATACATAAATTGCCTTAGCTAACGATGAATGTAAATGTTCTTTATTTACATTTGTGGTCAGACTCACTGAAGATGCACTGCCCTCAATCGACAAACTTAATTCAGACTCAGGTATCTCATTTCTTTATCACTTGGTTGCAAAATCGTGTTTCCGACTGCAGATACTGACGAAGTTTGTGATATATTGGTCCTCAACGCTTGTTTGCAGTTTACGGGGCAATGCGGACATTTTTGTAAATGTCTAGTCATTTTTTGCAAATTTGAGAACTGCCGATTTGTTCTCACTCTCTCGAAAATGTTTCCATATCATTTGATTTTTTGGTTTGGTTGATTTGAGGCGGCGGGTAGCAAATTATACATTAAACTAAAATACCTGTTACATAGTTACTACTTATTACCACTTAAAGTACAAGAGTAAAACTTTGAAAAACAAATAACTTTAGGTAATATAATTTTTAAGAATAAAATAAGCTTAGTTTTACTATGTGTCCAAACATAAATCGGCATTCGAGCGCGGCTAGCCGCGTTATGATTGGACGACTACCGCGCGCGGCAGCCACGAGCTACCTGCCGCGTGCGGCGATCGACGCGAACGGTGTTAGTGTTGGTTCGCCAGTGGTTGTGTGTGGACGGACGTATTTTATCAAGTAAAATGGATAACGAAACAGCAATTCGTCTTATTGAAATTTATGGCTCCCATAGTCCATTATGGGATACTAGCCGTAAAGAATATCACAATAATAACGTGAGAGAAGATCTATGGGATGAAATAGCGAAAACATTCGTACAACCGAAAGCAGCTTTAAAATTGAAAATGAAAAGTCTTTTGAGTTCTTATAGAAGGGAGAGAAACAGAGAAAAAACAAGTAATGTCACTGGTTGTGGTGAGTTTAATCTTAATACATTTTATAACAGTAGTTATTTATTATTAAAGTTCTGGCTGTTTACATTTTCACGCATACATGTGCGCTAAATCCGGGCGTACAGAATACGTCAGGAGATGAATTCCAGTATTGCGTGACTTGACCACAACCCCCATCACAATAACCACACCGAAGTAGACGTATAGCTCGTCAGCAGTAGTGTTTCGCCACATTCGTATGCGGCTATTGGGAAGGAGGGTGCCTTCATCGAGCATACGGGATTTCAACTGCTGAGCGTATCTATTCGTCTCCGTGGCAATGTACTCCATAAATTGCCGATCCCATATGCTAACGAAAATCTCATATGGGTCGACACATGGAGTTGTCGGACCTTCATCGTTGTGCAGAAACATTTCCCGTCTCGATTCAGGTGGAATCGGAATATTCGGAAACGGTTTCCACTCAAATTCATACAAACCCCAAGGCTGGTCCGTCGCGGTTTGGGGAACATATGGGATGTTGGCGTCCACGGCAAGGCTGGTCGTCCTCCGCGCCCTTGGAATGAGTGAAGGAAATATGTCATCTTCGTCGCTCACATCAGAGTCTGGTTCGCTTCCTGTGTAACAATAGGTAGGTAAAACATCTGGTGGGAACTGGAAGTTTGTCCCGAGCTAAAATCAACAGTATTTACCATAAAAGAGCTGATCATAAATTTGATCATCTCGCAGACTCCGGTGAGGACGAAGCATTGATGATGCCGATTCACACTCCAAAAACCTGAAAAAATGTTGCATGTGAGACATGGTGTTTAAAAAAATTAAAATTAATTAAAATTATAAATACAAATTAAAAAAAGATTAATTTAAAAGTCATTAAGATACTTACAACGCCGGCGAGGGTACCGCTGATACGTCCTCCATCTGACGTGGTGGTGGACTGGGTAGAGGGACCTCCTCTACCCTAACCTCAGCCATCTGAGGTGGTGGTGAGCTGCGTGGACGGACCTCCTCCACCACAACCTGAGGCGCCATCTGAGGTGGGTCGATAGGTGCAGGAGCAGCTCTGAAAACAGGAATTATTTAAAATAATTCTTACTAATGGTAAATGACCAAGATACAATTTAGACCTACTTACGGTGTCCACCGGCGCTTCCTGTTAGGGTGCAGAGCAACCTCTAGAGGCCGACCCACCGGCAGCTCATATATGTCGTACATATTTAATCTGAAATACAAAATTCAATTTTAGTACTAAAAAAAACTAGAAATACAAATTTGATTTACTAAAAAAAGCGTTAAAAAGCTGTTACTTTTCGATGGTGCTTGGCCCAGGTCTGTCGGAGCCTGCTACGGCTCGGCCGCGTCCTCCTCGCCCCCCTCGACCACGTCCTTCTCGCCCACGTCCCGTGCCGCCTCCTGGTACCACCACCGCCTCCTGGTACCACCACCGCCTCCACCACACCGTCACCCTGCCCCAGAGCTACGCTAGCGCCGCCTCGGACCCGCACTCGACCCCGTCGAGTACTGCAG
The DNA here is from genome assembly GCA_947386135.1 of Melanchra persicariae. Taxonomy (NCBI): domain Eukaryota; kingdom Metazoa; phylum Arthropoda; class Insecta; order Lepidoptera; family Noctuidae; genus Melanchra; species Melanchra persicariae. The sequence continues at coordinate 3,882,626 of OX376665.1, forward strand.
CCGCCTCGCACACGCACCCGACCTTGTCGAGTGTTGCTGCCGCCTCGCGGAACCGCCTCCGCAACTTGCAGGTCGGTTAGAGGCAAAGCAGCAGCTAACGCAGCGCTGGAGCCACCTCGCACACGCACTCGACGTCGCGGCTCAAATGTCACATTAACATTATCTTGCATGCTTGAACAATAAAATATAACACTGTCTAAAAGCAAAAGCAGTTTAAAAGTAACGATGACATGCTAAACCAACTCACCTAACAAATATAAAAACATCAATAAAATTAAAATAATTTAAAACTCCTTTTTTTCTAAGTCGGTCAAAACATTGCTCTACTAACCATTTTCCTGAACAGTGTACGAAACACAAAAAACATGGCGGCTTGGAGGTCATAAACGTCAAATGTCCTGTCTGCTAAAAAATCTCCTGGAGATTCGATTTTCGGTTACGTTTTTTAACAATATTTACACAATTTTTTTACGAATTTCACTTGTAAAATGCCTAATAATAATTTTTCGTCTCTAGTGTATTTTCTACTCACAACAAGTAGAAATGTACCGGCATGGCGCGCGAATTTCGATACAATGTTTGGTGAAATAACAAATTCTGTCCAAAATCTTAAACAAATACACAATGCAGCAATTAAAAACTGTTTAGTACTTACTTGTTCACGGTTAATCTCTCCACACCACACTATAACTCGAAAATAACACTTCTATTAAACTATAAACTTAACCGCCGCGTCCGTTGACGTAAACGAAATGAAGCCGTCACAACAGAAAAACATTCCGATAATAAATGTTGTTGAATGTTTAAATGTGATGTTTTATGCCTTTCTTATTCTTTCACCTACAGTCTGTGTAAGTTAGAGTAGGAAAGGTATACTCTAAACAGGCAATATTTGGCATTTAATCCGACCCGATCCACGACATCTCCAGGAGATTCCCACCAGACGCGCGTTTTTTGACAGAAATCTCCTGGACATTTATTAGCGGACGGGAGGTCGGTTAACTAAGTCACGTGGTTTTTTTTGTTTACCTTTAGTTAACTACCTACTCGGATGGAGTATAGACAAGTTTGTTTGTTTGTTTGTTACTAAGCGCTAGAACATGTTAAGACGCGTACGGCCGCGCGCGGCTCACGACACTCGTCGGCCGCGCGCGTCTGCCGCGGGCCTCGGCAGCGGTGCCATATATTTTCATAATTTGACTATTGTCGCGAGCGATCGACGACAGTCATAGCCCGCGCACGGCCGCGATCGATCGCGATGCACGGAATTCTACCTTTAGAAAGGCTGTGGGTCCAGAAAGAGTTGTAGTATGTTTAAGGTACGTTTATTATAATAAAGGAATTAAAAAAAGAAAAAATATTTATTAAATATTATAACGGATAGACGGTGGTAAGTCCATGTCGACTTCCCTGCATACTTCAATAATATATGAACCATCTTGTCTCACATGTTCACCACAATATGAGCGAGCCTATTTTATTTGATATTCTCCTAGTGGAATCAAAACTAAATCATTACATTCCATTTGTGGAAAGTCTTCAATATTATCTCTTTCTACAGTTGTACTTTGAAACTGTGCCCGTCTCCTGTTTAAATTATTAGCATCTACAAAATCTGCCAAAGAGTTATTAGTGAACATTTTTTCTTGGATTATCGATATTATTTCCCTTGCATCATCTCTATCAACCAAAACAGGGTGAAATCTATTTATTAAGGCTGGTGCGACTTTGAAATCAGTCATTAAATGTTTTAAGGCCCTATTAAAATATTCCTGTCGCAGCAACTTAAAATCCCGCTTGAAGCGCCCATTCACTACCTCCACGACCCAACGGCATAATGTCACTTTGCGAGATTTATTTGCATTTTCTGTTGTTAATTGATATTCACCTTGCTGAACTGACACAGGGTAATGCACAGAGTAATTTAGACTTTCCAATAGGGAAATACTGTCCTGAAAGCCTCTATCCAAAATAAATACATCACCATCTCTAAAATATTCTCTTTAAGGATAAGATGCATCGCTGAACTGGTCAGTTAAAATATTGGCATCTGATTTTTTGGCAGTATACGGGCCCAGTTCGTCGATTATGTGGCCATCACAACATACTATGAGGAATGGTTTGACAAGATTTCTATATTTATGAAGTGAATAAGTCTTTTTTTGATATGAGTAGTTACTGCTTTTTTGCACATAAATGTATGTTCCATCCATTATTACAATGGCTTTTCTTTCCTCGATATTACTTCCAGGGTTTCCGAACAATGAATTTGGAATGTACAAGTTCCTTTCTGCAACTCCTTTCCTTGAAATGTGCTCCAAGCCCAGATGTTGTGGTACAAAGTGTGTCATCATTACATCTCTTGCTGTTTTATATATTTGCTGAGTGTGCTTCTGCTCATATTTTACAATGTCGAAATTCTTGCATCAGAGTCTCCTGTACGAAGTTTCAATAAATAAGCTCCAAGTGCAATGGCACGCTTATGAAAACCAGGTAATACAGCTTCCAATTCTCTAAACTGTTGTTTTGTAGCTAACAGCCTATAACAGCTAATAACCTAGCTAATACCACACCATGTTGTCTTCCATTTGATCAATGTTTTCAAAATCTAGACCTTTTCTATCATTTCTGAGTAGCTTACAAAAATGCTCTATATGGGCAGCTGTAAAACTGTGTAGAGTATTTTCAGCCTCATATAAAAGTGACCACATTTCCAGATGAAAACTACATATTCTACAGTTTGGTGGAATAGGATATTTGTGGTCACTAAAGAGTCTCACCCTGACTGTAAATGGTACCACTTCCTGTGAGGTACTGTGGCAAGCTGGGAATAAGCACCGAGCATGAGTATCAGATGCCCTTGAATAGTTCGGTAAACTAATTCTTTCAGATCCTTCTGGAACTTGGTTACTTGCAGTAACGCACTGAAAAAAAAAATTGTTAACATACATCAAAAAAATGTTTATTGCTATCAAGTCACTTGTTAATATACGAGCGCACAAAGCTTTGTGATCCCGGGAAGCAAGTCTTCTTGATAGAGAAACGGAATAAGCAGACATAGCACATTGAAACAAGTAATGGTCGACTTAATCAAGTCTGATTATTATTTTTATCAACTGCCCTTTGTGCATGTTACTAAGACTTGATAATCTTTATAAAATTCTGTGATTACTGTAACATTGTCATATATATTAACTTAAATAAAGAAAATTTGTAGTCTAAACAAGTACCTTGATTGATCTGATCGAGTTTAAACTAGTATCAAACGAAAAAATAAATTGTTTTTATAACGATACCTAATTGAACCTATATAGATGCATATTCGATCTAAAATATATATTTGTATTGATCAAAGAAATATATTATTGTGTTCAGTATGTATAGTTTTCTGTTTTTATCATACCATAATATTAAAAATAAATGTTATCTTTTTCAGTGTAATAAAGTGCTCTTATTAGAATCAATTAAGGTAATGTCAGGAAAAAAAAAATCAGCTGTTTCATACATTTTGACGAGTTAAACGAACTTTTGTATAGAACAGCTGATTTTTTTTTCGCGATTTCATGTGTGGTCCCATAGTAAAAGTTTTTCATAATGTTGAGTACAATGACCTCTTAAAAGGTTAACGGTGTTTTACAAATAACTCTGTATAGGATACAGTGTCCCAGAAACACTACATCATAGCGTTAGAATATGAACAGTCAGTGAAACTATACTTTTTTGGTAAGACTATAAGCTATTTGCATATTTTTTTGTTTTTCAAACAAATTGATTTTGCATGGAAAACAAAATATTTTCCACTGACTGATCATATCCTGTCGCTCTGATGTGGTATTTCTGGGATACCTGTCCAGGGGCTATCACCAGGCACCACAATATATAAGTGAATAATAAAACACATTAAATTATTATTTAAAGGAATTTATTTTAAAAAATGCCAATCTTATTAGTAATAATTATTTTAAGAGTACGAGTAGAACAGCTAAGCTGCTGACTCAGTAAAGGCTGTTTTGCATTTTGATTGATGCGAGTGAAGTACAGTGAATCGAAAAAGCACATCATAATAGGGGTCTGTATCCAGGGAATTTTTGCTGAAATCTGAAATTAGTGCAACTTGGACTCGCACTAATCAAGGTGTAATACTAGCCCTAAAGTGATTACTAAAATAAACAATATTATTATTATTACTTACTAACAGTCTCTTTGAAATCTTTCTGATAAGTATATAATAAAAAAAGTAACTTAAAATTGTAAGCGATAAACATAATTTCTTGCTCTTCTAGCAATTTCAACGTTAAAAAATACAAAAATTACAGTAATTAAAAAAAAATATAAGGAAAAAGGATTTTTTTCTATTGTGTTTCTAAAAAAAAGATAGGTTCTTTAGTGTCGAGGGAGACAAATCTCCGTAAATATGGATGAATCGTGCGTAACGTAATATTAATAATCAACACATTAAGTCTGTCTTTTTTTAAATTTCTTACCTACTTAAATTATATAGAATAAACACTCTATATACAAGGTGTTAATAAATTAACCCAAACCCTCTTAGGTGGTAACCCGGTCCATGAAACTGAACATCTTTCATTATGGGACCAACTCTGGAATCGTGAAAAAATCAGCTCTTTCATACATTTCGGGTCAGTAGGTATTGCACTTTTATATGGAACAGCTGATTTTTTTTCGCGATTTCAGAGTTGGTCCCATAATGAAAGTTGTTCAGTTTCATGGTCCGGGTTACCACCTAAGAGGTTATGGGTTAATTTATTAACACCTTGTATATTATGTACTTACTTATTTGAGTAACCAAGTGTTACACTCATTTAAGAACATAGACAAACATTTAAAATAAACAATATTATTATTATTACTTACTAACAGTCTCATTAAAACAGTCTTATTAATAAAAAAAAAATAACTTAAAATTTTAAGCGATAAACATAATTTCTTGCATGTTACTCTTCTAGCAATTTCAACGTTAAAAAATATAAAAATTACAGTAATTAAAAAAAATGTAAGGAAAAAGGACTTTTTTTTATTGTTTTTCTAAAAAAAAGACAGGTTCTTTAGTTTCGAGGGTAGATAGACACATCTCCGTAAATATGGATGAATCGTGCGTAACGTAATATTAATAATCAACACATTAAGTCTGTCTTTTTTTAAATTTCTTCCCTACTAAAATTATATAAAATAAACATTCTATATACAAGGTGTTAATAAATTAACCCAAAACCTCTTAGGTGGTAACCCGGACCATGAAACTGAACAACTTTCATTATGGGACCAACTCTGGAATCGTGAAAAAAAATCAGCTGTTTCATACATTTCGGGTCAGTAGGTATTGCACTTTTATATGGAACAGTTGATATTTTTTCACGATTTCAGAGTTGGTCCCATAATGAAAGTTGTTCAGTTTCATGGTCCGGGTTACCACCTAAGAGGTTTTGGGTTAATTTATTAACACCTTGTATATTATGTACTTACTTATTTGAGTAACCAAGTGTTACACTCATTTAAGAACATAGACAAACATTTAAGCAATTTTTCCATATAAGTAATAAAATAATCACTATTTTAACAAATTAGATTGGACTACGTAAAGTAACATATTTCTTATTGCATACAATGCTGATATGACACGGAATGGGAGACTCTAATTGACTTTGCAGTTTAACTGCGAATCGGATCTCTTCCGGTTCAAAAACCTCATATGCATAGAAATGTTCATTGAAACATAAGGTTTTCATTATGTAGCCTTTCAAAATTACATCAAATTTTGAATTTAAAATAAAAATATCTGTCAATTTGAAAAACGTGACCAGATCTTCAGGGCTTGTACTATAAACTAGTATTGAATCTTTTGAATAATATGTAGATGCTACTGTAGCCCATGAAGTCTTTGTCAATTTTTGTAGTGAAGATAAAGTTGTAAGACCACTGTCCACTCAAAAATATTTCTTTTAATTTAGTTGTTCTTTAATGGCTAATGAAAATGTAATATTGCGTCTATTCATCGAAGCTCTTGCTGCAATTTTGGATAATCTATGTTTAGCCTCAAAGCGCATTGACCAAAAATGAATCAAAGGTCCAAATTTTTTAAGAGCTGTGTGGTAATGTAATAAATGATGGAACTTAGGCTTTAAAGTATCATTACTCAGTGAAAGGTATAAAGTATTTAAATTAGTTATATGAGTTTGTAAAAGTTCTTCAGTACCTTTGGCAAATGCAGTAGATGACATTATATCGATAATGATTCTGAGTTGTATATACAATTTCCAAAATTCATTTCCCTCAGGTACGAATTCCCCAACTAATAGCGATAAATATCGTATAAACGTTAGCATTTCAGACGAAGACAATTTTATGTTGCCGTTATTGATGTGTTCAGATGACAGTGAACATGGTTTGTTACGATTGTCAGGACCATAGGAAAACGACTCAAGTCTTTGATTTAGCAAATCTACTGAGAAAGTGTCATATTCTCGAGTAAGTTTTTTGATAACAAGGCACATTATATACTTTGCGACTCCTTCCAAAACGTCGTGCATCCAGTCAACGGATATTTGGTCGAAGAGACTAAAATTGTTTAGTTCCAACCAAATGCACTTCTCTTTAATACCCGTCTCAGAAGGGGTACCTCTTCCGACCTAACGGGTCCAAATGGCTCCGGATGTTTAGAACTGTCATTGAGTCCGGGTGGATCCAATCGGTTCCAGCAAATCGCGGCTGATTTAAACTTTTTTTGTTTGTTTCCTATGGTTTATTTTAATTTCTGAACGATTGTTCTCTATGGTAGATAATATTAGCTAGCTGTCAAAAATGACAGCAAAGAGAAATAAACTTAGTGTCATTTCGAAAAATGATTGTGAAGTAACCTCAAAATCTGTTCCGCTTGAGTGCATTGTGAGATCGATATTTTGGATTGTTTCTATGAAAGGTAAGCCAAGTATGGATTGGAATTCATTATTTACTTAGTTATTGTTCATTTTCAACCAATATTCAAATTCAAACATCAAAGTTGCGGGTGACAATAAGAAAACAAAATAAAGTTACCCGCTTTCTTCCCGTATCATGTATTTTGATATTTCAGAATTATAGTGGCCTATTTTAACGATATAAAGTTACAAATGAGTCGGTGAATATATGACTAGTAATCTAGAAACAATTTATACTGGAATCTAATTGGAATATTTCTGATGTTCTTTTACAAAAACACGCATTACGTAATTCAAAATGACGGCGCGCGCATTATGATGTTTGAGTTTGAATATTTCGGAAATTTGATTACAGATCTCGTAAAACAACATTGTCACTAGATAACTTGTCTTATTATGACCTAATATCCAAAATTTCGTGTAAATCGGTCCAATAGTTGTGTCAGAAATAAACGTAATACAGCAACATAAACACTTTCAGTAAGGTCTCTCATTTAACAAGGAAATGTTTATATTTCGAGCTGTAATAGGAATCTTGTTTACGTTGTATATCATAACAGCATCACTCAAGTACTCATAACCGTTTCAAGTGTGTAAAAAGAATGTATAGATACGGAGCGATAACGTTTTTACTGAGCGCTGTAATCTGATACTGCGATAAGCGGGCGCCGGCGCGCGCCCGCCGCGCTTCAAGGATTAGGTGTAAACAAAAACGTCGATCTTGAGAGGTTAAATAATATTTTTCTATTTCTCTTGTTTCATTCGGCAGATAGAGTTACATTCGGGAACAAAGTCATATTTCGGTGTGTTATTGACGAACTAAACTATCTAGCAGATGCTGGAATCGAATTCGCTGTTCCCGGCTTCACCGGTACCGTTTATTTTGAGCTTGGATTAATATTAGGTGACAACTTAGGTATTCACTCGATATGTGGATTTATTGAAAGTTTTTCGGCAAACTTTCCCTGTAGAATATGCAAAACACGGAAAGATGTCATGAAAAATCAATGCGTAGAAGATACTTCACTTTTGCGGAACCATATTAACTACCAGTCTGATCTTTTAGTTTGTAATGATGATGACCGATATGCTGGTAAACAAGGAAGCGATATACACTTCTGGACACATCTATTGGCCCACCTTGTATTTTCAGTTTCGTTTGGTCCTAGCTAAAATTTTATATTAGGTCGAGCAAAAAGTTTTTATGCAGTTTTGAACCTGGCACATTCACAATTTCATTCAATAGTATTTTTTTGAATTTCGAACACAGAATTTAAAGAAACAAAAGACAATTTGGAGCCTGTTTGTTGATATCAAACAATCGAATACTAAGAAAACTTGGTTTTATTGGTTTACTTGGATTTAATTCTTGAAAAAGTGATTGATATCTTTGGTTTTGCAACAAACATTACTTATTCTTAACATTAAGGTGAGGTTCTATCAATAATCTATGGATACTTCACCTGAAGTCGCCGCCCAAGCTGTGGCACTTATTCAGGCCGGACACAGCCAAAGAAACGTGAGTGCTCAACTTAATTTAAGTCGATCTGCGGTCCGAAATGTTTATCGGAGGTACCTAGAGACTGGCGGCTTTGTTCGTCGCCAAGAAAGGCCACGATCTCGGGTCACAACTGAAAGGCAGGATCGATTCATCGTGACGACCAGCTTGAGAAATCGTCACCTTACCTCCATTGAGATACAAAACCAACTTCGCGACTTCCACGGAGTATCTGTGAGCGCTCGAACTGTTCGGAGAAGGTTAAAAGAACGCGATATGGTACCACACAAGCCAGCTAATGGGCCCAAACTAACGCGAGCCCACCGAACAGCGCGCCTTCATTTCGCACGCAGTCATTTAAATTGGACACAGCAAGATTGGAGCCGTGTACTCTTTTCTGATGAGTCTAAAATTGTGTTACATGGCAATGATGGAAGGAAGAAGGTCTACCGACGTAAGGGAGAGCGTTTCGCACAATGCTGCTTTGAAGAGAGGGTTGCTTATGGCGGTGGCTCATGGACTGTCTGGGGCGGTATATCCGCGAGCGGCAAAACTCAACTTGAGGTTGTTACAGGACCACGGCTGCCAACATTAAATGCTGAAAGGTACATTCGTGAGTGCTTAGAACCTCACGTGATACCATACGCGGACTATGTGGGCCCAAATTTCCTTTTTATGCATGACAATGCAAGAGCCCATGCGGCCGGCATCGTCAGGGAATATCTTCGGGATGTGAACATCACAGTTATGGACTGGCCAGCCAGAAGCCCAGACATGAACCCCATTGAGCACATGTGGGACGAGCTAAAAAGACGTGTTAGGGCTCGTCAGCCAGTTGCCCAGACGATGCAGGAGTTGAAAACTGCCATAGAAGAGGAATGGGAGATGATCCCTCAAAATTTCATAGAGCGGTTGATAAACTCTATGCCTAATCGTATGAGAGCTGTGGTAGATGCCCATGGAGGCAACACGCGTTATTAAATTAAACCTTTATTTGATAAAACATGTTTTTTATTCAAAAATAAATTGCCTTTAACAAGGCGCATATCCGACTTGTTAGGCGTAGCTCCATGTCGTATGGTATTCTGAATTCAAATTTAAAACAATACGATCGAAAAAGATGGTAAAATGTATCCGGTTTAAAACTGCATCAACAGTTTTTGTTCTATCTAGCAATCATATTTCGGTACGGGCCATCGAAACCTAAACTCTAAGGTGGGCCAATAGATGTGTCCAGAAGTGTATATAGCGTTGCCATAACTTCTGGGAACCAATACGGGACGTTTTTTCTTCCGATACCCAAAACTCATAATCGTATATAACACATTCAACACTGACACGGGGCTTTTCAACTACACCATACTACATAACATAGCACGCATGTGTACCTTCCTACATAGCGAGAAGAAACAAACTAATGTGTTTTCTAAGATTCCCTCTAATCTCAAACTTATTGAAAGTGTAAAATAAATAAAACAATTATTTTTATTTAATCATACTTTTTATTCAAAACGTCTTATGTAGACAATTTTTTAAATTAACATAAAATTACTCAGGTATTTATTTTTTGCCCAGTCATATTTTGAAGTTGATTTTACTTTTGCAATAACTTCTTTTTCTTTTTTTATATAATCATAGAACTGGGCGCATGTCATTTTAAAATTGTAATGACAAATCAATATGGATTCAATGGTCTCTACCGACAACCTGTTCCGTTCGTCCGTCCATTGAGCCGTCATCAATGAAAATATTCTTTCGACATTTGCATTGTGGGCTGGAATTGCAAATATATATTCACACAGCTTTAATAGGCATGATTTCTGCTCTAAATGTTCTGTATCTCCAAAAAATTTCAGCCACTTTTGTTCCATGCTTAGTGTTTTCATTATGTCATTATTCTTATTCAAATAATCTTTTAAGTAAACAAACTGGTTAAATAGGGTCTCAGTCTGTTCAATATTTATTTGTTTTGTTTGTAAATATGTTACAGTTCGTTCAATTTCTTCCCATTCAGGACTACTGTTCAGAGACATCCAGTCGAAGGCATTGAAGTTTTCAAGCGGTTGTGACCATTTCTTAATATATTCGACAGCTGTATTAAAGAAATCTATTGCTTGTTTTTCAAAAGCTTCGACCATGTCATTATTTTCAGAATTAAGCTTTAAGCGATTCAAAATTTGCTTCGTCGCTATTCCAATAAAATTTGATGTTTTTCTCTCCATCATAATTTGCATTGTCTCTTGTAATATGGACTTCACTTCAATTACCGTGATGTTAGATTTTTCAACTTTTCTTATTTGTGATTCAAACGTACTAAAGCTGCGAATGCAAGAAGCAAAAATACACTTCACTGATTGGATTATCAAAAAAATCTTTAATAGCTTTCGGTGGCTTTTCTTCAGCATTAAAGAAATCTTTTAACGGCTGTCATAGCTTTAATATTCGCTCAACTGCTGGTAATAATGATAACCACCTGGTCCCAACATAAGACAATAAGTTTTTGTAAGCAACATCAGCATATTCACAAAACTCTTTCAGTTTTTCCGTTCTCACAGTGTAAATGTGGAAGTACTTGAACACCTTGACCACTGTCGATTCAACGTCGACAGTCAAAAGATCAGCAGCTGTGGATAGAGTGTTGTGTAGAACATGTGCAGGACATCCTACGCCTTCAATATCTCTTCCCAGTTCAGCGTTTAGTCTCGAGAACACATTATTACACCCGCCTCTGCTGGAGCCGCCAAAGTTCGTATTTGTATTATCTCCGCAAAACGCGATAAGTTTTTCACGAGGAATATTCAGATTTTCTAGAGAAGTTTTGCAATATTCAGTGATTGTTTCAGAACGCTCATTATTTAAAGAACCCAATTTTAATAGCTTACTTTGCTGGCCATCATTTTCGTTAAAATATTGAACCACTAAAGGAAAGATTTTCTCGGCATTATGATTGCTGGCATCAGTAGCTATTCCAAAAAACGTCGCATTGATTAAATCCGTAACACAAAGTTGCACACTATGAGGAGCAAGTATACTTTTTACTATTGCCGTAGCCTTAGTTCGTGCAGTAGTTTGTTTAGAAGCAATTTTTGAGTCTGGATACATCAGTGCATTTAATTTGGTAGTACAATCCAACGAATTAAAGGATTGGTGATGGCGTACGACTTTGTAAGCTGTAGTCAACTCAGCAGCTGCGACCAAAATTTCCTCTTCCGAGTCTTTCTTCATCATAAAAGTAGAAATATCCTTTGAAGTTGAAGCTGTCCTGATGTGTGATTTATGAACACTTGTAGCTATGTGCTGTTGAATGTCAGATTTACCACCATGACCTATGGAAATGTATGAATTACAAACGGAGCACAGTGCTTCAAATTCCGTCCTACCTCTTTTTATATACGACCATTCTGTGGTGTATTCATCCTTAAAATGACACTTCCTCTTTGGCATCTTTTACAACGACACGGTAATAAGTAAAAAAGAAAAATAGTTTATCTAAACAACTCGATGTCTCTCACTGAGCGTCAAGTTCGCGTGGACTACACAAATACACGGCCGTCTTAGATTACGTTCAGTAAACACTGAATCAACTGACTGAGCGAGCGATCCACCCGCCCCCCTCTTATGCGTGCGTCCGTCCCGCACTCCGCCACCGCCACCGCGCGCCGGCGCCGTAAGGGCGGCGGGCGCCCGCGCCATTCGCCTCTATTTTCGTATTTTGTCGAAATACGGGACAAATATGGGACAAGTAGTAATACGGGACGGGATGATCAAATAGGGTGACAGTCCGGTCGAGATACGGGACGTATGGCAACTCTAGATATATATGTTACGGGTAATGCTAGAAGATGGAGTAAACCTAGGTTTACCCGGGTTGACTTAGTATTACCCAAGCTTTTTGGGTAAAGTCCGAATAATAAGTAAAATTAGTTTTAATTCGGAGTTTACCTATACTCACCTAGGCCGCGGCGCCTTCCTCGATACCAGCTCTATCAGTTTACTTTTGATGCTAGGAAAATTTAAGTAGAAATTGTTGACATAATCGGGGTAACTTTCATTAAAGTCATCAACAAGCTGAAACAAGGACAAAACAATATAAGTGGGTTCACAAAATATGTAAATTTCATTTTGTATAATCACATCATATTTTCAGTTAATCATCGACAATCTTTATCTACATAATAATTAGTATCAAATTCTTCATCTTCATAACAAATAAAATTAATTTGCATTTATTTTAATATTCTGTGTAATATAGGCACCTACCAATTTATACCCCTGAGGCTTCTGCAACGCAGGGTACTCATCAAAATATTGCTCAATGGAAAATACCGGCTTCCTTAAGTCCCTGAAACGCTCTGACAGTGTAGCTTTCCACTTTGACTGTACAAGATCCCAGGGCTCCGAGCTGCTTTTCAACCATTTAAGATCTTCTTCTGTGTTGTCGGTATTCTGTATATTAATTGTCAGTGATGGAAGCGGGCGGGGTGATAAAGACGATTGGTGAGACCCTATGCTGCGGACTTGAAGTTTTCTTTCTTTGGAATCAAGAACACCTAACTTTTGGTATTTACGCCTTGTGTTCATCAATTGGCTGACCAACTTGCCTCTTGCTTGATGAGTTACCCCCTGCGCGGTCACACATGGTGGAATATAATAAGTTGTAATTCTTTCCTCCGGAAACAGCACTTTTATATTTTTTATCCAACTATTATATACATTGCTAGTAATGGGTGAATTTTTATTTTCCTTTAAAATTTCTTTGGTAATAGTTGATGCTAGCAAATTTCTTGCATTTTCACTGTCTAATGATTTTCCCATAAACCGCAATAAGCTTGAACTTTCAAAATTATTTTGCAATAATTTGAAAAGGACATGGAAAAAATAATAATAGGTAAATAGACTGGCCAAGTGTGATTCAGACTGGTACAAAAAAATAAAAAGTTTTTATTATGGGTACCCTATTACAAGAAATATTTTTACTATGTATTGTTGTTAAAGCGGTAACAGAATTGCGAATTCTGTAAAACTGTCTACCTATTATGGTTTACAAGATACAGCCCGCTGATAGACAGACCGACAAACAACAGTGGCATAGTAATAGGGTTTTGTTGGCACCTTATGGGTACGGAACCACAAACATACTTCTAAAAATCCCAAACTTATAAAATCAAATACATAAGTAATTTCTTTATCTACCCTTATTAGTTTTCAAAATCATGAATGTAATGAACCCTGTCAAGTGGGTAGGTGGGTGGATTTCTAGAAATTAGTTCGTTATGTAATGGAATTCCACTATTTCAAAAGTATCAAATTTGAGGTTAAATATGTTTTATTTTATTTATTAATAATGAGACTAAAAGAAAATACTACTTTTTACTTTGAAAATTCATTAGTTTTCGCGTTAATTGAAGTTCAATGTGTACTCGGTCCATGAGGAGTTCCATTACGACACTAAATAAACTTTACTATAAAATAAAACTAGCTTGTGGTATGAATGACAGCATTTATTTTTCAAATATTTATTATAATCAGTCTTAGGATAGAGGTACAACATTAACCTAAACTACATAAATAAATGTAATTTAGACCACTAAACAACATTACGTCACTTTTTGGTACTTAGTACTTTATACCAACGTCTTTCATGCAGTTCATACGATCCATAATGATATGTTTATATGATAAAATCAAACAGGTGCCTAAATATTCTTTTTTATTTAACCTAGTGTCAAATATTTACCTAGAATTATACATAATTAATCAGTTGAAATAGCACAGCCAAAGTAGGACACGTTACGTTAATGGAATGAGATGTGACGTATAGGAACTATTAAGCTAAGTTTACAACATTAAAACAAAACACACAAAATCTTTAAACAATATACTTACTATCTAGTACCAACAATTAAAGATAGTTCAGTCATTTATAAACTCTAGGTGCTTAAAAAAATCTTATTAAATAAACTTAAACACATAATAATATTTCAGATCTAGGAAAACAATAATCAGTCATCAGTGGGAATTACTTAATCTTCTAAGCAAATAGGACAAATGTAGTCAAAAAAGGTACTTCCACTACACGAAAAGCACAGCCAATTCTTGCAAACCATGCATTTTACCATATTTTCAAGAATGAATGGCTGGCGAGTCTTGCAAAGACGACATAAAAAAGTCTTTGAGGTAGATGGTCCTGTATACGCTGTTTTTTTCTGGGGCACTTGATCTTCGTTTTTTATTAGGGGTTGAAGAGTCTTAACTCGTTTAACGACCGCTGGTTGGTAAGCAGCTGTAGGTTTCAAAATTTTCGCTCGTTTAGCGGGCAAAGTGAGCTTAGGAGTTTGGTAGACATCGCCAGGTTCTAAAATTTTAACTTGATTTGCAGGCAGGACGGTGGCTTGAACTTGACCATTTACGGAACATTCTGTTTTCAACATTACAGACAATTGTTCTGGTAAGTAGTTTGATGGAATATTTTCACTATCTTTGATAGGTTCAAGATATTCAATTGTATCTTGTTTTTCAAATTGAGGCGCCGTTGTTTTGTCTGAATGCAAAGGAAAACCCAATAAATTTTCAAATTGTTCATCAGCAGTGGTGGACTCAATAAGTGAGGTATCAATATGTTCTATTATGGATTCACTATCAAAGATTTGGGTCATATAATTCGGGACCAATGATTCTGATGGTTCGGGAGATAAAGAAACCAGTGATCTTCCTATTACATGGCCGGTAACATGCGCATCATTGGTACCAGCTGGAAATGGTTCTGATGGCTCTAGAAATGGAAGAACTACCATATCACTCATGTTGTTCGTCGCTGATTCAAGTACTCCAGTACGAGGGGGCTCCCGCATCTTGTAATTAGTCATCAATATATGAGTTTGAGGATCATGACATCTACACAAGCCCTGCATTCCGTTACAAAAGCAACTTAATATCCGATGGTCTATCTGATTTATATTTGTAGATATGATTTGGTGAAGTTGCATTGTACCGGGTACAGCCCGTATTCCTTCGGGGATGAGAGTTTTCATATTTTTGACATCATCGGCAGACACATAAAATGTTTTAACAGACTTCATTGTTCTTACCAATATTTTGTGAGCATCAGTAGCGTTGGTAATATCTTCGCCATATAATATTCTTTTATCCAATTGTCTTTTCACAGACCCCCCAACGCCATCAGCTAAACTTTTACCATGCCCGCCTCCGAAAATGACCAAGTAGTATGGGTTAATCCTAATTTCTTCGTGAAATAGTTTAGGAGAAAGAAATTTTTCTTTTGTCGGTATTGACTACTTGGCCCATCTGAAAAAAAATGTATAATTTTCATATCAGGATTTATTTGTTTTGCCTCTTTGATCACTGGTATAAGGTGTGCCCAGATGGAATGGGGCTCATGGCAGTTATCATCAGATATAGTCACAAATGAAGTACTGCATTCCTTTCCAAAAATGTCTCCAGTGTGCAAAGTTATGGAATTTTTGGACGCACCATAGTGCATCGACTGTATCTCTTTGCTGAACTTGCAGTCAAAATTTTCCGAGAAGTCACATAATATTATCATTTCTGCGTTTGTAAGATTCGTCACACATGCTCTGTACTGGCGATATTGTTCGCACCAGTTAAAAACATGTATTTTATAAGTCTTCAAGTGTTTTTCATATTCCTGAATAAGCTCGCTTACAGTCCCTTTCATTTGTTGTTTGACGGTTTTTTTAGTAACATGCTCCTGGCCTGATTTTATATATTTGTGATTCACCCTGACCCATTGATATCAAAGAATCTCATCTTGCAGCTTGTTTCCGCTGTATTGAACAGAACTTTTGCACTCGTTGCATTTATTGTACATGCAGCGAAACGATTTCGTATCACACGCAACATTCTTTAATAAATCGCCAGTGTTAGTGTAGGTAATCACTCCTTTTAGTTTTAAAGCCATAAATATAAACTCCATATTGCTGTGTTTAATACACATGCATGTGTCTCTGCTAGCTAAACCCGGTGACAAAATATAAAATGGCTTGTATCTGAAGAAGGTGGTGTAATTGTATTTGCCACCCTCATTCTTATAAATCTGATACAGATTTCTTAAAGTATCTACCAGATATCTGATTTGCATTTTTTTATTCTTTACTGTTCTCGTTCCTTTCTTACCAGCCGTACTTCTACTTATGTCGTCTCTATTGTAAAATGCTTCCATTTCAAACACTATTTTTTTTGTTCGAAAGCACCCGTTTGCTCTTGCTTACAGTTCTTATTTTGCCTTTTAATCCTAAAATTTTGTTACTAGAACCATTTTTCATGCTTTTGTTTAATTTTAGAGCTATCTTTTTAATTAGTTGTTTATTGGCCGTTTTTTTACAATCGGAATATGTTTCACGCAGTGATAGCTCTAATAATTCTTGCCGTGCTCTAAGTTTATCGTTTTCAGCCTTCAACATCATCATCTCTTGTTCATGTTTCGCTTTTTCCCGGTAAAGTTTCTTCCTCACATTATTTAGTGCAGTTTTGTATTCCAGAATTTTTTTCTTAGATGTCTTTAAGTTTCTGCTTAAGTTACGGTATTTGACTGAAAATGATTTAGGAACTGTACTTAAATTTGTGTGAATAGTTTGGGGTACTGTGTTCTGTTGAAGTGCTTTCTTTCTTTCTTTTTGTTCTTTTTTTTGTTGCCTCCATTTTTTTCTCTTTTCATTTTTTTCTTCATCGGTAAGCTCGTTTATCTTTTTTTGGGTCTTTTCTAGCCTTTCTAACTCTTTCTTTTTATGTTCCTCATACTTTTCCGGGTTCTGTTTAATTTTTTCTCTATATCTTTTAGCTCGCTCAGCAGCAGTCAACGCCATTCTTCAGGTCTGTAATAATGTGAATGGAAGTGGAACGTGAATTTCACTTTCATAACTTTTTTTATGATCGAATCCTACTTAGTCGTATAATCTTTTATTAACCTTTATTATCCTACTATCCTACAGGACCGCTGTTTCCCTGAAAGCCTTAAAGTCAATATATTTTTCAATTTTTTTTTTTATTACTTAGGGTCTATAAAACCAAATACTATAACTTTTTTCACAGTTTTCAGAAAATAATAGTTTCAGGCTTATCTGGGTTAAATAAAACGTTTTTATGATCATTATAGTTTAAATTTGAGGGACCTACATAGTACTCACACATGTGCCGTTAATGCATGAAATTATACAATGCTAAATTAATTGAGTCTATACAATAAAAAAAAAAAAAAAAAAAAAATATAGCATTCTTACAATCTTCATCCGGTCCAACAATATTTCCAAATGCTAACAGATTACTTTGTGCGCCCTAATGGCTGTGGAGCAGGACCAGCATTGAGCCAAGCATTTTTATCTTCAATATACTCCCCTAACTTATAATATGCTTGCCTGCATAGTGTGGGTTTAATACAAGATTTAAATTTAGTCTCATTTAGTTCTAATATATGGGGAGGTATTTTATTATAACATTTTAAACAGTACCCCATAAAAGATGAGGCTACTTTAGCCAGTCTGAAACCTGGTTGAACTAATTGGTCCCTATTTCGAGTACAATAATTATGTCTGTCGCCTCTTTTACTAAAAAGATGTAAATTCTTTCTAACATACATGATGTTTTCGTAAATGTATTGACAAGGTACCGTCATGATGTTAATATTCTTAAACAGTTCCCTTAAACAATCGCGCCGGCCGAGTTTGTATACGGCTTTAATGGCTCTTTTCTGCAGAATAAAAATAAACCGTTTTATCGACGAATTCAAGTTTTTCCCCGTTCAATAATGCAATCAAAGGGAATTAGTAAAGTGCGCGCCGCCGCATGTGGGAATGAGCCCCTGGCCACTTTTTTTTTTTTTTGGACTATGACCACTTGCAGTTCAACACGCTAGGGTTGTGTACTGCTTAGCCGGACTAGCCTGTGGTGGCCTTAAATGAATTTAAAGCCCCCAGCCAAGGCATCAAAAGCTAGCTACAGCTAGAAACGACTGGCCGCTCGCTAAGGGCATCCCCTGTGGGATACGGACCTCGGCTTAGCGGCGGCGTCAGTTCAGGGACAGCAAGGGACAGAGGCTGGGTCGGTTCATTATTTAGGGAGTTTAAAGCTTATTTTTTTTTTTTTATTGGTGATGGGTTTGCTCTTGACTCTAGTCAATGTCAGATATGACAGAGACAAAGTCTACGATGGAGCGAGCTTACCCAGAAGGAGCCTGTTCACTCTAACTTTGAAGAGATTAGGGCTGTAAACTTTTGGAAACACAGACGCAGGCAGAGAGTTCCACTCCTTTGCTGTGCGCATTATAAAAGACGTTTGGAAACGCTTAGTGCGAATTGGTGGAATATCTACAAGGTAGGGATGGTAAGATGCAGTGCGTCTGGATGTCCGATGGTAGAAGGGGGCCGGTGGGATGAGGTCGTGGAGTTCTTGGGCACACTCACCGAAGTACAATCTGTAGAAGACCGATAAGCAGGCAACCTTACGGCGATGAGCCAAGCTATGTAGCTTGGCATCCACCAGTTTTGCGTCACCGATGAGCCTCTTAGCTCTGCGTTCCACCGAGTCAAGCGCGGCAAGCTGATACTTAGCTGAGCCATCCCATAGGTGGCTACAATACTCCATGCAGGATCGGACTTGTGCTTTGTAAAGGGTTAAAAAGCTGTCCAGGCCTGAAGTATCGCTTCACCTTATTTAGGATGCCCAGCTTTTTGGCCGCAATTTGGGCTTTGTACTCGATGGTGGCGCCGAAGTTGAGACTGGATGTCAACTCCATGCCTAGGAGCTCGAGCCGATCAGTAACGGGAACAGATGCACCCCGAAAAGTAGGAGTTTGGTCAAAGCGACTCCTTTTTGCGGTAAAAAGACACGCCTGTGTTTTGGTGGCGTTAAAAGTGACCAGATTGTCATCACCCCACTGGGAGACAACGCTTAAGGTCAAATTTGTCCGCTCTACCATGGCCTCTCTCAAGGAACGGACTTCATCCCCGCCGGTTGTTGCGCTGGACAAGTATCTCTCTGAAACCGTACTGTCATCTGCGTACCCAACAAGACCAGGCTGAAGTAGGTCATTGATGTGTAGCAGGAAAAGAGTTGCAGAGAGAACAGACCCCTGAGGAACTCCGGCATCAATAGCCATGAGGTCAGAGGAGCAGCCGTCAACGACTACTCGGATCGACCGTTCATTTAGGAAGTCTGATATCCAGCTACAAAAACCAGCTGGGATGCCATAAGCAGGAAGCTTGTTGAGTAGACCTGCGTGCCAGACCCTGTCAAAAGCCTTCGAGATATCGAGCGACACAGCAAGTGCTTCGCCGTGTCTCTCGATGGCTTCGCCCCAGCAGTGCGTGACATACACAAGAAGATCACCAGTTGACCGTCCCTGGCGAAAGCCATATTGACGGTCACTGAGGAGATCATTGTCTTCAAGGTAGGTCAGCAGCTTACTGTTCAGAACCCTTTCCATAACCTTGCATAGGATGGAGGTAATGGCGATTGGACGGTAATGTGCAGGATCAGCACGGTCTCCCTTTTTGGGCACCGGTTGCACATTCGCAAGCTTCCATGATTTCGGCACCGTTCTTTTTTCAAGAGAGAGGCGGTACAGGCGTGTCAACACAGGAGACAGTTCAGGTGCACATTGCCTCAACACTCTCGCTGGAATACCGTCAGGTCCGCTGGCCTTATTCACGTCTAGACTGCACAATACTCTTCGGACCTCTTTAATGTGAACTGCGATCTCCGGCATCGAAGAGTCACAACGAGGCTATGGCTCAGCGTCGCGGGCTGGCTCGTTAGGCAAAAGACGGGGAGGGTTATGGATGGGTCGTCGCGATGGGCCTCGACGGCGGGGCCGGAATACGGATCGCGGTCTGTATTTGTATTTTTGGACTGTACTGGTTTCCCTACTGCTCTCTTGGGTCTTTGTGATCTCGTCGTCAGACTCGACGAGTGTATGCCGAGGACGGCGAACTTTACTGATACGGGAGGGAATGTACTGTGGGGCTTTTGTGGGGGTTTTGGTGCTTTTCAGCAGTTTCAATGAATCGCTTGGCGTTTCATGAACTGTTTTAAAGTCGGGATTTTGAGATCGACATGTAGTCGTTCATACCTTACAAACCACTGGGCGTCAGTGGCTTTTCGGAGAAATCTGTTTTGGATTACCTGCATCCTGTGGATTAGTTTTGGCTTAGTGTGTGCGAATGTTGAACACGCATAAGTCATTATAGGACGTATGCACGTAGTGTAAATGCGCAGTTTGCATTTCAGGGACAGCTTGCTGCGTGCACTCAGCATGTAGTGGAGCCTACCGAGAGCGAATGCGGTACGCGAGCGTACCGCACTAATGTGCTCAGCGAACGTAAGATTACGATCGAGAATCAGACCTAGGTACTTGGCACGCTTCTCCCAAGGGATTGGCTTGCCAAACATGGTGATCGGGTTGGTGGGTTCAGGGAAGATTTTGACCCGGGGCTTGTAAAACAAGACCGCCTGGCTCTTCTCGGGATTGACTTCGAATCTCCAAAGACGGAAATAATCACCTAAGGTGTTGACCGCCTTTTGGAGGTTTCGAGCAATTGCCTTTTCACTCACACCGGAGTAAAAGATGGCCGTGTCGTCGGCAAATAGAGCTAACTGCGTCTTATCATTTCTCGGAATGTCGCTGGTGAACAGCGTGAAAAATAGAGGGGAGAGCACGCCGCCTTGAGGGACGCCGGCTCGAATAGGGTGGGGGGAGGAAAGCGCTCCTTCGATACGGTACCGAAAGGTGCGGTTCGACAAATAGTCTCGTATGATGAGCACGAGACGGTCTGGCACGCCGAGTTGGTATAGCTTATAAATTAAGCCATTGTGCCAGACTTTGTCGAAGGCTTTCGCGATATCGAAAAACACTGCTCCCGTCACGAAGCCGCGTTGAGCGCGGTCGCTGATTTGTTCAACAATACGGTAAACTTGTTGAACACAGGAGTGATTAGCTCGAAAGCCAAACTGTTCGTTGGGGAGGAGGCCCTTCGTTTCGACGTAATCCTTGAGTCGCTTAAAAATAAGTCTCTCGTAGATTTTGCCGAGAACGCTGAGCAGGCTGATGGGGCGGTAACTGGAGGGGGAGGACTTTGGCTTTCCCGGTTTAGGAATACCGATAACGGTAGCCTCTTTCCACGATTGTGGGAACATGTTGTTGGTCAGAGCGCCGTTGAAAATGGCGGTCATCAACATGATAAGGGAAGCTGGGAAGAAACGGAACACCTTATTGGTGATACCGTCAGACCCAGGGGCTTTCCTGGGTTTGAGTTTTCCGATTACCTCCTTCACCTCGTCTGGAGTGACGGGGGGGAGGGGTTCTCGGGGTCCTCGACGGGAGGGAGGGAGGCCCTACGTTCGACCTCGGCGTCCACCTTTGCGAGGTGGGCTGGGTCAACCGGGTAGGTGCTGGGAGAGCATTGGGACTCTAGACTGTCGGCCAGGCATTCGGCTTTTTCATCGTCCTCGAAGGCGATGGTATTATCGGGGCGGGTGAGGGGAGGCAAAGTTGTAACTTCAGGGGCGCGTAACTTCCTCTGAAGTTCCCAGAATGCCAGGTGATTAGGAGTGAGGTCGCCTAGCATCTTGTCCCATTGACTGTTACGCAGTTCAGCAATGGTGCGACTTACTTTACGCTGTAAGTAGCGCATGTGAACTTTGTTACTGTGGCAGGGAAAAGACGAATAGGCACGGACGGCCGCATTCTTCTCAGTCAGGAGAGCACGTACCTCGTCCGGGAGTTTCCAGCGTTGATCACTCATCGCTGGGACCTTCTTTGAGCATTCGCTCAGGACGGATTGCACGTGATCCGTGAGAGAGTCGACCGCGGCCGCCGTGTCGGCGGCAGACTCGATTAAGTCAGGGATCTTGGCCAAGTGAGGTGACGTGGTGACTTTCAGCTTCTCGCTTACTTTTCTCCAGTCAGTGATCACTCGGGAGGGAGGGGGTCACTAAAGGTGTTTACACACATGTTTCAATTGTTACATACGATATCCGGTTGTTACACTTGTTACCGACACAAATGGGTAGGTAGGTAAGTACCTAATTATGTTAAGAGTGTCAAGGTAGAATAATATTCGTTCGTGGTGTACCTAACGTTAGGTACCGTTGGTTTTCCGAGTCGTGTATTTATGTAGGCAATTAATTATTGACATTGATTTGTGAGTGTGCAATAAAAGATAAAACTATAAATAATCATTTATTTTATTTTTGTTTTTTTACCTACGCCCTTGCCTTTAGGCGTAGGTAAATTCGGGCGGAACGGCCGTTTGGCGGGCGGTTTTTCAATGACTACGGCTCTTTTAGCGGCCTCCAGCAGAGCCGTCATTCGGGTCCCGCTACACCCGGCGCGGGCGCCGCTTCCCCCAGGCTCGCCGCTGCCGTCGGCACCGCTTCCCCCGGGCACGCCGTGGTCGGCGCTAGTCGGAGGCAGTGTCTCCGACGGGACCCAGTCGCTGGGATTTGTGTCTTCATCTTGCCTAACAAAAAGTAATAAAAATGTACTTAATAGGACCTCTTGATCCCATCATTATCTATGGCTTTAATAACTTTAAAGAGTTTAGTCCAAATGTATAGTTATATTATATATGAATACTTACAGAAATCCTTCAAATTCCATTTTTTTTTCACAGCACACTGCACAGGCACACAGGTTATATTGTGAAACGATAACATAGATACCATCTTTTTATTTTTTGTGGCCATTCAATACCAGGCTACGGTCATCGGACCGTACTGCCTAGTTCTACATGAATTTAATTTGAAGATTATATTAATATGCTATGAACCTCAACGACGTTATTTAAAACTTTATGAAATAAATACAGTACCTAGGTAAACAATTTAGTTCCTAAAAGATCCATTGCCAAGCCCTCAGACCGTAGAACCCTGTAAGATACGTCGACCGTACCCGAAAAACATTGAAATAATAATTCTGTGGTAAGGATCAAACAAGAAAATTGAGAAAAAGTTGGCACAAGCCTTGAAGCCATGCCAAAAAAAACATTTCTACACGCCTTAATTATGACATTAATAAGATTCTTCTTTTTAGTAGTACAATGAAGTCTAGTACCCATCTAGTACATACTCACTTATTATCAGCCTAACCTGTTGAAAGTCTTTACTTCGTGTTATGGTGTGTGTGTGTGTGTGTGATGGAAATTAGATTCAAAGGGCAATGAAGATAAAATAAAAAACTTGAGGAAAAGTTTCATAGTTTATTGGTGGGAGCCCTGGTGAGTTGCTGGGACAATAGCGATCACCAGGGCTCCCCATAATCAACTCGTTCATTGAGCCATGCCATATACACTCTGCTGGGAGCCGGTGATGCTGCTGGTGCAGGCCGGGGTACACTTCTGCAAAAAGAAAATTGTGATTTGTAGATAAAAATAACTTCTGAACATGAACCTAAATTGAAAACCTAAATGTAACAACTTTCTTGAATGTTCTACGCCCTAGAACAAGGGTCTTCAACCTTTTTTAGGTCAAGGGTCTAGTATACTCTGATATTGGTTCGGCGGGCCGCAACACAAAAAAGGCATTCCATTGTAAACAAAAAGTAATTAAAAAGCAATAATATAATCATTGAAGTTATTTATTACGTAATTTTACAAACTAAGTGGAAATTATTTTAATAAAATTTAATCAATGAGACGTTTGACATTGTTTACTTTTAACTAATTTATCAATATCTGCCCCTATAGTAGTCGTTGCAATTTTCAAACTGTTTTCAAGGTGAACATCGGTGATTCTAGTTCTTGTCTTCGACTTTACGTTCTTCATTCGAGAAAATAATTGTTCGCAAAGATATGAGGTGCCAAACAGAGATGTCATTTTCAGTGCATGATCATGATCTCTTATTTTAGGAAAGTCTATAATAGGGATGTACTTTGAGTAAAACTCGATCAACCCTAAATTGAATTTGTCTTTTAAAGTAGAGTTGCACTGTAATTCTATCAATTTCATCTGAACTTCTTCAGGGGCATCTTCGACAGAAACATTGAATGGGTGAGCAAACAAATTCAGGTTTATTTCATTTTTCCGGAAATCGCTAAAACGTGAGTCGAATTGTGTTTTCAGATCCTGCAGCGCGGTAATATATTTGTCCATGTTTGAAGTTTGGCAAGACGACAAATTTGGAAAATGTGTGGTAACGTTTTTTTTTAATTGATGTATCCACAAGTCCAACTTCACTTCAAACGCTTTTAAAGCGTCAAATAGCTCGTGAATCAAATTATCTTTTCCTTGCAATTTCTTATTTAAATCATTGAGATGTGTGATGTTATGTCGGCAAGAAAACCCGAATCACTTAGCCATGCTTCATCAGCGAATTGTGGAAAAGCTTTATCTTTACTTTGCATAAAAGCTGCAATTTCTTTCCGCAAATCAAACACCCGTTTTAACATTTTCCCTCTGCTGAGCCAACGAACATTGCAGAATTAGTTATGTCGCCATATTCAGCATTTGTTTCTTTTAAGAATTCCTGAAATTACCTGTGGTTAAGGCCCCGAGATTTGATGAAGATAACAGCTTTTATCACAACATTCATGACTTCTTGAATACTAACAGACTTCGCACTTAGATTTTCTTGATGAATAATACAGTGGTGCTGTATGAAGGAGATATCGGGATTATTTTTCTTTATTAAAGCAACAAGTCCTTCGTTTTTGCCAACCAAAGACAGTGCGCCGTCTGTGCAAATACCAGCCAAATTGGATAATTTGAGGTTATATCTATTTATGACGGTATGAAACGATTCCATCAAATCGCATCCTCTTGTAGTACCTTTCATGGGAACTAGAGCAGCCATTTCTTCAGTAACAACAAAATTAACGTCAACGCCGCGAATAAACATGGCCAGTTGAGCGGTGTCAGTTAGGTCTGTACTTTCGTCGAGTGCAACGGAGTAGTATACACATTGCGACACACGTTCTTTTAATGATCGTTCGATATCACCAGCTAATTCTTCTACCCTTCTTGCGACTGTAACAGACTTATTTTGGAAAAAAGTTGCTTTTGCGAGGGGCATAAAACTTCTACTGCAGCTTCCATGCATTCTTTTATGAAGTCGCCGTCAGTAAATGGTTTTGACTTACGAGCGATTTTTTCCGAAATAATGTAACTCACTTTTACACTTGCTTCACTGTCGTCGTTCTGTTTGTGAAATGAATACTGCTGTCTTTGAAGTTGTTTCTGCAGAGCCTACACCTTATCGATTCGTATTTGTCCTTGAAGATGTGCAAACTTACTGGAATGTTTCGATTTATAATGACGTTTGATATTGTATTGTGTACCACAGAAATTGATTCGTTACATACGAGGCAAATGGGTTTTTCCCCGACACAGACGAATAAATATAAGTGCGTCCATTTATCTTGGAATGATCTGTGTTCATCAGTGACCTTGCGTTTTCTACTTGTACTGGCTGCCATCACACTCGTTTGATAACGAAAACTCAAATCGCAACGTGTTTTAACGCAATGAGCGAGGGAATGAATAGAATACGTGCGCGCTGCAGTGCGATGCAAACATCCACTCCGCACCGCCACTCGTCACACTCCTACACGGGCGCGGGTGAGGGGAGGTCCCGCGTGTCTCGCTACTTGAGTATGTAGTGTGTGTATGTAATTGTGGGTAGGGGTAGAACATAAATTCGGATCAGGCGCTTTAATTTCCTTCTTTTATAGTCGGTTTTAATGTGTAAATAGGCATAATTTGTAAACATGTTAATTTTATTTTTGTTAATCTAATGGCATGGCGGGCCGCCAAGGAGGCAACCGCGGGCCGCAAGCGGTCATCGAGCCGCGGGTTGAAGACCCTTGTATCGTGTCGTGACTGCACACGTCGCCTAAGCAGCCATACATTATTTTATTATTAGTTTTCATGTAAATTTTAAACATTTCATCCTTTTTAATCATTATTTCTTTAGTACTGAGCCATGAAACTTTTTCTCCATCTATCGTTTTCTTTTCTAACTTTAACGATGACAAAAAATCTTCATTTTTCATCCTGTGTACATGCATTGGTTTCGTTTTTTACAGGTTTTCATAACCTGAATGTAATCGTTCGGTGTATAGAGCCTCTGTTGACGTTTTAAGGCACATTCTATCTTCCCAAAGGTATCATTCGGGAGGAAGCTATGCCCCGATTCAAGGAATCTTATTGATTTGGTCTAAAGTTGGATGTTCATTCAACATGGCTTCGAGCATTAATGTTAATTTTATGTTGCGGTTCTGGCCACCACACGACTCGCTCCATAAAATCAGACGTTTCACGTTGCCATCTAGCCTGTGATATGTTTGATGAGACAGAACCCCACTTCTTGAGCACCTCTGCCAGCTTCTCCTTCTACCCACACATTGCGGTGAGCTTCATCTTTGCTCCCAGTATGTATACCTAAATTGTATACCCAGAGTTCTTTTGTAAAAAACGATACGTGGTAAAGGCAACGTTTTTTCGAGATCAAATGTCAGGGTTTCAACGGAGGGATCATCTTTAGCCAGCTTCATGTCAGTTCTCAATTGGTTTTGTAGAGATTTTGCGATTTCTTGATGCGCTACCCGCTTCTGTACAATGTCGTCTTTATTTTGTTCAGATGACACGTGCAGTATTTGACTTTCAAAAAGTCACACTTATTACCCGTATCTTTTTAAGAGACAATATTTTCACCCCAGCGGTTTTTGCTTCATCGCTGTATAACTCGTACATTTTTAATAAAGTCATGTGAACGTGGGTCGACTTGGAGAGGAATGAAACACTGGACTTGATATTAAGCGCGTATAATATAAGTATTCACAGTGCTTGATGCTCACACAAAAAATAAATTTTACCTGATTGACCTAGTTGAGCGACGGAGAATCTTAACACCGCAATTCAGAAACCGGCGCTCAACTAACAGCGCCATCTCTTGGCAAGTATTGGTACTAATACGTAATTAACTTATAAGTACGTAAACATTCCGGCCACCAAGGACATTATGGCAAATGTCCTTCAAGACTGACTCTTATTACAATGTTGAATTGTGTCTTGATTACCCATAATAATTATTAACAATTTTAAACAATTTAATAAGTACTGCTTATGACTAACAATTTTAAACCACTGTATTTCTTAAAACTAAATAGAACTAACAAACTTTAAATTACACTACTTTAATTAAAAATAAACAAATAAAAAACACATTTATTCTGTTTTAGGCAACAAACATAATTTTGAAGTAGGCCTCTTTATCGTAGCCGATTGTGTTCGTAGAGTTACGACACGAGTAAGACCGTCAGCGCCAGGATGTTTTTGTTCGATCCTACCTAGTAACCACTTGCCGGGAGGCATATCGTCCTCTTTAACTAACACAATTTCACCAACAGATGGTTCCGGAATTTTATAATGCCACTTATTTCGTTGCAAGAATTGGTGAAGGTAATCGTGCGACCAACGTCGCCAGAAATCTTGCATCATTCTCTGATGAAGTTGCCATCGCCTTAAACTATTAATATATTGCCCCTCATAATTTGAATCGGGAGGTAAAACTAGCGGCTCTCCCACCAGAAAATGCCCAGGAGTTAGAATGGTTAATTTATCCTGATCCTCAACATATGACAAAGGCCTCGAATTGAGACATGCCTCAATTTGAGCCAATATTGTGATCATCTCCTCAAAGGTAAGAGTCGAATTCCCTATCACCCTCTTAAGGTGGTACTTGGTGGACTTAATCCCTGCTTCCCAAAGACCTCCGAAATTTGGTGAATGAGGGGGGATGAAGTGCCACTCCGTACCATTGTTCCCTAATTCTTCTGCTAATTCAGGGTTACAGGCTGACTTTTGTTCGTTAAATAAATAAAGTAATTCGCGCGCTGCCCCAACGAAATTAGTCCCATTGTCGCTATATAGTTCCACGCATCGACCACGTCTGGACACAAACCGCTTAAAAGCAGCCAAAAAACCTCTAGTGCTTAATTCACTAACGGCTTCTAAATGCACAGCCCTAGTGGCCATACATACAAATAAGGCAATATAACCCTTGTAGGACTTATTTCCGCGACCTTTAGATACTCGAATACTTATCGGGCCAGCGTAATCTACTCCGCTACATAAAAACGGTTTGTTCGGGATTACACGAGGGGAAGGCAGCTGTCCCATAAGTTGCGTCCTTACTTTAGCTGTATATCGAATGCACTTCACACAACTTCGTACATGCTTCTTTGCCAAAGCCTTTACTCCCATTATCCAATACTTGGAGCGTAAGTAGGTAATCATTAATTGCAGACCACCGTGCAGAGTTTTGTTATGTGAGTCCGCTATCAAAAGATTTGTTAAAAATGATTCCCTTGGTATCAGTACAGGATGCACTCTGTCATAAGTTAATTGTGACATTTCAAGCCGTCCTCCAACTCTTATTATTTCCTTAGAATCTAGAAAGATGTTCAATAAATCTAATTTTGCATTTTTCTTCCCTAACTTATGATTTTTTAATTCCTCCAATTCATTGGTAAATCCTTCTTCTTGACACCTCTTTATACAGATTTCTGTTGCATCTTCTAGTTCCGATTTAGACAACACTAGTGACTTAGTACCGACACCTATCGCTTTATTTTTTCTTAAATTAAGAAACCTACGGCAATAAGCCAAAACTCTAATCATCCTTGATAACGATGAAAATTTGTTCCAAAAAGAAACTTCAAAAATACTTGTATGGGCCTTCACTTCTTCTAGATGTGTAACAAGATGTTTTGGTCTTTTGTAGTCCACTACCGGTTCCCTTAGGAACTTTGGACCTTCCCACCAAAGTGAAATATCTTTAAGTTCTGATGGAGAAACCCCGCGTGACGCACAATCTGCTGGATTTTGCTTGGACGCTGCGTGTGCCCAGTGATGTGTATCCAAGGTGGTCAAAATGTCGGAAACCCTGTTGGCAACAAAGGATTTCCACCGACTTGGGTGACAGTTCAACCAAGCTAACACCACTTCACTGTCTGTCCATGCATGCCAGTCAGTCTTTGGTATAGTCATTACCTCGCCTACTTCCGCAATCAACTTTGCTGTGAGAACCGCCCCACACAATTCTAACCTCGGGATGGACACCTGTTTTATGGGTGCCACCTTTGTTTTAGATGCGATTAAAAAGATGTGAACATCTCCCATGTCATCAATCCCTCTAAGATAAACCGCCCCTGCATAGGCCTTTTTTGATGCATCGGAAAATCCATGCAACTCCAATTGTCGAATATTGACACCAATATGTATCCATCGTGGGATTCTAATGCTAACCAGAGAAGCCAAACTATTTCGGTAAGTCTCCCATTCTTTTAATAAATTATTTGGAATTTCTTGATCCCATTCTAACCCTGCTAACCATAATTTTTGAATGAACATTTTTGCTAGGATTACACTTGGTGCCAACCACCCTAACGGATCAAATAAACGTGAAATGTCCGAGATAATTTTTCTTTTTGTTACAGGTCTAGTTATCGGCGTGAGTTCCAGAGAGTATTGAAAACAATCGACGCGAGAGTCCCAGGTAAGTCCTAATATTTTTGTTATTTCGTCTATTTTTATTGTTAATTCTTCATCGTTTCCATCTCTAATTTTATTCAATAATTCCTTGCAATTGCTTTTCCATTTTTGTAATGGAAACCCTCCTCTGGCTAACACTTTGGACAACTCTGTGTATATATTAAAACAGGTTTCTTCGTTTTCAGCTCCGGTCATTAAGTCATCCATATAAAAATCGTTTAAGATGACCCTTGCGATGTCTGGTTGATCCTGACACTCATCTTGTGCTAACTGTTGAAGCGATCTTACAGCTAGATATGGTGCCGCTGCTGTGCCGAAAGTAACTGTTTCCAACTCATATACTTCGATTTCTTTTTCAGGTTTGTCTCTCCAGAGGATCCTTTGTAACATTACATCCTTTCTATTTACCAACACTTGCCGGTACATCTTGATTATGTCCGCTACGAGACATATTCGATGTCTTCTCCAACGCATAATAGTGTGCCGGAGTTCCGGCTGTAAAGTAGGACCAACTAACATATTGTCATTGAGTGACATCCCATTAGTTCCTTTACAGGAAGCATCAAATACGACGCGGACCTTCGTCGTTTCTTTATCCTCCCGGATAACAGCGTGGTGAGGTAAGTAGATCGCTTTTTGAGTGTCGTTTTTATCTGTTACCTTTCTCATATGTTTCAGCTCCAAATATTCTTCAAGAACTCTCGTATAATCTTCCTTGAATTTTCTGTTTTTTCTAAATTTATTTTCTAACGATCTTAATCTTTTTTCAGCGATTCCTTTCGAATCACCCACCATGCTGACCGGATCTACATCACGCAATGGTAGCCTTACTATATAACGACCACTATCATTACGTTCAGTAGTAGCTGTGTATAAAGCTTCGCATTTATTTTCATCCTCCGTTAGCATCTTTTCCCTGGATGGTTCCGCTTCTAGCTCCCAAAATCTGGTAAGCAGGTTATCTGTCTCCAGGCTTAAATGCATTACGGTAATTTGTGAGGGATTACTAGATTGATCCACTTCAAAGGTTCCTGACAAAATCCAACCAAGGGTGGTGTCTTGCGCTAAAAGAGTTCCACCAACGTTCCTTTTAATACCCCCCTGAATTACTTGACTGTATACTTCAGCACCTAATAAAACATCTATTTTATTAGGCCTGTCGTATTCTGGATCAGCCAAATCATCATCGACCAAATCTACCCATTCTACCCGAGTTACTTTCGTAGCTGGGAGAAGAGCAGTGACTGATTTCAGGACGAACGCGTTTATATTTATTTGGACTGTCGGATCTATTCTAGACCTCAACTGAAGTACAACGGTTGACTTAGCTGTCGCACTTTTTTCTCCGCCGACGCCTATCACAGTTTGTCTGGATGGCGTTTTTTGTAATCCTAGATATTGGACCGTGGATTCCGTAACGAACGAACCTTGCGATCCTTGATCAAGTAAAGCCCTAACAACTCGATAGCTCCCATCTCTCGACTTCGCCTTAACCAACGCAGTAGTTAATAAAACAGTTTTGCGACCAGTTCCCGACGAGAAACACGCGACTAGTGGTTTGCTTGACCCCTCCGCTTGCGCGGCTATTTCCGTATTACTAATTTTATTAGCTTCCTTCATCACCGTTACAAGGGCTGATGAAGTTTCCTCGTGAGCCCCCCTATTACCCTCACCAATTGTCGACCCAGAAACACCTGTTTGGTGTAATAAAGAATGGTGGCGGCGTTTACACACCTTACATCTGACAGTGTTTTTACAGTGTCTGGCAGAGTGGTTGTTGAGTAGGCAAACAAAACACAAATTATGTTCAAAAGCAAAAGTACGCCTAACTTCAGTTGTCTCTTTACCGAACTTTGGACAAGATGCAATCCTATGGTCGGCCGAGCAAAAATCACATGATATTGGCTTTTTATCTTTTAAAACATGGAATGAGTGAGTTCCCTTCTGATGTGTAGGTCTTTCCCTGGTTT
This sequence comes from Melanchra persicariae, assembly GCA_947386135.1. NCBI lineage: Eukaryota > Metazoa > Arthropoda > Insecta > Lepidoptera > Noctuidae > Melanchra > Melanchra persicariae. The sequence continues at coordinate 3,914,551 of OX376665.1, forward strand.
CTGACTTATCTAAATTTTCCAAACCTCTAAAGCGGCCAGTTAAATACTCTGTAAATTGAGTAAAGGTAGGCAAATCATCCGATGCATCCGAAGCTACCTTTAATTCCCAGGCTTTCCTGGTGTCTTTATCCAATTTGGCACTAACAATGTGGATTATCAGGATATCCCAAGAAGCTACATCTATCCCTAAATTTTTAATAGAACCCAAACAATCAGATGTAACACTTATCAATCGTTTTATGTCAGTGGCAGATTCTGCTGTTGAACTCTTTTGATTGAATAAAGTTTTTAAAATTCCATTGGCTAAAAATCTCTTGTTGTTGTACATTGTCTCTAATTTTTCCCAACTAGCTGTATAATTATCCGATGTTACATGAATGTTTCTTAATAAGTGCTCTGCATCTCCGCTTAAGTAACCCTTTAGGTAATACAATTTTTGGGCATCGTCCAGAGTTTTATTGTGGTGTATTAACCCTACAAATAAATCCCTGAACGTTTGCCACTCACTATAATTTCCAGAGAATATAGGTATCTTAACTTCGGGTAACTTAAAGTTCCTAAATCCTGTACTACAGCTAGCCCCTGGAATAATATTACACGCAACACTAGACATTTTCATATTGTTTAACATTTCTTTCAGCTCGCTCTTAAACTGTGTATAAAACTCTTCAACCTCATCATATAAGCCATTCTTATGATAAGTTGAACTAAATAAATCAGACCTTTTTACTTGACTAATTATTTTCACATGTGTTTCATAGAATAATTGCCATTGCTGCTCCAAGTTTTCAATCCTAGTTTCTAAATAACAAACAGTAAGACGTTCCTTAGGAGATTTTTTAAAGTTTGACTTAGACTTGAGCATTTTAGCTTGAATGTCTTCCTGAATGTCACTAAGAAATTCCATATTTAATTATAGAATAACACAAGTAGGTTATGTCACAAATATAAAATACACAATTTTTCGCAACAACTTAGAAACGGAACGATTTAAATAAACTTAATGTCCAATAAAAACACCATACAAATTCTAAGTTTCCTTGAAGCACGTCGAAATTTTTCTAAGTCCCAGATAATGTTTAAAATTTTACAAGTGTTTTGAACTTGTATTTCTGAGTAAAATCGGGCATAGGTTCCCCGTCCGAACCACTTTACACATAAAATTTTACAATTTTACAAGTTGTAAACATAAATCACACGGGTCAAATCGGGCATGGATTCCCCGTCTGAACCAAAATACACATAAAATTTTACAAGTTGTAAACATAAATCACACTGGTCAAAATCGGGCATGGATTCCCCGTCTGAACCAATATACACATAAAATTTTACAAGTTCTAAAAATGTCTACTAAAAGTTATTTCCACAAGAGTTTCAGATTTGCACCTTTTTTCTTGAGATTTAATTTACTTTTCCTGATTAAGATGTGTAAAATGTACTCACGATTTTATTTCACTCACTGACACTGTTTCACCACGGTATCGGCGTGCTGCACTGCACCGCAAGTGGCTCGCAGTACTGCACCACAAAGTGGCTCGCTGTACTGCACCACCAATGGCACCCTCTGCTGCACGTTACTTCCTTGGCGCCGTTCCTCCTGCTGTAGCTGCCAGTAGCGCTGCACCACGCTCCACTGACTGCTCCCTGCTCCAGGCTGCTCCCGGCACCAGCTGCTGCACTGCACTGCACTGATGCCTCCCAATCCCGGACACCGCACTTGGTGCCCGCCGAGGGAGGGTTTGCTCTGGACAGCGATCCACTGCCCAGTAAATGACGCACGCAGGGTGGATATCACCACCTCAGGAACCACCACTCGCGACTACTTCCGGCTCGAAGGACCATGAACGTGGGTCGACTTGGAGAGGAATGAAACACTGGACTTGATATTAAGCGCGTATAATATAAGTATTCACAGTGCTTGATGCTCACACAAAAAATAAATTTTACCTGATTGACCTAGTTGAGCGACGGAGAATCTTAACACCGCAATTCAGAAACCGGCGCTCAACTAACAGCGCCATCTCTTGGCAAGTATTGGTACTAATACGTAATTAACTTATAAGTACGTAAACAGTCATGTCTGCTCTCAAAAACTTAGCTCCTTCTGTTTTTTCGCGGCGATAGTGGGATACATATGTCGGCAACCTTTTATTAAAGTTTATCACAAACTCCTCGCTTTCAAGAGATGCTCTATTGCACCCGCCGTGCACACCACGATTATCTTTAATGCAACTGTCTGATCGCATCTTATAATGCGACGTATTTATTCTTTTTGCCGACGTCTGTAATGTTTTGACAAACATATCTCTACAAACTGATACACCATCTAGAAAACATTGATGTGAGTAAGACTTTTTCTTTGAAACTTTGGTTTTATTGTCAGTTGCAACGTAATGACGCTTCACAGGTTGTTCTTTTATTAAAGCAGTTAAAAACATATTTTGCGCATTATAAGATCCAAGAGAATAAAACTTTTTGAATTGAGCCAATCTCTTTTCTACTGGGAGATTTTCGTGGCACTTTTTTAGGCTGCATTGAAAATCTGCAAATTTGTTAGAACTGAAAAACTTTCCCCTTGAGTTGACGTAAGACAAATTTGTGTACTTTCGTTTTTTCCTTTCTTCTCGCGATAGCCCACCATATTTTGGCTTTCTACCTTTTTTTGGTGTTCCCATGGGCTGTATTTCACTCAGTGATGATTCGGTTTCGTGAACAGAAACAGCTCCTATGTGTGACCCATCATTACTCGTATTAACATTTTCAGATATTATACCAGTCTCTAATACAGAAACAATTTCATCATCGACTTGAACAATTTTCTGCTGAGTACTATGAGGTCCTAAATTTACTGGGTCTGGTTGATGACTAGCAATCTCGTTTATTTGGTTAATTTCTGCATGTGCAGTACCAGTGATCAAAGAAATTGAATAATTAGAGCTATCATCACTCGAGCCATAATCCACATTAGCACAGTTGTATAATGGAGCTTCGTCACTTCTCAAGCTTGCGATTGTTGACGGTTCAGTTAAACCTTCTAAATTATTATCCATTGAATCAGCTAAAATACGAAACAACGATGCCGTCTCAGGAGACATAAGAGGAACCGGTGAAATCGGATTGATAGATTCGACACTTTTTTCAGCAGAATTCTCAGTGAGCGATTTAGATGTTAGAAAAGCATTATTGGAATTCACTATACCTGCCCATAAAGCTTCAGAAATTTCGTTATTTTTAGCAATGACTGGGCGAGGGGTCAACGGTGAGTATGGAGGTGGTTCTATGCTTGTTTCAACAGCAGTCTCAATATTCTTCTTTTCGCATAATATTCTTTGTCCTAATATACTTCGGCATAACGATTTTGGCACAATTTGTTTTGGCATAATAATACTTCGGCTTATTTTTTTTAGGCGTACATTTTATGTTGGCATAATCATCTTAAAGGATTATTTGTTTTGGCATAAATTTGATTCGCATAACGTTAGTAGTCCTAATGACTATTAGCATAACGTTAGTAGGCCTAATGACTATTATCATAACGTTAGTAGGCCTTATGACTATTAGCATAACGTTAGTAGGCCTAATGACTTTAATATCGACTGAATTTAATATGCTGTGCAACAAAAGTTAGTGACAGAACCGAATTGCTGCAAAACCGACTCCACGTAGTCTTGTTTGTCCTACCCCTAGAGTGTAATTTAAAATCGCGTAGGCGCGTAGGGGCGAGGCGGCCCGCGGGCTGAGGAGCAGGCGGCTGCGAGCGAGCCCTTCGGCTTGTTGGGATCGGTCCATCATCACTGACAGGACTATTATTGCAAATAAGCCTGATATAGTGGTGGTGGACCGAATCCAGAGGCGTGCAATGATGTAGATATCACCGTTCCGCATGACGAGAACGAGAGTAGTCAAACTTCCAGATATCTTTCATTGGACACGCCACGGAAAAGAACTAAATTCAGATCTGTTAGAATGTAGAAAAAAAAAATAAATTATACGAAATTGATAATAAAACGGGAAAGTAGCAAACAGATAAATTCCATGAATTGTGTGACAAATTTCTGACGAAAGAGCTAGCTGTGTTGGTAAAAGCACAAACTCACTTAAAATTTAATTATACCGGAAATAGATATGACCAAAACTACAAAATGTTTTGTTTGAATTTATATTATAACAGTCCGCAAACTTACCGGCTACTGCAAAGTGTTATATGTCTCCAAAGTCCAAGAACATTACATAAACATGGAATACCAGTAACATCTAAAATAAATGACAGACTTATGTCAATTCTGAAAACTAAAGTGAATGCCATGGATGAAATGGAAAAGAACTGCTCAGTTGTCATTGATGCCATAAGTTTGAAGGCTAATTTATTTTACAACTTAAAATTATAGGCTTTCATGAGATCGATGGAGTGGTCACCGGAACCTGCAAAAAATGCTTTGGTTGTGATGGTTCGTGGGATATTAATCAACTGGAAACAACCCGTGGGATTTGCATTACTCTCCGAATGTAGAAACTATGACGAGATAGCTAAATGGATTGACAATCTTTTGGAAAAACTATTTGAGATAGGACTTAACATTAGAATATTTGTCTCCGACATGGGATCTGATCTATTTAACGGCCATATTTCTTTAATTGTGACAGAAAAATATATTATATTTTTGATGCACCCCATCTCATAAAACTGGTTCGCGTCAATTTGATTTCTTATGATTTCCATTTCCAGGATCGTGTTGCTAAATACGAACACATCGTTAAATTTTATGAGAACGATAAACAAAAGAGCTTCAATCTTGCACATAAATTGACGAACAGTCACATCTATCCAACAAATTTTGAAAAAATGAAAGTTCGCTATGCTACCCAACTTTTAAGTAATTCTGTTGCCGCTGGTATATCCAGTTATGTAGATTTTAATCACATTGAAGAATCCGGGAGGGACATTCAAAATATGAACAATTTATTTGATGCTTTAATCTTAATGATAATTATGAATACAGAAAAGCATTTTGTGGAAAAGAATCGCAGATAACTTTCTTCAATGAAATGTTAACATTTTTTCAACACTGCAAATTAATCAATCCGAAAAATGGAAAAAATGTTACTTCATCTGTTAAGTTTATATACGGCTTTCAAATAACGATTACTTCTATTTTAATGCTTTTTGAAGATTTAAAGACAGAACGGTACAAGTTTTTACTGACAAGGAGGCTCAATCAGGATGTGCTTGAGAATTTTTTCGGACAAATTCGAACCAAAAATGGTCTGGCTACCGAACCCACGAGCAGACAATTTATATCTGCTTTTCAAAAAAATTTTTTTTCCAACATCATAAAACCTCCGAAAGCAGGTAATTGTGAAGACGATTTGGGAAAACTCTTTATTCAGACCAGCGCGTTGATTCAACTGAATGACGAAACGTCACATATTGAGGAACAAGAAATTCCCGGTATGAGCAATGAAGACCCAGACAACAATGTTCAAATTATGAGCTCAGAATATAATCAAATAGATATTACCGAAAAAAACTCACTTTTTTATGTATGTGGTTTTCTTCTGAAAAAATGCGGCGAACATCACAACAGAGAGGTTTGGTATCAAAATCAGTCAAGTCCAATTCACCCAATTTGTCATTATAGTGCATAAACTAATTTTTGTTATTGGTAATATTTTTGACAACTCAGCTCAAGGCGAGTGATTCAAACGAGTCTTTTAAAACTAAACTAAACAAATATCTACCTTAGTCTCAAACAAAAAAAGTCGGATTTCAAATAAAATCTGCCGGATTTGACCAAATTTGATAGTGAGGGGCGAATTTGGCCGAATTTGATTGTCATGGCTTTGGATTTGACTGTTTTTGATTGGTTATCTATGGATTTGGCCATTTTTGTATTTGTCGTGTACGGGAGGTTAGGGGTGGTAAATTTTGGTTTCAAATATTCAGATATTCAATAAATAAAGTAAAGAATACATAATATAAGAATACTTTATTTGTTTATTTAGAACTAAAATTAAAACTTTGTGCAACTACACAATTAAAATTACACAATTTTTGGCAAATCTTCCAAAGCTTCACAATCTTCTTCTTCATAAGAATGTAATGATTCAACTGGCTTTGACAACACATCGCTGAAATATTTTAACTCTGGTAGTTCATTCCATCGTTCACCATAATGAGTAGTGAGTAGATTTTTAACAGAGGTACAGGGTCTGGGTTAATCTGACTAGCAGATTTTCCTTTCTTGCAAATGTTCTTAAAATCTCCCAGAAGGTTGTGGTAACTTTCTTCGGCACGCCACCACGACGTTTGTCTTTTGTTTGCTTTTTTTAATAAAAAATCTCTTACATTTTTTAATTGAGAAGTGCATTGCAGTTGTAGTTTTTAATATTTTTCCAGTTGCTTCTTTCCATTGCATAGCTTGCACGTCAGTACCTAAATGGAGCACAGTAGCCTGTTCTTTAAAAAAGTTTTCATAACCATCTGGTTCAGGTATTGATTCCACTTTTTTAATTTTCTTTTCGATTTGTGCAAAGACTCTGTCTGGGGGCAGAAAAGAATGGCCTACGATAGGGAAAACAATCTCGATCATTTTAATCCTATCCGGAGCATGATCCATAAGGTACTTAGAGGCCATACCAAGTACAGAAGAATTTTTATTCTGGCCACTGCAGCCATCTGCGACTAAGCGTATCGAAGTCACTTTTTCATGTTTCTCGACAACAGTACACAGGCAGTAAAACACGGCACTGGCAATTTCGTTTGATGCTTTTGGCAATAAGTCCTCGGTCCAAGTGTATGCAAACACATTCTCGCTATATAGTTGGGACTTTTGAGTGACCAACAACGATAATAAAGTTATAATGTAGAGTTGACGCGAGTAATAAGTAATTTGATCTAGCACTTTCGGCATAGGTTGATTTTTTTGGCAGTCGAAACTAAGAATCAGGAAACTTTCATCATTTTCTTTTAATAAGTTGTAAAATGCTTTGGCTCTTAAACTGTGTACTCTTTTTTTAATCATAAAATCCTTCTTTTTATTACTGTCTTTCTCATATTTGATCTGTTCTTGTAATTGCAGGCATGTAGAACAAACGTCAGTCCGTGGGCTTCCGAAACCAATATTAAATGTAGTATTAAAAATTCTTCGAAAGTAAGATGCTTTAACAGTCTGAAATTGTGCCTCTGCTTGCTCTTTATACATTTTGTATAGTTTATTAATGTTCAAATCAGATGAAAGATACTGTCTGCATTTGATACTTCCTCGACAGTAGTGGATCTCGAGTGGTTTAAAACGCTTAATGAATTTTTGTATGGACTTTTTCTGACCGTCATAAAATATGTTCTTTGCCTCCCCGAGACTCACTAGCTGAAGCTCCACCACTTTTAAAATTACGAGCAATCACACCATTCACTCGTCCTTTTTTAATTCCTAAAATTTCAAGAAATGTTTTTCTGCACACGGGAGTCAAGTTATTTCTTCTTCGACAATAATATACTATTTGCATTCCTTTCATTTTTCTTGTGCCAGTCTTAGGCCGATGGCGACTTACAGCAGACGCCTTAGAATATTGCAAAATAAAGTTGTCTTGGTCAATTTTAGATGGTGATTTGTAAAATGCTGCATGAAATTTTACAATGTCAACTTTTCTTAGCGATGTGCATCTATATGATTTTGAGTAATGTTCACATGGGACTTTAATCTTTGGAGGAGCTTTTGGTGAATATCTAAAACAAAAATGATAAATGAAGCAAGCAAAGCATTTAACATTAGTAAAATACACTACATTTTACACACCTATCGTATAAAAAGTATACACACACGCATGCATAGGCACACACACCTCAGACTGTGCCTCAGACTTATACATACATAGGTGCACAACACACTTTATGAATCAAATTTAAAAAAAAGTGGTTGTCTGTAAAGTACCGACTTTACAGACAACCATTTTTTTTTAAATTTGTTCGTTATCACGTAAAATTATCGTCCGTAAACCGTTACGGACGATAATTTTACGTGATAACGTCCACTGTCACTGTCCACTGTCACTGTCCCACTGTCCACTGGCCCACTGTCCCACTGTCAAAGCACCATCACACTCATAGCCTAATAACAATAGGGAAATTATGTATCGTGTCGTGTGCCATGGACAAACACAAACACGATCACAAAGACAACCAGACTCGATAATTTAAATACATTTTTAAAATTGTCCAGTAGTAAGTAGCTTAGGTTGTTAGTAATTTTATTTTAATACGTACGCATGGCTGACAGTACTAAATCCTTGAATCTGATTGGCTGTTATGGATTTGGCTCATTTTGTTTTGAAATAGTACTCGATTTGTCTACTTTTGATCCCAGAGTCACGATTTGCAATGAAATTTCATATAACAAACATGGATTTGGCCAATTTTGAATGACACAGAACTACAAAATGGAACGTTCTTAATTTAGCTGCATATTCAGTTTAAAAAGTAAGTTTTTTGGATTTGGCCGATTTTGATACCACCTCTCAATTGTCAAATTCTGAAATCATACATCATACCAAATCAAGCCGCCCATAACTTTAGTTCAGAAAGTCACTACTTAAGATACAGAGAATACAACAAAGATACTAACCGAAGCTTACTAGTTGTACCACCAGATGATTTTGTTCAATATATCGAGAAAATGGATGAAATTTTTCGTTGTTGCTTTAAAAAAGAACACATAAACTGCAAAGTAGCTGAAATAATTTACAAGGAAATAAACAAAGTCGGATTCATAGTACCCTGTCCTTGTTTCCCAACAGTTTATTTAAAAAAACTATTCGTTAGATTGAGATTTTTTTACACAATTAATTTCAATAACTAAGAATTCCGAACGTGTCGTAGCAGACGAAAATATTTTTCTGTAAATTATTTGTAATAATGATAAATAAAGGTATTTTTTGTATGTAATAGGCTTTTCATTACTAGATATCACACGCATTTTCGGATTGAAACGCGGTACGGTTCGTAGCCGCTCATGAGCCCAGCCCGCGCGCCACCTGCGCTGCGGCGTCTACCGCGCGCCCACTTCAACTAGCGCCCGAAACTTTTTCGTCCAACCGCGGTTCGCGTACGCTCCCGCTAAAACTTGTAAAAGGTTCCGCCGTAATGACAAAGTCAAAGATCTATAGTTCTACAAGTTGTTGTGTGTTAATATTAAATTGATTTCCGTGTTTAAACTATCGTCTTTTGCTGAGTTTAACCGACGCCACCTATTTAAATTATACAGAACAAAAATGTAAAAAAAATAAATATCAAAAACATTAAAAGTAACAACCCTATTGCTTCAATGGAGCGTAGGTAATTATGTTCTCAACTTAGTTTCCGTACTGTCCATATTTATACTGTGCTTTAGGTCCGAACTTAGATTAAAAAGCTGGTCCCGCAAAACTGGACTGCGGTATGAACACGGTTGCATCCTGTTTTTCGACCATTCCTACGCCGGTTATCAGTTGAAATGGACGTGAATACTTTCCTAATATTCTATTGGTATTATCGGCGTCGGCAGTGAAATAGTAGCTTGCAGCTTGCCTAACAATAATTAAAAAAAAAAATAGAAGTTTCTGGGTTCATCCTATTTTGACACAACGCTCGAATTTGGGTATTTTTCTGAATCTTATGAGCGATTTGAGAAGAGATAAGTCAAAATTTTTCAATTATTTTAGGATGAGTATGGTCATACTCATCCTAAAATAATTGAAAAATTTTCACCGTTTTAAAAAAAACGTGATACAAATATGAGATAAAGCATCACACCTGAAGAAAAGTTAGCAATATGTTTAAGGTAAGAATGAAACACATATTTAAAATTTAATATTTATTACCAAACACATGGATTTATGTATGTATGATATTTTCACAAGATAATCGTTCAAATTAATTAAATATTAGTGAAATCCGGAAAATCAGAGCACTGCGATTCAACTGATTGATTGTGCAGAACTATGACCTGGCGATGACTGATCGCTGTAATGCGGTGTGAAATAACCTGATGATTGATAAGAGTAGTTAGAAGTAGATGGTTGTATTGATTATATATCAAAATAGGTTTTAAGTGAGATACTAGCCATCTGCAGTATACAATGTGTAGTTTATGATATGAAGAATAAAGAGATGTCAGTCTGTCGTATAACACAAAACATGGTAGTTTTATTAATAGGTTATTGGCCCAAATTTTGCCAGTTAAACTAATTAGTTTGAGACAGTAATAAGTTAGATTATTGCAGTTCGATATAGGATCGAGTTTCTCAAAATTAGTGAGGCAAGGTTTTGTTTATTTGTTGTTTTGTGTTAACCTGCCGGTTTTCAAATTGATTATGGCGGCGAATTATATTGTAAACGTGCTTAAGTTGCGTGGTAGAGAAAACTACGACGAGTTTGCGGCAGAAAACTTTCTAGTTCTCGAAGGCATGATGAAGTGTATTAAGCCAGAAAGAAATGAAAGTGGTACTGAAGTCCCAGTACCGGCCGCTGAAGAAGCCAAGACAAAGGCGAAGCTGATACTTACAATAGACTCATTATTATATGTTCACATCAAGACTGTCAAAACTACGAAAGAGCTGTGGGAAAAACTCAAGTCACTCTTTGATGATTCTGGTTTTACTAGAAGGATAAGTCTTTCACGGCATTTGAAATCCATTCGGTTGGAAATTTGCAGTTCCATGACTGCGTTTGTTACGCAGATCATAGAGACGGGTCAGAAGCTTTGTGGGACAGGTTTTGCAATAAATGACGAATGGATTGGTTCGCTGCTACTAGCTGGATTACCTGAGAAGTATGCGCCTATAATCATGGCGATTGAACATTTGGGCATTCAAGTAACGGTGGACGCTATTAAAAGCAAGCTTTTAGATATGGAAACTGGAAACGGAAGTAGTAATGACGAGGGTGCATTCGTTGTATCAACGAAATATAGCCAACATAAGCGGAAACAAATGAGTGGGACAAAGATGGTGGTTCCAATCAATCAGGATCAGGGAGTACCAACATGAAAACTGTTAATGTCAAATGTTATAGATGTAAACAGATTGGACACTATCGGACGCAATGCCCAAATAATTATAAATAGAATGCATTCTCAGCTGTATTTTTGAGTGGAAGTTTTAATAAAAGAGACTGGTACATTGATTCCGGTGCTAGTGTTCATTTAACCGCTAACCCAGATTGGATCACCAGTAAATATCGTAAAGTTCAACTAGAAAACCTGGTAGCAAATCAGGAAACTGTTTCAGTTACGTGTGCTGGAATGAAAACTAAGAATGCAGTAGAAGGAATGAATTTTGATGAGAAAGTCAATGTGAGTAAAGGGTGATTCCGTCGTTTCGTGCAAATTGCGACGATCAGCGGAACCAAAAAAAAAACGTTAGATTTAACATTTTTTTTTATTATTCGAGTTAAAATCGTCATCACATTCATAAAAAGTGGAAGGCACTTTTTTATATTATTTACTAATTGAGATATGGCTAGCTGAAAATCAACAACAGGATGGTGATGAAAACTGTATGGATTGTAATGAACTAGGGTGAGATGGTAATGACTAACTCGGGAAGGTAATAAAAGGGCTAGGATAGGAATGAACCATAATAGACTAATTTTATAAAGAAAAATGAAACAATGATTTACAGTAATCAACATAATTATTATCTTTTATTTCTAATCAGACTTTTAATTCAGTTCTGTTAAAAAAAAACACTATGTGGAAGAAAGCATAATCACAGTTCTTAATTAGGTAGGTAATTAATGGCTATAGACTCTCAAACAGTAGCCAAACACAACATTGGACTGACTTGTATTATTATAACGATCAATATTGAATACAATTCTACTATTTTTATTTATTATTTTTTTATTCTACTAGTAATAAGAGAAGCTACAATTTTTGACACAAAATTATTACAGAAATAGCGTAAAAAATATCAACATATTTATCTTTTATTTCTAATCAGACTTTTAATTCAGTTCTGTTTAAAAAAAAACACTTTGTGGAAGGAAGCATAATCACAGTTCTTAATTAGGTAGGCAATTAATGGCTATAGACTCTCAAACAGTAGCCAAACAACATTAGACTGACTCGTATAACGATCAATATTGAATACAATTCTACTATTTACTAATAGTAATAAGATAAGCTAGAATTTTTGGTCTCAGACACAAAATCACAGAAATAGCGTAAAAAATATACTTCTAAAAGCTAACAAATAAACAGAATAACCTGCTCTACAATAGGCATTACAAAACTATAACAGGTAACTAATCTTTTGGTTTTTGAATCAAAACCTCAATCGCATACAATAAGAAAAACAGTCAAAAATTATTATTGTAAAATAATCTATACAATATTAAAAAATCTTAAAACTAACCGATTCTTTTATCGAAAACAAAATACAATACCAAGATTATTGAAATTTCTCTTAAAAATACAGTAGTAGTAAAATAGAAATATAAAATCACAAACATAAAGGTGCGATTCCACCAAAATAGTGTGCAGCACATTTGCTTGCAAACATTTTGTGCAAAACTCTAACAGTGCAGGTACTAAGCTGGTGTCGCATTTGGCTTCCGTCTCCACTGGTAAGGCTGTGCGTAACTTTTGTAAGCGCACAGTTCAGCACACTTGTGCGCGAACATGTTCACTGAGCAGAGTTTCTGCCGACAGTTCAGTAGTTAATATGAACGGGCAGGAAAACGTAGTGCTTTGTGCTGCAGCATGTGTTTTACTATGTAGTCTCCTTAAAAAGAAACGAAGGAAGAAACCGCGATGTTGGGTGAGGCCGTTACTACAGCGACGGAATGAAGAAACGAATAAATTTCTAGAAGAAATAAAAATAGATCCATTGAGTGGATTTAAGAACTTCACACGTATATCTTGCGAAGATTTTGAGTTGCTGGTTAATGTAACTAGTCCTTTTATTGCTAAGCAAGATACCAACTACAGAAAATGTGTCCCTGTTTCAATAAGGCTTGAAATCACCTTAAGATATCTTGCTACTGGAGATTCTTTTGCAAGTTTAATGTTCTTATTTAAAGTTTCAAAAGAGCTTATTGCTCGGATTGTACCTGAGACTTGTAAGGCGTTGATAAGCGTGTTGAAAGAAAATATTAAGGTAAGAAAATAAAAATAATATACCATTTTATTTTAGTCACTTTTATTGCATTACGTTTCATGCCAAGATATTGTTTCGCCATCATTCTGACGTAAAAGATCTGAATAATCATTATCGCGGACCTGAAAACTTGAAGCCGGTCCTTGACTCTGACAATTTGACGAATCTGAATACGGTGAAGGCATTGGAGTTGTAACATATTTTCCAGTACCAATAATAGCGTCATACAATAAATTATCTATATCCCTTTGTACTAAAATCTTGGTTCGCTCATCTCTAATTTTCCTTAATTTCGTTGCGACGGCTGCAGCAAAAATGTCTTCGTCATCAGGTTTTTTTGCTTCCATCTGCTTGTTTACGTTATTCATAATGGACAAAGCTTGAGCGATTCTCGGGTCTTCATCGACAATACGGCGTTTAAGCGAGTTCTTCGGAGCCTTAAACTTTTCGACTGGCCTTTCATGAAGAGACTCTTGATCTTCATTTACTGTGTCATTCTGGATAATAATATCTTGTGATACCTGAAATAGTAATAAAATTTCCTTTTTCAGATGCCTAACACTTTAGAAGAATGGATGATCTTAGAGCGCCAATTTGACCATCTTTGGAATTTCCCTCATTGCATTGGGGCTATGGATGGCAAACACGTTGTTATTCAAGCTCCAAGTAATACTGGAAGCGACTTTTTCAATTACAAAGGTGATTTCAGCATTGTGCTTTTAGCACTGGTTGATGCAAATTATAAGTTTACGTACGTAGATGTCGGTTGTAAAGGAAGAATATCGGATGGTGGTGTTTTCAAAAATACTGGTTTCTATGCTAATCTTCAGCAAGGAAAATTAAATTTGCCTGAACCTTACCCGTTACCCGGAAGGAACAAACCAATTCCACATGTCATTGTGGCAGATGATGCTTTTGCGTTAGATATAAATTTAATGAAACCATATCCCGGTCAACATGATAAAAGATCAAAAGAGAGAATATTTAATTATCGGTTGAGCAGAGCGAGACGTATTGTGGAAAACGTATTCGGCATTATGTCCGGTGTATTTCGCGTACTCAGGAAACCAATTCTGTTAGCTCCAGAAAAGACACAATTGATAACACTGACATGTTGTTACTTGCATAATTTTTTGATAACACAAAAATCGTCTTCACAACTTTATACTTCTGCTGGCTGTTTTGATACTGAGAACCAAATTACTCATTGCACTATCGATGGAAGTTGGCGGCGTGATGCAGGCATGGCAAACTTACTGCCTTTAAGACATGTTGGAAGAAGACCCCCTGGCGATGCGAAAAACATAAGAGAAGAATTTGCACATTATTTCCAAACTGACATCGGAATGGTGCCATGGCAAGAAACACTGGCGTAAATAGTATAGGTATCTAAGTAATAATATTAGAGGTAAGAAAATAAACATTTAAAATGTACCTACCTATTCATTTATTTCGTCGTGTGAGTTCAAGCTGACGTTCGGCTCATCCATAAATAGTAGTTAAGTTAGTTTTAAGTATCATGGCAAATCAGTTAATCGGTGATCTAGATAGTTTTTCAGTGTCCGAAGCTATAATTTGTAATCTTGAGGAGTGCCGAAATCTTCTTCACACTGGTAAGAAAATGTTAACATTGCTTACGCAAAACATTCGTAGTATTAACCGGAATTTTAATGGCTTTGAAGTTTTATTACAAAATCTTGGATTAAGTTGTGACATTATTGTACTAACAGAATGTTGGCTCTCCGAACAAACAACGAATATACCATCTTTAGACGGATACAATTTACACAAAACCAATAGCCACATTAACCAAAATAGTGGCTTGGTTGTGTATATTAAAGATAATTTAGAAGCAATGGTAGAAGAACCCTTATCTCAAGACTGTAATTGCTTGATAATTAAAATTTCCCCTGATACTGTAGTTATGGCTATTTATAGACCTCCATCTCAAAATATTGACAGATTCCTAGAATCGCTTAGCATAAACCTAGAAAAAATATCATCTTTTAAAAATATAATACTTTTAGGTGACATTAACAGCGTTTTACCTTACAATAAAACGCTTATTAAATACCTACCTTATTTGAAGCTTAAACATATAATGAGATAGGCCTATCTGTTTTCCGCTCGTCTTACCTCTCTGTCTACCCTAGTAGCACCCTCTCGCTCGCACACTTCCTCTCACTCCACCACCGGCGCGGCCGCTCGGCTCGCTCTCGTCATTGTGTCGAATTATACCAGGCAGAGGATAAAAGTTAAGCTTCAAATAAGGTAGGTATTTAATAAGCGTTTTATTGTAAGGTAAAACGCTGTTATTAAACACCTGACCGTTATTTGAAGCTTAAACATATAATGAGACCTGTTTGTTATCGCCTGGTGGAGTAGGACGCCAATGTGAAGGTATGCACATCTACACGCTGATGAAGGCGCAAAAGGTAACAATGAAGGTTACAGTGGTTAAAAAATATAAATAAAATTGTAAGTGTGCGAGACTAAGTAAATTTATTCAATCACCATATAATATAATTATGAACATAAAACTGAAATTATTTATAAAAAACAAATAAAATGTAGTAAACTTCTTCACTTAAATTGGGCGAAAACTATTTGACATCCCAGAGCTAACAGGGGCCTGGACGACCTCACGCCTATAGAAGCGACGGAATGTGTCACTAGACCTCCAGTTACCTTGTGACAAAATTTCGTCAACTGAGACGTTATCGGCCCAACTTCTGGATGCGACTGCTGAGCGGACGCTACCGGGAGCTGCGACAATACCAGCCTCTGATAGGAGAGATTTTACCCAACCCGCAATCACAGTACGCGATGCTGGCTTATGATCACCTCTTAATTTAACAAATAAAGAATAGTTATTTAAGGAATTACGTTTTTGATTAAACAAATTGATACAGTGCTTCACCCAAAACACCGGATCGAGGTTTTTAATATTTTCATTTCTTAGTAATTTCCAGCCCGATTGCCTGAAATCAGAACGGTCAGTTTTAGAGCCAAATCTGGGCCATAGAATGATATGATCAGTATTGTCAATATAATGTTCTTGATTGACTGTCAGAAGGGTCAGGTCATGGATACGTCTACCAGAAACCAAAAGCAGCAACATAGCAGTGTGTCTGGCGGTGGCAAAACAGTTATTTTCGTTAAATTCATATGAAGACAAAAAGGAAATGAGAACATTGACATCCCAAATAGTTTTCTTATGGGGCACAGGCTTTCTTAATGCAATAGATTTCATAACATGCTTAACCAGTACATGAGCACTTAAGACTCCCGACATTTCGGTATTACAGAGCGTAGACACCACTGATTTGTGTAATAGTATAGTATTGTATGATAGGTTTTCATTCAAACATAAATCAGCTAAAAATTTTGCTAGAATTGAACCGGTTGGGCGACATGGATTAGTTTTCTCTTTTCTACACCATCCTAGCCATCTATGCCATGCGGCTTTGTATGCACTACGTGTAGAGGGACGCCAGGACGATGAAAGTAGGTCCAGTTGGGAACGGTTCCAATCATTTAGGTTATGAGACCACCCCCACATTTCCATACTTCTAGCGTCATTTCCTGTACTTTGGGAGGTGGAAGGCCCGTCGAGACGTCTACTAGATGGCGGTTCAGATGCCTGATTGTGAAAGGAGCAGCTAGTGCTCGGGATTTGAGATCGGCTCTCCAAAACACACGTTCCCACCGAGGCACCACTAACAGAAAGAGGCCCTTGGCCTGGTTGAGATGGGTGAGTACCTTGGGGATCAAATATGGAGGAGGAAATATCCACGCTAGGTGGTAATTCCAAGTCTGGGAAAAAGCGTCGTGGAATAGGGCTTGGTCGTCGTTCTGGTCCAGAGACGCATAATTGGCCACCACATGCGCATTTTTCGACGCAAACAAATCTATTACCGGAACCCCGAATCTGTTGAAAATCAGGTTTGTGCACGCCGGCAAAAGGTGCCATTCGGGGGGGGATCGGTAGCGAGACAGATGATCTGCGTGGGAGTTGAATCTGCCAGGAATGTGATGAGCGGCTAGGTGAATTTGATAACGATCTAGAACCTTGAAAATATCGATTGTCAAGTCCAAGAGAGCTTTTGATTTCGTGCCGCCTTCCTTGCGAATGAAAGCCACGGCTGTTCTGTTGTCGCACTGCCATAGAACCGTGGAACGACCCAGAGACTGACCCTGGTCCTGTAATATCTTCAGTAATGCTAGAAGTTCCTTCTGGTTGCAGTGTATCGGTTGTTCTTGTTCGTTCCACGGTCCCGTGAACGAACGGTCGTCTAGTTGCGCTCCCCAAGCTAGGTCTGAGGCATCGGTCGCTAGGAAATGCGTTGGAGGCGCGAAGTGAATCGGAGAAGGACAAGGGTGGTTCTGCAACCACCAGGTTAACTCTTTCAGGGCATGTACCGGAATCAAGAACTGTTTGGCAACTGGCATCTTGGTGACTGTGTTCAGGAAAGAGAGGAGTGCTCGAAAGTGAAGCCTGCCCCTTGGTACAACAAAACTTGCAAAGTTTAATAGACCTACTAGGCTCTGCAAAGCCTTCAAATCGAGAGCTCTCTCTGCTAGGGCTGTCGATATCTTGGACGTGAGATTCAGGCACTTTTTCTTTGGAAGAGACTTTTCGTTTACCAGAGTGTCCCATTGAACGCCCAGGTAAACTAGGCGTTGACAAGGTGTGAGTGTGGACTTGTCGAAATTCACCAACCAACCGAGATACTGCAACCTCTCTACCGTGATTTGGACATGGGTCTGTAATATCTGTGGGTTTTGATGTACAACCAGATAGTCGTCTAAGTAAACGATTATTCGAATCCCTTGATCCCTGAGTGACTGAGCTACCCAATTGGATAGGGAGGCAAAGACCTTGGGGGCCGTGCTCAGACCGAACGGGAGGCACGTCATTTCCATTAATTTTCCTCTGTAGATTAGACGTAGGAAACGTCTGTGAGATGGAGCTACGGGAAGGTGAAAATAGGCCTGTGACAGGTCTATTTTGCACATCCAATCCTTTGGTTGAAGGAAGTCTGGGACTCGATAGACATTTATCAATCTGAACCTGCCGGTGATTACGTAATTGTTCAAGGCAGCTAGGTTGAAGATGGGTCGGTGCGACTCGTCGTCCTTTGGCACAAGAAACATTGTGGACACAAAGCTTGGCGAGGCTTTGACAACATCTAATACACCCTGGTGTTGCATTTGGGTGATTATGGACGTCATTGCATCCGAAGGAACCGTGCTGAACTGACGTTCGTTCAACGGTGGTACTACAAGTGGCGGTCGATGTAAAAAGGGTATGCGATACCCTTTTATTATCTTTAACAGATAATTTGGGGCACCTAGTTCCTTCCACCGATGATGGAAACGAACCAGACGACCAGCTCTGAATGTTTGGGATCGATAGTCAATACTTACGTTTTTTGTTCCGGTTGTAATTCTCAGAGGGCGATGCGGCTCGCTTGCGGCTATTCTTGCTGTCTTGCTGCCTATAGCTTTGCCGACCTCCTCTGCCTCGAAAGGAACCTCTTGAACCGCCAGAGAATGATGGGCGATTATCGTCGTGATTAGAGCCATGACCCTGCGAGGGTCGGGCATTACAGTAACCCTGCGAGGGTTGATTGTAAGCATGGGAAATATGCGTAGGCGCACAACATCCATGAGCAGTACCCTGCGAGGGTACGTTTCGTAAAGCCTGCCCCTGCGAGGGGCGGCGTGCGGGCTTGCTTTGACCCGTTTGCGAAACGGAAGCAGAACTGCCCGGCTTTTGTAAAGGCAAGAAGGCTTTTCGAACACCACCTGCCTTCTCTAGTGCTGTGGCAAGTGACTCCGCATTAAACACGTGCTGACACGACGGAGGGATCTTACGTAACACGGCCTTGACAAGGGGATCGCGCACGTGGTTTGTAATTCCATCCCTTCTCATCTGAATAACCTCCGCACGGTGACCGCAAGTTAATTGCAAAAGATCGGAAGAAACTTTGAAAAAATCGCCCTTCAAAAATAGCTCGTTAACTTTTTCGTTTATACCCTCGTAGGACAAATCCGAACCCCGTGCCCACTGTAAAAAACTTCTGACAGAAGTTTGCAAAGCTTCGCGTTGTTTAAGGATGCAGAACGATAAGGCAGCGAAGGCCTTGTCAGCGTGAGCAAGATGGCGTAACGAATCATAAGCCTTAATTTCTTCATTCATCTCCAAGTCGATAAAACCGGGGGTAGAATTATAAAGTTTTTGGGTTTCCGCATAACGAACCTCGCACCAATCACTACTATCTAAATGTTGCAAATCCTTTAACGTTTGAAGAAACTCCTGAGGAGTCTTTGGAATACTAGGTTCTTTCAATTTCGTCTCAATTTCAAAAGTAAAATCTGACTGAGCAACAGGTACCGGCCGCACCTCGACAGAATTTACAATCGGGTCCTCGTAAAGTTCACCACTAACGTTTCCGTCAACTAGATTCTCATTAAAGTGTACTGCAGAACAGGGCACAGAATTATTGTTGCAAAAAATTAATTGATTTCGGAGTTCGTCTACCTGACGTGATAATTTACGGAATTTCCGGGAATCGTGTCGTCGATTCCGGCGTTTGCTCCCCCTTTTTTTGTTGCGGTGACGCGGCGTGGATCTAGGACTCGAGTCCGAAGACGACGAACTCGAGCTGCCAGATGAGTCTGATGAGTTACTATTCGACGAACGAGACCTAGCTCGCGACTGACGACGAATACGCGATCGATTTTTATTGTCACTATTAGCGGGAGCACTAGCACCAGCACATGGGGCTTTCGAGCCGGGATTTGAAACACTTTCGTCACTTTCCATGTTAACACAAGCTGTAAAATCTAGGATAGAAAACCACACAAAAAATAATTAAATCAAAATATGTAGGTAGGTGGGTACCAAAACCTACGTACTAATATTATTCAAGCAAAACAATTGAAGAACACAAAATAGCTATGTGTAACTTTTAAATACGTACCGAACGGTAACACCGTTTGAATATTTTTTTTTTTTTTTTTTTTTAAACTTACTTACGTGGAACAGGAATATATTACATGTAAGTAAATGAATTTGCAAAGATATGCAAAATTAATTTACTGAGTCCTGAGCACGTCCGAGCGCAGCGGAAAACAGGACGCCAATGACGAGAGCGAGCCGAGCGGCCGCGCCGGTGGTGGAGTGAGAGGAAGTGTGCGAGCGAGAGGGTGCTACTAGGGTAGACAGAGAGGTAAGACGAGCGGAAAACAGATAGGCCTATCTCATTATATGTTTAAGCTTCAAATAACGGTCAGGTGTTTAATAACATTAACATTGCTTCCGGGAAAATCGATACTCATGCACATAACTATCTGAAAATCTGCACATTTCATGGACTTCTACCAGCTCATTATTATCCGACGCACCAGAGCGGCTCATGCCTCGACCATATCATTATGAAGTCAAAAGCACCGTCCAAAACACTGGTTACTAATACGTCACTTACCGACCATCAAGCCGTTTTACTAACACTGCAAATACCTTCACCTAGAAAAAATTGCATGCGCAGCTATTCTAAACTCAACATGACTAATCTGGAAAATGACATACGAGCTATGAATTTCGACTCCGTTTACAATAATTCTAGTGACCCAAATATTTCATTACAGTGTTTCATTGATCTGTTACAACATGCGATTAAGAAGAACACTTTAACAAAAGTAATACCTAGAAAATACAATAATATTAAACCGTGGATTACGCCCGGACTTGTTCGCTGTATCAGACATAGAGACAAGCTACATCAAAAATGTAAACTTGAACCTAACAATGAAATATTATCAGTCACTTATAAGCGATATAGAAATTTCTGCAACAATCTGTTGAAAAAACTAAAAAAACAATATGACCAAGAACAACTACAGAAGGCAGGAAAAAACAGCAAGCTTATTTGGAAATTTATTAAAAGTAATACATTTAGAACTAAAAACTCTGAACCTCCACTCGACCTTTTATCAACTGAACTGAACCCATCCGCAGCGATAAATAAAGCAAACCATTTCTTTATTAACACTGGAAAAAATCTGGCTGAAAAAAACTTATGGAACAGGAATCCCTCTACTCAAAGTCCATCTATGACTCATACAACACTGAACTCTTTTGTCTTATTAGATACGGACGTGAATGAAGTGATAGGTATAATAGACGGGTTAAAAGACGTCTGCGCCGTCGGTTGGGATGACATTTCTAATGCTGTACTGAAAAGACTTAAATACCTGATTGCCCCTCCACTAACTCACATTTTTCAGATCTGTTTAGCCCAAGGAATATTCCCAAAATTGCTTAAAAAAGCCGTAGTCACCCCAGTTTTCAAAGCTGGAGACAAAACTTGTGTTACTAACTATAGACCTATTTCAGTACTAACGGGACTCTCAAAGATTTTGGAAAGAATCATTAACAATAGACTAGTAAAATATCTTGAAACTAACAAATTGCTTTCAGACCAACAATTTGGTTTTAGGCCTAAAAGGTCAACGAGCCAAGCAGTACACAAATTGACAAATTTTATAAGTAAAAACCTTGATAATGGCATGCATACCATTGGGATCTTTTTAGACCTTGCCAGGGCATTTGACACTATTTCTTGTTCTCTACTATTGCTAAAACTGGAAAAAATTGGGATAAGAGGAGAACAGTTAAAATTGTTATCTGATTATCTTAGCGATCGTTACCAGTCTCTAAAAATAGGTCAGTACACGAGCTCTGAACTTAAAAATAGCGATTATGGAATTCCACAAGGCAGTATTTTGGGGCCCACCTTATTTTTAATATATATAAATGACCTTTGTCGCTTACAACTCCAAAATGGTTTAATAATGTCATATGCGGATGACACAGCTCTACTATTCTCAGGTAAATCAAGAGTTGAAGTGTATGAACTTGCTCAAAATGGCTTTGATATTGTGTGTAAATGGCTACATGACAATCTATTAACGTTAAATTCAGATAAAACCAAATTTATTCTATTTGAAATGAGAAATACTAACGCGACGCATACTAATCAAAACATTCACGCGCACAATAATTGTAATACATACTCGTACGCTGACACAGCATGCACTTGTCCCACTTTAATTAAAGCTGACCATATCAAATACCTAGGCGTCACGATTGACACAAACCTAAACTTCCGTAAACACATCGATTTATTATGCACTAGAGTACGAAAATTAATATACATTTTTAAGAGTTTAAGGGACATAGCCGACTTTAAATTAATTAAACAGGTTTACTTGGCTTTGTGTCAATCTATCATTACCTACTGCATAACTTCCTGGGGTGGTGCCGCTAAATCAAGTTTACTACTTCTAGAACGTGCTCAAAGAGCTATTCTAAAAGTCGCCACTTGTCGCCCATTCAGATTTCCCACACACCAGCTTTATATGGCATGCAAGGTGCTAACAGTTCGACAACTATTTGTTTTAAGTGTAGTTTTACTGCAACACACAGAACTAGATTTTAGACCAATACCTTCAGACAAAAGAAGAAAGGATCTGGTCTGCACAAATCCTCAGACTAAACATGCTTTCATTAAAAGATTTTATTTATTTCTAGGGCCTTTCTTATATAATAAATTTAACAAATTGCTAAAGATATATAATGTAAGTAATAATCAGTGTAGTATAATGTTATTCGATTATTTAGCAAAACTAAATTACTCAGACACGGAAAAACTACTAGAGGTGCTGACATAGAGTAGCTGACATAGTATAATTACATTACCTAATATTTATAATAACTTTAGTTATAGATTGAAAGATATCTAATAAGCCTAGTTAATAAGGTAACGCAAAATTTTGTTTGCTTAGATATTCAGAATATTATCTTTGTTTAATTAAATGACTGTTCCGTCGTCGCGTCGTAGAGATGGTCTGAAACACAGGTTTAAATAAACCTAAATCGGGCAACGCACTACACAACCTTCAGTATCCTATTTTTGTATGCAACTGTAAACTTATATATTTGTCAAATCATAGTTTTTTTTATCCAGATAATTATAATACTATAATAAGCCTAGATTAATATTTATACTGCTGAACCATATGTACACTTTTGTAAACTTATTATTATTTCAATAAATTTTTATTATTTATTATTATTATTCTCTTTATTCATTTTTATACATATATTTTACATTTTTAAATATTTCTATAAAAACAATACATAAAAAAACATTTAAAAATATAAAAAATAGTAGTCCGCCGGTGTCGGGAGCGAGGTCCAAGCTACCGGTGGTTAGGGCTTCAGAGAAAGGAACCTCCTCACAATACGAGCCGTATCGAGGAGTACTGCCTTCTGTATCAGGCCCTTTATCCAACTGCGCAACGCCAGCTTCGACAGATGGTCGTCGAAGCTTTTGGCCATCAGGCCATTGGCCGTAACGACCATCGGCACAATGACAGCCGAGTCCATATTCCACATGTCGACAACCTCGTGTGCTAAGTCAAGATACTTGATTTGTTTCTCTTTCTCAGCTTTCACGAGGTTCTCGTCATGTGGAATGGTAACATCGATTATCATTGTGCGGCGCGCTAATCGGTCTATCACCACTATATCGGGCTTATTAGCGACGATAGTCCTATCAGTGATGATAGACCGATCCCAGTACAACGTGACATGGTCATTTTCGAGAACTGGGTCGGGCACATACTTGTAATACGGTACCTCAGAATCCACAAGTTGGTATTTCAAAGCAAGTTGCTGGTGAATAATCCTGGCCACTTGGTTATGCCTGTGCAAGTACTCGCCGTTAGCCAGACGAGAACAACCAGAGATAATATGTCTGATGGACTCACCCGGACGGTGACATGCCCGACACACGTCAACCGTCCCGTCCTTCATAATATGCCTCCGGTAGTTGTTCGTCAAGATAACTTCGTCCATAATTGCACAAACAAAACCTTCAGTTTCTCCGAAGAGATCACCGAAACGCTAACGTTATTATTATTATTATTATCCCTTCCATGAAAGAAATTCAAATATGCATAAGCAAACCATTTCGGCTTATATATATCTAAAATCCCAGAACCTGAAGATTTTGAGTCCGCGATTTTCTTCTTTTCTCTTCGGTATTGAGCCAAAATAATCTTCCATTTTCTCATTACCTCAGTCGAGTCACAATTGAAACTTTGCGCCAACTCTTGAGTGGCGTCGTGTTTTTTGTTTTTATTTTTATAATCACTGACTAGAATCCCATAATACAGGATAAGTTTCAATAGCTTGAATAAAATTAATAATTTTATCATTCGTCCAATCCATATTTAGCTTGGTTAATTAACAATGTACGCGCACAAATCAATGTTTTCACTCCGGTAGCGGAAGCAAGACTGAGTTCGCGCACAACAGGTTTGTACACGTCGACGCGAGTCCACTGCCTGCATGTGTGCGCGCACAAAAGTATACAGATGTGCGCGAACATTTCTAGAATGTTCGCGCACAATTTGTTATTGTTTGCTTTAGTGAGTCGACCAGAATAAACATTTGTGTCGCACAATGTGCATTGCAGTGCCGCACAGTTCTGCACACTGGTGGAATCGCATCTTAACACACAAATCACAGAATCCTAAAAAATGTTTAATTCGTCACTGTTATCTGATTTTTCATAATTATTGCTGTCTAACTCTTGTTCTTCTGGTACGTTTGATTGAATAAAAGTCTCGAATTCTCGTTGGTGTTTAGAAATAAATACTTCTTCTACTAGTTTTTTAGGGGCAAGATTTTTCTTTGCCATCTTATAAAATTTGCGGTTTTCCCAACTTATACGAACATCAGATAAAATCTTAATTTTAGGAGATCTGGTTACAGTTGAAGATGTAGATATATTAGGTATAGGTGAGAGCTGTAAATTGATAGGACCCTCTAAAGGTTTTAAATTTTTCAAAACGTCTGATTCATCTAAATTTAAATTATTCAAAATTGTAGACGTATCTATGCTACATATGGATTGGTTGTCTTTGAAACAAGTGACTTCGTTTTCACTACACTGATCACGAGATTGACCACATTCTGTTTTACCGTAGTAATCTGAATTGAGATAGCCTAAATGTTTGTTATGTTGGCAAGGGATAAAGCAATCTTGACATTCAAAACAACTAAGACTGCGCAAAGTTATAGTTTTTTTATTATCAGCAGTCCATATTATTTGATGAACTTTCATTGTGCCTTTAAAACCTGGTATATTTGGCGGAATTATTTTATCTTCAATATCGCGTTCAGTTATCATATCAAAGTATACGTTTGGTATATTTTTGGTAACTAAAGCCCAGAAGTCTTCATAAGTACCAACATCTCCACCATATTTGACAAAATTATCAGCAGTGCGTTTAACCACTGCTCCTATACCATCTGGAGCCCCTTTTCCGTGACCGGACTCTTGATAATTCCATGTCACTCGACGTATATTTGGGTTAATATCTTCTAATTTAGTTATTATATAAAATATTGTTTTATTCCTATATTGGCTGGATGGTGAATCAGATAAAAAATGTACTATTTCATAAGGCACTGCAGTTTGCGCCATCTTTAAAATGGGACATAAGTGTGCCCATATAGCTTTAGCGTCATGTTTTAAGCAATCGCTAATTGTGCAAAACGATTTGGTCCGAAATACACCTGCGTCATTATCCTTGTAATAAAGAACCCCGGTGTGTAAAGAAACTTGTTCTCTACTTCCTCCAAAGTGGAAAGATTGTATCTCCTCATTATATTTTAAACAATAATTCTCACTAAAATCTACGTGCACTAGTATCTCATGGTCTTTCAAATTTTGTTTTAGTTGCTTGATAACTTGATACTGTACTGTTATGTTTAAATTGTGCTTAAGAAATGTATCTAACGATGACTCTAATTTGTTAATAACGTTTCGCGGATAGTCTTCAAACCTTTGTTTTATAGACACTATTTTAATCTTTTGTTTTCCATCTTTTCCTGTATACGGTTTTTTCTCTACAACCCACTGATGGAATATAATTTTTTTATCATTTTTAAATTCATGATAGTTCAAAACTTTATTTGCGCAAAATTCACATGAACGTTCGAGACATTTTTGCTTTACATCACAACAGAGACTATTTATAACATGAGTTCCCGAACTTTCAGAGATAATTTGGGTATTTTTAAGAGCCCTAATTAAAAGATTAACATTAGAATGTAATTTGCATTGACAAGTGTCTCGGTCTACTTTAGGTAAGACTACCCAATAGGGTCTATACTTACAGAAGGACGAATAGCTTACACTACATTGCTCCTTTAAAAATTTTTCATGCAAGTTCTTTAAATTATCATTCAGGTAACGCTTCTGTTTCTTCACTCCTTTCTTTTTTATAAATTCCTTTTTCCCCGCTGCAACTCTACTGTTTGTATCTTCTTCAAAGAAGGAGTGGATTTTATTTAACAATATTTGTTTATTTTCCACAGTAACTGTTTTCTTCTTTCTTCGGGAAAATGGCAATTTATGAAGTAACTTATATTTCCTTAATTTTGTATCATCTTTGATAACCGTGTCTACAAAATTTCTTTTGTCTTTTTTAGTCAATGTTTTATAGGTATTTTGCAAATTTTGGGATATAGTTTCACTGAAAAGCAGTTGTTTTTTACTGCTTCCTTCTTATCTGGTCGAATTTCTGTCAATACTTCATCTACCTTTTTTTCTATAGTATCACAGACTTTTTGAGTTATATTACTTCTTTTACGTAATACATCTTTTTCTCTTTCTAGTTTTTTAATCCTACCGTTCAATATCTTTACTGTCTTCATATGATTATAACGTATACGTCTTAAAATATTATTAAACTTAGATAATTGTGTAGACTTACTATGCTTGATTGTACTTGGTCCTGGTTCAGCTCCCGTCAAAGGATCTGGTATTTGGGGTTCCGCATTAACACAAAAATTTGACTCACTCTGAGGTGGTGAGTTTTCCACCAATATTCTCTCTAATGTCTTTGCTTTTTCCTTATTTTTTAGATAGTTTTGGGAATTTTTCCGCCAACGCCTTCGTTGTTCCCTTTGTGCTCTAGGAGTCATGTCTTTAATGCTACAGATCTTATTCTTCTCTTTTCTTACTAAGTACCTGTTTCTTTCTTTTTCTTTCTGTAGGGAATACAATTCAGGATTGTTTTTTATTTGAGCATATTTTTCTCGTTTACGTATGCGATCTTTAGCTAATTTTTCTTCTCTTGTCAACTTTTTACGAGTTTTACCCATATTTATGCTGAAATTTATAAAATTAATACTTAGTTAATTATACGAAAAAACTTGTCTCATGTAGATAATACACACAGACACTATACATACTGGAACACAATTATTTTTAAATAAAAATAAGAATTTTTCATTTCCTTCCAAAACTATTCATTACCTTCCCGCAAAAAAATGGACGGAACGGAAGGTAATGCAGAGGAGATGAATGAAAAAATTCACAATTTATATTAATAACTTCGTTGTAGAATACATTTAAAATTTGATTTTAAAACAGGACGAATATGGCTTTAAGAGATAGACATATTACGTATTTATAATAATTTAATTATTACGGTACCTTGTGAAATCGAAGGAAGGTGATGAGCTGATTTATAGACGAAACACTGGTTACAATTCGAAGATCGTAAATAATTTTATCCACAACACGCGCACGTCCACTCGTTTCTGTTGCCAGGGCCGACTGACCAGTATAAACCCGTTTTGACGGGAATCGTATCGGAGACCGTCTCGTATTCTCTTAAATTAAGAAGTTTCTGTGTACGGATGGTAATGAAATTTTTTTTGTGACATTTCGAAAAAGAAGCTTTTTACATAAATAGATTGCAATAAATTGAAAATAAAAATACATAAATTGTAGTTCAGGCCTTTAGCTTTAATATTGCGTATTAGTTAAAGTCATAATCACAAATATAGAAAAATAAACATCGAAAGATCTACCGAAGTCCCAATTTGGAAACGGAGAGGAATGATTTTTCAGACAGTTTTACATTTTTTTTTTTAATATATAATAAAAAAAATGTAATATAGCGATACTACTTTTAAAGTTATTATGTCTTTGTTCTCTAAGCAAAAATCAGTTCACTTTTTCTAATAAATTCATGGGTAAATTCGTCTGGAATTGCTTTTTGCACAAAACCACGGAATGACCCTAAATCATCCTGTAAGACTTGTTGCGAAGGTAAACAATGTCGACTACCTTTTACAAGTAGTGGTACAAGAAGTACCAAATTGTTAAAAATCATTCACAGTGATCTGTGTGGACCAATGGAGCAGATTTCACTAGGGGGTTCATCCTACTTTCTATTATTTGTTGATGAGTTCAGTCGAATGACATTTAAATATTTCTTGAAGCATATTACTACATTAAAAAACATAATAAATTGGCTTAATCAAAATAATTTAATTATAAATATCCAAAAAACTAAAATCATGCATTTTCATCAGCGCCTAGGGACTGTAAATAATGATGTTGAATTTAATGGACAAATAGTAGACTCGACAAATGTTACAAAATTCCTTGGTATTCTAATTGATAACAAACTGACCTGGAAACCTCATTCAGAGGATGTTTGTAAGAGGCTAAGCAAGTCAGCGTATGTACTGTATAACCTAGCAAAAAAAGTAAACACTCGCACCGTACTGGAAGCTTATCATGGTCTGGTTGCATCAGTTTTGAGATTCGGAGTTATATTCTGGGGTAACTGTACTGAGAGAGAGAGGATATTCAAAGCCCAGAAACGCTGCATAAGATCAATGACTAGTCTTAGGAATACTGACAGTTGCGCGCCTGTGTTCAAGTCTCTAAAATTACTCACCTTTCCGTCTTTATATATATTAGAAGTTGCATTGTTTGTTAGAACAAATTTACACCTTTTTACCCTAATGGACGATATTAGAACACGTCCGGGATCTGTTAGATCGCAATATAAAAATCTAATGCACACAGGTAGGTTTAAAACAGCATTATTAAGAAAAAGCTTTTTATCAATGGGGCCAGTCATTTATAATAAAATACCTCATGCGTATAAAGAAGAACCAATAGGTATGTTTAAAAAGAGGCTAATATCCTTACTTTTGGATAAATGCTATTATTCAATACAAGATTTTTTGAATGATAAAAGGTTATAATGTTATATTATTTAATTATATTTTATTTCAAATTTAATGTAATGTTGTTTAATAATTATAATTTAATGTAGTTTGTTGTTATATTATTTAATTATATTTTATTTCAAATTTAACGTAATGTTGTTTAATAATCATAATTTAATGTAGTTTGTTGTACGTGTAATGGAAGCAAAGTAGTCAATATGATTTAAGATTGTTGTTTTTTATGTTAATAATTTATGTGATTTATGTTATGATCCAAAGATCTGTACTTTTGCATGCCGTAAGGTAGAGTGTGTTGGCACTGTTATTTATTGCATTATCGACATCTTAATTTTGTATACCCACATTCATAGCAAAATAAATTATTTCTTTCTTTCTTTCTTTCTTTCATAAAAATGAAGCATTTAAATATTTTAAAGAATTTAAAGCAATGACTGAAAATCAAACTAATAGAAAAGTGAAAGTAAAAGGAGTGATAGCGGGAAAGAATTTTGTAATTCAGATTTTGATAATTACTTGAAGAAATTTGGTATAATACATCAAAAATCTAACCCATACACACCCCAACAAAATGGGTTATGTGGAAGGATGAATGGGACGATTATTGAGAAGGCTAAGTGTATGTTATATGATGCCGAGTTAAGCAAGAAATTCTGGGCTGAGGCCTGCAATACAGCTGGATACTTACATAATCGTACTGTTTCATCGGTTCTGGATGGTAAAACACCATATGAACTATGGATGGGAGTTAGTTCAGACGTAAGTAATTTGAGAATCTTTGGGTCTCCTGTCATGGGCCAAGTCAATAAAGAAAAGAGATCAAAATGGGATAAGAAATCAATTGAATGTATACTTCTTGGATTTCCCGATATTATCAAAGGATATAGACTATATGATGCACTACTTACCTCACCACACTGCCTATACACTAGCTTGCACTAACTGAGAATAAGTATTTTTTCAGGTTACATTTTTTTATTGATAATGATATTTAAAGTGCAACTTTACTTATACATTTTTATGTTTTTTCTTTTCTTAAGATTTGTAAATTTAAGATAAATACGGAAAAATGTACTTACATTACATATTTACATTTACCCTTCAGGTCACACTACACTATACTAACTCTAGTTAGTGTAAGTGTACGACAATGATGTGAAAGAGCGGAGCCTTCTAATACAGGCATTGTTTGCTTAAAAGGAGGCTCCAAACACGTATAAATGAAATGTAATTTTCTGTGTCACAATAAAAACTATTTGTATTTGTATGATCCAATAAAAAGGCATATATTCACAAGCAGAGATGTGATCATTATGGAAAAGCAATTAGTCACAGTGAATATTGCATCTGCAGAGAGTGGAAAAGAATGTGTAACCGAGGAAAACATGTCAGAAAATCAGACACTATACTAAGTTCCAACTGACTACGAGAATTGTTTACACCCGAATACTGAAACGCCACTCAAATCTCATAATTATCTAAAAGCTACTTAAATATAAGCATCCCTCAAATTTAAATGGTATACACAAACACCACTCAAGCAATTCGAAACCATGATTAGCCAAGCAGTCCTCAAATTTTTACATCATGGCAACATCCTGCTCAAAAATTGTTATCAGCACGTTCTCAGTTACAAAATAATTTAGTAAACGTCTCGTATTCGTTTTATGCAGTCTTCTTTGAACAAATACTTTCTATAATTATTAATCAGTTGAAATATAACAGCGTAATGTAAGTTAGGTTTGAATTACGATTGAAATTATGTATTTATTTACATAAAGTACATAAATATCAAAAGAAGACGTCATAAGAAAAGAAAATTTCTTTAGATAATTGTCGTAGATTGGAACATCACACTTGACATTTTACGCGCGATTATTTAACAACAAAATTATTAAAGTAATATAATTAATTGATTCACAATGGAGGAGAAGAAGAAACGTGGATGCAATTATACACCTGCTGAGAATGATATGCTCTTGGAACTGCCTGGTGCATGTAATAGTTTGTTAGAATACAATACATGCTTATAACATACCTACTCGTACATAGCCAGGGGTGGCCAGGGCAACCGTTGTCTGTATCAAGCACTTTCTTAACCACTGAAACTTGTGACCACTTACCATCTGAAAGGCTCAGAATAAAAACAAGATGTATGTCTATGTACAATTACTTTTATTTCTTCAAGTATAAATACGGCCAGATAATGCACGTTTACACATACTCAGCTGAACATTTCACAGATCCTAAGTTTAAGTTTCGTCTTCAAGCTGCATAATTATCTTGGCTGTTACTTTATAATGCACTATTCGATGCACCGTGGGTATAGTATAGCTATAAGTATTTGGTCCACTGGCTGTATGGCTCGGTTTCTTTTGGTCAACGGTTTAATATTGCTACCGAATACAGAGTCCAAATATAATACAGTTTCCTTCGAGATGCGGAACCGTGAAACAAAGTCCCTGTCGTCGTACTTTTCAAAAGCGTTGAACTTTTCTTCATTTCTGCGCCTCACAGTTGGCCTTTCGTGATCCGAAAGTGAAGACAAGGACGATCGAGACATTTTTATCACTATTCGAAAAGTTTCGATAGATTTAACATGATTTGAGGGACCTCGCGACCACTCTCAAATCTTAGGGCTGCTCAAATCAGTTTGACAGTTGATTTGACAGATAAATAACGTTGAGTAGCGTTCCTGTATACGACTTTTAAACTGAGTGGTGTTTGAGCACCACTTATTTTAAGCAGCACTTATATTTAACAGATGCTCAAAAAAGACGTTTGGGTATACGAAATTAAAGTTTAGGGGCTGCTCAAACGTTTAAGCAGCCCTTAAACATTTGAGGGGCGTTTCAGTATTCGGCCGTTAGATGCTCAGGGTACAGGTGACCAACAAGCTAGACCTGTCAGAGAAAGACGGGCACCAAACAGGTATGGTTTTGGTGGTATCTGTTACACAGAGAATAATGTAGATAGTGTAGCTGATCTTACACTTAAACTAGCATTGGAAGGGCCTGAGAGTAATCAGTGGTTACAGGCAGTACAGGAGGAGTTGAAAAACTTTGAAGAAAGCAATGCTTGGGAGATAGTGGATGTTCCTAATAAATCTACTATAAGGTCAACTCGGCGAAGACCGGCTTAAAATACTTCATTAAAAATTAAATTCATTAGGCAATTTTTTCCATTTCTATAATGTTTTATGCAAGTTTTATTAAATTAGGTGATCAAATATTTAGTTGACCATTAAAAAATACTGTCAAAATTGCTCTAAGGTTATCGATTTATTAAACAAACACAAATTTTGAAAAAATGGATAAGTAGACGGACTTTACTACCACGTCGGATAAGACAGTCTACTGGGAAAAAAAGCTATAAATAGTTCGATACCGGAAATTTCAATTGTCGTAAAGGACAAAACATGACTTTACAGTAGAGCCAAAAAACAAAAAAAGAAATTGTTTTTGCCTTATATCTTTTTGAAACAAAGTGCTATATTAATGATGTCAAAATAAACCCTAACTATTTTTTAATGTTCTATCCATATAAATTAACAAAATAAACCATTTATTTACCAAAATGAGAGTCCTTTACAGCCCAAAAAAAATTTACTGAAGAATATAATATGTCGTAAAGGACTAATCTTGATCATCACAGGGTAGTACAAGTCAATTAAATCAGAAACTAAAGGGGTAAAAGGAACAAAAAACCGAAAGCTCTAAATAGAAATACCTACAATAGGTAGTAAAACCAAGTGAAATAAAAAGTATTTTTATTATGTTTTATTTATTATTCACATAAATAGGTAGTAAAAAAAAGTATCAAATATTATGTTATTTTAATAGGAACTAAAAATTTAATGCAACTTTAAAAAAAAAAAAAAAGTTGCTGAAAAAAACTACACTCTTTTGCAAAAAAAACGGGCACCTAAGGAAATTTACGTTCTAAGGTCGATTTTAGGTAATTAAATGAAATTTATTTCTTTGACGTAGTCTGTATACTTATAATTGTGTAAATTAATGCGCGTGAAGTGAATTCGAGCAATTAAAAGAAAAAAAAACGATGGATTCTTTAAAATCGATGTACACGCCCAAACAATAAGAAGTGGTCGGCAATAAAGACAAGTTTTTTTTTACTTTTTTTAATTAAATAAAGTTACAAATGTAAAAACCTAATAACGAGTGTGACCTCCTCTTGCCAAAATGACAGCTTGAATCCTTCTGGGCATGCTTTCCACGATGTTTTTAATAACGTTTTGAGGAATACGTTCCCACTCTTCTGCAATGACTCTTTTTAGCTCCCTGATGTTTTGTGGAGCAGGTTGCACTGATTTTACACGTCTCTTTAGAACATCCCACACATGCTCAATTGGATTGAGGTCAGGACTTCGAGCTGGCCAATCTAAACGACGGATCCCAACTTCTTGCATGTACGCTTCCACGTCGCCAGAACGGTGCGGGCGAGCATTATCGTCCATAAAAATGGAATCTTCCCCAAGTGCAGTCAATGTGGCTTGTGCATATGGAATTAAGACTTCTATTATGTACCAGTGTGCATTTAATGTTCCATTTTCTATGAAAACTAACTCCGTACGCTCCGTCGAATTAATTGCTGCCCAAAACATAACGGAGCCTCCGCCATAAGGAGTGATTTCTTCGAAACACACTTCCGCATAGCGTTCCCGTGGTCTTCGCAGCACTCGCCGGCGTCGGTCCTCTCCACACAAAGAGATTCTAGCTTCATCAGAAAACAATACTTTATTCCAGTCCTCCAGAGTCCATGAAGCACAGTTCCGAGCAAACTGAAGTCGAGCAACACGGTGCGCACGGAGTAATTTAGGGCCCCGAGCTGGGCGGTAACTCTTGATATTGGCAGCCAAAAGCCTTCTCCTGACCGTCCACAAGCTAACTTCTACTCCTCTTACTTCTTCAAGGCTCTTCTTCAGGTCCACACTTGACGCCTTACGATTACGCAACGCCTGACTCACCAAAAAGCGGTCATCTCTTGGTTCTGTGCATCGTTTTCTTCCCGAACCGGGTCGTCTTTTGACCGAACCAGTCTCTTGATACCGTTGCCAAGTCCTCTGGACAGTTGAACGACTCACATTTAGCCGCTGAGACACGTAAGTTTGCGAACAACCTTCTTCAAGTAGGGCTATAATTTTACCGGTCCTTATCGCTTTATCACTCATATCAAAAAGTGGTATTTAATGTAAAAAGAAAGATTAAATTGTTTAATTTGCAGAAAATATCCAAAAAGTTTTAAAATATCGTAATCAGTCAAAAATCGTTTCAGCAATTCGCGCCATTAGTAAAGCAATTTTAGAATAATCCACAATAATCATTATTTTTCTTTTAATAATTTCAAATTTTAAATTTGGAACGTAATGAATCATGCCAGGATTCTTCAAAAAACATGCCAATACATCGTCAAATTAACAAAACCTATTTCTTGTTCTTCTTCATTGAAGTAGAGAAAAAAATCTAAAGTGCCCGTTTTTTTTTGCAAAAGAGTTTAGTTTTTAAAATGATTGTTAATGAAACTCAAACAATATTTATCCGAACAGTCTTAGCTTATTTGGAGTAATCGTTCAATAATTAAACTGAAGTCTAAAAAATAAAACAAAAAACCCGACAGCTAAAAAAAGAATTAAATGTAAAGTAACTTCAGTTGAAGTTACTATAGATACATTTAATTATTTTTTTAACTTCAGCTGAAATTACTTTACATTTAATTCTTTTTTTAGCTGTCGGGTTTTTTGTTTTTTTTAACAATTTTTTTATTTTAACTAAGGCTAGCCTTTAAAATGATTAGCAATAAATGGTAAAGGTACTGTTTATTTTTCATAA
Organism: Melanchra persicariae; assembly: GCA_947386135.1. Classification (NCBI taxonomy): domain Eukaryota; kingdom Metazoa; phylum Arthropoda; class Insecta; order Lepidoptera; family Noctuidae; genus Melanchra; species Melanchra persicariae. The sequence goes on from OX376665.1 coordinate 3,949,669, forward strand.
TAATCAGCTAATAAACTAATAATTGTTAAATAAAAATAGTAGATTACTATTTTTATTTAACAAATATTAATGAAACTCAAACAACAGCACGAGCAAGAGTATAAAACTCAAAAAATATAAATTCTAAAGTATTAAATATAAATGAAAAGTATTTTCAGTCTTTTATTATAATGAAACTTAGCAGTCTTTTATTATTATGAACCTTAGGCCGTTTTTTGATCCGTAGTTAACTCCAATGGTTAAATATCCCTAATTGTATCTCTAATACCTTTTCGCAATTGTTAGTCTCACAAATGGTCAAATAAGTTGGAGATCTAATTATTTGACCATTAAAGTAAGACTATCAATTGAGAATAGGGATAAGGGATACATGGGTATCAAAAAACTGGGCCTTAACCTTTCAAAAAATCTTTATTATATTATGTGTCGATTTCGTCTTCCTCGTCAGTTTCAGGAAGACTGTCTTTAACAGTTCCTAAGAACGGTAAATCTATATACTCTTTATGAAATCGCTTTGGTATAGTTCCATTGGTACATAAACGCTTTAAATCGTTATACTTGGCGACCGGTATAGGGTTAGGTTTCTCATAAAGCGTTGATAAACCAATATTAGAAGTATCATCATCTACTTTGGCGGCACCTTTTAGATCTTGGTTTTGTTTTCTTGTTTTTTTCCCTTTCCCTTTTCCTTTTGATTCTCTTCCTTTATATTCATCATATAATGATACAACTTGAGCTTCTTCGTTTTCTTTCATTGAATATTTTACTTCTAAACTTTTAGCGTTTTTTTTCTTGAATGTGACAATGCGCATTGCTTTTAGCTGTATTTGTCTTTGAGAAATATTGGTAAATTTTTAAGACACCAAGCTGTCCCAGTTGAGGAAATCGGAATACTCCATAACATTAATTTTGTATGGTTCAGGACGTTTTCTTGCAGATTCCATATACGTCGGCCATTGGCTCGGACTCCAAACAATAATTCGTCTTGTAGCGGCATTCATGCCGCCACAAAAAATCAACGTAGCAGAATCAACATCACAACAAATGAGACTCGCAGCGCCATCTATCTCGTCAGCTGCGAACTAACGACAAAAATCCTAAATTGCGATATCAGAGTTTACCGTGCGATTAGAACATATGCAAAGCCCGAATATCAACTCTTGGGCAGTTGCCCACCAGACACAAACAACCGTCTGGTCGGAGGATCCTCCCTTTTCAATGGAGGTTTGCGGGACTTTACTCTCTGTTCCGCTACCTCCAAACTGGTGACCCTCGACATTGGACGTCAGCGCAGCCTTCGTGCAGCTACCTCATCATGACGTCATCATCATCATCATCACTTCTCCTCATCCTGACCTCAAGCTCTCGAGCAGCGAGTCATACAGCCAGCCAGTACCCTCGGCTTCTACGGGTATCCTGACCACCAGCATGCAGCGGATGCGCATTACTGGTCAGCATCCTCAGCCTCTATCATCAACCTCTTCAGCGACCTTGGCAAGCACACTGCACTTTCGGCCAGTCACATGAAGAGCCTTGAAAAACCGCTCCTGGTCGACGCCAGCAGTCACGTCAGCACGTCGCACAGCTCCGACCCACCATGGCAAGCACACTGCACCTTCGGCCAGTCACATGAAGAGCCTTGAAGAACCTCTCCTGGTCGACGCCAGCAGTCACGCCAAAAGCAGCATCGGGGCGCCGCGAAAAATCACGCGCGTCTCGCGTTCCATGACTGCATGCATTGAATCGACGGGCATATAAGTATGCCCAGGTAGTAAATAATTTATTTGTACCACTTCAACGTTTTTGGCATTCTGTAAAATGTAGTGGAGGGCTGTGAGAACTATCTTATTTTTGTTCTGCCCAGGGCAAGAGTCACAATAAAGTAAAACATTTTTAACAGGACGTTTATCAAATTCTAATAGGAATTTATAAATACAAGTAGCAATTTCATTGCCACCCCTTTTTCCATCGGTTTCTCCCCATATATAACAGTGTCCTCTATTGGTTTGACTTTCGTAAAATGTACAGTTATAAACAGCGTATTTCCTAGAATAATATAACAGCATACTTTCTCCGGCTCAGGCGCAAAACGTCTCTTTCGCAAAATGTCCCATGGTCGTAAAACGTCTCTTTCTCAGAATGTCTCGTTCGCAAAATGTCTCTTTCGCAGAATGTCTCTTTCGCAGAATGTCTCTTTCGCAAAATGTCGCGCCAGGGACTTAAGAATAAAATTTTGATTTTCAAAACAAAAAATCATTTATTAAAATTAAAGTGCAAGTATGATGTTACAATTTTGTTACTTAAATTTACTTAAGTATTTATTCCAAATAAAAACAATATCAATAGGTATCAAACTTTGATTGTATAATTTACTTATTTTCATACTGGAATGTACATTACTTGCTAATGAAGTATTGTAAATCAAAAATAAACATTGTTACCTACTCAGCAAAAAACCTAAACTTAGCTATTTGAAAATTTGTAAAAAAAATATCTTTTTAAGAATTGTGGAAGCGTCAGTTCCTTACGCTCAAATTGTTTCAACAGTTTTTTGTATTTAATATCAAAGTCCATATATTTCTTCCGTCTGTTTTTTGTTTCTGTAAATAAATTATCAGTTATTTTTCTGTTCCAATATTTACTTTCTTTTCGCAATTTATCTATGAATATGTATAAACTTGGCTTTTTTGGTATGCGGCCTGCATTTATACGCCGATGCCACCCTTGTAACGCGTTAGTTGTGCGGTGTCGTTGGTAGGCGCAACTTAATAAGGATGGTGACATTTTTGGGTACCATTAATTTTCGTAATAACGTCTAAAATTCATCATGTATTGAGTATCTGGAGCTATACTTAAAATGTACCCCCAAGCCGCAGGGATTTGTTCAGCCGGTACCAGTGCTATTATCGCAGCCATTCTTGCAAAATTTCGCCCTTCCCGTGTGCGCAGTAATCCTTTTTTCTCTGCGTGTTTCCATATTGCTGCGTTGTAATGTCTATAACATCCTGTTATTTTTGCTTCAGGAAATACTGATTTCACAGCGTTCATTTGCGCCATTTCATAATCACTCTTAAATGTTTTAATAATTATACCCAATTTTTCTTTTAATATGTTATATAGCCGCGTATATGTCTCTTGGGATTTATTGGGTAGCAATGTATAAATTACTGGGATTATATTTGTACACTTTTTTGTAGATCCAATGTCCAAATGTAAGACATAAAACTGATAAAAAGGTGGCGGAGCTGACATAAACGTGCCATCTGCAAAATAGGATCCGGGTTTCTTCACAATTTTCTTTCCCAAACGTGTTGCAAATACCAAAATTTTTTCACTTTGTCCATCTTCACAAATGAGGAAATTTTTACTTAAAACTTCTGGTACAATTATAGTTTCGGTACTGGTATGTTGTAGTCGATCTACGTTCAAATAAGACTTTCGTGCCCTATATAACGTGTCTTTGATTGATTTAAACAGGAATTCGATAGTGTTCACTATTAGGTATTTTGTTACGAATTTTTTTATCATTTTCTTCGTAAATTTGCTGTATGGGGCGGAAATCTTTGCAAACAATATGTTTTAATAATGTTATGTGTTCTTTAATTATATTTATCTACACTCACAACGTAATGTTCCAAATATGAGTTCAAAAACGAATGCATAAATACATACTTTTTTTTCGTGGATAGGTAAAATTTAAAAAAAAAACCATTACGATTCAACATTTTCCTTCGATTTTTAAACAACTGCATCATAAAATAACTTTTTAATTTTTATAGCACACTTTTTCTTTTTAATTTTTGGCTCGGGCTCATTGACTTAAGTCAATGAGCCAGCTTTTATCTTTGTCTATGTTTGAGCGCGCTGCGCAGTCATTCGAATACGCAATGAGAATATCCGCCATATTGGAATTAACTATTTTTCCACTTATTTTATTTCAACTGTATGAGTGAAGATAAAATAGTGTATGCAACGGCATATAATTAGGTATTAAAACACTCGTGTGATGCTATTATCACACTCGGCTACGCCTCGTGTGATAAACCCACACTCGTGTTTTAATAACCCTTTTTATATGGTCGTTGCATAAACTACTATTATAAATTCCAGTGACTCACATGTATGCACTGATTTCAGTTTAATGATAATTTTTCCTGTTTTGTCTAATGTTAGTGACGCATTACAGTCTCGCCTATTTATGCACCGCCAGAAAGTACTTCCACTTTTATTTGTTTTGCTCTTATGATATCTGTACTCACAATGTATAAGTGTTCTATGTCCTTTTTGATTACGAATGTATTTGATTTCTTGATCCATATTTAAACTCAAATTCACTACTGTTTTCAATAAAAAGTAACAGACAAAATACAGCTCGGCAATAATGAATGACACATACTTTTATGTATTTACCATGTATTTAATAATTATTAATAGACTTGTACATCAATTTATTTTCATGAGTGACATGACACATGACAAATATATAGAAGAATAATGAAAAGAAGATGAAGGAGGTTGTATATCCAACACATACATTTATAAGTTTTTTTCTAACTACCCTCACATATTATTATAAATGTTGCCATCACTGAACTTTAAAATGTACCAAAATATTATTTTTAACTGTATCAAAATATATTTTTTTATTTGGAATAAATACTTAAGTAAATTTAAGTAACAAAATTGTAACATCATAATTGCACTTTAATTTTAATAAATGATTTTTTGTTTTGAAAATCAAAATTTTATTCTTAAGTCCCTGGCGCGACATTTTGCGAAAGAGACATTCTGGGAAAGAGACATTCTGCGAAAGAGACATTTTGCGAACGAGACATTCTGAGAAAGAGACGTTTTACGACCATGGGACATTTTGCGAAAGAGACGTTTTGCGCCTGAGCCCTTTCTCCATGAGGAGTATTAAGCACTTTTTGCAGGTCAAAGCTAACTGTGAGTGTATCGTTGGAAGTTAATTTCTGATGAATTTTAAATCTCTGGTAGCTTGCCTTTTTTTTCTCGAGATGAACAGCCATTTCCTTGATTTCTTTTTCTGATCATAATTCTGTATTTTCAGCTTTTGTACATACGACACATTTGTCTTTTTTTGGTATATGGAATCGAATATTGTAATCATCGTTAAATATTTTGATAAAAACTTTTTCACTTAGATGTAATTTTGAATTATTTTGGCAGTGTTTGAGATAAATCCTGAATAAATTAGTGGCATTTTTAAATTCCTGAGGTAAATATAGACATGAACTCTTTTTACGACAATAATGCGAAGGAACAACTGGAAGGCTTTCGATAAAAACTTTTGCGTATGCTTTATCTTCATCATTATACTTCTGTGCATGGCATGTTTTCTTTTCTACGCTAGACATATTTTCGTGTGCATTTTTTACTGTATATAAAATGTACTTTTGGGTAATATCAAATGTGTGTCAACTTCTTCAACCTGTATTGATAATGTATTCTGCGATTGTGATTATTTAGATAAAGCCATAGTTAATTACCTTCCATCGGATCATAGCGGTCAATTGGTAACATTTAAGTTTAAAGCAGCCTTGCAAAAAATTCAAATACAATATAGGCCAATAACAACAGGTAAACTAGTTAGATTCAATGGTTCCTTACAAAATAAGTTAAATCTTTTGGGCCATAATATTGAGGATGCGAATAAATTTTATGATAATTTATTTTCTGTAGTTCTAAAAGAATTCAACACAACTTTTGAAAATAAGTCTAAAAATACTTTCCCTAAGTATGTATTTAGTGACTGGGCGACTAAAGGTATTAAGATAAGTAGGGAAAGACTATATGAGTTATATGGCCTTAAGCCTTTCATTAATACGGAATCCTTCAATAAATATGTAAACAAATATTCTAAAGTTTTCAGAAATACCTGCAAGGTAGCAAAAGCTCTGTATATTAGCAACAAGATCAAATCGGCAGATAACAAAATAAAGACAGTTTGGAAAGTTATTAATAATGAAACATGGAAGAATAAAGTACGAAACACTGATTTTTTACTGGAGACTGCACATGGTGCCATAAGCTCTAATCTAGAAGTAGCTCAAGAATTTGTAAATTTTTTCTCCGAAATACCATCGAAAACTACTGAACCTTTAAATTCTTCACCAGAGGTCTCATTTAGTTTATTAAGAGCAAACGTTCCAGGTTGTACGGTTGAATTCCAATTCCAACATATCAACCCTATGACAGTTATAAAAACTTTCCGGCAAATTAAAATCAAATTGACCGAAGACATATGGGGAATGTCTATCAAAGTGTGCACGTCCATAATTGAGACCATAGCACCATACTTGGCTTTAATATTTAATCTATGTGTGGACCAAGGAGTCTTTCCGGATATAATGAAATACAGTAAAGTTATACCACTTTTTAAGTCCGGCGACAGCACAGACACCAATAATTATAGACCTGTATCCGTATTGCCGGTTTTCAGCAAAGTGTTTGAAAAAGTAATGCTCAATCAAATGCTCATTCATTTTAACATCAATAAAATCTTACACGATCAACAGTATGGTTTTACCAAAGGTCGTTGTACGACTGATGCTGGTGTCACGTTATTAAAATACATATATACAGCGTGGGAAGAGGCGCAAGATGCCATAGGAATCTTTTGTGACCTCTCCAAGGCATTTGACTGTGTAAATCACGAAACCTTGCTCCTAAAACTAGAACATTACGGTCTAGGTAAACTTGCACTCAGCTTAGTGAAGTCTTATTTAAATGATAGACAGCAGCAAGTTCAAATAAACGGTGTTAATTCAAGGGGTTTAAAAGTCAAAATGGGGGTACCACAAGGCTCAATATTGGGTCCTTTCCTCTTTTTAGTATATATTAATGATCTACTCCATCTTTTAAAAAATCAACCACAAATGGTATTATTTGCTGATGATACGTCCTTAATTTTTAAGATAGATAGACGTTCTACAAATCTTGACGATGTAAATAAAGCCCTACAGCAGGTCCAAAATTGGTTCACTGCTAATAATTTAGTATTAAATGGGAAAAAAACTAAGTGTATTAGATTTGCTTTACCGAATGTCAAAAGTAATAATTGCGATATTGTATTGAACAAAGAGAAACTTGAATTCGTCGAAAACGCGGTTTTCCTGGGGATCACGCTTGACTCAAGGCTACAATGGGGTCCTCATTTAACATCTCTTGCGGGACGGCTAAGTTGAACAGCATATTGTGATTGACTCGCGCTCGTTCGTAGCATACAGACGTATTCGTTAGCAATTTTTAATTAACACAGTAAAAATAGTGACCTAGATTAGTGCATTAGCATTGTAATGCAATTTTAAATTTTTGCCTAGAGTTAAGTTTTAGTAAATATAATGAAAACTTAGAAATAGTGAACTTTTTATAAAATATAATGGATAACAGCCCGTGTAATCCATGTGGTCGAGTGCAGCCCTCCACCTCGCCGGAGAAGACGACGACGAAAAATCCAGTCCAATCAGTTGAAGTTGCGTCCACGCCCGAGATACAAAAATGGATGTCATCCATTGAGCAGCACTTAAATGAGATTTGCTCTATTGCTACGGATGGAAAACTCAACTCAGAACAAAAATTGAAAATATCCAACATATGCCGCAAAATAGGATCTGGTACCTCGCAGATGGCAGTGCTATACAAATCCCTGAAGCAGAAAGCCGTTCAAGCATACAATATGGTGGATGACTTACAAGAGAAGCGGAACTTGTCGGAACACATTTCGGAGCTCAAACAGACGATTAAGGATTCTCGCTCTTCTGAAAATGTTTCTTTTGCCGACATGGTGAAGAAGGGAACTAGTGATTACGTTCGACCGAACAATTTTAGCTCTGTGGCCATTTATCCCAACGACAAATTCAAATCAAGCGATGAAACAAAAGACCTCGTGCAAAAAATCATACACCCAGAGCAAATAAAGCTGCATGTTCGCGGTCTCCGCAAAACGAAAAATGGAGGCGTAATTATTAGTACGGAGACCAAACACGACGCAGAAAAATTAAAGCAAGCAGTCCAGCGCTCTACTTCTGGACTTACCGCCGACGAACCCAGCAAGCGCAAACCCCGGATCGTGGTCGTTGGAGTGCCGACTTCCATGTCTGAAAATGAAGTCTTCAAGTGCATTTTTGAACAAAACGTAGACGACAAGTTTTCTGGCATGTCCTTGGAATCCTTCTTGACCTTTGTAAAATTAAGCCACAAGTCTGGGAAGAGAGATGCGGTGACCTGTAACTACGTTATTGAAGTACCAGCTAATTTACGTAAAGCCCTAATCGCTCAATCGAGACTTTTTATAAACTGGACTTCCTGTCCTGTCAGGGACTTTACATTGGTGACTCGGTGCTATAAATGCCAACAATATGGTCATGCAGCAAAAACGTGCAGAGAGGTTAATTCTATGTGTGGTCATTGCGGTGAAGCAGGTCACACTATGTCAGAGTGCGCAAAGAAAACTGAAATGCCGAAATGTGCAACTTGCTCTCGCTTTAAAAAACCCAGCAACCATAGAACAGGAGATGCTGAATGCCCTGCAAGGAAGATAGCGGAATTGAGATACATCAACTCCGTCGATTATGAGGGCGCCTAGAGCGTCATACTCAAGGCCAGATTTCCTATACTTACACCTGGTGCTGATTCAACAAAAACATACCACTGTGATGACCTACTTCCCCTGAATTTGTTGCCGTCTACGTGAATTAACCGCCCATTGCAAAATCAAATACAATAAAACACATGAGTTGATTTGAACAAATTCTGCAACATTGACCGAGTTAAAACTGCTGACGCTAATATAGTACACCTTGTGTATGAGTAAATAATTAAGTGTTAGAAACAATTTAACGTAAACTAAACTTAGCTAGGAACCATCTATTTAAGATCTTTTTTTGTTTATGAATTTTATGTGAAATCTGTTTAATTAAGTAAATTAGGTTAATCAAATAAATTAATATAACTCATTAACTATTTTAATATTAAGTAAATATTGTTAAAAAAACTCGACGATTCTTAGTGCATTGTTTGAGCCCTTGCCGCCTGTGATACAGGACCCTCCTAGTACAGGTATCTAACATTGTTCGACCTATATAACTATCTAAGATTTATAATTCTATTGTACCAATTTGAATTTTTGAATAAAGATTTATTATTATATGCTGTCAGAAAAATCCGTCAATTTACTGATACAGATACCGCGAGGCTGGTCTATTTTAGTTACTTTCATAGTATCATGTCTTACGGTATCTTATTATGGGGACGTGCTGCAGACATCGAATCTATATTTATTCTGCAGAAAAGAGCCATCAGAGCCATATATAATCTGGGTCGGCGCGATTCCCTAAGGGAACTGTTTAAAGATATTAACATCATGACGGTACCTTGTCAATACATATACGAAAATATAATGTATGTTCGGAAAAATCTCCATCTTTTTAGTAAGATTAGTGACAGGCATAATTTTAATACTAGAAATAAGAACAAATTAGATCAACCCCGATTCAGATTGGCTAAAGTACACACTTCTTTTATGGGGTACTGTGTTAAATTTTATAATAAAATACCATATGATATTCTCGGACTGAATGAGAGAAAATTTAAAACATGCATTAAACGCACACTATGTAGACAGGCATATTATAAACTGGAAGATTATATCCTTGATAAAAATGCTTGGCTAAATGCCGGTCCTGCTCCACAGCCTCAGCCGCTTGGTTCCACTAGTTAGGATTTTATATTTGGAGGAGATGCTCACCCTTTTTTATTTTACTTTTTACGTTTAATAATAATAATATTCCACATTTCTATAATGTTTGGAATACACTTTTACTTTTCTGTTCTTACCAATTGATATTTATAGTTTTATATAAAGTAGAAGCATTTTTTATTTTGGAATCCTGTAAATGTGAGGACCATGGAGCCTTTTTATGTTAATAGATGGTTTCCTTGTTTGACATGAATGAGCAGGGGCAGTTGAGGGTTTGTCATGCTCACTCGAATGTCTCGCTGATGGTGGCGCGTGTATCGGATCATTCGGTTCCCTTCAAAATGGTTGAGCTGAATGGTGCTGATGCAAGCGTCATGTTCGTGAACGGGCGCCATCAGTGGAGACTGGTCATCTCTTAGCTGTCGCTGGCTTATTTCAATAGTTTATTTGATACTTAGAATTCTTTTTTTTTTCTCTCTTCCTTTACATTGTTCTCACATATAGAATCAACAAAGATAATGTAACCAGGATTATTGTAAATCATAAAATGGTTTAAAAGAGTGTCCGTGGAGTTTCTTGCACGTTCTTCTCCATAGAGATCTACGCTTTGGAACGTGCAAATAGCTTCATGTTTTTGACTGACTGACTCTGACAATTCAAAAGTACCTGTAAATGGTTTATTTGAAATAAATGCTTTGACTTTGACTTTGACTTTGTGTTAATCAAAAATTTTTGACAAACTGGTCTAGATCCTTCACCTTCGTTTATAACGTACTCAAATGTTTGGCCTCTTCTGCTTTCTACTGATTTAGTCTTTTTTCTTTTGATTGGAATCGGTTGTGCACATCTTATGATCCAGTCTTTTCGACGTTGAACATCTAGAGTCCCGAAATAGTTAAACAGGCTCATTCTTCTATTCTCTGATACTTCGTAACATTTTCTAGCACATACATTAGGTAAACATGGATTATTTTTCATTAACTTCTCCTCTATCATACTTCCTGACCTTGTTTCATACGACTGACCAGAATTTTTTTGTCGTTTCCTTAGCTTGCTTTTATTTTATTTTTTGGTTTTGACTTTAGTTAAATTTTCTTTAATTGTCTTTTCATTCTTATTTATTATTTGCTTCTTTTTCGTACACTTTTTCTTTTTAAAGTCAAAGTCAAAGTCAAAGCATTTATTTCAATTAGACCATTTACAGGCACTTTTGAATTGTCAAGGTCGGTCGGTCAAAAAAAAAAAAGATGAAGCTATTTGCACGTTCCAAAGCGTAGATCTCTATGGAGAAGAACGTGCAAGAAACTCCACGGACACTCTTTTAAAAATAAGTTTTTGTTACAAAATTATGGTTACATCATTCATATTGAAATTATACATATATGTGAGAACGATGTAAAAGACGTGCAGGATAGTCCGGAGTAAAAAAGAAACAATTCAAAGAAATAATTAAAATAGACCATGGCAGCCGAGAGATGACCAGTCTCAGCTGACGGCGCCCGTTCACGAACATGACGCATACGCTAGCACCATTCGGCTCGACCATTTTTAAGGGAGCCAAATGATCCAACGCAAACGCCACCATCAGCCAGACTTTTGAGTGAGCATGACATCCCCAATCGCCAGGGTACATTCAAGTCAAAGACCTACCCAAAATGATAATTATAGTTTAAATTTGAGGGACCTACATAGTACTCACACATGTGCCGTTAATGCATGAAATTACACAATGCTAAATAAATTGAGTCTATACAATAAAAAAAAAAAATAATAATATTGCATTCTTACAATCTTCATCCGGTCCAACAATATTTCCAAATGCTAACAGATTACTTTGTGCGCCCTAATGGCTGTGGAGCAGGACCAGCATTGAGCCAAGCATTTTTATCTTCAATATACTCCCCTAACTTATAATATGCTTGCCTGCATAGTGTGCGTTTAATACAAGATTTAAATTTAGTCTCATTTAGTTCTAATATATGGGGAGGTATTTTATTATAACATTTTAAACAGTACCCCATAAAAGATGAGGCTACTTTAGCCAGTCTGAAACCTGGTTGAACTAATTGGTCCCTATTTCGAGTACCATAATTATGTCTGTCGCCTCTTTTACTAAAAAGATGTAAATTCTTTCTAACATACATGATGTTTTCGTAAATGTATTGACAAGGTACCGTCATGATGTTAATATTCTTAAACAGTTCCCTTAAAGAATCGCGCCGGCCGAGTTTGTATACGGCTTTAATGGCTCTTTTCTGCAGAATAAAAATAGACTCGATGTCTGCAGCCCGTCCCCATAGTAGTATACCGTAAGACATGATACTGTGAAAGTAACTAAAATAGACCAGTCTCGCGGTATCTACATCCGTATATTGGCGGATTTTCCTGACAGCATATGCTGCTGAACTTAGCCGTCCTGCAAGAGATGTTAAATGAGGACCCCATTGTAGCCTTGAGTCAAGAGTAATTCCCAGGAAAACCGTTTTATCGACGAATTCAAGTTTTTCCCCGTTCAATACTATGTCACAATCACTGCCTCTGACATTTGGTAAGGCAAATCTTATGCATTTCGTTTTCTTTTCATTTAGAACTAAATTATTGGCAGTAAACCAATTTTGGACTTGCATTAGGGCGTTATTTATGACGTCAAGATTATTGGTTCGTCTATTTATCTTAAAAATCAAAGAGGTATCGTCGGCAAACAACACCATATCAAGTTTTTGTTGCAATAAATGGGGCAAATCATTTATATATACTAAAAATAAAAAAGGACCTAAAATTGAGCCCTGGGGAACCCCCATTTTCACATTTAATCCCGACGAATTGACACCGTTTACTTGAACTAACTGCTGTCTATCATTTAAATAAGATTTAACAAGGCTTAAAGCTGTTTTGCCCAGCCCGTAATGCCCAAGTTTCAGAAGTAATGTCTCGTGATTTACACAATCAAACGCCTTAGATAGGTCACAGAAGATGCCTATGGCATCTTGTGCCTCTTCCCACGCATTAAAGATGTGCTTCAATAAGGTAACACCAGCGTCAGTCGTGCAACGTCCTCTGGTGAAACCATACTGTTTATCATGCAAGATGTTATTGGTGTTAAAATGATAAAGCATCTGATTAAGCATCACTTTTTCAAATACCTTGCTGAACACTGGCAACACGGATACTGGTCTATAATTGTTTGTGTCTTTACTATCCCCGGATTTGAAAAGTGGTATCACCTTACTGAATTTCATTAGGTTCGGAAAGACACCTTGATCGACACACAAATTAAATATTAAAGCTAAGTAAGGCGCTATAGTTTCAATAATTGAGGTACACACTTTGATAGACAATCCCCATAAATCCTCGGTCAATTTAACCTTGATTTGCTTGAAAGCTTTCATTACTGTTATGGGGTTTATATGCTTGAAATTAAATTCAGTCGGGCAGGCTGAAACATTTGCCTGTAACAAATCAAAAGCAAGCGAAGGTGACGAATTCAAGGCTTCAGTAGTTTTAATTGGAATACTGGTAAAGAAATTTACAAATTCTTGAGCAACTTGTTGGTTATCGCTAATAAGACCCTGAGTGGTCTCCAATGTGTAATCAGTGTTATGTCTTTTGTTCCTGTTTGTTTCATTATTTATAATTTTCCAAACAGTCTTTATTTTATTGTCTGCTGTTTTCACCTTATTGCTTATGTAAAAAGCCTTAGCTACCTTACAAGTATTTTTATAAATTTTTGAGTAGGTAGCTACATACTTATTAAAAGTTTCAGTGTTAATATAAGGCTTAAGGCCATATAGTTCATAAAGTCTATCTCGACTTTTTCTGAGTCCTTTAGTCGCCCAGTCACTAAATAAAAACTTAGGGCAAATAGTTTTAGTTATTTTTTTAAAAGTGTTATTGAACTCAGTTTGGACAACAGAAAAAAATTCTTTATATAAAATATTACCATTGTTCATTGTGAAGCCCTGACTACTTAACTTGCTGCCTAAAGTGCTGTTAAATTTGTTTAATTTACCGGCTGTTATTGGTCTTGTTTGTATCTGCACTTTTTGTAATGGTATGGTAGACTCAAAAGTTACCGTTAGCCCACTGTGATCAGAAGGGACACAATTTACAATGGCTTTTTTTAAGTAGTTGCAGCAACAAAAAACATTATCAATGCATGTAGCAGTCGTTGCCGTTGATCGGGTTGGTTCTATGAACACATTTGATAAATTGAATGACTTAAAGAGATTTAAAAAGCGACTGCTATCTGAATTACTTTCTAAAATATTTATATTGAAATCTCCACAGACAATCAAAAGTTTATTACCAGTTGCAAGTTTTGTCAAAACATCTTCCATCACTGACTCAAAAACAGAATAGTTTTGATAATTAGGGGGTCTGTAAACGCACACTATGACATGCTTATCTAGCTCAACACAGGACAGTTCAATGTTATGTTCAACCGACAGTTCAATTATATCTTTTCGAGTTTTAAATTTTATAGACCGTTTTATTAAAATAAGTGAACCCCCACGCAGCATTGATTTTCGGTTAAAACAACTGCCCAAACTGTAATTATCATAATTAATTAACATTTCAGAATCCTTTAACCAATGCTCAGTAATACAAACTATGTCAAACATTGATTTTTCTAAAAATAATTCAAATTCCAATTGCTTCGAAGAAAAGCCTTGTATGTTTTGAAGGTATAAAGTAAAGGATTTCTGATTAGCTCCATTTATATTAGTGCTAGAAGATACCTTGTTGTTGATAAGTTGAGCTAAATTGCATATGGTACCATCTGTTGTCTTATTGCCTAGTTTAAATTGTTTGAGCTAGCAACCAAGGCATTAGTACTACTACTAACTGTGGTGCTAATACTTGAGTACTTCGACATACTAATTATGTCTGAGTTAATATTAAAAGCTAATAGCCTCGCTATTTGACGTCTAAAACTAATGGGCAGATACACGGTATTCCTTGTCGACTTAAGTTTATCAACAAAATTGTTGATGTCAAAAAATAAAAGCTTGTCACTATGGTGACTTACTAAAAATTGCATATGCATATTTAGCTTGTGTATGTAATTATTTTGCCTATATGATAAGTGCTCAAAGTATGGAAAAGCACACAAAATTATCTTTCTACAATTAATCTTCAAAAGTTCAGTGATACTATCTGTGATACCATCATTTGTTAGGTTTGAACTATTTCCTACAATTATAGTTATTATAGAATTCATATCATATTTATTCTCAGATATAGATGCTAGTATGCGTTGGTAAGAAGACTGAGGTGTACAAAAGTTTTGAGAAGGAAAAGGAAGGCTGTTTCTAACCAATTTCCCTAACCCTCTTCCTATACTGTCTGAAAACATTATTGACTGTAAACAAACCTTGCTACTACAAGTGGAAGAGGAACTACTATTTGATGAAAGTACCACTTGAGATGAATCTTGCTCAATATCAGAAATGTTTTGGAAGGGGATACAATCCTGAGTACCCATAGCCTGGGACGGGTCCTCCGTTACCACAGGCTGGAGGATTTTCTGACAGGTGCACTTGGTGTTGCTAAGAGTCAGCAAGTCTACTCTGTCGACTAACTCGTTTGTAGCAAGGATATGTTCCTTAATTTGGTTTTTAGAACTTACATATTTACTATAAAGAGACTTTAATTTATACTCAAGATTTTGAATTTCAGACTGTAAGCGTTGAGTATCAATTTCATAAATATTTATACTATCTTCTAACTTAATTTGGTAATTACTCAATTTATTGATGAGAGTAACACGTTCTTTCCTCAATTGTATATTTTTGGAAAAGTGTTTTTGTTGTTTTTTGAATTTATTGCATTTTTTAATGATTTTATTCAGTCTTGCATATTTTTTTATTTTATTCTGACTAAATTTAAGATTATTGTTGTGTTTTAATAAAGAATCTTCAGTTAGATCTATTGTTATTAAGGAAGGTGGATTACAATTAGAATGTAATACTAACTCATTGTATAAATGAGTAGTTTCCCTAACCTGAGCACAGTTTTTTTATTATTCTCGTCGTCGTTTTTTTATTCTCACTATCAATTGAACTCTCGGACTCATTCATGCTCCAAAGATCGGAACTACCTGCTGAAAAGTTTTCTTTATCAGAAAGATAATCAACGTATGATTTTAATATCTTATTAGGAAATTTCTTACTAGGTTTAGGGTTTACAGAATCCATATCATGATCACTGGTGTCAGTTATTGGATCAAAAAAACATGTATCAAACATATTGATAAGCGAAGGAGAGCCCTTATTCTCTTCTTTATCCTCAGATTCATGATCAAAGTCCACTGTTTTCAAAGAAGTGTACACCTGAGGTTGATGAAATAATGTAGATTGGTCATCATTGTCTATTACTATTTCAGTAATGTCACGGGAATGATGTGCCCGTGGTTCATTTATGACGTTATAAGGAGTAGTTTGAGTTATGTTATTTATGTCAGGTTCAGGTGCAAAGACAACATCAGGCGTAGACATGTCCTGGATACCATCAGCGGTAAGTTTCTCGCCATTAGAATTTGTCTGAGTGATCTTATTTATTTCAAGTTCAGGTGCAAAGACAACATCACCAGTAGGCATGTCCTGGATAACATCAGCGGTAAGTTTCTTACCAGTAGAATTGGTCTGAGTGATCTTATTTATTTCAGGTTCAGGTGCAAAGACAACAGCACCAGTAGGTATATCCTGGATACCAGCAGCGGTAAGTTTCTCGCCATTAGAATTAGTCTGAGTAGTCTTCTTTATTTCAGGTTCAGGTGCAAAGACAACAGCACCAGTAGGTATGTCCTGGATACAAGCAGCGGTAAGTTTCTCGCCATCAGAATTAGTCTGAGTAGTCTTCTTTATTTCAGGTTCAGGTGCAAAGACAACAGCACCAGTAGGTATGTCCTGGATACCAGCAGCGGTAAGTTTCTCGCCTTTAGAATTAGTCTGAGTAGTCTTCTTTATTTCAGGTACTGGTGCAAAGACAACAGCACAAGTAGGTATGTTCTGGATACCAGCAGCGGTAAGTTTCTCGCCATTAGAATTGGTCTGAGTAGTCTTCTTTATTTCAAGCTTAGGCGCGAAAACAACAGCACTCGGAGGCATATGCTGGATAACATCAGCGGTAAGTTTCTTGCCAGTAGAATTAGTCTGAGTGATGTTATTTATTTCAGGTTCAGGTGCAAAGACAATATCACCAGTAGGCATGTACTGGATAACATCAGCGACGTCAGTGGTAAGTACTTCGTCAAAAAGAGTGGCCTGAGTGTTCAATTCTTGTGATTTTCGGCTTTGACATATTGCAAGTGGTGGTGGTAATGATATTATACTATTATTAGTGAGAACTACAGAACTTTCACCAAACTTAGCCGATCGTAAATATTTTTTCAGTTGCCTTTTGGAAACTTTTTCATTTTGTTTAATAGTTACATTGCTTTGTTGTCGATTAATATTATTATTAGAAAATAAGATTGCATTTTCACAATAATTTTCTTCATCTCTATCATCTATTACTTCACTACTGTTAGCAGAAGATTGAGGAGAGTTACCAATAGGACGCTGTGTTTTCCCGAAAAAATAAAGTGAGTAAGCCTGCAGTTATCGTATAAATGTTTAGATAAAAAGTAGCCTGTGTTAAACCAGGTATATACCCAGTCAGATGTCTACATATCAAATTTCATTCGTACAAAAACATTTTTACACGTCATACTTTCGATATTATCAGCATTATCAGCCTTCTAATGTTCCCACTGCTGGGACACAGGCCTCCTCTCTTTCAGAGGAATTGAGCTGTAAACCATCACCTGGGCTTTGCCTTTATATTAGGGTGATATTAATTCCAATTAATTTAACTTACATGACATTCATATTATCTTCAATCATTGTTTCTTCAGAAATTAAACGTTCATTTTCAGTACTTTTACTTCTTTGATCAGCATCACAATAATTCTCAGCATCGGCTCTAAAATAGTATAATATCAAATCAATAGGTAGTAAATCGAAGTTCTATGTATAAGTCTATTGGGTCGAATCGGCACATAAATATTTGTATTTATAAGTGTGACGATAACTCGCGAAACCTTTATCCGATTTGAATTAAATATTGTAAATTTGTAGTTTGGTTCAATAGAATTTGCAACTACGAAGATGAGCCAAATCGATTCAAGGGATCTGAATATTATGTAGATCGCAAGCTACGATTCGCGCGCTAACCACTAGTAGTAGTTTTAATGTGTACCCAGACTGACGTCGTAAAGGACATCATAGCAAACAAAATCTTGTTATGATGTCCTTTACGACCAATACTTGAATCCCCTTACTTATAAATGACTAGCAGCTTAGGTACTTATAAACTTTTATTAGTTATTTTTACCGTGACATGAAATTACAAAGTTGATAGACGTTAACAACACCAACAACAACAACCCAACCAACCAACCAACCTACCAACCAACCTTTCTTAATTTATCTCAATAATGATTATTTTTCCCATACCTACCTAAATGTAGATAAAAACTTTCTCAGGCGGCTTGATTAATAAATTGAAGCAATAGGCAACGTAAAAAAATCTGAGAATAGTACCAGAGTTAATTTTATTCCAGCCCACAGACTGTTCTTCAAATAATTATAAATTAATCAGTAGGTAGCAAAATTCAGATCTCACACATAACATCCTAGGCTTTTTCAAAATAATGTTATTTTCAATGTAATTTAATCAGAATAGTAGACTACGGATGAAATCGTTCACTTTAATTACATTACCTACTGACATTAAATTATTGTGATTATGTTACCGTAACATTTTGCTTTGGTGCCGCGATATTGAGTCAACTTTCCTTATTCTAGATTCTAAAGAATTCCACAGCTTCTTTCATTTTTCCGCCATTGTTATGCAATTTTTTACACAAAATAAACACGTCCACTCACTGCCGATATCACATTCGCACAAAATGGCGTTTGGAAATGGATCGTATGAGTCGCGGTCCTCCCGCACCCGTTACTTACACCCCCGTTGCCCTAGGCATCGTGCCTCCGCGCAATTTGTCGTCACGGGTCGTAACCTGTCGCACGCTTATTTGCGCCATCGGCAATAAGAACGAGACAAAAACTATATTTGTGAATTTGTTAAAATTAGGGTCGTAAAGGACAATAAATAAAACAAACGTCATTTACGACCTAATTACGAAAGTTAAAGCAAAGCATAGATTTGGTCGTAAAGGTTTCGATTATCAAATAACATGTTTACGACCTCTTTATTTGTAATAATGAATATTGTTTATAATGTCGTATAAAAAGTTAAATTCAAAAATGAGGATTACGACCTGTAAAATAATTAAAACATGACTTTACGCTCCGTATTGTAAAATATTTTTACGATACATCCCTAACAGTAAAAAAAATCGCGCTAGAGATGTTGGAAAGCCAGGTCGTAAGAAGCTTTTTTTAGAGATAGAATTTTTTTTAAACTACCAATCGATAGAGCTCGCGACGCTAATTTCAAATATATATATGTTACTGTAAAAACCCGAACTGCGGTCAATCTTAGGTTTTACCGGTAAATCCTAAGATTTACCAAGTCCGAATTGTTCTACAATAATAAAAAATTTCGGACTTTTACTGGCCATTCAGTTGGTAAATCTTAGGTTTTACCACAGATACCGTTAAAAGTTAGTTTCAGAGTAAAAATATGCAGTTAATAATCAGAAATTACTATTTATTCAACAGTACTATAATTTATTTTTTATTTATTTATTTATTATTTTATTATATACTTTATTGTACACCTCACATCAATCACAAGTAAATTTTTTTTTAAAACAAGTGTACAATGGGCGGTCTTATCGCACAGGGCAATCTCTTACAGACAACCTTAGGATGGACTGAACGAAAGAAGTTAGATTTAGGGCGGTCAGTGTACAAACATCATAAATAATATTAATTAGACATAATAATATAAAATAAATATATACAATACTAAAAAAAATATACTAATAAATATCTATATATAATTGGGAAAGGAGAAAAAAAAGTTATAGTGAGAGGTAATGCTCCTTCACCAATTTTTTAAACGTTGGTAGCGTTTGAGAACGCCTCACATCAATGGGTAATGCATTCCACAAACGAGCTGCCTGAATAGTGAAAGATTTGTCAAAGAAAGATGTGGAATGCATACGAATACTTAATTTAAGATTCTCCGATGATCTCAAGGACCTAGAATGTGTGTCACAAAGAAACTGAAAGCGTTCTTTAAGATAAAAAGGAGTAGAAGGATTAAATAGTACATTATAAAGCAGAGAAAGGATGTGGGCATTCCGGCGAAGACGAATAGGAAGCCATTTGAGCTTAGTACGAAATTCGGAAACGTGGTCATACTTGCGTAAGCCAAATATGAACCTGATACAAAGATTTTGAAGTCGCTCAAGCTTGTCCAATTGTTCTTGGGTGAGATCAATATAGCTGGCGTCAGCATAGTCCAAGATTGGGAGAAGAAGACATTGTGCTATGGCAATTTTAGTGGTGATGGGAAGAAAATTACGAAGGCGTCTCAGGGAGCCCGCTGAAGCAAACAGTTTGCAGCTGACCTCCTACAGTTGTTTAGTCCAGGAAAGAGTGTCGTCGATATAAATCCCCAAGTTCTTCACAATGTGAGTTAAAGGAATTATAGTGTCATTGAAAGAAACCTGGGGAAGTGACGACCAATCAATCCTAGAGACGGTCCGGGAACTACCAACAACAATCACTTGCGTCTTTGCTGGATTGATCTTCAGCCCAAACTCAGTGCTCCATTCACCTATTCAAGCCAGATCTCTATTAATAGTTTCAATCGCATCTGATAGCTCACCAAGAGGGGCTTGGGTGTAAATTTGGAGGTCATCAGCATACAGGTGGTAGAAAGAAGATAGTCGTTGAGTGATACCATTAATAAAAAGTGCGAAAAGTAGAGGAGATAACACGCCACCCTGCGGCACACCGGCAGAGGTGTCACACCAAGAAGAGAAAGATTCTTCAATGCAAATACGCTGCCGGCGGCCAAACAGGTAACTATGAAACCAGTCAATTACCGAAGGAGATATGTTAAAAGAGCAAAGAATTCCAAGCAAAATATCGAAGTCAACCATATTAAAAGCATTGCTAAAGTCAAGCAAAGCGAGTGCCGTTAACTTTCCCATTTCCATGCCTGACCTGATATCGTCAGTAATATGCACGAGGGCTGAGGTAGTGCTGTGTCCAGGACGAAAACCAGATTGAAAGGGATTCAGCAGATTTTGCTTGGAAAGGAATGTGCTAAGTTGCTGATGGACGAGTTTTTCAAGGACTTTGGATAGGAATGGGAGAATGGAAATAGGACGATAGTCAGAGAAAGATGCAGGATGTGATTTTTTAGGTAAAGGAATAACTTGGGCATCTTTCCAGGCTTGTGGGAAGACCCTACTGGAAACAGAGAAGTTGAGGATGTAAAGGATTACCGGAAGAATGTTATCGAGGATTGGAATAATCATCTTACGGCTGACACAGTCACTACCCACAGCGTTGGATGTAATTGATAAAATGCTCTTTTTAACATCACAAGCAGTGAATTGAGTTATGACAAAAGGGGAATAATCAGGTATCGGCCGTTTTGAAAGATGACTTAGTGTAGCAGCTTTGGTGGCCCTATCCAGTAAGGGCGAAGTAGAAAAATGACTATTGAGTAAGTTGAGATCTAAGTCTTTAGGAATCCTTTCATGAGGCTTTTTTCCGATACCTATTGATTTGAGAAAATTCCAGACCTTAGCTGGATCACTGTTTTGAACAGAACTATGGATATATTGGCGGTTTGCGTTCCTACACACCTTGCTGCAGTGGTTTCTGATTGCGACGTATTTTTCCCTGTTGGTGTCGTTGGGCCGAATTTTAAATTTATACTTCGCGGCTGCTTTTTTGCTTAGCAAAAGTTTTATCTCGTCAGTAAGCCATGGCGCTGGTAGATGCTTTACTCTCACAGCCCGAATAGGCGCATGTGTGTCGTAAAGCCGTATCAGGGTAGAAGTTAAGATTTCAACTTGTTGGTCGACTGACGAGGATGTGACAAGAGACGTCCAGTCAATTTTGCTGGCATCCTCTCGAAGACGGTCAATATTCATCCCATCAAAATTGCGAAGCAAAAGAGTTTTGGACTTATGCTTAGGTGGGCGAATTTTAAAGGAGGTAAAAACTAGGTCATGATATGAAAAGGCGTCAGCAGAACATTGACCATGTTTAGCGACGTGATCGAGAGATGAGACAAAAATAAGATCAAGAAGTGAGGGAACGGAGTTAGGAAAATGGTGAGTGGCACCTAGATCGAGAATAGAGAGATTGGAAGATTCAATAGTACGGCGAAGAGAATTAGATCGAGAGTCATTTTTAAGGAGGCATGTATTAAAGTCGCCCATAATGATGCTATGACTGTAAGAGGGGATTAAGGCTTCTAAAATACGTTCAAAAGAAGAGAAAAAATTAATTCGAAGAGAAGGACAGTAGTAGACCCCAAGGAGAATCTTAGAATGATGTAGTTCAACTTCCAGGAAAAGATGCTCGCCGGCGCTCGGCGGAGGCGGCTGAGTGGACATGCCAACAATAGAAAAGGAAATATAATTTCGAAGGTAAATGGCCACCCCACCACCACCACCGACCGCGCGATCGTTCCTGATGAGTTGGAAACCTGGAAGAGAGTAGGAAGAAGACGGAAGACAAGGCTTTAACCATGACTCAGAAACAAGAATCGCATGAATATTCTTACATTCAAAATTTGCCAGCATATCAGCGAAATGAGCCGGAATACTCTGGGCATTTATGTGGACTACATTAAAGTTCTTGGAGACATCGGAAAATACGGAGACGAGAGTGTCGGCTAAAGAAGGAACACTTACGAAGCTTTCATCATCACTATTTGAAGAAAAAAAAGTGTCACTATCACTGCTACAGCCAGGGCTGAGCATATATATAAAATAAAATAAATAACTAAAACAAAAACAAAACAAATAACGATAAAAAAAAAGTTTACGTCCACCTGCCAGTTGTGCTTTACACAAGAGTGAATGTGAAAAATAATACAAAACTTTTGATTTTGCAGACCAGGTATAAAAATAAATAAAAGTTCAAGTTTACTTACAAAACTAACAGAAAACCAAATAAATAAAAGTAGGACCGTGTTTCCCCATTCTTCCCCCATTTTCCCATTTTTCTTATTAGCTAAGTCTTAAAACATGTTTAGCATGCTTTAGAAAAATAAAATGCAGAAAAAAGTAACAACATAAAATTTACGTCTCACCCGTTATATAAATAAAATTATAACACCTACTTTGGCTAAGTAAGCTAAACAGTCTTTTGATAATAATTTCGTTATTCGGCACAATCATTATTATTATTCTTTAAGTATTCATCTTTTAAACTTATTTTTTAAATATTTCTTAAAAAAATACAGGCAAAAAAAACATTTAAAATATAAAAAAATACTAGTCCATCGGCATCGGGAACAAGGTCCAATATAATAGTAGATTTCTCCATTCTCCTCTTTCATTTGTGCAATGTGCAATCTGTTTTTCGGGGGGATTATACACTAACCGCTAGTCGAGCGAGACACGAGTTGACACGACCATTTTAATCTTTGATTTCGGGCATTTACCGGTGTCTACGGTAAAACCTAGGATTTACCGACTGAATACCGGTAAAGTCCGAAATTAAAGATTATTTATAGAACAATTCGTACTTTTACCGGTGAGACTTGGTAAATCTTAGAATTTACCGGTAAATCCTAAGATTGACCGCAGTTCGGACTTTTACAGTAACATATATAACTCATTTTCGGCAAATGTCCATTACGACAATTGAAATTTCCGGTGTCGAGTTGATTAACTCGAATAAAGACATTTTGTACGCGTATGTGTTTCAACAGTATTTCAATGTGTGCTGTCGTTTTCCATATTAAAGGCTTCAATTGGCATAAATTGCAAAAAGCAGCGTTTATCGGGTAAGTCGGTATAGATCGCCAGTCAGGGGTTAAAAACAGTTTCATTAAGTACTAAAAAAAAAACTTTTTTTGATACTCATATCAACTTTTAGTTAAAAAAAGAATTGCCTTGACGAAGTTTATAAAGAGGAATTGAATTTAAGAGATCAAAAACCAATTTTGGTCCAAGTTGGTACTGAAATGATCTCTTTCTATACCTATATTATAATAATGGTAATTTTTTCGCCACTAAAGCTCATAAATTTTCCAAAACAATAAAATAGAATAATGCTTGAGTTTAAAAAACTAATACTCGTTTAATATGTCATACTTATTCAAATAAACACTTTTCATAACAAACACTTTACATAAAATAAACAAAATATAATCTTTACAAAAGAAATGGTAGTAATGCTTACTTTTTGACTTAGTAATTAGTACTTGAGATGAAAATTTTATTTGTTTTGCATTTACAAAATTTTGTAACTGGCCGCAATAAAATTAATTACTTAAACATGATATATAGTAATATGATAAATGTATATCATGTATGATATAAAGGCAAAGACGCTACCTTTGCATTATTTATCATTCAATTAAATATGTATTAACTTAATTTTGGTAACTGTTTTGGCACTGGTTCAAATTGTATTTAAATAACCCTAATAGGAAAAATCAAATATTTAAAAAATGTAACAGCTTTGGCAGTGATTATATATAACTAAGAAGGCTTTTCTATCACTGGAAAAGCTTCATCAACTTTCTTAATCCAAAGTAGGTAAGTACTTACTAAAATAGACCCCTGTCTATATTAAATATACATAGGTCAGAATGTGATAAATACAAATTCATTACTTTACAGGACAAGCAATTAAATTATTGAGAAATCTTGAAGGCACTATTAAAATATGAGATACTCTATATATGAAAAAAAAAAAACTTTTAAAATTTCCTTATTCATGCATTTAAAAAAAAAAAACGAGAATGGTTGCACTTTATCACAGTGTGATCAAAAGAGTAAGGTAGTTATCGTGTTATGATCTTAAATGAAAAAAATATATATGAGACAAATACTTTATTTAAATTGAAAATACAACAAAACGACAATGCAGTTTATTTTGCATATAGCATTACGCTCATATCAGCATTAAAAAACAAGAGAATAAACTTAATTATAGAATAATTTCTATTCATTGCTCTGCCAACACATCCGCACATACTGTAGCTCTTACACATACATACAGAAACACACCATCATACACAACACACCACACTACACGGGCAATCATATTTAATTCACAGTATAACTAATCTAGTTTTAATAATTTTTTTTTTCTTTAATGTCTTTTGTTTCATTTAAGTATTAACTTTTTTTTTTAATGTCTCAATTAGCATTGTAGGTACGCATGTAAACAAACTGTTTTATGTAATTAGGAAGGGAACTGTCTCCTGAGATACAGGTTAACTACCTAGTTCAGGAGGCAGAGCTTTTATGTAATAGTGATGCTTGTTTGCAAATAAATGAATTTATTATTATTATTATTATTCAGAATCGGAATCATAATCACTAATATGTGATGTGTCCACTGCGGCGTTGTCAGACTTTATAACATTCTTATAGAAATCATGGTACACTGGATCAATGTACTGTAATAAAGACAGAATATCCTTGTGTTTTTCTTTACTTATTAATAATAGAGACCAAGTTTCAGTGCCATAAGTCATCCTTGGTAACACGCATTGGTTAAAAACTTTCGACTTATGGCACTGAAACTTTGTCTCTTACTATGGGCCTCATTAGTAAGCTCAAGATAGCCCAACGAGCTATGGAGAGGACTGTGCTCGGAGTCTCTCTGCGTGATCGAATCATAAATAAGGAGATTCGTAGACGAACCAAAGTTGCCGACATAGCCCAGCGAATTAGCAAGTTGAAGTGGCAGTGGGCAGGCCACACAGCACGCAGAACTGGGGCCGTAAAGTTCTCGAATGCAGACCACGCAGTGATAAGCGCAACGAAGGATTTCCACCTACAAGGTGGACAGACGATCCGATGAAGACCACAGGATCGCGCTGGATATGCAAGTCGCTTCCAACCGGTCCTATTGGAAATCTATAAGGAGGCCAATATATATAACTATGGCGAGTGTCTATAGCTAACTATAAGGGAATGTAGATAAAATATTTCTACTCACCACTCACTGCACCTGTTGGGAAAGTCAATCGAGTTACCTCAGTGCCTCAAAAATCAAATCTAGATTCCAATATAGTTAAAATTATTTCTGTCAAAACCCGTACCTTCTTAGAGTTAAAATGGTGTAGGAATGCTAACATTAAACTTGGCTATCTACATCAATTTCAAAGTCAAGCATTATGCTATTGAATCCGTCAACGTCTTCTAAAATTTGAGCATTGCCCAAAGGCAATAATCGCTCATAAAATTCCAAACAATCCTTTGGAATTAAATCAAACATGGACTTTAAGTCGTCCAATTTGGCTTGGGCGATTTCTTTGCCATTAGGCCAAAGCAAAGCAAAATCCTTTTTCGAAATTTCTTGTAGAGTTCCTTTGACTCTTTTCCCAATATTTACCTCTTGGAGATCTTCGGAGTCTGCTTTTTTCATAAAAAAAGAATGCTCGACATCCTTTTTTAATAAAATTTCTTTAGTTGTAAGCCAACTAACTTTTTTTTTGTTACATCTACTTTGCGACTAACAATTTTTTTTTCTATCGCTTTAATGCTGATAAAATCTTCTTTTTTCATCCTATAGACTTGGAGTGGTTTTTTTTTTACTATTTTTCATAACGTTAATGTATTCATCCGCCGTATAAATCCTTTCATGCTGTTTAAGCTGTGTCTCAATTTTTGAGAAATCTGTGTCGTTAGGAAGGAACGTATGCCCTGATTCTAAATATTTGAGTGTGATTGATTTTAACGTATCGTGAGAGTTAAGTACTGCCTTAAGCATGATTACCATTTTGATGTTCCGGTTCTGACCTCCGCAACAGTCGCTCCAGAGGACCAGGTGCTCCACTTTTGGACTCAAATTATTGTTTATAAAATGAATTAAGCATGACCCCACCTCTTGGGAACCCCTTCCAGCGTCACCCTGAACCCAAACATAACAGTAACCTATATCGCTGGACCCAGCATGAATGCCACAGTTGTAAAGCCACAACTGGCGTTTATAAAAAACTATGTTCGTGGGAATTCTGGGAAGTGGTAGAGTTTTTTCTAAGTCGTATGTAAGGCATTCAAAAGTTTCATCAGTTTTAGCTGTCTTCAGATCGTTATTCATGCTCTGTCGTAACGAGTTAGCTCTATTCAGATGTGCCTCTCTTTCTCTTTGCAACTTCAATCTTTCTTCTTCAGAGATAACATTTTTTATTTGCGCGTCAAAAGCATCGCACCTATTACAAGTGTCCTTTTTCAAGGATTTGCATCTTAAATTGAAATTTTTGTAAAATTCTCTCTTAAAAGTAGCACTTGATAAAGCCGTTTTACTTTCACCGTATTTTTTTTTTAGTTCCTCCATGTATATTTCGTATAGTTTCTGAATCGTCATACCTACTTTTAGGTACTGACAATCCGTTTCTTCGCGCCTATAGTGCGATTCGTATTTCGGCAAAGATTCTATGAGTTTTTTTATAAAATACAAATCTTCTTCTGTCGATTTGTTCCAGCCACCAATAGACTGTCCTCTTTTATCTTTGATTATTCCAGTTCGATTCTTTTTCAGGCAAACGTCTATTTTCTTAGGAGTGATTTGGTAAGTATTAATAAACATGTCTCTGCAAACTTGCGTGCCACAAATTCTGTAAACTCTGTGAAAATTTTTGGGTCTTTTGTTCCCAGTTTTGTTCCCTTCCAAGACAGTATATGCCCTTTTTTTTGCACTTTCCGATACACTTTTTATGATGTATAAAAGCTGGGCTTCATAACTTCCGAGTGTTATATATCTTTCAAATTCTTCTTGCCTCTTTTCTACCGAGACTAACATGTGACATTGCTTAGCACATGTACAAGAATAGTCTTTAAATGTTTTTGGTTCTACTTGTTTACTTTTGCCATGATATGATAAGTTCGCATATTTTCTCTGTTTACGATCAGCAAGGGTATAGTCGAGAAATTTTCTTTTCCTTCCTTTTTTTGGTCGACCTTTTAAATTGGAACATTCGGTTTCAGCTCCAGGATTACAATTTAACTCATGAGTAGTATTCGTTTCTCTTACATTGTCAGCTTCACACAAAACACTTATTTCGATTTGATCACTATTTGTTTCTCGGCTTGAAATATTTTCATTTGAGATAAAATCTCTCTCTTTATTTACCCTGTCTCTGCAGTTAATTTTGTCGCTTTTCATATTGTGTATCATAGCATTGGTCGTTATAATAATTTTACTTGATTTGGGTCGAGAGACTTTATCTTCTGATTCATCTGTATCTGGTATGTAATCTGAATCCGTATCAGAACTAAAGTCTGTAACCTGATCTTGTTCGTCCAATTGTGAGTTAGATTTAGTCAACTTAATATGTTCCTCTTTTGTACTCTCAAAAACTATGTTATCTTCCGTAACATTATCTTCATTTGTTTTCTCCATTTCAAATGCTAAATCACCATTTAAAGTATTGTAAAGCTCCAAAGTGCTTGGCGACATGGCAGGCACAGGTGAAAAAATTTCACCTCCTCCCATACAATCATACACGTTTTGAAGGCTTAGGATAGGTGAGTCATTAACATTTTTAGTATGGTTGCATTGGACTAACAGTGGTGTTAAAGGTTAGTACGCAGGTGCCATCGGCGAGTCATACATACTTTCAATACTTTTAGGCGGACCTACCAGCGGAGTTATAGGTGAGTACGCAGGTGCCATCGGCGAGTCATACATAC
Organism: Melanchra persicariae; assembly: GCA_947386135.1. Taxonomy (NCBI): domain Eukaryota; kingdom Metazoa; phylum Arthropoda; class Insecta; order Lepidoptera; family Noctuidae; genus Melanchra; species Melanchra persicariae. Next base: position 3,978,252 of record OX376665.1, read on the forward strand.
TTTCAATACTTTTAGGCGGACCTACCAGCGGAGTTATAGGTGAGTACGCAGTTGCCATCGGCGACTCATACATACTTTCAATACTTTTAGGCGGACCTACCAGCGGAGTTATAGGTAAGTACATAGGTGGCATCGGCGAGTACATTTCAGGACCTTTAGGTGACTGAGCAGGCGGCAGTGGCGCTTCATTCTTTTCAAGACTTCTAGGTGGAGCTTCGAGCAGCATCGCAGGTGACTGAGCAGGCGGCAGTGGCGCTTCATTTTTTTCAGGACGTCTAGGTGGGTCTGCAAGCAGCGTCGAAGATGGCTGTGCAGGCGGCAGTGACGCTTCATTATTTTCAGGACTTCTAGGTTGGGCTTTGAGTAGCGTCTTAGGTGACTGAGTAGGCGGCAGTGGCACTTCATTATTTTCAGGACTTCTAGGAGGGGCTTCGAGCAGCGTCGCAGGTGACTGAGCAGGCGACTGTGGTGATCCATTTTTTTCAAGACTTTTGGGTGGCGCTGCAAGCAGCGTCGAAGTAGACTGAGCCGGCGCCAGTGGCGCTTTATTCTTTTCAGGAGGTCTGGGTGAGTCTGAACACGGAATCATTGCCGTGGGTGCCAACAAAAAATCCAAAACGACTAAAAAGAACGGAAATAAATAGAGTTTTAGATTACAAGAAAAAAAAACGACGATTTGCACTCCGGGAGTGCCGGCAGAAGTGAAAACTTGAATAATAACGTTGTGCATTTTTGATATTTTGGAATGGTTAGGGAATGATTTTGCACGAATTGCTTTAATTATCAGTATAAAAGTACTATCATTTATGTGGTAGAATACTATATTATTATTTATTGCGGTATCGTACACAAAAATGACCATTCACATTACATTAAAAAAATCTTGAGAGGTGTCAAGGGACGAAGTTGGAACGAAGTTAACTTGCTATTGTTAAGCAAATGTTTTCCGACCTTCAAGCGATTTTCGACCTTATTGACAATTATGCAAAGACCGGATTTTAATGACGGAGCAATGTTAGCTAACGAGAATGTGAGAAAAACAAACTAAATTTTAAATGTCAATAAACTCAAAAATCGAAAACCCTGACGCGAGTTTAGCATTTTTTACTCATTACAAAATAAGTGCACAACAAAGAAGTTTTCACTTCAAAATTGCTGTCTTCAAACTTTGTAATTATTACCCAAATTTTCTTTGTTATTTCCGTCGCAGGCTTTAGACTCGACTGGTATCGCTGAAGGTGCTTCATGGACTGTAAGAAAATATCCTCCGTAATCAATTAATCACATTCAGTTTTTTACAATTAATCACAGGCATTAAACAACATTACCACGAGTTGCACTATGTGCGACAATGTGTGACATTAAAAAAATATGTTTAGTCTATTAATTCTTAATAATAATTACGTAGGTATAAGATAGCCAAGCATAGATACTTATACATTAACCTAATAGATAGGTCCAGCGTCACGTATCCACAATAAACAATCGAAAAAAGTTTTGTAAAATAGTACAGCACGTCAAAGTAAATAAAAGTTTAAAGGCCGAACAGCTGTCGGCTTTCAATAGTTACGTACCAAAAGATGAAGGATTCTCCCCGTCTGTGTCTATATCATCATTGCTACCTGTTAAATAAAACAGTGTTTACTTTAGACCATAATTTCAACAAACTCACATTTTTAGGTTATGAAACTTTCAAAGTTTACTTACCATCACTTAAAGAGTTTCCTCTTTTTCGTTTTTTGGAGTATCCCAAAGCTTTAAACAATATTAACTCACTTCTCTTCATTTTTACGTTCAACAATAATTAGGTAAGTACATAAGCGACGTGCGTGAGCATTGAACACCAAGGAGTATGTAATTCCATTGAACACAGATTACAAAGTTTTTTGTTTCGTTCGTTCGGAAACTTTAACATTTATTTCCAACAACTAAAAGTTTCAGCAAATTGTAAAATAAAATCATGGATCTCTTTTGTAATTTGTTTACATTGAAATAATAATAGTTAAAAAGGCGCCAATTCTTTTGGTACATTGTTGAATGTAACGAAATACTTATAAAATAGGATCTAAGCCGTTTGGATCCTTTTTGATATTTAGGTATACTGGTTAATGAGACATTTATTTTTAGCAAAAAGGATTCAAGTAATCTGGACCCTTTCTGATATTTGAGTGTGTATATAAACTGTATTTCTCAAAAAAAATCCAAACAGTTTGGGGCGTTTTTGTGATTTTCCTAAAACACTTATTCCATAGAGTTACCATTTCTCAAGAATGATTCAAGCGCTTTGGATTCGTTTTGATGAAAAATATCTGATGCAGCCCATAGATGTGGCTTGGTATCTGGTAGTTGTGCATACGTTTAAAATTGTGTTTTTTCACTTGGGTGTTTTTTGACATTAAAGATATCACCCCAAGGATGCGTTTGGTATATATAACTCAATTTCGGGGAAAGTGTGGATTGGATCCTTTTTGCGTAACTACGTCCAATTTACTGCTGACCATTCTCACAAGCATGTACCAGTCATTTGGAATTGAAATTTTTCCATTATACTTCTTCTTGGCACGCTCGATTAAAGCATGGTCAGCATCACACTCTAAATGTGTGTGACCAGGAACTAGAAACTTATGATCTATAGTCTTCAAACCAACTTTCTGCGTAAGTATGTAGTTGTATACTACAGGTAATGTATTGTTGCGGGTTTGCCCGGGACATGTATCTGAATAAATAATAACGTGCTCTGTTTCTTCGGGCATACTCATTATGAACATTTTTAGGCAAGATGCCACTTCGTCAGCACCACGTTGCGCTATAGCTTCATGCCACATGAAGCAAGTAGTTTTCCCAGTGTTACAATTTCTACACTTTAAGAAAACAGTTTTGACAAACTTTTACAAAATTTCCTTCATTTTCAATAGAGTACTCTACAGATACTTCTCTTTTCTTTTTGATTTCAACCTGTTTAACTCTTATTGGCTGTGTCAATAGTATGTGATTACTCAAATGTAAACGTTGCATATCCCTAGTTTCCATAGCGCGATAATCCGTAAAAATTCTTTGTAATTGTGCATTTGTAAATTTAGTTTTACATTTTAATCTGCATTTTTTTAGTACACCTACAGATTTACCCAATATTTTTTTCCCAGCTTGGTTTATGTATACTTCCCCCTTTTTTATTTTTTCTGTTCTTTCCTTACGGAGTTTTCTTTGCATCATTCCGACACCACGCTTCATTTTTCGTGTAACATCATCCTGCGTTTGGGAAACCAATGCTAGGACAGCAATGCTTCTAGTATTTCTAGGGGTAGATGTCCTGCTAGATGACGATGATGCCACGTGTTCATCATGTGTACCATCAGGGATCCAAGTACAATCCTGTACATCGTCATCGGAACTAAAATCTTCGCCGAGAGAAGTACGATCAGAAGAACTATAAGTTCGTATACCTGACGGGCCGGGCAGTGATTGCAAAATATCCTGCTGAGCTACTGGAGTACCTGACGGGCCGGGCAGAGATTGTAAAATATCCTGATCAGCTAATGGACTACGTTCTCTCACACTTTGTTTCACAGCTAAATCCTAAAATGAAAAAAAAAAACAACTTTAGGTTAGGTAAATTAGGTTATCTACTTAAGTTAACGGTCATTATGTTTTGTTAAAAGTTCTTTTAATATAAGTAAAACATACTAGGCAGAAGCAGACATATCAGTTATAACAATATTGCTCACTAAAATGCCTGCTTACTCTCGCTATGAACACTTCGACACGCTTTTAATAAAATAACAAAAAAATGATGATATTACATACCTCTGAATCTTCTTGCCTCATAGCTAACTCCAACAACTTCTTACAGCGAGCACTCATCATTCAAATAGTTATTATAAACTAATAATGTTCCTTTACCGGCAAAATATTCGAAAACAAACAATAAACTACGAAGTGTGAGGTACACGAAATAATAATGACACTACGACAGGTTATGATATGTTTCCCGCTAACCGAGTAATATTTGATCATAAGCTGATAAGTGTGCTTTTGTCATGTTCTGATCAATAAAAGCGCATTATCTTTTCGGTCAGATCTGAATAAAATCACTTAACGCATTATGACCAAGACCAAAGTTGAAATATAAAAGTTATCATAATCTGATTAGTATTCAATACAACAGTAATATTTTGCATGTAGTTATCCTGTTATGACCAAATTAAAGAGCATTTTTTGGCGATTGTACCTGTATAATTAATTCATATTGAGCAAAAATGCACTTATCATTGTCTGATCTATGACCACAGAATTTATAACATATTATAATTATGATAATATTTGAGTTTATAAAAAAACAATAACACTCATTTAAAAAGTCATACTTACGTATTCAAATAAACACTTTACATAAAATAAACAAAATATGATCTTTGCAAAAGTAATGATAGTACTTAATGCTTTCTTGTTAACTTAGAATTAGTACTGGAGATCAAACTTTTATTCGTATTGCAGCCATTTACAAATTGTTGTAATAAGCCGCAATAAGATATGTATATTATGTTTAAGTTAATAAGTGATAGGTATATAAGCAAAGACGCTATCTTTGCATATTCGTCATTCAATTATATATGTTTTTACTTAATTTTGGTAACTGTTTTGGTACCTACTAGTTCAAATTATAATATTAATAGGTTAAATAACCCTAATAGGAACAATCAAATAAATATTTAAAAAAAATGTAAGGGCTATGGCAGTGATAATAGAACTAACACGGCATTTCTATCACTGCAAAAGTTTTATCAACTTACTTAATTCAAAGTAGGTAGGTACTAAAATAGACCTCTTTCTAAAGGACATCATCCATTTTGGTCCAAATGTCAAAGTGCCGGCCAATAAAAAAAGTGCTTTATTCTGAAAGAACTCGTTCGCCTTAGCATTTTTTTATATGACACCAAAGCTGTAGCACCAATATACTTGGTGGTATTCATGTTAAAAAAACCTGATTTTTCATACATTTTTCAATCAAATTAATTAACGAAAACAATGAGGTACCATAATATTTTCGCTTAAATGAATTACCACACTAACAAACTACGGACTAGGGTCCATAACAGAACATTTCATTTTGTTATGGACCTTAGGCCGTAGTTTGTTTGGGGGGTTGTAATAAAATAAGATTAGATTTTTATATGTTTAATGTAATGTATTACAATAATAGCTTTGAATTATTTCAATAAACATATTTTAATATAACATAATCGATGTTATTATTAAACAATTGTATCAAAATAATCTGGCATAACAATGATATTCTCTAATCCCAAAGCTGGTGGAGCTATATTTTGTAAATGTCGAGCATAGCTCATATACCATATAATACACATTATATGAGAACAGCACCCAATAGTTCTTTTTCCTATGACGCACGTACAGTAGTAGTGAGCGATGGCTTGTCTTCCCGATAACGTTTTGTCCACTACAATATACGTATAATATTGTCTTGCTCTTACATGCCGAGATTGCAATCGCCCACGAATCATCCACAAATCATTTCCCTGCTCCTGCAACTCCGTCAGGTGCTCGCCTGGCAAATCATTGCTAAGCTCAATTGTAAAAGATCCGTTTCCGAGGATATGTTCGCCATAATAGCTCTTCGCTTGTTTTAATTGGTAAACCCCAAGCGCGAATAAAAACAGCTCGTGCTCGGTCATCCTTGGGAATTCAGAGAACTCTTCCATATCCGCTGTCATCGCCCTGAATTGAGCACGTCTGCGGTTGTAGTTGTGCCGTTCTACGAGTGCTGCCAATCTGTTTGGCATATTTATCCTTTCATGGATAATCTCCAACATGCTTGTAATATGTGGATTGTCCTCAATTAAAACATGAAAACGATTTAATATTGCTGCTGCAATCTTAAAATAATCGAACATGCTTCTCAGCGCTCTATTATTGTACACGTTCCGTAGTAGTCGAAAATCTCTCTTGAATCTGCCGTTGATCACTTCTACTACCCAACGGCAGATCGTAATTAATCTTGATTTATTTGCCTGATCTGTCGTTAATTGGGTCTCATTTGGATACTTAGTTTCTGGCATATGTGTTACATAACCGCAAGACTCGAGATTTTCTAATGAGTCGCGAAATCCACGGTCTAAAATAAAAACATCGCCACTCCTATAAAACCAGTGGAATGCACTGTCCGTATTATTTACTAAGCCATTCATGATATCCGCGTCAGATGTAACAGCAGCGTATGATCCAATTATGTCGATAATATGTCCATCGCAAGAAACCAAGAGGAACGGTTTGAGGAGATTTCTGTACTTGTGATGGCTATAAGACTCACGTTGAAAAAAATAATTGCCACTTTTTTGCAAGTACACATATGTACCATCAACAATAGTTATTGCTTTTCTTTCTGCTTCTGGACTCGAGGGGTTCCCGAACAGATTGTTGGGCAGTGTCAGGTTCCGTTGTACTACGTCTTCACGAGTCATGTGATCAAACCCAAGATTTAAGTGCACGAAATCTTCCAAAAAAGCATTCCGTCCTATTTGTAACCATCTGTGGAATGTTGTTTCGCCACATTTGAATATATTAGCAAGCCTTGCATTTGAGTCTCCTGTTCTTAACTTAACTAATACTGCCGCCAATATTGATTTTCTTTTGTTTACTGATCTCAACCTTGGTAAGTCCTCCAGTAATTCCGCAAACTGGTTATGACTTAAACCTATCCAGGTATAAAACTCGTCTGGTGTCATATTTTCGTATTGTTCAAAATCAATAATATCTTGAGTAATATGTCTTTGTAGTATTGAAACAATACTACTTATCTGTGCAGCTGTAAATTCCGTAGATGCATTGTCTTGCAATGGCAGTAAATGCCACAGATTTTGCTCCAAATGTTCACTGCATACACGTGCACTTTCGGGTACAAAATAACTATATCGGCACAGCATGCGAAGAGTGATGTTTTCGGGAATACGACGGCGAGATTCATTTACACAATGTTGGAATAAACAACTATTTGACGTATTTGGTGCGCGAAGTAGACCCGGCAAATCCAACGAAGTAGGTATTGGATTTGTATTTACGGGTTGATTATCTTCTTGGCCAACTTGCTCTTCAACATCTCGAATACGTCGCCGGTACCTTCTTTCTGTTCTTTGCCAACACGGTCGGCAAATGAACTCAGTACGTTCCAACTGAAAAGAAAAAAATCGTTTTCATTATCAAATGAACGTATTTTCAAATGCTTAATCCAAAAACATTACATATAATCGTATGTAAAATGACTGTGATCTTACCTGTCTATCTATCAATTCTTCAATCACTATTTGGGCGTGACACCAAAGCTGTAGCTTTGGTGTCATATAAAGAAATTCTAAGGCGGACGAGTTCTATCAAAATAAAACACTTTTTTTATTTGGCCGGCACTTTTACTTTTGGACCAAAACTGTATGAAATGTGGATGATGTATATGTATAATGATGATACTTGACTCATTTTATGTGCAAGATTTAGAACTGCAACAAATTTTAAAATCACACTTTTTTACTTTGTCGAAAATGAGTCGATTGGCATGCACCGACTCTTGATAAAAAATTAAAAGTAAACAGAATCCCCATTAGGATGTGTAAAAGAGTAATTTAATGTAACAGGATCTTGTGTCAAATCAACTTCTTTTACTATAAGTGTCGCAGGAACATCATCGCGATCAATTTTTTTTGTCATTCTAAATGTTAATTTTGGTTTCTTTATTGTTTTATAATATTTAATTGAGTAAAAGAGTTCCTCGTCTATAATTTTCATATCTTCAATTTGCCCCACGTAGTATGTCCATTTTTGTCTGATGTGGTATCTTACTAGGACATTGTCCCCAGTGTAATAAGTAGCGAATTGATGTTCTTTTTTTTATGTTTTATTATATTTTAGTTATGTTTATATCAGGGGTGAAATCTATAGCTGCATCAGTTTCTTCAACGATATTAAAAGTTTGTGGTAAACTGTTGGAATTTAAGACGTCCCCAGCATAATAGGTGGCGATTTGATGTTCTTCATTAGCATGGCATATAATATCGGGGTTGAAATTGTTTACCGCGTCAATGTCTTGAATGATATTATAATTTTGTGGGAAAGTGGAGGAACTATTATCTTCGTCGTCGTTTAAAATACTATCTAATACTACATTATCTTCGTCGAGGTTGTTTAAAGTACTATCTGATACTACATCCATTAAGTCTGAATCGCTATGGCTACTGATTGAACCGGAAATACTGTTTGTTGAAGATGAACGTCTTCTATATCTGGCTTTGCACAGTCCCGATGGTCCTGGTTTGGGATTCTTGTAAAGGTTCTTAGAATCGGAAACCTGATCTTTCCATGCCTGCTTAACTTTTATGTGCTGTTGAAGCCTGGTACAACAAGTATTAAAAACTTTCGCTTCTTTTTCAGTATTGGCTTCTTTAATTATTACATTAGAAATAAATTTTATTTAAGAGGCGTTTCAAGTAAACAACATCATCAGTGATTTTGGGAGAAGATTGTGAGTCGTTACCCTTTGTCTTTGTATTCTTGTTAATGTTTTTTCTTTGTTCTTCCCTTTTCTTTTCTAAGACATCACTGTGAGTTATTACTTCAGCACCTGGCGCTAACTTTCGGCACTGTAGTTTTGGTGAGCTGTCACCACGTTTAACCTTTTGTGGAAGTAGTTCTTCGAACGAAATTTTCTGATCTTGTACATGATATTCCAATGACTCATTATGATTATTAATAACTCTAAAGCTCCAATATTCTCACGAGTATGGATGTGATTGAAAAAATTAAGTACCAACGTCAAAAAAGTTTTCGGTTTCCTCTTTATTGTTTCGTCCTTTTCCGCCATAATTCGTGAATTTGGGCGTTAGGGTTCTCTCCAATGTCTTAGTTTTAAACTATCAAACTGATTTTCTTTCATTTCTTCGCGGTTTACAGGATATATACCTGCTTTTCAAAATCCATTTCGTAGAACCTGAGGATCTATCTCAGCCCATACTTGTCCAATTAGTCTCGCAAACACACTTTTTGGCATAACACTCCCGACATTCAGACGCTGCCAACGAACCAATAAGGGATTCCATCGGTCTTTAAACGACTTCATAACTGCAATGTCCAGTGGTTGTAAAATGTGACTGGTGTGCGGCGGCAATTTCAAATTGTTATGTTTTCTTTGCGAGCCTCTTCAATAATATTTAGCCCTACGTGTGTGGAGTGCCCGTCGTATATAAGAAGGACCGGGCGTTGGTCTTGGACAGCAGGCAAAAAAGTTTTTTTTTAAAAAAGCTTCAAACACCTCTGTCTCCATCCAACCATTTTTGTTGCGGCGTAAGATGTCCCTGGATATGCTTCGGAAGAAGTCTATGTATCCCATACATTCTTACCTTTGTAGACAATTAGAGGGCGTCTTTTCTCCTGAAGCACTGGCACCAAGTAGCACTGTAGTGTTATCTGTTCCAGGTGAAGAAATAACTCTAGTTGCTGCATGACCTTTAGCACCAATGATTTTAGTTTTGGCTGGGTCTTTGGAAAAGCTCGTTTCGTCGAGATTCCATATGGCCCACGGTTTGTTTGTCAAATTTAAGTCGCTCATCGTCTTTTCGAGTAGATCAAAATATGGGTAGATAATAAATAGGTTAACAGCCCTTTTTCGTGCGTACTCTACAGCTTGAGGCTTTTTCATGGATAGACCATGACGTTCTCTAAAAGCCAAGAACCAGTCTTTACCTGGAATACCATTTTTAAACGGCGTAATCAGATCGTTTTGGTTGACATAATCACCAACCATCTGCAACACTTTTTTTCTGCTAAGCCCAAATCCATATTTTTCCATTACATGGAGATTCGTTGCCAACTGATATTCAATTTCGGGTGACAGAGCTGTATTTCGCCCAAGTGTTTTAGATTTTGTTCTTCTTTTATTTACATGATCCATAATGGTCATACGTGGTATTTGGAATATTTTTGAAGCTCTGTAACCACTCATTCTGCCACATTCGACATCGTACGGCTTCTCTTAATTTCTTTTTAGAGTAAGACCCTCTATTAGATTTTCTATGATACTTTCCCATTTTTTTAATTACCTGGAAAAACATCAATAACTATGTAAATAGTCTTAATTATGTAAAAAACTTAATATTGTGGAATGTACTATCAAGGGCTGAGAGGCGTAGGGTTGTCGTCAAATTGGAATATTCGTCACTGACATTTGTAACTAAAAGTAGGGTTTGATCGATATCGTCCTTTTTGATACCTATCGTCCGTTCAATCGTCGTTACGACTGAGAAAACGATGTAACTCCGAGTAAAATACGACACGACAGATGACACGAATGTCGATTATCGATTTTAAGAGTAGGTACTTATAACTCATAGTTAGGTACCTACTCACTACGCTGAAAGCTCAATAACTCGAATCAAATACCTATCAATAACTTTATAAAATTTGCTTAAGCGTAAAAGGTTTATGACATTGTAAGTTTGTTGTAATTAGATTAGTTTATGATGGAACTAGCGTAACATAGTGTTAAAAGTTCCTAAAACAAATAAAGGAAAAAAAAAATACTAGACGGACTTCCCCACTATTGCACTTTGAGGTTAGATTTTTGTCACCAGATGTAACTTCGTAAAAAGTATGATTTATTGTATTCTAATATAATAATTAAGTAGAGATATTAACCATTAATAAACTTACCTACACAAATCCTGTTAAATATAAAGAAAAAGCACTTAAAACATTTTTTTGTCAGCGTGGTGCTGGTCGTGTTGCAAGTTGATAACCCATATAATTACTTAATTTTTTCTCTTTGTGTTATAAATAGCGCCATCTATGTCAATTTATTGAAACTAAAACAGTTTAAAGTTTTCGTATCTTAGTTTGTCATTGTTGTAGACATTCAGAATTCGTCGTATTGCTTATGGTACGGTCCTATCCGCCGGACGGTCTTCGCCGAGTTGAACTTAGTGCAGTGTAAGTGGGTGTTAAAAAAAAGTTTGAGTGTGACAATAAAGTGCGTTTTCGTGCAAGGTTAGTGGCTAAGGGTTTTACCCAACAACTTGGTGTAGATTATAATGAGACTTTTTCACCAGTAGTAAGACATAGCACTCTTAGATTACTATTTGCTTTGTCAGTAAAACTTGGACTTGATATTGCACATTTAGATGTAGTCACAGCATTCTTGAATGGCGACCTTAAGGAAAACATTTATGTACATGCAATTACCTGAAGGATTTAATTGTTCAGGTCCTAGTAAAGTTCTAAGATTAAAGCAAGCTATTTATGGGTAAGGCAGTCATCAAGAATTTGGTATGAAAAAGTAAATACTTGTTTAATTAAGAATGGATATCCAAAGTCCAAATATGAACCTTGTTTGTATAAAAAGAATAAAGGTGAAAATATTACTATCATCGCATTGTATATCGATGAATTTTTGTAATCTACACTAATATTATAAAGAGGAAAGATTTGTTTGTTTGTTTGAAATGAATAGGCTCCGAAACTACTGGACCAATTTGAAAAATTCTTTCACCATTAGAATCCTACATTATCGGTGATGGACATAGGCTATAGAATGTTTTCAAAAAAGTTAGGGATCCGTATGAAAACTTCGATAATGTAACCCCAGGTGTGAGAAGAAATCCTTATATCGCGTACGCTGCGGAATCTATTGACAATAGAGCAAAGTGATGTACTACAGTTTTGTAGATGTCATCAATATCTACAAAAAAGTCCGCGATACCATGTGTCTAACTATTGTGGATAAGTCACCATGACCGCTTTTTGTTCAAATTAATCAAGCAAATCCTATGGTGAAATAAAAAATGGTGATTTTAGTATCATGATATTAATCCTTATCCATTTAAATGGTTTGATAATTAAGGTTGATTATGTCCGTGTAAATTACACTTTAAATTATTCAAATCGGACCTTTCGTTCAAAAGTTACGACGGTAATAAACATGCTCGGAGTAAGAAAAATGTCGCGGCTTGAGCGAACAGGGGAGAATCGTATCAATGCTTGGTCCGATGAAGTTGAAACACCACGGCATTTAAATGTTTTCGATAAAACAATAAGAATAAAAATGTTTGGATTTTTCAAAAACTACAAACATAATAAGGAGTGAAGCAGGGGTGATTAAGATTTTAGGGGAGGACATAATTGCTTGCTTCAATTTACGTCGGAATGCTATGAAAAAACTAAAAGCGGGATAATTGAAACAGATGTACCTAACAATTTTTGCATAATCAAACTCTGACGGGTTGAACGGGGTGAACAGTTGCGCTGAACCTGGGCTCGAGACAAGTGAGATTCTGTCAACGGTGGCGTGGCGTACGCGATTGTCAATACGTAAAAAATGTATAGGATTGACAGATGCTATCGAAATGTCACGTTTCCAAAGCTAACCTTTTTAAGGTGGTATAGGGGGCGTTGAAGTTTGTGGAGTACCTACTAAATACACGCGGACGAAGTCGCGGGCGAAGTGCTAGTGAAACTAATAAGTTAAAATCTGCATTAGCTTCTCAGTTTAAAATTAAAGATTTGGGGCAAGTCAAGCAGTGTCTTGGTATGTCAGTTTGTCATGATAAACAAAATAGAATTCTAACGTTGGATCAAAGTAATTATATTGATCAGTTGTTGTTAAAATTTAATTTAGTTGATTGTAAATCTGTCGACACACCAATGGAATGTGGGTTAAAATTAACTAAGGATAAGAGTTGTGATAAAAACTTGCCGTATCAACAATTAATTGGCTGTTTAATGTATCTAGCAATACTTACACGTCCAAATATTGCATTTGCAGTTGGGTACTTAAGTCAATTTAATAATTGTTACAATAAATAACACTGGATTCAGGCTAAGCGTATACTAAGGTATTTTAAAGGACCTAAAGATTATTGTATTAAATATTGTGACACAGATAACAATATTATCAAAGATATAGTTGGCTATGTAGATGCAGATTGGGGTAATGACATATTAGATAGAAAATCCTACACAGGGTACTGTTTTACTCTCTCAGGTGGTGTGATATCTTGGGGAAGTAAAAATCAAAAGAATGTAGCATTGTCTAGCACTGAGGCCGAGTATATAGGTATATCGGAATGTTGTAAAGAGGCTATTTATCTAAGAAATTTAAATACGGAAATGACAGGTTATTTAAAGTGCATTGTAATCTTTAATGATAACCAGAGTGCACATAAGTTGTTGCTTAATCCTGTTTTTCATGATAGGTCAAAACATATTGACATTAGATATCATTTTAGTCGAGAATTTGTTAATGATAATATGGTTAAAGTTGAATACTTAGGCCCTTCGCACATGGAGCTACTCAAAAATGACTGAACTAATCAGTAATTATGATTACAAACCAGTTACAAATTGTATCTCGCACACGACGCTACTCAAATTGTAAGGTTTCAGTCACTTCTGTTATTTCTGTTTACAAAAGCACGGTTAACAAGTGCTACGGTTAACAAGTGGTAAACATGTCAACTGGATCGAGCGAGGACGACGACGATATTGTATATACTATTATCATAATAGACGTCGAAGGAATATTCGCAGGTTTTGGGTTCATCCGTATATTCGAAATAATGTTAACTGCAGATTATCAGTTGCAGCACGAGAGCTGTGACAAACAGATAAAAAATTTTTGGGATTCTATAGAATGTCCAAAGATAGCTATTTAAATTTGGTACAGTTAATATCTCCTTTTATTTGTAAAAAAAATACTAACCTGAGAGTGTGTAAGCGGAGAATAAAGAATTTTAATAACTTTAAGGTAAGATGAAATTTTTATTTATTTATTTGTTATTAGGTACTAGCGTAATTAAACAGTCTTCTAACAATCACAGCTTAGTCACAAATTAGTATTTTATTCGTAAATGCACTTTTAATACTGTTCTATAATTGCACCAGAATCACTGTTTGTATTAATTATAAATGGTACTAATTCATAGTATGACAAAATGTGATTATTATATGCTGGTGGTGAGGCTTGCTGTTCATTTGATACCGGCAGCTCTTGCGTAGAAAGAAAAGCCCCTTGTTTTTCAGCATTATAGGCTGTGACTTGATGTGACGGTGTCAAAGATTTCGGAGATTCTTCTAAAACTTCATCCACTAAAGCCAGCACTCTTCGCTTGAAGGTTCTCGTCTGACTATCGGACATTGCTTTCATGGCTGGTAGTAAGCTCAGTAAAAACATTCGTTTAGGATCCCGACATCATCGACAGTTGCAAATGATTTTCCTTTACGACGCTTAGAGCGGATGTTGGTACTGGAAGCAGTTGGTTTACATGAAGGGCATGACATGGGAGAGATTGGTTGATGGGATATAGGAGAAGATACAATTAGAGGGCATGACATGGGTGATTCAGATGATGATGGAATGCTTTGCGATGGTGATGGGATGTTACATTGTAATATGGATTGCGACTCATTTACTTCTTCGTTATCTTCTTGCTCCATCACTTCATTAACTGCTTCTTGAGGAAGACTCCCTGATATGGTAGTGTTCAGAGTTTCTAAGTATGGGATTGTAAACTGCATCGCATCGGATAAATAATATGGTTTCCTATTTTTTGAGGAAGATCCAATAGGAGCTGGTTTTGTGTGCCGTACAAAAACCGCACGCAATTTTTTCCATTTTTCTTTAGATTGGCTTGCTGAAACAAAATTAATAAAGGGAAATGCCCATTTGATAAAGGAGTTTAGGCCAAGCATTGCCCAAGAAAGAAACAAATGATAGGTGTTAGGGTGAACATTGTAAAGAAATAACAGCTATTTTTTACCTAGACCTTGGTGGAACATCACAAACTGTAAATAGAAATTAATGGTAAAAAAATGCATACTTATAATTTTAAAGTTTTTATTCATTTTCATTTAAATATGTTACAAGTACATCGTCTAAGAATTGGAATGGGGGATTTATATTCGATTGATACCTTGCCCAGCCCAAGAACCACACCATAGTCATCACGTGGGCACAACACCTTACTGTCCTCCGCCCAGATATGCAATTACAGCAATATTGTCGTATGGACTCTAATCCTGTTTCATTAGTATTAACAATAATATATACAAAATACATTTTTCGACTGATATGTCTGCTTTTAATTCGTCCTCTAACCAAAATACTATTACTAGCCGAAGGAAATCCATCTAGAATACTATTATTCGTTTCTGGGCACACTTCAATACTATAAGCACCTTGCGCTCTAATATGTTCTCCATAATAAGAGCGTGCCTATTTTAATTGATAAGTACCACATGCAAATAATATTAAATCACTGTAAGTGAGTTGAGGAAACTCAGTCCTATTATTTGTGTTTACATTTATATTCACGAATTGTGTACGCCTTCGATTTAAATTATTACTTTCTACAAAATCAGCAAGCTCATTATTAACGTATAAAAATATTCTAATATTCGCTAAAATTAAGGTGGCATCTTCTCTGTCTCTTATACGTAGATGGAAGCTGTTAATAAGTGAAGCGGCAATAGCAAAATCTATCATTATGTGTTTTGACGCATTGCTGCAAAACTCTTGCCTAAACAATTTAAAAGAGTGTTTAAAAATGCCATTAACCACCTCGACAACCCATCTACTTATTGTTACACATCTTGTTTTGTTAGCTTCCAGTGCGCATAGTTGGGTTTCACCCTCTCGAAGAGATAAAGGCGTGTGAACGGAATAATTACATGTTCCTTCTAATAATGACAATGAGTCTCTAAAACCCCTATCCAAAATAAAAACATCATTAGGCTGAAAATATTGCCTCATGGGACTGTTTTCCTCTGTAAATTCATTAATCATTATCTGAGCATCAGAGGTAGTTGCTGGATAGGGGCCCAACACATCTAAAATGTAAACATCACAACAAACTATTAAAAAAGGCTTAACAAGGTTCCGATATTTATGCATTGAATATGTATTTTTCTGATAGGTATAATTAGAGCTTTTTTGGATATAAATATAAGTTCCATCGACAATAACTATAGGCCTTCTTTCTTCACCTCCAAAAAGCACATTTGGAATAAACAGATTTCTTGATGAGATTTGCTCGCGGCTTATTTGATTTAAACCGAGATGCTGTGGCACAAAATCCTGATTTAGAATTTCTCTAACTTTCCCCATAAGTCTTTCTAGAGTACTCCTCGGTATATTTAATAATGTTTATAGTCTTTGATCGCTATCTCCAGTTCTCAACTTCATTAAATAAGCGGCAAGAGCAGTTTTGCCTCTATGCATTGTTCCTAATCGTGGCACTTCTCTAATTATATTTAAAATATTTTCTAGTGATAGGCCAAACCAATAATGAATTACGGAACTGTCCATATTTTCTATATTTTCAAAATCTAAATGAACCGACTGTGACTGTTTCAGTAAATCAGTATATTCTTCTATTTGCTCTGCCGAAAATGTGTGGATTGGATTTTCAACTGCAGTAAGCTGATTGCCAAAAGTATTTGATCTATGATAGTTACATATCCTATTTGTCGGTGAAACATAATAATTAAAATCAATTAATAATCTTGCCCGTAAACTTGTAGGCACTGTAAGCCTCTCTGGTTGATTGCATCCTGGATAAAAGCAACGTTGCTGGCTGATTGGAGCCCTAATATAATTTAGAAAGTATATTGTTGCTTCAGTATTTGGTTCAGCTATAGCACCGCTTTCTCTTGTATCCAATTCTTCAGAGCTAGCTGGTTCAACACTCATATCTTCATTTTGTAGAGACTGAGATGAAGTAGATGCTGGTGTAAAATGTGGTATTGCTCTTCTTGCTCGAGTCCAACAATTATGGCATACCAGATCAGTTGAGGTCAACTAAAATGTAAGAAAAACATAATATTATGATTTTTTTATTTTATACATACAATTCTATTTAGTTCTAGATTTTATTTTATTTTAAATCGTTAATATGAATTTAATATAAATTCAACTTCTAAGACAAAAGTCTTAATCCTTACTTATATTTTTGAATTAATTAATTAATCACAAAAATCACAGAAAAACATAACATGTTACTGACCTGCCCTGGGATTATCCACTCTGCAAATATATTTCTTATTTGTATTTCTCTTGTGCCTGCATTGTTCTGATTAAGTTGATGGAAGCGCTGTCGTAAAACTGATTGGCCACAGTTAACGCATACTTGTCTATGTCCAACACGTCGGTCTCGTGAACCAGAATGCTGTTGTGCATCCCTTGCCAACATCCAGCAAGGTGGACACACCAGACTATTATCTGAAACCTATTTTCACACTGGTCATAATTTAATTCATATTAACATACTGCAACATTCAATCTAAGTAACTAAAAAAATATTTTATGTCCCAGATTACAGTACATAAGTTGTAGTATAATACACCAATGTATTGAATAATTGTTACATTGTTCACTACCAAAAGATTACTATGTTTAAAGAGCCTATCCATTGAATGACACTGGTGCGTTATTGTGGTATGGGTAATACGATCATGATCTGCATGATCTTTTAAAATGGCATCACAAAGAGGCAAGACAATATGTGACAATGAGTCAAGACAATACAAACTACAACTGTTTCAGCACTTAATCCAATAATTCAATTTAGAAAGGATAATGTGCTAGCTTGTACATACATATTATACATACATATTAGATTACAAGTTATTGAGTATACCCCTAAAGCTGTATGTATGTTTTTATAGTAAGTAAATAGGTTACTTACTTGCAGTGGTGCAGTCCATTGCTGAATTATAGATCGCACTTCTACATCGGTTAGAGTCAATCCCTGTCTTCGTGTATCTACTCCACAGTTGATACAGATATGGCTCCGTGGTAAGCTAGTAAGCTCACGTAAAACAGGTTCCATGTTCGTGCCGGGTCCTTCATGAGAAACAGGAACGGTATCCAATGGTAAGCCGGTATTGTCGTGGGAAGCGGGTACTGAATCCAATGTAAAGCCAAGGTCGTCGTCGGGAGCGGGTACGGGGTCCATAATCGTAAGCAGTCGTCGAAAAATCAGAAACGCAGTAAGAAAAAACAAGTCGCAAGCGCACAGCACAAACCGAATTGTGAAATGCCAACGTGTCAATGTCAACAAACAAGAGCATTAGGGATGGGACGTGGGATCTATTTATCGAAAAATCGATATTTGTAATAAACCGAAAATACGGAATCGTTAAAAGGGGTCGTATAAATCGTACTTAGAGGTACATAATAAATCAATAAACATGTTATTTAATGATTACGATACATAAATAAAATATAAATGCGTCGATATTTTACAAATATTTTTGTAAGGTTTAAAAACTTATTTAAAAAAAACGATTATCAAGAACCGGTTTTTAATAAATCGATCTTTTTCAATAAGATTTGCTATCCTTTTGACGGGACTGACATGACCGATACAGCCGCAGTATTACACAATGCAATAAACAACTGAGAATAATTCACCTTTTGTTTTCCCACAGTTTTATAACAGATAAATACTGGCAATATTTAAGTTGTAAAATTAGTACTTTTATTGTATTTATCACATAGGTGGGCAGTACTTGGCCAAGAATGAGCCATTCCCTTTCCTCTACTTTTATTTTGTATAGATATGTTTTTCCTGTAAAATGCGTCGGAAAGGAGTTATTATCAAAAAACTGCTTTTGGGTGCCATTTTTCAATATGGCGGCGCGAGCGGCAAACATACGAGGTGGCAAAGTTGAAATTTGGAAAGAGCATATGAAAATCTATAAAATTACCAATTTTTAAAACTCCCGGAAAACTTTCCAAGTAAAAATACTAAATGACTGGACTACTTGTACAAAAACAGAAATTTAACGAGTGGTGCTTCGTTAATGGAAACATTGAAGAATCAAAAATGTTTACTGGACAATACAAAACCTTTGTGCGCATGTCTCCAACCGATTTTGAACGACTCGTGTGTCTGATTTGACCAAAAGTTGGAAAACAAGATACAAAATACAGAAAAGCAATAACTGTCACGGATAGGTTAGCAGTTACACTTCGTTTTTACGCTACTGGAGATTCCTATACTAGCTTACAATATGTTTTCAAGATTTCGAGGCAACGTATTGGATTTACAGTAAAAGAAGTAAGCGAACCAATTGTGGAAGTATTAAAAGAATATAATAAGGTATGTAACTGTTATTTTTTACTTAAAAAATATATCAAAGAATCTTAAAATGTAACATAAAATAATAATTAATTAATTAGTCAACTAAATCACCAAATTCAGACATAAACTGTGCACTTAATACACTACAGTCAGATGCATGTGATGCAGGGGAAGTTACTGGCAGTGGAGTTGATGGCGTTTGAGAAGTATTTGACCCTTGGTTTGTTACAACTGTATCAGAGGAAGTTCCTGGCAGAGAAGTTGATAACGTTTGCGAAGTATTGGGCCTTTGGTTAAATACACGATAGTCTGGAGTACTGTAACCATAATTAACAGCATACTCATATTCTCCTCGATCGGCACTAAACAAAATATTTGATATGTGGTGTTGCACGTACGGTCTCGTTGTATTGCAGCATCAGCGCAGGGACTATTAGAAATGGAACCTAACCGCCGTGTCAACCCTGATCTCCATCGAGGGAGAGTTCTACAAAGAACACTTGTTGAGAGATTGTGGAGGGATCATAATAATATTAATAATTAATATTTAATAAAAAAAATGCTGTATTATAAATCTTTTTATTAATATTCATTCATTTAAATTACGATAATAACCTAACCTAACCCATTCACTATCAGAATCAATAATACGGGTTCTTTTCTCTCTATGGTGTACCTGGAAACAAAGAATATAGATTAATATAAAAAATTGCAAAATAGTGATTACGCCATAGTAATAAATTTAATGTAACATGTGATTTACCGTTTGCGATGGAGGTGGATCCTCCAATATAATTCAAATGGGCTCATTAAGCCTTGCCCCTAAAGCCTCGACGGCTGCGGCTAGCCTGTTGGTGGCTTGTGCACTGATATTTTCAATTGTTGCTAAGGTCTCCGTGGCACTCCGCAAAGCGGTGTTTTGATCATCGACTTCTAAAAAAACCATAATAGTATAATAGTATAAATAGTATAATTACAAGCAGGTACAAACTGAACATAGTCTGCATATTGCATATTAGTAGAAGTGGTGGTAATTACTTACCAGTAATTTGTTGACGCCGACGACGACGTCGCTGCGGAGCAGACTGTTGGGACTGCTGCACAGCCTGAGAGCGTGCAGGCTCAGTCTGCTGGCCTTCCGTGGACTGCAAAGGCTCCCTTGAGGCTAGGGAGCTTTGGACTGCAGATAATTTACCACCACATTCGTTCTCGGTGTTTCACTCTTTTCCAGGTTTTTTATGTAGCAGATTTCCTCATTTGTGATATCTTTTGTTTCGTGAACGAAACGGATACGTATTGGTCTACAGTATCTTGGGGAAGAAGGTACTGGGTTTTGCCAAGTAATCTTTTTTTGGTCACCAATATTGCATACCAATCTTATAGACAAATGAATTCTGAAAGATGTTTGAATCACTATCTGTGCTATTTCCAAAATTTTGTTTAAATTGTTCTTGAGACTCATCACAACCCCATTTTGACAATGGGTCTGATTGCGTTTCTCTCCGAACCGCATGGGACGTAAAGTTATACCCTGTTTTATTTTTATGAGGTTATGTACTAGTGTACCAATATAGTTTGTAAAAGACAGGTACATAAACGTTGTTATAATGATAAAATAAATGTTCTTGATTGCTTTTCGCTATCTTTGTTGTGTTTTATTTACCATTAGGTAGGTAGATTCAGATGAGGATCGTACCTACTCAGTGGGGTGCATTAGGAGATACGTATTGTCCAGCAGCGGACTGCAACAGTTTGATAATGATGAAACTCTGATGGGTTTTTGAGTGTAGTGAGATAAAGATCGTACTTTCTCAGTGGGGTGCATTAGGAGATACCTACCTATTGTCCAGCAGCAACAGTTTGATAATGATGAACTTTTGAAACAATACTTTGATTTTGTCATCATCATCATCATCATCATATCAGCCGAAAGACGTCCACTGCTGGATTTAGGCCTCCCCCAAGTGTCGCCACAACCACCGGTCCTGTGCGTCTCGCATCCATCGGTTACCCGCGACCCTCACCAGGTCATCGGTCCACCTTGTGGGAGGCCTTCCAACGCTGCGTCTTCCGGTACGCGGTCGCCACTCCAAAACTTTTCGGCCCCATCGACCATCTGTTCTGCGAGCAATGTGCCCTGCCCACTGCCACTTCAATTTGGCGATCCTTCAGGCTATATCGGTAACCTTGGTTCTCTTGCGGATATCATCATTCCTGATTCGATCGCGCAAGGAAACTCCGAGCATTGCCCTCTCCATTGCCCTTTGGGTGACTTTAAGCCTTCTGATGAGGCCCATTGTGAGCGACCACGTTTCATCACTGGCAACACGCACTGGTCATAGACTTTCGTCTTGAGACACTGTGGTATGTGAGACGAGAAGATACCGCGCAACTTCCCGAACGCCGCCCATCCGAGTCGGATTCGACGGTTGACTTCCTTCTCGAAGTTAGCCCTACCTAGCTGGATCGTTTGTCCCAGGTAGACGTACTCATCAACAACTTCGAGTGCAGAGCCTCCAATCTTGATAGGAGTGGGTGCTACATGGGTATTTACCATGACCTTGGTTTTGTCCATGTTAATTTTAAGACCCACTCTTTCGGAAGCTCTACTGAGGTCATCGAGCATTGTTTTGATTTTTTAAGTACAGTTATTTAATTGTACATAAGTATAATTAATTTATATGTAATATTACTTCATCTAAGAAGGAAGCAGGTCGGGTAATACCCTCATGGCGAGCATAGCTTAGGTACCAGATTATACTCATTACATGTGAGCAGCAACCCACTGTTCTTAAACCTACAATGCTAACTGCATTGTACGTTTAAGAACAGTGGGTTGCTAGCAACAATAACTTCTGATTGCCTTCCGACCATTTATCACTATGAACACAAAATATGTTCTAGCAGAAGAATGGCGGGACTTTATTTTAGCACGAAGCAACATTATCGCTAATCGCTCGCCTCTCTTGAGGATACATGATCTGTCGACGCATTTGCTCGAGTTGCGAAAAACAACTCACAAAGGTTTCACGACGTTTAGGAGAAAGTATGATTGGAGCGATTGTCCCTTTTGAGAGCGATACCAGTTGCCGTTGATGTTGTATTCTGAAGTAAATGCGAGCGAGGTGTTACGTAATATGATTCATTCCGGTACGCAACTGGATATTCCAGAGTGCAGCTTGGATCATCTCTAGGCCCGATTGGTACTGGATGGCACTTTATTATATGAATGACTTCGCCTGAGGCTAGAGCTGTATATCCTGGCGAGCCCATGTACTGGTACGCAAAAGCAGTGGGAGACAATTGCGCTATGATCATCGAGGTTAGCAGATGTGAACGCTCAAGTTCACACATGTTTAGTGACATTCTTCTATGTAACATTTTTATTGCGCGCGCTATCTCATTTGTGACGTGAAGCACCTTGGCATTCACGTAGAGAAATAGATCAAGATCTGTTGCAGGTATAGCGTTTTTCCTGAAAAAGAAATTTCCATTCTTAACTTCTAATATGACATATTTGGGATGTTCAGTTTGGTACATATTAAATTGGCATACATTCTTCTTCCCTGTGGTCATAAGAGTGAAGATCTGATCAGGTTGTTTTACACTGAACATAGCGTTGGTTTCTTCTAAAAGACCACCAATAGACATTCGTGCTGTTAATATCTTTTTCGCGGGTCTAGAATATACTACATGGAAGGCTCTCTTCTACATTTCAAAAAGTATATCCAGAGGCCGGGTCTAAACAATTTCCATCATTAAAAGGGCACGATACACCGCTTTTTAGCTGTGCCATATCCTCTTTGATCATGCGTATTCCAAATCCAGTGGACATCATAACTTTTACGTTTCCATGAGCTAGTACATTGTGATATTCACGTCCGTTTAGATTGTAGTATCCGCCTATTGGGTTTATTCCCCCTAAACCATTTATTCTTTCTCGGGATACCTCTAATGTATATATTCCATGAAAGCGGAAATGCTCACCCACATATGAACGGGCCTGTCGAATTAGATATATACCACATGCAAACAATATCAATTCCTCCATGGATAGTCGCGGAAAAGATAGGGGGTTGTCGCATCTACGGGCACAAACCAGGAACCGCGCCTGTTTAAATTATGATCTATAACTAATTCGGCTATATTATTCGTTAAAAACAGGCGCTCAAATATAATTGAAGCAACTGCTCTGCATGTATATTTTCTGCGAATGGCGGAGTAAACGCATTCAGCAGAGCAGCTGCTATTTTAAAATTGCCATTAGATGGTGACAAACACGGTTAAAACATTCATGGCGGAATATTTTAAAATCTCTCTTAAAATTCACAGCTTCCACTACCCACCTGTTAATAGTCACACAGCGTGATCTGTTAGCTTGAAGAGTTGCTAGCTGTGATTGGCCGTCTTCTCTAGTTTCAGGCATATGACCTATACGAGTATATCCTTTCTCATGCAGACTATCCATGCGGTCACAAAAACCTCTATCTAGGATAAAAATGTCATTTTCATTAAAAAATCATTGGTTAATTTAATAAATCGTTCATTATGGTCGCATCATTTGTAGTGGCACTAGGTATATGGTCCGCGTACATCTATGACATATCCATCAGAGGCACAGAAGATAAATGTTTTTAATAAATTCCTATATTTATGTAAGGAATATGCTTCTTTTTGGAACAAGTAATTACTACTTTTTTGTATATATGTATATAAAGGTTCCATTAGCTGTTGGAATAGCGGGTTTTTGTTCAGCTGGTGCATCAGGCTCACCAAAAATGTGATCGGCAATGTAGGAATTTCTTGCTGCCACCTGCTCTCTTCTTAAATGAGACAAACCAATAAATTGTGGAACATGGTCTGTTAATAAGATGTTTCTTGCGACAGACATTAATGTCTCTAGGGTCCTTCTCGGTACTTGAAATAAGCAAGAAAATCTCTCTCGAATCTTCAGTTCTTAACTTGCACAATAAGGCTGTTAATACAAAACTGCCCGACGCATATTCCTAAGCCTGGGTGTTGCTTCTAATATTCTGTGATATTGTTGTTTAGAAATGCCTATAAAATACTCCACTTGGTTATCAGGGTAGTTTTGAATATTTTCATAAGAGATGTTACTCAGTCCTTCCATTATTATAAAAATGATGTCTTCTTTATGTACGGAAGAAAAGTTATTTAGGCTATAGTCAGCAGTATATAGGTTTCCATAATTTGCCTCCTAACAAATACGAGCACAGTACAAGAAATACGTCAGCAAATAGCGCAATATTGTTCACAAGCGGGTTCACAAGCGGTTCACGAGCAATTAATAGTTAAAATAAAACAACGTTCAACGGGACTCGCGGTTTTAATTTACATCATTCTCAATAATGTATATTATTAGACATTATTGAGAACGAGATATCGAAACGTCTTAGTAATAAAATTAAATATCGCGAGTAGACCCGTTGCAGTTGGTTTATTTCAATACGAAAGTAAAAAGTACAAAGTGCACTCGTCAAGTGAAAACATCGCAGCATGCGGACACTGTTACGCTACGTCCTAGGTAGGCGGTTCAAAGCGAACGCGATTACGAAGCGGTGACACGCGAATTGAATGCGATGCGGTGCGTCGCGGCGGCTATGTCCTACGTGCACGCGAATCGTCTCGCACAGCCGCCACCGACGCGACGCCGTCGTCAGTGGGCACTTTGCATTTGTCATGGACGTACGGAAACAAATATTATTGGAAAATTCATTTCTTAAGTATCAAATACTCAAGAAGTATGTACGGCGAAGAAGTGGGACTAATATTGTATACTTAGAAAGGCATATTTATGGGGAATTTCACAATTTGTATGAGGAATTACGGACTCAACCCTTGTTATTCAAGGAATATTGTCGAATGTTACCTACAACGTTTGACTATATTGTGCAAGCCATAAAACCTGTTTTAAAATTTACTAGTACCAATTTCCAGCGACCTATTTCTGTAGAAGAACGTTTGATGGTGACTTTAAGGTAAGAAAAAAGAAAAAAAAATATCTCTTACATTTATTATTATGTATCATTGGTAATCATAAGTATTAATTATTTCAATAATAATTAATTTTTCAATAATTTCACAAAGAAGTGTAATATCCATGTTGTGAACCGGGTTGTAGTGGATTTAACTTTGACAGCTCCGTTAGTAGAAGCTCCTGCATTTGCGTTCTAAAACGTAATTTGTTCAT
The DNA here is from genome assembly GCA_947386135.1 of Melanchra persicariae. Taxonomy (NCBI): domain Eukaryota; kingdom Metazoa; phylum Arthropoda; class Insecta; order Lepidoptera; family Noctuidae; genus Melanchra; species Melanchra persicariae. The sequence continues at coordinate 4,003,599 of OX376665.1, forward strand.
TGACGGTAACTGTTTCATATAAGGTAATATGGATTTGAACCAAAGAAGATCGTCATCAGTAGTATCTTGTTGATCCTGGCGAAGAATTTTCATCTTCTCTCTCTCGATATCGAGGAATGCTTCTAGGCCATTATCTTTTCTTTTGCGTGTTTGTCTTGTGATAGCTGGCAACGAGGGTGAAGGCGAAGGCGCTTGACGTGTGTTAATATCTGTAGTTGTATTCTGTGGTATTTCTTGCAACATAGACATAGATTCATGGATTTGTATGTAGTCATTGTCAGCCATGTCTACGGCCAAATCGTCTTCCAAACTGAGAGCGTCTGTAAATTCCGACAGATCTCTTGAATTGCTATCTGTTTCTGATAAAATGTTTCCTTCTGTTTTTCGGGGTTTCAAAATTACTATTAAGAATGACATGGACTCAAAATATGGCCACGTGCCTGTATACTTCGGCTCGTTGTCGGCATCAGCCCCAGAACGAGGCTTCGGAATTTTTTTTAATTCTTTTATAAATGTGTCTCTCAAATTTTTCCATTTTTTCTTTGCCATTTCACCTAAAAAAATTAAATGAATAATTAATTAATAGATTTCAATTATTTCAGGTATTTAGCCACGGGCATACAGTTCCGGCAACTCGCTTACTCATTCAGAATTTCAAAATCTGCTATTTCCACAATCGTACCACAAGTTTGCAAAGCTATATGGACACAATTAGTTACGAAGCATATGCCCGAGCCTTCAGAAAATAACTTTAAAAGCATAGCACAATGTTTTTGGGACAGATGGCAGTTTCCTAACTGCACCGGGTGTATTGACGGAAAACATATTCGCATTAAAAAAGCAAATAAAACTGGTTCTATGTACTATAACTACAAATCCTACTTTTCGATTGGGTTGTTAGCAGTCACTGACGCAAATTATAAGTTTGTAATGATAAATGTGGGTTCCTATGGAAAAGAAAACGACGCCGGTGTTTTTGATGAATGCCCCTTTCGAAGTGCACTAGAACAAGGAAGACTAAAAATACCGAAAGAACAAGTATTGCCGGGCTCAAATATCGAAGCTCCATATGTTCTCCTAGGAGATGCTGCGTTTCCACTAAAAGCATATCTTATGAGACCTTTTCCAGAAAGATCGACGACTAAAGGGGACGCAAAAGATAATTATAATTATCGCTTATCTCGAGCAAGAATGGTAGTGGAATGTTCTTTCGGTTCAATAACCTCTAAATTCAGAATTTTGCATAAATCTATCGAAACCAATGTAGAAAATGCAGTTCATATCGTAAAAGCCATATGTTTACTGCACAATATTATACGTGATCTTGAATCAATAAATGAGACTGAATTTATATCTTTCCGGCAAGCATATCAAAATATGCCACAAGCACCACGACATAATTCACAAAGGAGATTTAATGCTACATCACGAGCAGCCGCATAAGCGAGAGAAAACTTTAAATTGTATTTTGAACAACATCCTCTACAAAGAGAGTAAAATAGCAATCTATAATAAACTAGCACTTCGCCCGCGACTTCGTCCGCGCGGATTTAGTAGGTACTCCACAAACTTCAACGCCCCCTATACCCCCTTATAAAGGTTAGTTTTGGAAAATTAAGCACAACGATTTTCATTAATTTGCATTTATTACTTAGCCATTTCTACTTATTCTATGGTCTCAGGTTCAGCGCAACTGTTCACCCCGTTCACCCCGTCAGGAGTTGATTATGCAAAAATTGTTAGGTACATCTGTTTCAATAATCCCATTTTTAGTTTGTTCAAAGCATCCCGACGTAAATTAAAGCAAGCAATAATGTCCTCCCCTAAAAACTTAATCACCCCTGCTTCACCCCTTATTATTTCTACTTATTCTATGGTCTCAGGTTCAGCGCAACTGTTCACCCCGTTCACCCCGTTCACCCCGTCAGGAGTTGATTATGCAAAAATTGTTAGGTACATCTGTTTCAATAATCCCATTTTTAGTTTGTTCAAAGCATCCCGACGTAAATTAAAGCAAGCAATAATGTCCTCCCCTAAAGACTTAATCACCCCTGCTTCACCCCTTATTATGTAGGTATGTAGTTTATTTGCGAAAAATCCAAACATTTGTTATTCTTATTGTTTTATCGAAATCATTTTCAACTTCATCGGACCAAGCATTGATATGATTCTTCCCAATTCGCTCAAGCCGCGACATTTTTCTTACTCCGAGCATGTTTATAATGTATACCGTCGTAACTTTTGAACGAAAGGTCCGATTTGAATAATTTAAAGTGTAATTTACACGGAAATAATCAACCTTAATTATCAAACCATTTAAATGGATAAGCACTGATATCATGATGCCGATATCACCATTTTTTCAAATCACCAAGGATTTGCTTGAATAACTTGAACAAAAAGCGGTCATGGTGACTTAACCATAATAGTTAGACATATGCTATTGCGGACTTTTTTGTAGACATTGATGACCTCTATAAAACTGTAGTACATTACTTTGCTCTATTGTCAATAGATTCCGCAGCGTACGCGATGTAAGGATTTTTTCTCACACCTTGGGTTACATTATCGAAGTTTTCATACGGATCCCTAACTTTTTGAAAATATTCTATAGCCTATGTCCATCATCGATAATGTACAATTCTACTGGTGAAAGAATTTTTCAAATCGGTCCAGTAGTTTCGGAGCCTATTCATTTCAAACAAACAAACAAACAAATCTTTCCTCATTATCATATTAGTTTAGATAAATGTGTTGTACCTACTTACTTGTAGTCCCAGTTAATTTGGCCAAAACCTCCCATTCGCGGTACGATAATAACCGGTTGTGATATTTTTTATTCCTTTTATCCCATAATATAGGACGTTCTTGGATAGCATTAATTAAAATTTCTATTTCCGACATAATTTATAACCAAACAAAAAAACGACGGCACCGCATCCAGTTCGCCCGAAAATATCAAGCCAACTGATCGCGTTCGCTTCATTTCGCGCCACTCCGCCCCGCACCCCACGTGCGTTTGGTCACGTAGGCCACTTCAATAGGTTTCGACTGTTTGTTGTTTTCGCGCCGCGCTGCGCCGCTTCGCGTTCGCGTCTAGATCGCTCACGCAGGACGTCGCGTTAGTGTAGTGTGCTGTCCTAGTGTGAACCGGCCCTAATTAACTTTTATGAAGATCAAGTGAGGGTAGTTGAATAAACGCCTTCGCTTTGCTGTAACGGTACCTTCAATTCTTCAGTCTTCCCGCAACCACGGCTGGTGCAATCCGGTCGAAACGTCGGGTTTATATTAAAGTTAAATCGCGATGAATACCCGGTTGCATAATTATGTTTTTATAATGTGTTCTGATCGCGAAAGTTTAATACGAAAGTATACAATAGAAATAAATAAACATAAATATGGTGGGACAACTCACACACTGTTAATTTACGGTACAGTTAATTAATAAAACAAAATGTGATCCTTCAAATATAACTTACCTCGGTCTGTTCCACTACTTTTCTTTATCTTTGCTTTCTCTCTTCTTAACGAAGCAAGTAAACTGGTATTTTTTTTCTTGGCATCCTCGACGTCGATGTCCATTTCGGCAGCTAATTTGTTCCGTGTGCATTACATAACTGCGCAGATGCAATGTGTGATAATATAAATCATAGACAAGTAATTGATAAATTGTATCATAATGTAGTGAATGTACTTAGGGTAGCTGCGGTGTCGTGCTCTAAAAGTAAAACAATAAAAAAGAAAAGGTATGTGACTGGCTGGAACAAACATTGCGAAAAGGCATATGAGGAGGCTAGGTTTCGGTTTCATGAGTGGGTCGCCCAGGGCAAAAATACATCCGGACAGGCATATGAACAAACGCGAAACTCACGAAGGTGGTTTAAACATAAGCTCAAGTGGTGTAGGGACAATGAAACTCAGATAAAGATGGACATTCTTGCATCACAGCATGCCACAAAAAACTTTAGTAAGTTTTGGAAGGAGACCAACAAATTGAATGCGAGGCCGAGTGTTCCTGTTAGTGTAGAGGGGGTTGGTGACGCCGACAAAATTGCCAACTTATTCAAGGATCATTTTGGGGTACATTCTCCACTGGTACCCGCGGCGACCACAACAGAGACGAGGGGTACTGGTCTGGCGAAACCGCTTGTTCGGATCACTGCAAAACAAGTTGCCAAAGTAATCAGAGACATGAAGCGAGGAAAATCCCCGGGACATGACTCGCTCAGCATAGAACACTTGCAGCATGCGGGTGTTCATCTGCCCAGGGTGCTCACTATGTTGTTTACATTCTGCATAAGGCATTCATACCTCCCTGAGGCAATGATGAGAACTATAGTGGTCCCCATAATAAAGAGCAAGACAGGAGATGCCTCTAAATTGTGTAACTACAGGCCTATATCACTCGCAACAGTCATTGCTAAGGTGTTGGACGGTATTATTGATATTCAGTTAAGACAACAAGTACAGTTGCATGATGCGCAGTTTGGCTTTCGCCCTGGTTTGTCAACTGAAATGGCTATACTGAATCTCAAGAGTACCGTCCGATACTACACTGACAGAAGCACACCTGTCTATGCCTGCTTCTTAGATCTATCTAAAGCATTTGATCTTGTGGTGTACGACAGGTTGTGGCAAAAATTGTCGAGTGATACGGATCTACCTACTGAGTACATAAGTCTCCTAAAGTATTGGTATGGCAACCAGAGTAATTTTGTTCGGTGGTCGGGGTCACTATCGGTTGAGTACGGGTTGGAATGTGGTGTACGGCAAGGCGGACTAACCTCGCCAACTCTCTTCAACTTGTACATTGATCGTCTGGTACGTGAACTCAGTAGCGCCGGTGTGGGCTGTTCGATTGATGGTGTTCTTGTCAACAACATCAGTTACGCGGACGACATGGTGCTGCTGAGTCCATCGATCAGGGCCCTTCGAAAACTGATATCGATCTGCGAGCGATATGTGGGGGCCCACGGGCTCAAATATAATGCCATTAAAAGCGAGCTCATGGTGTTTAAGGCGGGATCTAAAACTTATGACATTGTCCCACAGGTCATGCTGAGTGGCAGTGTCCTTAAAAGAGTCTCGCAGTTCAAGTACCTGGGCCACTGGGTCACCGAGACGCTTGTAGATGATATTGAAATAGATAGGGAGCGCAGGGCTTTGTCTGTTAGGGCTAATATGTTGGCTCGTAGGTTCGCGCGCTGTACTGCGGAAGTTAAAGCTACGTTGTTTAGGGCATTTTGCCAATCGTTTTACACGTGCAGCCTATGGGTCAAGCATACTAAAAAATCGTGTGACACCCTGCGAGTTCTTTACAATAATGCATTCAGGGCGCTGATGGGGTTGCCTCGCCATTGTAGCGCTTCGGGTATGTTTGCAGAAGCAAATATAGATGGATTTGCGGCGATTATTCGCAAGAGAGTTGTGTCCCTGATGCGTCGCATACGAGGCAGTTCCAACTGCTACCTTCAGCTATTCGCATGGAGGATGGATTTGGATCTGGATTGCCCAATAATGCGGTACTGGACCAGGGGCTCGAGTCTGCTATTGCAATCGTGTCTCAATGACCGGTCAGTGATCGAATATTTGACAACTTTGACAGTTTTTGTATGGGAAATATGTCATAAGTTTGACGTTATACGTCAAAAATCGATCATTGACCGGTCATTGAGACACGATTGCAATAGCAGACTCGACCCCCAGGCTGCATGTTGAGCACTCCGGATTCAAACCGAAAGGAGAATGACCACGACAATATGGACCATGGTACAGAGTTGCGTTAATTCCAAAGTTGTTTTAGATGGTTTATAAATTAACCAAATAACCATCTACAATTCCCATTTTGGAATCAAAACTCGCATTTCCAAGTTTTTTTAGAAAACGTAACTTAACCTCAAAATAGAAATATCCGTTGTGTATAGAGGTAAGTTTATAGGTCGTAGTTTGGAGAGCAGATTAATTAGCATATCTGATGGGATAGAGACTTAAATAAATCAGTACCTTGCCTTTATATTTCCTGTTAAAACAGTACAACAAAATACGAATCACACACAACTTCAAACAAAGTGAAAACTTCCTATGAACTAAATCGCTATGAACAAACTTAGCAGGCACCACGCGCAATTGACATTGGACTTTTTGACAATGACAATTCAATTTGAGACACCAACACCAATGTTGCCACTTTAGATTTTAAATGAAAATTGATTAATCGAATAAATTCACTCGACACAATTATTTCAAATGACTGATTTAGTTCTATAATCATTAATTTATTAAAAAGGTTCGATTTATATCAAACCGAAGCAAGATAATTAAAAAAAAAATCTATGCAATCACTCATAATGTATCGTTAGCCAACAAAGTGAAATTGCTTTTAAAAGTTTTGAAAGCAAAATAATACGACTACTGTGTGTGTGAAATACTAATTATTTCACACCACAGTAGTATCATCTCCATCTCTCAAAAACCCCGCGATTTACCTTTCCAATGACTTTACATTTATATTAATGTGTAATCGTATACAAAAAAAATCGATTAGAGTTGTCAATACATTTACTTATTTTGATTATGGCAACACTTTAACGTAAGAATAGCCGGCAGTAGGTAATTCATTTTATCAAAAGAATTTCATAACTTATTAAGTTTACAAAATAAACCCCTATACAAAATTGGCATTCTAATGGCAGAATGACTTCAAAAATAAAGAAAATAATTGTAATATAATTTTTATCTTGATGCATGAGAAAAACCAGTACCGTTGATGGTCATGATTCTTTAGACTAAGATGAATTTATAAAGTTTTAATGTATTTTATTTATTTTCTAATTGTAAAATTGTAATGTTTTAATTAATTCCTTATTGTATGTTATTTCATGTATTTTGTTTTATTTTAATTATTTTTTAACTTCTTGTGTATGAATATGGACTTGATCTGAAATAAATGAATTTATTATTATTATAATTCTACCCAAGCATCGTTTTTTTTTAATTTGTTAAAATTATTTGCATGAGTAGGATTCCATAAAATTGTTTTTTTTTCTTTGTATTTGTCAATCAGTAAAAGGGTTTTTTGTTATCCCACTGCATTTTAATTATCGAAAATCGTGAGTGAAAAACGAGATGGATTCCGCTTGCAACTTGCTCTCGCGACGACGCGACGTGCACTGACTTGTAATGTAACACTCAAAGGGATTCGCGAAAAAACCGACAGTCGCGTGGAGCACGCGGCGCTCGCCGCGAATGATTTTTCATTACAAACTAACATTACAAGTCAGTCAAGAAAGAATATATAACTTCCGACTTTGCAAGGCACGTAGAGTGGTGGAAAATGTATTTGGTATATTATCTTCGGTTTTTAGGGTGTTGCGAAAACCACTGCTGTTGGAGCCGACAAACGCTGCCACCATAGTTACAGCAATAACGTACCTTCACAATTTTTTAAGAAAAAGTGAAGATTCGTTTAGCACTTATACACCTCAAGGTACAGCTTGGCCAAAAAGTCGTGAAATTAATGGTGGCGCCACTATCGTGCATGTTGTAACCCTATATACTACGACAAAAAAAGTTTTGATACTTCGTTTTTTTTTAACTAATGTGTGTATTGGCGGGTTTTATGAAAAAGGAAAAGTCTCATAGTGTTCTAAATAAAAACTAAGAAAATATCTAATCAGAATCAAAAATTTTAATCATCATCAAAAATGTTTTCGTCTAAGAATTCAACTCCCGAAAAGTCTTCATCCATGTTTTGGTTTGAGCCTTCACCAAAATACTGCTGGCTATCTTCAGATGTGTCACTACTGCTGCTATCATCTTGCAAGTTAATGACTATTTTTTCAATTTCATTGTACAGAGTTTGCCCCCTTCGATAATAATCTTTTTCTATTTTCATAACATGTTGACATGAATTTTTCCAATCGTCAACTGAAATGCTCTGAAAAGCTTGCTCAGCCACTGCCTAGAAAAATAAAATAAAAACAAATAAACATTTACAATTACTTATTATAATGAATTAAAATACAATAATGACTTCAAAATACCTTGATGTCAACTGATCCTACATTATGTGAGGCAATTTTATGTTTTAGAATACCCCAGATTAGTTCAATGGGGTTTAGATCACAGTGGTAAGGTGGGAGCCTTACCACTGTGTGACCATGCTCACTTAAGAGTTCATCTATTTCATAGATGGGCATCTGTTTGTGTTGTTTAACAAGCATGAGTAGGTTCGGCTTCCGTGCCGAGTCTTCAAACGGCACATTGTTCGCAGACAACCACAGCTTTATTTCGCCAATTCTTGATGCAGAGGTAGGTGCCTTATTGCGAATCACTGAATGATACGGGGCGTTATCCATGACTATTATTGAAGGCTTAGACAAATTCGGTATTAGTTTCTCCATAACCCATTTAGTAAAATTTGTCTTAGTCATCTCAGAGTGGTAGTCTTCATTTTTATTATTTTTCCCACTAAAAATTAACAATGCATTTGGTACGAAACCATTTTCATTGCCTGCATGTATGATAATGTACCTGAAATAACATGCAACACATGCAATACATGCAACAAATGCAATACATGCAACACACACAACACATTTATTAAACATGCTTCAGCAACAACTTACCTTTTGCCTTTGGACACACTTTCTTTTATTCCACTGACATCAAGAGACTGCCAGCATTTTTTTAATTTATAGGAAGTATGTATATAGCTTTCGTCAAGATAAATAATATCCTTTCTCAGATCGTCGGGTAAATTCCTGTTTTTTATAATTTTGTCCAAGTAGGCTTCACGTTTCGCAGCAATATTCGGCTTTTCCATCAAAGCTTGCCTGTCTGATTGAGACTTTTTGTATCTAAAGCCCAGGGCTATTAGAACCTTCCGTAAGTGTTCACGACATCCCTCAAACCCAAGTTCTTCTCTAACCACAGGCAAAAGGTTTCGTAGAGTTGGTGCCTAAAAATAAAAACAATAGTACCTAAATGTCTCTGTGTACTTGATAAAAACTAAAAAGACATATTGATGTAAAAGGGAAGTAAGTTCTACTTACAATCTTTTTTACAGTGTAAAAGAATTGAACTTTTTGTCTGATTGCACACAAGTCAAAATTGTCCAATTCTTTTTTAGGTCGCCCTGCTCTATGTTTTCCTGGAGTGGAGAAAACTCCTCTGTTTCTTTGTCCTTCTATTGCAATTCGCCTTATAGTACTGATGGATTTACCTAAAAAAATACTATAGTTATATTTGTTCGGTGATGTATGCAATATTAAAACAAAAGTATCAACATTTATAGAACACGCTACATTGCGAATGTTTTGTAAACATAACCTCACATTTGCGAATGTAGATTTCAATAATTGTATGAAAGGTTTAAACTAGATATTGCACCTTGAAATACACACACATTACATCTCTAATCTCCATAAAAATCATTTTACCTGTCATTTCAGCAGTTCTTTTATAAACATCGTTAAGATCGGATAAAAGTTGTCCGGCTTCGAGTTCCGCCAAACATCTCACGTACACTTTATAAATTATCGCTCTGGCGGAGCTGCGGATAACAGGTCTATTCATTGTGCACACAATGGATCAGCAGTATCACCACAATAATGCAAATAAATAAAACAAACACGAAAAAAACAGTCACCGATTACAAGAAATGACAGTTCATGTACCTCACTCGACGAGACAGAGCGTGTGTTGCCAATGATTAAATATTTTAGTTCCGTTTCAGGACTTTTTTGCCAAGCTGTAGCTTCGATGATGATATGAATGGGATTGTGAGATTGGGAAACTGGAGACAAGGAAACGAAAATATAACGAGTATGATGTCTTTAGAAAATAGACCGCGAAGGTCGTGATAGTTGGTGTGATCCGTAAGCTGGCAAGAAAATTATGCTTAAATTTAAACTTACCGTATCATTTGTACTGCAAGGTTTGTTTCGATCGAGTAAAAATAACAAATGTTTGTAGGCAAACCAAGAACTACGATAAACTTCGTCTGCCCCTGAAATAAAGCATAAAAACATTAGTAATTTTAAAATAATTGACGCTTTATATTAATGTATCGAGACTTTGATGATACGTATTTAATAAACACTGACCTTTTCCTGTTCCTGTAGATTTTTTAATTTTTTGTTTTGCCCGCCTCAAAGAAGCTAATAAACTTGTGATTTTTTTCTTACAAGTTTCCACTTCAGTTTCTCATAATGAAACCAAATGGACCCGAGCGTCTTGTTTTTTTTATTTTATTATAATGTGGATGAGAGGGGATTAAATAGTCATTTCTTTATATTTTTCAATGAACAACAGTGTTTTATCCTGGTAATGGGACCAGGATAAAACACTGACCATCTTCAACGCTTGTCAATAAACACTTCGAAACTGTGATACCCGATTGACACATGCGCTCGCGACGACGCTTGGAGTTGTACTGACCTAAAATTAAGGCGTAACGTAACACTCAAAGGGATTTGCGAAAATACCGACAACCGAGCGGAGCACGCGGCGTTCGCAGCGAGCGGATCGGCTCGCTGTACTGACCTGGAACATTTCGTCGTAACGTAACGTTACGTTACGATAAAATGTTACAGGTCAGTCGCTGGCTTAAGGTGCGCATTGTAATGCTCGGCTATCCTCCCTCACTGATGTAATGCTCGACTCTGTAACGTTACATTACACGCGAATGATCCCGGTGAGGGAGCGCCTTTAGATTTTATACCCGTTTTGGCCACTTTCGTTGCTATTTTTTTAAATAAAGGTTGTGAGCGTTTCTCTTTTTATTTGCCATAGTTTCAAAAAATCGCTAAAAATAAAAATATATATATAAATCGTTTTTTTTTCATGAAATCAGGTAGTTTACTTTATTAACATTTGGATTTTTATAAGAGAATCTATTTTATTTATGAATTTTGTGGAAAATTTATTAAAAACTAAATGAAGGTAGATTACATGTTCTTATTTTGTTACTTTTTAATTGTTAAAAAAAACTTTGAAGTAGCAATTATTGTATCCAAAAAAATTGTTTTCTTGATACTTCATTGCAAAGAAGTACCAACAAAAGTAAAAGAAAATTTTCAAATTAAGTGTTTATTTATTTTTTTGTTACCTTTCACCTAAATAAAATTTAAAGTTTTGATAATATGAAAAATAAACAAAATTTACCGATTTTACGTGCTTTTTATTATAATGTTAACCTTTAAGTAGGGACACAGGGTCTCACAGACCCTTGGCACTTGTCGTTGACGTGAAATAAAGTACTTCCCCGCGCTCCCCGTGGCTAAGCTGCTCAGTAGCTTCGAGTTTAGTCGCGAAACCCCCAACGAAGGAGAAGGTTGCGTCGTGCGGTGCAAAATACGTAAGTTATATGGATTTAAAGTTTCAAATGGGTCTGTGGGACCCTATGTCCCCAGATCTCTTATAAACTAAATTGTATAACTTTTTTTTTTTGTTTTAGATTTTATGTCCAAATTGCCGAAAATAGTGAACCAAGTACTTCTGGTTTGAAACGACCATTGCGAGATGTACCTAGGGCACAACAGTTGGATTTACTGGCCAAAAAACGTTATGCTCTCATGTACCTAAACCAAACAAAGCTGTGCTCTTAGTATCTTCTATGCATCATGTGATAAAATTGACAATGTTTCTAAAAAACCTGAAATGATTTTATATTATAATTCAACAAAAGGAGGGGTAGATGAAACTGACAAGAAGTGTTCTATTTACTGTAGCAGCCGCCGAACTCGAAGATGGCCAATGGTGATATTTTTTAGAATTCTTGATTTGAGTGGCGTCAATGCTCATATACTATACAATAAACATCAAAATAAGGATATAGATCGAGGTATCTTTTTAAAAAAATTTGCCCGTTCTCTCGTTGTACAGTCAGGCCGCAAAAGTCCATAGGAACGCTAAAGATTATTTTGCTACGAACCGAGCGAGCGCGATACTTCCGTGCGTATGTGTGCCCGTGTATGAGTATCCACATTCAACAGATAACACACACTAAGGAACTGTCGTCACACTGAGCTTAAAAACATCATTATTATTTTTCTGTGCCATTGAATACGCATCACACAGTCACAGAGGCGACTTGTTCTTACCATTGTATTGATAAAATTCGCGCAAATATGTCATGTGCTGGTAGCCGTATGAACTAAGTGTTGGATTCGCAAATAACGTAGCCCGAGTTCAAATCATGGTCGGTCCGTTGCGGTTATTTCTTACTTTGAAAATTCTCAATCTATATTAATATTGTTGTTTTTTATATTTCTATGAAAAATACTATTGCATTTTTTGCACTAAATTGTTGCAAATTACGAATATGATCTATTAACTACAAGAAGAATCACATTCGTTGTTTACATTATTTAGTTGTTTACATCTTATCGATGTTGTAAGGTGGAAATAAAAAGACGTGTTTAATAAAAATGTTTATTCTTTTTATTTACAAATTAAACATTTATGAGAATTGTGACGTCGAATTGTTACCTAGACAAAAAAGTTATCTTGTAACCGTTATCTATGTTACGTGTAAGATTGTTTGTTATGAGTATACCCACTTAGACCATTCATAATATGATTAACGTAACAATGAAAGGATATTAAAATTTTAATAAAATTAAATATAATTGTTTATATCCAGTTATTTATTGAAAAGTCATATATGATTTAGACTTTGTAAACATTTTATTTTTATGTAACGTCACAATGAATGTTTTGAGGTCATAGCTTAATTGTTCATTTTCTTGACGAAAAGAAGATTGAAACTAAACCTCAATTTCTGTTAAAAGAACTTTAGTTCTCACAAGATAATCGTTTAGATGAGAAAAATAAATTGAACTATTATGTTAGAACAGTGCGGGTAGAAGAACAAAAAACAAAATAGAATCATGATTATTGTCAACAAAATTGATAGCGAGTTCACTGCATTCTTAAGATAAGGCGATGGCACAAGTTAAAAGATATAGCTATTTTAAACGAAAGTAAACACAATATAATACAGTGTTTGTTAACGAATAATCACGGATATGTTAAAATAAAATGGCCTACTGATTTTACTAAAACTTAATATTTTGTATAACCCCCATTATTTTCGATACAGTCAAGTAGACGTTTGCGCATGGACCCAACAATATTACTGCATACTTCGCTCCCTCTAAAACTTTCCCACACCTCCATGCAATGGGTTTTTAATTGTTCCGTAGACCTCTCATTCCGCGAGTCCCACCTTTGCACCATCAAACCCCATAGATTTTCTATGGGGTTGAAGTCGGGTGATCGCGCTGGCCATGGAATAACAATTACTTCCGGGTGATTGTGAAACCACTCACGCACAGTACTCGCTCGGTGAATAGGACAATTGTCCTGGACAAACGGAAATTCTGCTAACTCATCAGCTGGGTAAATGTTGCGCACAGTAGGTAGCATAATTGAGTCTAACACTTCCACATAAGTTGAACTGTTTGCGCGTGGAGGAATGAAAGCCAGTTCTCCTGGTCCTGCTGCACTCATCCATCCCCACATATTAATTGTGATTCGACCTGATTCGGTGTTAGGAATGACGTTGTTATCACACCAGCGAGTGTTATTCTTGCGCCATAAGTGAAGCCTGCCCTTTTGACTGGATTTAAATGTTTTTTCATCTGAAAATACCGCAGTATTCCAGTCAAAATCTAAATAATTACGTGCGAAACGTAATCGTTCTTGTTTGTGCCTCTCTGTCAAGTACGGCTTTTTAGCTGGTTGTCTGTGATGCACGCCTTCAGCGTGAAGTGCACGGCGAACAGTATCCATCGAGGTGTCATATAATTCCGCAAAATGTCTCGTTGGTGCGAAACCATTCGTTTCGTATATGTCCACCATATGTCGGCGCTGTGCCTCGCTAATAAGCTTCGGTCTCCCACTTCTCTTTCGACTAGCAAGGCTACCTTCTTCCTCATATCTTTTTATCCAAAGACTTACAGTATTTTTCTAAAACAAAAAAAATATATATATTAGGCAGCTATACCTTCTTGACTTCATTTTCATTATATAAAATGTTAATAATCATTATTGAATATAATTTTAAAATAAAACTGCATTTATAAATCCAATAACCAACCCAATAAACCCAAGGATTTATGTTCTCTTCTAAACCTCATAAAGATACGATGGATGGATTCATAAATGGCATACATTTTAATTAGAAGATTAATTTATAATAAAGTTACAATTCATTAATAGCTATTATACTCACATTCAGTCCGGTTTCTTCAGATATTTGTGTTTTATTAAGACCACTTTTATGCAGCCCAATGATAGTCGCCCTCACTTCAATACTAATATTAGCCTGCATTTTGCGAATATTACAATATTGTTAACCACACGTCACTAACCAACAACTACAACCAAACGACAGTTCATTTCGGTCAAGTTAAAACTCATGTCTACCTCGCAGAAATCTAATTCTTTATTTGGTTTTTTTGTGATCTACCTTTTAACTCTAAGAAATGTGTGAACAAGTTAAAGAATAATTTAATATAATAATATGTAATGCTAATCCATAACTTCCAATCGGGTAAGAACTTACAAAAAGTCAACAATTGCGTGGGATTTGAACTTGCGGCACACTGATTTGCGCTTCAATCTGTGTGCTCTATACCACTGGGCCATCTTGACTTATGCTAAGTTGATGAAATTGAGGATTACAATCAATTGTTGGCGATAACTTGAAAATTGAAGGTCGTAAGTCAAACTAAACGTCAAACTAATACGTTGTGAGAATTCTTATCGACTTTTGCTGGTGACCGTACCTCATATGCAAAGAAGATACACATCAAACAAAAGTTTGCCAAGAGAACTGAAACTAACCATGAAACGCGTTTTGGGTAAGGATGTGTCCCCTGATGATGAACCAACTCCTGAAGAAAATCAGAATAAGAAGAAAAGATGCTACATCTGTCCATCAAGTCTTCAAAGGAAAACCTCCTACAGCTGTATTGCATGCAAAAAGCCTATATGTCTGCAATGCTCTAACCCACTATGCAAGGAGTGTCAAATATAATGGGGTAATTGACCCCCTGTCAGTTTTTTTTTGTTTATTGTTAGAATTACAAAAAAATATTTTTTTTATAAAACAAAGATTACTTTTTAAGGAAAATATTTAATTTTGTTGATTATTTAGAAGAAAAATTATTTAGTAGTATAATAAGTGATCTCATTGCGAATTGAGACTGAAAAGTGCCTATCTTTGTTTAGTTTGTAATAAAAAAATAAAAAATTATAAATAAATGCTAAAATGTTCAAAAGTCTATTATTTATAAGCCTATCATTCACACTGATTTATTAAAATGTTATTTATTTTGTTATTTCATATCAAAATAATAGAAATATTACAGGGGTCTGTGGGACCCTATGTCCGTTCTAGTGTTACAAAAAAAAAGATGTCCCTAGTTAAAGGTTAAGTATCCTTGAGTCTCTTCATGAGATTCATTGTTTTATATTAAAAATAAAATACATAAAAAGAGATCAGATTTTTTCTGGGACAGTAACAAAAAAGAATATTAGGTTACAAAATAAAAAATATAAGGCAACGTCTACAGTGTACTAGGCGTTGTAGACGTTTTAGTGATAAGGATTAAAGATAGATAACACAAACTATTTACTGTTCAAATTTTACAGTCAAAGAAAACAACTTTAGATAACTTTATACTCCGGAAGAGGATAAATGTTTAATTCTTCATCATCATCAAAATTTACTTTTTATCATCATGCAATGGAAACCGCAGGGCTAGAGCAGAATTAGTACAAGAAATTAAACGACGGATTAGTGTATGAGCAACATTTAATATCGTAATATAATCAAATCTTTCGTGATTCATTCTTGAAGGGAATGCTCAAGGTAGCCCGTAAAATTCAAATTTTCGTAAGGTTTTTTTGCGATTTCTCTGTTCAAATATTTCAAATGAATGGCTTTTTCATGAATAAGTCATTCAATTGAAATATAAGATTAGAGGGTATTATATCGATCTTTTAGTTTGCTATCGTTAACATAGTTTTTCATGGTCGTTTCTTTTATAATATATTTGACTTCAACTACAAAATCTTTGTAAATTCCATCTGAGGAGACACCAATGATAGGATATCAACATCAACCCAGAACTTTCTACTTTTCCGTGTTCCTTTTCAAGTACCTTCAGTACTTGCTTCTCAAGTACCTTGCCCCTTCTGATTGCCATAGTTTCTGACACTTTGTAACCACCAAAAATACTCTGCACCAAAGCACCATTCGCTGTTTTGCAGTGAACAGCATCATGTATTCTAGAGCCTGTTACCCTTCCTTGGCGTAATGCATGCCACAGCTTGGAATGTGCTTGCTCTTTCGTTGTTTCAGAAAAGATGTAAATGCCATTACAGTTTTTTTGGAAAATTCTATAAAATTGCTGTAACTATGATAACCTCCTTGTTGTACAAACTGCAGCATCAAATTGAACATGCTAATCTCTTAATGTTGAATGGCGATTGCCACAGTAATTTAAGAGCATGCCGGATGTAATTTTGCGCCGTTTGCATTCTCAGAAACCATTGACAATGTTACACTCGTGTTTATATTTTCAGGGGTTCTTTTATTTTTTTCCAATATTTTTTGCCAAGATGAACTTCTGGTCACCTACAGCTCCAGCTAGTTTTCGTTTATTCCAGTAACATGTTGTGGATGTTACTGTTGGTGCATATGGCATGTTTGCAGCCCCCTGCAGAAGCTGCGCAGTCGTTACACTCTACTGTCACGATCTTTTCCATACTTTCTTCTATAACAGCAGTAACCTACACAGTACAACTTTGTTTTGACTTTATGTTCCGGTATTACCCGGCATTTAACCGTGCATAAGCTTCCTTCTCGCTTGACATATCCTACTGCAGTGTCTACGTACGCTTCCCTTGACGCTAGTAAAGCCTTGGCACTGCCTGTTTCTTCAATATTGTAGCAATCTTTTTTATGCATGTACTCCAAAAGCATTAAATAGTCCACTCTCGGCATGTTCCTGCTGTCGGCAATTTGAAATCCATCAGAAATTTTCAAGTTGACAAAGTAAAATAACTGACTGGGATAATATGCAGAGGAAACCAATCTATATACATGGTGTTTGGGACATCGTAACTCAAACTTCACGAAAAGGCTACACTTAATGCCATTAACCAAATTGTAGAAGTCATTAATCTCGCTAATGATCGGTTATAGGAATTGTCATTTTTGAGCGCGCAATGTATTGGGAACAATGCCATCTCAACGCGCGAAAGCGTTGTACGTGGTTAACGTAGTACGTCACTGTCTACATCTACACGTCTTGCAAACACATACACGGGTCTGTGTCGCCGCTGCTCCCGGCGCTGCGCTGCGCATAATGTAGGTACCTACGCATATCGCGTATTGCCGACAAAAATAATATCACATAAAATCATTTTAATCACTCAGAAATACCTACCGACTGGTGGTAGGAACATGTTTAAGGAGAAGTTAAGAGAAAAAAAAGGAGCCATAAGCTCAGTCTCCTATAATCACAATTTCGATAAGGATTTCGATAAGCTTAGAAGTACATTGAGATCCGGTAACGAAGGTATTATCTAATGAACTACTAAACCCAATTTGAATGCAGGTACGAATATCGTCGATTGCAATAATATCACATAAACTCATTTTAATCACTCAGAAATACCTAACCTACTGATGGTAGGAACTTGTTTATGCAGAAGTTAAGAGAAATAGAGGAGCCTTAAGCTTAGTCTCTTTAAATCACGATTCCGATAAGGATTGATTAGCATATTACCGTATTCTTGGGCACTGTAGTAATCGTTAAATCCAGATTACATTTTTAAAACACACTCACATAAATAAACAATAACAGACACAAACACAGAATTAGTTTTGCTAGGTAGGTATCAAACGAAAACTTATTTTGTCTCACGTCACGTCCCGAATTCCCGGCTTTTGCAAAAATAACACACTCGTTCGCTATCAAGGTCTTCACATAAAATCCATTAAAATCGGCTAAAATGTAAAATAAATGTTATTTCAAACATTCCTTTGACTTCGCCGACTTTTGGCGGCATTGTGTTCAAAAGGACGCCGCGCTACGAACTGCCCCCAAACAAAAAGGGGTCTTATTAACACAAAACTGAGTAAGGTCTCTGCACACAGCGGGCGCGGCGCTGCGGGACGGGACGGCGACGCGACGAATGTACTAGATATTACGGTTACCGTCGCGTCGAGCGTGGCTTTGTGTGGCGTCCTCCGTAATATCTAGTACATTACAACTGCTCAACGTCGCGTCGCCGTCCCGTCCCGCCGCGCCGCGCCCGCTGTGTGCAGAGACCTTAACCTAACGGAAATCGGTTACCCCGCTTTGTGCAGATACGTATTTTTTTTCATATGGGCAGTATTATCTAGACGGTATGTTTGACGCTACACACACATGCACACGGGTTAGTGTGTTACAACTAGGCAGGATGCGTTGACCTTTTTTACAAAACAGCTGAGCAGATGCCCAACTAGTTTTATTTACATTGCTCTTTTTAGTGAAAGTAGTAAGTTAATTTTTTTTTTTAATTAAAATCACGTTGGGTTTGGTAAGAATAACGATTATGTACTCTATTTTTCATAATAGTACCTGTGCCATGAAATCCAAGTCTCAGTAATTCTTCACATAGCTTCGAAGTGGTGAAGAAACGGTAAAAAAATAGTAAATGTCCTGGAACTAAAGTCCTTGTCATATGAATTACAGCAGCTTCTCCCAAACAAAATCCTTGGTTGATTAAGTTGGGGAAAGTAGTATCTCCCTGATATACAGACGGGACGCAATCCGAGAGAATGAATTTGTCTTTAAATCCTCCGCGCGTGAGTTTTGATCGTTTTTCAGCTGGCGATCGAAGACGCCCGACATCACCGAGACCAACGAGCCCAGGGCCAGCGACGTCAAGCTCGACGCCACACCGAGCCGGGGACGCAGAAACGTTTCACACGCCGAGATATGATTTGCGGCCGAGACGTCAATTTGTTAATAGAAATAATCGGTCTCATATTGCCCCCAGCCCGAGAAACCCACGCGAGCATGACGACCCAAACGCGCAGGGACACAGTCGATAGAGAAAGGTATTGCGTTGCAGTACCCTAGAAACGCAAGGGGCAGGTGCGCGAACGAGTCTTGCACCGACCCGACCCAAGACACAGCTTGGGTGTTGTTCTCGTCGATAACCAGATGTGGTGTTTCCACGGCAGCAGTGATCACACCGTCGGCCTGGTGGTATTCGCCTTTCATGTCTATCCCGAACTGGTGCGCCCATTGTAGACACGATGGGTAAGGCAAGCACACGTGGCTTCCCCACATCTCCTCCCCGGGTTGGGTCCCCATATATAACATTATCTCGCTCCTAACTGTGTGGTTGCCATTAATGTTTCTGAGCATGAATGTGTCCACGTTGGCCGGCAACACCATTCCATGGGTCATCTCTGCTACCCAACCATGTATAGGAGTTTGGGAAAAAGGATCTTCATTTATGCTGATGCCGGACCATGAACGCCTTGATACGTCACTCTTGACCAGCGCTATGCCCAGAGATAGAGTCAGAGCCACCCCCTGCATCGTCAAAACGTTTGACACACCATCCGCGTTTCTGAACCTGTAGGAAAAGTCGTCTTTGGTAATGAACCCCATGCCAGTGAGTATTCTGTACGCGGAATTGGCGGTGTTGCACTGGTATTGTGGGTTGTGCAGGTCGGGTCTGTTATGCTGCCAATGTGTCTCAGAACCCACGTAGTTATTGTCTGCCATCACGTCCGTGGTAGCCAGCGTTGCATAGTTTTGAGCGTGCTGCTGGATAGGGGAAACAGCCGCGAAAGAAAACCCGTGAAGTAATCTCCTTAAGCGTGTGCGGACTTCCGCCTCAGTCCCCTCGTCTATGCTAGATGTTGTGTGATAAGGGTGACGAGCGTTTAAGTTATGTGGTCCCACGGTCCACCCGCCACCCAGCTCATCCTCGTATCTCTCACGTTCGTCCCCGTGCAATTTAGGTGATTCTGGTACGTACGAGGAAAGCTCAGCAGCAAGCGTGACGGCTAATTGGAATGCCATTGAGTGGCACAAGTTGTTTTCCATATACTGCAATGCTTTAACCATGTTTTGACAAGAGGCGAAGTAATTTGCTGCCGTTAAACGGTCATACATGGCGTCTTGCGCTGCCACCCAAGATTGAGCGAAAGGATTTTGGCCAGGCGCTATTCTTATCCCTCTGTATACAGGGATGGCAGCCATCCCTTCGATGGTTATAGTTGTTTCTTGAGCGTATGTATTTTCATCGACGAGCACCAGCACTATTTTGGTAGGCCCCGGAATGTGTACCTGGTGCGCGGCTGGCATTCCGGTGAACTTAACGTCAGCCGGATTAGCGTCAGTTGTGTGTTGAGCGTGAGATAAAAAGCAGAGTTTGCCAGCCCAAATTGCACGGGGACGAACGTGAGAGATACGAGGATGAGCTGGGTGGCGGGTGGACCGTGGGACCACATAACTTAAACGCTCGTCACCCTTATCACACAACATCTAGCATAGACGAGGGGACTGAGGCGGAAGTCCGCACACGCTTAAGGAGATTACTTCACGGGTTTTCTTCTTCTATGCATTGTCTCAATATTGGCTTGATTTGCCGTAGCTGATCCTTGAGCTGAATTACTATACACATTAACTGTTCTATCATACAGTGGTACATTAAGAGGATTGGCTGGTCCTTCTGATTCTACAAAAAATAAGTTTGAGCTAACGACTTTTGGCTCAACTTTCTTAATATGGTTAAGACCATTTTCATTCTTCTCTCTTCTAAATTCCACCATTTTGAACTTGTCCTTTAGTTCGGCTAGTATGATGTAAACACGAGTACAGGCAGTATGTGACACTTTATATCTGCCCTCAATGCTGTCATCATTAGGAAAGACAATACCCTGGAGTCTTTGCTGTGCTCCGGCGTTCTGATTGTCTATCAATCCATATCCCAGCAGGTTGTTAGTTGGCTGGAGATTGGGTGGGATTAATGCAACAGGAAGAGGATTATAATTTGGATTGTTCTGTTGACTTGCTATGACACGATTCGCGGTGACAAGTGGACAAACATAGGCTTCGTAAATATTATGCGTTTGAGCGTTAATAGGACCAAACGTGCCTGATGGAATATCACCATCTGGACCTTGAGGCACGGCCAGATTAGGCATATTCAACTTTACTTCTATACCAGTCTGAGTAATAATGTTGCTGACGTGTGATATATAATCGAGTACGGTTTTCGGGATACACTGGTAATCAGGTAGTACTTCTCTAAAATCTGTTCTCATTCCCAGAACATTCTGTCCATTCTGGCGAGCAACTTCTGCTAATTGTAAATTTAGGTGATTGCAGCAAACATGTGTAAACATTGATAATAGTAGCCTCTCAGATAGGCGGGGATCTATGCCCCTTAACTCTTCATACGTTTCTTCAACTATGGGAATGAAACCTCCAAAGTCAAAGTTCTGAGAGTGGACGTCCTGCAATGGAACTAGGCTTGAATGCGGGCCTACGTCATACAGGGGTTCGTCTCTTGGTGCCGACTTGCCCCAGGGCTCCGTCTATCAAAACGGTGATAGCGGGTTCCGTGCGTGAACGGCCAACAGTGACAACAACCGCCTCCCGTGTATACCCGACATGAGTTGGGTAGCTGTGACACTGCGTGTTTCAAGTCGTAATTGCTATTTCACGGTTACTGCCGCGGAAAGTTGTGTAGTCTTGTCCAGTAGGCACGTCCCCCAGCTTAGAAATTGCTGACCCTGACATAGGGAGAGGTGCCTGAAATGTTGATTTGAACAGGTCAGATGCCTGTTCGTTTGGTTTAAAGTTATAGGTATACGCCATGGTTCCGAATCAGCAGTTTGACACAGTGGCTTCACAGATCTTGCGTAACATGACCGACTCTCTCTCGGACAGACTAACCACACGCAGCTCGTTCCGAACTATTGAAATTATGATTAAAATGATTGCTATGATCAACAGTAACAGAGCAGCCAACAATGATCTGATTTTCTTCGTATGCGTGTCGGCCAAATGAACACTCGACCCCGTAGGGGAATCCATCCTGTTGAAGTACACCTATATGTGCGATTTGTCAAGTATGTGAACTATGTTCTCGAGTTAGAAATTTCAAACTAAAGTCAGTTCATAAACGTCTTAAACAAAAAAAACAACTCCTTTCTACTCTTCTTAGATCTGTTCCCACATGCAGCGGAAGGTTGGAATTGATGTTTTAGGGCCTTTCAGAAAGTCATTGAAGGGCAATAAATATATTATTGTTAGTGTGGAGTATGCTACGAGATATGCAGTCTGTAAGGCGGTGCCCAGAGTGACAGCACAGGGGATTAGTGAGTTCTTGATAGACGAGATTTTCTGTAGATATGGTGGTGTAAAAGAGATAGTGTCGGAAAGGGGGTCAGTTTTTACATCACATCTGGTGAAAGAAACGGTAGGTTATTTTGGGGCAAAGTCACGCTTCACTACAGCATTCCACCCAGCAACGAACGGTCTGGTTGAGCGTTTTAACCGAACCATGACTCAAATGTTATCCATGTATGTTGCAGCAGATCAGAGAAATTGGTGTAGTTATGTCCCGCTTGTGTGTTATGCTTACAACTCCAGCAAACAGTCAAGCACTAAGATTTCACCTTATATGTTGTTATATGCTAGGGAACCATCATTTCAGACTGATTTATCGGTGAATATTAGAGGACAAGATCAATCAGTGGATTTTGTGGGATGTCATAATCTGAAATGTCAACTGTCAAGATGTGCAATAGACAATATAAAAAAGGCACAGGTTAGACAGAAGGTCTATTATGATAGGAAATCGAAGGTCAGGAATTTTGTTGCAAATCAATTAGTAATGGTTTATACTCCTAGGCGACAGATAGGTAAAAGTATGAAACTATGTAGGTTGTATAAAGGGCCTTATAAGATAATTAGGAGGATGTCAGAGGTAAACTATGTGATAGGAAAGCCCAACAATAGGAGGTTCATAGACATTGTTCATGTAAATAGATTGAAACCATTTTATATTAGAACATAGTTGTAAAATATACTTTATAATCTTTAAACTAAAAGGGCTAGGATTCCAGTTAGGAGTCGCGTAGAAATAAAGTAAAATGTTGATGTACGAACAAGGTTGACTGTAAGAGATTGCCTTGTGCGATAAGACCGCCCATTGTACACTTATTTTTATAAATGTTTGTCCTGTTCTTGTAATGAGGTGTACAATAAAGTATAAAATAAATAAATAAATAAATAAATGTACATGTCAGTTGTGTGTCATTTTTCATGTAAACAAGACATTATTTTAGTGAAATATTTTATTTAGTTTGTTAAATTGGATTATTTGTTTCATGTGGACAATGAAAACGGACATGTACGTGTCTGAGGGACGCAGCCGGGCGAGAAGGAGAAGGTCACTTATACAAGAACGGCATAGTGTGAAATATTTAAGAATTTGGTAGGATGAAGTTACTCCAGGGCGATATAATACTTAAGTTTTTTTTTGAAACTATGGTCCACCCTGAAAGGAGGGGAGTGGTTCGCACAACAAAGTTTGGTTCCAACTTTGCTCACGAGGCATAGCCTTTGCAAAGGGTGGCAGGTTGTCACCAGTGGTTCAGCAAACGTTGAGTGGCCCACAGTTCATGGTTAATGATGGTAAAGATAAACTTTGATGAATTTTATTCATACATGATAATCGCTGGAGTAGGTTCAAAGATAGGATGATATTTTATCTGATTATGACCTTCTTTTTCTCGAAACACAATAGCGTCCGAGGAAATTAATGTTATGATGATGTAAAATATAGCTGTAAATCCCTTAAGGATTAATGTGAATTGTCGCATTAATTATTTATATATTGCGATACGACCGGAGTTTTTCTCAGGGGGTTTTGCTCCGGCGGGGCTTCGGCATGACCGCGTAATTGATCAGCGCAGGTGGCGCATAGTAATTTTAATTAATTGATTAACTAAATATTTTAATTGCTGGTCATGACCTAGGCTGCTTCTATAGAAGTATACGCACCCCTGTTCATCCTGTTCCCCCTGTAGGGAGGGAAATTGTGTTAGGTTAGGCAGGTCATACTTGACTCTTCCAAAGGCTGAATAGATGTTAACGAGAGGTTGACTACGTTTCCTCTATTCGAAGGGGCGTAGCTAATGTAAGAGCCTCTTTGCGCAGCATCTGGCTGTACATACCTCCTTTGGACGTGGCTGGTAATAATTAGAATATTTGAATATGGTAGAACGGTTTTTGTTTAAGCATTCAGATGTTATTGGACTCTCGGAGCCACGGTGCTCGATTATACTGATAAATAGTTATTACAGGAGTTTTATTTATAATAATTGATAAGTAGACCGCAGGACATATTCCTGTGGTCCACACTGCCATGTCACAAACAATACCTTTTGGTGAAGCTAAAACGAAAACTTTGAGGCCTACTGGGTTTGGTTTGTTAGGACAATACTGTCGCATTGGGCATTTCCCAGTAAAAGGTATTATCATTTCATCTATACTCATTTCTTGAGGACGAATTTGTTCATGACATCCAGCTAATATTCGGTCATGTAAAGGCTGGACTTTCAAGATTTTTTTTATTTTTTGTTCCGTCGTCACTTCGGGGTCATAGACGCATTTCAGTCTTAGTCTAATGAAAAAAAATCTGTTGCGAGTCATAGCCCTTGCTATTATCGGAACTTTCCATTTTTCAGACCAATACATAGAAATTTGTGGGTACTGCAATGCGGACATAATCATGGTGATACCAATGTAGATTTTGAGTTCTTTTAAAGTCAGTCCCATGGATTTACCAGTCTCCAAAACTTGGGTCCTATTAGTGCAGGTTACCATCTGACTTAGGATGTTATCATCTACGTATTGGTTATAAAATTGGTACCACTCCCATTCCTCAGTATTCTTCTGGATGTAGGCAGGTTGCATTAAACAATTGATTGTTGAATCTAGTATATCGTGTGTCCAAGTGTCTTGAATGCCAGCAGTATTTTGT
Organism: Melanchra persicariae; assembly: GCA_947386135.1. Taxonomy (NCBI): domain Eukaryota; kingdom Metazoa; phylum Arthropoda; class Insecta; order Lepidoptera; family Noctuidae; genus Melanchra; species Melanchra persicariae. Next base: position 4,028,685 of record OX376665.1, read on the forward strand.
CGATTTCTACTAGCTAATGATGCTTCCGAGCTCGAATGCTTGAATGCTTGCGAATGCTTTCGAGTCGATAATGATTGTGAGTTTTCACCTATTCCACGGCTACGACCACGACCCCGCCCTCGCGATGTTATTCTTGCACGTCCTCTTGCTCGTGGTTGGTACGACGAAGTTGAAGGTGGAAAGTCGGAGTCGTATGACATTGCAGGAGAAGCCACAGGGGTAAACAAGTCATTCTGATCTTCATCCGAGCTACTAGATAAGCTTTCACGGTGATCACGAGCTGTTTGGTTCAATTCTGGTGGAACGAACGCCGGATCTTCATCTGAATCATCTCCAGAAAAATCGAACTCGGAATCGTCTAAAGCATCGATGATGTCGTAGTTTGTTAACGCTAGAAAAAAACATGAAACTTGATGAAAATGTCAACGTACTACACGTAGTACTCGGGAAGACACTTGTGAAAAATATTGATTGCATACTTTAGTACTTTTTATAGGACATAGAAAAAAATGTCAAGGTTACACGACAACCATTTGTTTTTTTGTGAAAATAATACGCTAAACCATTAGTTTGAACTACAATTAAGTTATTTTACTCGAAAAAAGTTAAAATCACGCAAACAAATTACTGATGAATATTGATTAACTTACTTCTGCGCGAACGCACGCTCGTGGGTTCACCTTCCGACGTCATTTTAAAAAGAATGAACGGTGACATGTGACGTTTGAATTTTTTAATGTAAGCCAAAAACTCACCAGATGTCGCCACAAAAATATTTTTCTGCTGGCAATAAAAATAAAGTCCACAGATTTTTAAATTTCTTACGTACTATGAGGAGTACAAATGTACGCAGGAGGATACAAAGGACATGTCTACCTTTTGTATGGACGTTGGTTTTTTATTCTGAGATATATTTAACCAGCATCAAACTGCACTAATATAAAAGCAAAAAAATACGGAACTTGAAACCAATGAAATCATATTTTTAGACACCTCCAATTAAGAGAAAAATAATAAACTATTTAGTGAGTACATATACACTCGCGAGCAAAAGTATGGAATCACTTACTTGGAATTGATTCCGCGCGATCTTGAGTACTTAATAACTAACAAAGAATTATAAAAATTGTACCATTTTAAAGGTTAAACTGTTAACTTTAAACTGATACCAAATTCATTCAAATCACGCCATTATTTAAGAAGTTATCCTGGATTACGTGAAGAAGTAAGGAAAATGATACGTTTCAATTGTTTGGTACGCCGTGAGTTGCGCCCTATTGACCCCCTATAAAAGCACGTGTTATCGGATTTTCTTTATCAGTCGGCTTTCACACGTTGACCGGTACAGATCTCCGCCACTTTTGACCCTTGAACTTGGATGACAATGGATACTAAGCAGCACTAATCGTCGCCCTATTGCAAGAAGGGCTCAGCCAGCGGGCTGTCAGACGTCAGCTCCACATAAGCCAGTCCTGTATTTCAAAAGTTTACAAACGCTTTCGGGAGACTGGTGGCTTTATCCCAAGACCAAGATCTGGACGGCGCCGGTGAACATCGGAGAGGGATGACCGTTTTATTGTGTCAACCTCTCTCCGAAATCGACATTTGACTGGTGTCGACGTCCAACAGGAGCTCCGAAATGTTCGTGGGGTAGCTGCCAGCGAGTGGACAGTTTGTCGGAAGCTTAAACAAGCTAATTTAACTCCAAAAAGGCCTGCCACAGGCCCAAAACTGACGGCAGGTCACCGACAAGCACGCCTTCAATTTGCTCGCTACCATCTTGATTGGGAGGTTGAGCAATGGAGGCGAGTCCTGTTCTCCGACGAGTGCAGAATGTGTTTGCACGGCAGCGACCGAAGGGGTTGGGTCTACAGGCGGCCTGGGGAGCGATTTGCGCAGTGCTGTTTCGCTGAGACAGTGGCTTATGGGGGTGGTTCTTGCATGATGTGGGCCGGGATTTCCTTCGACGATAAAACAGAGCTTGTTTTCGTGCCTGGCGGGGGACGAGGAGGCGGTCTAACTTCAGACCGCTACATTTCCGATATTCTGCTGGCACATGTCGTTCCTTATGCAGGATATATCGGTGATGACTTCCTCCTTATGCACGATAACGCTCTTTGTCACACTTCCCGTGTCACAACTGAATACCTCGAAGAAGTCGGTATCGCCACATTGAACTGGCCAGCGCTCAGCCCGGACTTGAATCCCTTTGAGCACGTGTGGGATGAACTGAAGAGGAGGGTTCGTTCCAGAAATCCTGCTCCTTCAAGTGTAAATGGGCTGAAAGCGGCTTTGATAGAGGAGTAGGAAGGTATCCCGCAAGAATCAATTCAGAAGCTGATTAGGTCAATGAAGAACCGTCTTCGAGAAGTTATTAGGGCGAGGGGAGGGAACACAAAATATTGAAACTTAACTTTAAGGCCAAATAATTTTTTTAATAATTAATTTTTGTTGTGTTCTTCATTTATTATTTTTCCATTATCCTTATGTTTTCCTACCTCCTTCACTCAATCCGGGATAGCTCCCTAAATACTGGTGTGATTTAAATGAATTTGGTATCAATTTAAAGTTAACAGTTTAACCTTTAAAATGGTACCATTTTTACTATTCTTAACTAGTTATTAAGTACTCAAGATCACGCGGAATCAATTCCAAGTAAGTGATTCCATACTTTTGCTCGCGAGTGTATTTAATTTGAACATGGCATCCCAAAAAAAGCCTACCATAAAATCATCTATCAGATCAGAAATGACATTGTCAAAGTGTTCAGTTTAAAGATGGGTTAATACCGATATTTATCAGTATTAGCTAATATGAATATATGAGTCTAGAAACATTTTAATATCTTAACTAATATTTGAGGATTGTCGAGTGATTGAGCGAATCCGATCCCGCCGATCCGTGCCAAGTGAATGGAATCCCAGATTATGTTGAAGATTGTATCATGTTAGTAATCTGTGGATTATGTGATTATTTTTTTTCATTGTATGTACTCAATTTATTTAGCATTGTATAATGTCATGCATTAACGGCATATGTGTGAGTACTGTGTGTATTAGTATAATATTACACAAAAAACATTAGCATAAGGCGATTATTACACGGCACCGCGCGCCGCCGCGGAGGGCGGTGGCGGTAAAGCGGATTTCGTAGCGGTACCCCGCGCGGTAAGGCGGTTTACGCGCCTGTCCGCGCGGTTGGATTTAACGCGGATTTGACCAGTTTGATCACAGACACTGGCAAGAATGGACGCTGAAGTGGTGGCAATAATCTGGCTTTTATGGCGTTAAAAGAAATTAAAAATAAGATATTGGGTTCATCCATTTTTACGAAGCAGAACACTAAATAGGACATTCATGTTATTCTATAAAAGTTTGAGAAAACACGAAGATAAATTTTTCAATTATACGCGAATGTCTACTTCTTCATTTGATTATTTGCTAGCAAGGATATGACAAGCAATTTCTGGAGTAAATACGAACATGCGTCCTTGTATTTCACCGGAAGAAAAGCTTCTTGTGAACTTGAGGTAAGTGAAAAGAAAAAGCACATTTTTCCAATTTATATTTTTATTGTTTTAAATAAAATCAGTCAGTCAATCATTCTGATGATTAAATCTACCTCAGTTTTTTTAATGATTATTTACTAATTACTTTTGTTTTGTGCCCTCATAGCCTAAAAAGGAACATTTTTAATTTTTTTTGTAGGTACTTACATCTAGTATTATAATTAGTAATTTTAATATCTTAATAATCAAATCACAGTATGTTTTTCGTAATCACAGGTTAAATCACGTATTTATATCTACCTAAAACGAATTTACGTAATCACAGTTTTCTATCTTCCGTACAATATGGTATACACTACAGTATGGTTTTAAAACAGTGATAAAATCTCTGATATTATTATTCAAGTTATCCTGGTTAGAATTTGTGATGATTAAAAACCATGTCTGGACAAATCCTTTGATAAGTTGCGAAACTCTTGTGGAAGATAAAATCTCTGAGTTTTTACGGCAATAATGAGACTGCAAGTATGGTAAATCTTTTATGTAGCTCTTTACTGCTTCTTTGTTTATTTCAGGTGTTTTTTTTTGCAGGAATATGTTTACCTCGTTCATCATCTTTAGCTAAACCGTGTATAGCTGTAGAATTAACATTGTGAAGAAATTTCTGCTTAATGTCTAGTGTGCTCAGCATGAATTTCAAACACACTTTTCTCTTTCCCTCTCCTTTATTGATATAATAATCGAAAGTCCAATGCCCTACGACTATTGATGTCTTGGCAACGCTTTCTCTTAGTTTCTTGCCTTTTAGAGTTGCTCACTAGCCAATCTTTTCGACGTTCCTTAGTAAGGCTCCAATAATGATCAAAAATAGTCTGTCTTTTCTCTGAGTTTATGTCATAGCAGTTATTATGTCGATTTTCGGGTGTACAAGTAGAGCTCTTCACTTTTTTTTCTTCTATAACTTTTCCAGTTTTAGTATTGGTATTAGGGCGGATTTTACCATTTCTAAAGCTAATCGAGTTCTGCTTGAACATCAACATTGATCTCGATTTTCGTCTAACGGATTTCACCAGCCCCATTTTGATTGCGTTCACGAAAGCCTAGTCTCTATGGCATAGAATGTAAATATTATCTCGTAAAACGTAATGCGTTTAGAATTGACATCATGCGGTAGCGACCTACTGCGATTATAAAACTAAAAAAGTTTCAATAAATTGATATAACTAAACGTAGCCGGGTAACAAAACTGTTATATAATTTCGACTTTGTTATGTACTGTGTTAAGTACTATCCATGATTGTTACAGTCATTATTGTCACGAATGTGATACGGTGCACCCATATTGTAATAATATATAGAGATTTCAGATTTATCTGGAAGTTTGATTACTTCAACCAGGTAGCCTTACTTTTGGTACCTACATATTGATCATCGGGTCGTTGTGTGCACTATCTAGACAGATTGTGCACACAATATAGTGAACCTGTCCAGGTTCACAAGTATCTATGTGGTGCTATCCTAAAGATACCAATTCTGACATTGTCCCTACTCATAAGATCAGGGCATTTCAATATAATTGTTAAATCTTTAGCCAATGGCTTGTCGGTGTTTCATCTCGAAATATTTAGGCGGCTAGGAAACACCGACCTCATAGTTATAGATATATGTACTTAGGAGAAAAAAGTAACTCAAAATAAATGCTTATTAATTATTTATGACTACCTAGTGTCAAATATATAATTATATTTTGCATTATTTAATTCCAATACTAGCTATATCCCACGGTTTCACCCGCGCTCTGCTTCTAAGTCATAGCGTGATGTTAAATAGCCTATAACCTTCCTCAAGAATTGGCTATCAAAAAATGGCCCAATTCTTGAGAAATTTGGAATTGACTGGTAGTTCTACAGATTAGCATGTTCAAACATACAAACTCTTCAGCTTTATAAAGTTGCTATAGATAAACGGGTTTGACTAACCTTTGCCTGTACACTCAAACCATCTTTCCTTTTCTCCTACGAATAGATGTTGATATTTTGAATATCAATTGCCGAGTCAAGATTTTGTTCAGACGATAGGTTTTCTGAAATTCCCGATCCGAAATACGGCCTTCCGTATTTCGGATCGGGAATTCCACAGAAAACCTATGTCTTCTTAAAGTATGACGACGTTCTTGGTCATCAATTTCAGCAGCGAGGGATAAAATTCTCAAACCAAGTTGGAAACTCATATTCACTAAAAAAGGTAAAAGAACATTTAGAATTTTGTTGAAAACGACTAATAGTTATAATTAAACTTACAGTAATTCATTTTAAACACTTACATTTACAAAAAATACAATTTGATTCCAACAAAAGTAATCAAGGAACTTATGTTGAACCTAAACAAAACTGCACGTTGATCGAATTGAAACGTAACCGCTGTCATTTTGAGACGTCAAACAAATCATTTTTTTTTTTTTTTTAAAAAAACGTTGCCCCACACTAGGAATTTCTCCTGTATCGTGGGTGCGTTTACAAACATACAAAGTGACATACACAAACAGCCAGACCCGGAACAACTATCTGTAGGCCATACAAATATTTGTTCCGTGCGGGAATCGAACCCGCGACACGCAGCGCAGCAGCCGATCGCTCAACTACTGCGCCAACCGTGTCGTCACACAAACAAATAGTAGAATACCGATTATGGTGGAATCACGCACTTATGACACGCAACAGTAGAATGCCGTTTTGCACTCGCGTGACGCGCACTTGACGCGACCGTGTCTGACAGTGGTAGACAATACGAAAAGCGTTGTTTTGATCGAAACTTAACTGCAACTGCACTTCTTTAGTTAGGTACGTGAATTAGCCTACAGGGGGGGGCGTTTTACCGCTGAGCCACCCTGGTCTGTAGCTACTTTGACAAAATTGATGCTTAGTAACGTGTTGTTAGGCATTTATTGTTTCCTTGCCAATAGATGTCTCTGCACTTAACATTTATTCAGAAATTGACATATATTTGCTTTGGTAACATTGTTACGTGGTTAGCAACAATTGACTTTTTTCTTGAATGTGACTAAAGAGGGCGGTGTCGTCAACAGTTTCAAATAAAAATCAATTTCTAGGTTTAACAATTGTAGGAAACCACTTACAACTTCTTGAATTTGTCGAAAGTGAATACAGTCTATGTCTGAACTTTTGACTCTGTGTGTTATAATATATCACAATATGTTAACATAACTTACAAACGTCCAGATCCGTAAAAATACGATAGTCACTGTATGGGTTAACTGTTTTCACTAACATTTGGGTTTTACTGCACTTTAACACGTTGAACGCCACACTAAAAACCATATTTAGCCCAGGAGGCCGCGGCGGACACCGTGTGACCGCCAATATGTCGAGTCCAGGGGGCCGCGGCGGACACCGTGTGTCCGCATGGTCTCGATCACTAAAAAAGCTTCTAGACGGCCGACAGACACCGGCTCGACTGTTTTTACTAAGGCAAGTGATCCGCGCGGCCCCATAGTACAGCCCAACCACTTGGCACAAAAAAAATCGAAAGGACTTAGAATTTATGGACTTTTCTAAAAGTTGTTCCCAAAAATTCTATAAGTACTTATTGTTGGTATTTTGAATAGTTCAATTGAGTGATCTTGTATTTAGAGGGGCGATAATTTTTAATTATTTTAAAGCACCAGAAAGTCGTTACGATTTTAATTGTTTTCCGTCAAGTACGTATCAAATGAGGAATGGGTTCAGTAGGCAATAATATACACAAAAGTAACATTTAAACGAAAAACATTAAGGTTTACCTTGTGTTTCGGCTTGTTTATTCAATATTTGTTAATGTAAATAGCTGTTTTTTATTTGAACATTTACATATTATATGTATTTAAATTTAAAATGAAATAAAGTTATGATATTTTCACGTAATGTTTAATAGTAAAAAAAGAGATCAATCGTTTAATCAGATACACAGTAGGTATTTCTTTTGGAAAAGAGGTAAATACTATGCATTATAAAAATAATAATTTACTTTGATATGCGAACAGGTACATTAAATTGGTACCCTGTTGGTCACAAAGGATAACAAAATAAAAAAATTAAAGAGATCAACAATATAACTTACTTATTACAAAATGTTTGGTATTACAACAATTTGTTAAATCTTTAAAAAAATATAAAAGTCTAGAAATCAGTCATTAAAACCTGCAATTAATAAGTATGAACTTCGTTCACAATCACAACTACCTAAATAAGAAATCTGTAAATCTTTAGAAATAATATAGCCTATCTTTAGGATTATAAAAAAATGTATAAAAATGTAACAAAATCTAAACATGTACTTTAAAGAAACAGTCATGGCACAAAATAGGCTTTTCAGGAGAAACGCTACAAAAAGTGTTCACTTTTTTCGTCTTGTTTCGTGCCTGTAAGCGACCCAAGTTTTTGACATTCGTTTTGTAGCATTCCCCACAATTTCGTCTAGTCTTTCTTGATGGACCCTCTAACTTCACCAAAACATGTTTCTGTCTTTTAGATCTTGTTGGAGCTGGTTCATCTGCTTGTTGATTAGCACAGTAAGATTTCAAAATTGCAATCCTAAAATCTGTTACTTTTATTTTTATTTTGTTTACAGACTGGTATAAAACATGAGCATTGATCAGAGCTATATTTAGAATCATATCTAATGCAATCTTTTTATACCAGCGGATGGATTTGCGAAGTGGAGTTGAATAAGAAGCCATTTGGTCAGCTAAATCCACACCACCTTTTGCCTTATTATATTCCAAAACGATTTGAGGCTTCTTCACAACCTTTCCACGTTTTGTGATCTCGACGAAGCGCACAGAGTGCTTTGTGGATAAAACTAGAACATCACGCTTGTCTTTCCACTTCAACACCGTTATTCCATCTCGGCTCTCTTCAGCATAATAATGGCCCTTCTTGAGTTTTGTGCTGGTAACTTTTTTAGGAAGCCTCCTCCTGTTTTTTCTCACCGTTCCAACAAGATGAGTTTGCTTGTCCAAAAGTCTTCGCGCCAAATCAATGTTGGTATACCAATTATCGGTATGCAAAGTATGCCCTCTGTTAAAATAGTCTTCTCACATATTCATCACAACATTTGTGGGTGTTGTGTTTATAGTGTCGCCGTTTTTTCCTGCGTAGATATTAATTTTGTGTGTATACCCAGGAGTGGAGCACAACTTGAATAGTTTGACACCATACTTATGCCGCTTTTGTTTATTGTATTGTCTGAATATGATCCTTCCACGAAATGGCACCATGCTCTCGTCGATGCAAATATCTTCATTTGCAGTAAAATGTTGCCGAAAAGACTCATTCAAATCATTCATTAGCTTCCTTACTCGATGAAGACGATCTAGTTTATTTTTCTCATCATCTTCAGAAAAATGCAACATGCGATGCAAAATTTCGAAGCGGTTACGTGACATAACAGTTCTAGGAAAAGTATGACCAATAACTTCGTCCTTCGACCAATAGTCGGATAACTTTGGAAGCTTGACCACACCCATGAAGAGAAACAAGCTTAATTTTTTTTTCTTTTCTGCATAGTTAGTTGGAACCCACTGTTTGATACGTGCACCAGCAGAAGCATTAGGTTTCTTAGATATTTGTTCAATAGCGTATTTGTTAGTTGCAGAAACAAAAAAATGCAACATATCATCAGAGACATAAAGCGAGTAGAAATCAGCTGGAGACTTATTTACCATTGTAGAACGAACAGCGTAAGATGGTCCCGAAATGTCAGTGAATGCAATTAAACGACGTTGTTTACCTTGTGGCGGTCCCCATCCACCGTCATTAGTTAGAGTGTGTTCTGGCAAGTCAGGTGTAGTATTTTCTAATCCACTGTCCTCACTTTCCGAGCGGATGATACGGCGACGGCGGCGACGTTTGTTCGTCGGTAATGATATAGTAGTTTATGCAACGACCATATAAAAAGGGTTATTAAAACACGAGTGTGGGTTTATCACACGAGGCGTAGCCGAGTGTGATAATAGCATCGCACGAGTGTTTTAATACCTAATTATATGCCGTTGCATACACTATTTTATCTTCACTCATACAGTTGAAATAAAAAAAGTGGAAAAATAGTTTAGTCCAATATGGCGGATATTCTCATTGCGTATTCGAATGACTGCGCAGCGCGCTCATCCATAGACAAAGATAAAAGCTGGCTCAATGAGCGTCAATGAGCCCGCGCCAAAAATTAAAAAGAAAAAGTGTGCTATAAAAATTAAAAAGTTATTTTATGATGCAGTTGTTTAAAAATCGAAGGAAAATGTTGAACTGTAATGGTTTTTTTTTTTATTTTACCTATCCACGAAAAAAAAGTACGTGTTTATGCATTCGTTTTTGAACTCATATTTGGAACATTACGTTGTGAGTGTAGATAAAAATACTTTCGTTCTCATCTTCAGAAGATTTGTGAAAACTTGAATTCAGTAAGTTTATTTCAATGTTCTCGATTTGTTCTAAATCTTCTTGAGTAACTTCAAAATTTTCGAATTCTTCCATGACAAAAAAATAAGTGATGCTCACTGAACCCTAATTTTGTGAAAAGAAACACAACATTCTCCTACGCGATCGCAAAGGCAAATGAACGAGCGACGCGTGCCGCTGGACGAGCGGGTGCGGCGCAGCGCGAGGGGGGAGCCGACAGTGTGACCCGCGCGGCGTCCGCGCAATGACAGACGGTCGGACGCTCTGGCAGGCCGCGACGGACACTGGTGTCTGCCATTTGACATCTCGGAAATTAATAATTATATCGCTGTTTCCGTACAACGCCTATTATTTTTGAGTTATTTCCTATCAATATCTGCAAAAAAACACCTCAACAATTTTTGAACGATTCGTAATTTATCGATGCGGCCCCGGAGGAAAGTGTATTGTCGGACACATGGTGTCCGTTATGGCGTTTAACCTGTTTACCCTGGAAAACACTGTCACAGTAAGTTTATAAATCCCTTTTCACTTTAAAACTCTTTACACAGTCCGCACTTATTTTTTTCTAATTATTTCAATGCTAATATATCAGGAGCACAAATCAATGTTTTGTTTACTTGCCAACGCCGCCTAGCCAAAGGATACTACCTATTCATAATTTTTAATAGAGATCTTATTACAACTTAACAAGAGTTCATGCTCCTTATTCAAGAGATCAAAATAATCATCTAAAACTAAAACGTAATAACTATTAATTATTACTGAAACATTATGCATAGGTAGGTACATACATACATACCTAATGAAGAAAATGTAGCGGCATTCATGCCGCCACAAAAATCAACGTTGCAGAATCAACATCACAACAAATGAGACTCGCAGCGCCATCTATCTCGACAGCTGCGAACTAACTGACAAAATCCTAAATCGCGATATCAAAGTTTACCGTGCGATTAGAACATATGCAAAGCCCGAATATCAACTCTCGGGCAGTAGCCCACCAGACACTACATCCGTCTGGTCGGAAAATACAAACATCCGAATTGAGAACCTCCTCCTTTTTTATAAGTCTGTTAAAAACTTGGAATAACAAAAATAAACCTTCTACTAGGTTTTTCCTTAATAATCAGAAAACCTTCAACACAAATCTTGTGTCAGGTACTTAAGTTTTCATAAACAAATAACAATCATAACAACAATAATCTGTTTGGTACTTGCTTTTATATTGTAATTAAATTCTGTTAATCACAGCATTTCTCTGTCAAAATAGTTACTTAAAATTATTTGAAAAGTAAATTATCTTAAAAAGTATGGCAGTCTTTAGGTATGACATTCTTTTGCTCCTGTAGGTGATCATACTTTGTCTTGGAAATTGGTTGTCTGGATTCATAAAGTGAAGGCGTACTTTTAATCAAAGACGTAATCTTCCTTGGTCTTCTAGGCAATGGGACAAAATCATCTGAAAAGTGGAGTTTATATTCTATGGTGCCATTCGGATTATATCTCAGTGCTTTTATTTCAAAACTTACTGAAAAGTTAAGAAAACAAGAAACTCATTGGAAAAAAGCTATACCACCAAGGGAACGTCTAGCAGTCTGTTTAAGGTATGTGTCAATAAAACGAAAATATTATAATCAAATTATTTTTGTATTAACTTAGATATTGAAAGAATTATAGAACCCTTTAATTGTGTATTTGTTATTTGAATCTTTGACGAGTACAATACTGTTATCTAAATTATTGTCTATCACAACAGTTTCATAGTTCGCGTTAGACCTGTCTTGGCTCGTTATGGCGCTTCCATGATCTTCCACCACAGCAGTTTCCAAGTCAGTCACATTAGACCTATTTTGGCTTGTAACGGTGCTTGATTCATGAGCAAGCCTGGGAAATTTGTTTCTCAATAGTTTTGATTCGTACTTTTGAACAATCGCAAACATTTCTGATTTAGCATCAAATAAATCACAAGGGTGCTTCTTTCTTCTTTTAAAATCGGAGCAAGAGATGCCAAAAATATATCAACCGGATGCTCATTTTGGCGAATCAAATAATCTATAACTTCTGATGAAGCTGTTCTTACAGAATCATTATTATTCACCTTGCGTCCTCGGGATCCACGACTTACTGATGATGATGACTGATAATGATTTGTTGACGAAGCTTGCGAATTTTGTGAAACTGGTGATGGAATAGGTAAATATGTTAGCGAATCAGTACGATGGGTTGACTTGCTACATTGACCACTTTTAGTAACATTTTTTTGAATACTCTTTCTAAAGTTGTCCCTTATATTCGACCATCTTGATTTACATATTGGACCTGAAACAAAAAACCTCGTTTAATTCATACAAACACAATAAATTTATATAACATAATAGGGAATATGCATCATTTTTTACTTTATTTTAAACTTTAATGAAAATAACTTAAACTAAAAATACATGAAACTTACAACAAACTAAAATATAGCATCAAAAAATTCGTCCTCAACGCTGTCAGCTGGTAATGTGCCCAAGAGACTGGCGGCATTGCCACGTTGAATGGCAATGCTTAGTCTCTGCCCAAAGTAAAAGCCAGCTCTTGGGTCACGGGAAGTGTGAACTAGCCGTTTCGAAATTTCATTGAAAAGGCTATGGGCACAAGGGCCCCACCGCCCAAGGGTTTCAACCCCAAAAGGTTCGAAAATATAGTTACCAATGAGGTTACTATATTTACGCCGCTTCAGGTTTTCCGCAGCCGCAGCGGCAGCGCCAGCACAACACGATTAACTAGGAAGATGGGATGGCGCAAGAGTATCGACACAAGTTGCATCCCACACTAAAGGCCCTACCCATCTTTCACGGAAACAAAGACATTCCGTCCGGTCTTTTGCCATCGTCATGAACCAAGCCATTGGGTTCTAATACGGCTGGAACGCCGACGGTGACGAGAGCTAGTCGGATAATGTCGTTTTAATTGGCGTGTCGGGCGAAACGGCCCGCACTGCGACTACAAGAAAGGCTGTGGTGCCCGAGGCTGTTGACAACTTCACCACAGTGACAGCGATGAGGAGAAAAACATGGGGCTCCTAAACGTAAATAAACAGCGAGGCGGAAAGTGGTGTCGTCGAACAATGTGCCTAGGTTCGACGACGGTAGTGCATGAAGCCAAAGACCCGACTCCCATTTTCCCATAGCCAGCAGGCGCGCATGCTCAGCAGTAGTAGCAGACGTGGTCAGTAAGTTGTTCTGAACTACTCTGCCGAGCGGTTCGTTCCACTGCCTCTGGGAAGATGGTTTATCAGGTAGGTCAGTATTCGGGCAAGCGAGTTGCCAGACATCGATAGCATCGGTGAAGCCACGGCACATCAAAATCAACCAGTGTAGAAGCCAGGATATTCCTGATTAATTTCTCAGCGCCGTGGACCGAAGATATGAAAGCTGGTAAACTTATACAAGAAATTTTGCGGACGCCAAGTCCTCCCATGCGGATGGGAAGAGAAGCTTGTGCCCAAGCTCGGTCGTCCAAGGCCACATTCAAAATTAATGACAAAGTTCGACGGATAATTTGATCCATTTGGTCTAAAAGATGAGTGTGCTTCCATAAATGGGAAGCACGAAGAAAAACTGTCTATTTAGGGCCGAAACAGCAGAAACGAATTATAGTGATAGCCGAATGCATGTTGATTTGGAGCAATCTTTCCGAAACGTCATCGATTTTTTTATTTTTTTCTGCAATAAAATCGGGAAACGAAGTCTCAAAGATTGGAGATCCCAGGAGACGAAGAGAGCTTTTTTCAATAATTTGGATTCCCGGTGCTATTGCGTTAAATTTTGATAGTGTCAGTTGTCTGTCAGTATGGTCCGCTAGAAATAATTCACATTTTGAAAGGTTGAGATCAAGGCCAATGGAATGGAGTTCATTTTTTAAGAAACTTAGGTCATCTAAAACAGATTCAACTTCGCCTCCCAGGGTTCCGTCGTCAAGCCAAACGTTTAATTTAGAATTTAGCTTTCGAACAATTGGGTGAATGGCTAAACTAAAAATCACTGGCCCGAGGGGATCACTTTGTTGACAGCCAACGGCGGATTCCAAAAGGTTGTCCCGATACAGTAATTAATTTGGATGGGTGTCTGTAGCATTGCCAAAGGAAACTGTAAAGGGGAATGCCCACCGTTCACTTTGGCCACGGGTGCCCACATACAAAAGTATATACAATATAAATAACGAAATGGTTAAGAAATTGGTTTAAAAAAAGTCCGGATTTTTAAGATATAAAGGTTTTTATTTTCACTTATACAGTTTTTGAAAACACGGTATTTTATGATCTTATTTATTATTATTTATTTTATACTTTATTGTACACCTCATTACAAGAACACATCACACACATCACATCATTTGTATCATACACAATCAGTATATCATCAAGGAATTGAGCAGGAGGTAAAATATTAGTCTCATGCCGTGCCCAACCCAAATACCATATTACCGTCATAACATGGGCACAGCATCCTACCGTTCGACGGCCGACAATACAATTGCAACAATACATTTTAATTGCACTTCTACCAGAATCATTGCCACTTATTAAAATATATATATATACTTTACGACTGATGTGTCGACTAGCGATTCTAGCCCTAAGTAAAAAGCAGCTAGGACTTAGGTTAATTCCTTCCATAATGCTGTTCCTGTGGTAATTACATATTTCTATCCTGTAGCAACCGTTAAATCTTATATGCTCACCATAATAGGAGCGGGCTTGCTTTAATCGGTATGTGCCACAAGCAATTAATATTAAGTCGCTATAAGTTAAAACAGGAAATTCCCTAAAATTTTCTGAGTCTACATTTATGTTTCTAAAGTCTGCCCTAGCTCTATTTAGATTGCGTTCCCTAACATACTCAGATTCAGAATTATTTGTTTCCATATTTTGATGAACTATTTCTAGTATTTGAGCCGCATCATTCCTGTCCCTTATTATTGTGTGGAATTTATTAATTAGAGCAGCAGCCACAGCAAAGTCTATCATCAAATGTGTAGAAGCCCTGTTAAAATAATTTTGGCGAAATATTTTAAATCCAGTTTTAAAAATACCATTCACCACTTCTACTACCCATCGACACATAGTCACAACTCTGGACTTATTAGCTTCTCTTGTCGTTAACTGAGATTCACCATCAGCTGGAGATAAAGGTACATGAACCTGATAACCACAACGTTCTAATAAAGGCAATGAATCCCTAAAGCCTCTATCTAGGATGAATACATCTCCAGATTGAAAAAATTGCCTCAATGAACTGGATTAATCACCAAATTCATTATTTATTATATCCACATCTGAAGTTGTTGCAGGATAAGGGCCCAGAATGTCTATGATGTAACCATCACTACACACAAAAAGGAAAGGCTTTACAAGATTGCGATATTTGTTTAATGAGTAAGATTTTTTCTGATACAAATAATTTGAACTTTTTTCTATGTAATATATCGCTGCTTCAATTCAAAACTACCACAAATCAAAATTCAACTTTTTTACAGAAGGGCTAAACAAAAAAAAAATAAACATTTTTTTGTCTAATGCTTTCTAATTTTAAATCAAATATATGCATATCATACATCGTTAGAATCGTATTTTTAAGCAGCATTATATGTTTTAAGTGGTTTTATAATTACCTGAATGCTAGAGGAGATATAAGCATATAAGTTACTTTTGAATATAAAAAATGTTTTTGACATATACTAAATATGGAATAAAACAACCATAAGTAAAAAAAAAATTGTATTAATCATGTTCGACTGTAAAACTTTTAAGGCACACATTAAAATTGGCCATGCAATTTAATAAAATAACTAAAATACTATCTAAAACTTAAAACAAATCAAAGTTTTCCTCAAAATAACAAATAAAAATCTTCGAAACTGTTGTAAAATAATCATCAAAATGACTAAAATGCTATCTATAACTTAAAACAAATGAAAGTTTTCCTCAAAATAACAAATAAAAATCTTCGAAACTGTTGTTAAATAATCATCAATTATTTTTTTAAGTTCTATTCAAACAATGAAAACATAAAAGTAAAATAAAAAAAATGGCCAAGCCAATTATCAAAACCGTCGTAAAACTCAAATAATAACAGAGCAATCTTCTTTATCATTATAGTTTAACTTTTAAATCAATAATAACTATTAAAATGTTGCCATACAGCTAGGAATAGTAAATTAAATGCAATTAAGAACGTTTATGAGATCACAAAATAGGTACAACAATTTTTTATATTAACTTTGTTAAAACGTAGTCAGTGCTCACTACGTTTCTCTTAATTTAAATATCAGTCTTACAGATTTGCAAAGAACGATTCATAATATTTTGGAATAATATTTTTATTAATAAGATTAAGAATACCCTGTTTCTTTCCTTGCATAACATTTAGTTTTTGGGTATAAAGTTTCTTTGGTTTACTAATATTTTCAGATTGATTCGTTTTCAGCTGCCTGCCCTTATTTAGTGTGGATACTGATTTAAATTCATTGTCATGATATGAAGTCTTATATAGAAACTTGTTCTTCACGTATTTATCTATTTTTATTACTTTTATATCAGACCATTTAACCTTCTCTCTGTCTTCATTAGTAGTATAGTTACCGCAAGCCAAAGGTTTTAAATCAACAAAACTATCATGGGCAAGTTCTTTAACCATGTAAGGCGAGCCTTTTATTTTTGCAGTTTTAATTAACGTTATATATTGTTCAGGTACATAAATGGGCGATGATTTTAAAGCTCGAGTTATATTTTTTTGGATAGTCGAATGAACGGCATCTCCTTCGTTTTGCGTGTGGCTTTTTATTAAAAACTTATGCGTAACACTTCTTAGTTTTGGTAATGTATTTGTGGCATATTGGTACATCGATACCATAAACTTATTTTTCTGCTGGCCGCAGCAATTATCACTGTAAAATATTACATCGAATTCCTCAGTAACAATGTTATTTAAATCTTTTAAATACATAAGCACACATGATCCAATTTCGTTTACTCCTAGAGCCCCTTCGCCTTCGTGCCATACAAAACAAGTAGTCTTTTTAGAGCCCAGTTCAGTAATCGTAAAATTAAGTACATTTATTTTTGATATATAGTAAAAACTCGATACTTCACCCCGTGGACAAGGCATTACCGCCTGTAAATCATATACAGCTACTATCAGATTCTCGCTAACATTTCCTTTATCCTTCTCTTTTTCAGCTCTTGCAAGATCTTTCTCTTTTAGGTGTTCTTCGTGTTTCTCTTCCAATTTGGACTTATCTTCGCAATTTTTGAAAGCAGTACAATCTTCGCATTGGTCTTTTTTTGGCTGCCAAAAGGAGATATTGAATTCGTTCATGAAAGTATTATAATATATTTGATAAGAAACGTGCTGTTTATTTTCAGACACGCACTTTTCAACATAATCGCGATGTAAGGCCGCTAGGGTAAGGCCACCTTCAATATATTCGCGTTTTGATTGACTACGACAGTAGTGGCTATCGATTCGTGGGATGGAATTTATATGGGCCCTCACTCCGTGTTTTAGAGATGGTTCAAGCTGAAAATGATTGTTATGTTTTCCTCTTTGTTCTTTGAACTGGATGACTTTGGGGTTAGATTGGTATTTTTTAACAACAGTTCTAATTACTGTATCAGAAATTGAAAGGGTATTCATAAAAAAAACTTTACATACTCTCGTACGGTGGTTGTCTAAAGGCAAGTAATACCCATTGTTATGATTTTTGCGAGAACTACCAACACGAGTGTATCGATATTTTGGTTCTATTTCAGTCATGTTATTATAAATAAATTGTCTTTGTGCTTCTAGATCACCAGTATTCCAATATTCGTTAAAAATAGTTAGTCTATATTCGTAAGAAAATTTTGAACACTGAAACTTGCATTTATCAGAACAAACCGACCCCATTTTCTTTTCTTCTACGTTTCTCTTCGTTTTCGACATCGAGGTATAAGCTTTGCCACTGTTTCTTAATAGCTTCGAAATATTTTTCTTCCACGAATTTGGAGTCGCTTTCCGTTTGCGACCTCTTCTTTCAATGTTTTCGTTTTCAACATAAGGAGAGGTCGTTTCAACACTTGATATACCAACGCTGGGAACCTGCATGTTATCGTTGTCTGATTGTAAGTCACTTGGTTGAGCATCAATAATTTCAGATTCCAGTCTCATCGGGACATCGTCGAAAAAAATGGCTGCTATTGGATTACTACGGCTAGATTCTTCAATATCATTATATAAACCAGAGGGTCCAGGTTCAGGAGAAAATTGCTGTAGTCTACTTTTAGACAGAAGGTTTTTATTTTCAATTAAGTCTTCATCCGAATCCGAATCACTTAAAGCTAAGTCTTGCCTAATTTGAAAATCTGGGTCTTTAACACTATCGTCCGAAGAAAAATCTGAACGACAACTGGTCAAACTTGTGGACTCAGAAGCTTCGCTATCATAATCGCTTTCTGGAACAACTATGTTTGGTTTTAAAAATGCATCATCAAGTAGAGACCAATCGAGACCGTGCTGACTGTCAGGAATAGAATTACTATCAAAAGACTCATTCTGAGGCACATCTGGTTCTTCCAACATTGGATAGTCAGTTTGCGGATGCTTATCTAAGTCTTGAACATTTTCGCCATTACTTCTACTGTTATCTCTTACCATGTTGAGTATTCTATGTACTCTTCTATTCATTCTGTAAAAAAAAAAAAATAATAATCTAATGGCATCTATCAACCACAAAAACCGGCTCCCTTTGAAATCATGCCAACAGGATGGTTCAAAAGGAGCCGGACGTTTTTAAAATTACTGAACTTCATAAAGTAGCATAAAATAGAATACCCAATAAACAAACAAAATATAATAATAAATCACCTCCACTCGGGCCCAACATGTGAAAATTCCCTAATATAAAGTAAATCTTATGTATATGTAAATAAACATTAAATTCGCGATTAATTCGCGACACACCGGTGTGTCGCCGGGGCCGGACAGGTTAAATTAAACTTCATTTATTTAACGTTAATACCTACGGACTAATACAAATTTAAAAATTGTAGGTATGTTTTTACGTATAATACGTAAAAACATGCCTCATCATCATCACCCACAGCCTGACTTCGCCCACTGCTGAGCCCTCTCTTTTCTCGTGCCAATCCCCACAATCCTGTACCAGTTTTATCCATGTCCTACCCGCGATGGCAACAATATCGTCCACCCATTTCGCCACAAAACATGCCTACAATTTTATAATTACAATGATAACAAAGCTTTGCAAAAATGCTAAAGTAATGTATCTCAAAATATGACCTTATTATTACCTTACCCGATTAACCTATGTATTAAAACAACTCTGTTTCAATAAAAGCAAACGAGTGTATTCCTGAATAAGGTCTTTTTGATTTGAAATGATAATAGTAGAAAGTAGTTTTTTTTAATTCAAAATAAACTATTTTTAAATACCGCACTAACTACGTAAATCACTTAAATTCAAAAGAAACACATTGTCTCATATGTTTATTTTGATCACAAAATTAAAGTTAATTTAGGTATATTTTCTGTGCAAAACAACCAGTTTTGAAATATGGTACTTTTGATTTAAAAATAGTGTCTTACTTACGTGAATCATTTATTCAAAACTGAAGTATTCCGAAATATGGTCGTTTTCTGTATAAAACTAATGAGTAACACACATTAAATTTCGAGATATGGCACTTTTGCACAAAAGAAACGTGCTCTCAGTTCGGTTGTCGACGCACAACTGACAATATGGCGGTTTAGATCATATAACGCGCGTTCAAAACGAAAATTCAAAAATAACGGTTGCGTTGTTTTTGTAATTTATAGTGCAAAATCAATGGGTGTCTTTTTTAAATATAAAAATATGAAGGTTTACGGTTGTATTTTTGCAATAAAAACATTTTTGCAATTTTCTCATTTATGGTACTTTTGAATTGAAGCAGCGATATGTACCATCGGCAATTATGATGGGCCTCCTATCTTCTCCCCCATAAAGTCCACTTGGAATAAGGAGATTTCTTTTAGCTATTTCTGCTCGGGATATATGATTTATGCCCACATTTAAAGGAACGAAATCCGGATTTAATATTTCGCGGGCCATATTCATGAGCCGCTCTAACGTGCTTCTTGGCACTTGCAATAATGCCGACATGCGTTCGTCACTATCTCCTGTTCTTAACTTCATCAAATATGCAGCAAGTGCAAAAGAACCCCTATGTTTACTTGACAGTCTCGGAACTTCAGAGAGAATTTGTTGGTACTGTGCCTTTGTTAAGCCTAGATAATAATGTACAGTATGATCAGGCATACTGTGAATATTTTCAAAGCCTATATGATTGTGCATATTATCTTTCAATACAATACAAATACAAATACAAATACAAATAGTTTAATTGTGACAGAAAAATTACATTTCATTTATACGTGTTTGGAGCCTCCTTTTAAGCAAACAATGCCTGTATTAGAAGGCTCCGCTCTTTCACATCATTGTCGTACACTTACACTAACTAGAGTTAGTATAGTGTACTGTGACCTGAAGGGTAAATAATTTAAGTAAATTTTTCCGTATTTCAAAATTTTTTTACAAATCTTAAGAAAAGAAAAGAAAAAACATAAAAATATATAAGTGAAGTTGCACTTTAAATATTATTATCAATAAAAAAAAAATGTAACCTAAAAAAACAAAAAACTTATTCCCATTTAGTGCAAGCTAGTGTATAAGTAGTGTGGTGAGGTAAGTAGTGCGGTGTTATGTGTGGTATGTGGTGTGTGGTAAGGCGCATGGTGTGGTGTGAGGTGTGTGGTGTGTTGTGGTGTAGTGTGGTGTGGTGTGGTGTGGTGTAGTGTGGTGCGGTGTGAGTGATGAAGTGTGTGGTGCGGTATGATGTGTGAATGTGCGATGTTTTAAGTTTATGGTATATACACGTGATATATTCCGGCTACTCGACATGTTCCAGGAGTGCTTCGGTTTCCTCATAGGTAAGTGGTTTTATCCAATCAATTAAACTTTTTTTACAGTCGTGATAAAATGACAAAATTAATAAACATGTTTGTTTATATAATAAAACTTTTATTATATAAACAAACATGTTTATTAATTTTGTTATAGGGCTGAGTAGAGCGCTTATTAAATTGTTTGCATGCAAATCTAGTTTTAGTTTGGGGAACTTGGACAGCTAAATCATTTCTCCTTCTAGATTTTTCGTTGTCATTATTATATGGTAGGGTTTTATGTTTTTTTAGTATGGTTTGGGTTACATAAAGCTTTCTTACAGAGAGTAAATCACTTATTTGGTATAAGCTTGCAGTGGCGAATCTTTTATTTTTAAAATACATGATTTTTATTAATGCACGCTGCGCTCGTTCTACATCAATAAATTATGTTTTTGCTGCACCGCCCCAAATTGGGATACAATATAAAAGCACTGACTGGGCCAGTGCTATATATATTTCATTTAGGAGATTTCTGGGACGGTTTTTACAGCTCTCTATTTTAGTTGGAACAATATGTCTGAGGGTTTTAAAGATCCAGCTGAGTTTCCTTATTCTCCCAGAAATTTGTTCAAGTTAGGGGTACCAGGACAGTGCTTGATCTATGATAACTCCAAGATATTTAGTTTGTAATGTAGCAGAATCTTCAATATGCGCTGCACTAAATGTTTTAATAGGATTATACGTTGATGGTAAAAGTAAATCCCAAGAGTTGCTATTTAAATGGTAGTTACATATTCTACATTCTGGAGGTACATAATAGTTATAATCGCAAAAAAGACGTACCCGCAATTGTGATGGAACAGTGAGTCGATTGGAATCATTACAGCCAGGAAAAAAACATTGGTATTGTGTTATTGGTGCTCTTACATAATTAGGTAGCAGTATACTGTCCGTTGTACCTAAGCTTTGTTCTGGATGCAATACATTGCTCACATCAGATTGCAACGAGGACAGACTAGATGATTCATTCAGACTAGACGGTTCCCGTTCTGCAGTTGAACGTGATACTGCTCCATCAGCCCTTCGCCAGCAATTATGACACACACGAGATGACAAAGGCAACTGAAACAATAATAAAAACAAAAAATGAAGGCCAAGTGAACAAAATTAAAATAAAATACATTTGTTTAGTTTAATATTGAAATATAAATAAAATGTTTATCAAGTAAAACAATACTGCACAAAGGCAGACTTAATGACTTGTACTTATTAATAATTTAGAATCTAACTGTCTCATTTCTCAGTAGTTTATAAGTTAAAAATGCAAGAAACATCACAAGTACCTAAGCATGGTATAAATAAGCTAGTATGTATGTCAAATATAGCTTGTGCAAATGTAAAAAAAAATAGCTTCTTGGCTTGATATACAAACAGAGTAAAAATACTTATTACTATCAGATATCAGCACCATACTTATTAAATAAAAAACTGTTGCACACTTACCTCACGTGGTGCAATCTGATGGGCAATCTCGTTCCTTATGAGTTCCACACGTGGAGAATCGGACCCAAACATTGTGTGTGATCGTATTCTCAAAAGTGACTTGCCACAGCTTATGCATACATGTCCATGACCAACAGTTAGTGCATTTTGCTGTTCGCTAGTTGGATGTCGTATTTGATTCTAGGCTGCAGTCCAACACGAGTGGCACACTACACTGTCACTCGAAACTTGTACCTAATAAAGAAGCCATATTATTATTATATTGATATTATTTTTAGTTCTACTCAATAAAAAGGTATTTCGCCAAGGAAAAAATTATACAATGGTGACATGGATTAACTAATTACCTGCTGTGGTCGTACCCATTGTTGTATAAGATTTCGCACTTCTGCAATTTCCAACAAATGTCTTCGTATTCTCGTGACATTTAAACCACAATTGACACAGCGTAAATGTCCTCTTGAATGAGTTCCCGGGGGCTGGGAAGAACTCTGGCCGGTGTGAAAGCTGGGGTCATCGTTATCAGTAGATATCGAGTCCAAGTTCGTGCAGGGGTCATCATAAGAAGCGGGAGCGGGATCCATGTTCAGGCCGTGGTCAGTAGGGTGAGAAGAATTGTCGGAGTCCATTTAGAATGCTTACTCGTCTCTAAATACAAATCCGCAAGAAAACAAACAAAATAACACAAATGCAAACGAATTCGACTTGTGATTATTTCGTTGTGTTTTGCATTTTGCATGACAGCTGTCAGCTTCGATGTTGCCAATTAATAGACACAAAATCGATAAATTGATATCGATTTTTGATTTGCATTTTAATTTTTAAAAAAACTTTGAGCCACGCCTTCTTCGATATTTTCTAATACTTATTTAAATTGTATTTTAGATGTTTTTAAGAACAGATTAGAATAATGCGTTTTTGTTATGTTCTAAAGAATTCATGGTAAATCAACTAGTAATTCACTAGTTCATCATCATAACATCATAATAATTATTGTAAAAAATATTGGCAGTATAATAATGGCATCATAAAAATCGATCGACAAAAAGAGAATCGATTATTTTTTAACACGATTAGTAATTGACAACACTTTTAATTTTTTCCACTAATTATGGATTTACCTAATTTAATGTTTATCTTTTCGGTACTCTTTATTTGTACAAAAATGTTGCAATCCTGTTTGGATAAATGAATACCGCGGTTAATAACCATTTAAAAAATATGTTTTTTCTAACAAAAGCAAATTGTTGGCCCTTTCATGAACAAAAACGGGCATTTCCCTTTGGGGTAATTCCTTTTTAATTTTTATAATAAAGAACTTTCCAAAACTTAAATTTTGGTACAAGTTTCATCATGATACGATAAAATTGAGGAAGTTAGAGCAGTTTGAACTTTACTTTTTAATTGCGCAGAAAAAAATTATATTGACCCTGATCTATGTATTACTTTTATTTCAGATTATTGGCAACAGGGGACTCATTTAAAACAATATCAATCAGTTTCCGTTAAGGACACACCACAGTACATGAAATCGTTAATGAAACCTGCAAAACAATAGTGGAGACTTAAATGGAAGAAATGTTACCACCAAGACCAACAACAGAGATGTGGCTATCCATTGGTAATGACTTTTATACTAACTGGAATTTTCCTAATTGTTTGGGAGCAGATGAGCAGGGAGTAGATGGAAAACATGTTACTATACAGGCCCCTGCCAATAGCGGCTCCATGTGCTTTAACTACAAGAAAACTTTTTCAATCGTCTTGTTAGCACTCGTAGATGCTCGTTACAATTTTATTGCTGTCAGTGTGGGTTCGTATGGTAAGAACAGTCAGTGATAGTGGCATATTTGCAAATAGCAATTTAGGCAAGGCATTAGAACGAGGTACTTTATCTGTACCAACAGATGCACCATTACCAGGCACAGATACACCAACTCAGTATGTAATTCTCGCAGATGATGCATTCCCATTAAAACCCTATTTGATGCGACCCTATCCAGGAAGAAATTTGGATGTATCTAAAAAGATATTTAAGTATCGTATATCGCGAGGCAGAAGAGTCGTAGAGAATTCCTTTGAATTATTTTAGACCAATTCAAGCTAAGCCAGAAAATGTAGACAGTATGATACTATCAACATTAATCCTACAATCGGAAATGGACAAGAGGCAAATGATAGTAGAGATATACTTCGCCATCTCCCTTTACTGGTTGGAAATGCCACAAGCGAAGCTTTTATGACCAGAGAAGTATTTAAAAACTACTTCAACGCTGAACCAGGATGGCTAGATGGTCAAGAGACGAGAATATAATTAAATTAATCCTTCGAACTTGCCCAGTATGACTTGTTTATTTTATTCATTTTTTTTTTGTACACACGAACGATAGACAGCAAAAGAAAAGAAAGAAAGAAAAACCTTTTATTCCGCCAGAAGTGACGCACAAACAATAAAAACAAAATTAAACAAACTAAAAACAATAAAATCCTATGTCAGGAGTTAAGTTTCGGCGGTCGGGATTTTTGTTAAAAAAATATTTATTTATTACAATATTAATTTAATTATAAAAATACAGGATATTAAGCTGATGGCTGATGCAAGACTGAACACAATGCAAAGAAAATAATTCTATTGAATTTCCGGTAAATGCATAGTTGCAAAATGACGCATGCTGGCGGTGCTGCATGCTCAGCGTAAACGCGTGTTACGATGAGTTAACTCCTCCCTCCATAAGATAGAAGCAACTCTTGCTTCTGGCGGCGTCCGTGCTGCCCTTGGTGTCCTCCGGGATGTTCTTAGTTTTCCATTGATACAGCTTCCAGGATGCTGCAGCGACTAGTAGGATATATAGGACGATTGTGTTCCAGCTAGGTGTAGCTGCTATAATTGGCCAATAATCTTCTTCTGGCACAGATATGTCTCCTGCCCTATTGATCAGTTCATGGATGCTGTCTAGTGAGATGTCTTCTAATTAAAGTTCGTATTGTATTGATTGTTCTGAGACTTGATGCTGCTCTGGTAACGGTATAACCTCGTTGATGACGACCGTGTCAGTGTGAGACCGCAGTGTCTTGTTCATGATGTTCATCTGGCAGTCTTCCGTTAGTGTAACGAGATGAATTCCAGATAGCTTCTTGTAGTCTGTCTTGGTATTGCATTGTGTTTTAGTGACTTCGTCTTCTCTGAGGACTAGTAGCCAGTTGTTATCTCCAATCTTCTGAACTTTTCCTCTACTTAAGTTCATCTTAGCGTGGGTGCAATTAGCTGGGTGATGCTGAATGAGTGATAGTATGCAGTCATCTGTGTCTTTGATTCTTCTGGTGTCGAGGAGCTTGCAGAGCTGGGTGTCGTCGGTCAGTGGCTGACAGTCTTCTTCCAGGTAAGCGTACTCATCGTTACCAAGTGCTAGGTATTTGGATTTAGGGATTATAGTTATTTTTGTTTGGGATTGAATAAAGGTGAATAAGGTCGTATGTTTCTGGGGTAACTGAGGGGATTTCGAGAATAAAATTAACCGAGTGTTCTGTGCTGTAAGCTTTAACTTTGATTGACTTCTCGATCCTGTAGAGTCGTCCAGTTGCAAATCCCGCTAAAACGATTCAATAA
This sequence comes from Melanchra persicariae, assembly GCA_947386135.1. Lineage (NCBI taxonomy): Eukaryota > Metazoa > Arthropoda > Insecta > Lepidoptera > Noctuidae > Melanchra > Melanchra persicariae. The sequence goes on from OX376665.1 coordinate 4,054,731, forward strand.
AATTTTGCAGAAATGAAAAATAAAGCTAGAAACAGGAACTGTACTTTATTAGGCAATTTTTATTTTTTCCATGGCTAAAAAAGATACCTAATATTAACAAAACTAAAAAAGGCTGCAATTACTACCAAAAACTAGGCTAAAAACAGGTTTTAATTTTAAATATGGCGGATTTTGAAACTTACTAAGTGTTATAGAGGCATTTGCAACTGAGCTTTGTGAAATAGTGGGATTTGAAACTTAAGCTATTCTGTGGTAATGGTCAATATTATGCAACAACAACTGGCCAGCAAGTAAATAAAAATGCAGATGAACAATTTTAATCAAAAATGTAATTTGAAAAGAAACCAGTAAGGTAGTTGTTCTACATTGCAAATCAGGTAAACATAAAAAGCTAAATCATACTATTAGGTTGACATTGTCAAAGCCGTCTTCACAAAGGTCGCTCGGTATCTCTGCTGTATCCTCCTCAATATCTCCTTGCTCATAAGACCTTCTGTCTTCCACTGTTTTATAAAATGCTAAATTTTCATTTTCTCTCCATTGCTCTCCATAATGTTTTGATAATAGATTTGAAACATCGATAATCTTTAAATTGTTAATCTGATGTTAATGTATGTCCTTCTTTGTAATTTATATCAACCTCCTCACATAAATCACATCTGTCTTTTTTAGGTTTTTGAAAATAGATATTAAAATCATTACAGAATATACGTCGATATACTTCTTACTTAACTGGAAGCTTGTTCTTTTCTGCAATCCAGCCAATATACAGAGAATACATTTTTTTGATGGTCAAAAAGCGTTCTAAATACTCTCTAGAAGAGTCTTTCCTGCAATAATGTGATGGAACCCGGGGAAATGTATTAATCTGTTCCTTAACAAGCAGTCTATCTTCTTCAGCTGTGGCTCTTTTTGTATGTTTCCCTTGGTTACTGGGTACAGGAGTATTTGAGATATTATTCTTTGTTTTGTGAATATTATATATTGGTTTCTGGTTAATCACTAAAGTATCACAGAAGAAATTCTTACACACTTTTATCTTCGCAGAGTTCACAGTGAAAAAAAGCTGATAGCTGACTTTTTTCTTTGAATTTTCATCATTTTTTCCTTTGCGTCTCCTGACAGGTTGTAAACAATTCGTATTATTCAACAAAAACATTCCTTTTTCTTCTGAAGATAATTTATAATAATTAGTAAAAATTGATAACTTTTCATCAGTTATCTTTTGGCTACATTTAAACACACATTTATTTAGACAATCCTTGCTTTTTCTTATCTTTTTTGCCGGCATTAGCTTCTTTCGACTAGACACGTATTCTAACCCCTTATTTCTTGCATCTATCATCATCAACATTTTTAAGAGTTTACGGGACATAGCCGACTTTAAATTAATTAAACAGGTTTACTTGGCTTTGTGTCAATCTATCCTTACCTACTGCATAACTTCCTGGGGTGGTGCCGCAAAATCAAGTTTACTATCCCTAGAACGTGCACAAAGAGCAATTCTTAAAGTTGCCACCTGTCGCCCATTCAGATTTCTTACACACCAGCTTTATATGGCATGCAAGGTGCTAACAGTTCGACAACTATTTGTTTTAAGTATAGTTTTACTGCAACACACTGAACTAGATTTTAAACCAGTACCTGCAGACAAGAGAAGAAAGGATCTGGTTTGCACAAATCCTCCGACTAAATATGCATTCATTAAAAGATTTTATATATTTCTAGGACCTTTCTTATATAATAAATTGAACAAATTGCTCAAGATATATAATGTAAGTTATAATAGGTGTAGTATAATGTTAGTCGATTATTTAGCAAAACTAAATTACGCAGACACGGAAAAACTACTAGAGGTGCTGACATAGAGTAGCTGACTAAACTGTAATTACCTTACCTAATATTTATAATAATTTTAGTTTTAGATATAAATATATCCTTTATGCCTAGTTAATAAGGTTTCGCAAAATATTGTTTCTGCTTAGATATTTAAAATATATTATGTTAATTTAATTCAAGGTTCTATTTCGAAACTACCGTCGTCGTAGAGATGGCCTGAAACACAGGTTTAAATAAACCTAAATCGGGCAACGCACTACACTATTCTATTTTTATATTATTATGCAACTGTAATCTTATACATTTGTCATACCATAGTTTTTATCCAGATTATTATAATACTATTATAGGCCTAGATTAATATGTATACTACTGAACCATTTGTACACTTTTGTAACTTATTATTATTCCAATAAATTTTATTTTATTTTATTTTATCTTTTCGTTTATTAACCTTCCATTCTTGTTCATTTCTCTGTCGCTTACGTGATCGTTTTTTAGGTTGTGCTTCACACACAATATTTCCTTCATCAACGTTAGATTGATTGTGATCTGAAAATAAAAGAACTAGTTTAGTTCATGAAAATTATCAATTGAAAAACTTCTTGAACTGTTTGGTATGAAATTGAAATGAACTCACCTCCTATCTTCGTCAGAATCTGTGGAACTCATGGAACTTGAGGATATACGACAAGGAGGTGATGGAGGCACGAAATCTTTATCTGCCACTGAGTTATCACTCGAATAGTCCATAATTGTACGCCGCTCATCCATTTTACACAAAATTGAAGGGATAACCGTTTTAATGACACAATAAACCTGTAGCATTAACCGCGAAATTGAGATGACTTACACTGACAGCTGACATAGAACTTTGGTCATAGACACGTTGATGTTTTTTCTCTAAGCAAAGTCCTATGTTTAACATAGAACCGTGCTATCGTAAAAATTAATAAAATAAAAATTGGATGGTTCTATGTTTAATATGGAACTTCGTTATTTCTTTGCGTAGTAAAGATACAACATAGGACTATGGAAAATTGATATTTTGTAGTAAATAGTGCTGCCATCTAGTGGTTTGTTTTTTGAAAAGTGTGTCTAATGACACATAGAACCTTGTAACATTCTTAACTCAATAAGTGCTAAAATTGTAACATAGAACCTTGTAATAGTGAGCCAACGTATTGTAGTCTTTGTCTTTGATGCAGACTGCGACCGCGCGATTATGTGGCCAGCCACTCGAACTCGTATTGCCGGTCCTTTGACTCGCGCGCAAAAACCCGACAAAATGGGAGCGGCGGGCACGGCATGACGAGTAATGTTGCCACACTACGTCAAATTCAAATTTTCAAATTCAAACTGTTTATTTGCAAGAAAATACATGATTTACAAGGAAAAAGATCTTACAGCCTTAGTCATTGTATTCTGCCTGCGAGCAAGCGTGCAAAATTATTGATATTTTAATGTCAACTCATAATTATTATGCAAATATATTATTAGTAGGTACATTATTATTACATTATTATCACAATATTGTCACACTTTATTACTACATAAAATTGTCAATAAATAAAAATTCACAATAAATGAATACTCCAAGCAAATATTTTAATGTTAAAAAAACTCTTTTATGCTGTAGAAACACTTTTTTTGGAACCACTGACAATTTTGTTTTAAAAACATATCCTGCAACAATGTAAGTTCGTTTGGTAGAGTATTATAAATAAATATACACATATTGAACACATTTTTTTTTAAATATCTTTATGTCCAGCTGGATGATATAAGAGGTTGCGAAACTTAGCCCTTTTCTGTCTTGGGTTAGCCTCGGTATGTTGCTTAAAATAATGCATGTGTCTCTTTGTAAAAATACAGATATCTCTAATATACATACAGGGCAGTGGAAGAATTTTTAATTTTAGAAAGAGGGGTTTACAGCTATCTAAGACCATGCCCTGTTTAATACCCGAATGCAGCGTTTTTGGAGCTTAAAAACTATCGGCATCGGTCGAGTTACCCCACATGATTAGTCAATAGCTAAGAACAGATGACATATATACCATCACCATGGTAAGCTGCAAGAGCAGCTTCTACAGACACATTTTGTTTCAGCTTTTTTAAAGCAAGCAAGAACCTATCTAGTCTCTGACCTATATGCTCCACATGGCTTTTCCAATTCAGGTTTATGTCTACAAGAATTCTTAAAAATTTGAATTGGTCCACTTGCTGTACCTTTTCACCATTATACAGAATATCCAAAGCTAATGGTTTATTGTTATAAGAGTTAAATTCAATTAATTTTGTCGTGTTAACTTTTATATTTAGGTTATTATTTTGCATCCAACTTATTATATCTTTTAGCGTCTTTTCCGTAGCTGATTTGTAGTCGCTTTTGACATTTTATGACAACTATAGTATCATCTGCAAAAAGTATACATTTCTGCAAAGTGGCACCTGGAAGATCATTTATATAAAGTAAGAAAAGTAAAGGACCGAGAATGCTTCTCTGAGGCACGCCACACTTATTAACTATCGCTATTGATTTGAATTTTTCATTGGAATATGCTCTGTCACTTTTCTTTACAACTTTGGATATCTCGGTACAGTGCTGCCTATTTCTCTAAATATCCATTCATAAGCTTTTCCTCTAATACCGTAGAAGTCTAATTTGTTTAGCAGCTTATCATGGCTAACAAAATCAAAGGCCTTACTCATATCTAAAAAGAGTGACACCGCAGGATTGGCATTGTCATTTCTGTCACAAGTTTAATAAAGTTAAAGATTGCAAGAGCAGTAACTACCTTTACGGAAACCAAACTGCTCTTTGCATAGTATGTCATGTGTGCAGAGAAAATTATTTAACCTAATTAGCATTGCCTAAAATTTGCCAAACCGGAGAAACGCAAAGGTAACAAAGATGCTATCGCTACTGCACGCTCAAGGCGAATGCGGGGTGCCGCGCGGGGAATCGGGAGAGGGGTCGCATTCCAGCGAGGTGTACAGTTAATTCGTACGGGTTGTACTTAGACATTACTTACCTTGGAGAGGCCAAGAGATGTTCTCCAATCTTGTCTTCTCCGAATCTGGCGATGATGTTTGCATGTCTAGAAACCATCTCAACACTTAGTATCTAGATAAGCTAGCTAACTCGCGATCGCTTAAAGTTCGATAAGGTACACCAAACTGCCATTTTAGTGATCTCACAAAAATGATGATAGCGTCATCGAAGTCGCTGTGCAAGATTGTATTTTTACTCGTGTTTCAGGCGTTATGCACTCGGATTTCAGGCGTTATGCACTCGGACACTAGAAAAAGCCTTAGAGAAGATTTATATAACTAGTAGTGCAGAATTGGCGGTAGTACATACCATATTTTAAAATACCGCCACATTATGGAATCGGTTTCATGGTCATCCCTCATGGGGACTGGGAGAGTTGACTGTAAAAAGAAATATTGTGTTTATTTTTTAAGTTATTTTTAATTCAAAAGGTAATCGTAAAAGGTTTCTGCGGGACAGGCCTAGTCTAGTGCAAGAAGTTTATGAAAATCTTTTTCAAAAACTTTAAAGAAAAACCTAACGTTATTGAATAAGAATACCAGACGCAAAAACCGCCTGTGTGACCTTGAGCTATTGGCAGGCAGCCAATCGTTTAGTTGCAGTAATTCTGGCACTCTGAATACATTGATTAGCTTGAACGGTTCGGTTATGACATATTCGTTTAGTGATCTTAGATTTAATATGGGCCGGATCGAGCCATCGTTTTTGGACACAAAGAACATTTTTGACAGAAAGCTTGGAGACCGCGGGGCATCCTCCCAAGGCTCCCTGCTCCTTCATTTGCGAGACTATTGCAGACATTGATGCGGATTTCTCCGTGTGAAACATATTTGTCATTGCCAAGTTGGGGCTTTTCTCAATAAGGTATGCGATACCCCTTTATTATTTTCAACAAAAATCCTGGAGCTCTCAAATTTTACCAGCGCAAAAGGAATTCTGCTAACCGGCCCGTTTTGAAATACTTCCGAGTCAATATTTACGTTTTTTGTGAGAATTGGTTTCCAAGGCATTTCCTGGCCGTTTTCGGTTTTCTTTACCTTGGTCCGAGGGTCTGTTGCCCTGACGACAGAGTGGGGCAAAAACTAATTGTGAAAACAATTAACAACTAACAATTAAATTGCCAAATTTAGTTGCAACTAACAACTAAAATAATTAATTGTAATTGTAACGTGCGACACGTTACAATTAACAATTAATTAATTGTGCTTGTAAAACTTCGCAATTACAATTAAATTAATTGTGATTGTAAAAATTTGCAATTACAATTGGTTAATTGTTAATTATTTGATACACGTTTACAATTACAGTTAACAATTAATAAATGTCAGTAACTGCAAAAAAAAATGCAAAGAATACAAGAGCATTCTCCTTAATATTCTCAAAGGTGTGTAAAGCCTGGATTTAAGCCAGAAAATTACGTAAAAGTGTAGCACAGGTACGTAACTAGAATAATTCAGGATTGGATGGTTCAAGGAAACAAGGATAACCGTAGTTTTAAATACAAAGAAAATAACTTTTATAAATCAACCTTTATTTAAATCAGTTTCACAATGCTTAATTGTTCATGATTGTTCAGTGAGAGAACTATTCATTTGTTCTTGTTTTGTTCTTATTTATGTGTTCTTTGAATAGTTAGCACTTCAACACAACCCTTTTTTCAAACATTTGGTCTGTTAATTTATGACTTCTTGGCAAATTTGTCATCGTAGCAAAAGAGAAAGTCTCTCCACTGCTGCGGAAGCTGGTAAAGGTGTGTTATATTTTAAAAACGCTTTTTATTTCAGGGTATCTGTTCAGCAGATTTAGTTCTTCACTTTCTTCAGCAAAGAAGTGTAACATCAATAATTCAGCCTTTGTTTTTGGGGTGTTCGTATTAGTAGACGCTGTAGGTGCTGAATAATTACTATTATCTGAATCAGAATCAGAATCTAATTAAAAAAAAATATTTTCTTTCTTTTTTTTGGTATATTTTGTTGGGGTTCTTCATTGAGTTCTTTTGAAATAACGGTTTTAAAAAGATTCTGTACTTTAGTTCGGTCTTGACTGGTTAAATGATTTAAGAATAGAAGACCGAAGTGGATTTAGAAATTTTGTTAGGATGACTCCAATAAATTTCGAAAATTTGCTTCAAAAAGTTGCACCATATATTTCTAAACAGAATACACATTTTCGAGATGCCAGCACTCCAGCAGAGCAATTAGCTGTTTGTCTGAGATATCTAGCTACTAGTGATTCGTATTCTTCTTTAATGTACTTGCATCGGATATCGAAGACAAAGATTAGCCAATGCGTTCCTGAAGTTTGCGAGGCGATTATAAAAGTACTGAAAGTACATCTAAAGGTAAGCCGAAAGATAAAGAGTACCTTTAACTTGTTGTTTCTCGAGATATTTAAGGGAAATTATGCTTTTGTAATAATTTTAGTATTCTTGTTAACATTTTTTAATTTAATAAAAAATATATGGTTTTTGTATTGCAAATAGTACAACTTTTTGGGACATAACTAGTAGATCCATGAAATTAGGAGCAGAATAAATAAGCAACGGATTTTAAAAATATTTTTTATTCAGTTCAAGGATGTGTGCGACCAATATATAAACTATTTATTAAATGAAATCAAAACATTGCCGGAATCATCTCGTATCTCATACGTATCAATTATTTCTTCGGTCTCTGAATTCAGTACTAAATTTGCGGCAACTTCCATGTCTTGGTTTTCTCCAGTCAAAACTCTTGGCTTACTCAGTTGCTCCTGGCTCGCTGGCGGCCGTGAAGAAACATTAGAGTCACATTTAATTTCATTCAGTTTAGTGAAATAAATTAAATCTTGTACTTGTTTCTTCAACTCCTAATATTCCTTTTGCTGGTAACACCTCGTAGCTCAGAAGCAACGTATTCGCCGAACACATCTTTGGCTGGGCGTTTAATGATATTGTCACGAGCCTCCTTCAATATAGACAACGCTTCTTTTTGCCTATCAACTGATGGCTTGACTCTTTTCAAACTCTTTGTCGACACAACCGCTGCTCCCGATATACTAGTTATATCATGATCTTCAATGGGAAGTGAATTAGAAAAGGTTGACTCTTCCTCCTCATTATGTTCCTGAAAATATTTATTCTTAGTTAAATTTGCTTTTATTTCCACTATAACACTAAGTACCTTTTTTCAGATACCAGAAACAACACAAGAATGGTTAAAAATAAGTAAATAATTTGAATCGAAATGGAACTACCCTCATTGTATTGGATCTTTAGATGGCAACCATGTCCAGATAATAAAGCCAGAACAAAGTGGCAGTGAATATTTTAATTATAAAAAGACGAACAGCATAGTACTAATGGCGTTAGTGGATGCAAACTATAACTTCATATATGTCAATGTTGGTGTACAAGGAAGGATATCAGATGGAGGAGTTTTCAAAACTGTTCGCTTTATAAATCTCTCAAAGAACAGAGATTAAATATTCCAGAACCAAGACCATTGCCTGGCAGGACAGCAAACTCGCCTTTCGTAATAGTAGCTGATGATGCATTTGCACTTGATAAACTGGTTAATGAAACCATATCCTGGTATATACATATATACGTGGTTCATCAGAGAGAATATGAATTCGAAAATGCGTTTGGTATTATATCAGCAGTGTTCAGAGTTTTCCTTAAACCTATCCACTTATGTCCTTAAAAGGCAGAAAGCGTTATTTTGGCGTGTGTTCATTTACATAATTATCTACGAGTCAATGGTGAACAGACATATACACCACAAGGTTCTTTTGATAAAGAAAATGTTAATTGTGGTGTCGTCAATCCTGGCTCTTGGAGATTTAACATCTAACCCCTCTTCAACGAGTTGCAAGAAGAGCAAGCTTTTCTAGTCGACAAGTGAGGGATGAATTTGCTGCATATTTTTCAACAGATTTAGGAAAAGTTTCTTGGCAAAATCAATATGCTTAATAAAAAATTACAATAACAAAAGACGATATTTTTTTTTATATAAGCGTGTTTACTGATGGAATGATAAATTGTCCGCAGAGGTCCGACTCCTGCTCATGTCGAAATTTTAAAATATGTTCAACTCGTATTAAAAGTTAAAAAGCACTTACCTCAAAAATACTGTCACTGCTCCTATCTGGTTTAGGTAAATTATTATTTCTTAAAAAACCTAATTGTTTAAATGCAAACTAGGGGCTGACATATACATCATCTCATCGGCACCTGACCCTGACTTAGTTTTTATTTTATTTACTTCCCTATTAAACTGATTCTTGAGGTTCGTTGTCTTTTTATCAACATCATTGACAGTAATGTCCATTTGCGAAGCAATTGCTGCCAATGCGTCTTTTTTCTCCTGACGATCTTTATAAACTGCATTTTTCACATTCCACAGGCATTCTTGTACATGCAAAAGCTAAATGAGTTCTAAAGTTTGATTCTTTAACCACTCCATTCTTCTTCTTCTTTCGTTTTCACTGCCAAAAAAACGCGATCCGTCCGGTATGTTAAAAACTTTATCCAAAACAAGCATGGATAAAGTTTAAAACTTGTTTGTAACTAGTATTATACAGAAATTGCAATAAAATAAACAATACTTGTCTAAACCACGACTGTATTTTGTAGGTGTGAACGCTATCAATATATCAGACAAGTTCTAACATGTCACAGACTTCAGTGTAAACGCAAATGTGTTTTATACTTGTATAAATACTTGCTGGCTACAAAGTGTGAACGAAAGAATGTTTGAGACAGTCTCAATACATGTATAAAACAAATAATTTTATTATGTTTTGAAAAGTATTCCACAAGTTTTGTATCAAACTAGTATTTAACTTGTTTCTTGGTGAAAACGAGGGGTTACTCAATATAAATATTCAGCATGACTGTGTTACTTGGGTATGTATGGGCCACTGCAAAGTTTCAATGCGTATCCCTTCGAAAACCAGTTGTACATGATCCAAAAAATGTTTAGAGGTGGCCGAAATCCTCTATCACAAGTGGCCAAAAGATTAGCCGAACTGAATTTGATTGATGTGAATAAAAATATTGAACAGAACAACTCGTAAGTATCCTTTTGTAAAGACAAGTTAAAACGGTCGGAAAATTCTACATATGAAAGAATATAAGCTACCTTCAAAAACATGACTGTGACAGGTACATTTTAAAAAAATATATTTTAAAATTAAGTTTATAATCGATGAATCGAATGTTTTAGTACATGGTACTAAAATACAAAATAAAAATGACATCTTCACGTACCCGGTGAAGTCATCATGCTTTGGCATATAAAAAGCTACAAGTTCGGATGAATGTGATAACGCTGCCGTCATTTTAGATCTTCGTGAAATAAAATGCAAATTAGTATGTATTAAACATAAAGAATGCCATTATTTTATTCCATTATTACATACTTTGTAAATAAAACAAATAAATGATTGAACTTATACATATTTATTGATTCATTTAGCTCACATCAATTGGTACTTTGTTAATGGTAGGTATTATCTGTCACAGAAAAGTAAAAGGTAACAACAAACTTAACAAAAACATTGATATCCCCACTGTGTCATATCTTTTACCTATACTTTCATGCGACTAATAAAACCTTCATCACAGTAAATAACTTTTTAACAAAGTATTTGAAACCTGAACATAAAACAAAAGTTAATTGAGCAACGAAAACTGAAATCTGCAATCATAAGAGTCCAGAATCACAATAGTCTTTAATCATAATATCGTCACTCGCAATAACATAACTTGAGCTTACATAATCATAATAGGTAACAACAACAAAATTACCAAAAAAAATGAAATCCTCTTGTATCATAATGTTTTACCTACACTTTCAGGCAACTAATAAAACCTCCTTTAGTGGAGTAGAAATAACTTTTTACTTGTTAGATTCGCTGCAAGGCTATGTTCGTGTGCATCGTTCATGCAGCTAACACAAAACACACACGCGCGCAAAAATCGAGCTCAGTGAGCGCTCAAATAATGTTGATCCTTTAGAAGATATTATTTTAAGTTACAAAATTATATAGTAGTAAGGTTTATAAATAAAAATCTGTAACGTCTGTATATTTTATATTTATCACAATTCCCATTAAATTTATTCAATTTTGTGTTAGATGGATGTTGATACATTGAGACATTTAACAAAATGATAAATAAGAAAACGATACAATACAATGATATTTGTTTTTTTGTAAAATGGTTGTACAAAAAAACACTTTCCATACGGACATATTTACGAGAATTCTCTTTTATTCTGATATATTGTAATCTTGGTATAAACTAGTGTCTAAGATGTTTTTTTGAGGATGGAATCATGCACATTAGAGTAGACCTGTTCAGTCAGTGCAACCATTTGTGAAAAATTACTTTGACAAAACAATACAAAGTTGAGGTTGTCGTAAAAAAAGGAAATAAAAAGACTTAAATATACAGGGTTATTTGTGAAACACTGGCAACCTCACCTACAATACTAGCTATTTGGCATTGCCGAGTGTCGCAAGCATTATTGAAAACAAAATGGAAACAGAACATTAAAGTGAACAGGCCCTTTACCTGCTACGACGGAAAAATTTGAAATGGCAATCACCGATCATAAAAGGCTTTACTCGATCGGCAAATGAGTAATAAGGTTTCTAAAAGCGCAGTATTTGTCTCCTACCGAGCAAGTTATTAAAAATAAGTATCTTAAACAGTCCGGTGCATATCTTTGGTTACCACCACGCTTGTAAGAACTATCACTATGCTAAAAATAGGAAAGTAGAAGTATTTTTATAAAACTGCACGGCTCAATTATTATTTGTTAAGTAACAACAGAACAAAGCAATTTAATCCATTGCGGCAAAATTAGTACGCGGAAATCGCATAATTAAAAAGAAAAAAAATCGTATCCAGCACGCTGTTATATCACAGTTATTTCATTTAATTCTACACGACCTCAGTACGCCATATTTTAAAAAACGAAATTGAACAAGAGTCCAGGTATCCACCATCACTATATCAGGTTTTTTGGCTACAATAGACCTGTCAGTGATGATGAGTTGACTGTAGTACAATGTGATATTACCATTTTGGAGAACTAGATCGGGCAAATACCTATAATATGGCACTTCCAATCCCACACGGCTGTATCTAGAGCAAATTACTGGTATATAATCCTGGCTACAAGTTTGTGTCTATGCAAATAATCTCCGGTTGTTAGTTGTCATCATAAGGTCATCCATAATCCATAGAGTACATCAAAACCATTATGATCCAACGGACAAAGGCACGTGGAGAACTAGATCGGGCACATACCTACAATATGGCACTTCCGATCCCACAAGGCTCTAATTTAGAGCAAATTGAGGGAAAATAGTCTTGGCTACTAGGTTGTATCTATGCAAGTAATCTCCAGAAGTTAATCATCATCATTACTTCGTCCACAATCCAAAGAGTACCTAAACCAAAACCTAAAAAAATCTTAAAATGTTGTGTCACTCAGTGGCATGGAGCGAGTTTTTCTCGGATCTACTATTTCTGGTAGAAGACAAGTATTGTGACGGACGGACGGACTCACACTACCTTTTTCCATAGCCATAGAAGCTTCTTCTTTACCGGCAGCAATCATACATGATTCAGCCGTAGTCTTCCACTAGTCATACAAGTTGTCGTGACACTTCTGGTAGGTCGATTTGCTAATAAGTGGCAAATTAATGGATGTTGCTAGCTCGTTCAAGTTGGCTCGACCACAACCGATACTAACAATACCCGAAACTACGCTATGGTTAACGTCCAATTCGTTTTTTTACTCTCACATGTGTTTATTTCGAATCGACCTCCATGAAAACGACACCCATGACGAAAATATTGATATAGAATACCTATTGCAGTCGCCATCTTGGATGTACTTACTGTTACCACTATCACTATTGCACTATCAGCTTAAAATGCCCTCAAAACCGCCGCATTAATGATTTACTAGTAAGTTCACGAATTCATTATGATCGATCACACGGACTTATACGTAATTAGTACTATCCGCCGTATAGGTACTACGCAATACTTTCCTGGCATTTTCAAAACGATCGCGGAGATAAAGTTAAACATGACCACTCGTCTTGACGCGGCAGTCGCTACTGCTAGTCCCGCGACGTCACCTTAGGAGTCTCGTCGGTGTGCATGTTTGTGTGAGTGTGCCGTTTCGAGCGTTTGTAGGCAGTTTCCCTACTGTCCATATTTATATTGTGGTCATTAGAGAAAGTATTTTAATTTAATAGTAGTAGTAGAGTAATTCCGCAGATTTACTTTTACATACAAACATTCAACCGTTACCTCTAATTATTATAAAGGAGGTGGTACTGACGCGATCGAGTTTGCGCGCTCACTAATATCGCTCAATTTGCTTGTAATTTACGAAATGAAGTTATTGTTCATTTATAAAATAAAGGAGATCGGACATTTTAGTATGGACTTTGGTTCAAGTGGCGTCGGATGATGAGAAATACTTTATTTATTTGATAATTTAATATTATAACACTAACTATACCCGCAAATAAATCGACACATGGAGAAACAAGTAATTGACACATAGGTATATCACCCATATTATTTTAATGAGTTGTTGTAATATTATTTTTTTTTACTATTTATATGCAGATTATTAGAAAAATACGATATATATTACAGGTATTCATTAAAGCACACATATCAACATAACATAACGCCTGTAAACCCCGAAGGCTTAAGCAGAGGTATACCTATTATAGTAATAATTATGTGTTTTATCTATACTAATATTATAAAGATGTAAAATTTGTAAGTTTGTATGTAGGGGGTAATCTCTAAAACTAATGATCCAATTCTAAAATTGTTTTCACTGGTAGAAAGCTACATTATTCCTGAGTGCTATAAGCTATAAATTATTTTTATAACATGTATATTAACCGAGCTATCACAACTTTTGTCTAGCAAGTCGGAAAGAAATACCTCAATAAAATAGAATTATTTGCATGCATGTATGTGTAGGGTAAGGGTAGGTGTAGGGTAGGTGTAGGGTAGGTGTAGGGTAGGTAGGTAGGTAGCCAGTTGACGGGAGCGAAGCCGCGGGAGACAGCTAGTATATAATAAAGGTTAAAATAAAAAAAACATGAACGATTAATATGTATTTATTATATTAAAATGTGGTTCAAAAATTCTGCAGGATGACGTATTTGATCTTGGTAGTGAGCCCACCCTAAATACCATACTATGGTCATATAATATGGGCACAAACCCCTAAAGTTCTCTTCCCCGTTATACAGCTACAATAATAATACCGTATGGAATCCAATCCTGCAGCTTCTTCTCTATACATTATGTATGTGTAATAGGTTCTTGACCTGACGTGTCATGACTGTATCCGCCCTCGTAACAGTGTTAAGTTTGGTTCCGTAATATTATGTCGCTCCAATCCTGCGGGTGGTGCACCGTCACGATAGATATCTATACTGTATATACCACCACGAACGTGCTCACTATAGTAGCTACGCGCTAGCTTTAGTTGATAAGTTCCGAGGTCGAATATTATTAAATCTTCTTCTGACAACCGTGGGAACCCTATCAATTCTGGAAGATCTCCCGAAATCGTTGTGAAAGCTGCACGCCGTCGCGTCGGTTCATATTACTGGCCGTTACATATTCTGCTAGATTATTAGGCATATTCATACGCTGGTTAATGATTTCAATAAATCGGTCAGCATATACGCTGTCATGCACTGGCATGTGGAAAGCATTCAACAACGCAGCAGCTATTCTAAAATTCGGGAATAGGTGTTTCAGGGCAACGTTGAAATATTCTTGCCTTAGTAGTTTAAAGTCACGCTTGATGCGTCCGAAAACGATCTCCACAACCCAACGGACCATGGTTACTTTTCTGGACTTATTAGCCTGCATGGTGGTAAGTTGAGTTTCTCCGGGATGTAAAGACTTAGGTGTATGAGTTATGTAGCCGAAACTTCTAAAATCTGGCAAGGCGTCCCTAAATCCTTTATCCAAAATAAAAATGTCACCGGGTCGAAAAAAGTAATGGAATAATACGTCTTGTTCATCGTGAATAACATCTTGCATTATATTTGCGTCTGATTTGGTCGCTTTATATGGCCCGTAAATATCAATTATGTATCCATCCGAACATGTCAGTACCAGTGGTTTTATTAAATTCCTGTACTTATGAGGGCTATATATGTATCCCGCTGAAATAAAAAATTCGCGCTTTTTTGGATATTTTGGTAAGTACCATCAATAATGGTGATA
The DNA here is from genome assembly GCA_947386135.1 of Melanchra persicariae. NCBI lineage: Eukaryota > Metazoa > Arthropoda > Insecta > Lepidoptera > Noctuidae > Melanchra > Melanchra persicariae. The sequence goes on from OX376665.1 coordinate 4,069,904, forward strand.
GCAGGCATTTCGTTTTCGGGTTCATTTGGGTTGCCGAACAATGCAGCAGGTATTACTAAATTTCTGTTTACTGCTTGTTGTCTGGTTAAATGGTCAAAACCCAAATGTTGAGGCACAAAGTCTTCTAATACACACTCTTGTGCCAAATGTACGAGCCTCTCAAAATGTCTTCGGCTTATGCCATACAGAGTCGCTAGCCTGTCGTCCGATTCTCCACTTCTGAGTTTTGATAGGTATATTCCTAATATTTTCATTTAGTGTCGAGATAATATCTTCCTGTTTTCTTCCAATTATACTCTCGTTCCAGACGGCTGCAAAAGGCACGTTATCTTTTTTAGACCTTCTTAAAGGTACAAAGCTTTCGTTGAAGGCAATGACTCGTGGACAAAATATTGCGCACTTAAATTGCTCCATTCGCGGTATCATTATTACTTTTTGTAAATCAACGGAGTAGTAGATGGAACCTGTTGCCTTTTCAGCTTCTTTAAAATCATTTTTGTACGCCTTACGGGACTGTGTATATCTGGATTTATGGATTGCAAAACGGTGCAGAGCTCACAATCCTTGTTTTGTAATTTATGATTTTTATGGAATTCGAATTGGGCACATACTTCGCATTCCTCATTTCCTAAATGTGCAAAAGAAATATTCATTTCTTCCCGAACGACTTTCCTAAATACTTCGAAGGAAACTACTTGTTCTGGAAAAGCATTACAAAAGTTTTGATGAATTAAAGTAATGGTTATGTCGCTTGGTAAATACAATCGAAGGGATATGTTCACGCCCGTAATGTGAGTTAAGAGGATTGTATGTATTAATAATATGTGTTTTTATAAGGTCTTTGTCGTATTTACTCTTTCTCTCATACTTTCCTTTCTGGTAATTTTGTTTATCTATAGGTCTTTGTAATGCTAACATCAGCCTCTTGTCATTTTTAAGATTATATCCTAATGTTGTTAAAAAGAATGTTTTACACACCTCGACTTTAGTTTTTTCTTTATAAAAGTAATAAAAATACGATACATTACGCTTAGGTTGTTCGGTAGTAGTATTAGTTTTTCTGCATGCAACTTCTTTGGTATCTACCAGCGATTTTATATAATAACCTTTCTTTTCCCAACTTAAAGAAACGTATTCATCATTAATCTGTTTTCTGCGAGTTTCGCATATTTTTTCTGTGCATTTTTTTCTGCATGTTGTTGTACACGGATCTTTTAGTTGAAGTTTTTCAGTTTCCTGTTTCGACTTTTTCTCTCTCCTTTCTTCTAATGGTTCTTCGATTCGCCTTCTTTTTCTTAGCTGCCCTTTTTTTGTTAATCCTTTGTCTACCTGATTTATTTCGCCTCGTATTTTTGAAGTGTCACGTTTCTTCTGAATCTTATTTTTATCGTGCTGTACTTTATTACTTTTGCTTGTAAGCATTAAAGAAGAAGAATGGTTCTGACAGTCATTGTAAGTATCTTCTGCTATGAAATGTGCATAACAAAGAAACATAAGCATTTTGAGCAGGCACTAAACACTTCTTCGTTACACTGCACATACTCACATCTAGATATGTATTTGTTCATATTTTCTTTGTTAGGTGTATTTTTCTGAACTGGGTAGTTTGTTTGTGTTTCTGATGTAACATTGTTATCGTCGTGCTGGTGGCTAGTGAGTAGTGATTCTGTATTAAGTAAGTTTATGTAATTTATTTCCTCTATATTTCCTGGTAAATCACAAAATGTCGTAATTTCAGTTGAATAAGGATAATGTTTTTCACATGATGAGAAGTTCATTTGATAGAGAAAGTGTTCTGAGCACAGGAGACACAAACATTTGTCACAGGTACTAAATACTTTCAATTTACATTGTTCAAACTCACAATGCTGATGAGGATTTGGTTTTGGAAGAAGTGTGACAGTCATATTCACATTGTCTTGTGTGTTATCGCCTATTACTACTGTTTCGTTAGATAGCGTGCTGTTCAAATCATCTTCCGGTACATAATCTTTGTCCCTTTCATCACCAGACTCGGCAAATGGGTCTTGCAGTAAGTCAGACAAACTAATTTCCTGTTCAATAGATAAATTTAACTCTTCATTACAGTATAAATCATCGATATTTAAAGAATTGCAGCTATTCAAAGCATTATCGATTGGAACGTTCACCAGCTGTCGGCGTCCTGCAGATCTATTTGTTTGCGTTAAAAACATCCGATACATAGGATCACAGTCACTGTTGTTTTTATGTTGTATTTTGTCAAACCCGATTTCCATATCTTGTAAGTTGTACACTTGTGCAGCAATTTTATAATTATTTTGGTATTCATGCTTAAAATCAAAAATTTCCTTATGATCATTATAGTCATACCAACGGGTAAAAATTTGGTCGATATCTGTCGTATTTATTGCTGTTTTGCGGATGATTTTATCTTTTCTAGTAGCCATAACCTGAAAAAAGAAATTAAATTAAAGCGCATGGACTGTTCCGTAGTATTTGATTAATTAAATCAAGACCATAGAAACATTGCTTTCTATGGCTCCCCATAGAAAGCAATGTTAGAATCTATGCTACTTTAAGGGAGCTTTAAGCGTTGAACTAAAAATATAGGTAGATGTGAAGTTAAATTAAAGCTTTTAAAAAAGTTGTCATGGGACACTTCAATATCGTCACTGCTTATTTATACCAACTACCTATTAACTACGTCTACGTTAAAGCATAGATTACAATATAGGCTCACGCGTTTACTTAAATCACACTTTTGTTAATATCTACTTACGTGGGTTATGGCGCCAAACAACACGGAGCGTGTTGCGACCACGGGACTGCACAACCTCCTTGCGCGCGATCGCGGACGACACTGATATAATTTCACTGTGTAACACCGTGCCCGCGCCTCTCCCCCTAACACACCATTTGAGTCCCAAAATAGTAGGCAAAATAGCTCTTAAATTAAAATCATTCTTGCATTATATCAGCGGCGATGGTATGTCGAATTAAAAAGCTGATACTTTAAGTAAATTGAACTCTCATTCAATAATATATTTTTCTTATTTTAGTCACAGTTTAATATATGATTATTACTGCTTACAGTGTAAGTGATCAAGACCGAACGTGAAGTAGACCTTGCTTAATATAACCGCAGAATGATGAGTTACGGCAGATATTCTAAGTATTCAAAGAAGAATTAAAAAACATACGTTACATAATACATCCACAGTATGTTTAGTTACTGCCGATATTCTAATCGATTAAGACCTAATTAAAAACAAACTCTACTTATTATATCCACAGTATATTTAGTTACTGCTGTTCTCCCAAGTTATTAAAGCAAAATAAAAAACATACCTTATTTATTATATCGACAGTATACACAGTTACTGCACATAATTTAAGTAAAAGTAAAACCTAAATGATAGAGCTTTACTTAGGGCTATTACGCACTGTCGACTAGTCGCCGGCGACTCAGTCCCTCGGCGACCGAAACATGGGAAACTAGGGCCGGAGACCGAGCCGAGCGACAGTATTCCAAGTACATTCGTGCAGAATGGACGTTGAAGAACTTGCAATAGTAGCGGCGCTACTAATTATAAAAAGAAAGAAAAATAAAAAAAAATCAAAAGAGTATTGGGTGCATCCTTTGTTAGAAGAACGGAGGTCAAAGGGAATGTTTAAAATATTTTATGAAGACGTTAGAAAATATCCTCGTAAATTTTTTGCAAGAATGTCTGTGAGTTCGTTTGATGACTTATTGTGTCTTCTAAAACCACATATAACTGGCATAGATACAAATATGCGACCATGTATTTCTCCGGAAGAAAAACTTTTTATAACACTAAGGTAAGTGACAATTCAAATAAAATTCTTTCCTAACATTTATTTTTTACGGGATTTTAACACAATTTACATTACATTCCCGGACACATCTATCGGCCAAACCTAGTGTTTAAAGTGTTGACAATCCCTAGCTAAAAATAAATGTTAAGTGGTGCAATAAGTTTTTATGCAGTTTTTTACGAAAACGATGGCCAGTAAATCAGCTTCACACCTGCAAAAACTTATTGCTCCTCCTAACATTTATTTTTAGCTGGTCTCCAGTCAAAACTTAAAACTCAAGGTGGGCCGATAGATGTGTCCGGGAGTGTGTTTAGAGTTACAGATAATGCCATCCACGAAGACGCGCGATTAAATTTAAATAGAGCATCTTTCGTGCTGTTCATAATACTCTTTCCTGATTAGTCAATTTCTATTAGTGTGCGTTTGCATTCATCGATAATTAGCGTGTATCGACAGATGTTTAACACATGCGGAAGATAGCACACATGCATTTGAACAAAGAGTGGGGCGCGTCTTCGTGGATGGCACTATCTGTAAGTCTACTCTTCGATGACATAATTTAAAAATGGCATGTAATTAAATCGATATCTGTATTTTCCCTTTTTTCGAACAAAATATTTCAAAGTTAAATCAAAAATACTGACTTGCACACAAATTATGCACACTAAATAAATCATATTAGATATACTGTTTAATGGTATTTGCAGAACTGTTTTACTGAACGAATATTTGGCTAATGATATTTCTGGGTGGTTTAAAAAAAATAACCACGAAGGGGATGGCGGGGTCTGTCTCCCCTTCTAACCTAACCTGTCCGAGTCGGGGTGCCCAATGACCGGCTACTATTGTAACCATGATAACCACCTGCTATTTCAGGGAAGTGCAATTTAGAGTGCAAGTTAGTATTTTTGATAAACAATTCGTATTTTTGTTTTATAAATCATAAATCCGATGTATGAACCACATTTTTGGTGTGAATTCGATAAAAAGGTCATCTCGTTTTGGATGATTTTTTTAGTTTTTTTGTAAGACATGTTTTCTAATCAATTGGGATTTTTTGCACAGCATTATTTTTTCTGGTATGCATTAAAATTATACAGATGTGCATTTAAAAATATCCCTTTAAAAATATACGGTAAATAATTATAAAACATGTATTTTTTTAAAGTACTTAATGAAATCAATATTATAAACGAACGCACAACAAAAGGAAATATTCAAAATAGATCCAAAATGTCAGAATCTTGCGAGGTATTTGAAGTGACAGTAGAAAATCGCGACTCTGGGCGTTCACGTTCTGAAGGAGTGGAGTTGGTAGCGTATAATAATGTTGTGCTTCAGGGCGTGATTGTTGACTTGGTGCTGTTGAACGCCCGGCCTCCGGTGTGAAGTAACCACGCTCATACTCATTAAAATTTCGCCACATTGTGTTTGGATATATATTATTTTGAGTAGAGGATCGGAATGATTCGATTACACTGATTAATTGAATTTTCGCAGCTGACTTTTTGTGCTCCGGAATTGCCCTAAATGATGATAATAGGGACATCAGGAACATTCTGTCCTCATCTTGTTCCAAAATATCCTCCTTATTTTTGCGAGTTTCAATACACTTGTTTAATGTGGTTAACAGTTCGCTTGTGCCATCATCTGACGTTTTTTTCTTTTTTCTTCCGACTATATTTTCTCTCGAGTAAGGTCCTAAAGGTTCTTGATCATTTGTCAAATGTTCTTGTTCAGCAATGTTACTCTCTGTGTTCAAATTACCAACGGTATTCTTCAAAAATAACAGCTGATTATAATAAATATAGGGAGTTTTATGGGAAGCAGCAGATCCGCTTTTAGTATTTTTTAATCTTCGTACTTCTCGCGAAAAGCAGATTCTTATATTTTTCCATTTTTTTTGAAGTGAATGACCTGTAAATAATGTATATATTTAAATTATTTTTTAATTCCAGATATCTTGGAAGCGGTTGTAAATTTGTAGATTTACATTACTCATACAGACTTGGGATTTCAACTATAGCTGAAATAATAAGAGAAGTTTGTCATTTTATATGGGTTGTACTAAAAGACGTGTTTACCGCAACCGACAAAAGAAAATTGGTTAAAAATCGCAAAAGATTTTCATTTACGGGCCAATTTTCCAAATTGCATAGGTGCCGTAGATGGTAAGCATGTAAGAATTATAAAACCATACAACAGTGGATGTTTTATAATTACAAACACTTCTTTTCTGTAATTTTGCTTGCCATTTGTGACTCTGACTATAAGTTCATATACATAGACGTTGGTTCCTATGGAAAGGATTGCGATTCAACTATATTTACAAATTCAACGTTTTATCAAAAGCTAATGAACAATGATTTGCAAATACCCGAACCTAAGCCCATTTCATCGACAAACCCTATACCAGTACCGTTTGTTATTGTGGGTGACGAAGCATTTGGACAAACTGACAAAATTATGCGACCGTTCGGTGGATCAAATTTAACAACAAAGAAAAAAATATTTAATTATAGGCTTTCTCGTGCACGACGCCATATTGAATGTTCATTCGGCATATTAGCAAACAAGTGGCAGATTTTTCGCAGACCTATCAACGTGAATTTAGATCTAGTATCATGCATCATCAAAACATGTTGCGCTCTTCACAACTATGTCCGAGAAAGAGACGGATATAAATTTGAAGATACCCTGAGCATTCCTAGCTTTGAAGAAGTCCCAAACGGTTTCCAAAGAGCTACGCGACGTGGTACATCATACAGAGATGTATTTGCTGATTACTTTACAACTGAGGGTCAATTATCTTGGCAGATGAGCAGTATTAATTAATAAAAAATAAATGGCATTTCTTACTTACCTGAGTTTTTTTTTTCTTCGTCTGATAATTCTTCACCTCCAAATAACTCCACTATTTCTTCCCACTGTTTTTTCTTCAAATCCCGATTAGCATATTCCTCACTTTGTAAATCCCAAATAGCTTTTCGGGATTGTATTTCCGATATAAATTTATCCGTGTCAAAACTCATTGTGCGCGGCCGTCTGGTCGTTACGACAGTTGCTCGCAGTGTGAATGCTTTCATTTGAAACCGTGCTCCTATTGGTCGCCGGCGACCGGCAGTTGCCTGTGCGTCGCCACTGCGCGGCGAGTCGCCGAGTCGCCCGGGCAACCGGTGACTAGTGCGTAAACACCTATTTAAACTATACAATATTACAGTCGTCGACAACTGAGTCGCCGGCGACTAGTCGACAGTGCGTAATAGCCCTTACTAACCTGGGGTAACTATACTTACTGTTGTTATGTTAAGGAAGATTTGTCATTTATTGGACTTACTGCCGTTATCCTAAACGAAATTTACTGGTTCCCGATAAGCTACTAAAACAGGTGTCAGCTCATCTGGTAGGGCTCATTGCGCTGATTCGGGATCAATATTTAACTCATTTTGTCAAAAATTTCACTTACTGCTAATATCGCTAGCGCGGCAGATATACATAGAAGTCTAATTTTTTGAAGGTATAAAGGCAATTTTAGTGGGTAGGTATCGGATGTCATTTATGTTTTTTTTAATGAACGTGTAATCAATCAGCAAAATATAAAAACGAATAAATTGAAAATGTTTCATTGTGTCCACAATGGTGTACACAATGAAACACCACAAATTCAACAATGAGACATAATAATTAAGAGTTTGTCTCATATTTTGTGAAATTTATGGAGTAGGTGAATGATAAAAAATGCTTGAGTTCAATCAAAAAAGGTTTTATTACTAATTTCACTTTTAAGGTTACCTTTAAAATAGGTAATAACGAATTAAGAAAACGCCTTACGATTTATAATAAACTAGGTAGCACAATTACTAAATTTGCTGTATTTATGGCACTCGTTAATTAAACTAGTTAAACAGTGATGACATATGACTTTTTAGGCACGTTCATCTTAAAATTTTAAAATCTCAAACATTACTTTGTTAAAGCTATAAAAATGGCAGAGATCACTTTTAAATTAAGATATCACTTAATGACTAATAAATAAGTCTCAAAATTACTAAAATCACAAGTCTAGGAGAAAGTTACCAATAATTGACAACAAATGACTAACGATTAACAAATGTCAGTTTACGACAGTTACAAATAAGCATTATAAAATAAAAAGAGAAATAATATCAAAATTAACAAAAGAAAATGAAAAATTAACGCAATTTCATATTTGGTGTCACACGGACAGGAAAGACATAAGTTGATTTTCTGAATTTCGATCCATTTATTTGTGGCGGAGGAAGAATCATTTTTATCTCATTTATGTGAATTTCTGAAAGGTCAGGTTCCAACGGCATGTAAAATTTCATATTGTCTTTGACTTTTAGCCTCATGAACGAAGCTGCGAATTTATTACATTACACAACAGACCGAATCTCTTGAGTTTTCCTCCTCTTGGTCCTTTCACTCGATTCGTTAAATAACTTAGTTGGCCGTCCTGGTCGATTTTGTGAAATGGCGGGTATCTCAAATGTACCTTCAAGCCATGAGTGGTTACTTTTGAGAAATACATCTTCCTTCTTATGTGCTTTTAGCCATCTCTGCTTAGTTTGTGATTTGAAGTGTGAAAAGTTACGTTTTAGGGTCTTAATTTGTTCTTCTGTGTAATCTTCACTAGACAGTAGATAGCTTCTGAAGGAATCGAGTTTTTCTTCCAAATAAGACAAATCATAGCTTTGTACACGATCAAACATGTATTTACGGGTCACTACTCTTACTCCCGAGGTACCTCGCGAACCTAAAACAAAGAGACATTTTTTTTTAAATTATAAGAATTACAGGTAAAACGGGGTGAATAAGGACTCAGGGGTAAATAGGGTCAAATCGAGGAATCTAGTTTCGAAGCCACAAAATAAAAAAACAAGAACTTCCAATTGCTACCTTTTTTTTTCTTCGAAAAGTAGAATATATTATCTTCTAACTGGCAACACCGAAGCGTTGTGAAGTTAGTAAAAGGTGTCATAAATCTTCTTTCAAATAAGACTGTAGATGTGAGGTTGCGGTATTGTCCCTTAAGTTGACCGTTTTTGGAAATTCTAGTGTTTTTTGACAACGTGTGGAGTTAGCCAACGATATAATATATTTAAGAAGCTACACTAAAAGAGGTAAGTCTAGATTTTACATAGTTTTTGTTTGAAATCGTTTTCTTTAAAACCTCTGGGATTGTTTATTTTTTCGAGGTGAATAAATACGGTAACGGGGTGACAAGGGACGGCTAAAGTACAAATAGAGTCGCCTATACTTGGTAAATAGGGATATATGAAAGTTGATTAGGAACGGTAAGGTTTGAATAGGGTCAGGGCTGCTACAACATGAATTGAACATTTTATCGCATTGTTTTGCAGGATTTCACTTTTTATTAAAATAAGGCATTTTCATTTTATTTATTTTAAACTTATATACAAGCATGCGTACAAGGCGAACTAATGAGAAGTAATAAGAGATACATAGGTACGAACTTGTATGATTTAAAAAACAAGCCTACAAACAAATAATAAAAATACGTAGTGTGTTGAACTAACAATATATGGGTCTTCGTTGTTTTATGCATTTTAATATTTTACATTTATAGGTTTCTATATTCTTTAAATTTCTTTACGCTTTTATTTTCAACTTAAAAAAAACCTGGAGGTTCTAAATTCGACTGTATGTTTTTTGTTTGGTTTGTATGTGGCGCTATTACTCCGTCATTATCGTGAATTGATTTTGATGATTTTTTTTTGTATGATAGGATATAACATCAGAGCAGGCCTCATAATAAATTTTATTAAAATTGGTTCATCATTTTTTTAGAAAATTGACGAAAAAGATAAACATGTATGCACATTTTTACAGAGATTTTATAATATTATAACGCTAAGTAGCTTTCTGCAAGATATCGAAGTCGATCGGTTTTAACGTTTTTAGCGTACAAAATTTTGTCTTATGTGATTGTTAAAAATGGGTATGTGGATACCTGATTTCTATAAAATAGATGGGTACTCACCTACTACAGTAAATAAATAGCGACGTAGGTACTTACCTAACCTTGATTGTTGTTATTTTCAGAAATGCTTCGTGTATATAAACCGGGTGGTACAAAACATTACAAAAAATATGATGAGTTGACTATGCAAGTTGCGCTTAATGAATATAATAATTCAAATTTATCACTGGGAAATATTAGTGCAAAATATGATATTCCCAAATCGGTCTTACAAAGACATAACACCAGGTTTATGAAAAAGCCAGGAGGTCAACCAGTTTTAAGTGCAGAAGCCGAGGAATACATAGTCGAAAATCTTAATCATTGTGCTGAGTGGGGATACCCTTTAGATACTTACGACCTGAGGGTATTGGTTAAAGGTTATTTAGATAGATCTGGCATAACTGAGAAAAGATTTCGAGATAATTTACCTGGTCCAGATTTTGTGAAAAGTTTTTTACAAAGAAACAAAAACAAAATTTCATTACGAATTAGCCAAAACATAAAAAGATGCCGAGCGTCCGTTTCACCGCAAATTATAGAAGAATATTTTATTGAATTGGAGAAATCCTTAGAAGGAGTGCCAATGTGTAACGTTGTAAACTATGACGAAACAAATTTATCGGACGATCCCGGAAGAAGAAAAGTTATAACAAAAAGAGGCGCAAAATACCCGGAGAGAGTCTTAAACCATAGTAAAGCGTCTACATCAATTATGATGGCAGCTGCTGGTGATGGAACTTTACTACCTTGTTATGTCGTCTACAAAGCTAAAAATTTATACGAATCTTGGGTTCAAAATGGGCCGAAAGGTTGCAGGTATAACTGTACTACTTCTGGGTGGTTCGACAGTATCACGTTTGAGGACTGGGTCCGTACTGTCGCGTTGCCATATTTCAATAACAAAGATGGAAAAAAAATACTCATCGGAGATAATCTTTCATCCCATTTGTCTCTAGACTTGATTAATGAATGCAAAGAACAAAACGTGCATTTTATTTTTCTTCCTCCAAATTCGACACATCTAACGCAACCGCTGGATGTAGCTTTCTTTAGAGCAATAAAAGGTGCCTGGAGGGACATTTTATTTCAGTGGAAAAAGACCGATGGCCGTACTTTACCTACTATTCCTAAAAGTGTCTTCCCTAGTCTTTTGAAAAAATTATTAAATCGCATGGCAAACCAAACAAAATCAAATATACTCTCAGCATTCATGAAATCTGGCATAAGCCCTTTAAATAAAATTAAAGTTTTGGAAAGATTACCAGGAAACGCCTGTGGTGAACAATCCTTTGATAGAGATGCTCTTGATGAGACAGTAGTAACCATGTTAAAAGAAATGCGATATGGCACTGGAAATAACAAACCATGCAACAAGAGAAAGAAAATTGAAATAAAACCAGGTCAAAGCGTGTGCACTGATAGAGAAGTAAGTGATACAGAAGTAATCCTAAGTACTGCTAACAATCGACCAAAAAAAAGCGACCAGGAAGAAAGTAGCTTTTTGAGCAATGAATCTGATTTGGAAGAAAACCTACAATTATCAGAGAGAATATCTGCATCCAGTACTAATAATGAATCTGAATGTCACGAAGACAGTGAAATTCAACCAAAGTCTACACTTAAGCAAAATTATAAACCTCAACACAAAATTGCAAAACTGATTCCAGAAGATAGAAAGAGGAAATTCGAAGAAAAAGCTTCAATGGCAATGACTAACATGACTGAACCTAAATTGAAACCTACCATCGTTTCAAACACTTCAAATCAACCTAACCAAAAACTAGAAAAACAGAAGAACTATGTCAAAAGGGAACAAAACAAAAGAACTTTATCAAAACCAGGGTGTACGGATAATTTGAAACGGAACCTATAAACAAAAAAGCGAAATCAAATTTAAAAAAGATTGTGACACAAGAAACAGATAAAAAAGTTAAACAAGGACAACTTTGTAACGAAGCGATTAAACTAAAACAAGAGTCATGTCATATGGTTGAAGATCAGGAAAATCACAATGACGAATACATTTTTAAAAAGCCAACGACTCTAAGAGAGTATAAAAAAATAAAAACGAAGGAATAAATAAGCCAAATCAGGAAACAAAGGGAAGAGTAATAAGAATGGACACCGATAATAATACAGAAGAAGTGACTATTTTTAACGATGTAAGCAACTATGAGCTACTAAATGATCTCGACAAATTCGATATTGAAAATATGCCTTTAATTTTCGACAGTGATTTTGATGTCGTAAAAGAAATAGAAGTAGTGACTCCTCAAATAGCAAAAGAATATACAAAAAGAGAAATTATTAACACAAAGGAGAAACTAGATGTTGTAGACATAAGTCTTAAAAATACCACAAGCAATATAAAAGTCGCTTCAATTGAAAACTTTAATAACAAAAATGTTAAAATAGATTTAAGTCAATACAGGAAGATATCTTTGAGTGATCCACTTAAACCCAAGACAAAAGGGAATAAAAAAAAATATTATACCAAAGATGAAGACATATTACGTGATCTCATGGACAGTACCTAAACTTGGATAGGTTCGTAAGAATAATATAAATAGAAATACTCTTTGTTTAAAACTTTGAAGATTAAGAAAGTGTTAATTTTTGAGATAATTATTTTTATTATACTGATTGTTCCTAATTTTTATTTTTATACGACTGATGGTTCCTAATTTTACTATTTTTATATGTCTAGATAAAAAATATGTTAAATTGGTTATAGGGATAGGTTTTACTTAGGTACCCTAATTCTACAGGTATAATATAAGGTACCTACTATAATAAAAATACGTGATTTCTGTCATAAATACCTAGATAACAGACAAAATATTTTTTATATAGATACCTAAACCTAGTCTTTGCTTAAAATGATGAGTAGATTTTAAAAGTGTTAATTTTTGAGATGTTTATTTTATCAAGTGGTTCATAATTTGCTATTTTTCTATACAGGTAGTACAGAGTATTACTAAAAGTTATCCATAAGAGATCAATCAAGTGTAATTCGAACCTTTGAGTGTAACAACCTGTTAACTAAAATATTTATGTTCTTTTATTTCAATAAAAGATTTTGGATTTATTGTATTATTTTTATTTCCAAAAATTTTAAATTTGAGACAACCCTACTAGTTTTTCCCAAGTTACCCATGTCTCGTTCCAGGTCACCCCACTTCAAGCATGAATAGGGACAGCCTATATTTTTGTTAAAATATCTAAATTTTAACTAATTCTGGGGATATTTTTAACATTTACGAAAAGTATTAACTGCTGGAAACCCTTGGAAAGAGTTATCAATATTGCATTCGTCCTACAACATCGATTAATTTCAGTGACAAGTTCGATTTTGTCCCTATTCACCCCATTGGTAGTTTTTTTGCACATTACTCAAAATAAGTTCAAATTATCAAAACATAACGTATCCGCGGCAGTTTTTTTTTATTTTTTACTACTTAAAGCTTCAAACTTTCATTTGTATGACGAATTATGGCAAGATCTAACTTGATAGTATAACAAATTGACGACGAAATAAAATATTTACAATGAAAAATCGCCCTAACATGTGGGTACTTAGTCAAGTTTTGGGAGCGATGAATTAAATAAAAAACAAGAAAATACGTGTGAACAGAAGCGCATGCTCTCGTATATTGTCTCAAGAATCAGTCGTACATCCGTTACAGAAATACAGATCGCTACTTAGAATGCTAAATTGACAATATCGTGAGAATGTTCTAGAAGGGCCACCATGCTCTGCAACTAAGCACTTTAGGCTCTCACGGTTATCACTCGTTGCGGTGCAGGATGCATAACTCCTCCCTCCTCAAGAGCGAAATTATCAGGATTGTTTGAATGCTGATCATTTCGCCACCACTTTAACAATCTAATTTTATAATATCTAAAGACAATAAAAGTTATAAATCCTAAAGATAGAATTACATAAAGAATTACTGTTCCTAAGCTTATGTTTTTTGTGTTAATCGCACTAACACTTTCATTAATTTTCACTTTGCTCATTTTCACAACTTGAGCTAACTCTTTCACCTCGTCTAGATTTATACCTTTCATATTCACTGCACTGACACTATTGGAACGTTTTTCAGGCTTCAGTTCCGGTAGGGAAATTATAGGAGTTATGTGATAATTCAGATTTGTAGCAGAGAATTGGTGCTTTTGTAGGTGTATATGCCCAACGTCAATTTTACAGCCATCTTCCAGGGTAACTATGTATGTTCCTTGTATAGACTGGTGTGTCACATCGTCATAGCATTTATTGGTTATTATAATTTTGTTTCTAGTATATAAAATCCAACTTCCGTAACCGATTTGCTGTATTCTCAAATGCTCGATATCAGTTACGTGCTGTTCACATATGCTAAGATTCGGACGAAAATTCATCAATTGTTCTTCGCATAATGGTTCTACGTGGGGCAAGACGTCATCATTGGTACATAGGAATTTGTCATTAGCTACAGTAATCTGTTTACAGGCTTTCGCCACTGGTAAATAATCTGAGTCTTTCACCAAAAGGTAAGGATGTTTGGGAATTACTACTACAGTCTCGTTTAAATCTATGTTAAAAACCGGTAATGAATAAAGTTTGTAATAACCATAAGTACAGTTTTCTATTAACGGAATTTCTAAGATAAACGTGATCTGGTTTTGCTTAATAAAAGCCTTGACAGTAATACAATTTTCGAACTTAACTAAATTATTTTCATTTACAGTATACATTAGATTTTCTGTTCTGGCTATGGATTGTAACATGTGCAAAAGTTCGGTAGAATTAACAATCGCTTGGTGCAGTACAGACAACTTACTAAAGGCCAATGCAGTTTCAATCTCACTTAATATTATATTAATAGTTCTAAAATTACTTAAAAACATATTAAACATTCCTAAAACACAAGTAGAGTAAATAGAATTTTCTTCCTTTGTAATTATATTTTTAACTATTCTTTCTATCCTTTTTAAACGTTCATCTAAAATTAATGTATTGTTATGTAAGATTTCTGTGTTGTTCACAAAACCGTCAAACATTCTAGAGACCAAAGTTATTTTCTTGTCAATTATTAATTGATCGCTTTTTAATTGAGAAATGTATGAATCATATCGGATTGCATCGTTATGATCTAAGTTGCCAGTAATAATTTAAATCATAGATCCAAGTGGGTCAATCAAGCCTCGCTTCAATCTTCGAGCTTGTATTATTTGCTGAAATTTTTCAATAGTCCTATCTTTCAGATAATTTGTTTGAGTACGTATACCTAAAAACTCATGGAGGTTTATTAATATCGATTAATTTACTAAATTCGTTATATTTACGTGAACTTAATTCTAACTCATTACCAATAATATCTAAATCTATTTTTTTTATAACTAACCACTTATCTATTTGTTTAAACGCCTGACCTAGTTTCACGGGAAGGAGGCCAGGGTTTCTCTCAACCTTTTGAAGTTGAAGGGCCCTTGTAGATGACAAGGGCCCTTCAACTTCAAAGGGCTATTGTCAATAGCATGAGGCACCACCTGTGAAGGACGTTTAATATTTTTAATCGGCACCTTTGTGTCTCTATTTTCAATTTTCACAGGGATAATATTACGTTCTACGTTACCACTAACAATTCCTTTCCTATAACGTGGGTTATCTTTACTTAATCTGGTGTTAACTTCCTTTGCATAAATAAGCTCTCCTTTTTCAAACTTTTATCTGGTTCACCACCCTTCCTATCTCTAATCTTTTGCTTTTCTTGTAACTTTTGTTCTGATATATAGTTATAGAGATGCCTGATACGCTTTGCATGATTTTTTAGTAGTTGTTGTGTGTATTCCTTATTAAGATTTGCACTTAATATTGAATTTGAGTCAGTGTGCCCAAAAACAACTTCGAATGATGTCAAACCTGTTGCTGTATGTATGGTATGATTGTAGGCGATTACTGAGTATGTCATTACTGATGCTGCATCTGTACATTTCCGATCGTATTTAGCTAAACAGTATATTTCGATAATTGTGGAATGAAAACGTTCTACTATGCCTGCTGAGTTAGGGTTATTAGGTGTACTGATATGCAATTGGATATTATACATTGTCAATGATTCCTTTAATAAATCATTATTGAATTCACTACCCGGATCACATTTCGATATTTGAATGGCCTGTCCTAATTTACTAAACGCATCAACTGACGTAAGGTAATATACTGATTCGATAGCAAAAATGTCTATGAAGATTTCCTGAAATGGGGCATTTTGAGTTTGGGTTAACTGTAGAAAAGGCTTCATTGGTTTTCTGTCATATTTAGTTTTACGGCAGGCTTCACAATTATTTAACACGGCTGATATCGTCTCTTGCATATTGTTCCAAAAATAGTTTCTTTTTATCCTAGACATTGTTTCTTTAATACCCCTATGACATGTCTTTCCTTCATGATGTTGTAGTATAATTTGTTTTTGTTCCTTTTCGTCTTCGACTAACACTACACGCTCTGTACATTCTACTATTTCTATCATACCCTTTTTAATTAATTGTATAATTACTTCGCTGAATTTTTTTCTGTGTTCTGTACTTTCAAAATACATAAAGTATTTAATTTTGTGTTTAATGTATTCTTTTAAGAACCTTTTAATTAATTCCTCATTATTTTCGGGTAAGAATACTTCAAGGACTTTTTTATTATCACAGGAAAGACCTTTAACTTGAATATCATTTTTATGCCATGTAAAAACTAATATATGATTGGGTTTAGTGTCTATCGCTTCCTGTAATATTGGAATACCGGTTGATTCGGTATCCTCAGCTGAATGCACCGTAAACGTACCCTGTTTTGTAGGTTTTAATGAAATATGTTCATTTAAATCTTGATCAGAACTGGCTGTTAAGGTGGCTGATAAATCAGATATGGAAATTGTTCTAGAATCATCACTGTCATAGACAGGAAAATTTTCTTTGTTATCAAGAGCGCGTTTTTCTTTCCCCACATTAACTTTCATAGACACTTGGTCTTCTTCTGATCCTAATACATTTAACTTAATACGAGAGAGAGCATCCGCGTTCGTATTTTGTTTGCCATTTTTGTATATTATTTCGAAATTGTATTCTTGAAGACGAAGTCGCCAACGCGTTAGTTTACTGTTGGGTTCTTTGAGCGAGTATAGCCAGACGAGGGGTCTATGATCTGTGTATATTATGAATTTTTTTCCATAAAGATAAGGCCGAAAATGTTTTACAGCCCAAATAAGCGCCAAAAGTTCTCGTTCGATTGTACTGTATCTGGATTCTGTGTCACTTAGGGTTCTACTGGCGTAAGCTACTGGTTTATCGGACCCAATAGTGCCCTGAGACAACACTGCGCCTAATGCTACTGATGAAGCGTCTGTAGTTAAAATATACGTTTTTGCTGGATCCGGATATTGAAGTAAAGGAGCATTAGTGAGAAGCTCCTTACATTTTTGAAAAGAATCAATAAAACTTTGAGATATAATAATTTTATTTCTTTTTTTTAGGCAAGAAGTTAATGGTTGGGTTACTCTTGCGAAATCTTTAATAAACCGCCGGTAATATCCAATCAACCCTAAAAAGCTTTTGATTTCAGTGACAGTTTTTGGCAGTGGATAGTTAATAACTGCTTTTATCTTGTCGTCATTAGGCTTAAAGCCATCCTTAGTAATGACATGACCCAAATACAATACTTCCTTTCGGAGGAATTCTGACTTGTCTAACTGAATTTTGAGATTATTTGACCTTAGACGATCAAAAACCTTTCTTAATTTTTGTATGTGGTCGGATAGAGAATTTGAAAAAATAATAATGTCATCTAAAAAGACAAGGCAGTGAAGCCCATGCAACCCTCTTAAAATATTATCTATGGCCCTTTGAAATGTGGCCGGAGCAGTTTTTAGGCCAAACGGCATCCTTAAAAATTAAAAATGTCCATTTTCAGTACTAAATGCAGTTTTCTGTCTATCATTTTCGTTAATTTCTATTTGATGGTACCCGCTGGCTAAATCTAAAGTTGTGAAGTATGTGCTTTTACCCAATTTATCGAATAGATCATTGATATTCGGCAGTGGATACTTATCGTCGGTAGTAATTTCATTTAGTCGTCTGTAGTCAATAACCATTCTATATTTTATTTCTCCTGATGCATCTTTCTTTTTGGGTACTAAATGTACTGGGGCTGACCATGGTGAATGAGATTCTTGGATCACATTTTCTTGAAGTAATCTTTCTACTTGATTTCTTATTTCTTGTGACTGACTAGGGGGTTGTCGGTATGGTTTAACATAAATGGGATCTTCATGTTTTGTTCTAATGTAATGTTTAACTTGGTTTGTAAAACTTAATGGAATACCCTCACATTAAAATAAATCTTTATATTCTAAACAAAGTGTATTTATGGCTTTACGTTCTTCATCTGACATGTGATCCAAACGGAGCTTTTGTAAATTATTTGTTAATAATTGATCTATTTCAATATCAGTTTCTTTCAAACCGTTAAAATCACACTGGTTTATTTCTGTTTCATATGGATTTACATGAAATGGTTTTGTAATGGCTAATTGAATTGGCTCCTCAAGGGTATTTTGAATGATGGTCGTAAAATAGCCATCTTCACATTTTACTAAAGCACTGGGCATACGCACGCCTTCAGTGAATTGTCTAAAATCAACTACAGCATTACCAGAATAATAATTAGCCGGAATTTTAACTCTCTGTTCTGAACGAGGTGATAATTCTATTATATATTTGTTCTTATCACGCAAAATGGGTATGGTTGTAGTTTTTGTATTAAGGGCTTCGTTTCTTAAATCTATTACAGCTTCGACGCTATGCAAAATATCGTTACCTAGTAAACCATCAAAATTTGGATCAACTTCATAAATGTGGAATTTATGAATTTCATTAACATTGAAAATTGGAAACGCTGGGACTGAAAGCACTTGTTCATGTTTGCTAGTGCCGTGGGTACTTCTTACTTCAAATGGATCATAATAAATGTATTCGGAAAAAAAGTTAAATGCCTTTCCCGGGCTCATAAACGATTTAGTACTGCCAGTGTTAATCATACATTTATTTTGCATCTATTTCTGGTACGTAAATGTATGGTAGCTGAAGACAAGTATCGCAATTTAAATATATTATTTCGCTTTGTCTCCTGAGGCTACTATTTGAAAATCCGCACAACTTTCCACTGAATTTTCATTCCTTCCAGATAATTTTCATCGTGGTGTTCTTGTTCAGTAAGAAAGTTGGAAACATTTTCGTCATTACATTGATAATCGCTAGGAATCTGATTATCATTGTAGTGGTCAAGGTCAAGCTCATTTAATTTGAATCCTTGTTGAGTAACCTTGGCAGGGGGTGCTGTACGCATTGTTACGTCGCTGGATTGAAATTTAGGCTGCTGAGTCCCGAATGGCTGTGAAGGCCTATTAAATGGCTGTTGTTGATTTTGGAATTGCGGAGGACGCATTCCAAATTGTTGCGGGCGCATTGGAAATTGTTGTGGGCGATAACCAGTTTGTTGACCTTGAGAACCGAATTGTGGGCGATATCCGAATTGTTGACCTTGAGAACCGAATTGTGGGCGATATCCGAATTGTTGACCGTGAGAACCGAGTTGTTGACCTAAGTTAAATTTAGGTTGCATATTTGGTTGCGTAAATATGGGTTTAGTATTATTAGATGTATTATTATTATAATTATTTGCACCGGATTTAAACGTTTGTGTATTATTTGGCATAAAAAGTTTATTCGATTGCGTAGGAAGCATTTTATTTCGGGCATTATATTGGTCATGGAAATTTACTTCCTCCATTACGAAAGTTAAGGCCTCTTCCAAAGTAGTCGGCTTTTTCAATCTCACGATACGTACCATATTTTCCGGTAAATTGTAAAGGAACACATTCAATGACATATTATTATAAATAACTATTTTACTTTCACGCATACTACCAGATAATCTATTAACCTTCGATATTAAAATACTACGAACTGTTTGAATTCGATTACAGAAATCTATAAATGATTCACCATTTCGTAGACGCAAAGTTTCTAATTCAATGGCTAAACATTCTTCATTTCTCGGGTCTCCAAAATGTTGTACAAGTAAATCTTTAAATTCGTCCCATGTAACAATATCCTCACGCTCACTGATAAGCGCGGCTGCATTACCCTTTAATCTACTTGTTATTGCATGCATTACATATAAGTTTTGCGCGTCACTTCCCCTGTATCTATTTATAATATATTCACTTTTACGAATAAAAAGATTTAAATGACGCTTATCACCATCAAATAGCGGAATAATTTTAATCATTTCGTTTGGGATTACAACCAGTTTAATTTGTTCTTCACACATTTTTATTAAGCACGGACACACAAACACACAAAACTAAAAATCGAAATAAGGAAACAATTCATAAAAGAGAAAATAATGAGATTACTTACAGTTTATAGTATATAGGTAAAAATCTATAATTATTTTATTATACCATATTTTTTTTGAGAATTAACTTTACTATAAAACAATGGTGTTTTAATATCAGTATAATTTATATTATTAGAATACTAGCCTCACAGATTTTATGCAAAGCTAGCTAACGTTATAATACGAGACTTCTAATCGCAAAATAACAAGATCTTTATAATAAATTCTTAATATTAATACTAGTTAAACAGATTTATGAAAAACCAGATAACGTTATAATACGAGACTGCAATCGCAAAATAACAATTAAGGAAAATGGGAAAGGAAGGTGAAAATTTTGACTCACCAGTTCTCCTTTCAAACAAATTCGTCATGGTGGAGCTGAGAATGAGTCTCAGCTCCACCATGACGAATTTGTTTGTTCGTAGAATCGCCACCGCTGCTTCCAAGGCCACCCGAACGCGTAGAACGAATTATGTACTTTTTATTCCACTTTCCGAAATAACGCGAAGGACGGCGCAGCTTTTGTCGGCGATCCTACCGGCTGCGCCAGTCAAGTTTTGGGAGCGATGAATTATATGAAAAACATGAAAATACGTGTGAACAGAAGCGCATGCTCTCGTATATTGTCTCAAGAATCAGTCGTACATCCGTTACAGAAATACAGATCGCTACTTAGAATGCTAAATTGACAATATCGTGAGAATATTCTAGAAGGGTCACCATGCGCTGCAACTAAGCACTTTAGACTCTCACGGTTATCACTCGTTGCGGTGCAGGATGCATAACTACTTTCAAATTATTATATCTTTACAAAGGTAATGATGACAATAACAGAAAACCTAATAAAATACAGCATAATTACCTGCTACATCAGAATTCATCACAAACACTTCTTAAGTTTATGCAATATATTTAATATTTAACTTCAAAGTTACTTTTTCACGAGCGCCGAGAACAGACACAAACAACAAGTTGAACGATCGAATTCCGACTAAATGTATGACGCGACTAGTGCAGGTAGCGGAGCGGGGAGGGCGGGTTATTGTTCCCAGGACTGTCTTCTAGCTCAGGTAGTCGTCCTATCCAATGTTATCTACGGTTTGTAAATTCTACTTTTGGCCGCGTAGATTAGCAAAATACCCGTATGTGCGCCGTCCTCATCTCTTAGAATCTGACGAGGGCGAGGGCGAGGAGCTGGGCCTGGAAGCTGCATCGGTGAGGCAGGTGACGTGGGGGTTTCCGAAGCCCCGCATTCCACATACCTGAAAAAAAAAATTAATACCTATTTAATTTTCTTTAGAGATAGAGATAGAAAGATTCGTCAGCTACTTACAGTGCCGGCGAAGGCACCGGAGATGGTGATGGTGGCATCGCTGTAGGATCTGGCGATAGTGGTGGCGGTGATGGTCGCGGTGGTGATGGTGGCCGCGGTGATGAAATTGTTGGTGCAGTAGCCGACCTTAAATTTTAGACCAATAATTAGTTAGTTACCAGAATAATATCTGCAAACATGCACAAGTAGAACTCCTTACGGCTGCCAGATGCGCATCCTTTTCGGGTGTATTGCCTTCTCAAGGCCAAGCCCATAGTCTTTGGCCAAGCCCCACCGGCCACTGCAAGATGTCCCTTACATCCAGTCTAAAATTCAAAACAATTAAATTGTAACAAGTTTTGATTTCTAACAAATAGGTTTCTAAAAAAGTAATGCTAATAAAGCATAAAATCTAACTCTTCAATGTTGTGGGGCCCCAGCCTTTCGGGGGGCGCGCCCACCGCGCCCTCCACCTCGCCGGCTTCGGCCACCGCGATCCGGAGCTACCACCATCACCTGCTCCGCTACCACCGGTGGTTGCACCACCCCACCTCGTCCACCTCGGACACGCACACCACGTCTCGCACCGCGAGTGCGTACACATCTTGGTTCTCTGCCACATGCATATAAATACTAAATAATAAAGAAACAAGTCATAAATATATATATAAACATACATACATACGCACTTCTGGAACACCCTGTCACACCCGTCGCCAGCACATCAACCTACAACAATCTGTCAAAGGACAATGCCATTTTGTTAGGAATTTTGAGCCCCTAAAAAACTTCGCATGTCACGGTGGTTTTAACTTGGTTTTGTAGACCTGGAATTACCTTTTCATAACCTGAAATCGATTTTTTTAGCAACACTCCGTGAACGAACAATTTTTGTTGGCTTTAACTCATTTTCGAACACTTAAACTCGTGACTGGTTGTTTGTTTCGGGTTCGTACGCGTATATCCAGAATTCGTCACCTAATACGATGTTGTATACAGCATTTGAGGATCCTGCGTAGAATCTTTCGAGAGTTCTGACGCACCAAGTAACGCGAGCCGCTTTTTGCTCTTCACAGAGCGAATGCGGTATCCATCGGGAAAACAACTTTTTTACACCTAATTGTTCATGCAAGATTATTTGTATTTGACTCATGCCAATGTCTAAAGTTGCCTGAATTTCGCGGTATGTCACATGTCGATCTTCCTCAATCAGCTTACGCACAGCATCAACGTTTTCTTGGGTGACTGCAGTTTTTGGACGACCTTGACGGGGATCATCACTGAGCTTGATCATCGCTGGTTTGCTGAATTTCAACGTGGACGTGTCCACGTTGAAATTCAGCAAACCAGCGATAAATTGTGGTTTTGGATGGGGCTTCATCACCAAATGCAGAAATCATCCGGTCAACACACTGTTTTTGTGTTAAACCACTTCGAAAGTCATAATAAATCATCGCTCTTGAATTTTCTCGAGTCAATTTCATTTTCTCAACGACTAAACAAGTTTGACAAAACCTTGTGACAAGACCGAGAATCTTTTTTTAAATAAATAAATGGTATTCGATTTTTAAAACCAAGGAGTTTTCAATTAAATAGATTTTAATATGACAGGAACAGTGGAAATATTCCATTCCCGATACTTTTAGTGCAGCCCTCGTAAAACAAGGTGTTTATTTTTGTTTTAAACATATTTGCAATTAAAATAATATTGTTTATGTATTAATATTGACTCCGGAATTTAGAAAACACTACATAACTTCTTCTGTTGCTAGATATTATGTAGGTTAAGTACTTGCCTTTACAAATATCTCTTGCCGTGCTGTGCCGGCAATTAGCGTTAAGTAGGCTGTGCCCTCACCACTAGTAGGTGGTGTTGTTAAAAATACTTACCTACGACTAAAGCCTTAGGTCAGAGGAGCTCATGGCTAAGTTACAACAACCGCACGAATCCATCTCAAGCATCTACGGCTGCTTACTAAAAAAAAACAACAATAAATAGTAGGTAAAACATTTATTCTTCGAGGAATATATGGTCTAGAAATTGCGCTGGGGCGCTTGTATCATTAAAACGACCTCAGCTTAAATACCACAATACGGTCATAGTATGAGCGCAGCACCCTACTGTACGATTTCCCACTAAGCAACTACAATAATAAGCAATGATACTCTCTAAAGAATTTGCCCCATGTTGCTCTCTCATCATCATCATCATCTGTTCAGGATCTCAGGGAGACGAATTAAATGCAGTGGACTGTATGTAAATTATATTTATCCGTAACAAAATAGGAAGATGTACAGTGATGTGTCGATCGAGGGACGCGTGTGCCTTAGAAGCTGTCGAATCGTGAAGTCGTGCCGCTCGCCGTCCGCTGATCGCCTGCGCTGTGCCCCGCGCCCGCCGCGCGCCGCCTCAGCCGTCGCTGACGTCAGGCCGCTTCTCATCACGCGTTTGATGCGTGAACATCCTCCCGCCTGTTGACGTCTTCGATGGGAAGAGGGCAAATGTTGTTGAACCCTCTTGTGACGACTCCTCTCTTTGTCTTCACGTCTGCTACAGAGGTCCTTAACCGTTACTCCGATTGACTTCTTCGAACTGCAACAGTGATTCTGCAGTTTTGTTGATCGATGACAGTTGGCGTTTGAATCCACTTCAACGGTTCACTTGATGACTTCTTATTTCTCGTTACTTCTGGATTTTTCCCGGCTCGAAGGACCATGTTCAGGATCTCAGGGAGACGAATTAAATGCAGTGGACTGTATGTAAATTATATTTATCCGTAACAAAATAGGAAGATGTACAGTGATGTGTCGATCGAGGGACGCGTGTGCCTTAGAAGCTGTCGAATCGTGAAGTCGTGCCGCTCGCCGTCCGCTGATCGCCTGCGCTGTGCCCCGCGCCCGCCGCGCGCCGCCTCAGCCGTCGCTGACGTCAGGCCGCTTCTCATCACGCGTTTGATCTGAAAACTTTTCGGCCCCATCGACCATCTGTTCTGCGAGCAATGTGCCCTGCCCACTGCCACTTCAATTTGGCGATCCTTCGGGCTATGTCGGTAACCTTGGTTCTCTTGCGGATATCATCATTCCTGATTCGATCACGCAAGGAAACTCCGAGCATTGCCCTCTCCATTGCCCTTGTTGCTCTCTACTTATCAATAAATATGTGTAATAAATCCTGCTACTCACATGTCTCGATTTAATTCTCGCCCTAACTAGATAATTGTTTTGACCTTATATTAATGGAAAATCTTCTTCTATTAATTAATTGCTTATTTCTACACCGTAAGTACCATTTGCCCGCACATGCTCCCCATAATAGGATCTAGCCTGTTTCAATTGGTAAGATCCTAAAGCAAATCTTCTTAATTCTATTAATGATAATCTTCGAAAGTTATTTAGATGGGGAGCACTGCTGTTTATGCTTTGGAAAATCGTACGGCTTCTATTTATATGTTCTCTTTGAATAAATTCCGATAAATAATTTACTGTTTTTAATCTCGACAGAGCAATATTTAGGTACTCCACAGCATCGGATCTGTCATCAATTGTAGGATGGAACTTATTCAATAGGGAACAAGCTATTTTGAAATCAGTCATAAGATGACTTGACGCTCTATTAAAATATTCCTGTCGAAATAGTTTAAAATCTCTTTTGATTCTCCCATTTACAACCTCTACCACCCACCGGCACATTGTTACATCTAGATTTATTAGCCTGGTGGGTGGTTAATTGATGTTCGCTTTCCGATAATGACTCGGGTACGTGAGTTTTATAATTATAACGTTGTAACTCAGGAATCACATCTCTACATCCTCTGTCCAAAATGAATACATCATTGGATCTAAAAAATGAGCGCATGGGACCATTTTCAGTAGTAAACAAGGCACTCATAATCGATGAGTCATTTTTTGTGGCTTCATATGGCCCCACACACTCTAAAATATATCCATCGCAGCAAACAAATAAAAACGGTTTGATAAGATTGGCATATTTATGCAGACTATACGTTTGTTTTTGATATAAATAATTGGTGCTGCTTTGCACATAAACATATGTGCCATCACATATTACAATAGCAGGTTTAACATTTGAAGCCATGTTGGCATCCCCAAAAAAACCCTCCGGTATGATTCTATTCCGTGATGCTACATTTTGGATAGATGTGTGATTTATTTCTAAATGTCGAGAAACAAACTGTTCATTTAAACAATTTCTCACAATATTCATTTTTCTTTCCTAAGTGGATCTTGGCATTTTAAAAAGAGTTGACAGTCTTTGATTACTGTCACCTGTTCTGAGTTTTACTAAGAATATGCTGATAGCAACAGAAGGATTTGGAAAGTGATCATATAATAAAGGGTTACAATTTAGAAGCTCAGTAAATTGCTCTGCAGTAAGTCCCAACCAATAATGGCATAAACAAGAATCCATCAAGCTTATGTCATTGAAATCTAACTGTCTCTCAGTAGCTTTTTCAAGTTTTGTGAAAATATCATCTACTTGAAATCCAGTAAAATCTGAATATGGGGCTTCTAGTTCATCCCAACGATTGCTATGTAAATGATATATACAGATTCTTGCAGTGAAGGGAATGTATACTTTATGATGTAACAACAAAACTTCTTTTATAGTGCCTGGTACTAACAGACGTTCAGTGTTCGCACAACCAAGGAACAGGCAATGTCGTGAACTTGCCGAAACCCGTTTGTACTTTAGTGAATTAATTTTTGAATATTTCCGAGGTAATTGTGGTTCCTGAGGTGGTGGAACCGGCAGTGGTAGTGGAAGTGGTACAGGAATCACTGCGTCTGCGATGTTATCATCCATGTCATCAGTCACTGGCGCAGACTCCACTGTGGGCCTGTTAACGCCACAAACGGCCTGGCTCTGTATTCCTCTCGATGCAGCCTCCCAACAAGCACGACAAACTCGTTCTAAATTCAAGACCTAAATATAAGAAAATACTGTTTATTGTATACTATTTAATTTTGGTCAATTAGTTCAATCATAGTTACAATTTATTTATTTATTTATTTATTTATTTTCGGAAGACTTACAGACTAATATCATTATAATGACAATAATATGTAACTAAATTGCTAATTACAAGCCTCCACAGATAAAAACAACATTATTACTCCTTCATAGCAAGTTGGTTAATTTCGTTTAATCTATTTTTTTTTTTTTTACATGCTAATTTGTTCAAATCTTTTAAGCTTATCTAGAAAGCAAACGAATCAAGTGTAGGCAGGTGCCTCTTGTACAAAAAATGGTTTTGCTAGGAGCTTCCTTAGCATGCTTGCATTGGTGCAGAAAAGGTCAATGTCTTGGTCACAACAAATTTCGTTAAAACTGCGACTGGCTCTCTGAAAGTACGCATTCCGCCTATAATTAGTGTTTGCATTAGGTACATGCAGAAGTGGTCGCTGTCGCAGCCCCATCTGATTAGTGCGTATCTTTAATTTTGAAACAAGTTCAGGACAGTCAATTGAACCATTTGCGATGTTCAACAAGTAGCATAAATCATTAATATGACGTCTACGTTCAAGCGGTAGAAAATGGTACCTTTTGCATCGATGAGTGTAATCCACAGATATTTGTTTCGCCCTGTAATCTAGGTACTTGAGAAATTTTCTCTGTATGCCCTCAATACGAGATTTGTAGATCCCATACTGAGGGTTCCAGACTTGTGATGCATACTCAAGGTGGCTGCGTACGAACGAACAATATAGAACTTTGATCGGTTTTAGTGATCGGAAACATGCTGTGGTTCTCATTTTGAAACCAAGTGCCCTCGACGCCTTATTCACTATGCTATCGATATGCTGATCGAAGAGCAGCTTGCTGTCTTGTATAACCCCAAGATCCCTAATACTATTGACTTTGCCTATATTAATATTGTGCAGTGTGTAGGTGGAATCAATTACAGACTTCTGTCGTGTAAAAGTCATGTGAAAACATTTTGAAACATTCAACTCCAGCCTGTTACGTCTACAATATTCTTCAAATCTATCCAAATCAGCTTGTAACAGGTGTGTATCAGATATGTCTCGGATAATTTTATGAACCTTCATATCGTCAGCATAAAGCAGAATATAACAAGTTTTAAAGCAATGCTTCACGTCAGCAATAAATAGAGTAAATAATAGGGACCCTAAAATCGAACCCTGGGGCACCCCAGAGGGGACAGAATACCATCCAGATGTGTACCCCTGAAGCACCACAGCCTGCGTTCTGTTGTCAATATAAGAGGAGAACCAGCGATACAAATCCCCATGTATTCCGGCCTTTAATAGCTTCTCCATGAGCAGTCTATGGTCAATACGGTCAAAACATTTACTATAATCAGTATAAATAACGTCAACTTGTGCACGCTCTTCCATACCCTCGGATATAAATTCATGGGACAAGATTAAGTTAGATGTAGTGGAACGCTTTCTGAGAAAGCCGTGCTGCTCATCACCAAAGTTGCACTTCATTGCATCATATACGTCAGTAAACACAATTCGTTCAAGGATTTTGGAGAACAGACATATCTTAGATATTGGTCGGTAATTAGAGATATCCGACTTATTACCTTTTTTAAAAACTGGAGTAACGAATGCCGATTTCCAAATTTTCGGAACTAAGCCTTCTGAAAGTGACCGCCTGAATAAAATACACAGTGGCAATGCTAGGCTGTCGGCACAATTTACAATAAATACTGGAGGTATGTGATCGGGACCGCCAGATTTTGAAAGGTCCAATGATTTCAATAACTTTAACACTTGAGAATGAGACACACAAATCGAGCCAATGCATGACGCATTATGTTCAATGCTAACGCCACCGGAAGTAGTGGGCACAGGATCGGGTTCCTGGAAAGTTGAATGGAAATAGGTTGCGAACAAATTGCTGATCTCCTCGCCCGTACTCGCGGTTCTGTCAGCATAATGCATTACCTTAGGAAAAGTACCTGAGTTTCTTTTGCTCTTGACATACGACCAAAAAGATTTAGGGTTCTCAATGATTGACGACTCAATTTTGTCCATGTAATTATTGAAACAAGTTTTCTCTAAGTTAATTACTCTATTCCGTAAGATAGAAAAAGAGTGAAAGTCTGACATATTACCGTACGTTTTGAACTTGCGATGATATTTATATTTCTCCTTAAGTACTTTGACCAAAGCCGAATCATACCAAGGTGGATACGATGATTTTCTAACCGGTTTAATTGGGATATACATATCTCTAAGCTCATATAATTTATTATAAAAGAGTTCAACAGCACTATCCAATGACTCAGCAAGTAAAAACTCATTCCAATTAATTTGGTCGAGTTCAGATTTAATAGCCGCGTAGTCACCCCTAGAAAATAAATACTTCACAGTCAATTTATCAGTCAACTTGTGAATTTCAACAAACCTGGCAGTAATCGTTAATGGTGTATGATGCTGGTCCACAGGCAAGGCTAAAGGATCGTGACATTCAGTAACATTGACAGAGTCGTTAGAAAAAACCAAGTCTAACAATCTACCATTGCTGTTTCTTTCTCCGCTAAATTGCGACAGGTTAGAAGTGAGAACACCATAAAAAAACTCCCTCAAGTGACATGATACATTGTGTGGGACCAGTTCATTATCCTCAGAATCTATCCAGTCTACATTATTACCAAAATTAAAATCACCCATAATAATGAATTTATCTAACGGGTGGGTCAAGATTAAGTGATTAACATTAGTACCAAAATTATGTAGTTGACTGTAATATGAATTTCCAAGGTTTTCTTTACAAAGATATAAGGCGCAAATGTGCAAATTATAATTTACCTCGGGCCTAGATCTTTTTAAAATAAGTGAGACCCAAATGTCCTCGGCAGAACTTCGCCAATCATGTCGTTCTACAACAGTAAGCTCACTTTTTACCGCTATCAAAACGCCACCGCTCCGCTTTTGAGAGGTTTTAGAGTAATCGCGATCACGCCTATACACCAAATACCGACCGTCAAAGATTTCACCACTAAAGATATCATTCACAAGCCACGTCTCAGTAAATACAATGACATCATATGCACTAAGAGATATTTTACGAAATATATCGTTCGTCTTCGTACGCAGACCACGCACATTCTGATAATAAATATTAAGATTAGCCATCACTAGTAAAAACTGCAGCAAGATAAAATAAATATTTAAAAAGGGCGAACCAAATTAAGTTATGAGCCAAAAACTGTAAACAGAATTCATTTTTTCGATAAAGTGATATTACGGAGGTAGAAGGCAATGACTTACAATAATCTATTAGGCCCAGCATGGCACAGTGACCAAAAACAAATAACTTTAAAACGGATAAATCACATGAGCTTTGAATACAAACAAAAGGTGACGAACGGTAGAAAGATAAGAATTGTTTGCAGCTTACAAAGGAAATAACACACATAACAGAGTATTCGAAATCAGACCATAACACAAACGTCATTGGGTCGTTATAACATGAACATAATAGTTTCATATAAGTGTTTGCTTTAAAGAACTTACCCAGTAGCACCGTACAATAACACAGAACAATTAGGAAAACGCAAGTAGCACACAACGGCTTGCGATTCCCAAACTGTTAATGGGCACAGCTGATACAATATTTAAACACTGTTGTATTAAAGTTAATAGGTACTATTAGATTATTTTTGAGAGATCCTT
This sequence comes from Melanchra persicariae, assembly GCA_947386135.1. Lineage (NCBI taxonomy): Eukaryota > Metazoa > Arthropoda > Insecta > Lepidoptera > Noctuidae > Melanchra > Melanchra persicariae. Next base: position 4,100,153 of record OX376665.1, read on the forward strand.
TTCTGATTTCATTATCATAACTGGGGTGGTGTCTGTTTTTCTCACATGGATTTTGGCATGTTTGACCCATATACAAATTGAAAATCCGTTTCGGACGCCATTTTTTTAGTTTTAGATAGCAGTATTTTATTTTTAGTCGTTAGATGGTCATTTATATATATCCTCTGGTTTCCTGCTAATCCAATTTGGTTGGTTGTTAGTGGCGATGTCTTGGAAACATATCTGGCTGCTGCAACAAAATCTTCCTTAACATAGCGATTGCAGAACGAAACAATGACTGGTTTAATGTGATCTTTTTCGCGCGTAGGCACTCTAGTTATAAAGTTGACCTGGCTTTTGGCAATGGGATAGTTAATTTTGGCCCCAATATTTGAGATAATTTGAAACAAGTTTTCATTATTCGATGACGATAAACCTTTCACTTCCACATTATTCATTCGCGACCATTGATCCTTGTTATCCGAGTCTTCTTCCAGTCTATCCAGACGCACCTGAAGCTGTTCCATCTGACCTTGAACTTTTTCTAGCTGAACAACTCGCTGCTCCATGTCAGTTATTCTACCATTAAGCTCCTTAACAACTTCATTGAGTTGCTGGTTTATAGAGGATTTCATGTCGGCGAATTCACTCCTAAGTGCCAAGATTTCATCCTTCAGACCTTCCAATGGAGTCAACTTTGCAGCCAGTGCTCGAATCTCCAGTAACAACTCAGATTCCGGTACCAACCTCGGCGACAATGGTGAACTAGTTGGCTGAAGAGCACCCGTTTGCTTGCATTTCATGCACCGCCATGAGAGCTTCCTGTCTCCCAGCTTACGGTGGCCAGCTTCAGTGATGCCTGCACATTGGAAATGTAGCTCGTTTCCGCATACTGAACAACGTACTCCATCAGTCAGTTGGTCATCACAGATACCACACTTCTTTGAACCATCCATTATTTTTAAGTTTAAGTTATTTCTATTGTTAAGATTTTGAAGTCCGTAACTTTAAGGAACACTGGTTGGTTATTAAAAATCGACAGCAGGTCAAGTTGAACGCGACCGTAGACAACAGGGCCTATGACGAGACTGAAAATGCTGAAAATGCCACGATAAATACTTACTTACGTGAAAAAATACTTACGTGATGAGCTGGTGTCAATCTTAGTATAACGTTCCTTTGAGGACAGTCTTGACTAACCCTATTTGCTTTCTATTATCAAAAACTTGCTTTCATCATATTTTAAAAGAAAAAAAACATTTTAAGGGTGACCGTTCATTCTGATGTCAGGACGGCCGGTCACCGAGTCGTAGGGTCCCTGATAAATACAAATACAAATACAAATATTTTATTGGAACAAAAAACAATTTTACATAATATTGTGTTCGTTAATAACTGCATTAGTATAGGGATACTGTGTCGCGGTCACCCACCTCCAAGAGGGGAGACGACAGCGTTCCAGGCATTCTTATTATGTATAAACAAAAAAGAAATATAAAATGTTTTACATTTTAGAGAACAAAATCTTAAGCACTATTAATATATTATTTATGCATGTGAGTGTGTGTGTTAATGTGAATGTAGGTGTAGTGTATGTATGTGTATGCACTTGAGTTTGTCAGTTTATGTAATTTGGAAGGCAGTGGGAATGAATGGAACATTATTTATTATTCGTTTTTTTTTTATATTTTTACAAGATCTTCAATCTCTTCATAGGTCAGGGAACCGAGCCACTTATGTACAATTGATTTACACTCACGTAAAGTAAGGGGAGGGGGTAAATGTTCAAAATCTCATTTATTCTGTTATACAAAATTGGACTTATAAAGTAGTATTGACGTCTAACTATCATGATGCTAGCTGATACTACAGGGCAGACTTTAACAGGTCTACGTTTCTGCCTACTTTGGCTGTCAAAACTCCGATCGAAACTAAGCTCTGAGTGTTTTCGAGGATTGAGTTCAAAAGAAAACTCTGTCTTACCCTAGGTATTTGCAACAGAGCATTCATCGGTCGGAAAACGGACTGGCTTGTGTGACATGACTTTCAGAACCGCTCGCTGCGCCCTTTCTAAACGAAGCATTAAGCACTTTCCGGAAATTCCGGATTCCGGAAATAGAAATATTGAAATTCACGGTAGCCATTAATTACTTCCCGTTTGTTTCTCTCAATGTTTTACAACGACAATACTGTAACTATCACGGCAACAAAGATATCAACAAAAGTGACCCGTGGAACACCAAAGTTACCACCTAGGTGTTCCACGGCTAACTTTCTGTACTCCTGGTTCATCTGTTTATAGACAGTGTGTCACACACATTTATTATAGTTTTATCTCAATAAAAGTTAATAGAGATTTATTATCCATTAGATCTAGATTGCATGTTGGATTATGGCCTATTGAGGTGAGGCATGTCTTGTGCCCAGCAGTAGACGTATAAAGGCTGATTAATTTAATTATTATGTAGTAGAGATACAAATTATATAACGTTAAAATTTTATGGAGTTTATCAAGTGACTTAATAAAAATATTAAAATATTTAATAGTAATTTTATTTATTTACCTATATTATTACATCCTACTAACTAAGCGATTACGCATAGCCCTGCCTCGGATTAACTCGTTTTGGTTATCATTGGTAGAGGTGCTATGTTGTACAGCATGATCTTCACTACCTTCTAGACCCCCGGCTGGCATATCACTTGGAGGTGGTATTCTAGCATCTAATGCAATGTTGTGCAGTACACAACATGCATTAGTGATTTTGCTAGCCATGTAAGGGTGATAGTGAAGAACTCTGTGTCGAAGCATATACCTCCAACGAGCCTTAAGTAATCCAAAACAGCGCTCAATGCTAGACCTGGCTTGGACATGACGTTGTGTGTACACCTCTTCCTGGGATCCTGGTTCAGCATTTAATATAGGCGTCATCAACCAGGGCCGCTGTGGATAGCCAGAATCTTCTAAAAAAAAGGAAACATAATTTTGTTAATCAACTACTCCACTTTTATTAAAGAATTGTATAATCGTTGTGTATTTGTAGTCATGCTCACTTAAATATACTGCAATTACTACTTGAAGTATAGTGCCATTTCAGATGTCTCACTATTTACACTATAAGGAACAACTTACCTAATAACCAAACGTGTTCACCACTATCGTGAAGCCCTTGCATGTATGTGCCCACGTGACTCGCAGACCATATGTGGGAGTCATGTGTAGCTCCACCAAATTTGGAATTAACATTTATTATGTTTAAGCCATAATCACATATCTGTAAAGAAAATGAAATAAAAATAAAACTATAGGTATTGTTTGGTTTCCACAAAGAACCAAATTGCAATGGACGGAAGGGATTTAATTAAGCGCTGATAAATAAAGTTACTTAATCTGATAGGTATATCATATACATACTTATTTCTTTATATCATATGACATATAATAAATATAATAATAATAGCCCTTAATTATTAGAATTAACTACTTACAAAACAAGACATTTTATAGATTTTACAATAATAATAAAAATAATAATAACCCTGCTGGCAACTCTGACTGTCAAGCCAAATTTTATTTCGTTCTCGCTATTTTATTTCAAAGAAAATTAGTTTTCAGCCTTTTACATGCACAATTTTTACAATAGAAGCGCACAGGAATCAGACAAACCATTAGAAACTCAAAAACTACAAAAACCTAATAAATTATGAAGAAAATGAAAATTAAACGACCGACCGATGACATATGTCATGATGTCATGTAAGGAAAAAATGATAATGAACGAAATTAAAATGATTGGATGATGATAACAAGAGCAGCATCGCGACGCGCACGCTCACCACCCCCGGACTCGTCGCTCAGCTCCGCCTCGCCGCCGCCAGACATCGGATCACCAGTGGTGTCATCGGCGGCTGCAGTCGCGTCGAGCTCGAGTGACGAGTATTTCTCTCCGCCGACGTCGCCAACACCTGTGCGTCGGCAGGGGAGAGGCCGGCCACCGAGGGGCTTGGGACCTAGGGGCCAACCGGCCCCGAGCCGGGTCCCCGCTACCGGTGGTTGTGTGCAGCGCATGAGATGGACTCAGTCCATGAACGAGAACGTCATGCGCGCATATTACGGGTCTACAGAGGGGGGAACTAACCTCACTGCGTACCGTGTCAGGATGCTGTCTCTGTTTCAGGACCTGGAACCGGCTGTGAACGTCTCGGCCCAACGATTGTCGGATCAGGTGCGAGTCATCCAACGTAGTCACAAGTTGGACGATGCCGCACTTGATAGGCTGCGCTCAGAGGTACTAAACAACCTTATCATCTCGACCCCGACACAGGCCGTGGTACCGGCGCCAGCTAGTGGCGCAATCATACCGCGGCCCAATAATAATAGTGATGAGGTAGATGATAGGGTTGTCATGGTAAGTAGCCAGTGCAACGATCGACTGAGGAGCGCGCTGGAGGATGCGCTTCGCGAGTATAGATCAACTCCTACCGAACTTAGGCCCCGCTTACCACGGTTACCTATGCACAAAAAGAATAGGGCGCTGGTGTGTGCCTTGGACTCGCTGCTGCAGAACATCTTCGAAAGCAGCGAGAACCTCGTAGATACGCACTCAATCCTGTACTGCGGGGCTGTTGCGGCATGTCGTATAGCAAACGTCAAGTTTCCAAATTGTGACGGCTATACGACCAAAATCTGCTGTACCAGCCTGGCAGTGCAGGATCGAGCGGCGTATCGATGAGGCTAGGGCACTCATCGGCAAACTATACTGCTTCAGGGAGGGCAATACAAGACCACGTGTGATGCGCTTTGTGAGGCGGGCGTTTTCGGGGACTGGAATCAGCCCTCGAGAATACACGTCCCGTGTCACAGAGCGTATCGACTTCCTGAAGCAGAAAGTTTGTGCATGGGCAAACCGTATTCGGCGGTATAAGCGGCGGGTTGATCGATACTCGCAGAATCGCATGTTCCAGAGCGATGAAAGGTGGGTATACAGAGCTTGGGAGCGACCTGAACAAAGTGTGACGGACGTGTGCCGACCGGATGATATTGCCACGAGTACATTCTGGCGAAACATCTGGTCGGTGCCCGTCTGTCATGCCGAGGGTAACTGGATGCGCGATGTCGAGCGCGTGTGTGAAGCTATACCACAAATGGAAGCTATTTCCATCACACCATTAGATGTAGCCACAGCAGTCCGTCCATTACCGAACTGGAAATCTCCAGGCCCGGACGGATTGCACAACTTCTGGCTTAAGTGGTATAGCAGCTCACACGCGCTCCTGGCATCTCAATTCCAGTCATCCTTGGAGTCTGGGTCGCTACCACAGTTTCTAACAACTGGCGTTACCCACCTGCTCCATAAGACAGGTAGTCCCGCGGAACCCAAGAATTATAGACCGATTACTTGTTTGTCGACGGTCTATAAACTTCTTACATCCATTCTGAGAGTGAAAATTAATGATCACATTGACACTAATTCAATTATGTCCGCCTCTCAGAATGGATGTAGGAAGGGGTCCCGCGGCACTAAGGAGCTACTCCTCATAGACATGGCCATAAGCCAACAGGTTCGTCGATCCCGCAAGGATCTGTCGACATGTTGGATAGATTACAAGAAGGCCTATGACTCTGTGCCACATACATGGCTCATGAGGGTGCTGGAGTTGTACAAAATAGATGCAACTCTACGCACCTTTCTTGAGTCATGTATGAGGCATTGGAAAACGGTCCTTCGCTATCCAGGATGTCGACCGATTCAAGGGAACGATGAGCCTGTATGGATTAAACGGGGAATATTTCAGGGCGACAGTTTGAGTCCACTTTGGTTCTGCTTAGCTCTGAATCCTCTTAGCACACTGCTGGAGGATTCAGGTCTAGGCTATCGGTTGAGAAGAGGTGGTCAAACCATATCTCACCTTCTTTACATGGATGACTTGAAACTCTTTGCCCCCAACAATTTGCGACTGATGGAGCTACTGAAGGTAACTGAAACTTTCAGTAGCGCCATCAGGATGGAATTTGGTGTGGACAAATGTGCAGTCATGCATGTAAAGAAAGGGGAGATTATGGAATCTGAGGGAATTCAACTCTCGGATTCCATACAGGTTAGATCCCTCAGCTCGACCGAAACCTATAAGTATTTGGGTATGTCGGAAGCGTTGGGCATTAACGGTACTGACATGAAACAATCGCTGAAGGTGCGCTTCTTTGGCCGCCTTAAAAAGGTTTTGAACAGCCTTTTGTCGGGCGGAAACAAGGTGCGCGCCTTCAACGGTTGGGTCATGCCGGTATTAATGTACTCATTCGGCATACTCAAATGGACTCAAACTGAACTCGACGCCCTGGATAGGAGGGTCCGTACACTGCTGACTGCAAACCGGATGCATCACCCACGATCGTCGGTGATGAGACTGTACATCCCGCGGAAGTGTGGAGGTCGAGGCTTTTTAAATGCTAAGACTCTCCACAACCGCGAGATGTGCAGTCTCAGAGAATATTTTCTCAAAGTCGATGTGGGTATGCACCGAGATGTGGTCGCAGTGGACAAGGGACTCACCCCGTTGTCCATGGCTAAAGAAAACTGGCGCAAACCTGTGATACTTACTACAGATGACCGCAAGGAGGTATGGAAAGGCAAGGAGCTTCACGGGCGCTTCTACCGGGCTCTCTATGGGTCCGATGTAGATTTCTCAGCGTCCGTGGCCTGGCTACGTTTCGGTGATCTCTTCGGAGAAACTGAAGGTTTTGTTTGTGCAATTATGGACGAAGTTATCTTAACGAACAACTACCGGAGGCATATTATGAAGGACGGGACGGTTGACGTGTGTCGGGCATGTCACCGTCCGGGTGAGTCCATCAGACATATTATCTCTGGTTGTTCTCGTCTGGCTAACGGCGAGTACTTGCACAGGCATAACCAAGTGGCCAGGATTATTCACCAGCAACTTGCTTTGAAATACCAACTTGTGGATTCTGAGGTACCGTATTACAAGTATGTGCCCGACCCAGTTCTCGAAAATGACCATGTCACGTTGTACTGGGATCGGTCTATCATCACTGATATGACTATCGTCGCTAATAAGCCCGATATAGTGGTGATAGATCGGTTAGCGCGCCGCTCAATGATAATCGATGTTACCATTCCACATGACGAGAACCTCGTGAAAGCTGAGAAAGAGAAACAAATCAAGTATCTTGACTTAGCACACGAGGTTGTCGACATGTGGAATGTGGACTCGGCTGTCATTGTGCCGATAGTCGTTACGGCCAATGGCTTGATAGCCAAAAGCTTCGACGACCACCTGTCGAAGCTGGCGTTACGCAGTTGGGTAAAGGGCCTGATACAGAAGGCAGTACTCCTCGATACGGCTCGTATTGTGAGGAGGTTCCTTTCTCTGGAGCCCTAACCACCGGTAACTTGGACCCAGCTCCCGACACCGGCGGACTACTATTTTTATATTTTTAAATGTTTTTTTATTGTTTTTTTTTTTTGTTATTGAAATATTTAAAAATATAAAAAGTATGTAAAAAAAAGATGAATAAAGAGAATAATAATAATAATATTTTGTGTATGTGTATGTGTAAAGCTTCCTCTAACATTCTCCATTGAGTTCATATAATAAATAAGGGATATTTTAATTTATTTATAAGTACATATACTTATACACAATTTCGATGAAGTTTGTTAACCACATAGTTTTAAATTATGATTAGAATTTATCCAGCGGCTTACCATTTGAACATTTAAGGAATGATATCCTTTTCTATTAAAAAACAGATGTTCTTCCTCAACCGGTCTTGTGATAGCAATATGGGTACAGTCGATGCACCCTATCACACCAGGCAAATTATGTGTCCTTTGAAATCTGTAAATTATTTAACAATTTTACTACAAATACCAAGAACTATTTAGGTATGTAGGAACCTAAGAAATATTTTTATTAGGTATTTAACCTATTTAAAAAATATATTTACATACTTCTCTTTGATTAAGGATCTCGCGTGTGGCGTTTGTGGAAACACTATCCACCTGCTGACCATCCAATTGTGATTAAGGGCGTTCACAACCTCCCTGATGCAGCGACTTGTTGTCCGCTGCGTCAAATACTGGCCAACACCCACAATTTTTTGGTACAACCCTGTAGCTAAAAAGCTAAGAGCACACAGCACCTGAAAAATATAATTAAGAAGGTATATAAAGGGTTGATGTGGTTTTATTATAATTTACAGCAGTTACCTAACAAAGTGTTGTGTGGTACCAAAATATTATTGTTGTATAGTATAAACCAAGAAGACGAAGACGCTTTAACTCAAGTTATGAAGTGCAACAACCAACGACTTATGTACCTAGGTACTTATACGCCTGTATCCCTTAAATGCATGATTTTATTTTTAGACCGAGAAAAAATATATTTTGGAGCCATGAATATGCTGATTCAGGGAAAAATAATAAAAAAATCGTAAATATTTTTTTCATAGCTATTTTTATTAAAAACCATATGTTGCAGAACTACAACACCATGCACTCACTAGACAATAACTATATATGAAAATTTTTAAAACAATTTTTGGTCGTGGTAAGACAAAGAGCTACTCCACACTTCTCACACCTTGTTTGCGTGTATCCCTTGCATCCAGGCATTTTGCATCTGCTGCGAACACAATTACCAGGCCAGTGACCAACATTATCAGTCCTTATGTCCTTAGGAGGAATATGTTGAGCTGGTCCTCTCCTTTTCTTTGCTTGTATTTCCATTTCAACACTGTTGCTGGTAGGTACTTGGCCTTCCTCTTTTGTTGCAGAGTTCAAATGAGTTATTTTCTTTGGCTAATACCTCAGCTAGTTCCAGTCTATAGTGACATAAGTTTAGAACTGATGAATTGGCTTCAGTTGTTTTTAAATCTTTATACACAAGCCAAGAATGTATTACCGTCATGTCCAATAAGTGGTAAAAGATACGAAGATACCACTTTTGGCTTCTCATTGCAATTCGGTACCTCCCAATAAAGCTATCCATTAGGTCCACTCCGCCCATATGGGCATTATATTCCTTTATTATATGTGGGCATGAAATTTTAATTCTAGTCTTATTTGCCTTGTCAAATCTTTCTACTTGGCCCACAGGTTCAGCTCCAACATACGAAGATAGAAAAGTTACAACTTTATTGTCCTTCCAAGTAACTGCTGTCAAATCAATACCGTCAAATTCAGTCATCTGCTCTTCATAAGTTCCACGAGGAACAGATTTCTTCATCATTGTTTTTTTGTCCGGCAGTTTGCAGTTCACTAGCCTGTTAGATTGGACAGTACCTAGGCTATAGATTCTTTGTTTGGCAAGATAGGTAACTAAAGGTACAGAGATGTAAAAATTATCAAAATAAGTTATATGATTTATATGCCTTGGGACACCTCTAGCAAGCCGGACTACAACATTTCCCACTGGCCCAAAATCTGGTTCATCTGGAAGCCGTTCATTCTCTTGGCCAGTATATATTTCAAATTTATGAGCATAACCTTCCACGCTGCACATCACATATAATTTAAACCCCCACTTATGGGGCTTATTAGGTAAATACTGCTTCATGAAGTGTGCCACTTTCGTGGCACACATCTGTTCATCGATTGAGAGTCTTTGTTCCATAGGAACTAAAGCAAATTTTTCATTTAGATGGCTAATTATAGGCCTTATCTTATGGAGCCTATCATGTTGTGGGTGTTCCTTGGGTAAATGTTTCTCGTTATTGTTGAAATGTAGAAATCTACGAATAGTCTCAAATCTGTTGACAGTCATTATGTCCTTGATTGGTTGAAAACCTACAGTATTTGACCAGTATAGCCGTACATTGGGATATTTTATAACAGACATGTATATCAGTATCGCCATAAACTTTCTTAGCTCAGTTTCAGACAAATTTAATGGTTTAGTCACATTTTTGAACACACACACACACACACACTTTTTTGAACGGAATACAAATTAGACTCTTCCACAATCCTTTGAACTACACTTCTGGACACATCTATTGGCCCACCTTAGAGTTTAGGTTTCGATGGCCCCTACCGAAATATGATTGCTAGATTGAACAAAAACTGTTGATGCAGTTTTAAACCTGATACATTTTACCATCTTTTTCGATCGTATTGTTTTAAATTTGAATTCTGAATACCATACGACATGGAGCTACGCCTAACAAGTCGGATATGCGCCTTGTTAAAGGCAATTGATTTTTGAATAAAAAACATGTTTTATCAAATAAAGGTTTAATTTAATAACGCGTGTTGCCCCCATGGGCATCTACCACAGCTCTTACGATTAGGCATAGAGTTTATCAACCGCTCTATGAAGTTTTGAGGGATCATCTCCCATTCCTCTTCTATGGCAGTTTTCAACTCCTGCATCGTCTGGGCAACTGGCTGATGAGCCCTAACACGTCTTTTCAGCTCGTCCCACATGTGCTCAATGGGGTTCATGTCTGGGCTTCTGGCTGGCCAGTCCATAACTGTGATGTTCACATCCCGAAATTATTCCCTGACGATGCCGGCCGCATGGGCTCTTGCATTATCATGCATAAAAAGTTAATTTGGGCCCACATAGTCCGCGTATGGTATCACGTGAGGTTCTAAGCACTCACGAATGTACCTTTCAGCATTTAATGTTGGCAGCCGTGGTCCTGTAACAACCTCAAGTTGAGTTTTGCCGCTCGCGGATATACCGCCCCAGACAGTCCATGAGCCACCGCCATAAGCAACCCTCTCTTCAAAGCAGCATTGTGCGAAACGCTCTCCCTTACGTCGGTAGACCTTCTTCCTTCCATCATTGCCATGTAACACAATTTTAGACTCATCAGAAAAGAGTACACGGCTCCAATCTTGCTGTGTCCAATTTAAATGACTGCGTGCGAAATGAAGGCGCGCTGTTCGGTGGGCTCGCGTTAGTTTGGGCCCATTAGCTGGCTTGTGTGGTACCATATCGCGTTCTTTTAACCTTCTCCGAACAGTTCGAGCGCTCACAGATACTCCGTGGAAGTCGCGAAGTTGGTTTTGTATCTCAATGGAGGTAAGGTGACGATTTCTCAAGCTGGTCGTCACGATGAATCGATCCTGCCTTTCAGTTGTGACCCGAGATCGTGGCCTTCCTTGGCGACGAACAAAGCCGCCAGTCTCTAGGTACCTCCGATAAACATTTCGGACCGCAGATCGACTTAAATTAAGTTGAGCACTCACGTTTCTTTGGCTGTGTCCGGCCTGAATAAGTGCCACAGCTTGGGCGCCGACTTCAGGTGAAGTATCCATAGATTATTGATAGAACCTCACCTTAATGTTAAGAATAAGTAATGTTTGTTGCAAAACCAAAGATATCAATCACTTTTTCAAGAATTAAATCCAAGTAAACCAATAAAACCAAGTTTTCTTAGTATTCGATTGTTTGATATCAACAAACAGGCTCCAAATTGTCTTTTGTTTCTTTAAATTCTGTGTTCGAAATTCAAAAAAAGACTATTGAATGAAATTGTGAATGTGCCAGGTTCAAAACTGCATAAAAACTTTTTGCTCGACCTAATATAAAATTTTAGCTAGGACCAAACGAAACTGAAAATACAAGGTGGGCCAATAGATGTGTCCAGAAGTGTATTTCTGATGTAATAAAATGTGAAAAATACTATAGGGAGTACCAGTAGTAGCCTCATCCTTCAGTTGGTGGGTTTGTAGTGTCTCCATGAAAAGCTGTCTGGTCAGAATTCAAAACATTTTTTTTTACCTTCCTACGAGTCCTCTCATAGTTGCTCGGCGACTAGCTTGACTTGTTGAGGGGAATGGAACCTGTGTAAAATAACTAATTTTGTTTGAACTTACCTTCAAAAATCAAATAATTACACTGCAAAGCAAGTACACAATTTTCATCCGCTCCAAAATTACGATCGGCTTTGATTTGTCAATGTCAAGTTTAAATTTGACAGTCGTGAAGAAAAAAAGTGTGTTGCCACTCGATTAAATATATAACCATGAAAGTGATAATCCTGCAACAGCATGCAATGAACTCACAAGGTCGGTAGATGGCGCTGTCTCGCTTGATACCTCGTTGAATAAGCTCCGTGTTTACATTTCATTTAAAAATATTTAAAATCGTACTTTTGTATTAAGAATCATTAAAATACAGGAATACATGTCTAAATTACCCGTGTCAACGTTAGCAAAGTGACTAATTCAACAGTGACTGAAATAATTTGTGTTAAAATAGCAACCGTGACTATTCGTGATAAACCACAAAAGTAACAATTAAAAGTAGCAAAAACAGTGATATTACTAGATATTACTAGAACCAATACAATCAATTGACCTATCTGTTTTCAAAGTGAACATATTCAACATAAAAAGTGTCCACATTAGTGTACATCAAGTGGGAAAAAAAAATCCTGACAATTAGTCATACCAACCGCTTTGCAAAATCCAAATTTATGGACCTTCAACATGCGCCACTTAATTTCAACATAACTTTCTAAATACCTGGTGGCTCAGACGGTTAACCAGCTACACGATAAGGACGCTCATTAATGCGTCTCAAGTTCAAATCCAGGGCACGCAGGGCACTTTTTGCGAGATTTTCATCATTTATAATTCTAACACTAGTTATTAAAAGTCAAGAACGTGTTAATAGAGGGCGCCACAGTAACATAAGCATGGATACAGATAATGTCACATTTCGTAAGCAGAACACTGGGTCTATGACCAACTTATCTGTCCTGACAAATGACGATGAGAAAACAATACTTGACACTACAATGATGAGCATACCGGACAGCATGCATGACAATTATAATGACGATGACATGAAATACGCTTTCTCATGGCAATTTAGATTTAGCATCTATAGGATGTTTTATTTTACGATTGGTGGAGTCAGAGGACATAGCAGTGCAACTAGTTTGCGAGTCCCTATTTTAGGGGATGCAGAGGATACAGCGTTATGAGTTATGTGTGAGTCCCTATTTTTAGGGGATGCAGAGGATGCAGCGGATACAGAGGATACAGCGTTATGAGTTATGTGTGAGTCCCTATTTTTAGGGGATACAGAGGATGCAGCGGATACAGAGGATATAGCGTTATGAATTCGTGTGAGTCCCTATTTTTAGGGGATACAGAGGATACAGTGGATACAGAGGTGCCTTTGATATAGCATTTTTTTTTTGTTTTAGGTTTGGGTCTCACGAGACACCACCGTGAGCCCTCTATTCGTTTAAATTATTATTTGGTTTACCCTGATTATCTCTACCATCCGTATAGTCATTATCTTCGTCATCATTTAACGTGTGAATTTGAGCTTGATTACTTGATTGGATAGCGTCTAGGAAAAGATCTTTGATTATTTCGATTATTACTGAATTCCCGTTTCCTACATTCATCAATCGTGTGGCCCGGGTTTTTGCAATAGCGGCACACTGGAGGACCAGAAGAAGACGGTTTCTGATGGTTGGACTCGTGTGAATTATTTTGCTGTGTAGGGTTTCGATTCTGTGGGAACCGACGCTGAGGCCAACGTCCTTGATTAGATGAGTTTGCATTATTTGTAGGTGGATTTCGTTTAGATATGGTATGTAATATTTTCTCTTCTGACACGGCGAAACCAATAGCTTCATTAAGGGTTTCAGGGTCACGGCATCTGACTACCGTGGATAATCTAGAGTTAAGGCCGCTTATAAATGAATACAGTGCTAGATCTTGCATGGCAGCGACACGGCCAGCCAGTTCACCTTTCTTTTTAGTTGGTATAGAAATATTGATCCCCCAACCCCCTCCTTCAGCCCCCAAAGCGAGGAAATGCATAGTTTTTTTTTTATTTAACTTTTTAATTTTTGAGGTTAGAATAGAGCTAAATTGCGAAATTAATAAAATTTTTGTGTCGTTTGACAGGAGAAGGGTAAGGGGGGTGCCCAATGTGCCCTGGCACCAATCCCATGTAAAGGCGACGCACCGTTCTTGAGAAAAATATTTTTTTCGGAACCTAACCCCCTTTGGAGGTAGCGGAACAGAGAGTAATGTCCCGCAAACCTCCAAAAGGGTCCAAGGTCCTCGAAAAGGGAGGATCCTCCGACTCCGAGAGTTGAAATTCGGGCTTTGCATTATGTTCTAATGGCACGGTAAACTCTGATATCGCGATTTAGGATTTTGTTCAGTTAGTTCGCAGCTGTCGAGATAGATGGCGCTGCGAGTCTCATTTGTTGATTCTGCTACGTTGATGTTTTGAGGCGGTATTAATGCGGGGCTCTTACTTCTGGATGGTTTAAAAAAAAATAACCACGAAGGGGATGGCGGGGTCTATTCGCTCGCTTCGCTCGCTCACTCGACGAGAATTTCGCATCCTGATATAAGAGCTGGGGTTGGAGGGGGGTTGGGGATCCCTCCCCCCTCCTCTCTCGAAACCTCCATAAAATACAACCCTTACCAACTCCAAATTCAGGATGCGAAATTCTAATGCCAACCCCTACAATTAGCTTACCTATTTAGTATTCGTAATACGTGGAAATGTATCGGCATGGCGCCAGTTTGGCGCGCAAAATGCCTACCGACGCTCAATGAAATCACTATTTCTGTGCAAAATCTTTATCAAATACACAATCTATTAGTACACTTACCCGTTCATCCTGTTTTCATAAGATTAAACAATTCTGCAGTAATGCTCGAATGACCCTAACAGCACTAAAAACTTACGTACCGGTTGGCGAGCGGTCTAAAACAGTACTGTTTCGGTCACGTTGGCGCCGGCCGATGCTGCATTCGTAATCTTCGCGAGTGATTTAGTGCCATCCTTGTCTTTTACACTACACGTTGTGCAAGTTAGAGCAACATCGGTATAGTTTTCATTGAATTTTGAGCCAAAACGTGACGTCGGAAGTGGCGTCGACTCTAGGAGTCGATGGACAGATACGTGTTTTTCGATTTCAACTCTAGGAGTCGCTCGGACTGTGAAGAGACGAATTATTTTAAGAGAATCATCTAACGGCTATAACGGAGCCATTTCAAGGAGTTTTTATCTAAGTATATTTAATAAAATAATTTAAAATTACTTGACACAAAATCAATACTGGCTCCTTCTTGTTATTCAACATTCATTACGCTAGTTTACTACGGCGGATTTACCTACTTTCATTAAAGATTATGGAGAAAAGGTTTAAGCAAACGAAATTTTAAAATTAAAACACTGAGGTGGCTTCGTTATAGCCGTTAGATGATTCCCTGAAAATATTTCGTTTATGTATAAATTAGTTTGACTTTATATAAATGTATAACACTTGAATACATTGAGATGTATAAAATATGTATATAGTTAAATAAAAAGGTATCAAAAATATGGTAGGTAACACACTTTAGTTAGACAAAGGGAATTCTAGCAGAAAGTCATTATCTGCAGAATCGTTTCGGTGATCCTCTTGGAGTAAGGACACATTGGTTTGTCCCACGTTCCAAATCTAGCAATTCTTTTTGATTTTGATCTGATGTTTGATTCTGGAAATTATCTTGCGATGTTGTCGGGAGACTCTTTATTGTCCTTAATTTCCCTTTTTGTTTTTGTCTAGACATCCTCCCCTATTCATTAACCGACCTGTAGCGAGCATTACGTAAAATTGTCTTAAAAAACTTTGTCAACTGTGCTTTAGTGAAAGTTTTATCCGATACGTGAACGATATTAAAAAAAAAAGTTTAGTCTTTGTAAACCCTTTATAACAAATTTTTGTCGCATCTCCTTTGAGACTCCAGTCCTTGAACATTGTGTGAAAAATTTCCTATCGAACATAGCATCGATGAGGGAGTACGCATTAGTTGTACCCTTTCCTACACCTTGGTTTAAAATATTAGAAAATTGTCTGTACATTTCATCTCTTGCATCGGGTTCGTCAAGTTTTCTTTCACATTCTTCCATCTCATTCAGATTACAAATTTTTAGGGTGCCAGGATTTGTGTTTTTATTGGTGCTAAGGGATTGTTTGATAAACTCTTCAACTCTTATCGAAAGTTCAGATAGTTGCGCAATAATGGTATTTTGATTTTGACACAATACACTTTGGTTTACAGTAATCGTTATCATTTTTAATAGTTTTAAACTCCCCCAGAATTGATTTTTCTTCAGATTGTATTTCTGTAACTGGTACTGTTCCAACAATCTTATTTTCACATGTTCCTGTTCCTTCTTATAAGTATAATAGGAAGATTATTTGTTTTTGTTATTTCAGTACTAAAAGTTACTGATGTTAGAGCGTCTTGACTGATATTCTGCGAAAATAGTACAACCATCATAAATATTGGATCCCTTCCGTTTTTCTTCTTTTGGTCCTTTCGCTAGATTCCTCAAACGATTTACAAGGGCAACCTGTACGATTTGCCGTTGTGACTGAAATTTCGAATGTACCTTCCAGCCAAAGTTGGTTGTTTTTCAAAAAAACCTCTAAGATTTAATCCACCTTTGCTTGATTTCCGATTCAAAATGTGCAAAATTGTTTTTCAGTATTTTTAACTGATCTTCAATAAAATCGTCACTAGTGAAATGGTGGTCTCTCAAAAAACATGGTTTTTCTTCCAAATTGCGTACATTTTCATTTTTCATAATATCAAAGAGAGATTTACGAGTCACTACTCTCACTCCGAAAGTACCCACTATATCTGGAACAAGTAAATATTGTTTTTAGACATAAATACTTTTTTTCACAAATTTAGCTTATTTTGACCGTGAAATTCAATGTTCTACGTTTTTGCGCATCCGCGCTATTCCGCGGCTAATTTATTTAGTATTCGTTACTTAAAGGTCTATATTTTTTATATGAATTACAAAAGTTGCCAGATCTATCCCGATACTAAAACAAATAGCTTCCTAAACATTTTCTTTAAAAAATATCCTTATTTCAGACTGAGATGTATGTAAAAAGGTTCGGGTATAAAATAAGAAGGCTACTGCTCGGTTCCCATAGGAGTAGTATAATGAATCTAAAAATATACATTAGTGCATACAAGTAATGCATAGCGCAACGTAAGCAATAACATGAGACGTAATTCTAAAGGAGCATACTTACTAAATAATATAAAGGAACATAAACACTTCACCTCCGGCAATGTAGAAAAAACCAGCACCACGAACTTGACTTATTTGCCGATGGATTGGGACATTTGTATAATTTATTTCGTGTAATTTTAAATGACATACTGTATACTCAAAAAAGTTAATAAGCACTACCAAATTGACGTATTAGGATTGTGACTACGCATTACTATTTTATTTATTATTATTTTATCTTAAATAGTAAACTGACATTGTATTCTTCATATTTGATTCATCATTTTAATCTGTTGTTATTATTATTTTTAGAATATGACATAATTGCTATGTATTAAAATCTATTGTATAATTTGGTGTGCATGTAGGTAGGTAATGTAATTTAATTTAATTGTTATTATTTAATCTTGTAAGCGTTTTGGATGTGACATCTGTTAGCTTGTAAGATGAATTGAATTAATAAATAAATAAAAAAAGAATATCGTACGCTATTTTTTTTTTACATTCCTATCGAATTGTTTGTAACAAATGGTTTGGTCCTGTTTTTATGAACAATATCTATTTTGTTGTTTTTTATTAGTTTTACATTGCATCCTAAATCTTCTAGAACAGTGAATGGACCTTGAAATAAAGGACTCAATTTTCCTCCAACTCAGTCTTTACCAATAACAAATCATCTTTATGGTAGTGAACTGAGTTCAAATTTTTATCATAATTAGTTTTTCGATTACATTTACTTAAAATTAAATTATTTCTAGCGTCTTTACTAGCTATCTGAAGTTTATATCTAAGGTTACTACAATAATTTTCTGGATTATACAATGGTTCAGCTTCATTACATAACCTAGAAGGAACATTACATGGTCTTCCAAAAACAAGCTCAAACGGTTGGTATTTAGTTGCTGAATGAACGGTTGTGTTATAACTAAAACACTAATATGATAACCAGTGTGACCATGATTGTGGATTGTTTTGACACTGAATCCTTAGGAACGCTCCTAAACGTTTGTGTGAATTTTCCAACGATCCAATTGATTGATGGTGATATGCCGTTGATGATATTTTTTCTATATTTAAAAGCTTACAAACCTGTTCCATTGTTGACGACATAAATTCTGCACCTCGATCAGATGCTAATGTTTTTGGTAAACCAAACCTTAAAATAAAATTATCTACTATTGCTTTACTTACAGTTACGGTGTCCTTAGCTTTAAGCGGATATGCCTCTACGAACTTACTGAGCTCACATTGAAGACCCAGAATGTATGTATGATATATACAGGGTTACTGGTAATTCGACGTATATCCGTCAAGGGCTGATAAGGGGGCCAAAATGCAACAAATTGAACCCCCCATATGTATGGCCGAAATTCAATAGTTTTCGAGATATTTGAATTTTAAGGGTTTTTCGAAATTTGCCCAAAATTTGACATTTAATTCCAAATAAAAGAACCCACATACCCATTCAAGGGTACCATTAAAAATGATGTTGTATCTGGCACTTCAATTAAGCTATGGGCATCATTAAAACTACTTAATTTAACAAAATAATTAAAATAATGACCGAAGTAAGAATAATATCTTACCAATATTTTCATTTTACGCTTCAAAAATGTTGTCTCGTCAAAAAAAATTCTATGACATTAATCGTACAAATAACTAAAACAACTTGCCTATTCTGTAGGCTTTCCAAAAAGGTATAAAAGTCAATTTTAAAATACATAATTCGTGGCATGGCATGTGTTTGAACCGGCGCGGGGAGAGAAATCATCTGTGTTCTTAGTTTATCATCCTCGCTAAAACAACCGATTTTACTGGCGAAATTCTACCTGATGGGGCGAGGTGTGCGGGCGGGGGAGTACACGGCGTTTACTGCGCTCGCGTCGCCTTCCTTAGTACAGTTCGCGTCAAATAACTATGCCCCTCTGAAGTTAGCCATTTGCAAAGATCGCGTAGGTGCAGTCACGTAGACGGGAGCAAGCGGGACGCAAGCATGCATCGAACGTAAACGAGCGACTGAGACAAAAAATCGCGCCGTCATAATCCCCGCCCCGCGCATGCGCAGTTGCAGTTTGTTCATAATTTTGACTACTACGCAGCCACTCGTAGCCAACTTTAGAGGGGCACAGTTATTTGACACGAACTGTAAAAAACGAACAAACTGCAACTGCACATGCGCGGGCGGGGATTATGACGGTGCGATTTTATATCTCAGTCGCTCGTTTACGTTCCATGCATGCTTGCGTCCCGCTTGCTCCCGTCTACGTGACTGCACCTACGCGATCTTTGCAAATGGCTAACTTCAGAGGGGCATAGTTATTTGACGCGAACTGTACTAAGGAAGGCGACGCGAGCGCAGTAAACGCCGTGTACTCCCCCGCCCGCACACCTCGCCCCATCAGGTAGAATTTCGCCAGTAAAATCGGTTGTTTTAGCGAGGATGATAAACTAAGAACACAGATGATTTCTCTCCCCGCGCCGGTTTAAACACATGCCATGCCACAAATTATGTATTTTAAAATTGACTTTTATACCTTTTTGGAAAGCCTACAGAATAGGCAAGTTGTTTTAGTTATTTGTACGATTAATGTCATAGATTTTTTTTTGACGAGACAACATTTTTGAAGCGCAAAATGAAAATATTGGTAAGATATTATTCTTACTTCGGTCATTATTTTAATTATTTTGTTAAATTAAGTAGTTTTAAATGATGCCCATAGCTTAATTGAAGTGCCAGCTACAACATCATTTTTAATGGTACCCTTGAATGGGTATGTAGGTTTTTTTATTTGGAATTAAATGTCAAATTTTGGGTAAATTTCGAAAAACCCTTAAAATTCAAATATCTCTAAAACTATTGAATTTCGGCCATACATATGGGGGGTCCAATTTGTTGCATTTTGGCCCCCTTATCAGCCCCTGACGGATATACGTCGAATTACCAGTAACCCTGTATATATATATGATATATAAGATAATCTTGAGGTAGTGGACCTACAATATCCAAAAATATTTTTTCAAATGCATACGAAGCAGTGGTAGGTATACACATGGGTTCCTTAATGTATGTATTTACCATGCTTCATCTTTTGACATTTATCGCACGTTTTTACAAAATCTTGAACATCTTTTTCAAGTCCTGGCCAGTAAAATTGTCTTTTAATATTGTAAACAATATTAAAAGACAATTTTCTAAAAAAAAAGGATCTTTCGTCCCAAATAGATATATTAATGGCTTATGGCCTGTTTCAATGATAAAATGTTTTCCGTAAAGGTATGGCCTAAAATATTTGCCAGACCAAACAATGGCTAGCAATTCTTTTTGTATTGGTGGATAATTTATTTCAGCCTTGTTTAATGGTCGACTCGCATATGCAATTGGTTTCATGTTTTTGTTACATAAAACAGATCCAATTGCTATTCCAGAAGCATTAGTTTTTAATATAAATTCACTATCATTTGCAAAATCGGGGTATTGTAAAATTGGTGGGTTAGTCATGTGTTGCTTTAGGCTGTCAAATGATTTTTGACAACTGTTTGACCAAATAAAAGGTTCATTTTTTCTGCATAATTTGTTTAGTGGTGCTGTTATTTCAGCAAAATATGGTATAAATTTTCTATAATAATTGCAGAAGGCAATTAATCGTTTTACTTCTTCAGAAGTTTGTGGCACCGTATAATCAAGCAAAACTTTAATTTTTTCTGGGTCTGGTAAGACACCTTGCGCAGACACAACATGACCAAGATATAATAGTTCTTTTTTCAAGAATTGACACTTAGTAGGATTTAATTTTAAATTAACTTTTCTCAATCTTTCAAATATATCTATAAGATTACGATTGTGAGATTCTAAATTACGACCGAAAACGATCAAATCATCAAGATATACAAAACATTTGTCGAATGTTAGACCAGATAAAGCCACTGTCATTGTGAGTACTAAAAGCACTCGGTGAAATTTTTAAACCCATCGGTAAACGTTTCATTTGAAACTGTCCTGAATTTGTACTAAATGCTGTACATTTCCTGCTTGAAGGTTCTAAAGGTACCTGATAATACCCTGAATGTAAATCAAGACGGCTAAATAAAATAGCTCCTGAGAGAGAATCTAAAATTTCAGTTATATTGGGTAAAGGGAACTTGTCATCTTGAATTTTCTCGTTAAGTTTACGATAGTCTACTACCAATCGCCACCTCTTGTCATTGTTTTCATTATTTTTCTTTGGTACTAGTAATATTGGACTAGACCATTCACTTTGCGTTTCCTCAATAATATCATCTTTTATCATATTTTTTATTTGTTCATTTAGTTCTTTCTTTAAGCTTTGTGGTTTTGTGTATATAGGATTAGTGTTAGGTTTAATTGTTATTGTTTGTTCATAAATATTAGTTGTTGATCATTTATCGTTTTGCAAATGAAAAACATCTGAATACTTTTCACAAATGTACTCGATAGACGATTTTTCCTCAAAATTAAGATGTTGTAATTTTAATAATGTTTTTAATGTTTCTGCTCTAGTGGCATTTGCTTTATTTTTATCACACTTATAGCACTCGTATAAAGATGAAGGTTGTAAGTTTGGTGTAAATATTGGTATTCGTATATCCTTTTCATTTACATTTAAAATTTTAATTGGTATTTTATCTTTATTTGCTTCCACAATAGCACTAGCTAAAAATAAATTATTCCCTAATTCTTTTGCGCAAACAATACTGTCTTCTTTTGGGCATGATTCTATTTTTATGTAATGGATAGATACCGCATCGCGCTGGACTTGTTAAAAACTCACTATTGCATTCTGTATTATCAAATATTTGCGTTGTTATTTCTTTCCTATTTATTTTTAATGTCAAAACCCTCGTCTCATTTATTTTTGCTAGGTAAGTACTTAAAAAGTCTAACCCGATAATACCATCGGCCTTAAGAGGTAAGTTATTAAATATATGGAACTTGTGTTCTAATGATTCACCATTTTTCTATGACAATGTAAGATAAACATGACCTTGTGAGTGAATTTGTCCGCCTATGCCATTTACTAATAAATTATTTCTGTAAATATTTATATATTGTGGCAAACTTACTTTTCGTATAATTGATGAAGAAGCTCCCGTATCTAATAACCAGTAATATTCATTATTTCCTAATTTTGTTGAAATTAATTTCGTTAATCCATTAAAAGCAAAAATTTCACTTTTATTCACGAAAAAATTTTGATTGGTCATTGTGTTCTGTTTCTTGACCAGTATTTTTCTTTGTCTCAGTTACTTGTGCTGAATAAACTCTGCGTATATTTCCTCGATAGTTGTTATTTCGAAAATTTCTGCCTCTATAAGATTGCTGTGATCCCCAGGGATTGTGATTTCCCCGTGAATTACCGCGAAAGTTATGGTGCTTAGAATAATATTGTCCTCGTACATACCTATTTGATGGTTGTCCTCGTCCTTGAGCACCTTTTCGTCCATGTCCTTGCTGGTATCTCGAATGATTGGAATAGTTACCTCTTTGTCCTTTGTAATTTGACTTATTAGTAAAATGCATGACATCACCTGAAGTTGATGAAATTAAACATTCTTCATCCTTTGCAGCCTGTATAGCATCCTGTAACGAGCTATAATTGCGAGCTGCAACTATAGTGCTTAACCTAGAATTTTTAAACCGTCTACAAACTTTCTAATTGCAAGTTTTTCATTAATTGGCTTTAAAATGTCATACTTAGTTGACTCACCATCTGCTTGAGAAACTGTCAAGTCTGTAAATAGTTGTTCGAGTTCAGTCCCATATTCGTCAATTGTTCTATAGCCTTGAGATATACTTTGGAGTCGCGACTGAATTGCCGTGAACGATTTTTTAGTAATAAGATGAGTACGCATGTCCTTGACAAGTTCTGAAATAGATGTATAAGTCGCAGCCATTCTTAATTTCGCGTTTTCTGTAATCCTATTTTTCAAAACAAATTTTATTAATAAATCATTATCCGTCGCTTTAATCATTTCTGAATACATCTCAATACCATCAATCAATCGTTTCGTTACATTCTCCGTTCCATCCATAACTGGCAATAAACTACAAGCTGTTTTTAAATCGAATTCCATTGTATCTATTTTAATATTTGGATACGTACACAAATTATTAATTTCCTCGTAAAGTAATCTAATATTTTTGAAAATATCTGATGCTGATGATATAATCTTGGTATCCTGTTTTGATTTTAAAAGCAATAACAATTCGCTACATTTATCAAAAATATTTTTCGCTTAACAACTTAATTTCTACAGTTTTTCCTATATACCTAGATTTTCCCTTTTTAACTAAGTATTTTCTTATTTCTTTCAATTTGTTACAATTTTCTACCAACGTTTCAATCATAATCTAAAAATATATTTCGTCAATAAGACCAATTACATTATTCTAATAACTACGAAAAACAAAAGTGTAAAATTACATGCACCGGCGAAAGAATGTCATACGTTTCCATATTTGTAGCGCAGTATCAAATTGCATGAGTGTTTGTGCACGATTCTAGACAATTAACCGTAGAATATAATAACATCAATTGTACATTTCGATTGTATTTTTAGAACTAGGTATTTAAATTTACTTCAAGTTCATACTTTAAGCCGAATATTATATTGAACTTTCACTCGCGATATTTTAAACTCACTGATGTTTATCAATTATTTTCACATGGTTATTTTTCACTTAAGTATATTGATGGTAACTCACTGTTTAGTTGGATGGCACTGAGCACTATGCCGCAGCTTCAGCAGTCTGTCGTCCCCGTAGAGATGCGCGGATACGTTGGATAGCCTGCAGACCAATTTCGTCCTGGATCCACCGCTGATGGCACCGTTTGTAGACACGTACCAAAAAAATAGCAGACCGCCGCGATGAGCACAGCCAGCATTATGTAGACGACGATGCTCATTCGCTCCACGTGTCCATGGACACCCTTCAATGTTGCCTCGTTGTTCCCAGCCGTGTTCTGGGTGATGAAGACTTCGTGTTTTTGTACCGTAGACCGACACATTTTACTTTGGTAGTCGCGTTTCAATTAGCTAGGTACCGAATAACGTAGCCCGTGGCAGGGTCGCCATGAGATGTATGTAAAAAGGTTCGGGTATAAAATAAGAAGGCTACTGCTCGGTTCCCATAGGAGTAGTATAATGAATTTAAAAATATACATTAGTGCATACAAGTAATGCATAGCGCAACGTAAGCAATAACATGAGACGTAATTCTAAAAGAGCATACTTACTAAATAATATAAAGGAACATACACACTTTAAGACGTTATTTCTCGAACACTAAAAGTATACTAAAATAAAACAAATTTTAACAAATGTATTACATTTGGATTGTCACATACCTGTAGTTTCCGAATCCATTGCTATTTTGCACCAGGTAAACACAGAAAACACTTAGTTTAACACACAAAGTTAACGCTATTATAAATAGCCGATAAGAGACACGTACACATGGTTCAATGGTCAACTTTCGACTGAATCATGCTATGGCAACTTAAAACAAAATTAAAATTCCGTTTTTTATTGAAGACAGCGCCGTCTAGTTTTTAGTTAAGGGAAACAAATTGCGGTGTTACTACGGTTAAATATATAATTTTTTTTCTGGGAGTTACTTTATAACATTAATCAAGAAAAATAATATAATTTCATGATCTTCTTAATATAAAAATAATAGAATATATGAATTAGTACATAATTAGGTTTTTATTATGAGCTTTAATAGTGAAGAAGTTATATTTTGGTATTTAAACGTGCAAAAGTTTGTTTTTGAATGGCCACACTTGAATTGCAAATGGCTGTGTGAGAGTGTAACTAGTCGTGCGCATTTATTTTCCTTTTGCAATAGAGTTTTTGTTGTTTCGCTAGTGCATCTGCAGGTTGAGTTGAGCTTTCGTTTCTCCATGTTGTTGAGCCGCATTACAATTCGTTCGTACGTTCGTGTTGTGTTGTGTGTGTTGTTGTTGTAAACAACTGGTGCAAAGATATCAACAATGTTCTCACTGGCCAAATAACCTTCTGGAATATTAACGATTCAATGAAAGAAAAAAACTAATCGGCACCACTCTAATCATAAGGGACGAAAAAGGCAAACATAAAATTTTATTGTAAAATGTGTGATGTTTTTCTAAATAAAATGGTTTAATATTCAATTATGTGTTTTTTTTTCTTTTATGTAGTACGTATGTTTGTAGTATATAGCGGATACACTCATCTCTCTACCCAATATCATAAAGGATCAGACAGTAGCTATACACCTACCAACCTATACATTTACTTACATAAATTAGTTCCCTTAACTAAAAACTAGATGGCGCTTAGATCGACCACTTCCTAGTATTAAAAAATAAGGTAGAGTTGCCTGTCTATAGCCAGTATACTATTATAGTCTTTGGACTGAATTTACCTGATAACGCGCAACGGAAGAAGGGTGGGGGTGGCGGTCTATTGTTTGTTGGAATGTCCCCTGCCTCAGGTAGTCAATGTAATTAGCATTTCTTAAACTTTGTTATTTTGACTTTTGGCCGCATAGATAATTAAAATACCCCTATGTGCAGCGGCGAACTAATTTGTGTGACGTCACCGGCACACAACGCATTTTTTGTTCATAAATGCTGGCTTTCGATGCGTGCGGCGCGCATAGTGGACGCAGTCCTATGTAAAATCATACAAAGCAAACTAAAATCCGTTGCGTGCCGTTGCGCGTCCGGTGCGGGATAATGGACGCGTACCTTTATTGCGATGCGTCCGATGCGTACGATACCGACCTGTGGACGCTTAGTTTTAATGCTCCCATTGGCGTGACATGTCTAGTTGTGACTGAGATTCTTTCTACGGGTCGCACATTTTGCCAGTTACATGATTGATTAATAAAAGAGGAGTGAGCCAATTGTCACTAGCCGAGCATATATTCTGACTTCGGGATGATACTGAGAATTCCACCTTCAGCAGTCGTGCTTACGATTACTAGATCAACGAAGCAGTCGAAAACGAAATGTCCATCCAAATAAATCACAAACATAAATCGTAGGAGATTTATGTTTGTGATTTATTTGGATGGACATTGAATTGATCGTTTCATGAAAAGGAATTTAGCAAAGACACGATTTTATAGACTATTAATTAAGAACTTGGATTTTTAAACAAGAGATTAGTTGAATAAAACAATACTTATTTAGAAAATCTTTTATTTCGTTTGTGATAAAATACAGGTTGTTATAGAAAAAATAGGATGAGGGCAGGAGGACGATGATAATAATAAAGAATGATACAGTAATTGTATATTCGTTCTGTCTTATAACTGTTCCTTCCTAGACAACCTTTAATGTATTTTATCTAATTAAAAGATTATCTAGGAACGAAGCTGGTGCAGCAACATAGCTTTGGTGTCTGGCATAACCCATGTACTACAATATGCTCATTATATGAGAGCAACAGCCTACTGTCCGTGTCCCAACGGGACAGTGGCAATAATATCCTAATATGGCACTTCGCCCCTCTAGCCTTCTATCAACTGCAATGTTTGTAAAATAGGACTTAATTGCTATATGCCTAGATTTAATTCTGCCACGTATAATAAATGGTTGGCTGTTATTAAATATCCTTTCTAGAGGTGTGTTATCTCGGGAAATTTCTAAAGCATACAATCCGTGGGCTCGGTGCTCCCCGACATATGATTTTGCTTGCTTTATTTGGTATGTACCCATAGTGATTAGTTCTAGGTCATCTGTTGTCAATTCAGGGAATTCTATATTTGAATGTGTAACATTTTGGAACATAGTATGTCTCAAATAAATTAACATAAAAATTAAATTAGTATGTTGACCAATTTGAGCGAGTTCATTGTTCTCAAATATTTTTTCTTGTATTTTCTGAATGACCTCATGGACATTTGTTCGTTCTCTGAATTGAACATCAAAATGGTTCAATAAGGTAGCAGCAATTGAAAAATCTTGCCCAATATGAGGGCACCTTTTATTTAAATAATTTGCACAGAATATTTTAAAATCCGTACTGAACCTCCCATTGACAGCTTCAACCACTCATCTATTCATCGCTACACATCTCGAAATATTGGCTTGGAGAGTCGAAAGTTGCCTTTCCCCTGTCGAAATTGTTTCGGGCATATGTACCAAGAAACCTTTGGCAACAATGTTATCTGCACAGTCTCTAAAACAAATCCGTAAAGGCACCTCGCTCTGACATAAGATAATTTATGATTGAAGCATCATTTATGGTGGCTGGATACGGACCATCATCGCAGCAAACTATATTATTAGAAATGGTTTAACCAAATTATAGTATTTGTGAAGGGAATAAGTTTATTTTTGAAATAAGTAGTTACTACACTTTTGAGTGCCATCAGCAATGGTAATTAAACTTTTTTCTTCGGTGGGCGCTTGAGGATTGCCAAAAAGATGATCAGCAAGCAAAGAATTCCTGGCAACAAATTCTTCCCTGGCCTTGTGTGCCCATCCCAAATGTCTAGGCACATAGTCCTAGCAAAGAATTTCTCGTGCCTGCTGCATATATTCTTAAAGGGTTCGTCTGGGTATTTGAAATAATGCTGAGATTCTTTCATGACTATATCCAATCCGCATTTTACACAGAAATGCACTAAAACCGCTTTTTTATTTTATGTTTGTTTAACCGCGGTACTTCTATTAATACTTCATTATTTTCATATTTTGTCCGTCCTAACCAGTACCTACTTAAAAAGATAGTCATCAATATTTTCAGGATTCAGAAAATCCAATTTTGAATCATCTGCTAGTAAATACACAATTTCTTCTATATGTGCATCACTAAATGTTGATATAGCATTTTCACTAGCATACAATTCATGAAATAAGTTGGCAACCTCAGTGAAAATTACAAATTCTGGCATTTCTGGGTATATAGAAATTAATATCCTTGATAATCTGTTTTCTCAGTCCATCAGGCACTCGTCGTTTTTCACTGTCATTACACTCCAAAAACAAGCAACGGCGTGCTGTATCAGCTGCTCTTCTTAATGTAGGCAACACAATTTCTTCAAAGATGTAACCTGCAATGGAGGTCTGGTGATTGAAAGACCAACCTCTTCAGTTTCAGGTGTGTCAGCTGCTTGTGTTGTGGACAATATTTGTTCAGCAGATGTTTCATCCAATGGATGTCCTGATGTCGACGGAATAACCTCTCTAACTTGCTCCATCTTTTGCGAAGATATAGGCTGTGCACTACCTCCTACACTAGACGTGGAAGGTGCAACAGGGGCAGAACTTCTGTGAGAGCTATCAAATACTCTCTGTGCACGTAAATAGCAAGGCACACATATTTCATCAGTTGTTAACTGAAACAATAAAAGTGAAATGTTATAAAAAACAAATAAAAAATAATAAAAATACAGATCTATTGAGTATGCACGACATTATTAAGCTGCGTATCGATTATGCGCTCCTGGCGCGCGTGCCATGAATGACCGCGCCGAGAGTGCGTTCCGCGGAACGCGTTCCAAACTATTGAAGTATATCAACTAAGCGCGACTGGCGCGCGTGGCAACCGTTCCAGTGTTTGACCCTTCATCATGGAAGCCAGTCGTGTACGAGCAGCAGCAGCTTTTGTAATTATTCACAGTATTATAAAGAAGAAAAAGGAGAAACGAAAAGTACGTTGGTGGATGAAAGAGCTGTACCGAAAAAGAATGCAGTATGGAGTGACACTTATCAGAGATATGCAGTTCGAAGTAGTAGTAGAAGACACAATAAAAAACTTCACAAGAATGTCGACAGAAGATTTCTATGACTTGAGAAACTTTAAAGAGCCGAAGGTGAAAAAAATTGACACCCGGTTTCGCGAAGCTATTACAGTGACTGAAAGGCGAAAGGCGCTCCCCACCACTTCCCCGATATTGCTTCTGATTATAGGCCCGTGTGTAAACGCTTTTAGTAACATATTGTTACATTTTGCGGCGGCATCAAAAACCAACCGTAACTTTTTCTTATTGGGGTTGTTAACTCCGAAATGCGGTAAATACCAAACATGGTCTGAAGTTGACTCGGTCCTACACTCTGTCTCATCTAGCTTTCTCGCGTAGTTATTATTAAATAAGCGTTGCATACGTTCACGGTACCTACTTTCATATTCCGAATCATTTAACATTTTTTGTTCTACCGACTTTAACCTTTTTAACGCTACGAAATACGAGTCAGGCATAGAAAAGCTATCACGTTTCCAAGGTAGCTTGACTGTCCATTGCCCGTTAATTAATTCAGCTGACTCGTTAAGAATATTAGCGGCTCTTAATTCGTCTATATTTTGACGTAGTTTGTTACTAATTCCTATAGAGTCTAACGAAAAGGAACGACGACGTATCAAATCGTGTAAATTGATGTCCGTACTATGTTCTATGGTACATAAGTCGGTGTTGTTTGTGTCTATAAGTATAGATGTTTCTATTATAATGTTATAACATGAAGATGCGCTTGCGTCTGTTCTGCCGCAGCTTGTTATCAAGTCGCGTCGGACGCACTCCAAGGCCTTACCTGGCTGACTGAGTCCCAGCGTCGCTGTGCCGCCCGCTGCACTCGAGTCGTCGACTGTGCTACTACTTACTGTGCGCTTATCAGCTGTGTGGTGTAAAGATCCGTGTACACACCATCCTAATAAAGTAAGTGTTAAGGCGCGTACGCACGTACGAACACGAACATAGCGAACACAAACACCAGACCCGAACATTTGGTTCGTACGTATGGACGGCATATTCGAACACGAACGCAAACATAGTTCGAGTCGAGTTCGCGAACAACAGTCGTGAACTCTATCTTAGTAGCCATGACGGCGCCGTTGGAAGTGGTCGATTGTGAAGTAGCGGAGAATTTTTTGATGTTCGCAGTGATTCACGAAATGTTGTTTCCTAAAGCGGATCCTAGATGGTGGGAAACAGTATTGTACAAAAAACGAAATGAAAATACATTACTTTTAGACTTAAAATCACAAGAAATAAGTGGACACTACAAAACTCTGCTAAAAATGTCAAGTACAGATTTTGAATGTCTATTAAACCTAGTTGGGCCAAGAATCGTTAAAAAGAATACGATAATGAGAGAATCCATATCTGTGCAAAATCGTTTGGCAGTGACCTTGCGCTTTCTGAATAGTGGTGATTCGTATACTAGTTTGCAATATTTATTTAAAATATCGAAACAAGCACTCAGTTCCATTATTCCGGAGGTGTGTGAAGCACTGGTAGCAGAATTGAAAAGCAACATAAAGGTAATCAAACATTTATTTCTATCACTTAGAGTTATTTAAGAATTCTTAAACGAGAAACTTATAATGGGAATAAATCATCAAACGAATCATTAGTATCAGTATCACTGTTGATATTTTGAATAGTTGAAACACTATCCTCGTCGGAACGTTGTTGGGGTGAATAATTTGAACTACCAACTCGTGTCGAAACTTCAGTCTGTACTTCACTTATTCGATTTTGTTCTTCAGTAGCGTGTGAATCGGTTACGTTATCGGTTACGTTCCTTGAGTTATATCCATAACTACGACCATAATTATTATTATAATATTCGTAATATCCACTGTCCGCTTTACGAAATAAATCAAAAATTTCGTACTGAAGCATATTTTGGGTATTTTTTGAGTATTTTTCTAACTTCGATGCGATAAATTTGCAAAAATGTTGTACTTCAGGGTCACTACTTCGCTCCTCCATATTTTTTTCAGATGATTTTTTTAATACACCCAACGCTTGTTTTAATAAACCCAGACGTGGAGATTCCTTCTTGGTTCGTTTAGCAGATGTCTCGCCTTGATCAGACAATTCCAATTGTTGCGATTCCTCGTTTTCCTGTAAAAATGTAATAAGTATGATTTTTTCCAGATACCATCAACCCAAAGCGAGTGGCTGAAAATATCGGAAGAATTTGAACAATCATTGAATTTTCCTCATTGTGTTGGATCACTGGATGGGAAACATGTTGTATTGGAATCGCCTATTAATTCTGGATCTGATTTCTATAACTATAAAGGAACGTACAGTATTGTATTAATGGCCGTCGTAGATGCAAGTAAAAGATTTATATTTGTTGATGTGGGATGTCAAGGGAGAATATCAGATGCAGGAGTATTCAGAGACTGCAAAATAAACTCTATGATGGAAGAAGGTACTTTGAATTTACCTTCACCGATACCATTGCCAGGCAGAAGAGTCAATTTGCCATATTTATTTGTAGGTGATAAAGCCTTTCCATTAAAAGAAAATTTAATGACGCCATACGTTGGTACACATCCCAGGGGCTCACAAAAAAGAATTTACAACTCACACTCACAAACAATCGTTTAAGCCGGGCTCGTATTACTGTCGAACATACATTTGGTATTATGGCATCTGTTTTTAGAGTTTTGAAGAAACCAATGCTGTTGCAGCCACACAAAGCGCAAATAGTTTTGATGGCCATTGCACATTTGCATAATTTTTTGAGAGAAAAATCTGAATTGTATCATACATTACGTCCGAACGAGACCGAAGAGTATACTCGTTCCTTTTGCCACTTCGCCCTATGGCAACAAGAAATATTACAACACCCAAAGAAATAAGACATGAACTCTCCGATTACTTTATGAAAGAAGGCAAACTTCAGTGGCAAAATAAATACTGTTAATTTTACTTACAAAATCGAACTGTGTGCATTGCGCAGAATCTCGCCGATTTCGTGGTTTATCACGATCCATCAAAAAAGACATTGCTTCATAAGCATACCATTTACTTTTATAAACTTCAGATGCTCCTTTAAAAAAGAAAAATCAAAAATGAGTGTATTAATTACCTACTACTAATAGTAACATTATAATATAACTACCTACTTATGTGATAACTAATAAGTACAAAAAAAAATTACCTTTTCCAGTACCTTTGCCTTTCTTGGTTTTATTTTTCTCCCTTCTAAAAGCGCTGAGAAGTGAGGTCATTTTATGTTTGCAACTTTCCACATTTGTGTTCAAACATTTTGCTATTTCTGACCAGGCATCATTTTTCAAGTCATTTTTATAATAATTTATATCAGTCGGATCCCATAATATTGGCTTTTGTTTATAACAATCTATAAACAAAATTGTGTTCTCCACGTTCCACTGAAAATTTTCTTCGTCGGCCATGACTGGGAAACTTAGGGATGTTTTTAATAATAAACATAGCACGCGAATAACCTTGACGGCTACTCGTCGAGGACTGAGGTACGGGTAGGACCTCTGCCGCCCGCCCGCACCCCGCCCAGATCTAGGTATACGAACAGTTTTGTTGCGTAACATTTATTAAAGCTCTTCGAACACCGTCCATACAGAACACACTACAAGGATCGCCGCGAACATGTTTGACGAACAGAGTGTTCGATGTTCGATAGTGGTACGCACGTGCGAACCAAGTTGTTGCGTATCATGTAACGCAACAAATTTGTTCGTACGTGCGTACGCGGCTTTATGTACGGCCCGGTCGACGCATACCTTTTACATACAAGCGGCGCAATCAATTCATAGTTATCTTGACCTATTCATATCTTAGGCTTAGCTTTACTTTCACAATACAAGTACTGATTAATATTAGGTACATGTTTGTTGCAGTCTACGTTATGAACAAACTGTAATGGTAAATCGAGTTCCTTAAATTTGCGAGCACGTAGCTCGAATTTCTCATCGTCACTATTACTAATGTCACAATTAATTAATTAAGTTTGACATACCAATCCAGAGTTCCATGCCCCAGATGCACGCAATATGACCTTCTTACTGTGCAGCCCGACCTTGTCCGCAAGGTCAGCCGCGATAAGGGTTACCGTGGCGCCGTCATCTAACAGCGCGTGTGTGGTTACACTCGTTTTGGGTCCGTGGACGGTTATCGGCACAATTTTAAGCACTACTTTTGGCCCGGGTAATGTTTCTGATGTTTTAGGCACATTAAGCACTGACACTTCGGTACACTGCGCGGCACTAGCGTGCTAAACGAGTTCACCGTCGGACTTCTGCGTATCGTCGGAGGACGCGGATGTTTCCTGGCGCGCCGCCGGTTTCGTCCAGTGCAGAAGACGGTGATAGGACCCACCACAGGCTTCCACGTCGCAGCTGTCCGCAGTACACGTCGTTTGATTTTGATGTCGAGTGCCGAGACACTTATAGCACGCTTGAATTTACCACAGTTTGGCAGCGTGTGCTCTGTCTTACGACAAAAGTTGCATTTGCCGGCAGTATCGGAGTCATTGACCTTTACAGATGTTAGCACCGATTGTTGGTTTTCATATCTTTTCTTCTCCGGTTTATTTTTGGTGGAGTCATTCTGGTGGTGAATATGGCTAACTCCCGACTGCTACTTTTTGTGGTTCTGTAATATCTGGACAATAATTCCAATTTAGGTGTCTCATCTTGAGTCTGGTTTTGGTACAGGTATTCTACCCATTTGTTAACTAGACTAGTTGGTAATTTGGAAACGACGATTGATAAAAGCTCCGGACTTCTTAAATAAACAATTTGTTTTACTGTTGTTATAGCAGTAACGTAATTCTTAATTTTAATGGCAAATTTGATTATTTCAGCGTGATAAGCTTCGGGTAAAGGTGATAACTTCCTGAACTGACACCTGCCGCATTACGGTCTCTGGTCTGCCGAATCTCAATTCCAGGGCTGCCATAACATCACGGGGGGAAGCGGCGCCCATTAACGAGGCAGACGCCGCCTCCTTGGCTTCACCACGTAAACATTGCGTAAACGCCACATATTTTCTATGTCGGTGTATTTGCACACTCGCGTCGATTCGTAGAATGCTTCCCGGAATTGCAACCACTCCATCGGGTCTCCATTGTAAAAGGGTAAGTCTTTATAGGTAGCCAATTCGGACAATAGCACCCGGTCGTTGGAATTAGAGTTTGAAGCTTCAATAGCGTTTTAAATAGCGCTGGTCAGCTCCTCAAAGGCGTGATGAGTATTCACGGCTGCGTCGTCAGTGAGTGGCTTTTCACGGTCGTTGCTGTCAATGTTACGATGACGATCACCGCTCCCGACATTCACTTAGTTATTACATCGATCGAGCGACGTGTCGGGGGCAGCAACGAATTTCTTCAACCAGTTCTCCACTTTACTTTGTTAGGAAGCTGCTGAGGACTGCTTCAAACATTGCGACTGCGATTCCAATTCGGCTAAGTCCAGTAGCTAATTTTTTAGCAAGCTATTTTTTTTTAAATTTTCTTCATCCCCGCCGCCAGCGCTTGAACTTCATCTAATTCAATTTTCGCTCTAACTTGAGCTGCTTCATATTCTAGGCGTTGCCGCCGTGCTGCTCACGACGAAGCATGCGAACTTTTTTATAAATTCGCTCGCGCCGCCATCTTGTTGCATCATGCTCGAGCTCGCGCGCGGTAAACTGATATTTGATTTACATACTTTTCCTAATTCTTTCATTGTATTCCTTCTATCACACTGTACATCAGACTTCACTTCGAGATTCCTCTTTCATTCTTCGTTAGCCATTAGCTCCTTTTTCAACTGGGCCCGCGTTTTCACGCCACGCGGTGTGTGAAACAACGACATCCCTGTTACACAGGTTTTGTTTATCCTCGCAACTAATGATCCGGCCGAATGGACCAGTTTTGTAAAGGATGGATGGTGTGCTGCGAGAATAAAAGACTTGAAGGTTGGTTTAAAATTGAAGCGAATCCGACTCAACGAACAGAGGTGCGGAGCGCGCGCGCGTGTAGCATGTACGACTGCTGGACGACCACTGTCCTTGGATTATAAAACCACTGATGGGCGCGTACTGAAATAAGGATGCACCGGTGCTCATGGGGATTAACTTTCTTTTATTATTAAAGAAAACGTAAGTGATTAGTGATTACACAAGTTATCCAAAGGTAAGAAGTATACTTAATCTTGTATCTAATTCTTAGTAGTACTTATCTATTTAATTTAAGTTAATAGACTAATTTTCTATTTCTTACACGTTTTTATTCGCGACAATACAGGGTAAGTGCGGGTATTAATTTCTGTTTATTCTTATTTCTAGTTTTAGGTTTTTAGGTAGTCGACGATCGGGCCGTTACACTGTCACCAACAAATTCAATTCAAAATCATTTATTCTCTCTTCATTGGTTGCCTTAAAATTAATATTATTGTTTGAGACGAACGTATCTAACTATATTCCAACATTGTAAGAGACTGATGCCTGAAATAAGTTTTTGGAATAAAGCCCCGCCATTAAAAACATTCTGAATGATAGAGTGTATGAGAGCGAGTGTGACATGTGAGACGTGTATGTTAATGAAAGAGTGTACGAGAGCGAGTATGACACGTGAGACGTGTATGCGAATTAAAGAGTGTACGAGTGTGAGTATACTGCGTCGTATCCTACGAATACTGCCCTAACGAACATAATGGCTTTTATCTTTATTGCATAATTAAATTCTGCTCATCACGACACATAGCAACAGTG
Source organism: Melanchra persicariae (assembly GCA_947386135.1). Classification (NCBI taxonomy): domain Eukaryota; kingdom Metazoa; phylum Arthropoda; class Insecta; order Lepidoptera; family Noctuidae; genus Melanchra; species Melanchra persicariae. Next base: position 4,135,656 of record OX376665.1, read on the forward strand.
CAACAAAACAATTAAAAACGGTACAGGCTATCAAATAATTAGGTTTTCTAAAAGGGTGTAGCTGCGGCGAACGTAATCTTTGGCTGTTTTTGCTGCCACCATTCAGAACTTTTCAATCTGTCATCCCATCGTTTCCCTTTAAATATAATCATTGGCGGTATTGCATCACCAGCAACATTCACACAGGGCAACACCGTAGTCGTTGTTCCTTTTTCCCCAAAAGTTTGCTTGTTAACATGTGACTTTCCCGTCAATGTAACTATTTTCCCAGATTTCATAACAAACATAAACCCACTCTCGTCTAAACTCCAGATCCTTTGAGGATAATTTTGTATTTCCAGCTTTGTATATAAATCTTCAACCATTTTATAGAAATTATTCAGTGCCTCTCTAGTAGCAGACTGGGCTCGATTCATGGAAAAACTTTCTGGTGTTCTCAAACTCAAATTATAGCGCTTCTTGAAAGAAGACCACCAATACCAACCTGCACTTTGCTTGGTTTTAGAAAATGGGTGTTTTATTTGGCTCTGTTCGGCTAAGCGATATGCCACAAGACGAATCTGCTTTACAGTTAAACCAAAACCTATTTCCTGCATTTTATTTATGTAGTTCAAAAGATCAACCTCCAATTTAGCTGGTAATATAAATGGTTTGCCACGTTTCAGTTTAGATGTAGATGTAGGATCTTGATGATAGTGACTGCAATATGCTTTTAAAGTGCTCCAAGGGACACACAATTTTTTTGCTGCCTTGAAGACAGTGCTTCCATTCTTTACTTCTACTACAGCTGCTCTTAAACTGGATGAGTTGTAAGCTTTTTCTTTTTTGGCAGAGATATCAATTGTTCGCAAAGAATTCTTCTTAGTTTTGGTCTGCAAAGGAAAATGAAAGTTTAAATCACTGTGCAGTGAAGAAAATAGAATAATTCTTACGTTTCAGTTTGATCTACTTTACAAAATGAAATGAACTTTGTTATTATGTGATAGCAAATGACTGACATTGCGAAAAAAACTTAACGTTTTCCCGCGCCAAATTCAGGATTTTAAATACTAAAATGTACCCGTACATAATCAGAAATGCAACAATAATAATTATGAAACTCACCTTTTTGGGATCTTTATTTGTTTTGGCCATTTTTTTTGTATTCTAATTAATATTAATTTTTAACTTTCACCTCTTCCACCTAATATATAGAAAGTGAGGTTAACAGTAGTGACAGATATTGACATCAACTTTTTTAATTTCTGAAAAAGTGTTCGGATACACACTTCAATAGATTAAAGAGTTAACAGCTTCGCTGCCAGCTGGTATATGGTGACGTCATGGAAAAATCCAAGTTTTTTTTTTGTAATATATGCATGAGGGATGTGTCAATATTATTATTTTGGATATATTTAACTATTTTTAGGAGTTTTAGTTAAGAAAAAGCTAAAGCGAATTTGCGGACCTGGCACTGAGATTGAAAGTTTCAACCCCAGTGCCAAGTCCGCAATTATGCGGAGTAGTTTCTTTAATGTATTTTGGTTTATTTAAAACTGTCTATGATATTTGAACACAAGATAATCGTAGTTTGCTTAATTCTAATGCCTTTGGTAACATTTACTAAAGTCTTTCATAGGATAATCTTACAAAAAATGTAAAAAAAAAAAAACTGTAAGTAACTTACGATTACAACAAAAATAGCTGCATTCTAATTAAAAATAAACACAAAAAAACCTCTTAAAATAATCACAGTTCCTAACCATAGAAAATAATGTTTCTCTTTTAAGCTTCTATATAATATTTTTTTATTAGATCTTTGGTAAAATCAACTCACAAATTGCAACTGTATGATCGCGGTCTAAATAAACATTTTTTACAAATAAAACTTCTAAAACTAATCACACTGCCAGATGCAAATACTAAATCTTAGGTAACTAAATAAAAACAATAAAATTTAAATTAGATGGACAAGTCATCGAAACATTCGTAGCATAGGCCAGGTTTGTCATTACACATTTCGCAATGCCACATAGAGTCTTTTCGTTTTTTTTGGGTTTTCGAGCACATGCGGCACATTTTACGCTTCAAAAATCCTTTAGAACATCTTTCAGCAATTTTATTAATTTTCTGCACTTCTCTACTATTTCTTAATCTGCTTGAACTAGCAACCACTGAAGTATTGTTTTCGGGTAACAGCTCATTTATCACAGATAAACGGTAATCATACAGTGTCATTTTCGGTTTGCCAGAATATTTGTTATAAATTTTGTATGATGAGTTTATAAAGAGAAGTTGAAAGGTATGGATCGCTATTTTCAGAAACCAACGAAGTGTTTTTCTTTCACATGGATAAAATGCGAGTAACTGGTCTTGTCTATCAACTTCAGACATAAACTCATTGTATTTTGCAAAGGCGTCTGGCTTTTCAGTGATCTGGCCACGTTTATTGGCAACTGGCACCTTTCTATCTTCATATTCTGTAGTGATGTACATCACTGGGCGTTTGTCTTTCCATTTTCCGATGTGTACATTTTCTTGAAAACGTGATATATTTTCACCTTTTTTTCAGTGTTTTATAAGAAACATCCTTCGGATTTTCCTTCAAAACTTTTCGCAAGGTTCCAGTGCAGTATGTTTTATTTTCTAAAAGTCTCTTTGCCAAGTGGAAGCTGTTGTAATAGTTATCCATATACAATGAGTGGCCATTCTGAAGATGCTTTTCCATCAATTGCATCACTACTTTTTCCGCGTGCCCTTTTCCTACCACTTCAGTGTCTTGGCTCCCTGCATAAACACGAAATTTGAGAATGAGACCATCTGGTTCAGTCAGCATGTACAATTTTACTCCATATTTATGTCTCTTATTTTTGATGAACTGTCTAAATTTAAGACGCCCTCCCCATAGCACCATACTCTCGTCCAAAGACAACTCTTTCGCAGGATAATAGCAGCTATCCATTTTTTTATTGAAATATTCAATCACGCTGCGTATTTTGCACAGTGGGTCTGGGTCATCCACTGCCTCTGAACTGAAGTGGAGACATCTCATTATAAGCAGGTATCTGTTTATACTCATATATTGCCCAAAAATAGGTATAGAAAATAATCGGTTCGTTTTCCAATAATCTTGTAGTCGGGTAGTTGAATGAATCCCATGTGAAACAGTAATCCCAAGAATATTCTCAGCTCAGGAATATTCAACTCCTTCCAAGAATTTATTCTTGAACTTGCTAATACAGGATTTCCTAATAACTTGGCAGCTTTTGAACGTTAGTTTTTTCGCAAATCATAGCAAGAAAATCATCTTCGAAGAAGAAGTTGAAAAATGTTATTGGAGCTTCTCCAGGGTTGCCGAAAAACGCATTCTGTTTAGTGAAATCTATATTTTGTAACTTACATGTCGTGGTCCACCCTATACTGTAGATGTGGCAGTGCTTTCTGGTTGTTGCGACTCTTCGGATGGGTTCGGACTCGGAAGCTGCGACAGCGGTACCAAATCCATAGCCGCATTTTGCTGAATATATCGCCGGTCAGCGGCCTCTTCTTCGTCATCTGATGAGATATCCAAGTCCTCAAAATGGTACTCATCGTCACTGTCATCACCTCCAAAGAGCTGATCTTCAATATCACTGTCCGTAATGTTATAATTTAATCGTAGTTTACATCGTTTTGGCCTTGACGGCCCGGCTTCATCATCTATATTTGAACCTTATTTGTATGACAGTAAAGTCACTATTCAAAAACCATAACTTGTAACGGTATTTTATACTATTCAAGCGCAGGGGCAGCCTCCAAACGTGTTGCCAAGCGCAGAGCCGGGCGCGTACTAATTCATAGAAATTGAACGGCGCTACTCCCATATTAGCGGGGCCCGGCACCTGGGGCTCACCTAGGGTTGCCAACTTTTTTTTATAAGAAATAAAGATTATTTAGGTCTGAGAAAGAAAATAAACAGTATTTCAGAAAAAATAACAGTATTTTATTTTTATTTTTTTTAATACATATTTTGTACAACTTTTTGCACAACTTATTAATTTAGAGTCTTTTTTAAATTCTTCATACGCCTCACCACAATTGTAACTTAAATTAAAATAAATGAGGAGTTCATTTTTTATTAAATTAATAGTTGCTCTATTTATATCCTCCCGCCACTTTGCACTTTGCATTCATGACAGAAAAAACTCTTTCAGTAAATGCCGAGGTGGCGGGAACAGAAAGTAAAAATGAGACAATTTTAGTGATATTTTTAAATTCCTCTGAGGTGTTTACTAATAAATGGCTCCACTTTTGGCCAGTACTCATTTCAAGAAAATCATTATCTTCTGATAGTTTTTCATAAATTACTTTGAAATTTGTTAATTCAGAATATAAATCATCCATACCAATATTGAGTCTATGTTAATGTCTCTGTGTGTGGCTGATGTGTGGCTGATGTGTGCGGGACGCAGTGGGAACTTTCCAATAAAATAAGTATTTAGTTTGAATTGACTCGACAAGGTACTTTAATTTTTGTTGTAAGTACATCAACTTTTAAATTTAAATAAACGTATAAGGAACGACGCTAACGCACGACCGTCCAGAGGCCCTCAAGAGAAAGTGCGGTAGGCGGAAGCGGATCCCTGTGGTCGACTTGAAAACGCGCACGCCGATGATGTGGAGCGCGCGAGATTTGAAATTGGAGTCAGGGTTCCTTGTCGCGCTGCGTAGATGGCGCCAGCAGTAGCTTCTTAGCACACACTATAAAAGCTGGCTCATTGACTTAAGAGCGGCCAACCCGTCATAATTTTCATACAAACGCTCGTACGTAATTATGCCATTGTAACACATATATCTTCAATTTTTTAGAAGTAATAGGTATCTTGTGCACTATATCTAGGTTTCTATGAAAGCAAAAAATAAAAAATTTGAAGAAACAAATTCAGTATAAGCCTCCGAAAATCTGCATTTTGCTCAAATTTCACCTGAACTTTGGCCGTTCATAATGTACTCATAAATTGTAAAAGTAAAAAAAACATCATGATAGAAACCTTGCACATGTAATGAAGATTATAAATGAATAATATTCATTTTACAAACTTGTAAGGCTCATTCAAAATCACGTATTTCCTGGAAAAGTTTTATGAAATTTTCGAACACTATTTTCGTTCCATGTTATCGCGTTCTCACTTACTTATTAGTCAAACACATTGCGCTGGATGAAACAACAAGCTTTTCAACCAAGCTCGCGTTGACGATAGACGAACCGGGAAGGGCCCTCTTAAGTCAATGAGCCAGCTTTTATCTTTGTCTATGGATGAGCGCGCTGCGTAGTCATTCGAATACCAATGAGAATATCCGCCATATTGTAATAAACTATTTTTCCACTTATTTTATTTCAACTGTATGAGTGAAGATAAAGTAGTGTATGCAACGGCATATAATTAGGTATTAAAACACTCGTGTGATAAACCCACACTCGTGTTTTAATAACCCTTTTTATATGGTCGTTGCATAAACTACTATTACGTGTGGCAACTGTTTTACACCGATAAGCGCCCTCTATGTCTTGTAGAGGGAGGCTACCGTCGCCTTCCCCTCCCTAGCCGCGCGTACGTCGCAGCGCCGGGCGCTTGCGCTCCTCAGAACGTTTTGGAATTTTAACGTGTTAACACTGTTTCGAACTGAAGAAAAAGGGCTTGGTTATCCTTTAATTCAAGGTATGTTTATTATAATATTGAAACTATTTGAAACAAATCAGGAAAGCCCTGTTCAATTGTTTCTCGCGCTTTACTTAATCGGGAAAGCCCTGATTCGGTTTATACCTATAGTTATTGACAGGTTGCACGCTTTTATCCTAGGAAAGCCCTAGTAAAGATGTGTATTTGATATATAAAAAATTATCTTGCATTGTCGCTTGAATGTCAAAAAATTGACGTTGGCAGACGACGTGTCGTCTGTTCCAACAGACGTGTAGTCTAGGGATTTTGTCTAGGCGACGAACGTCGTCTGCCCAGACGACGTCGTTTTCCCAAGCGACGCAGACGCAAAGTCAAAGTCAAAGCATTTATTTCAATTAAACCATTTACAGGCACTTTTGAATTGTCAAGGTCGGTCGGTCAAAAAGATGAAGCTATTTGCACGTTCCAAGGCGTAGATCTCTATGGAGAAGAACGTGCAAGAAACTCCACGGACACTCTTTTAAAAAAAAAAAAAATTTTGTTACAAAATTATGGTTACATCATTCATATTAAAATAATACATATGTGAGAACAATGTAAAAGACGTGCAGGATAAAAGAGTCCGGAGTAAAAAGAAACAGTTCAAAGAAATAATTAAAATAAACCATGGCAGCCAAGGGATGACCAGTCTCAGCTGACGGCGCCCGTTCACGAACATGACGCATACGCTAGCACCATTCGGCTCAACCATTTTTAAGGGAGCCAAATGATCCAACGCACGCGCCACCATCAGACAGACTTTTGAGTGAGCATGACATTCCCAATCGCCAGGGTACATTCAAGTCAAAGACCTACTCAAAATGATCATTATAGTTTAAATTTAAGGTCCATAGTACTCACAAATGTGCCGTTAATGCATGAAATTATACAATGCTAAATAAATTGAGTCTATACAATGAAAAATATTGCATTCTTACAATCTTCATCCGGTCCAACAATATTTCCAAATGCTAACAGATTACTTTGTGTGCCCTAGTGGCTGTGGAGCAGGACCAGCACTGAGCCAAGCATTTTTATCTTCAATATACTCCCCTAACTTATAATATGCTTGCCTGCATAGTGTGCGTTTAATGCAAGATTTAAATTTTGTCTCATTTAGTTCTAATATATGGAGAGGTATTTTATTATAACATTTTAAACAGTACCCCATAAAAGATGAGGATACTTTAGCCAGTCTGAAACCTGGTTGAACTAATTGGTCCCTATTTCGAGTAGCATAATTATGTTTGTCGCCTCTTTTACTAAAAAGGTGTAAATTCTTTCTAACATACATAATGTTTTCGTAAATGTATTGACAAGGTACCGTCATGATGTTAATATTCTTAAACAGTTCCCTTAGAGAATCGCGTCGTCCGAGTTTGCTTTAATGGCTCTTTTCTGCAGAATAAAAATAGACTCGATGTCTGCAGCCCGTCCCCATAGTAAAATACCGTAAGACATGATACTGTGAAAGTAACTAAAATAAACCAGTCTCGCGGTATCAACGTCCGTAAATTGGCGGATTTTCCTAACAGCATATGCTGCTGAACTTAGCCGTCCTGCAAGAGATGTTAAATGAGGACCCCATTGTAGCCTTGAGTCAAGCGTAATTCCCAGGAAAACCGTTTTATCGACGAATTCAAGTTTTTCCCCGTTCAATACTATGTCACAATCACTGCCTTTGACATTTGGTAAGGCAAATCTTATGCATTTCGTTTTCTTTTCATTTAGAACTAGATTATTGGCAGTAAACCAATTTTGGACTTGCATTAGGGCGTTATTTATGACGTCAAGATTATTTGTCCGTCTATTTATCTTAAAAATTAAAGAGGTGTCGTCGGCAAACAACACCATATTAAGTTTTTGTTGCAATAAATGGGGCAAATCATTTATATATACTAAAAACAAAAAAGGACCTAAAATTGAGCCCTGGGGTACCCCCATTTTCACGTTTAAACCCGACGAATTGACACCGTTTACTTGAACTAACTGCTGTCTATCATTTAAATAAGATTTAACAAGACTTAAAGCTGTTTTGCTTAGCCCGTAATGCCCAAGTTTCAGAAGTAATGTTTCGTGATTTACACAATCAAACGCCTTAGATAGGTCACAAAAGATGCCTATGGCATCCTGTGCCTCTTCCCACGCATTAAAGATGTGCTTCAATAAGGTAACACCAGCGTCAGTCGTACAACGTCCTCTGGTGAAACCATACTGTTTATCATGCAAGATGTTATTGGTGTTAAAATGATAAAGCATCTGATTAAGCATCACTTTTTCAAATACCTTGCTGAACACTGGCAACACGGATACTGGTCTATAATTGTTTGTGTCTTTACTGTCCCCGGATTTGAAAAGTGGTATCACCTTACTGAATTTCATTAAGTCCGGAAAGACACCTTGATCCACACACAAATTAAATATTAAAGCTAAGTAAGGCGCTATAGTCTCAATAATTGAGGTACAAACTTTGATAGACAATCCCCATAAATCCTCGGTCAATTTAACCTTGATTTGTTTGAAAGCTTTCATTACTGTTATGGGGTTTATATGCTTGAAATTAAATTCAGTCGGGCAGGCTGAAACGTTTGCCTGTAACAAATCAAAAGCAAGCGAAGGAGACGAATTCAAGGCTTCAGTAGTTTTAATTGGAATACTGGTAAAGAAATTTACAAATTCTTGAGCAACTTTTTGGTTTTCACTAATAAGACCCTGAGTAGTCTCCAATGTGTAATCAGTGTTATATCTTTTGTTCCTGTTTGTTTCATTATTTATAATTTTCCAAACAGTCTTTATTTTATTGTCTGCTGTTTTCACCTTATTGCTTATGTAAAAAGCCTTAGCTACCTTACAAGTATTTTTATAAATTTTTGAGTAGGTAGCTACATACTTATTAAAAGTTTCAGTGTTAATATAAGGCTTAAGGCCATATAGTTCATAAAGTCTATCTCGACTTTTTCTGAGTCCTTTAGTCGCCCAGTCACTAAATAAAAACTTAGGGCAAATAGTTTTAGTTATCTTTTTAAAAGTGTTATTGAACTCAGTTTGGACAACAGAAAAAAATTCTTTATATAAAATATTACCATTGTTCATTGTGAAGCCCTGACTACTCAACTTGCTGCCTAAAGTGCTGTTAAATTTATTTAATTTACCGGCTGTTATTGGTCTTAATTGTATCTGCACTCTTTGTAATGGTATGGTAGACTCAAAAGTTACCGTTAGCCCACTATGATCAGAAGGGATACAATTTATAATAGCTTTTTTTAAATAGTTGCAGCAACAAAAAACATTATCAATGCATGTAGCAGTCGTTGCCGTTGATCGGGTTGGTTCTATGAACACATTTGATAAGTTGAAAGACTTAAAGAGATTTAAAAAGCGACTGCTATCTGAATTACTTTCTAAAATATTTATATTGAAATCTCCACAGATAATCAAAAGTTTATTACCAGTCGCAAGTTTTGCCAAAACATCTTCCATCACTGACTCAAAAACAGAATAGTTTTGATAATTAGGGGGTCTGCAAACGCACACTATGACATGCTTATCTAGCTCAACACAGGACAGTTCAATGTTATGTTCAACCGACAGTTCAACTATATCTTTTCGAGTTTTAAATTTTATAGACCGTTTAATTAAGATAAGTGAACCCCCACGCAGCATTGATTTTCGGTTAAAACAACTGCCCAAACTGTAATTATCATAATTAATTAACATTTCAGAATCCTTTAACCAATGCTCATTAATACAAACAATGTCAAACATTGATTTTTCTAAAAAAAAATCAAATTCCACACACCGCTTTGCCTACGCGTTCTGCTCATGTCACAACTTGCTCGAGCTTGTGCTTTTCTGCTTGCAGATGACAACTACGATGAGAGAGCTGGTAAACTGGCGTTCGCCTACTGCTGATGAAAGTTATTACCAAAGCCTACTACAGACTCTGGATTCACTGTACCCTGATAACTGGCGAGACTGGGTGGTAAATGTTGTCAGCTATAAAGATTTGTTCGGTGGAACCTTGGCGCCTGACACCGAAGCAAGACTACGTTTCGCAATACTGACAGTGCGCCTAGCCAAAATTTTCCGCTGCGGGAATTCGCTCAGTAAATGCCGTTATACAAAACTTAAACGAAAACTGCTTGAGTGGCCAATTGGTTTAGCTCTTATTTACCAACTGATATCCATCATGGCAAAAATCCATCCAGTTGGCGAACAAAATGGATTTGATGCCATCCTGCCATCCCTCAAGCCGTACTTTATATCACGCAAGGAAACTTCCAAGAAACATCGCAGTCCTGAACCACAGCCGAACCCTAAAGTCCCTAGAACAACAGAAACCTTCTCAGCGGATTCCATAAAGGACTATATGCGCTAACAAAATGAAATCTTAGGAAGACTGTGTGAACTCACGTATGGCCTGACACAGCCGCCTCCGTTTACCACGGGCACTGAACGACGAAGCAGAGGAAGCTTGGAAGGCGCCACCCTTAGTAGAGGGAGAAGGAGAAGATACAGAAGAAGAGCTCCTTTTTGACTTTGCACCCGAGACGAAGGAGAGTGAAGGAAGAATTAGCAAGGCGTCTGAAAAGCTAGTGGAGGAAGGTATAAAAATATTCGATACGCGGACGTCCAGAATCAATTCCAGGCAACACCTGTCTTCACTGCGCTTAAACTAAATGGACATTTGGCAACAGTTTCACCTCAGTGGCACAGTGGCTGGTCTCAGTTCTGGAAAAAATGAACCAGTGTTTAGGAGCCATAACCCACGGTTAGTTGCAACAGCGTAAGGAGTTTATAGATTCCTGTACAAACACGCTTCCAGAAGTAAAAGCGTACCTCACAATAAACCTGGCCATGAAGGACAAAGCTCCATTCCGAAACGTTTCGGATGCTCTCCTCCAATATACTTGTGGGAAAAGGGCAGAGGTAGAAGAAGAGCTCTCTTTAAACCTCAGAATAAAACCATAATAAGTCGCTTATGGTTTTATTCTGAGGTTTAAAGAGAGCTCTTCTTCTACATGCCATCCCATCTTCAACAACCCACCTGTTTGCGGAACCAGAGTTGTCCGATTTGATCAAAGAAAAGCAGCCGTTTCGTAAACAGAACTTTCGTAACTCCGATAGAGGGACCACACGTACCTCAAATCAGCGTCCAGCGCCGAAAAGTAGAAGGAGAATTGATGGCAAAAAATATTAAATTTCAAGCCGGAAGGTCAGTATTAAATACCATGAGTGAGAAAGCCTAGGTGCCTCACGCTGTATCCTGTCAATAATATCTGGTTATCGCATCCCATTCATAAAACGTCCGCCATCTTACCGACTTGACAGGGACACTTGCGCCCGATACAAAATCAGGGTTTCGACAGACATGTCGAAAGAAATCGGAAAGTTAAAACAAATGGGGGCAATAAGCGAGTGTCAGTCCGAAACAGGCTTTTTGTCCAACATATTCCTTTGACGGAAGGCAGATGGTTCAAATAGACCAATTTTTGAACTAAGAAGACTTAATTTATATTTACGACCTCCTAAATTCCGTCTCATAAATCATCACAGAATTCCAAAATGCCAAGATTATGTGATCAAAATTGATTTATCACAAGCTTATTTTCATATTCCGATTGTTAAAGGCCATCAGAGATTCTTAGTCTTCTCTTACGGCTGGCATTACCTACGAAATGACCTGTCTGTCTTTCGGACTAGCAACGGCCCCTTGTACGTTTGCTAATATATCTAACTGGTTGGCAAATTGTTTCAGAAAACAAGCTATCCGAACGATCGTCTACTTGGACGACTTTATGCTGATGCATACGGACTCTTATACTCTCGAAAAACAAACTCAGCATGTCACGGAACAATTGACCAAGCTAGGTTGGTGCATCAATCGAGAAAAGTCGGTGTTGACCCCTACAAAGTGTCTGGAGTACTTAGGACTGGTATGAAATACGCACAACATAACCAAAAGCCTCACGCACTGCAAAGTAACCAGAAACTATACTTTGCTAGAAGAGACGCTACAAAGGAGCTGGTGGACGTGGCAAACAGCAAAAGTCCTATTATGCAACATCAACTTCGCCTCCTGCGTAGTACCATATGGACGTCTTCATTGCAGAATGCTCCAGATAGAAGCGAACGAGCTCCCAGAGGAAAACCGCAACAAACAACACGTGCTGCCAACATCCGTGAAAGAAGAGCTCTGTTGGTGGGAGAAGAACATAGCGCGAAAATCGCCAATACATTACCAAGATCCTTCCATATTCGTAAGCACGGACGCAGCCGAATTGGGTTGGGGAGCGGCAGTCAACAGAGTCAAGTTAAGTGGTCTCTGGAACAAAACTCAGCGCAAATGGCACAGCAACCAGAAGAAGTCATGGGCACTGACAGAAGTGCTGGATAATGGGTCCCAAACTCTTAAATCAAACAGTGATGGTACAAACAGACAACAAAACCGTGGTAGCTTATATAACAAAAGAAGGAGGTACAAAGTCTTTAAAACTCCTCCAAACGACATTCAAGATCTTCCACCTGGCAGAGTTGTACAGCATAAATCTGATTGCCCGGTATCTCTGGTCGATACAACCTGATTGCGGACAGCCTATCCAGAGAAAAAGAATTGCCCGAATGGACTCTGACGGCAGACATCTCAAAAGTGATCTTTCGGCGATTTGGAACTCCTTCAATAGACCTTTTTGCGAGCGAAAGATCTGCGGTTGTGAGCAACTATAATACACATGAACATTCGCAGCGTAAATAAGAATCTCGACCAGTTCCTATCAGTTTTAACTACGGTAAAGTTTCAATTTGACGTAATCATTCTTACTGAATGCTGGTTAAAGGGTACCGGCCATGTGCCAATGCTGGATGGTTATACTTCATACGCTTCAATTAACAATCCAATCCGAAATGATGGAGTCATCATTTACGCTAAGTCCGATATCCCGTGTGATGTTTCTGAGCCAATTCTTCTAGATGCGAATTGTTTAGTGTGTAGCATAGGTGAAACTGCCATTGTCGCTATCTACCGATCACCGTCTTACAACGATCTCACCCGTTTCTATGATGGCCTGGAAGTTCTAGTGAATACTATAAAATCGCATTAAAATATTGCTATTATTGGCGACTTAAACATTGTTCATTACTTAAGGTTCACTTTTGTTTGCCGGGATTTTTTTAAAGAAAACGACGTGTAGTTAGCATGCAGGTTTATTTGCGACTAGTTAAATCAGTGGACTGTATGTAAGTAATAACATAACGCTAATCGATTTGGACATTCCGCCCGCCAAAGAACATAGTTATTTAACTATATTTTTCCAAAACACTTATTTCAAACAAAATTATTGAAAAACAAATGCGTAAACTTAACTCATAACAAATGTAAATAAAACACTTAAGAAAATACTCACAAAACATCTTAATACAAGTAGGTACTTAACTATTGAATAACAATACAACTTGTCTTTCTTAACTACGGTTAGTAGGTACATAAGTTAAACACATTCAAGCAACAACAAGCTCGCGCAACCTAGTCGTGTTCAACTACATTGATAAAAAACAACACGTAGATAAAATAGATACTAGTTCATTAGTACGAAGCTCGATGCATTATGTGGTAGGGTAAGTTGAAAACTCATTATCAGGTAAGTAAATAAACACTTAGGTAACTCAATACAAACAAAATAGGTTTTAACAAAATGTTTAGGTAATCAACAAGAATACGCAAAATAAAATATCATTTAGTTATGATACAAATTTTGCTCACTGGACGCTTAAATTCTCCGGTTTTACACTTTACAGATACGACTCGAGTTACATTATCTGGTCCAGGATATTTTTTGGTAATTTTACCTAATAACCACTTGGCTGGCGGTATATTATCGTCTTTTAAAACAACAATATCGCCTAATTCTGGTTCATCGCGTTTAGTGTTCCATTTATACCTTTGATTTAAATTAACTAGATACTCCTTATACCACCAATTCCAAAAATCTGTTACAATTTTTTGTGTTAATCGCCATCTATCTACACCCACTACATTAACATTAGTGTAATCCTCATCTGCAATATTTAACAATGGTTCACCAACCAAGAAGTAACCTGGTGTCAGGGGTAGAGGGTCATTTGGGTCATCGCTCAACAAAGAAATTGGTCTCGAGTTTAAACACGCCTCCACTTGCGCCAGGACCGTCGACATTTCTTCGTAGGTAAGGGTACTATTTCCTACTACCTTTTTTAACCCTTAAATGCATGACCTTTTATTTTAATTTGAAAAAAATAGTTTTTTACAGAATATTGTGATTAGGTTCGATAAAAAGTAATAAAAAAAATCAGATTTAATTTTTAATGTATATGACGGGGAACGGGCCCCCTTGTTATTTTTAAAAACGGTGACGTCAGCAATGCTGACGTCACTATTTCCATATCATCGTGGTGCTGGTGGTGGTTACTCATTTCGGAAATGAAATACTTGTTTTCAGTATGAACTTATATTCTCGCTGGTGGATAGCACACAAATGGCACACAGTAAATATTCGTCAACAACAAAGAATGACTCACGATATTACGGAGCTCCGCACCGTCCGACGGCTGGACTTAGAATGAATTGTGAACGGTCGGGCGTTCGTATTTATACCCTTCGGTTAACGTCGTTACAAATCTATCGACTCATGTTTTCTTTATGGTTCGTTTTTAAATTCTTGATTTAATTTTACAAATCATAAAATGAATTTAGAAGTACAAATTAATTAGTTTAATAATTTCTAGTAATCAACTAAAAAAGTTAATTAAATAATCGTTTGAGTGACTTTTACCAACTTCAAATAAGCAATCACACAGTATTTGAACTTAGAATAATCAAACTGACGCTCGATTACGCCTTTCCGCCGGCATTCATATTGATTTATTCGACGCTTGATTAAGCCTTCGCGCCGATATATATATTTAGCAAAAATCAACATGTGCCGTTTTCGGCACTACATGCATTAAATGGAATTTTTTTTTTTTGTGTAGGTCATTGAAGCAGTCTTTGTTTTTTTTGCGCTTAAATGAATTTTACATTTCGCACACATTACTACAGTCTTCAAATTGCAGGTTGGAAACATACATCTCATCCTATTAGGTGTTCTTACTTGTTCATGGCCCAAGCCATCGAGTATAACGTCATTTGGGGGTAAAACTTGACAGGGCTTTCCTTTCCGTATCTTGGGAGGCGGGCCAGCTTCTGCAGTTGATGTAGAACGTGGTCGACCCCTAGGTATAGGTGTGGAATATTTGCAAAGTGTGTCTGCTAATTCAGAACGAAAGCAAGCAATGCAAGATTCATGATATCTTTGCTCGCTTTCCCCCTTTTACCCATTACTTTTCTGTAAAGAATCCAGGCATTGATGATGGTGAGGTCCAACAGATGGTAAAATATTCTCATGTACCATTTTCTGCTTTTGATACGAATTCTATACTTGCCAAGGTGAGAATCCATAAGGTCGACACCTCCCATATGTGCATTATACTCTTTTACGAATTTGGGGCAAGGAATTTCGAGTTTACGCTTCAATTTTTTATCATATCTATTGATTGTTCCCGCAGGTTCTGCACCTACGTAAGTAGATGCCAGGGTAACTTGTTTATTGTCTTTCCACGAAACTGCAGCAATGTCTACATCATCAAAATTGGTGACATATTCCTCATATGTTCCTCGAGGTACAGAACTTTTCATTACGTCTTTTTTATCGGGCAATTTACAACTTTTTCCCAAACGATTTCGCTGTATGGTTCCTAAAGAATGGATTCCCTCAGTGGCCAAATGATACATTAGGGGCAACGACGTATAATAATTATCGAAGTATTCGATGATTTTTTTGTCTTGGAACCACCCTGATCAACCTCATGACAGTTAGTCCAACAACTCCTATGTCAGGTTCACTTAGTAGTCTCTCGTTATCTTTTTCTTTACCCGCGTATATTATAAAATTATATGAATATCCCAGTAAGCTACAGAGAACAAATAATTTGAAACCCCATTTGTGAGGCTTGTTGGGCATATATTGTTTCAAAAAGTGACCGATTTTTGTTGAACACATTTGCTCATCGATTGACAAGCGTTGGTCAATCGTAATACTAGAAAATTTGTTGTTCAAATGTGTTATCACTGGCCGCAATTTGTGCAACTTGTCGTGGTCTGGATGGTCGACTGGAAAATGTTTTGAATTGTCGTTAAAATGCGACATTCTTCTAATTTTTTCAAATTTATTCACGGGCATAGTTTCTCGTATAGGGCCAAATCCAAATTTGCCCCAGTACGAACGAATATTGGGGTAGTGGTAAACAGACATAAAAGTGATAATCCCCAAATATTTACGCAAATCTTCTACTGTAAATGTTTCTATTCTATTAGGTTGGTTCTGAGTTGCGTAAAGGTTTGATTCTTGAACAATAGACTCTAAAAAGTCATTATTAAAAAAGTACGTAAAAAATTGGTAAGGTGTGTCTAATTCCAAAATATTTGAAGATAATTCTTCAGACCCTAAAAAGGTTATTTTGTCTTCAGAATAGACCAGATTTTGTTTTCTCCATAGTAGATTTCTACCTGTACTTGGCAAATAATTAGAGCTTTCAGAAGTTGAATTATTAGGTATTATTGAAGGGTTACTGTCACAATTTGCGTCGTCAGTTGCTAAGGGAGGATCAATAACTTGCATATCTGTAAGAGATGGATCAATGTCTTCACCATCACCACTGAATGGTTCTAAAGGAGATTCTTCTAACTCATCTAAAAGCTCTTGACGAGACGGATAATAATCTAGGTCTTCCCCGTCGGATTCCATCTCGTCGTCAGAAATTTCGTCACTTTCTAGCATGCGAAGCATCTCTTCTCTATTTTTGTCATCCATAGCTATAAAGCAACACAACAATATGCAATAACCAACCACCCAGTAAAGTAAAAAAAAAAAAAAAAAAAAATAAAAATGAAACGTTAGAACAGGTAAGCACTTAGCGGGAATTTTTTTTACTAAAAATGCATGAAGGGTCGTTTTCGGCACAAAGATACTTTGGTGTTTTTACGAGTCAATGATTGAAATGTGAAGTAAAATAATAATAAGCACATATTTTGGATGAACTTACCTGCTAAAAAATTTTATTTTTACTCGAGAGAATATAATAAACGGACTTGGATTTTTTGAATTGAACTTCGGTAACTTCGCTTGGCGCTAAGTACTCAAACCTCTGTCATAATTCCACAGATAAAATATACTGGTATAATGCAGACTAAAGGCTGATATTCTCGTTTTTTTTTCTTTATAGATGACAGATTAAAAATGCAACAGCTAATAACATGACAGTTTAATGTTTGGCGGGTTATTTGAACTTTAATTTATTGTGCCGTTTTTGGCACAAGATGCATTTAGGGGTATGAGTCTTAGTGCTACGCATTGAAGATTCCCAGAGCCCGCCAAAGTTAGGCGAGTGGGGAGGAATATAATGCCAGGTGGTTCTTTCTAAAGAAAGTAACTCTGCTATTTCTCCAGGAAGAGAAGACTGCGCACTATTAAACATTTCTCGCATTTGTTTATCGGCTCCAACAAAGTTAGTGCCATTGTCACCGGCCACCTGACCGGCCTTTGACCACGAACTTTTTCACACGTTCTTGTCGCACGTGATCCACTTTTCATCACCAGTTATCAGCTTCTTCAAAAATGGTTCGGTTTCATTACGTCGTAATAAAGAATCACAAATGAGTACACGGTTCATTAGGTTTCTTTCAGTGAGCTCGTGAAGTACCCAAATATCGAGCTTTTTGTGTACCCAGTTTTTTTCAAATGCGCCAAAACTGTTTTGTGGTCAATTTCCAGTTCTTCTTGCTACGTCGTAACTACTGATATGCCGATCTTGCTCCACTTTTTAAAAAATGGCATCCATTTTATCCCTAATAGGGCGACCAGAGCGACGTGCATCTTTGACATCAAAATTTCCGGATTGAAAACGCTTAAACCAAATTTGTGCTACTCTCACAGACACTGCACTAGGTCCATAAACATAGCAAATTTTTTTTCGCGGCTTGCTTTGCATTTTTACCTTTTTTGTATTAAAATTTTAAAATGTATCGAATTTGTTCATTAGATTCACTCATCTTGACAGTACGAAAAACAAATGAAAATCACACATATTCCTTATTTGAATTTGGAATTATATTCTTTAAATTTTAAACTAACAATGATACCAAATCCAGCTAGCGATGGGCCGAGTTGACTTTTTGGTAACTCGAGTAACTTGAGTTGACTCGCCTACCAACTCGAGTTGACTCGATTCAGTCTGCCCTAAGCTCCGTCGCGTCGCCGCCGCATTGTCCGTCCGAGTCAGTTCGAGTCGCTCAACTCGGTGCATCGTTTCGCGCATAGACTAATGTTCCGCGGGTTGCTAGTTTGCTACGTTCACTCACGGTTCGCCGGGTTGGGTTGGGTGTGTAATGTTTGGCATAATAACAAATGCTCTAATTTCACTTGAACTAACGTTCATATGACATAATATCAAATGACATAAATTCATATGACCTAATGTTTCATATCATATAATATTCATTTAACATAATAACATTTGGTATAACGTTTTGTATATAATTTTCAATATGTATAATATTTTTTTAATATAACGTTCATTTGACCTAATGTTCTTTTGACCTAAAATTCATGTTTAATGGGCACAGTTCTAGCCTAACTCAAATGGCACTTAACCAAACCTTAAAATATTCTATGCATGGTCGAGGGTGGGCTTGGTCGACGAAGACCCGCTACGCGGGGCTCCTACTTCTGGGTGGTTTATAAAAAAAAGTCCAGATTGCATCCAGTTTCTCCTGGTAACAATAGTTGAGGGTGGATTTTCTAAATTATATTAAAAGTTACTTAGAGATTATGAATATTATAGTAAATGAATAATATGCTAAATGACTATTATGTGAAATGTGCATTATAGGAAATGTTCATTATGTCATATGAAATTAGGTAAAATGAAATTATATCAACAATTCATTATGTCAACAGATCGTTATGTTAAACAAAATTATGTTAACTGAAATTATGTCAAGTGAACGTTAGATATTTTGTTATTATACGTTACACACCCGGTTGGGTTTGGCGGGCCGCGGGCTGCGTGGCGTCGAGTCAATTCAATAGTAGTCAAATAAAATTGAGCGCGTTCAAAAATCAGACGTTTATTATTAGCGTTTACAAACATCATACTTTCAGAGTATGAGTAATGAAAAGATTCTTAAGATGAGTATTTAAATACCCGTACTGTAGCGAAAAGGGAAGTCTTAAGATTTCCCTTTCTCAAGAACAATATTTGGCCTAATTTTTTTGGCTTAAGCCTGTTCCTCCTCTGGTTTGTAACCAAACCAGCCTTAGAAAAAAGGCGCTCTGATGAGACAGAGGAAACCGGTATGCACAAATATTTAAAGGCTAATGGTAAGGCGGTAAAGTATTGGAAAAATATGTTTTCGCTGTTCCCAAAATTGTAGTGGATTTTGTTTTCTATCTAAATAGGGCAAATCTAAATATTGTTTTAAAACTATTGAAGCGAACGATACTGGTGTTTGTTGAGTTACAGCTTCACTCAGTTTTTTGTCGAAAAAATCCCAGATTTCATCATCTGTAGTTTACGCCGTAGATACAGTCGGAATCGGTAACCGATTTTCTTCTTCAACTGGTCGGCGTTGAGCCAGGTATTGCGCAAATTCCTCAAGGACAAATTTAACCGCATTTTCGGCATAATCATTGCTCTCTACACCAAAACAGTTTTTTTTAAAGCGTGGATCCAATAAGGTGGGCCTTTGCTGCTGTTCTGTTGCACTCGTAGACACTTTTACACTTGTAGTCCTCTGACTATTGGAATAATACACGATAGCGTCGGATACGATTCACCAGATAACACGGACGTGACTTTTTCCATTGGCTATAAAAGAGCAACACAGTCTTCTATTATCAACCAGTCTTCTACATTCAAGCTTGGTGGAGGTGACGAAAGCAGAGGTAATGTTGCAGATACGGGAACTTTGGTTCTTAACAATCTCTGCAACATATAAAAACTTGAATTCCACCTCGTTTGTACGTCTTGCTTGAGTTTTATTACATCTTAATTCATTTGGCTTTGCATTTCTCTCAGTGCATTGGACGACTTTATGCTCCGCTTAAAATGAGTAACTATGGCGCGACTTTTTGAAATTACCTCTAACACAGCGACATTTTTTAAATGTGAGGAGTATGCGTCATTTTCTGTTTGGATATAGTCTTTGACGGCTAAATGTATGGTGTGTGCAACACAGAAATGATTTATTTTATTAAAAAAATCTTTTACAGCCTTTTTCATGCTCGAGGCATAATCGGTCACAATAGTAACAATTTTGTCGAAAATGTTCCATTCAGTTAAAATAGCTCGCAAAGCGTTTGCTATATTTAACGACGTATGCTGGTCGGCAAGTTCAGATGTTGATATAACAAGCGATTGTAATTTTGAACTTTGAATGAAATGAGTAGTAACACTAATATAACTTTTTTGGCTATCTGAACTCCAAATGTCTGTTGTTAAGGCAAAATATTCTACATCTTGTAATTTTTGTTTTATTTCAGAACTGCATATTTTATATTTTTCTTCCAGCATTTGAGTTAATTTTTTTCTTGGTGGCAATACATAATCAGGATTTAACTTTTTTGAATATGTTATAAAATCCTCGTTTTCAACAATTTGTAGGGGTTGCATATCTATTGTTATTAGGTCTAGTAAGACTTCATCACCAGCTTTTCGGTTTATTTTATAAGGAGCAGTTATGCGCATCTGTCGCGCCCGCTTTGGAGGAGGCTGAGGAGGCTCAGGAACAGAACCACCAACGGTATTATTCTCCTCCCGATTCTCCGACACAAAAACACTGGACACACTTGGCATTGGCAAGTCAATTCTCGAAACCTCACGCTCACTACTTGGACATTCGTTTCTGGGTAAATTTGCGCCAACGGTTTCACTGTATTGAATTATATGTTTCTTTTTTAAGTGGTTCATTAGAGTAGTGGTATTTCCACTAAATTTATACTGACAAGAGCATAACTTACAAACTACTATACTATTGTCCTCTGTTTTCGAAAAAAACTCCCACGCAACACTTTATTTTACTTCCAGGAGCCATTCTAAACTTTTAAAAATCAACAAAACAAACTACACTTATACTAATGAAACCGCAACAAAACAATAAACAACGAACGAAGTACCTATTACTTCGTAAACAAAACAAAAAAGCGAGCTGGCTTTCTATGTCAAATCAAAATTCTCACATCAGTTCTCGTTCTGTTCTGTCTGACTAACCGTCAGCTAAGAAACCAAGAACGAGAACTATCTCTTTCACTCGCGGCTCGGACCGACTCGGACGTTCGTTCGGTCGTCGCCTCGTCGGGCTGACTCGGGCTCGCTCGGAGTCGTTCGGGCCTCTCGACTCGCGGGCTAGCCCGAGCCGCGGGCCGGCAACCCACCGCGCGCGCTCTTCGGGTCAACTCGGTTTGCAGATATTTTGACTCGGGCTGACTCGCTAACGGTCTGACTCGAGTTATATAACACGAGTCGCCCATCGCTAAATCCAGCCAGATACAAATAGTATAGCCAAAGAGATTTTATTACAAGTTCATACATACTATAATGCGAAAAGACTTTTTTCCCAACCTAATATTATTATTTATCTCATTTAGTATTTATTAGTGTTATATCTTTTTTTTTGTAATATTTTATGTTATATTAATGTTTATTGTTTTATTCTTACTCTAACTTTTACACACGGTGTCTACATCTCTTTTATTCGTCTTTCCTTTCGCAGGTTTGCTGGAAGAGATTTCATTAGAAATAAGCATCACCTTTGTACCTATTTTTCGGTCTCCATAATCTTATCTTTTTGTTAAATGTGTGTACAGGAACTGTTAAATAAATAAATGTATAAAAGTAGTGCTATTATTAAAATAAATAGTCTTAGGAATGAATGTAGTGTCAAATTGTGTGCAATACATTCTGAAAAAAATATTGTAATATTGATTAGGGTCATCATTGGTTGACAAAGATGGCATTTTATTTAAAAGTTTAGTTTTAAAAGTCTCCAAACGATATTTAGATTTTGGGTTAACTGTGATATCTTTCTTTGGCTTTATTTTGTTGACATTTGGTATAGTAATTAATTGCCCACAATGATCAGAATCCATTAAATTAATCACTTTTTTGGGAAGGTACAATATTTGTAAAAATGTTATCTAGGCATGTGGCACTAGTAGGACTTATTCTATCTAGTAGGCTCCATAATTAGGTATGCAAGAGTGTTTGACTGACACAGACTTACTATTTTAGTGCTTAAAGCCAAGGAAACACTAGGGGACAAATGTCGTGCGACACGTGTCGCCAACTACATCGAGTGAAGTAGCGCGACGTTGCTGGACTTCGCTCGACATGTCTGGCAACATCGCGCCACATCGCTCGGCTATCCTGTGTTGCAGCGTAGCTTTCAGTTGTGGGATTTACGTCACTGAGTGCAGACACGAGTGTAACTACTTTGTCAACAATGAGGACTAACAACGTAGTGCTGAAACTATTAGAACTATTCACGACGCATGACTTCGCCTGACGTCACTACGGACATAAGTCGCGCGTTATCGCCAAATATGTCAGGCGAAGTTTTACGAAGTCGTGCGACTTCGCAAAACTTCGCCATATGTCAATGAAAACCATAGTAGTCAACAAAGATGTAACGTGAATGGAAATACCTACCATATGATAGATTTGTGAGCTCAATTTTTACCCGACTACGTTGAAGCAAAAAGGAGGGTTATGAAATTGACCGCTATGTATGTATGTACTATGTATGTATGTATGTTCACCTAATCTGGTTAAACAGTGTGTTTATAGTAATGAAACGTCAAACAAGCTACCTAGCGAAACATTAAGCTTTACTACAGTTTAGGGCAACGTGGGATACGACCACGGCTATCATCTGAACATCAATAAGAATAAATATTAAATACATTAAAATATGTATATATCACGTGTATCAGTTGT
The DNA here is from genome assembly GCA_947386135.1 of Melanchra persicariae. NCBI lineage: Eukaryota > Metazoa > Arthropoda > Insecta > Lepidoptera > Noctuidae > Melanchra > Melanchra persicariae. The sequence goes on from OX376665.1 coordinate 4,158,398, forward strand.
TTATTTAATGGAAGATGTACCTCTATATTTAATTGTTTGTAGATAAATTTGAGATGAGAATGTTTTCTTGTTTCATACTTTTTAGAATGTGAATTTTCTGTGGTCGGGTTTAAGTTTTTGAACTCTTTTTTGTCATTACGGTGAGGTTATATCTAGCGATTTAAGTCGGGGGTCATCCAAGATTTAAATCGCTGGATGTGCACTAGCGCAGCGTCTTTAGTTGTGAGCTGTGATGTTGAAGTCATCTAAAGCCCAGTCATCTGACGACTCAGTTTGCAGCCAAAGTCGACCATGTTCGAAATCAAGCGGTTGGCGCTTGCAATCGATCAGAGGGCCGATTCTACTATTTTTAAGCTACGTTCGCATTCTCATCTCAATCGCAAAAATTTAGGGAAATTAGGGATTATTAACAGTTTGCGACTGACATGCGATTGCGAACGTTATTTAAAAAAATAGTAGAATTGGCCCTCAGTTTGCCTTTGTGTCAACAAACGATTCCACCGAACCTCCTTCGAGTCATCGAAAGGAACTCGTCACGAAGACGACTTAAGCGTCGTTGTAATAGCAACCGATTATTGCGCGAATATGCAATCGTTGCATTAATTTCTACGACAAACACCAACGCGTCGTCAGCATCGCGTTGACAGAGAACGCCTTCCAGTATTACCTTGTGTTATGCGCGACGATCCCGTACTCGCGCGATTATCGCTTTTTTAGAAGCCTTAGTGTACAGGCACGGACTTTAATTGATGAGCCACTTGCCACTGTTCGTATTTCAGCCATAAGTCTACGCTAAAACAATTGTCGCTAGGTAACGAACCCGATTAGTATTAAATTGCTAAAATACGATCAGTGGCAAGTGGCTCATCAATAAAAGTCCATGACTGTACATAGTGCAAGTAATGGTGTGAATGTGCAATGTGTGTGATTGACATATCTAGCGATTTATATCTTTAGCTGCTGTCAGTGTCAAAACAAAATGGATTATTTAACCAAAATCTTTGAAGAGAAGGTTTTCAAGAATGCTATGATCCGTGTGATTAGGGCCCATTAAAAGATATCTAAATTTTAAGGCTTTTATATGTATAGAACTCGTAACTTTTAATATTACGAATCAAACTGTGAATTTTCAATTGCAAACTTACCAAGTAAAAATAAACGAAAAAGTGAATTATAGGAATTATTTATTTTATTCGATTACAATGATGAGGCACATTTTCAATAAAAGGTAAATGAGTACTTACAGCGGCGTTTGAAACAACACAGGTGTTTCGAACGCCGCTGTTGCGTCACACGCTGTTGTGAATTATTTTCCCACTGACTCACAGGTTCGAAAGCTCATGGACTCGAATGAAGTAGTCGCGAAAGACGCTGTTTCGAAAAACATTTTCACTGCCTCATACGCTCGAATGCTTGTGATTTCGATTTATTTCATTATAAAGTGTACAGAAAAATATTTAAGCAGTAATTAAATAAAATCAACGAATTCGGTGTCAACATTAACATTTAACATTATTATTAACGTACTGGTTTATGTTTCTTGTTTACATCGTACATCAAAAATTATTTACCTATTCGTGAGTCTCGCGTCATATATTTGTAGGTTTTATAATTGCGCAGTTTTGCTTCCCATTCCTGCCTAGATAATAATAATGCATAGAATGAACGCAACACATTCAATAAAAAGCCAAACGCAATAATTTCAAAATGTGTGGGTCGGTGGCTACCACAAAGTATATGGTTTTCTAAATACGATTTTAGATGTACCCACGAATATGGTTTTTTTTGCAATATCTTATTCCAACGTAAAGTGTGATGACGAAAACATTGAAAAATGAGCGTTAATAGTTTTATTCGTCCTGTGGCTACTCGATATGGAAAAAGTAATCTAATTATAGATGGATATATTATGTTCCCACAATAAAACTGTAAAAAACGTACATTATTGGTGTTGCGTGAATAAAAATGCCGCTGTAAACTGTCGAAGTACTGTTAGTAGCCGAATAGTTAGTCATTTTCAACATTTTATAATCAAGGAAATGTCCAGTCACAATCATGCTTCTAAACCAGGTATGTAGATATTTTTTTTCGTATATAAACGTATATAATCTCAACGAATTTATTTTATTATTATATTTTTATTTTGTTATTTGCAGATCGCATTGATGAATTGAATTTAAGGGAAAATACAAAAAAAATCAGCCGTTCAGAGCAATGACTCACCAGGTAAAATAATTCGTGAAAACTTATCTTCGTTCCCTTCAAGTAGCACAACTTCGATACCTAACAAGAATGCTCGGCGACAAATCATACAAGAGCAAGAAAGAAGAATATGCCTAAAGAACTGATACGTATGAGGACGGGTCGCTTAGACGTACGGACAATTGAAAGACTCGCTGGCTCGCAACGCACTGTTTATTCAGTTCAAGTTCAACATAGCGCCGTGTGGCGCGCGGAGAGGTCGCGCGGGGAGGGGCGCGGTACACATTCATAACATTCCTCCCTCTATTATAAAACTAGGGAACACAATCTTAAACCGTATTACTTAATTAACACTGCGATATAACAACATTTAAAAATACTTTTTAAAACAAATAGCAGGGCGTTTTCGTAACGATCTCTTTGGTGTAACCATTATTGAACTATCATCGTGTTGTGATTTCTGGGTGTCGGTATCAGCTTCTTGGGTCTCATCCTTAGAGTCCGAATGCCTCTGTATTGTTTCAACACCTACCTCACTCGAGATAGTCTGCTGCTCTTGCTCATGAACCCGAGGTGAGTCAGAGTCGGACGTGTCCTCCATCTGCGACGAAGACGACGACGGCGGCGGCGGTGTTGGAGGCAGCGACGGTGGCAACGACGGCGGAGGGGATGGCGGCGATGATGATGGCAGCGGAGACGATCCAGCCCCCCTAGACAAAAAACTTTTCTGTAGCGTTAACGTCAGACGCTCACGACAAAATGTATGGGAATGACATTAGGTGATGACGTTTCGTTTCCACACCTAATGTCATTCCCATACATTTTGTCGTCAGCGTCTGACGTTAACGCTACAGAAAAGTGTTTTGTCTAGGCCCCCAGGTAAGTTCAATAAAGCATTCTGTGCATAATGCTCATTATTGTTACGTGTTCCTTTATAAGGCATCAGCTGATTTATGTGTCTCTTGTAGCTTACTGAACCATCGAGATCTTTCACTAGATACAAAACTTTACCTATTCTTTTCAATATGGTGCCCTTACACCATGTATAATTTGTTTTGTTAACAAACCTTTTGTACAATACAATATCGTTTATATCTAATTTTTTCGTTTTATTTTTCCTTTGTTGTTTAGTTTGTATACACTGTTGATTTTTTACGTGATCGGATACAGACGGTGACGAGGGTGCCGATGACTTTGGATTAATTAAATCCAAGCGCGACCTTAACTTGCGCCCGAAAACCAATTGAGCCGGGGATGACCCAGTAGCAGTGTGAACCGAATTACGGTAATCCATGAGATATTTTAGTAATCTTACGGATGATTCTTTCGTGCTATGGCTCGACATTAAACATGATTTTGTTCCTTTTTTAACTATTTTTACTAAACTTTCAGCTTGGCCGTTGCTCTGTGGGTGATACACCGGTGACGTCATGTGAGAAATTCCGTTAGTCGCGCAAAACTGTTCAAAATCCCGTGAACAAAAAACTGTGCCATTATCACTTACTATAGATTTCGGAACTCCGAATCGTGACATAAATTCATATAGCTTCCCAATAACTGCAGCCGTAGACGTAGCCGTATTCATATTATATACTTCTACCCACTTGGTATGCGCGTCGACCGCTACTAAATAAACACAACCTTTAATCGGACCAAGAAAGTCTATGTGTATTCGATGGAAGGGATGCGGTGTAAATTCCCAATGGGCCAGCGGGGCTCGTGGTGGTGAAGGGCGCTGCTGAATACATATATCGCATGAAGCTATCATTGTTTCTACAGCTTGATCGATTCCCGGAAACCAAAATCTTGATCGAGCTTCGGCCTTTGTTTTGACTATACCTAAATGCGAAGAATGTAACTCTCTCAGAATTAATTGGTATAAGCTTGTTGGTATAACCACCTTGTGACCTCTCATTACGCAACCATTCTCAAGGGATAATTGTGTTCTACACATGTGATACGGTTTTAACCTGATGTCGTTTATCTTCGGCGGCCAACCCTTCGAAATGAAGTCTATCACTTGCCTTAAAATTACGTCACTCCTTGTTTCCTCGCGTAATTTTTCTAACGTCACGGGCATGCTACCATCCACAACAAAACAAACATAAGTCGCCCGGTCGTATGCCACTTCGCAATCGCAGCACTTACATTGCTCTGTGCACGCACACGCATGCATCACGCGCGGTAGGCTTGCGCGTGACAAGTAGTCCGCACTGTTATCACTGCTACGCACATATTCAATTTTATAGTTGTAACTACTTAAGAACAACGCGTAACGTTGTAGTCTATTTGCTGACATCTCTGGTATTCCCTTATCAGGCCCAAAAATGGATAATAGGGGTTTGTGGTCCGTTCGTAAAATGAACGGATCAGATCTGCCATACAAATATTGGTGAAATCGTCGCACGCCGTAAATAATGGCGGTTGCCTCTTTTTGAATTTGTGCGTATCGCTTTTCCGCCGTGTTTAAGGTACGCGACACAAATGAAATAGGTCTTTCGACACCGTCTAACCCTACTTGTGAGAGGACTGCTCCTAGCCCACTTGGAGAAGCGTCTACAGTTAATATTATTCGAGCGTTCGGGTCAAAATGTGTAAGGACTTGTTCCGATGTCATTAAAGTTTATATTGATTTAAATGCCTTATCATGATTATCAGTCCAAACCCACTTAGCGCTCTTTTTTAATAAGTCGTATAAGGGACTGAGAATAGTAGACGCGTTGGGTACGAAATTTCTGTAATAATTAATTAGTCCCAAGAACGACTGTAACTGATTGATATTTGAGGAAACTGGTGCATCTAACATCGCCTTAATTTTTTCTGGAGCTTTTTTTAGACCATGCTTAGTAATAATGTAACCTAAATAACTGATTTCATCTTGAAAAAAACTACATTTTTCTTTTTGTAATGTTAAACCAGCGTCCTCTAAGCGTTTTAAAACAGTTCAATTTTTGTAAATGCTCCTGCCTATCCTTTCCCGTTACTAAAATATCATCAAGCAGGCAGAGCACTCCATCTAAACCGGATAGCAAGCCCTCGATCGCGCGCTGGAAAATGGACGGCGCGCTGGCTAACCCAAACACCAAGCGCGTAAACCTATACAGGCCGCGGTTTGTATTTATGCACGTTAAGTTTTTAGACTCGTTATCTAAAACGAGTTGGTTATAAGCCATTGATAAATCGAGCTTGCTAAATTGCTGACCCCCATGGATCCTCGAAAATAATTCGCTAGTAGTGGGTAGCGGGTACTGTTCTACTAGTAATTGTTTATTTATACTTATGGAGTAATCTGCACACAATCTCACTGTCCCATTCCGTTTTAAAACTGGTACTATCGGTGACGCGTAATCCGAATATTCTATTGGTTCAAGAATACCTAAATCGACCAATCTATCGATTTCTTTCTCGACCTTATCCCGTAACGCAAAAGCTACCGGGCGTGCTTTACAAAAAACCGGTTTTGCGCCTTCTTTCAGCAATAATTTGATTTTGTATTTGTTAAAAGAACCTAATTTGTCTGAAAATAATTTTGGATATTGTAATTGTAAATCTTTGATGGATACTTCTGAATCTTTTACGTAATTAACCGGCATCAAATGTAAGCTAAACTGCGATATAAAATCCCTGCCAAGAAGCGGGGGCCCTCCGTCGCGAACTACGTAAATGATTATAACGTGCGTTTGGTCCGCATAACGTATCGGTAACCGCATTGTACCTACACATACTATTTTGCCCCCGTTGTACGTCCTCAGCTGTTTACCAGTATTTGATAATGGCACATCTTTAAAATGAGTTTTGTTAAAGCATTCTGACACAACTGTCACCGCAGATCCGCTATCGACTTCGAATTTAAATGGAACATTATTAATAAAAATAGTTTCTGCCATGGGTTCTCCCTTTAATGAACGGATATAATAAAGCTTACCGTCATCGTCATCCTCACCCTTGTCACCGCCATCCACCTGTACGTAATTCACTTTCGTGCACATTCTACGCTAGTGGCCTTTTACGTGACACTTTTTACAAACGTAATTTGCGAATCTACAATCGGCCAACTTGTGATTCGTATACCCACACACATCACATTTCACTTTCGCTACACTACCACTTTTCTCATTGTTCGTTATCTTGAAAAGCTGGTCTGGCGTGGACACCTGTAACGGCGCGGCTGCGCTGGCCGCAGCGGCCGCGTTCGCGCAGCTCATGTTCTCTGCCATCTCCAAGACCTTGGCCAACGTGAGGTCCTTCGTGTACAGCTTCTCTTTTTCTCGCCCTGGCTGCAACCCCATGATAAACTTGTCACGGAGCGCCTCTTCCACGTTGAGAAAATTGCACTTTGCTGTAAGGCCCCGTAGTCTCGCCGCCCACTCAGAGTGAGTTTCCCCCGCTCGTTGAGTCGCCGCGTAAAAGTTGTGGCGCTCGCCAAACCCAACGCTCTTGGGGGTAAAATGGTTGTCCAGTCGTGATAAAATGTCTTCATAGGGCACCTCTGTAACGTCTTTAGGCAGTACCAAATCCGTTACCAATTTGTAGGTTCCTTACGTGAGTGCGCTGAGAAGGATCGCTTTCCTCTTCTCGCCTGCCGGGTCTGACTTTCCGTTGATATCGTTTGCCGCGAAATATTGGGCAATGCGACCCTTGTACGTTTTCCACGTCTGTGTATTGTGGTCGAAACTATGTAGAATACCAAATAGTGCAGACATTTCGACAATTTGTTGATAATTTTACTGTGGATAACTCGTCGCCACTGATACGTATGAGGACGGGTCGCTTAGACGTACGGACAATTGAAAGACTCGCTGGCTCGCAACGCACTGTTTATTCAGTTCAAGTTCAACATAGCGCAGCGTGGCGCGCGGAGAGGGCGCGCGGGGAGGGGCGCGGTACACATTCATAACAAGAACCAATATGTGCTAGTGAAATAAAAACACCGGATGATTTAAAGAAAATAAATGGAGTAAAATTTTTAGCTCGCAACCAAGAATATGGGAATAACCAACGCCTGTTGTTATTCACCACCGAATCGAATCTGTGGAGGTTAAGTGAATCAGAAATGTGGTTTGTCGATGGTACCTTTCAAACCTGCCCTACAATATTCACTCAGCTTTTTTCTATTCACTGCATAATAGGAACTTTGTTACTTTGTTAATAATAATGTTAAATGATGATGTTGACACCGAATTTGTTGATTTAATTTAATTACTGCTTAAATATTTTTCTGTACACTTTATGACTAAATAAATCGAAATCACAAGCATTCGAGCGTATGAGGCAGTGAAAATGTTTTTCCGAAACAGCATCTTTCGCGACTACTTCATTCGAGTCCATGAGTTTTAGAACCTGTGAGGCAGTAGAAAAATAATTCGCAACAGCGTGTGTCGCAACAGCGGCGTTCGAAACAACATAGGAGACCCTTAAAATATAACGTGTTAATCTTCTCACTGTTTTGTAGCAGCTTAATTTTAGTGGATTCTCTTAATGACCTTTTCGACCACAATCCGTATTACAAACACCCAAGCCGAATCAAACAGCCTACTCTTTATTTTTTTTTAATTACATCAGAAAGAACAAGAAACAACAGAAAATTCCGATGAAAAAACAAACTATGTTTTTCAGAAAACATACAAAATTGAAATAACAATTGAACCGGAATCTCCCCGACACTGACAGCATTACTGTTGATAGAGCTATAGAGATAAACACCGATTCAAACCATCAATCAGATGAAGAGCAAAATTAACGACTTAATGTAGAAAATAGTTTAATAAATGACTTTGAAATAGACACAAGTTTGCGAAGTGTTATACGCTATAATGAAGAGAAAAACAACAAAAAAAATCCAAAGACCATAAACAACTTAGCGAAGCCGATCAAGAGAAATTAGACGTAGCACGAATATTTTTAGAGGATTCTGAAGAAAATTTGATAGAACAGGACATTAACAATAGTATGAACTTAGACCCTTTGGATTTAATTGATCAACTAAGTCTGAATTCTGTCCCGGAGGACACGGTGGAGGTCTGCCCCGCTCGAGCGGAGCACCGCCGTGTCCTCGTCGAGGCGATCGGCGGCGGCGACCTCTCGCGTCCGGCCCTGGTTCAATCCATGGTCCGGAACGAGGAGGCATGGGAAGCCGTCACCTCCTTCTGTCAAGCAGTAATGCTAGTGAAGGAGGAGGCGGGCCGCGTGAGGGAGAGACAACCCTCACGCCCCAGCCGCCGTGGCATAGGGAGACGCACCGGGCGTCGGGAGTCGCTGGGCGATTCCCGGCCACCGCAGGTGCGGGTCTGCGGACGGCGAGCGTTGGGTGGCTCGCCGTCCGATCAAAGTCAGGCCCAGGCCGACGGCGCGTTGTGTTCCACGCGCGCCTCAAAGAGATGTCAGCATACGAGTAGGGGCCCGTTAGGGCCGGTGCCTGCCATGGTTGCGGATTTAGTTCGAAAGTTACCGCGGCCCTGGAACGTAAAAGGCACTAGGAGGAGCATGGATGGATTTTAGTCAGTAAAAGTTTGACACTCCCTGCCGCTCCACCCAGAGCGGAAGGAAATTTGATGATTTCCCATCCTTAAAAAAAAAAAAGTCTGAATTCTGTTGACGAGGAACCTGGCAGACTTGGCCAACCTGGAACACCCATACAAGCTATCCCTGTAGAAGTGCCTGCTGTCAATGACATAAACGAACTAAGTATCTGAATCCGAAAATCAAAATCAACTCCAACCAAAAAAGCTGAGTAGAAAACGTAAAGAAGACCCAAGTGAATGGAGAGATAAAAAATCAGGCCAAACGTATCAAGGTGCTCGTGATAAAAAACATCATGAGAAAAAGAATATTTTAAGTAATTGTGCCTGTAAAAGAGGTTGCGGGTTAAATTCAATACAGAAGACAGGTTAGCCCTACATACTAATTTTTATAAACTTGCCAATCGAGAATTTCAATGGCAATACATTACACGACATGTTAAATCCAATGATGTTAAAAGAGTAACCGTAAATAGAAAAAGTAACCGATCTCAAACATTAAAATTTTATGTTCTATGAATTCTTATAAATACCACCACCTAATAATAATTTCATCATCCCTTACAGCTCCAATACAAAGTCCACGTGTCAGGCGTCGACGTTTGCCACAGAACCAACTTCAAATCGAGCGGCAAAGACTGATAAGAATAGAAGAAAAGAGAGTGGCAGCTGAAGAAGTTAATGCTGCAGCTTTGAAAAGTATTGGGCCTTCCATAGATAATTTAGCTAATGCTATAATTACAGCTGCAGATAAGATTGCACAAGCCATACAAAACCAGCAAAATAATTCTTAATTTATTTATAGCTTTATTTTGCTTTAGGTGCACATCTATAAAAAATGAAGCTATAACTAAATTACCCATGTACCTACATATCTTTACAGTAGTATGGTGTTTTTTTTAGGAATGAAAGTGGACTTAGTTTTTTTTTTGTTATTAGACTATTTATTTTTCATAGTTTTAATTTTTTTTTTATATTTATGTCTTTCTGTGTCATTTCTCTAAAGTATGTTAAGTTATTATAAAGATTTTTAAATAAAACTAAATGTTAAATATATAAAAATGTTGTTTATTATCAATTCACTATGGGATAATGTTTTTGTGAACATGTAGAATGTATTCCATATTATAAAGAGAAGATTGATTAGGTAGAAAAGTATAAAAAAATAATATTATAGACTAAATAAATTAAAATAAGTTTATCTTGGCCTTCTACTCCTCCACAAAGATTGAACAAGCCTTTGTCTGGCTGCTTGCCCCTGTCGCAACTCATCATTATGTGATGTTGATGGCTGGGTGTCATTACTTACAGCATGCCTTTCTTGTTCTCCATCTTCATTCTCGGTGCTGTCAGGTGCAGGGCAGTTATTTTTGTTGCACAGATTATGCAGCACGCAACATGCATTTATTATTTTACTTGCAGTTTGAGGATTGTAGTGCAAAACCCTGTGACGCAACAAGCCTTTAGGAGTCCTATTGTTCGCTCAACGGTGTTCCTGGCAGAGCAATGTCTTTGGGTGTAATATTCCTCAGGAGATCCAGTTTCCGCATTAACAATAGGTGTCATCATGTAAGCTCTCTGGGCATAACCAGAATCACCTAAAAAAGATGAATAGGTTGTAGTGCTATATCTAGTATCTCTACTATATGTATGTGTTATTAAATTGATTTAGTTTACCTAATAGATATGCAGTTTCTCCCCTACTTAATAATTCTAATAAATGTGTCTTGATTGGATGCTGGTTAAAAATAAAAGAATCATGAGTGGCACCCCCAAAAGTGGCATCTACATTTAAAGGGATCCTGCCGTTTTGCCGAAAAGATTTTGCCAAATTTTCATTACCCAAACAAATTTTAGCAACCTTTTTTTATACCAATGTAATATTTGGAATAATTTTAGTACGCACATTTTCATTTGGTCAAATGTTTACTTGGCAGATTGTTACCAAGGATAATGTCATTAAGGTTTTTGGTCTTTAATCAAATGATTTATTACAGCAAACAATATTTAGACAATAAACGTTTAGTCAAATGAATTGTTATGACAAAAAATATAAAGGCAAAAATAAGATTTTTTTGGGAATTGTATAATTAAAAATGCAATTTTATTTTAATATAGGTAATCATTTATTAACGCGAGTACAAAATAGCAAAAGCTAGTACAAAATATTTGTAACTTACAATTTTAAATTTTTTGCAATGGACATTAGCAGATTTATTTCGGAGTATTCAGACTTGTGTTGCAGAACTCGATTAATTCTGTCGTCTTTATCCATATTTTTTTTTTTCTTTTTTTGTGGCGGTTCACCTGATAGTATAATCTCAATGTCAGCTAAATTTGAAGAAACTTCATTTATTAATTCTTTAATTAAGCGATACACTCCAGGGTGGTGTTTATCAATGAGAATGTTTATTCTACGATGCCACGCCTCAGCTGAGTTTGAAGTTCTAGGTATTTGTCTTTCGTTTACAACATGGCAACTCCAAAAGCTTGGTGGATACTTCGGTTGCGTGTTCCATGATCCGCTAACATAATTTTCGTCAAACCAATTCGCGATTTGCTTCCAATCAGAATCTTCTATACCTTCTATTAGCTTGTTAAAATATAGAATGATTTCATTTTCTGGCAAATAACTTAAAGCCAGTAAACATTTTACTTGTTTGTTAAATTTGATGTCATTTGCGTATTTCTTTGTAAGCTTATGTGCTTGAATTTGTCTGAAACAAGTCAAATTTATGGACAATAGGTTATTTATGGAACTAGTTACAGTAGGTTATTAATTTTAAAAAAATGGTTAGGTTAGGTTAGGTTAAAACTGTGACCACCTACGCACGAGCCGAGCGAGCGTAGCGAGCGGTGCCGCGGCAGCGGCCGGCGAGTGCCAGAAACGACTAGATTATATAGAAAAAAATATGGAAAAAAGAGATTATTTTTAGGAGGCTAAAAATATGCTTTGCGTAAAATATGTTATACCAACTGAAATATTTGACTAGATAAAAAATGGTAAAAGTACTAGTTGGTGAACAAGTTATTGTTCAAACGTTCACTTGCCAAACATAGGTTTTCGTAACAATTATTTGTAAAGAGATTGTTTGGTAAGTAATAATTTGGCAAATGAAGTTATGCGAAAATTTGTTTGGGAAGTGATAATTTGGCAATTTCTTTTCGGTAAAACAAGGGAGACCCACATTTAAAATATTCATTTCACTGTCACATATCTGAAAAAATTAGTGAATAGTTAAAGTATTGTATTATAGAGTACAAGTGATACTCTTACTATATATGTGTATACTCAATGGTAAATCAAAACTTACAATTTGTACATTTCTGGAATGATAATGTTTCCTGTTAAAATATCTTTCCTCATGATCTGCAGGTCGAACTATAGCCACGTGGGTTCCATCTATACAGCCTAAAACACCTGGGATGTGAAACTTTTCATAAAATCTGTAATAATCAGATATAAGTCACAATCACAGTCACATATTTCAAAATAATGTTTGAGGAAATTTGATAAATTTTGTCAATATGTCTCTGTGGTTCAATGCGTTGGTGACTTCCCTTATAGCTTTTGAAACCGATTGTTGAGACATTGTCGTGCCATTGTTCCGTCCAACTATTCTTTGGTAGCTTCCAGTAGCAAAAAATGACAATGCAACCAAAATCTAAAATTACAAGTTCTGATTGTATACAATTACAATTACAATTTTTAATAAACAAGTTTTTACTTACAAAAATAACCCAAATATGACAACAACAGGTATCTCGGACATGTTAACACACCTTGCATTTAATAGAAATATCACTTCGTCTGTTTGGTTTCTTCATGTATGGTGTTAAATCTGCCACCAATGCATCAAATAGTTCCTTCGATATACGGTAATTTCTTCGGAATTCTTCAGGATCCATTTCCATAGCGCTAATGTTATAGCGACTCATTCTTAACAAATTTCTTCTTGCACGTATGTTAACACGATTTGCTTCTTCGAGAACATTGAAAAATGCCGCAAGACGAGCCATAATAACGTATAATTCACTTATAAATACACGAAACTATCTTACTCGATCCAAACAAAGTAGCTTTTTTGTTATCGTATTTTTTGACGTTTCTTATCGATCCACGAACTCGATTCATAACTGTCAGATGGCGCGCAGAGTATGCATTTTTCGATCCTAAAGGATTGTTCGATTCAAGTTAGTGTCGTTTCGAGCCACCGCGCGATCGTGCGCTGGCGTCAGATTTAAGAGTAAGAAATGGCGCAAATTCGAATCAAACTCGATTGATTCAGAACTCGAAGCTGTCAGGAGTAAGCCTACAGATCTTTGTGGATGAGCTCTTCAGTGTAGTTGTCCCTTTCTTAACACTGAAATTGCGACCACTATACCTATCCAGCACGTCCACTCTCGGCAAGGTCTACGGACGAAGGGGCAAAACACTCGCTAGTATTATTGCACTGCATTGCTGAGTGTTGTTGCACTGCACCGCTGAGCAACTGCTGCACCGCACTGCTGGGTGTGGCTGTACTGCACCACTGGGTATTGTGGTGCTGCACTGCACCCCTGAGTACTTCTGCACTGCACTGCTGAGTGTTGCTGCACTGTAACGCCTTGGCTTCAATATTGAGCACTGGTGGGTAGGTTCATATATGTATATACAAATTACAAACCTCAAATATTCCCCGGTTTTCTGCGCCTCGCACCCTTGACAATCCCAAGAGATGCACGACAATAACAATTTCCAGCACTCAGCCTCACCCGGCTCCACGTTTGGACGCGATGTTACTGGATGCAAGTGCCTTTTTTGATGAGTCCCGCTTCGGAGCAGCAATACCGTGGTGTTTACGCTTTGACAACCGGTAGCGAAGGTAAGTATATAAGTATTTTTGGCTTTCTAATATTTTAGTAAATAGCCAAGCAAATGGTAGGGGTGGACTCGGAAAATTCTCTCATTTTAATAATAATAATATCTTGGGACAACTCACACACGGCCATCTGATCCCAAGCTAAGCAGAGCTTTGTGTTATGGTAACCAGACAACTGATATACATACTTATATAATTTATAAATACATACATATTATAGATAAATTACACCCAGACACAGAACAAACAATAATGCTTATCACACAAAGTTTGTCCTGGGTGGGAATCGAACTCACGACCTCCGGCTTTGCAGTCAGGGTCACTAACCACTAGACCAACAGGCCAGTCAAGAATTTTACAAGAATATTATGTTTAATTATATATTATTATGTTTAAAAGATCTTATTTTTTCCATTATTGCTATTTGTTTCTGATATGGTTTAGATAAATCTATAAGGCCCATGGGTTTAGGCACTAAAATATGAGGGAAGTAGATTGGTCCTCACAATATGAGCATTCAGAAATTGCGCCTAAATTTAAAAGCTTTTTTACCTCAGAATCTATAATTTGTTTTTCATTATTTGGCCAGCGTTGTGGACGGCCACAAAAATAAAAATATAATACTTGTGTATTATAGGGTGCTGGTACTTTGGTGAATGGGATTTCATACCCTTGCACCCATTTTAATATAAAGTGGTTTGAAATCAATGATGACCCACTGGGTCATCATTGATTTCAAACCACTTTTTAACAAAATATTTAAGTCTGCTTGCATGTTCCTTATCGGCAGTGTTTGGATCTGACTTTTCGCTCTGGTTGGCATCTGGCATTCGAGATATAAGGCTGTCTCTTGTGAATCTATTGTTGGTGATGTGGGTTTCTGCTTCTTCGCACCTTCAGATATTGTAGCGCTGGTTCGTTGTGTTGACTGAGCTGCTTTAATCTTGTCAGCACCAAGGCTTGGAACCGGTTTAAAAATAACCAGTTATTAAATGATATAACCGGTTCTATCGTTTATTTCGTTCGGAGTCGAAACGTTAAAAGAACGTTATTAGGAACCCTTATTAACCGCTTTATTCCGCAAGAGCCGATCGAGACACAGTGTCCACTTTCGGCGGGGCGGCGCCGTGGGGAGGGGGTGTAATGCATGGCTCACGTCATGTTACCACGCGACGCTACCTACGCAACATTGACACGCACCCGCACGACTTGTTTGCGCGCCACATGCTTACATTGTAGACGTCACAAGTCGACGTCATCGTAAATTTTCGATATCATATATATATTTTTATATCAAAGCTGCGATGGGACGAAAGAAAATAAATTGTGTGTACAATTATTATGATTATGACGAAGTTTCCAAAAATTCTAAGTGCCGCATGGAAAACTGTGGACAAATATTACGGGTGAGTACCTGGTCTATCTATTGTAGAACTTTAAAAACATTTTCACTATTAACAGAATATTTACCAAGTAGATCGATTTTTTGAGTTTTCGCTATTTTGGCGCTGCTAACAACAAACCTTCTTCTAGTTTTTGTGATCATCATGCTATGGCAACTTAGAACAAAATTAAAATTCCATTTTTTTATTGAAAACAGTGCCATCTAGTTTTTAGTTAAGGGAAACAAATTGCGGTGTTGCTACGGTTAAATATATAATTTTTTTTCTGGGAGTTACTTTATAACATTAATCAAGAAAAATAATATAATTTCATGATCTTCTTATATAAAAATAATAGAATATATGAATTAGTACATAATTAGGTTTTTATTATGAGCTTTAATAGTGAAGAAGTTATATTTTGGTATTTAAACGTGCAAAAGTTTGTTTTTGAATGGCCACACTTAAATTGCAAATGGCTGCGTGAGAATGTAACTCGTGCGCATTTATTTTCCTTTTGCAATAGAGTTTTTGTTGTTTCGCTAGTGCATCTGCAGGTTGAGTTGAGCTTTCGTTTCTCGATGTTGTTGAGCCGCATTACAATTCGTTCGAACGTTCGTGTTGTGTTGTGTTGTGTGTGTTGTTGTTGTAAACGACTGGTGCAAAGATATCAATAATGTTCTCACTGGCCAAATAACCTTTTAGAATATTAACGATTCAATTAAAGAAAAGGCTAATCGGCACTACCTTAATCATAAGGGACGAAAAAGGCGAACATTAAATTTTATTGTAAAATGTGTGATGTTTTTCTAAATAAAATGGTTTAAATTCAATTGTGTTTTTTTCCCTTTATGTAGAACGTATGTTTGTAGTACTTGTATAGCGGATACACTCATCTCCCTACCTAATATAAAGGATCAGACAGCAGCTATACACCTACCAACCTATACATTTACTTATATAAATTAGTTCCCTTAACTAAAAACTAGATGGCGCTGAGTTCGACCACTTCCTAGTATTAAAAATAAGGTAGAGTTGCCTGTCTATAGCCAGTATACTATTGTAGTCTTTGGTGATCATTGACTATAAACCTATTTATCACCCGCGATCTAGCCCGTGTGGAATATACCTACACGCTGGTTGTTTTTGTCGTTCTGGAATCGAAAAAATATAGGTAGTCTCAATGTATAATAGAATCGATTAGTATTGTCAATTTGAATACATAACATGTCTTTGTTCCCGAAAATTTAATTTCTATTATTATTATAACAATAGAAATTAAATTATCTTTATATAATTATTAAATATATAAATAAATAAAATAAATAAATATTAAAATTAAAGGAGAATGAGCAAAATGGTACCCGGCTCCAATAGATATGATTGTAGTGTCGTTTAAAAGGTCTTACCAAGAGGAACAATTTTTACTATAGCCGCCACTCTCAAATCTGATTGCGTTTGAAGATAAACGACAGTCTTACTAACTAATAAAAACCCTGTTCCTTCAGTTTCCCTTTGCTTTCCAGGGCCACAGTAACCTGTTTAGACAGTCTCGTGGCCCCGGCGATAAACATACATATACGAGTATATTAGTTACCACTTATTTATGTAAGAAAATGAGTACCAAGGTAATATTTTCGGCATTTCCGTTCATGTTTTCTATTAATAACGTTTTTACGTAAGACTTTGCCATGCACTCCTCATTTTAACTCGAGTCCCGTTGCTCCTGAGCGCGGGGTGTGCGCAAGAGCAGCGGGGGAGGGAGAGGAGGGGATCGACTGACACCAGACGTGTTCGCGTCCTGCGTCAGTCGCTCGTTCGTTTTGCGCTCGTGACGACGTTTAGCTGCTGTTTGAGTTTCTTTTGTGCTTTCATAACTCGGTTTTATTAACTACTGACCCCTGCGCTCCTACTGGACTTGTTACCCGCTCTAATTAACGCTGACCTGTGCTAGTGTTGTGGACTATACTGATTTGCTTTTCGAACTGGAATATCGCAATGGAACGTCTCAACTGTGTAATGTGTCGGCGAGCTTTATATACCAGAAGATACCAACAACATGTTTTGACAACTAATCTGTCAAGAACGCGCCCTGAGTTCGCTGCGTTTATTCATGAACATGCTGTTCTGGAGGTAAGCACTTCCATTATTATAATCAAGGTGTGGTTTTATTTCATCATAGAGAAATGATTTATGGCCCGACGACTTTGTTGAATCTGCTCTTACTATAACAAAAGTGTTGTTAGGTTACGATCGACACTTTAATATTTTGTATTTACGTGACGTTGTTTTCTCAGTTTTTTAGCTTAGTTCCAAAAAAATATATATTAAATCATATTTTTACTACTTTCAGGTGGTATTCGATGGCACACGACGTGTGTGTCACCGATGTTGGCAGTCCGCTGATAATGCAGTGAGAAGACATGACATGCGAACCCTGCCGTGCCCGTAGCAATGCCTGAAGCAATGCCAGATGCAGTGCCAGAAGCAATGCCGGATGCAATGCCGGAAGCAGTGCCGGATGCAATGCCGGAAGCAGTGCCGGAAGCAGTGCCGGAAGCTGTGCCGGAAGCTGTGCAAAATGTTCAGGAATTTCAAGTTTCAGAGTATACACGTGCTCCAAACACACCACGGCATTGTATATTTAACAACTGTCCAAACGCAACTCGCCATCGAATCCCAATAACAATTAAAACTCACATCTTTTGTGAATATAAGCTTTATATTCCAAATGGTGCAAGAGTGTGTACACAGCACTTAGAGAACAACGTTTGGGATGAGCTACCTCAAACATGTAATGTCACTCATGATTTTAATACAGAACAGTTTACTGACATTTGTGACATGTTAAGAATGGCCTTACAACGTGGACCTCGGCTAGACTTCAACACGAGAGGCGCTTTAACCAACGAAGAAATGCACTTTTGGACAGGACGCAAGTGCGAAGAGTTTGATAATATATTGGTACAAACACCTGCACTAAATGAAAGATGTAGAGAGCCGAGAACTGCATTAGGTATTTATCTAACAAAACTGCGTTCTGGGGAGCCAAATGAAAGACTTGCGACATTATTTAACATGTCACGACGAAAGCTCGAACGTTTATATTATATTGGTTATTGTGAGGGAGTGTCTCAGTAACAATTATGTCGGGCTGCATTTGGGAGTGGATCACATTGACAGACAACAATTATTGGAAAAAAATCTAACTATACCAAAAGCATTATTTGGAAATGAAAATAATGATAAGTTATTATTGATTGGTGATGGTACTTACATTTACATAAATAAAAGCTCGAACTTTTTATTCCAAAGATTATCCTACAGTTTACACAAGTTTCAGAATCTACTGAAACCTTTCCTACTTGTATGTACTGATGGATATATATTGGATGTAATGGGTCCATACGCTGCAACAAAAACAGATGCGCAAATAATGGGCGATATTATGAATGATGGACAACATCCATTACATTGGTTACTCCGAACAAACGATGCTTTTATATTAGATCGAGGTTTTAGGGACAGCTTGGACCTCATTGATGAATGTGGGTATGAATCCTATGTCCCACCAACAAAGAACCGCCAAGAGACACAGCTGACCACTGAACAATCCAACGAAGCTCGATCGGTAACGCTATGCCGGTGGGTTGTGGAAGTGGCAAATGGCCGGTTTAAACGTGATTTTAAGCTCTTGCGGCAAAAATATTTTAATAAGTCACTGCCCAATATGTTCACTGATTTTAAGATTGCCGCAGCTATCACGAATCACTTCCACCAACCCATCGTGGATAGCGTACACGCAGACGAATTCGTCCATATAATAAGGCAGAAAATAGATACCCCGAATCTTCTGCATATGTATGTAGAGAGAAAACGGCTTAACCACAGAAGAGTAGATTTTCAGAGGATGGAAGCGAGCCAGATTGAAAACTTCCCTTCAATGACGGAGGAGGATATAATTCTATTAGCGCTAGGTACATACCAACTCAAGCTGGCAAGATCTTACTGTGCCGAGCATTTATCAAATGGTCTATATATAATTGAAACGTACAGAGAGGGAGCACTTGATGATCTGCCAGACTATGGCATACACGAAGATGCCTGGCTTTTGCGTGGACGAATCCAGTCGCGACATGTCCGTGTAAAAACATATTTTTGTTATATATTAATCAGCAGTGCAAATAATATTGTCCAACAGTATTGCACATGTTTAACCGGGCGACGTACGATCGGCACTTGTGCACATATAGTGTCCATCGTATGGTACTTAGGCTATGCGAGGCATACGGGATTTACTGCTCCGGCATCTTTCCTCAATGCTGTTATAGTTGATACCGATATGTAATGTTTTAAATCTACTCACTTATTGATAAAATATATGTTTTGTATTTAAAGAATGCTTGTTTTCTTACTTCTTTTAATAATAGAATCCTAAATGTGTTATATTATGTTATTCTAGCTTTATTTTACTTATATAAGTAGTTTGTAATAAATTCTTCATCATTTATAAAACACAAGCTGTTCCCCGTGGTTTCACCCCTGCTGCTCGGCTCCTTTTAGTCGTAGCGTAGCGATGATATATAGCTTATAGCCTT
Organism: Melanchra persicariae; assembly: GCA_947386135.1. Taxonomy (NCBI): domain Eukaryota; kingdom Metazoa; phylum Arthropoda; class Insecta; order Lepidoptera; family Noctuidae; genus Melanchra; species Melanchra persicariae. Next base: position 4,177,960 of record OX376665.1, read on the forward strand.
CCTCAATAAATGGGCTATCTAACACTGAAAGAATTTTTTAAATCGGACTAGCAGTTCCTGAGATTAAAGCTTTATAATAATAAGTATAGATAGTGAGATTACTGCTTTCCAAACGTGAATAGGGACAGGCGCCATGGTAGACGTTTTTCTGCATCAAAATGTCTATTCAATGATATATTAATGAGGACTATTGGAGCGGGTACCACGTTCCATACATTTTTGACCATTGTCCTTTGGAAAACATAAAATTTCTTCGAATTAAATACTGAATTAATATAGTAAGGATCTACCAAAATTTACCTACGACGCGCGACGAGCCGGGCCGTGCACGGAACGGATAGCAGGCGCGTAGGTACTTATATGAATAATAGACTAGATTATGGGAGCACATTGCATCGTATTCTAGTTTTCTTAAAATAATAAGGATTATTTAAAATTAAAATAATTCCACTCGCCAATACCGCGCACGTCTTATTGTGTATATCTGTCACCGGGAAATGGCAGACTCCGTAAGATTGTAATAAATCTAGAATCTAGGAATACTTCGACGCCTGAGTGTATTTTATTTTTATATATTACTTATTTTTTGTATATAGTTAAGTTTGAAAATAGAATTGTTTTAATGAATAAATGTACTAGTAGTCTAGATTAGATTATATTTCACAATTTTATGGTGTTTGCCACTTTCCGGTGACATACATAATAGTTTGTGATTAAAATTAATACAACAAAATTATTTTATTTTAGGGTAATCACGGAGCGAACTTACTTCGCCATTTTTACACCCAACATCGACTGGAATATGAAAAAATTCAAAAAAGAAACTTATTTAATAAAAATAAAGAAAATGTAGAGCCAACAACTTCAAAAACAACTTTGTCTGTTGTTATTGAGAATTGCACAAATCTGGTAACTGTGCACGGTAGACCATTTTCTATTTTAGAAGATGAAGCTTTTAAGAACATAATTGCCTTGATTCCGGACTTAACAAAAAGAGATTGTTCAGGAATAAATAAGAAAAATATAAAAACTAATATCCAAGAGAAAGCGTATGAAGTGCGTAGAAAAATTCATGACGAGATAAAAGATAAACTCATTTCACTGAAAATTGATGTGGCATCAGTAAAGTCTCGAAGATTTCTTGGTGTGAACATTCAATACATCTTGGATGGTAAAATTATAATGAGAAACCTTCGTGTCCTTGAATTACATGGAACGAAATACAGCTGCGTTTCTGAAAGAATGTGTTATTTTAGTTTTAAGCCGCCACGGAATCGAATTAAAGCAATTGTACTCGCTAACATCGGATAACGGTGCTAACATGTTGAGCATGTCAAGACAATTAGATCAAGATCTTCAAGCATCATTCGACACTTAAGACACTTCTCATTCTGAATTGTCAGGTTCAGAAGAACATGCCGAGGAAGACGTAGAATTTGAGCAACTTATGCGAGATGTAGACATTCTTGATTTTGGTGAAGTTGGTGCCATGGAGCCTCCTAAAATGACTGCGGTGCGCTGTGCAGCACATACGTTACAACTATCCATAAAGCCGGATTTACATTACAAAACTAGTGGCATGAAAGTAGTTCCGTGACATTAATTTCACCAACAATTTCACGTGTAAACGTCAAGTTTCACAATGCATGCATCGATTTCACGACACTGAAACAGTTTCGTGTTGCGCGCGATTTTTGGATAAAACTAGTGTCATGCAACTAATGTCATCGTATAAACGCGATGCGAAACTAGTGTCGCGAAAGCGCCTGCGCTGAAAAGACGTGTGTTTATTAGTCGTGCTTGGTTTCTTGCTAGCCAGGCTCGAATCCACCAACATCTTTTCTTTCGAGACAACTTTTCTTAATTTTTTACTATAACATTTGTATGACAACATTTTGCAATGCAAAATAAAGCTTTGATGTTGGCGGAGCCATGAACACAGACATACTGTGGATTTCACGACACTATTATGTTTAATGAAACTAGTTTCACAGGTACTGAAAGTAGTGTTATGAAATTAATTTCATCATGCATGAAACTAGTTTCGTAATGTGAATCCGGCTTTAGAGATGCTTGCGTTGAACTCGAGCATCTTTTTGATCGATGTCGCAGAGTAGCTCGTGCACTTCGGTCGCCGAATAATGCACTACGACTAAGGGAAAATGAATTACCTCAAGCCATAATTGACTGTCCAACAAGGTGGGACTCTACTGCAGACATGATAGAAAGAATATTGAAGTTGAAAAGTTTTTTGAGTGAACAAGCAGACCCAATATTTCAAACATTAAACATGGATAACTCATGGGAAAAATTAGACGACTGTCTTAAGGCTCTTACGCCTTGCCGTGTTCTTTCAAAGGTCTTACAGAAAGAGCAATTAACTTTCGGGGACTTTTACCTATCCTGGATCAACTGTGTTTTGGAAATTGATAAATGAAACACAGCTTTTGCATTCTTTCTGACCCGATGCATGAAAGAGAGAGAAACTGCACTTATGAATAATGATTGTTTTAAAAGTGCAATTTATTTAGACCCCAGAGTCAATTTCATTTTAACGGATGAACAGCTAGAAAAGGCACGTGATCATTTAGTGCAAACTTACCAAAGAGCTGTACAATTATCTTCAAAGAGTAATGCAAATTCTACAACACCGGAAGAAAGTGAAGTCCCCGATGAAGAATTATCTTCTACCAGAAGTACCACAACCGAGCTCAATACTTTTTTACAAGCTCAGTTTAGACGACGACAGCAAAACATGTCAAATTTTAACAGTGAACATAATTTTAAGAGAATTTTGTAGTTAACTAGTCTCTTAAAGATGAAATAATCGATGATGTCCTTGTCATCCGAAATAATGCGTTGTATGATAAATAAAACATTCAGTTGCTAATTTAAGTTTAATAATAATATATTTTTTTTAATAATAATGATTAGGTTTCATGTCATGTATTAACATTCCAATAGTCTTGAGTGTCACTACGAATAAATTATTGCTAATAAAAAGAAAAAGATAATAAGAAAGAAAATAAGTAGGTATGGTTTTTAGATAATAAGTAGATTTATGCTAAGTAATTGGAATAATCACGACTTGCCACTTACATTAAAAATCACAAAATTATGTACCACGTCGGCAACTGCAAAACTGCGAGCGATGTCACAACGGCTCGGTAATTAAAAACCATACCTTTGAAAATACGATTTTTCGATAGTAGTAGCCCCATTATATTAAAAGCGAATAATTAGGTTAAAATAAATGTTAACAAATTTAATAGACCTAGGAACTCATTTCAGAAACGAGAATTTAAAAAAAAAAAATATTATTCCTACATTTCCATTGTCTCAAATGAGCACCTAGGTACTTTATTTCACAAAAGTTATTTTCCTAAATTAATGATTAATTTTGTTTCTATGTTCCTGTTTTAAAGAATCTACGTATTTTAATATATTAATATATGCTTCAGAACGCATACAAGGAGGCAAAAATTGTAGTTCTCCAATCAGTAAGTTACCAAAATAATAATTCCTTTTGTCAAGTTCTTTTTCAAACACACATAAGTTACATTTGTTACTATTTTCATCATCTTCTGTTTCAAAATCACTTCCATTTGTAGTTTGTTTGTTAACTTCAGTATCAGTTTTTAGAACTTGTGTGTTTTCATCTATCAGAGGTGTTCTTGTAAGTTTTGAAATCTTTGGATGTCTTAATTTTGTAGATCGTAACAATGATTGAGAATCTTCTTCGTCAAAATCTTCAATTTGTCTTTTCTGAGAGTCATCTGTAAAAAACTAGGTTGAAAATACTTGAAATAAAACAGAATGATTACTTTTTGCGTTATTTTTTCATTCATCATGACGAAATTTACAAACATACTCAAACCGCCGCCTTTTAATCTAACATATTCAAAAACCCTACACGTATTCAGTTATGCAGACACTCACACCTACACACACACACTTCCCACACATTTAGGTACAATATACACCTATTTAAATATTAACCCCCTACTAATAAACATTGTATAAGCTGCGTATAATTTAAACATTATATATAAACACATACACCCCACACGCATCTATATATGCAGACACACACACTTCCCACACATTTAGGTACAATAGATGCATGTCTTTAAGGGAGAAGTACATATATCTGTATGTTTTTTATGTTACTCACGTAAATCTTTATTCCCATCACTATAACACTGCTCCCTTTCTGGAAAAAGCGGTTGACTGTCGGGTAGACAAGTAAATGAGTCTGCAAGTATGTAAACAAAAATAAATTAGTAAAATAATATGACTAAAATACGGTACACCGTACCTGCCTATTTCTGCAGCGAAACAGTGATTCTTGTCTTGTATTGCTGCACGACAGTAGGTATAGTACCAAGGGTACGGTCGTCGGTAAAATTACAATCAAATAATACTTTCTGTCTTCATGTCTCAGGTCACAGTTGTGGCAAACGTGATATGTAATAGCATTTAGGCAACTGGCTAGGAGGTTTGTAAATGTAATGGGTACAAATAGTAGTTTATCATCAGGTGGGTCTTTTGGCATTTTAAAACCTATAAATATTGACAATCTCTGTATTGTAATAATGAAGTTACTTACCCATCTCATAAAATTTTTCTTTTTGTTTCCTTGCAAGTTGATTGCACAAATATAATTATTTGTGTAGATTTGTACGACCGACCGACCGTTTCCAATGTGTGTTTGTTTACGACTAAATCGCGCTTATACTTCTGGAGGCAGGCAACAAAAACCGTTCAAAACCGGTTAATTCCATAAAACCTATTTAAGAACTTTTGTAGCTTAAAACCGTTTAATTGGGGTTAAGGTTAGAACGAAACCGAAAGCATAAGTTCTCTATGTACTAAGGCGTTAACCGGTTCGAGAATTTTTCCGGTTTCCAAGCCTTGGTCAGCTTTGATTTTTTTACTGCCTCTTGAATTATCTTGCTGGCTCCTGATAGGCCAAAAAATTTCCGAGAAGAGTAATCTTGGAAATGAATTTCCGCTGCAATCTTTGCAGCATCATTATTTCCTATATTAAGGCTTTGCTATTTATATTTCTTTTAAAATACTAGTCCATGACTGGCCCAGACAGGTCATTAAAATCCCTGTGAGGTTTTGTCCGGCAATAATCCTCCTATCTCTCTTGACCGAAGGATCAGATAGTGTGGCCATTATTTTTAGGTTTATTGTAGGAGCATTTGGGAAATTTGAGGGAGTAGAGTATTTCTTAATGATTCCGTCTTTGGCCTCCATTCCCAGTTCATTGGACATGATTTTTGCCCCACGCAGGGCCAATTCTGGTCTAATAGGGTCACCAAATTCTGTTTCTTCTTCTCTTTCTTTTCCAAGGGCCACTAGAAACTCTTCTGGGAGTTGGTCATTTTCTGTAAAAAGATTTATTTGATTTAGAATCATGTGTTTCCCAAATGAAATGTCCCAAATGAAATGGATTTCATGACTTTTTATGTCAGCTTAAGCGCTATCACGGAGTGGACTCCGTGATAGCGCTTAAGCTGACATAAAAAGTGCCTTGGTTTATCTAGGAGCTTGTCTACCCGCTAGGTGATAGCGCTAGCTCTTTTGTATGTATTAAATAGGTACATAGTGTCTGTCTATCTGCAAGGTGATAGCTCTTTTGTAAATTTGAAACATAGTGCATGTCTATCTGCGAAGTTATAGCGCTAGCCGTTATTCAATGTGGTTTACATTACCATATTCATTAAATACATGATGGACGTTATTCAATGTGGTTTACATTACCATATTCATTAAACAGAAACACTTGGGTTATACCCAAGTGTTTGAAGATTCTATTCAGTGGATAAGTATTCCAAATAAATTACAACACACCTGTAGGAGTGTTTTCCATCGGTTCAGGTTATTCGATCAACGTCGGCGAGCAGAGCCGGAGTGGAGTTGTTTAAACTTCCTGAGAGCGTTGGCTAGTTGGAAACAGTTTTCGTACCTTTCTTTTTAATTTCCTGTTTAAAACCTTTCATATCGAACCTTACGTAAAACGAAACGGAACAATTTTTTTTTCATTTTAATTTTTTTTTTTTTTTTAATTCTTTATTAATTAGGGGTTTTTATCCACACGGATACGTCAACCCCATTGTACCTTTTACTTTTTAACACAACTGTATCTAATATACTACTATAATAAAATTATACTATATTTTTACACACTATGTACTACATACTATGAAATAGGAAAGGGAATTATTGCCTAGATTTCTGAACCAAGCCACAAATTATTTTTTTAGTCCTTTCTGATTTAGGGTATGCTAAGATATTTTGGATAAGTCCAACATCCCACATGTTTAGTTCAAACTCCCTAGCCAAAGATTCCCTTTCATCTTTGTTCTTAACACAATCCATCAACAAATGTTGCACATCTTCAATTTTATTGCATGTCTCACAATTAGGCGATGTAGCCTTTCGCATTAAGAAAGCAAACTTTGCTGATGGATAGTGGCCAGAACGAAGCCTTAACGCTAACTTAACATAACTCCTAGTTAAACTTTTATCATCAAACCAGGGCGCGCGAGGGGGTTCATCCTGAATTACTTTATACCAAATGCCTTTTTCTTTGGATATTTCATTGAAGTATTCTTTCCATTTGTCGAAGCAAACACTCTTAAACCTGGAGAAATATTCCCAGTAATCGGCCATATATGAGGTAACGTTGCCCATCTCAACGGCTAGTTTCGACAGTCGGTCAGCCTCCTCGTTGCCCCGTAACCCTATGTGCGCTGGAACCCATTGCAAGACAATCCTAGTGTCATCTTTATTGTAGCAATGAATTAGTTTAAGAATGTCATAGGCTATCGATGCACCTCTGCAACCAGAGGCGCATCGAGCCATATGTTGTAACGCACTCTTGCTATCTGTAAATATGACCACTTTGTTTAAATTTTGACTTAGTGCATAAGACATCGCTTGGTATATTGCAATGAGTTCCAGAGACATTATACATATATTTGCATTAATTTTAAACATAGCTTTATAACCTGTACTTTGGAAGAAAGCATGCCTGTCTGATTGGCGCATGACATCCCAGCATACAAAACCCGAATAGGAGGCCTGAGTTGAACGCATTTTCCATTTGTCACGCAACGGTACAAAATTTGGGAAGCAACCTCCCCTGCCATGCTCCCCTGCATCAACCACACCTTGTCCATACAGATTTCACACAAAAGCCATCCACCTGATCCTGTGGTATTGAAAAATTTCAAAAATGAGGTTCTTTCCTCTTCTTTCATGGACTCCAATGCAACTGCCAAGAAATTTAAGGGAAAACACATCCTTGTTGCCTGTCTGGAGGTTGTGATCAATAGTATTTCAGTTATTAGACCCATTAATGTTGAGAGTTCAAAGGACATTTTTATGTTCTTAGTTATTTCTATTATATCATCAATTGCAGGTATATGAGACATAGCCCTTTTCACTGCAGCTGCAAATTTGTTCCGATAAATGCCTTCCGTTCCTATCATACACAAGAAAGCAGTCATCGGCCCCAAGCCCTGAACAACTGATGATCTTCTTTCCGGCGGAAAGCTATTCCCTTCCAACAAGATATGGTGGGTCCCTGTTAAGCCACACTTCGACACTTGAAAAGCAGTGTGTGCACCATCTTTCCTGGTTATAGGCACTGTTCCATGTCCCAATCTTAACTCATCCATTCCAAGTTTGAATGCAGCGAACACGTCCAAACATGGCCCCATTGTCCCACACCAATTCTCTTCATCATCCACTTGAAAATTCCTATATTCCAATTTCTGCTCCTTCATCATGGCCAACCACATTTCATCTATTGTGCTCCCTGGCACAGAACAATCATTCCCCATGAAATGAATACTGCAATCAGTTGCTCCCACCTTCATTTGCATGTCGGCCGCTGCACCCCCGACCCTCTGCCCATTCATATTGCGAGCTGCGAAAATCACGCCGGTGATCTGGGATGCAAGAATCACTTCAAGGCGCAGATTCCTTTTCCCTGCCCTTCCCTCCTCCGAGTCAGAAGATGTAGTATGAGGAATCATTATGTTTGCCAAAGCATCCAAAATTCCTAAGTATGCCTTGTATAATGCAGTTAAACATCTCACTTTTTTATCACTATCTAAGGTCATCCGAGGTCTCTTAGGGTCTTGCACCTCTTGCTTAGTGTCTGGATCCACAACTATATCGCTCCTCTTTCTCCCAAGAGTTGAAGGTCCGGCACCGCTGTCAACTTCCATGGACATCCTACAGCTTCATTTTTATGACAAACTAACAGTTAAACAAAATAAGGATCTGTTGATACTGTTCATTTTAATTGTTTTTTTTTGTATAAGATTTGATTGCAATTTTTATATAATAAGTATAATAACTATTGACATTATTACATGGTAATGAGATAACATATACGTTGCCGGCGGCCATACAGGTAACTGCGAAACCAGTCAATCACCGTTGGAGATATGTTAAGCGAGCGAAGTATGCCAAGCAGGATATCGAAATCGACAGTATTGAATGCATTACTAAAATCTAGTAAGCAAAGAATCCGTAAGATTCTCGTTACATGCCTAGCCGTATGTCATCGGTAACGTTCACTAAGGCTGTAGCAGTGATATGGCCAGGGCGAAATCCGGATTGAAAAGGATTCAGCAGACTATTATTACAAAGAAAAGCACTAAGCTAACAGCTAAGATTGTGGACAAGGCGTTCAAGGACTTTCGAGAGGAAAGGCAAATGGAAATAGGACGGTATTCGGAAAAAGTATGATTTGCTTTTTTTGGCAAGAGAGTTGTAGAGAGTTAGAATGTTGGCTAAATGTCCGGACCAAAGGTTTGGTAATATAAAGGAGCAAGGGAGCACACGCGATGACCGCTAATCGTGTACTGAATGCTGGACTAATATCAATTAGTGAAATGAGGTAAAAATGCACGAATAAGCATTAGTGCATTATGTATGGTTTCACCGTACAGGAGTGATTTTGGCCTCTTTCCAAGTTGATGGATAGACCCCATAGGATATTGAGTAGTTTAGGATATAGCAAAGGATAAGAAGGATTTCGTCGAGGACAGGGAGTATCATTTTTCGACTGGCACAATCACTGCCAACTGCGTTAGAAGTGATAAAGAGCATAGACTAAAAATAAATGGGGTATGATCCGGAGCTGGAAGGTTTGAAAGATAATTTAATGTAGTTGCTTTCAAGGTCCCATTACATGGGGACGAAGACCAGAAGTGTTGATTCAATAGATCAATATCTAGGTCTTTAGGTATTGATTCTTGGCAAGATTTCCCAACTCCTATGGATTTAAGAAATTTCCAGACTTTAGCTGGGCCTCCATTTTCAATTGAGATGTGGATATGGCGTCGTTGGGCGTCTCTACACACCTTATTGCAGCGATTTCGAGCAACCAAAAGTTTCTCCCAGTTCGACGACGAAGGACGACATTTAAATTTTGTTTTGGAAACAGCTTTCTTATGGATTAATTCTTTGATGTTGCCTGTTAGCCATGGTGCCGGAAGATGTTTAATCTTTATTGCACGTATGGGAGCGTGAACATCATGCAGCTACACAAGGCTGTCCGTTAACAGGTTCACTTTTTCGTCAATTGACTCAACGTTGACCAGGGGTGTCCAGTCAATGCTGCTGACATCCCTTCGGAGATCATCTATATTCATTCCACTAAAATTGCGCTGCAGGAGAATTTTAGGTTTTGCCGAATTTTGTATGAGAGGAAAATGAGATCATGATAGCAAAACATGTCAGCTGAACATTGACCATGCTTGCCGACATGTTTTACGACAGCGAAGGATTACAATTCGGAAAATGATGTGTGGCAGGCACTTAAGGGAAGTATGGATAAATTCAAAGATTGAAGAACTGATTGAAGAGAAGAGGAGCGGGAATTGTTCTTCAATATGCAAGTATTGAAGTCCCCCATAATTACTGTATGACTGTAAGAGTGCATCAGGTTTTCTAGGATGTTTTCAAAACAGGAGAAAAAATTAATTCGAGACGAAGACGTGTAATAAACTCCTAGAAGGATTTTTGTAAGGTTCAGGGTAACTTCCAAAAAGAGATGCTCGCCCTCGTTTGACGGGGGAGGGAGGTTGTGCTGACATATCAATAATTGAAAAAGGAATGTGCGGGCGAAGGTATATAGCAACACCACCTCCACCGCCACGCGCGCGGTCATTTCTTATTAGTTGAAAACCCGGTAAGGAATAAATAAAATGTTGATGGAAGACATGGTTTTAGTCAAGACTCTGAGACAAGGATAGCATGGATGTTCTTACAGTCGAGAGACGCTAGCATGTCAGAGTAGTGTGCCGGAATACTTTGGGCATTTATATGGACTACATTAAAGTTCTTCGAAACATCGGAAAATTGGGATTCAAGCGAGTCAGCAAGAGACAGAATGCTAATAAAACTGTCATCACTACTTACAGAAGAAAAGCTTTCGGTGACACTGCCGTCATTACTGGCTGACATCGAAAATATCAATAAATAAATAAATAAAAATATATATCTAAAAAATAAAATACACAATGAAAACTAAAAATTATGTCAATAAAATAAAATGAAAATAAAAATAAAAAGCGGCAATTTTTATCCACCCGCCAGTTGTGTGTTAACATAAAATAAGCTTTACAACAACACAAATAAGCAACAAGCACAATAATCTCATCGTCCGAGTAAGCAGCAATATACTATAAAACGTATAAAAGAGGTAAGGCGAAGAATTAAAGAATAGGAAATAACAAATTACCCAAGCAATAAAACTCATAATATACTGGGTACACTGTTAACCTGTTTCTGAACGTAGAGCGCTCGCTCTATTCTCATGACAAGAAAAGAGAAATGTAAAGTTGACAGCTGCCAGTGAAAAATAAATAAACATTGTGAAAAAGCGAACTAAATTACGGGTTACGAACTAAATTACGGGTTATCTAGCATATTTAAGAAAAAGAAAAAGGTATAGGGTAGAAGAAGTCAGTATACATTATTAGAGAGGGGTACTTACAACAAGTGAATTGAAACCGCTACCCGGATCCCTTCCTTCCACTCGACACCACCAAAACAACACCATCCGTGGTGTCGTATGGAATCTCTAGTCCATACGACACCACCCTAGTGATGTCCAGAAACGCGTGTTTTTGACTAACAGCTCCCAGTTCATTAAAGTAAATAAATAAATATCGGACAACATCACATACATTGATCCGACCCCAAAGTTATTATTTCAAGTTATCTATAGTTAAACGATAATTAATAAAACAGAGTTTATGAAATATTATTTTTTTATTTCAGTGAAGTAAGTAGTTATGTAGGTATTAAAGAACGGACCGGAAAACTAGTATTGCAGCGTGTCCACAATTGTTGTTACGTGCTTGTAATAGGCCTTAATGATTTTTTCCTTTAATGTGTCTTTTCCGGGAAAAAAACATTCAGCCAACACGGCTGCCCCATTTCAAAACCTAGTAAGGACTTGAAACTAAATTTTACAGGAGAGCGCATAAACGTAAAATAGGTCAGCCTATGAAAAGTATTTATGATAGGTAAAAAACATGATATTGGTTGTAAAAAATGATAAATGATGAACACATAGTACTACAAAATAAAATATACATGTGTATATTACATATTTTAAAACCCTTACTAACTTTGATAATTGACACGACATAGTTAGGTTCATGTAGCAATTAGTTTCATAACATAGTAAGAGCACTTGCTAGGTTTTGTAATGGTTTATGGGACATGGAACTTAGCATATTTCATTGACTTAATTCTAGTAACTGTAGGGTATATAAATAAAATAATGAGTTATTGAATGAATTCGTTTATTAATTAAAAAAAAGAAACAAAATAAATGTTACGGTAATGTCTGTATCAGCTGAATAGCTCTAGTCAGCTGGAGATATTTGCCCATCATTGGTCAAATCGACTGACGAGTCATTAATAGGTAAATTGTGCCAAAATGCCTTTCTTGATTCTGGCATCAGGGGTACTAATTTATTAATAATTTCTTCTTTTTTATTCTGTTTAACGCCCCTTGGATTGGCAATTGTCTTAGGGAGAGTATGACAATCAAATTTTTTAATTAAAAAGTCTAATTCCTGGAGAGGTTCATCAAATCTAAAAAAAAAAAAACAAAATTTAAATTCAAGTCAAAATAAAAAACAAACGTAATTTCAAAAATTAAGTTCAAATAAATAAGTTAAATGTACTTTGTTTTATAAAAAAGATTTCTTGAACCAGCGTTAAATTGCAGTTGTACAAGAGAGTTTATATTAAAATCTTTAAGCGGGTCATTATGACGTGCCGCTCTCTTTTTTTTTGGCCATTCATATCTAGAAGTAACTTCTACAACTTTTATGTTTTTCCTTGACTGCATCACAATATCTTTAAAATCTTGATAATCGTAAACATTTTTTTGTCTCTTCATTTTCAATTCTATATTGCCGTGAACGGCATCCGCGGACATGTGAGTATGTCCTTTTGTCAGGTAGCTAATCGTTACCGATTTAAGATCATTCGAGGAGTTGTTAACTATCATAATCATTGCTGTGTAAAGGGTCCAATTTTTATTTTGGGCTGTACAATTATCAGCCCATATATACAAGTGCTCCAAATCCCTATTAGCCTGTAAGAAAGCATATATGGCATTCACAATATCACTCGCCTCTCGTCCAGCTTGAGCTTCATGCCAAAGGACACATGTGGCAAAATCGCTTGACTTCTTTTCAATTGGAGCAAATGTTAAATTAAAAGTGACCAAACGACTCATGAAAAACGCATCTTTAATGTCAGGCATATCTGGTAAAATAATCACTTTCTGCAAATCCATTGATATATATTTAACTTTGTTTGAATTTTTATTTGTTCCATCTAATCTGTAACTTTTTAAAGCAGAGTCAACTTTAGACTTATGATTTTCATATTTCGTTCTAATTTCTTCAGGCATCAAGTTAACATCACTGTACTTCTTCAGTTCTTCTTCATGAATCGAGCAATCTACACATTTATCGCCTTTAGGCATGTGAAATGATATTTTCATTTCTTTTATTTTTTGCCTGTATAATTCAATCCCACATTTAAAATTTGGATTTTTTTGTTTAAAATCTTTATACATTTGCTGTAATGTTAAATGTCTAGGCAGATATTTAGTAAATGGCGCATTGTGACGGCGATAGTGACTGATAGTAGGCTGAAAAGTCATGATATGTTCGGTTATTAAACTTGCATTAATTTTTCTCCGATTGCCACCCCTATTTTCTTTGAAAACAGATGCATTCAATAGTCCTTTTTTTATAGCTCTACTTAGCTCTGTTACCACGGCATCAGTTTTATATCCAAGAGTTGCCAAAAAAAAGTTGCGACAAACTGAAATCAACTCGTTGTCTTTATTTGGCAAGTAAAAATAACGACTTTCGTTTTTAAAAAAAGTTTCATTAGAATGTGAGATTTGAATTTTACGTCGCTTTATTGAACAAATATTTATACATTTATTTAGAAAACTACGCCTTGATACATAATTTTGATCCCAATATTTATCCCAAATCTCTTTTCGCCATTCAAGTGAAAACGTGGCACATTGCCTCTTGCATTTGCCATCACAACTGTTTACTATCATCGGATACTTAATTTTATTTTTATTTTGTTTTAAAACATTTGGTATAGAGGCATCTATAGATTGCGGGGCGGCATTTTGTGGTGCAGTGGTGTTCGATATATTATTATATTCATTATAAGTAAATACTGGACCGGGATATGCAGCTACAAAATGTATTTCAGGTTGTGTATTTTGCTGTTCAATACCCAATACATAGTCCCGAAATGTAAAATCAGTATCTAATTCAGACGAAGTATCTTTGACAGATTCAGGCAACTCAAAGTTAGGATCTTCAACTGAGTCGTCCAAATCGCTGGCTGTAATTAATTCTTCAAGACTAATGACGCCTAAGGACGTGTTAGTTGTTAAAGCAGTATTATTGTGCGATGAGGAAGTAGATGGTTCATTAAGTTCAATTGAGTAGTTATTAGCAGGCAAACTGAAGCAAAGAAAAGAAAAAAATGCAACAAAAACAAACCGCAAGCTTGTCAAGTTATAGTATTATTTTGAAGTAAATATATAAATAATATAAATATAAATAATTCCCTTTTACCACGGTAATAATATATAACAGTATTTAATTGTGACTCGGGCCGATCCTTGAAATAACTACCTACAGCCTGCACGCGCGGTACGTAAAATATACGCCCGCATAAAGTATTTTAACTTCATCTACCTACTTGAGTTTCTTTGATTGTAAATATTATATTTTTAATAAAAAAATATGAAATTCGTTGTGAATGAAATAGGAAGTAGGTATTCAATAAAAATACTGATACTGTAGAATACTGTTAGATATTATTACCGTGCTTTTGGCGCCAAAACCAACAAACTACAAAACCAGCCACACATATCAAACCCAAACAAAACAATAACCACGCACAGAGATTAAAATATGAATGTTAGCATCATAACATTATATGAATGTTTTAAAGCCAAAAGAAATAATATACTAATAATAGGTATAATAAACTTACCACTTCTCTGTCTCTAAATCACAATCTAAATCGTTAGTTCTGTTATTGGCAGCAGCCACAATCTTTTTCGAACGGTAAAATTGCATTTGGCGGTTCATTTTATGAAGTAGATACAAACAAATTACTGAAACACAGTTACTTCGTTCGCGCGTCGACGACGATTGAAGCGAGACCGCAAGGTGCCGGCGAGTTGTGACTTGCTGCAAACCCCCCGCCCATCCCCACTCTGCGTTCGTATATTCGGCCTTGATTTCCAAAACCTAGTAAGGTGCATCGCCCATTTTAAAACCTAGCAAGTCCAGAGAGTTACTAGGTTTTGAATTGGTTAAAATGACTTACTAGGTTTTAAAGTGGTCACGAGGGAGTGAATGGTACACTTACTAGGTTTCGATGTTTAAATATTTCTGTTTTTGTGTGATTTTAAACAGCTGGTGTTTTTGTATTTGGTAGGGACTTACTAGGTTAGCTAGATTACGCAATAAAACAATTTTTGTAAAAAGTGTCCCTTACTAGGTTTTGAAATGGGACAGCCGAACAATTTTGCTGTATTTAATACAATCTGAGCATCACTCAATTGGTCCGTTTGGGTACAATTATCCTTCATATTTTGTTCCGTTTGCGTTTTCACGGACATATAAATGTCTGGTGTGACGTCGTCATCTCTACACTCTACAACATACTCTTGAGTAGGAGCATTTCAAACACATCATCGGGCGAGAGTTGGTATTTAGGTTGAAAACTCAAAATTGATTGACTCTCCATACTTTCTAAATTATGTTATTAAGTATTTATATATTTCTAAATAGAATAGTAATAGCACAGTGAACAAAACAGAAAACAACTGAATTCAGAAACGCCACAGTGACATACTTATATTCTTTAAGAGGGTGCCGACCAAACGTCGACCGCGCAGTGGCGCCCTCATCGTTTGTTTGGTTATTTCTTTTATGTTAGAATGAAAATGCAGAAAATATGCCATTTAAGTTGTGCTCCATAAGATTATACGTTAATATTATTATAAACGGTAGTTTTAAATTGTTCAGTTTTATTATAATCACTAAAACGGATAAAAGTGGCCACTATTTTCCGTTTTAGTGATTATAATAAAACTGAACAATTTAAAACTACCGCTTATAATAATATTAACGTATAATCTTGTGGAGCACAACTTAAATGGCATATTTTCTGCATTTTCATTCTAAATTAAAAGAAATAACCAAACAAACGATGAGGGCGCCACTGCGCGGTCGACGTTTGGTCGGCGCCCTCTTAATGTCATGTGCTAGCATTATGGAAACATTAAAAAAGTTTCTACTCCGATTTACCCGATGATGTAATACTCTGTTTAAAAAAACCTCTATCTGAGTTCATCTAAAGCCTTGGAAACAGTGATATCACCATTGATTAACACGTCAAACGCCATGGGGGTCACCGGTGACCTCACCCTTCCTCTATCATAGCGCCATGGGGGTCACCGGTGACCTCAACGTATAGTCATATTCAAACTACTTTTTCTCGCCGCCGGCCATACTGACTGTTACTTTATTCGTACTCCGTGACCGGCACGGCGCTGTAGAACTATACTGCGCAGTGGGACAAACATACCTTGTAAGGAATTGAAAAAATTTAAAGATAGCGAAAAAAGTAACCAAAATAAAAATTCAGGATATATAATTCAAATCAGTCTTTATTATTTAAACGAAAATTAGCAGTCTTTATTTTTTAACGAAACACAAACTATACAATCAGTTTTACTGAAAAATAAAATAAATAAAATAAAGTTCTCATTAGTGACCATAATTACAAACAACCATTAGAAATATAAATAATTAGCCATAATATTTGACAAAACATGCTGTAAAAGATGAGATAAGAAACCTTTTATAGCATCAACATATTAGCGATGGACATAATTGAAACATTTTAGACAAAAGTGAGGCTCCCCCTTACATTGCACACAGTACGTACTCACTTTCTTAGCTACTTTACGACCAAATTCCTGTACTGAATCTTTATAACATTGCACGCAAAAACGACGCGTGTCTCTTACTTTTCCTTCCTTTAATTTTAGAACATGCTTGAGTCTTTTAGGTCTTTCATTGATAATTATTTCTTGGGAATCTGCTGGCCGAGTCAAATAATCTATGAGAGCCCTCCTAAAGTCAACAATTGAAGATTTGCTCTGCTTATTTTCATTGTACATGACCCAAGCATTTACAACTGCCGTATTTAGAAGTAGTTCTATTGCCAGTTTTCTATACCATTTTACGGTTTTCCGCAATGGCGAAGAATAGGCACCCATCTGGTCACTCATGTCTACAGACCCTTTCGATTTATTATAATCCAAAATAACTTTTGGTTTACGAATCTGTTTGCTTTTTTTCACCACCACAGCAATTTTGTCGGAATGCTTTGTCGACAGCATAAGCACGTCCCTCTTATCTTTCCATTTAAGCACTGTTACTCCATCTTCATTCTCCATAGCCATTGTTTCACCTTTTTGCAGTTTCGAATCAACAACAGCCTTAGGCAATCCTCTTCTGTTTTTTCGCAATGTGCCAATTAAATGGGTTTGCTTCTCCAATAACCGATAAGCCAGTTCCAAGCTAGTGTACCAATTATCAGTTGCTAGCGTGTGACCTCTGTCAAATATATTTTCACATAGCGCCATCACCACATTTGTTGGCGTAGTATTTATTGCGTCAATGTTTTTCCCACTATACAAATTAAGTTTGCAAGTATATCCGGGAACAGTACATAACTTAAATAGCTTCATGCCATACTTGTGTCGCTTACTTTTATTGTATTGCCTGAATATTATTCGACCTCTGAAAGGTACTTGGCTTTCATCCACACAAACATCTTCTTTAGGCGAATAATATTTCTGGAAAGTAGCATTGAGAGCATCGATTAAAGGTCTTATTTTGGCAATACGATCGTTTCTGTCGGCAGATAAATTGTCGCTAAAGTGTAGGTATTGCAGTAGTAACTCGAAGCGGTTCCTACTCATAACGGTGGCTGGAAAAGTTTGTCCAAGTATCTTGTCTTTGCTCCAATAATAAGCTAATTTCGGCAGCTTTACTACGCCCATAAACAAGACCAGCCCAAGAAACTGTTTTATTTCTGTCTTGTTTGTTGGCTTCCATGAATGAGACCTTGATCCAGGCTTTGTTTGCCTGGCTGTGATGTTTTGACTTGCGAACAAATTTGTCTGCTCAGCAATCATTTCAAGAATTTCTTCAGGCACCAATAGATCATAATACTGGTCAGGGCCAGCTTCTTTCAGCAAATTAGAATATGGTGGTTTCATACCCTCAAACTCGGTGAAAGGAATCACTGATGGCTGTCGTCTTTTTGGCCTCGACCATTTTGAGGAAATACGGTCATTTTGTGATATATTGGCGGCAACAAAATTTTCAGCCGGCTCACTGTCACTATCACTCGCGATAACCAAACGTCTTTTCTTTTTCGGTAATTGCATGGGTTCACTATCCGATTCTAGGAGAGAGTCATTGTTTATAGAAGCGTTCGAAAAAGAAATTTCTAACGCGTTGATTTGCTTCCATTCATCCTGCGTAAATTCGAAGTCCTCCATAGCTAAATCCATATCTATAGGCTCGCACATTAACTATTCAATAAGAAAATGATGACCGCTAAGATAGTAGGAACGTAATTGAACTAGTAACACACGTTCTTTCACCGTAAGCGCGAGCGCACTACTGGTGTAGCGGGGGGCCGCACTATGGGACCAAACCGTATTTTCCATCTCGAAAATGGTTTTCGCGAAAGTCGTATATTCATAGATTTTTTTAGGGTTTAATACTCTTAAAGGATGGAACTTACGAATAAATCTCAAAAAAAAAAAAAAACTTAGTTTTACGTTTATAAACTGAACCTCAAACATTGGGTATAAATATTTTCGTGCCAATTAAATTAGCGTTAAGGAAGTTCAACACAAAATTATTCGGAAGTTTTCCAAGGAAGTATGTTAGTGTTATACATCATAAGAAAGCTTAGAATGTACACTTTCCAACCACGTTCGGTTTTTGTACAAAAATATTTTCGTTTTATTTTATTTTATTTTTTTTAGTGAAGTAAATAAAATTTCGTTTTTGTTTATTTCAATTGGAGTTTTCATTGTTGCCGAAAGCTGCCGGTGTCAAGTTAATCACTCTAGTAGATACCTTACCTATTCAGTAATATGAGGATTGAATAAAAACTTGCGCGTTTTTTGCGCAAGGGTGATTTAGAAGCAATAATGTCAATCAGGGGAAAATAAAAAAATCTCCGAAAATTACGTTCTTCTTTTTTATTATGAAATATTATATTTAATTGTTATATTTTGATATCTATCTTGTTTTTTTTTATTTATGTTATAGAAGCATATATTTACAAATTAATAGACTACTATTATATTTGAAAGAATCTTCCCATGGCACTTTTGTTTTCGGTGGTCACCTTAACCACAAGTATGATAAACTATATTGCTACGGAAGTTCTATTTATCTATTGTGGTAATTATTTACAATCAGTACTGATTACACTATTTCGATGAGAACTGTCATAATCAATTGTCCCATGGTTTTTGCACAAGGCACTAAATTGTTGGTCTTTTATATACCCGTGTTTTCAGCATACTATTCATTCGTGTTCATATACTTTTTTCAACATAGTTCTTTTTAACAGACAAAAACATTATATTATCTAACAATGAGTGAATTCGTTTGTGTTCGACGCGATCTTTGTGATCAAATAATAAGAGGGAAAAGTACTTCAGACCTCAGACAATATTTGTTGGACAACTTTCAATTATCGGAAACTGACGTTAATACTGTAATAGAGAATATTCAAAAAAACCTAACATCAAGTTGCAACGAGAAATGGACCAAAGCTCAAAGGAAGCCAGACAGGTTCGAGAGCCTATACTCAAATTGGTTGAATGGTGAGTTTAAAGTATCATTGAATTCTTGCAGTACCTCAACATCTGAAAATTCTGGCTCGAATACTGGCGGTGATCGTGGTAGACCAACAAAACCATATGACGAGTGTTCGGAAAGCACAAAGAAACGAAAAAATATGGAACTGGTCCAGGAGTATGGAATGGGACATGTCCGGAACGCTTATGTGCAAGGTTTACGATCCATGGGTGAAAATGACGAAGCGTCGATTGTGACTATTATCAGAAATAAGGAAAAAGAAGAGAAAAAAGTAATTCTACAAAACATACTAAATCCAGATAATGCACTTTCCTTTACAAACGAGGAGGCATTGAGTATGTGCATTGAAACTGACCTAACCAAAGCCCAATATGCGTACCTAAGAAAAAGGCTCATTGATAAGAATTTAAGCTCTGTATTGCCTTCGTATCAAATACTAAGTGAAGCAAAAAAGGCTTGCTATCCGCCCGCATCCAGCATAACGGTGACAAATATGAGTGCAAAAATCAATCTGCAAGATCTCTTAGACCATACAGTCTGCCGTATTATAAAGATAAAGTCAGGATCGATAAATTACAATCGTCTCAAGCTGTTCACTAAATGGGGATGTGATGGATCCTCCGGGCAAAGTGAGTATAAACAAACTCTACCGGAAGAAAACGAACAAATATCGGATGCTTATTTGTTTATTGTGTCCCTTGTACCACTGCGACTAGTAGACGAAGAAACTTCTGCAGTTATATGGCAGAATCCTACTTGCTCATCTGTTAGATATTGCAGACCAATTTCATTAGAATTTGCAAAAGAAACACCTGAAAAAACTACAGCAGTTGTCAGTGAAATTGAAGCCAAAATTAATCAATTGATTCCAACTCTTGTGTCAATAGACAACAAAGTCATCGAAGTTAAACATCAACTGTTTATGACAATGATTGATGGGAAAGTTGCTCAAGTGTTAACAAACACATCAGCCAGTGCTACCTGCACTGTTTGCGGAGCAACTCCCAGACAAATGAATGATCTTTTAAAAGTTACAACGAGAGTTGAGAATGAAAATGCGTTTAAATACGGATTGTCGACACTACACGCATGGATAAGATTTATGGAAATGATCCTCCATATTTCTTACAATTTAGGTTTTGAGAAATGGTCTGCAACAACTCCAGAAAACAAGCAACTTAAAGAAGACAAGAAAAAATATGTCCAAAAACGTTTCCGAGAAGTGCTTGGTTTGCACATTGATAAACCACGTCAAGGTTCCGGTAACAGCAATGACGGAAATACGGCAAGGAGATTTTTCCAAAATTACCAATGTTCTGCAGAGATAACCGGAATTGATGAAGAATTGATTAAGAGATTATATGTAATTCTTCAAACTATGTCATCGGGATACCCTATAAACGCAGAAAAATTCGGCCAGTATACATTGATTACCGCGCAATTATATGTAAGCAAATATAACTGGTACTACATGCCATCTTCGGTCCATAAAGTACTTATACATGGTGCTAAAATAATAGAGCATTATGCAGTTTTGCCTATAGGACAATTATCCGAAGATGCCCAGGAAGCCCGAAATAAAGATTACAAGAAATATAGGTTACATCACGCTAGGAAGTGTTCCAGATCAGCAACAAACGAAGACGTTCTGCATATTTTATTATATACATCTGATCCTTATATATCTAGCTTGAATAAACCAAGTTTTCTAATATCCAAAGAATTGTTTGACGAAGTTAAAGAATTGTTAGAAATAAAAGGTGATGAATAGTATAAGCGCTAAAATTTTTAATTTTTTTATCATGTAATGTTTGTTTAATAATAATAATTAAGTTTTAAACTTATTTTAAGCAAAAGTGTAACTTTTACTGCTATTTTAATGTTACTGTATAATTTTTTGCATGAAATTTCGTATAACTGTAACTTTGTAATTTTTTTACTAAAAATATATAATTTTTAAAATGTTGATGTTTAATTTCTTTTATTGCCTAGATATTCAGAAATACGCAAAAAAAAATTCAAGGAGAAAAATCACAAAACAACAGAGTTATCGATTTTTGAGATGGAAAACACCGATTGGTCCCATAGTGGGCCGGCGGGGTGGGCGGCGCGGCGCCTGGTACCGGAAAATTTATTTTCTGTATTTGTGCGCCATGGGGTGCACCGGTGACCTCAGCTATGTATTTGACTGTAACTATGTAACCCATGTACAGAATTGAATAAAACTTATTTTCTATACGTATCGTAACATAATAAACAAATTACGACCAAAAGTATTTTTACGATTTTTAATTTTTTCTATCGGCGTTTTACGTGTTGCATTTGAACATCAAGTATAAAGTCATCATCCACATTGTATTTACTCTTCCTTTTTTGTTCTAAAGCTTCCATACCTAAGTATTTATTCATTTTATTCATGGTTCTGGTCAAAGTAACTGTTGTCTTGTTTATTCCCTTTATTAGTTTCGAATGAAAACCTTCGGATACATTATCGGTACGATGTCTTTCACCATATACGCTAAAAAGATCTGGGGAGTGAATTTTTAACCAATAATTTTCGATGTAACGTATAAATCTGGTCATGTTTATATTATTAATTCTATACATTTGGGTTTTGATATACTCCCATCCTTCTGAAGTACATTGTGGTGGCAAGAGCGGTAAGGCCGCTGTTAGAAAGACAATTCATTTTTCCGGTTTGGTTTCATTATTTTTAAACTCTTTGGCATTTTTACTAATATTTTTGCACCAGTGATAATAGCAGCCTTTTATTATTACATTTGGATATTCTTCTTTTATAGCGTTAATTGCTGCGGACTCATAGTCACAATGTACTTTATAAGGTTTAAATTCTGGTAATTGTGATTGAATCATGTGGAATAATAACTCATAGCTTTTCTGTGTTCGATTAGTCATAAATGCACTGATAAGTGGTACCACTTTTGTTTCTTCAAAAGTGCTGCCTATGTTACCAAGAATATTGTAAATTTGTTGGAAGGGAGTCGGGCAGACTGCAAAAGTTCCATCAACGAAATACTCAGTGATTTTACAAATCATTACACGACAACGTTTGGGACAAAACACCAATATGCGAGTACCATCATAATAGTAATCCGCTAATATAGACTCGCGAAATCTTACCGGTACAGTGACCTCATTTATAGATTTAAAAATTGTAGCGGGAACACCAAGTTCTTCATTTCTTGCATCATAAAGCAATTGTTTAATACTTTTAAACTTTGGAATTGCATTCAGTAAATCATGACCTTTTTCTTTCAATGTAAACACATTATCTTCATATAAGGTTGGTATTGGTTGGTCAGATGTAATTACCTTATTTCGTAATGCGTTTGTTACCAGCGGTCATTTGCAAAGGCGTCTCTTCCGCAAGTGTGATCTATGGTCTTTGTAATTATGTCATTCTAAAAAGTAATATTAAAATTTATTCTAGTAAAATAAGTAAAGGCTATGGAATACTCGAAAAAATGACAAATGAAAAGGATACCTACCATTATAGGAAGGGTACAGGTGCAAAACAAGGAATGTCCCTAAAATTCAAAAAGTTTATTTTTGATGGCAATATTTTCGATTTCCCGCGTATTTTTATTTGGCATTACACAAAAAGCGTAAAAACAAGTATAGTCATATGTATTACCTATGTCTCAAAACTGCATACAGGAACAAAACGGGGAAAGTCCATGGTGTAACGGAACGTAACAAGGAATGTCCAAGCTGTCAAAATACTTATGTCAACTTTGAGGTTATGTCTAGCTTGGTGTAGTATTTATTTGGGAGCGCTTGTGTTTGATTTCGAAGAAATAGTGGTTTTTTGGTCTATCGTTAGAAAAATGAGTGATAGTGACGAAGAAAATAATAACAGCTTTGTGCATAATACAAAGAAACGAAAGAAAACAGGAAGAATGCGGGAAGTAATGAAAAAAATGAGAGTTGCTACGCACGAGCCGGGAGATGATTGTAGGTGTAAAAGATTAAAATTTTTTGATAGAATATTATTAGAGCAACGTGTAAAATTACTTAAAGACAGCATGAAGAGCGCAGATGATCAAAATTTATACTTATGTGGCTTGATGAATGTGTGTTCAATAAAAAGAAGGCGAAGTAGAAAGACAGATGAAATGGATGCTAATTTCCATCAAACCGATTTCACTTACAAAGTGAGGGTCATAGAAAATGATGACACAAAGGAAGTACCTGTTTGTTATAAGGCATTTTTATCCATATTTGGGATTACTAAAGGAAAACTTGAACATCTTCAAAAGTCATTGAAAATTACAGGTACTGCACCAAGTGACAAAAGAGGCAAGTCGAGTTCAAACAAGAGATTAGACAGTAACATTAAAGATCTGATGTGTAATCATATAAAATCCTTTAAAGGAAGGTTAAGTCACTATAGCTTAAATGATTCAAAAAAAGAATATCTGCCCGAAGATCTAAACATAAAGAAAATGTACAAGTTGTACTTAGATGCAAATGAGTCACAACATCATGTATCTTATGAAACTTACAGAACCGTTTTCAACACAGAGTTTAATATATCATTTGGCTATCCAAGGACTGACACATGTAGTGCTTGTGATGAGTTTACAGTAAAAGCAAAGGCATTAAGGGCTGAAGAAAATACTGTTGAACTTAATCGGTTAACCATTCTTAACAATTTACATAAACATAAGGCTCAAAAATTTTATGATCGCAAGAAGCATGCAAGAATGAAGAGCAAAAGAGATGTGGAATTTCAAGCAATAGCCATGGACTATCAGAAGAATGTCTCCCTGCCAAACATTACCACAAACGATGTGTATTACAAGCGTCAGTTATCAATGTACTCTTTTAACATCCATGCATTGGGGGATGCAAGCTCCTACTTTTATACCTATCCTGAAACCTGTGGACGCAAGGGATCAGATGAAGTGGTGTCGTTTCTCTTTCATTATTTAACTAACCACCTGGATAGTCGTATTAAGCATTTGGAAATATTTTGTGATTCAGCAGGTGGACAGAATAAGAACTACACAGTAATAAGATTCATTCATTTTGTTGTCCATAAAATGAAACTTTTGGATTCTATTAAAATTACTTATCCAATCCGAGGACATTCATACTTAGAATGCGACAAAAATATGGGCCTTATCAACCTCAAAACCCACATGGAAGTTCCATACCAGTGGTATGATTTGCTGAAAGTTAGTCGCCAAAGACCCAAACCCTTTGAAGTGATTGAAGTAGGAATAGGAGAAAAAATTAGAAAATTTTCAGAATTTTTTCAAAATCAATATCTGAAAAAATGCTCATTTCCTGTGCAGTCTCAAAGGGAAATAATGTGTGTAAGAGAACACCCTAGAGTTGTTTTACACAGAAGTAATTATAATGGATTATGGGAGAAATCACCCATAGTGGCAAAAAAGAGAACTGGATCAGACACATCTGAATTTGAATTGCCAGAATTTTCTTATCCATTTTTTTTACCCATTAGTGCAGAAAAGTATAAGGATTTAATGGATTTAAAAAAATTTTGTTCAGAGGGGGCTCAATCCTATTTTGAAAGCATTCCTCATATTTAATTAGGAAAAAAATATTAAGTTGGACATTCCTTGTATGGGACACAGTGGACATTACCAGTTTTTGTATGTTCCAAAAGTGGATTACTTTAATTTTTTAATTATTAAAAAATAAATATTTTCATTTGAATATTTTATGATCCCAAAAACATGACTTTATAAGGTAAACTAAAGTTCCTATTAGTAGTTTATAATTTTAAGTGACACATAAGAATGTTTTATACTTTAAAAAATTAAAATGTTAATTACATAACTTTTTGTTTTTGTGACATTTCTTGTTTTGCCCCTGTACCCTTCTTATCGTACCTGGACACTTAGTCCTTTTGAAGCTAGTGCATCTCCATAACACTGAGCCGTTTTCATATCCCTTGTGACGGTGAAATTTATACGTTTGCCTGAGCAAACCTGTTCCGCCATTAGTTTTTATGTATTTTATGTCGTCAGTATTAGTATCCATGTCCATTGTGAAAAATTAAAATATTCGGACGGAAAGACAATAATATGCAAATTGCAATGAACAATGTCAAGATGACCATTTGAGTGACAGATAAATATAAACTTTATCAAATGACATACCTCATTAATGAAACTGCTTGAACTTAATTGGAGTTTTCATATCAACAACTTTGTATGTAGGTAACTTCACTATTAGTCGGTGGTGTCGTATGGACTAGTGATTCCATACGACACCACCGATGGTGTCGTTTTGGTGGTGTCGAGTGGAAGGAAGGCCCGGATCACGATAAAATCCATGGAAGCTGGAGCAAATTACTTATTTGCAGCACGCCGGGCCTTCTTCGGAGCCGGCGTCGGTGACAGTGACGATGATACCGACAGTGCAGATGCGTCGGGAGAATCGGATTTTTTTCCCAGCTTCCTCGATTCCATTGAGCTCATCGATGGAAGTTATTTGATGCCGGGTGCCGTCAGAACCAAGAACGTAGATAAGGCCCTGCTTAGTCCAGCAACTGGTCTCACCGAACTTTGCCCTCGCCGACATGAAGAGCTGATGCCGAGATCTAGTCAGGAACTCTGATAGTGTAATACCATTGCCCTTTAACTTTGATTTTTCAAAGCAGACACTATCCGGTCCATGTTGATGTCTCTCAGCTTGCAAAGAATGGACCTGGGCTTGCTGGCGCCTGTTTGATCTACCCATCCGATGGCAGCGTCTGATGTCAGCAACAGTAAAATCTGCCAGCTTAAGGTGGCACCGCAAAACTTCCGCTACTACCTACGCAGTATCCTCCTTGGCCTGTTCTGTTACACAGTGCAAAAGAACCATCTTCCGCCGACTCCGCATTTCGAGGTTGTCCAGTCCCTGTGCCAATGCTTCTAACTGCCTCTGGAGACAGCCCAATGCATCCAGGATTAACTTTTTAAATGAAGTGAAGTCTGCAACTAACCCGTCCGTACTGCCAGATGCGCCTGCTGGGTTTTTCTGTAGTTCAGCTTCAAAGTTCGACATCCTGTTTTCAAATAGTATCATCATATCTGACAGTGAGACCTTCAGTGCTTCCATTAGTGCTTCTGTGTGTCTTTTTGTGTTTAGGACTATTAGATTATGGAGATAACACTAAACTGGTGGGTACTCTATATTAGCATGTGAATGCATACATTTATCAACTGAGTTACACTGTAATTTAATTTTAATAAAAATTTTAAATAGGAGCGATTTTAATGTCCACCATATGTTGCAACTACCCACAGGAAAAAAAAAAGAAGAGAAGAAGAAGCTGCATCTTCTGAGTATCATCTCTTACATATTTCACATAGCCAATTTTTTTGCAATTGTTGACAAACATCAGAACAGTTTCATCGCAGTTCCATATTCTTTCGGGTGGAATGTCATGTTCGTTTGACTCTTTTTCTAATTTTTCATAAAAATCTTCCAAAAATAACCGGGTTTGAGCATATCTCTACCTGCTGAAAGATTTTCCGGTGTTTGCAAAGACAACCCGTAGCGTTCTTCTCATTGAATGTGCAGCTTATATTCGCAACTTTTGCTAAAGACAATGCAATTTGCTTTATTTTGTTAACTGTAAGACCAAAACCACGTTCTTGCATCTCAATAATGTAGGTCAGTAACTTTTGTTCTATTTCAACAGGTAACGCAAACGACCTTCCTATCTTGGACATTACGATCTGTGCATCTTGATCGTAGAGTTTTGTACTTCGTCACATTCTCTTTTAACGTCGAACATGGAATCTTAAACTCCTTAAAAGCTCTGTAAATTGTCATGATTGAACTCAAAACATTTTCAACGGCGTGTCTGAGATCGAACTCCGAGTAATTTATGTTCTTCTTGTTGGGGTCATTCATGATATCTGAAAGTTAAAAAGCAAATTATAATAATAAATATAAGTATACCTGCTTAGATTTTAGCGTCTGTTAAATTTGTAGCTCGTATTAATAAAACAAATGCTGCGAAATTTGGTTGTACAACTACTTACGTACCTAATAAAGTACAAGTCCAAAAAAAATTTTTCTCTTAATTCCGTGATAGGAAATTAATTAAGACAAGATAAAACTAATAAAATAACATCCATCTTGTCTACTAAACTCAAAAAAGTCAATATTTTCAGTCAAAACCACAAATAACTGTACATAACTACATTCTGCGATTGCACAGAAACCACTCAACCGCTAAAACGCTAATATTTTTGACGAACAAAATAAGTTCTAACACTATCACGACGCAGAACTATCACGAATTTTTTACTGCCACATCAAGGGTACATTAATTACAATTCACTTTGTAAGAAAAAAGCTAAGAAATCGGTTAAATACTTACATAAATACAGCAAAGTTCGCCTCCAATTTCCAAACACTGCCGAAACCGGCGAGATACGCGCGCAAACTGACATTGACAATACCGTTAGTTGGTGCTATCTCGCTCACTCGAGCGTTTCCAAACTTTACAGACGAATTTGAATTTTATTACTAAGGTATAAAGCTCGAAATTGATTAGTGTTTGTGGCTACGATACGGGTGATCATTTTAGTTGTGTCCAAGTGGACGCTAAATTATTTCGATTTTTATAACGTTTTTAGGCAATTATAACGCATCAAAATGCCTTCATGCGCGGTGAAGTGGTGTGGGAAACATTCCAAGACTAGTTACAAAAACGATGGCATAACTATAATTTCACCGGTAACTAAACAGTACGAAAATTATTTTTTTGATAGTACCTAATGTTCATTTTATGTTTTAATCGGTGTACAATAAAGTATATAATAAATAATCCCCAAAGGTGACTAACTAGTCTCCATGGACAGGGCATTGTTTGATTTTTAGCAGAAAATTTATAGCAGAAACCGGACCTTACGTTTTATTTGCGGACGACATCTCCATTCTCACCCAATGTCATGACAATACGAACTTAAACAGGGTACTGTTTAAGTTCGTATTGTCTAATTCGTATGTTAATGAAATTCTCGGGAAAATAATAACCTGGATGAATGAGCACAACCTTGAAATAAACTTCCAAAAGACTAAACTCATAACTTTCCATCCCCACCAAAAAACTCCTCTAAATGTACTCTTTTCCTTTAATAACCAAATAGTAGAAACAGTTAATGAATTCAAACTTAGGCATATCCATAGACAAAAACATAAATTGGAAGTCACACATACAAAACATAAAACCAAAACTATCGAAATTTTTATATGCTTTCCGGGAAGTTAAAAAAAACCACAAATTTACAGACTGCCCTGGTTATGTACTACGCCTATGCTTATGCATGGCTTAGCTACGGCATCATTATGTGGGGATACAGCACAGATGCCCCAACACTATTCACCGTTCAAAAGAAACTTATCCGTATCCTGGTAAATATACAACAGACAGATAGCTGCAAACCCCATTTTATAGAACAAAATACTTTAAATCTGCCTTGTATGTACATACTTGAAATATCCAAATTTGCTCACAAACACCAAGACTTTTACACTAAACGAGAAGACATACAAACAAGATACACATTCAGACACAAAACACGACTCAACCTACCATCATCCCGCTTAAAAATACATTCTACAAGTCCTCTGGTAATGTCAATAAAAATATATAATGTCCTACCTGAATCAATAAGAAAAGAAAATAAACTCCATTTATTCGTAAATAAATTAAAAAAGTTATTATTAAAAAAATCTTACTATAGTGTCGATGAATATTTAAGGGATAAATCTTTAAAACTTGAAAAACAAAGTCTTTTGCAATTTTAATTCTAATGTTAATGTTATGTCTATGTTTTTAGAATAAGTTAGATTTAGATTGTTATAAGATACTTGAATGATAAGTCCTCTCCATATTTATCTTTTGCTGTGCCCGACAGGGTCCACGATTGTTACCTACCAAATTAATGTCTACCACCTAAGCCTTCATTGTGGAATGCAATAAAGAATTGAGTATTGAGTATTGATAATTTGATAAGTTGCTTATTTGATTTGGTGACTGTGACTGAAAGGGAGCATATGAAGTTGCGGCTGAAGATGGTCTCTTTGGGATGCTAATTTAAACTGGTGACTCTGACAGCATAGGAATATATGAAGATGTGGCAGAAGATGATCTATAAATATGTGACTGTGTCGTCAAATCATCATAGAAAGCTGCTGAAAATGGTTGGTTTGGTATATTAATGTGAACTGGTGACTGTGGTAGTCCCATCAGTAGAGTCCTGTCCTGGGGAGGAAGTGGATTAGAAGTTACAAGAAATAATTGATTATATATTCCTTTCCTGACACTGATGATTTCCTGGTCACTTTCAGATGCCTTTACTAACTGTTGCATCGAAATCGCACAAGGCCTTGAGAGTTCAACTATTTAATGGATATAATTATCTTCTGATGCTGAACAAATTGGCTGATCTGAATCTTTACATAGTCTAGATAATGGATCCGCAATATTGCTCTTACCTGGTTTATATTTTATGTTATAGCGGTACGCCTGAAGTCGCAAAACCCGCCTTTTGATCTTGGACTGAACAGAAACTCTAATGGCTTGTGATCCGTTATCAGATCAAGTTCCTTACCAAACAAGAAAATGTTAAAATGTTCGATAGCCCATACTAGAGCAAGAGCCTCCTTTTCTGTCTGGCTTTGTTTCCTTTCACATTGACTGAGTTTCCGATTTCAATATGCAATAATCCTTGGTCCTTTATTATCGATTTGTACTAAAACGGCTCCAAGTCCTACAGGACTTGCATATGCTATTTCTTGTGTCTTGTTTTTAATATCATAGTATCCTAAAGTTCCTATTTAAGACAATATCTTTTTTAAATTTTCAAATGCTTCGTCGTAATTTTTTTTCCAGCATTCTTCAATATTAGGTTTCTTTCCCAGTCTTAGTATTTGTTTAAGGAGTTATGTCATCGTGGCTAAATTTGGGATCCATTTGTTTATGTAATTTACTAAACCTAAAAAGCTTTGTAACTCTTTTATGGTTTACGGTACTCTAAATTCAGTAATACTTTTTTTTTATATTAGGTTTTTACCTATGAAATTGCCGTTCTGCAGTACTGGCCATTTCAAATCAAAATAATTTTTGTTTGGCTAATAATTCTAATTTCAAATTGTAGGGTTCGTGGAATTAAACGAATGTCCATACACTTGGTGACAAGAGTTTTTATTATTAAAAATGGCGACGGTTTACAAAAATCAGGGCGCACACGCGCGCGTACCAAGAGAGCGAAGCGAGAGAGGGGGTTGAGGCGCGGGGCGACCGACTGACGCCACGTGTTTTTTAGGTTGGCTTCCCTGAGGCGCGCCGTGCTACCAACATTAACTTTATATACGATGCGTTCGGGAACGATGCGCGTTACATTCTCCTCCTCCAAGTCACGACATCGTCCCGAGAGTGATTTGGCTTAAAGCTAAGAGCGCATCTTCTTCTTTTGAATCTTAGGCGGCCGTCTCCGTAGACGGCGTGGTTGGACCGGCTCTATAGAGTCAGTCTGGTTACTTATAAGAGCTACAAGGTCCGAAACATGGAAACGACCTAACAACTGACCCTGGCTATCGACCAACTCGTAGGTCGTGCGACTAATAACTTTATCGACGGTATACGGTCCATCTCTCTGAGGCATAAACTTTCGGGTTAAACACTTTGTTGCATTACTTAGGGAATGAGTGGTCAACAATACTTGATCACCAACCTGGAATACTGGAGATTGGCGTCGGGAAGCGTCAGCATACTCTTTTCGAAGGTCTTAGCGTCTTTCTACCCGATCTCGTATTTCCTTCAAAGAATCGATAAATTTTGACAAGTAGGGCGTAGCCTGAGGTACATACGTTTCCTTATCCAGGATGGCCCGCATATCGTGCTGTGCATCGAATGGGGTCCGCATTTCGCGGCCATACATCATGTATGCTGGGGTTAGTCCTGTGGTCGAACAAAAAGCGGTGTTGAGGGAGAACCGTACCTGTGATAACAATTGGGGCCAAATGCGATGCTCATTCTTGACCAGTATTGCCAGTTGGATCTTCAGGTCCCGATTCTTCCTTTCGGCCGGGTTGGCCTCAGGATGATAGAGCGGTATCAGGTTCTGCTTGACACCGAAAAGAAACATGCATTGTTGCATCACTGCAGATATAAACTGCACTCCATTGTCAGAGATGACACGCCTGGGAAAACCATATCGAAGAAAATATTCTTCGATCATTATTTTGGCGCATACCTCAGCGGTAGCGTCCTTGAGGGCATGTAATTCCACCCATCGAGTGGCAGTATCCTCGACAAGAAATACCCACTTTTCTCCCGTTTCAGCTTCTGGTATAGGCCCAAACAAGTCAACAGCCAGTACTTCTCCCCGTTGATGTAGAATAGGTGTCTGCAAAAGACCGGCGGGCTTTTGATTGGAAAACTTATACCTTTGACAGTCGATACAGTTCTTTAAATAGTCTGTAACATATTTACGCATACCTGTGAAGTAGTATCGCTGTCTGATACGATCAATTGTGCGATCCACACCTTGGTGACCTGCAGTACGGGCGTTATGGAACTCATCCACAACATCACTAAGCATGGATTTGGGAGTTACTAATTGCGGCTCCTCGGATTCCGAGTCAGGAGAGAGACGATAGAGGACACCCTGGTCCATAAGGTATCCGCGCTCTAACCAGCGAGTAGAAGATAGAAGGTTAGAGGTGTTCTCTATATCTTGGATATATCTTACTCACCTCAGGATCATCTAACTGAGCAGATCGCAGATCCGCTGGACTCTTTCGTGGTACGTCGATGATTACCGAACAGACCCCGCAGCTTTCTTGCGAAGACTCACTGCAATTAGGTCGACTAAGTGCGTTGGCAATGACATTTACCTTACCAGGAGTATATTCATATTTGATGTCAAAAGCTTGTAATTTTAGGGCCCAACAACCCAAAAACACGAAGGCGGTTGAACACAGCATCCAGGTCTTCCAGGTGTTTCTGGAACGGTTCCTCTGATAGGACAAGCAGGTCATCTAAATAAACTAATAATGTAACGTCCTTCAACGTACCTCCAGATCGAAATCGGTCCATTAACCTCTGGAAGGTGGCGGGAGCGTTCTTGAGACCGAACGGCATGCGAATGAAGCGGTACGTACCAAAATGCGACACGAATGCTGTCTTGTCCCTGTCTGCAGGTGATACAACTACTTGCCAGTAGCCTGACCGGAGATCTATGGTACTCATGTACCCTTCCCTTTTGGTAGCGTGAAGAAGATCCTCGATGACCGGCAAAGGGTAAGTGTCACTTTTAGTAACAGCATTGAGCCGACGATAGTCGACGCAAAACTTAGTCGAGCCATCCTTCTTAGGGACGAGGAGAGCAGGTGCGGCCCTGACTCGCACTCCTCAATAATACCATCGTTCAGCATTTTGTTGATCTCAGCCTCCATTATGGCCCTCTTTGCGGGCGAGAGGCGGTAAGAAGGCACCGCAATAGGCGCATGACCCTCTGTATCAATATGATGCTCAGCAAAACGAGTAGCCTCTCCTCCTAGACGAAAGGCATCTTCATGGTGTTGAAGTAAATCAGTGAGCTGCTGGCGTTGATCACAGGTAAACAACAAACCTTCGTCAGCCCTTAGCGACACAGAAGAGACAGAGATTAGGTTAGGCTGTGGCATTGGTTCACCCTCATACTCGAGCGGGTAAGTCTGCGTGCACCCAGAGAAGTGCCAGGAAGAAGCAGAAAAATCAAGAACCATACCTGCAGCATTGAGGAAGTCGATACCAAGAAGAGTATCGTTGTTATCAGCTTCCGGAAAAATCACGAAGTCTACTCGAACACTTTTGTCCACAGAGATGATGACATCGACGCTTGCCACCAAAACTTCGCGTGAACGGATGACACCATCAGCCAGCTTTACATTAACCTGCTTTGAACCAAAGGTAAGTCCCTTTTCCTTAAATATTTTATAAAGTGTATGTCCTGCTATGGAGCACCTAGCGGCTGTATCAATGAGACCCATACCCCGTAAACCAAGGATCTGGATACTGAGCACTGGCCTCTGCTGCTTTGAACGTGCGGTCGTCGTCAGTAGAACGTGTGACGCAGAGAGAGGGACCGTAGGAGAAACACCACCGCAGGTAGTAGTCGCCGTAGTGTCGGCGCAAAATGTAGAAACTACTGGAGATGTATCAAATTGGTCGACGTTTGAGCAGCACAATCCACGAGTTGAGACGATAACAGGTGCCTCTTCCATATTATTTGAGTCACTATCACAATGACCGACAACAGGCATATTCACCCTAGCAGGTAATTCACTATTATAATGAATGACAACAGGCATATTTACCTTATCAGTTAAATCACTATTACAATGAACGTTAACAGGCATATTTACCTTATCAGTTAAATCACTATTACAATGAACGACAACAGGCATATTTACCTTATCAGTTAAATCAATATTACAATGACAGACTACAGGCATATTTACCTTATCAGTTAAATCAATATTACAATGACAGACTACAGGCATATTTACCCTATCAGGTAAGTCACTATTACAATAACACAAATAACATTCACCTGACTTACCCGAGCTGCTAATAGGAGTTTGAAAATCGCAACAGAAATTGTTATAATTATGAATGCGTTGGCATGGTTGCGATTGTAAACATAGTGATTTGCAATAACTATTAGAATGCTGGTTATGTTTATTTAGATAAAAGCTATCACTATGACCATGGGCAATATTGTGACTTGGAGTGTTATCTGAGAATGTAGGAGGAATAATATCTTTGTATTCGCTTACCAAATCCGACGAATAAGTTTCTATTGTAACAGATGAAAATGACAAGTTATTGTTACATTTAGGACATTGCGACCTCATAACGCCTTTCGCTCCGCAACCATAACAATTTAGAGACTTATCACTATAACCACCGTTCTTATTAATTAATTTATTACACTCGTCACGTACATGTCCATATTGTTTACAATAAACACATCTAACTTTCGCATGTTGATTCGACGCGTTATCGGTAACACCGGTATTCGAAGACGCTGTTGGTGCTGCGCTGCCCGCGCTCGGCGTTGCTGGCGCTGTCGAGCGGCGCGGCTGCTGCGTGGAGGCCCGCACTGTGTTGACGTTTCGGTTGACGGGGCCAGCGACGGCGGTCGTCGACTTTGTGGCGCGGCCGCTGGATGGCAAGCCGGGCTGCGGCTGCGTCTGAATACGCGTTTCGGAAACTTCGATGTCAATGGAACGGGCGAGTCGAAGCATGCCCGCGAAATTCGTGAAATCCTCCCTCCTCAGGTATTCGTGTATCAAGTAAACCGTATACCATATCGACTTGCGCTTTTTCCGATATTTCATTCACTGGTATTTTCGAAAGCAATGCACGGCATCTGGCGACGAACACGTCGGTATTTTGATCACCTTGTCTGTCCGAATAATTCGATGTAAATACGATGTGGGGGTTTCTTGTCACCGTAGGTATTGACTAACAATTCAATGGCATCATTCCATGTATGAATTTCCTTCTTTACTCCTTGGTACCAAATTGCGGCGTTATTCGTGAGCACCATAGAGAGGCCCCTGAAGGCATTTTCCTCCGATACATTGGCGCAGTCCTTGTAGCTCTGGATGGCGTCTATGAAGGCGTCCACGGACTCGTCGGCGTCACCGCCGAACCGGGCGGTACAGTGCGTGAAGGTGCCGCTGCCGACGGCCAGTGAAGCAGACGCAGAGTTTGGAACTGGGGATGGCGGTTGACGACTGATAACTTTTTCCAACAGGCGCTCGAACGCTTCCGTTTGTGATCGCTGCATGGCGGCCATCATGGCGGCCACTTGTCCTGATGAAAAACTTGCAATGTTTTCACTGTCGTCGTCGATCTCGGCTTCATCGCCGGAGAGCGCTGGAGCACGATCTCCGCGCGTCCGCGGCATGGTGATGGCGAACACACGCGAATAACGCAGATTATTATGTACTTATTGAGTTCGAACGAGCACTTATTATTACCACTCGCGGCACGTTGGGCAGCCACTTGTAGGGTTCGTAGAATTAAACGAATGTCCATACACTTGGTGACAAGAGTTTTTATTATTAAAAATGGCGACGGTTTACAAAAATCAGGGCGCACACGCGCGCGTACCAAGAGAGCGAAGCGAGAGAGGGGCTTGAGGTGCGGGGCGACCGACTGACGCCACGTGTTTTTTAGGTTGGCGTCCCTGAGGCGCGCCGTGCTACCAACATTAACTTTATAAACGATGCGTTCGGGAACCATGCGCGTTACAAAATTAATTTTATTTTAAAAACATGGTTTTTTTTTCCAAAAGTAGTCATTTGTTTATTGATTAGTGTTACATTTTCATCGCATTTCAATCTTTTTCGTCATCATGGATATGTTAAAAATTCGAGTAATTATGGAATATGAGTACCGTCGTGGCAGCAACGCGGCACAAGCGGCACGCAACATCAACGACGTTTACGGAGCTAACACTACAAACCAACGCACCACCTGTTATTGGTTTGCTCGCTTCCGTTCTGGAAATTTCGACCTGAAAAATGAACCTCGCGGTCGTCCGAAGACTTTGGTCGACAATGACGAATTAAAGGCGATTGTGGAAGCTGATGATACACAATCTACAGCTGAATTAGCAGCAGCTTTCGACGTTAGCGTCAAAACAATATTGGTCTATTTGCGTCAAATTGGCAAGGTAAAAAAGCTTGACAAATGGGTGCCCCACGAACTCAATGATCGCCAGCGCGAAGTTCGCGTCGAGACGTGCCTTGCACTGCTCAACAGACACACAAATGAAGGAATTTTGAACCGCATTGTTACCTGCGATGAAAAATGGATTCTGTTTGATAACCGCAAGCGCTCAGCAAGTTGGTTGGATCCTGGTTCAGCACCTAAACAATGCCCTAAACGAAAACTTACCCCTAGAAAAGTGATGGTCACTGTTTGGTGGTCTAGCGCCGGTGTGATTCATCACAGCTTCTTACCAAACGGGGTGAGCATTACTGCAGATGTGTACTGTGAAGAACTGAACACAATGATGGAGAAGCTGGCACATCTCCAACCAGCATTGGTCAATCGCTCGTCTCCGCTGCTCCTGCACGACAACGCGCGACCTCATACTGCACAGCAGACGGTCTCCAAGTTGCAAGAACTGGGGTTGGAAGCTCTCCGTCATCCGCCCTACTCACCAGACCTTGCGCCTACAGACTACTACTTTTTCCAGAATTTGGATAACTTCTTGGCGGGAAAAAAAATCAATACCGGAGAGGCAGTACAAAATGCCTTTGAAGAATTTGTTGCCTCCCGTCCAGCTGATTTCTTTAAGAAGGGCATCAATAAACTGCCACTGCGTTGGCAAAGATGCATTGATTGCATGGGTGATTACTTCGATTAATACGAATAAAAAATACATGAAAAAAATTCGTTTAAATTTTTTCATACAAAACGGCAATTTCATAGGTAAAAGCCCATTTATATTTAGGCAGCGGTTTTACTCCTTCCGGTTTTAGTTCGTGTCCCAAAAAGTTTATTATCTGTACTTTGTAAATACATTCTTCTTGATTTAATAACACGTTGTTCTGCTTTAACACCGTCATCAGATTTTCGAGTCGCAAATCATGTTCTTTCTCATTGCTCCGCCATACCAGTATGTCATCGATAAAATTGGTGACTCCATCGCACTTTATTAACATATTCTCAATTATTTTTTGAAAGAGTTCTGGAGTACATGTCACACCAAACATTAGTCTTTAATATCTATAAAGACCATTGGACGTTATAAAAGTAGTTGAATATCTTGAATCCGGATGTAATTCTGCTTGGTGGGACGCGTTTTTTTATATCTAATTTAGAGAAATATCGTGCCTTCTTTATTTTTGGCAATAAATCCATACAGGGTAGTGGGTGGTTTTCTCGTATGTTTTTTTTTTTTTTTTTTTCCGGCTAGTTCCGCCAACATAATTGGCGCCTATTTTATATCTTATCCTCATCCATACTAGTTCTCGCGTATCATGCTTGTCATAAATACTTATCTTAACATTTATAAATTTAAGTTTCTTTACATCCTTATTTACCTACTTCTTATTCTAATTACAATTTTTGTTGCGCTTATTTCCTATGATTGCAATATTTATATATACAAAATAATATGAAACATAGTTTTCTTAGTCTGTTTTGTTTTTGTCAATTACTCTCTGAGCGATACTCTCACAGTAGGCTATTAACTCTTTCCTATTTTTGCTTGACATTATCACCCCTATCGTACCTCTTTGCAGTCTTTTTCCTACATTTTGCTCGAAATTGTAGCGTTCAGTAGAACGCTACAATTTCGAGCAAAATGCACATCATACTAGATTGTCCAATCTACGCAGTAGCGTAGATTGGACAATCTAGTATGATGTGCGGGACTGATTCCGACACATCGGGGTCGCAGGTGCACGATGGGCTCTCCTTACACTTGAAGCGGTTCAAGTATTCTGAGAACCCACCGTGCCCTGTTAAAACTTGCGTGAGTACTCCTGTTGGCCTCACCTGTTTCACAATACGGTAGGCGGCTATGGCGTCCGGAAGAAACATCTTAGTCACAGAGGCCGTCTCGCCCGACACATATCTCTGATTCCATTCATCAAGCGAATCCAAGCGGATTTGACGCTTGATGAATGAAGTCGGACACTGGTCATAGTCCGGCTTCCTCCGCGACAACAATGCTGCCTCCTTCGCCAGCCCGTCCGCGCGCTCATTTCCCGGCAATCCCGCGTGGGCTTTGACCCAGAACAAAGACACAGCTTTGCTCTGGTTCAATGCCTGAGCCAAATTTGCTCTTGTGCGTATCACCAGAGGATGGAGAGAGCCATGGCTTGTCAGCGCCTGCAAAGTCATAGCTCGTCTCTTTGCGCTTAAGAATTACGTCCGTTGCCTTGCAAATGGCCAGTAGTTCTGCCTGGTAGACTGTGCAGTACGCGGCAAGGCTCAGCTTGAAGTTCCGGACTTCGCCCTCATTATCCCACAGGGATAATGCGGCTCCGACCTCCCCCTCAATCTTGCTGCCGTCAGTGAAGATTCGCACTGCCTGCACGTTATGACTGTCCACAAGCTGTTGGTCTGCCAGGCACACGAACTCCAAGGCCATTTGTTTGGCAGGGTGAGACGTCTCTGCAAATCCCACCATACTCTCGATCTCCCGATCATCTGGTACAAACCGGGACGACCCTCTCCTTGCCTCATATAGGGCAGTTGCATCTTGTATGCGGAGGTCTAGAGGTAGCATTCCAGCCAGCACCAGCGCCGAGTTCAGCGAGACTGTACGGTAGGACTTGCAGAGCTTCTGGACGAATCCTCGTTGTACAGAGCCTAGCTTCCTCCGTATACCCAGCTTTTTCGTAGCGGGAGCCCAGGCTCCAGCCGCGTACGTGACTATCGGTTCGATCGTGGCAGTGTAGATTGTGTGTATGATGTCCCTGTTCAGGCCCCAACTGACTTTTGCCGCTCGTGACAGTTTGTAGATTTCCGCAGCTTTCTTACAAATGTTCTTGGTATGTTCGTTGAACGTAAGCTTTTCGTCTATTGTCAGCCCCAACAGTTTCATGCTCTTAACCATACCAATGTCGACCCCGGCCATGTTCAGAATTGGAGTGTCGTACTTAAGCTTATTGGTTATTAACATCGCACAGGTTTTGTGCGGTGCAAACCTAACCTTAACCTTATTTCTGACGCCCCAACTCTGAACATGGGCGAGGGCTGCATTGGCAGCTCCAGAAACTTCGAGCGCTGTATCACCATCCACGACCAAAACAATGTCGTCCGCAAACGCTTCAATGAAGTACCCCTTCTTATCCAGGTCTTGCAGTAACGGATCCAATATTAAATTCCAGAAGATGGGACCACCGATTGACCCTTGGACACAGCCCTTGTTTGTCTCTCTTGTGCATTCTTCCCCAGCATACCTTACTCTTACTTTTCTGTGGTCGAGGTAACTATCAAGTAGCCTCCTGGTGTTCACCGGGCACTTTCCCTCAGCCAGCCTGACTTTGATTGCCGGCCACCAGGCGCTGTCGAAGGCACCCTCTATATCCAATGACACCATGATAATTAGCTTTTTCAGCTTTAACTTGTCTTGAACGTGCTTTATTAGAGTATAGAGAGCGTCCTCGGTGCTCTTCTGGGGCATAAAGCCAAACTGGCGAGTACTAAACCGCGGCACAAGCTGCCATTTAATTCTCGCTACCACCATCCTCTCCATGACCTTCCCCAAGACCGGCAGGAGACCTATCGGTCTATATGCCTTGGGGTTCGTGTAATTTCCTTGCCCGGTTTTCTGAGGACTACCACCGTTGCCTCCTTCCAGATGTCCGGGAAATGTGCCAGTTCTAGGCATTTGTTATATAGGGCAAGGAAAGCGTCCGGGTCCTGGCAGATCGCTCGACAGCAGATGTCCGACGTAAATCCATCCTCTCCAGGGGCTTTCTTGGGGTTAAAACGTCCGACAGCTATCTTCAACTCCAGCGGTGTAAATGGTGGGTCATGACACTCACCATGCCGCCACTTATTTACCCGTCTGGCTGCTTCTCTTGTTAGTCTGTGGTCTGCGTTATCCTCTTCCGCTGTGTCCTTAGGATAGAAAGTGTCGGCGAGCAAGGCTGCCGATTCCTTCGGGTTAAGGAATGCACCATCGCTTACCAGGGTCAGATCTTCTTATCTCCTGGTGGTCCCTCTGATGACTCTATATATACCTTCCCAAAGGCTTTCCCCGTCTTGCTTTTCGCAGAAACTTTTCCAGCTGGCTACCCGGGCTTTCATGGCAAGGCACTCATACTCCTCTTTCGCTTTCAGGTACTCGTCGACGACCATTGCTCTCCGGACCGGTGCGGCATTGCGGATGCGGTTCTTCATCGTTGCAACCTACTTCTTCGTCGCAGCGAGTTCCTCGGACCACCATGGAATGGTAATTTTTTCCTTTTTGCTAAGTTTTGGGATTCTATGTATTCTAAATTTATGTTAAAAAATAGCTAAAATTTAAATAACTTTACAATGGAAAACGATAAAAATTTTGAAAAAACGGTAAAATTTGTCTAAATTATAGGGCTTTCTAATAGGTAACTTAAATTTAGATTTTTGGAAAATCTGTCATACAAAAATTTTGAAAATATGAAAATTTTGGAAAATCTATGTTCTCTCAAATGTTGACGTTTGGCAATGGCATGCGTTTGAGTATTGTCCGGGAATGGTTATTAGCATGTTCGGTTATGGTGTTTTGTTTCATTTTTTCAGCATGAATCGAAGAAGATTGAGTGATAGATGTATAGAAGACTATCTGGCGGACCTAGAAAATGGATATATATCGGAAGATGACGAAGATATAGGTGATGAAGATGATATTGCGTACTATCCTGATCTTGCTGATTTGCAGCGGGATTTGGAGGAAGGGGAAGACGAGGCAACTGCTGGAGCTAGCCCGTCTGAAGACGAGGTGAGTGCTGGAGCTGCCCCATCTGAGCTTGAGGATCCTCCATTGATAGAAAATGAAGGTAATCTCAACAGCAACACCGTGTCACCTCATCGGAGCAGTGTTCCTATTGGGAGGGAAGTTTTGCGAAACCAAAGCAGATACCTAATTTGGAAGAAGAAGAATTTAGACATAAATGAAGATCATGTCCGATTCTTAGGGAATGAAGAACTGAGTGCAGAGGTAGTCGATAAAGAAAGCCCATATGAATTTGTTTCTTTGTTTATGAATGATACAATTATAGATAAGCTATGAAACAAATTTATATATTGTTCAAAAAGGTATATCTGTTGAATTATATAGAAATAATTATCTACATATTCCTATCTATTGGTACTCTTTAGTAGTCATATCTATGGTATAAATTGTCTATGGTGTACAATGTAAAAAGGAAATATAATTCAGTTCTGATCGAATCTCATAACCGGTGTTTTCATTATAGGTTATGGCCCAGTAATGTGATTATTCTCGCAGAAAAAGACTTGCTTGTTTGTACCGATTAGTCTTCACAGATTGAGAATACACTGTGCTATTGAACTGTGAACTGTGATAGTTATCATTAAAAAAAATGGCGACCAACTATCTTGTGAGCGTGCCCAAGTTGAAAGGTCGAGAAAATTATATTGAGTGGGTTTTCGCCGCGGAGAATTTTCTCATATTGGAAGGAACCTTTGATTACATCAAAGCTACTAAACCAGATTTAGCCGCAGCCGACGCGAAAATAAAAGCAAAATTAATTTTTAACGATTGACCCGTCACTTTAC
This sequence comes from Melanchra persicariae, assembly GCA_947386135.1. Lineage (NCBI taxonomy): Eukaryota > Metazoa > Arthropoda > Insecta > Lepidoptera > Noctuidae > Melanchra > Melanchra persicariae. The sequence goes on from OX376665.1 coordinate 4,219,795, forward strand.
ATTCATATCAAAGACTTTTGTTCGATGACTCGAGGAGAATCAGCCTATTGAGAACTCTAATTTCAATTCGTCTAGAAAATTGTACGTCCATGACTTCGTATGTTACACAAATTATTGAAACAAGTCAGAAATTAAATGGATCGGGTTTTAACATCAATGATGAGTGGGTAAGATCGCTACTTTTAAGAGGATTATCAGAAAAATATTCGCCCATGATAATGGCCATTGAACATTGTGGAATTGCAATAACGGCGGACGCCATTAAAACAAAGTTAATGGATTTGGAGGAAGACAGTGGCGACTCAAGCGGAGCATTTGCGAGTTTCCGTAAACATTCTAAGAGTGGCAGCACTGGCGGAACTAAAGACAAAAGACATATGTCAATCTCGAATGTGTCAAAGTCAAAATTGAAGGTTATAAAATGTTACAAGTGTAAACAAACAGGTCACTATCGTAATCAGTGCACCAGTTCTGACAAAGATTCGGAAAATAACAAGTTTTGTGAACGTAAACAAACAAACGCGTTCAGTGCCGTATTCCTAAATGGCATTTCTCGAAGAATGACTGGTATATCGACTCTGGTGCAAGCACACATTTAACCGCCAATGAACATTGGATTAGAAATGTTTCTACTGAGCATCCGATCAAAGAAATTGTGGTCGCGAATAAAGAGAAGGTGCTGGTTAAATTTTCTGGTGATGTGTCGATAACAACTTTGACAGATAACTGCGAGTATGATATAGTTGTCGAAGGAGTATTGTATATTCCGAGTTTGACCACTAATCTCATTTCAGTGAGTCAATTGATCGCCAAAGGCAACAGAGTACAATTCACCAACGTGGCTGTGATATTTACAATAAAACTGGTGAATTAGTTGGTACAGCTTCGTTGTTGAATGGTGTCTACAAGCTGAGACTGTCTGAAGCATTGATGGCTGCAGCAATAGACTCAAGTAAGATTTGGCATCGCAGACTTGGCCATGTCAATAGCAACTACCTGAACAGGATGCAGGATGCCGTGGAAGGACTCACACTAGACAGAAAGGCAGATATTTCAAAGTCCTCGTGTGCTGTGAAGGCAAACACGTTTACCTTTTCCACTGAATGGTAATAGGAGTATAGAACTTCTAATCGGTTCAAGTACTCAGAGAATCCACCGTGCCCCGTCATTTTTTGCGTATTTAGGCTATTAGTTCCTATTTTTCGAATGACGCTATAGGCCGTCCGCACATCCAGGAGGAACAGCTTTGTAACTGATGCGGTATTACCACCATCGTATCTACGATTCCACTCATCAAGAGTCGCCATGCGTATGCTTCGCCTGATGAATGAGATCGGACAACGATCATAGTCAGGTCTTCTTTTGAAGTTTCCAGCGGCCTCTTTTGCTAATTGGTCGGCTCTTTCATTTCCCAGTAGCCCCACGTGAGCTTTGATCCAAAACAAGTTTACTACCTTGTTTTGGTGGGATGCAGATCTTAAGTTATCCCTAGCTTCTACAGCCAGAGGGTGGAGCGAACCGGGATTTGTAATTGTTTGAAGAGCCGCCATTGAGTCACTGAAAATCCCAAAAGAAGACGCCTTCAGCTTGGTGATCTCGCTAGTTGCCCTTGTTAATGCAAAAAGTTCAGTCTGGTAAACCGTGCAATAGTTTGATAGTGCACGTTTGAGGGCTCTGGTCTCAGCGTCACTGTTCCAAATGGATAGAGAGGCGCCGACCCCTCCTCCGATCTTGCTTCCATCCGTAAATCTGCGGACGTCGAAATTGCAGTTGTTGTTCAATTGCTCTTGGTTTACCTGGCTGTCGAACTTTAAGATGTCGCGTGCCGCAGGATGCGGAGACTCGATCGCAGCGGTCATTCGCTCGACCTCCCTGTCCACCAGTGAGGTCTGGGGCGCTCCCCTCTTGGCTTCGTACAACGATGCCGCCTCACAAACTCGGAGGTCAAGGGGGAGCATTCCAGACAGCACCAGTGCTGAGTTCAGGGAGACCGTGCGATATGCCTTGCACATCTTTTGGGGGATTCCTCGCTGGACGGTTTCCAGCTGCTTTACGATGCCCAACTTTTTGGCAGCCGGTCCCCAGACGCTGGCAGCGTAGAGTATTATGGGCTCCACTGCCGCCACATATATGACACGTATAACTTCTGGGTGCAGCCCCCAACTGCATTTTGCGGCTCTACACAGCTGCTTATAAATTGCAATTGCCTTTCTGCAGACGAGTGAAACGTGGGTGTTAAAAGTTAGTTTCTCGTCAATGGTTACACCCAGAAGCTTTATTTGTCTCGACATGCCAATGCCGATGCCCCCCATGCTCAGACGTGGTGTGTCATATTTTAGTTTTCTTGTGATCACCATCGCGGTTGTTTTGTGTGGTGCGAATTTTAGTTTATTCTCGACACCCCACGCGAGAAGATGATTGAGAGCGTTCCTCCACCTCTTGTGCGGTCTCTCCGTCGAAGACTAAGAGAACATCGTCCGCAAACGCTTGTACGTAGCCTATCCTGCGCAGCTTTAAGGAGAGGATCCAGCACCAGGTTCCATAGTATTGGGCCCCCAATGGAGCCCTGCATACAGCCCTTGCTTGTGTCCTTGCTGTATACCTCTCCACTGTACCTGACTGAGACTTTTCGGTCGCTGAGGTAGCTATCCATGACCCGCCTAAGATTAATTGGACATTTTTCCTCCACCGGACGGACTCTTATCGCTGGCCACCAGGTGCTGTCGAATGCTCCCTCTATGTCTAAAGATACAAGCGTTACCAACCTTTTTTGCGCCAGTTTTTTGCGACTATGCTGCATAAGATCATAGAGGGAGTCCACGGTGCTCCTCTGCGGCATGAATCCGTACTGGCGGGTACTCATCCTTGGTAAAAGATGGAACTTAAGGCGGGCCTCCAGTATCTTTTCAAATATTTTTCCCAATATGGGCAACAGTCCAATTGGCCTATATGATTTGGGAGTGGAGTAGTTCTCTTTTCCAGGCATCCTTAGGATTATGACTGTTGCCTCTTTCCAAGCCGTGGGGAAGTGATGGTGTTCTAGACACTTATTTAAAAACTTTAAGAAAACCTCTGGGTCGCTATTCACTGCATGATAGCAAATGTAGGCGGTGAAGCCGTCGAGACCCGGTGCCTTCTTCGGATTGAACGATTCCATAGAATTTTTTAGTTCCACCATCGTGAACGGTGGGTCGCAAAAATCATTTTGTTCCCCAGAGTTCACGCTATCGGCTTTAACTCGAATGGATCGGTGATGTGCGTTGTCACATTCTGAGAGGTCTTCCGGGTAAAACGTTTCCGCAAGTAACTTCACGGAGTCCTTCGCATCCAGCACATTCCCATCCTTTTCCAGTGGCAGGTTAACCTCCCTTCGCTGCGTCCTACCTATCACCCTATATATTCCCTCCCATACCCCCTCCCTATCCTGTTTCTCACAGAATTCTTTCCACCTCTCGGTCTGAGCTTTGGCCGCTTCTAACTCATACTGTTCTTTCTGTTTCAGGTACTCTTCTATGACCTTCGACCTCCGGATTGGGGCGGCACAGCGGATCCTACGTTTCATGGTAGCGACAGTCTTTTTCATCTCGACGAGTCTCCCGGACAGCCACGGTAAGGTAAGAAGTACCTCTTTGACTTTTCTGGTTGGCATTGTTTACGTGCATGCTTGATCTATTGCTTTTGTAAGGTTGTCTGTTACTGTGTCAATTTGTTTTATGCTTGTAATGTTATCTATTTCAGCTGCTGTGAATTTAAAATCTATTTTTAATTGGGCAATTTTCTCATGAAATTTGGACCAATTGGCTTTTTTGGTGTTAAATTTCCTAGTGGTTCGCTCGACTTTGATGCCTTTAGATTTCTGCAAGAGGATTTTGAACATAATGCTGTTATGATCCGAGCTCGTCAGTCCTTCGTCAACCTTCCAGTCGTCTATCAAGTCCAAGATATCGTTGGAGCATGCCGTAATGTCCACGTGACTACTGTACCGCTTTCCTCCTCGGATAGTGTCGAAGGTCGGAATTTCCCCTTTGTTCAGTATATTCAGATTCAGTTCGCAGATAGTTCCTGCCATCTCTTCCCCCCTAAGGTCAGCCGTCGGGCTGCCCCACCATATACTCTTGGCGTTTGCGTCCCCCCCAACGATCAGCTTTTTGGAACCGACTACGAGCTCAATTCGCTTAAGATGTTCCAAATAGCACTCTATGGGCTGGTCTGGCTCAAAGCAAAAGGAGACAAGCGTGATCTCCCAGGCACTGGTCTGGATTTCCACCACTACAATGTTATTAGTGGTGAGTTTTGGGTATTGTATGACTATGAGGTCACTGTTAAAGACAGCTATTGCTGCCTTGACAACCCCTTCTCCCATGCCAGTGTTCTGAAAAACCCTAACGCCCCTGTGACTCCTCATTACTTTATCTCCGCTCACGTACGGTTCCTGAAGGAGTGGCATCGCTATTCCACGCTCCGTTGCTTCTGTTAGAGGTTCATTGGTTGCTAACTTCTTGCGTTGGAGGTTTGCTTGTACTACAGCTCCACGTATTTACTTTTGAAGCAATAAGCAACAGAAGATTTCATCCCACTTTATCCTTACTGGACAGTCATGACTAAAAGCATTGTGTTGCGTACCGTGCTCTATTTTAGCCTTCGAACAATTTCGGCAAGCGGGTGGTGAGCCTGAAAGCCAATCCGGACACTCTGTTCTCATGTGGAGTCCGCCGCAGTGGCCGCACAGGTCTGCAGGCTCCTTACAAAACCGCTTGCCGTGTCCAAAGCCTAGGCAGCGAGTACATTGGACCAGCGGGGTCTGGTCTTCGACCCTAATACGCTGGAGATCTATATGTACTGTGCCAATTTCCACTGCTCGTCGCCAAATGATGGGCGAGACGCTGATAATAAAGTGTCCAGTGTGAGGGTTTCATGTTCTCCTTTTATATTTTACCTCTACTCTGCTTTCCTCACTGTCGAGGCCGTTAAAAACACCCTGGTTCTGATTTCTTAGCGATTTTAGGACGTCTTCGTCAGTGTTCACTGTTAAGACGTTCTTTACAATCAGAAGCGGGTCCTTGTTTTTAACTTCCTCGACAGTGAGGTCCGCTCCTTCCTTTTGAAGTCGATTCCTAATCTTACTTCTTTCCTCTTTGGTTTCCAGTCCTATTATTACCTTTCTGTCCTTTTCCACCTTTATCCACCCATCTTTAGCATTTACTGCCTTTCTGACTCTACTAAGGACTTCGTCACCTGTCTCTGTTTCATCCTTGGACGTGACCACAATCAAATGCAAAGTACTACATTTTGGCAGTGACCTTACACCCTTAGTTGCGGTCACGCTCGCGTAGGTGTTACCCTTCTCCAAGAATTCTTTCTGGTGGTCTATTGTCTCCTTTAGCTCCTCTATCTTCTTATTACTTTCGACAAGGAGCTTTGAGTGTTGTTCGATTTGAAATAATATCCCACTTGTGTCAATATTTTTAGAAGAAGTTGACTTCATGGTGACTGATTCCAGCTCTGCCTCTACAAGTCCTTCGCTAGTATTTTTATGCTTTGCCACTTTCAACTCGGATTCAATTTCCTTCACCAATTGGTAAAGTCGTTCCGTGGCTTCAATAATACCGGTCTTTATCTCCGTTTTCGTGTTCCTGGAGCTATTTATGTGCAGTTTTGCTTAAAGCAGACAGGCTTTCGCTTCCGCTGTTCGGTCTGCGTATTTTATTTTAGGCGGTGTGTTTGCGTCGACTGACTTCCTCGTTGTGCTCGAGGTTTTGCTCTCCTGCGTTGAAGCAGGCTTTGTTTTTGGTTTCGACGGGCCAGCCTGCGACGTCTTTTCGGTTACAAAGGGGGTGGGGATGATATTTACAGCTTCCCACTCCCCTACGCTGCGTCTAACATTCGGTGCAAGCTTGGAGCAACTGCCCCAAGTTTAGATGGTGACTTTTCACCGTCAACCGCCTTGACCGGTGTTCTAAAACCGAACATGTTGGAGAGTATGCGTCAATTTGTAAAATTCGACAATAGGGACGATAAGTTAAAAATAACACGATGTTTATAAAATATAACAAAACAAAAATATATACACGCAAATATGCGAAATAAAACCGCACAAGTCCTTAAAACTAAATAAATTAAACAAATTAATTTTTGTAAAGTCTGTCTCTTCTTGAGCTCTACACCAGGTAGCTTGATTATGGGTAGTAGTTAGGGGCCATAAATGTCAATTTTTGTTGTCAAAAACCTATTTTCAGTTGTTTCTCCAAAGTGGCTCTATGTAGAGTCCGTCCCATGCAATCACTGGATAGAGCTCGCCGAGCCCGTTTCAACAAACCCAAACACGAGCCACCTGGCCCCAAGGGTTCCGGAGCAATCGCAGTGCAAAATTTCTGGATACCATGCAAGATGGCGGCCAGAATGTGGTTAAAGCTGGTTTACTCCACAACCACCGGGCCGAATTTACCCGTGCTTGGGCTTATCTTGCTGTGCTCGTCGAGATCTATACAGTGGTAAAATTTTTGCTTCTGAAAACGCCTGAAAACTAACCCTATCGCAAGGCAAATGTCAGCCAATACCAGCAAAGCAAATCCCATCGCTCTACGACCCTCCGTTGCGGAGATATGACTGATTGAAAGTACACAAAGATGGCGGCACAACTGTCAAAGTCTAACTTTGACAGGTGATATCTCCACTTTGGACGGTCGCAAAACACCGACTTTGGGCTCTTTTAGCTCGGTCTGACCTTCCCCTTCGTGCGAGGTGACTTCCAGGTCCCTGAAAATTTCCAGCCCCAATTTGGCTGAAAACAATTTTGCCAGACAGAGTTTGTCCCCCAGGACAACAATCCGAAAACGGCAACTCCCTACGGCCACTGAGTCCGGAGCTACGTTGGGTCAAAGTTTTACAAAATGGCCGCCCAACTGTCAAACACCGACTTTAAATGGTTGTAGCTCCGCAACCGTTTGTCGGAGAGAGTTGCGGTTTCAAATGTGAAGGATGGCCCGGTCTCCCCTATATGCCAATGGTGGTTTCAGCGCTGAAAATTTTCAGGCCTGAAAAACGCCTGAAAACCGGATGAAAATAATTCTGCAAGTCTCCCACTGAGGACTGTGCAAACTCGGGTCTTCTGCGTCCAATAACTTCGGAGATATGTGGAGTTTTAATTCTTAACCATTAAAACCAATATGGCTGAATATAGCTATTTCCGTCAATTTTTAAGCTATTGGGCGCAACTTTGGGCTTAATCTAGTCACAATACACATATAAAAGACATTCCCATTATTATATATTAATTAAAATTTATTATCCGAGCGACTCCTAGAGTCGAAGAAAAACGCGTGTCTGTCCATCGACTCCTAGAGTCGACGCCACTCCGACGTCACGTTTTGTCTCATAATACGTGTAGTGTAAAAGACGAGGATGGCATAATATCACACACGAAGTCTCTAAGTTCCTCATCTGGCGGTGCGTACGTGACTAAACCAGTGCTGTTTTAGACCGCGCGTCGGCCAGGCGACGTACTTTTAAGTGTTCGTAATGTTAAGTGTGTGTAGTGTATTTATCGCTGTGAACATAAAAACAGGATGAATATGTAAGTGATAAACAGTTTTAACTTAATAGATTGTGTATTTGATAAAGATTTTGTCCAGAAATAGTGATTTGATCAAGCATCGGTAGGCATTTTGCGCGCCAAACCTTCGTCATGCCGGGTACATTTCCACGTATTACGAATACTAAACAAGCTAATTGTAGTAAACTGTAAATTGTAACAACATTGCGTTACGTCAAAGCATACGTTTTAAGCATTTAATTTAAGTATTACTATTAAAGAATTTACATAATAGTTAAATGAAAAATACGCAACATAAACAACAGACTCTAGGAGACGAGTGGACAGACTGGCAATTGAGGTCAATGATTCCAAACCGCCATTATTTTCGATAAGTGTGGAAAAGACTTCCGTGGATTTCAATTTAATATTATTGGAAAAGCTATTTTTTCCAAAAGATTCTTATCTATTGCAATGCTACCTTTTTTAATTATTTTTATTCATATTTTTAATTATTTTTTTATTTATGTTCACATTTCAAATTCAGATGTGAAAGTATTGGTCTTCTCCATGTTAGCATAAACATTTACATTTAGGTACATTTTGGAATTAATTGACCGTTTTGTTTGTTGATTTGTGGGATGTTTTTGTTAAGCAACATTTGGAAAAACATAACACAAGGGTATTATGTTTTTCCATTAGTTAATATCATTATCGTGTGGTTTGTAAAAAAAGATTTCAAATAAATGCAATAGTACTTGCTCTCTGATCCAAATTATGAAAGGGTCTTTTTAGGCGCTCTCTTTCAAGTGTTTGCGTTGTGACTCATGTTCGTAAACTAAACAATTCTAACTGCAAAAACTTTGTCTGCGACAAGATTGTGTACCAAACTATGTAATAAAATAGTAATCTAAGCCACTTGGCTTACAGAGTTCCCAGAACTAAAGTGTAAACATACCCAATTTTTTTGCCGGCGGCCGGGTCAAGTACCTGACACATGTTTTTGTAAAGCTTGTGGTATGAAAAAAATGTATGGGGAGGTGTGTTATTTTAATTGATTATTGTGAAATAGGGTGTATTCATGTAAGCAAAACAAAAACTTTTTGAAATAATGGTTAATTTTTTATTTCTACCTACTTTTGTAGAATAAAATGGAAACATTTCGCTCACACTGATTTCAAAGTAGAATTAACAATACATTACAAGGCAAAACTGGACAAATACATTTAAAATGTGATAGCTTATTCCATTGAGATTTCAACAACACACGTTTCATAGGGCTCACAAGAAAAATATTAGAGATATCGGCATTTTAATCACACGCGCCGTAATGGCGCGAAACTTTGACAGATGATTTTGACATAAGTCAAATTTTGAAAAAAGGCTCTGACCGTGGAGGATATAAAAAAATAACAAAAAATTCGATAACTTTATAACCGCTAATCGGAAAAATTTGGAAAAAAATTCTAAATTATCCACAAATTATACACTATAATAAATTTAAATAAAAAGTTTAATAAGTTTAATTTAAATTGTTGAAATTTATATTTATATGGTTTTTACGGTTTTCTATTTACTATTTATAAACTAATGAGACTAACAATCTAGTTTTTTCAGAATGTCCTCTTCTATTAAGCGCGCAAAAGATAGCAATTCCAGATTTGCAAAATTTCAGGTTCTTCAGTAGTTATAGGTGTCCGAAGTTTGGATTTTCAAATAGTAATAAAAAAGAAACTATACAACATAAAATTCTAGAACATGCAGATATAGTCCCTTCCCAATGTCTTTTTCCGGACTGCAAAGTTTCAGGTCGCTCACGTGTCTCATTCAGGTTTTTCAGTCCACGTGCTTTTCTGTTTTTCCTGAATAACTCTGAAAATCCTAGGTTGAGGTGGAGTCGTGGTACACCGGAAGGAAGGTGAAGTTATTCCCCTTTGTTTTCAAAAAGAAAAACATGGGGTCGTCGATCTTGTTCCGCAGCAATTTTCATAAAACGTTCCAGTTGTGAGAACTATTAAATATACTATTTCTGCGAGGACAACATCAACCTACACTACAAGAGTCAAGGCGACTGCATCCACCGTCTCATATCTACACAGCAAATCGACAAGTCCTGCGAATTCGTCGTAACTAAATTAAAAACTGAAGCCGTGGAAGCACTCAACGATCGACACTACGTAACAAGCTTTCCTGCGCCTACAAAAATTCGCCAGTCCACTATCGATACAACACAGTACAAGGAAGTTATCTCATCACAATCCCGAAAGGCTGATGTGCAGACCCCGAACCTAATCCTGGCAAACAAGGATGACCGATTGAAAGGACAAGTACTTAAAATTATGAACATCCCATTCAGCAACGGAACCAACGACAATACCAAAGCTAGAAGACTAACACTCAACTCCATTAACCTGCGCAGCCTCCATATCGCTAATAAGGAGATAGCCATGGAAGCACCATTGAACTTGAACACATCTGACATTCAAAACGTATACTACACTATCACACCGCTGAACCAACTCTACATGGTCATTGCATCAGCCTGGCGACACGAATATACTGCTAAGTCGACGCAACGTGACGAACACCAGCGACTGGACGGCGGTGGTTGACACGGCACATTTCGGGAAGGTAACTCACTTTCGCTTCAACCATCGAACGATTGTCACTACCATAGAAATAAATTAGAACATATTGTAATTCCCACATTAAACCTGTTTCAGCAAATCGAGAGTTCTTGCAACCTGCCTGCTGGCCCGACATAATTAACGGAGCATATATGTTGCGCATGGTAAACAAAGTTGACGAATCTGTCAGTGACTTGTTAGATGAATCCATCAACCGATCATCAGATGAATCTATAAACGAGGATAGAGCTGGTGAATCATTTGTAACGAATGGTGAGGAGAATATACAAAACTTGGAGCTGGAAATCGAAGCAGAACATTATAGTGCATAAAGTTATAAGCATACGGTGTGCTGCGCATTGTTTGCAACTAGCAGCAAAAGAAGCATGCCAATGCCAAGACATACAAGAGTTTCTCAAACAATGCCGGCAGGTCGTTCGTTATTTACGTACGCCCAATATGTCTGTAAGACTTAAACAGCGAAGTTTGTCTCAGGCAGTTATCGATATACCTGTCAGGTCAACTGCGGATATGCTAGAGAGCCTACAAAATTGAAATCGTTTTGCATTGTTAACTTAGATGTACTAGCAGAAATTTCGTCTTCTTTAGACAAATATTTGGAAATTCTACAACCATGCAGGTATACATTCTATAACCGTATAGGTCCAAAACTACAGAAGGATCAGCAAAATTATGAAAATTTTTACATCTAATGGATGCAATATCGTCATCAAGTGGCTCAGATAAATTATCCCTTTGCCAGTCATCTAGAAAATTGTATAGAGTCAATTCAATCCTTACAACTGTACAAACAACCAACGCAAGGATCCTCTTAATTGACGTTTATAAAAGAATTATACAACTCAATGAGAGATGAACTCAAGTTTCATCGGATTAAGCCTCTGAACCGGGAATTTCAAGACAGCTATTGAATGTGTGAAATTTTGATGATTACCTCATCACCAATTTGCTACGAATAGACAGGAAAACCGCTCAGGCCCAACATGTGAAAATTCCCTAATATAAAGTAAATCTTATGTAATAGGTAAATAAACATTAAATTCGCGATTAATTCGCGACACACCGGTGTGTCGCCGGGGCCGGACAGGTTAATAATGTAGATGCGCACAAAGGGTTCCGTACAATATACGTATGTCGGAGACTGTTATCAAATACAACTATGGGTTACGATTTTGAAAGCTAACTCCACTAAGTCGGCCATTTTGTATGGCGTTCGAGTCGTGTGTGGTTGCCGCTCCGCGTTTTATGAAAACAAAATTGTTAAGACCCGTTAAAACAAGAAGGAGAGTTGAAAAACAGTTGCACATTAATACAAGGTATGGATACTTATTTACTTTTTCACAAAACAATGATTATTAATTTGATATTTTTTAATTTTAATTTTGGTTTGGAGTTAGCCGGTTTGCTTCTTACTTTTTTACACTAGTGTTGGGAGTTATCCATTTTTGCCTGTGGAAATTATTTTTTATTTAAAGTTAAATTATTTTGTCATGACTTTGATACTTTTATTTTGAGTATTAAATTAATGATTTTTTATATAATTTTGAAGTAAAAATTATTTTTGGCTATTTTTTGTGCTTATGGTGATGGTTTCTTTTGTTTTGCATGCAGATGTCCAACTCACGCGCTAAAAAAATATTGCAAATAAGCATACAAAATTAACAGCATGAGCTTAATCAAACCAATAACCTTGGCTCTGTTTTGTTTGTTAATAACCAATTTCCAAAACCCTACGATGCTTTGGTTGGGCATGATAGCACAGCTTCTAATTCTGTTTCTTCGAGTTTCTTTGGTAATGGCTACATTGATTGTATTGAAAATGAACCGTCTGGTATGGATGACGCATATAGCCCTGAATCGATTGGCAATAAGAGTTTTAATAACCAAAGATGTTCTAATACGCAGACGTTGAAAATTTGGTTTGGTGTTTTGGTTATTTGGTAGACATATTTCCGCTTGAAATAGAACATTTCTCTTAATTTCTTGCTACCTATATATTTTGTAAACTACAAAATTATTATTGTTAAACTTTATATCTGCACCAAATGCAGCCCCATTTTATGTCCAGGCTATTCTCTTTCCATACCAGGTTACCTGGAAGAGATCGCGGAATGCGATAAGGCCGCCAATTGTATATTTTTTTAGTTTAAGGTTTTCTTTATGTATCTATATTTTGGTGTACAATAAAGTATATATTATAAATATAAATAAATAAATTTCAGTCCAAGTTTGCTATCTCCTCACCTTACACAATCACATAACTACGATTCTGAAAATGCACCTAATAATTTTGAACCCACTCATGCATATCCCTCTTCAAGTAATGATAAATCGGATGACGATTTGGTCGTACCTTTGACAGAAGACAAAAAGTAGATGGAGAATGGCAAAATATGTAGCTGCGCGTTACTGCTAATGAAGATTGAGGGCGGTAACTAACTTTTACGCTTGATGGAAAGTACAAAACGTTTATTTTCTTGAGATTACAGTGGTCTTTCTAATTTGTTTAAGAACGCTCACGTTCGTTGTCGGCGTCCATGATTTTTCTATTCCATCAAGAGTTAATAAATGGATAGTGTGTTGAGGAAAATTATGCATGCAGATGGATGATTGACGTGTTGCCAGCCAGTGTCCAGTCAATCCAATCTTGACTGCCGACTCACAATTTTCATAACTTTCTCGGCGTCCTCGATCATGCTGTCGACTGAGTCACCCAGGAGTGCCCTCAGCTCATCTCTTGTGTTGCCATCGACTGAGCATGTCAGTGTTGATGTCTGTGCACTCAGGAAAGCCTTAATGTGCCTAACGTTAACAGTGGCACCTTCAATTTTTGATCTGTATCGTTCCAGAGTCTTGTTCTTTGGGTCTATATGTTCTTCCAGTGCGTGCGCTGTGACTACCAGATCGGCATATTCTGCTGACTTAAAACACTGGACATGGGGCATGAATAAGTGGATATAGATGATTTCCTCCTTCGCATATTTACCCTCTTCAAGCATCCTTTCAATCTCTTGCTTTTCTTTCATGAACTTTACTACCTGATCGGGCAAGGGTTTGATAAATATAACACTCCCTCCAGTGGCTAGGACTCTGTTTACAAGCGCGTATGTGGTCATTTCAGATAGAGCCGTCAGCATCTTAATATGGTTCTTAACTGCAGAATTCCTGATATCCCCATAATCGCTCTTAATGACTTTGAAGACTGCTTTTCTGAGAGTCGGCCTCGAGACAGCGAGATTGTTTACTCGTGTTCCTCCTGCCTGCAGATCCAGCTGGACGTTGCTCTCCGTTGTCTGCTGAATGGAGGACAGAAACGCATTGTAGCGTTTAAGGATCCACTGTCTGAATTCAGTCTTGTTCGCTACGGGCCGACATAAGACATACGCCCCGTACACCGCTTGAAAAGCTAATGCGCCTTGAGGAATTGATACCTTAGTCTCTTTCAGTCTCTCATATTTGCTCTGAAGGACCGTAGGAATGCAACTTTGGTCGTCTAGCATGAATAACAGGTGTTCTTCAGCCCCGTCTCGGACAACTTCGGTTAAGTCTACATCCGTGAGATACTTGAGACAGCACATATAATATGTGGTTAAAATGCGTGTTATCTCGTCAGATGATTCCCCAGAGTCAGATCCATAAAGTGACATTACCTTTTCGACCGGATCTCGGGTACCATTGTAGAATGCTAGGATGACTCCTGCCGCCACAGACTTGTTCAGGGGCAGGTACAGAGGTCTCTTTGCCTCGAGGGTGAAGGGCAGTTCCAGGAGGGTTCCCCTCCTGGAACATACAGCCCCTACAGCCTCGTCCGGGATAGACCGTTATAATAAAGGCGTAGCTATTTTACGAAGAAAGTTGAAGAAAAAAAGAAACCGGTCAATGGTAACAGCCATTACGAAAACCGAGTGCCACCGGTGCGGTGTGAAGAAAAAAAGTTATATTTTACGAAGACATCATGGAAACAAAACACCAACCCTTGCAGTATGGTATGGTGGACACCATAATTTTATTTGATGGTGAAGATATGACCTACTCATCTTCGAAGTGGTCACAAGACATCGAAGACAATGCCGAAATTTTCGATTGGACGGCTCAACAAAAACTCATCACAGCCAGAAGATCGCTAACTGGAACCGCTGAGTTATGGTTACGTACGGAAAAACCATTCAAGTCGTATGAAGAATTGAGGAATGCCCTGCTAAAGGAATTCCCAGATTCGGTAAATACCAAGCAAATGCATGAAATCATGGCGGCTCGTAAAAAACGTAACAATGAGAGTTACTACCAATATATGCTTACCATGAAAGAACTCGGCAAAAGAGCAAAGTTCGCCGATTATGTTTCAATTCAATACATAATAGACGGGATTGCCGATTACGAGCAGAATAAAATTGGCCTATATGGTATTACGACATACGCGGTTCTCAAGGAAAAGTTGTTACAATACGAAGCTATGAAGCAGAAGATGTTGAAACAACGAGGAAATTCAAGCGGTACAGGCAAGCAGCGTGAGTGTCGTGAATCCTCAAAGCAAGGAAACGCTAACGCTAAGGAAAACGTCAGTGACAAAGTTCATCGTTGTTTCAAGTGCGGAGAAAGAGGTCATTTAGCGAGTTCATGCATAAAAGGTACCAAGTGCTTCAAATGTAACAAATACGGCCATATTGGTACCGAATGTCAAGATGTTAACGGCGCTGGCGGAAAAGGAAAAGGCGAACCATCGACAAGTCGGAAAGGTGGCAGTACGCGAGGCAGTGACGAAAGCAGCGGAGGCGGAGCTAACTCCAAGGCGCGTTCAATGTTCGCTCATTATCAATCCCAAGATGACGGAACGGAGAGTGAACGAGATTATAGCACGCTAGTGTCAAACGGGAAAATAACCCATCAGTGTCAGAACTGTCATAGTTGTTGTCAATGTCAAAAAAATAACCTTAATAATAGCGTACTAAGTGTAAACAATAACAACGCAATAAATAAATCCGTTAAGAGTGTTATTATAGGCGGTATCACGTTAAAGTGTTTAGTAGATACGGGAAGTGATCTAAATCTAATATCTTACGATGTTTTTACGATGCTGTCAATCAAATGTGAATCCGAAACGATGTTGTTAACCGGCCTTGGTTCAAGTAAGGTGTATTCAATGGGTAAGTTTAACATTAATTTGATAATAGATCGTCATTGTTATGAGGTCTGTTTAAATGTAGTGCCTAAAGGTGTAATTCCGTATACAGTTATTCTTGGACAAACTTTTCTAGTTAATACTATAACTATGATTAACAAAGGTATCGTTGAAATAAGGCCTCAGTGTTATGATAGTTCCTATTTGCAGTGTTTACTTTCTAACTTCACTGATGAAAGTGAAATACCAATTCAGGTTCAGACAATAATAGATAATTACAAACCTTTAAAGACAAAAGAAGCCCCAATAAAGTTGAAAATAGTATTAAAAGATGACATACCAGTAGTACAGCGTCCACGGCGTCTAGCCTTACAAGAAGAAGAGATTGTAAAACATCAAATACAAGATTGGTTGGCTAATGGCATCATACGTCCTAGCTATTCAGAATATGCCAGTCCCCTTGTATTGGTAAAAAAGAAAGATGGAAGTACGAGAATCTGTGTGGATTATAGAAAGATAAACCAGAAGATGGTGAAGGATGAATATCCCTTGCCGGTAATTAATGATCACATAGATAAATTGTGTACAGCTAGGGTATTTAGTACTTTAGATTTAAAGAATGGATTTTTCCATCTACCAGTAGATGAAGATTCTATAAAGTATACTGCGTTTGTGACCAGCAACCCAGAAGGACAGTTTGAATTCCTACGAGCACCTTTTGGTTTATCCATCTGTCCTAAATTCTTTACCAGATATATCAACATTATTTTCACCGACTTTGTAAGAAAAGGAGTTCTTCTCATTTTCATCGATGACCTGATTATCCTGGCTGAGGACGAACACCAGGCAGTTGAAAGACTTCAAGAAGTACTGAAGGTAGCCGCAGAATATGGTCTGGAGATCAATTGGAAGAAGACACAGTTACTACAAAGATCAGTGGAATACCTAGGTCATGTGGTCTGCAATGGAACAGTGCAGCCATCAAAGGAGAAAACAGAAGCAGTGCGTAAATTCCTAGTACCTAATAATCCTAAAGAAGTTCAAAGTTTCATCGGATTGACCTCATACTTTCGAAAATTTATTCCAAATTATGCTATGGTAGCACAACCTCTAAGTGAGCTGTTAAACAAGAAAGAATTTTATTTTGAAGAAGATCAAAAGAATGCATTTACGAAATTGAAAGAAATTCTATGTTGTGAGCCTGTTTTAAAAATATTCGATCCACAATCAAAGACCGAAATACATACAGATGCCTGCAAGTACGGATATGCTGCGGTACTGATGCAGAAGGATCCTGCAGATGATAGAATGCACCCTGTTCATTACATGAGCAGGAAGACAGGAAAGAAGGAAGGATTCTTGAACCCGATACCAAAAGGAGAACTACCGTTAGATACACTTCATTGTGATCATTTAGGACCATTGGATTCTACCAAGAAGATGTACAACTATATATTGACTGTCATAGATGGATACACAAAGTTTGTTTGGATATACCCAGTTAAAACTGTTACAGCAAAGGAAACGGTTGATAAGTTAAAATTACATCAAAAGGATTATGGAAACCCAAGACGGATAGTGACTGACAGGGGAACAGCATTCACAGGAAAAGAGTTTGAAGATTACTGTCAGGAAGAAGAAATTGAGCATATTACAATAACAACAGGAATGCCTCGTGGAAATGGTCAAGCCGAAAGAATGAATCAAATCATTATCTCTGTATTAACCAAAATGTGCATTGAAGAACCTGCACTGTGGTACAAATATGTCAGTAAAGTTCAGAGGGTAATAAATAGTTCATATCAAAGATCTATCCAGACATCACCTTTTGAATTATTAACAGGGACTAAAATTAGGCTTAAAGAACACATGAAGATATTAGAATATTTAGAAGAACAAAATAGAAGAGAATTCATAGACAAAAGAGACGAATTAAGGAAAGAAGCAAAAGCTCAAATATTAAAAATTCAAGAAGAAAACAAGAGAAATTTTAATAGTAAAAAAAAGGAAGGTCAGAAATATAAAATAGGGGATATTGTAGCAATTCAAAGAACTCAATTCGATAATGCATTAAAATTAAAACAAAAATTCTTTGGACCTTATAAAGTTGTAAAAGATTTAGGGAAAGACAGATATGAAGTTAGAAAAATAGATAACAGCAAGGATGGACCTAAAAACACCACTACAGGAGTAGATTTCATGAAAAGATGGCCTTAATTCAATGACGAAGGAAACAATAGGAAAAAAAAAAAAAAATGTTCATACTTACCGTTGAATACAGCTGACATACCATTCTATTTGTTTTCTAATAAAGTGAGTAATGTTAGTAGGCTGTTTTACTATAATTAGAAACTTATTGAATTGTATCATTCATTTTATATAATTGTAAGATGTAATTGAGTACTAATAAATTGCATAGTAATTCTGTATGAAGTTAAGTTAAAGAGTTTAAATTATTGTATAATGGAGTTAGTTTATTTGCCTAGTACGTGTAACTTAATGTAGCTATCGGTAATTTAATAATTTAAGAAATAATAAAAAAGAACCTACCTTGTAACTAACCATGATAGTAACTCTGTGTAACAAATGTACCTAAACATTTAAGTAGTAAAGTAAGAATGTACCTAGATAATATTTAAGTGTTGGAGTATTGTTAAAGGAGTGATTGGCTGTGTGGCTGAGTGTATTAGAAGTCAGGAGTGATATAGGTAAAGTTTAGATTGTTTTTATTTAGGAAACATTTTGATAAAGTTTTGGTTGTAAACCTTATAGATTGTAAAACAAAAATAAATAAACTTAGTGTAACATTATTAGATTTATAAATTTTGTTCAGCTTAATCTGTATAATTTGTACTAGAGTCAGTCTGAGGGCAGACTGAAAGCAGAATGGCCGAGTTGTGGGATGTTAAATTCAGAACGCATCAAAATTATAAATGAGTGATGGATGTATGAACGCAGCGATGAGTGAACGAGAGAGTATGTGTGTGAAAGGGAAGGAGGACTGAGATTTTTACGACGAAAGAGGAAGACGTATTTTACGAAGTTAAGAAGTTTTACAAAATAAAAGAAGATTCATAGCAACGAAGCGTCTTTATTTGGGTCTACCATATACCCCACCCTACAGAAATATAAATAAACCAAAAAAAGAGTTGAAGCCCCGCTGTAGTTGCAAGGAAAAGAGGAATAGTGTTATTCGGTGTCATAGTATATCTGAAGATGACAGAAAAATGTTATTTGATAAATTTTGGAATATGACTTGGGCTGAAAAACGAGTTTATGTTGATAATTTAGTAAAAATTGTACATACAAATAGGCAGAGATAGGAAAGACCCTCAAAAGTCTAAAAGCGTCAATACTTTTATTTACCACCTAGAAAAGGTGAGGATATGATTAGAGTCTGTAAGACGTCATTTTTAAATACTTTCTCTATTGGTAAATCTAGTATCTGGAAGGTTGATGTTGCTGGAATGACTAATGATGAACAATTACCGAGAAATACTCCCAGAAAGCCCTTTGACCAAGAAATAAAAAATTTACAAGACTTTTTAGATGAGTTACCCAAAATGCCTTCACACTACTGTAGGAAAAGGACAACCTAGAAATATATACAATCAGACATAACATCCAAACAGCAGCTGTCAGATAAAAAATATAAAAGCACTATCTATTGCCACTTTTACAAACACTCTAACCGTACAAAAAATAGCTTTATTTAAACCTAAGAAAGATTTGTGTGACATCTGTAACGGATACAAGATGGAAAACATTGCCAAAGAAACTTATGAGGAACATTTAAATAAAAAGAACGAAGCAAGAATGGAAAAAGAAAATGATAAAGACAAAAAAGAATTCGTATTTACTGCAGATCTCCAAGCAGTACTCTTAGCACCGCGATCCTACGTTTCATCAAACTACTACAAGACGAAGCTATGTGTGCGCAACTGGTGTATTTATGACATGAAAACCAGCGACGGTTACTGCTTCCTATGGAACGAGGCCGAAGGTGGGCTGAACTCTGATGAGTTCGCAACCATACTTACAAATTTCTTTATTGATAAAATAATCCCAAAAATGGGAGATAATAATAGAATCATAACGTTGTATACGGATGGGTGTACGTATCAAAACAGAAACGTCACTTTAAGTAACGCTCTCTTCAACTTGGCCATGCTGCATAATGTAACCATTGAGCAAAAATATTTAGAACTAGGCCACACCCAAATGGAGGTTGACAGTATGCACGCGATGATTGAAAAAAACTAAAAAATCAAGTTATGAATGTTCCAGCCGAGTACATTTCTACTTGCAAGAATGAATACTTAAGATATTTATTATTTAAGTAGGGCGGGATTTTTCCACAATGAGACGCAGTCACTTGGTAAAAAAAGCTGACGGCGCATCGACTAGCGCCATCTATGAAATTACTTTCGAACAAGACTGACAGCGGTTGGTCCAGCAGAGCGTTGATTGGTTGACGGCGTATTGACTAGCGCCGTCTATCGAATTACTACCGAACAAGACTGACAACGGTCGGTCTAGCGGAGCGTCGATTGGTTGGTGGAGCGGCCATGTGGAGACGGGGGATTCTCGTCTGGCAACGGCGACGGTTCACCATGAATACGACGAATCGCTAATATTCGGTGTAATCGTTTAATGTTTCGTGATTAGTTTGACTCATTGTTACTCGTAATTCTACTGAGATGTTAATGTTATAATTATTTGGAGGACCAATTATAAGAAATTGATTGTGTGACATCTTACAAGACTTTGATTAAAACTACGCCCATAAAATACCCGCGCCAACGCTATGGCTGATCCTGAAGACATTTCTGATACTCTTATATATATATTCACATTCACACAAAATCACAAAACTCAAGTCAGTTACACAAAGATTTACAGAATTGGCGGGAGCGCCGTAGCGTTTTAGTACACGCCCGCTCGCGACTCGGTTTTAGCGGCAACTGGTGACCGAGCGGCGCGCGTGCTCAAACGGTTGGTACCAATGCGCGCGTACACAAAATGCCACGTTGTCATTTGGCGCACAAACTAAACAAATTTAAAATTAATTATATCACAAAATAGTCGGAGTTGCCTACATTCCACCCCCTTGTTCCTGAACAAACTCGTCAGTAGGCAACACAATGACCTTTACAACCGGTCGTTTCATAAAACCCCTACAGGTTCTTACAGTCACTACTCTAATATGACCGTCGCGGCCTGGGTGGACTGCGCTAATCACGCCCTTAGGCCATGCATTACGAGGCTGGTTCTCTTCCAGAATCAGCACCATGTCTCCCACTTTTACGGGTGGCACATCATGTTGCCACTTTTGACGCCTTTGAAGAGTGGGGACATACTCTTTTAGCCACCGTCGCCAAAACATGTCTGCCAGAGTTTGAGCTTTTATCCAAGCTTTCCTACTGGTTAAATCGGACGCTTCAAAGAAACCTAACGTAGATGCATCGGTTGCTGTGCCTATCAATAAATGATTTGGGGTCAACGCGATGGGCCCATCGGGGTCTGTACCTACGAAGGTTATTGGCCTACTGTTAAGTGTCATCTCTACCTCAGCCATCAAAGTAGTAAGCAATTCCTCTCTAGGCGCTCGCGCCGACAAAGTCACTTTAAGTGCGGTTTTTACTGAGCGAACGAGGCGCTCTCAGCATCCACCCATGTGCGGCGCTGCTGGAGGGTTAAACTGCCAAGAAATGCCCTTTGTAACGACGAAATCGTGAATTTTATTCTCCATTGCCTGAACGGCGGTTTTCATCTCTGCATCAGCACCTACAAAGTTGGTGCCTCTATCACTAAACATAATAGTCGGTTGCCCACGTCGAGCTATCAAACGCCGGATTGCCATTATGGCCGAGTCAGCTGACAGTGAAGATGCGAGCTCAATATGGACACCGCGTGTGACTAAGCAAGTGAAAATAACGCCCCACCTTTTTTCACGACGTCTCCCTATCGAAACTTCCATTGGACCAAAATAATCTACCCCACAATTAACAAAAGCTCTTCGTGTATTTACCAGTCTAGCGGCAGGTAGATCTCCCATCTTGGGCATTGAAGGGCGAGCACGACGTACCAAACATGACTGACATTTGGAAACGGCTGATTTGACTGTACGTCGCAAACGAGTAATCCAATATTTTTCCCTAATACTGTTTATGACAGTTTCCGTATTAGCATGGTGAGCGCGCTTATAATATTCGAGTGCAATGAGCCGCGCGGTATAACTTTGACCATCTAAAATAATTGGATACTTTTCGTCAAACATTAATTCCGATGCAGCACTCAGGCGTCCTCTGACGCAAAGCAATCCATCACCTTCATATAAAAATGGATCTAAACCTCGAATTTTACTTTCCAAAGTTAATGCGGTCGTATTCTTCAATAGTTCTAACTCTTTGGAGAAGGTCTCCAGCTGCGATTGTTTCAACAAAATATTCTCAGCTTCACGAATATTACTAGCTGTTAACTTCTCAACCTGGTTTCTGCGACATATGCTTACAAAGGCAAGAACTCGACCCGCAGATCTAACAGCCCGTGTCCAACTAGAGAACCTATCGACATTAAATAGAGGTACATACTGTTTCACAAGATGAACCTTTTCAAGACGCTCTAAATCAGTATCAACTACGTCCTCAAATTCGTTGACCGGCCACTGGTCTTTGTCCCGGTACAAAAAAGAGGGACCTGTAAACCACAATTTACAATTCGTGGGCCAGTGCAACTTGGTGGCTTCATCAGCGGGGTTTTCTGCAGATGGCACCCAACGCCACTCACTTGGGCTGGACTTCCGGTCGATTTCTGCCAACCGATGTGAGACAAACTTTTGGTAATCACGAGGATCCGAATGCACCCATTTCAAGACAGTTTTCGAATCGGACCACAAGTACTTCCGTGTTATTGTCAAACCTTGCTCTTTAATTTACAAGCTGCAAGCTAATTTACACGCCAGTACAGCCGCCTGCAGTTCAAGGCGTGGCACGGATATAACCTTCAACGGGGCGACGCGAGCTTTACCAATAACAAGGGAGACGGTAGGTATGCCAAACTCATCTCTACCAACTAGATAGGCGACTGCAGCATAAGCCGACTCGCCTGCATCACCAAAAACGTGTAATTCGATAGTTGAGGGGTCAAGCCTGTACCAACGTGGCACACGCATGCTACTCAGCTGTTTTATATCTACCAGCCATTTTTCCCATTCATTGAACTCTGCCTCCATCAGCTGATCATCAAAGTCAAAGTCAAAGTCAAAGTCAAAGCATTTATTTCAAATAAACCAATCACAGGTACTTTTGAATTGTCAAAGTCAGTCAGTCAAAAACATGAAGCTATTTGCACGTTCCAAAGCGTAGATCTCTATGGAGAAGAACGTACAAGAAACTCCATGGACACTCTTTTAAACCATTTTATGTTTTACAAAAATCCTGGTTACATCATTACTTGTTGCATCTATATGTGAGAACAATGCAAAGAAAGGAAAAAAATAAAAGTATTCCAAGTATCCAATAAGTATTAAATATAGAAATAAGCCAGTGACAGCTAAGATATGACCAGTCTCCACTGACGGCGCCCGTTCACGAACATGACGCGTGCATCAGCACCATTCAGCTCAACCATTTTGAAGGGAACCGAATGATCAAATACACGCGCCACCATCAGCGAGACATTCTAGCGAGCATGACACACCCTCAACTGCCCCTGCTCACTCATGTCAAACAAGGAAACCATCTATATTATTACCAGTATAGGCTCCATGGTCCTCACATTTACAGGATTTTAAAATAAAAAATGCTTCTACTTTATATAAAACTATGTATATCAATTTTCAAAAACGGAAAAAGAAAAGTAGTATTTAAAACATAACATAAGAAAAGTGGAATTTTTTATTAGTCTACACAAAGAAGGGTGAGCATCTCTTCCAAATATCTTAACTAGAGGAACCAAGCGGCTGAGACTGTGGAGCAGGACCGGCATTTAGCCAAGCATTTTTATCAAGTATATAATCTTCAAGTTTATAATATGCTTGTTTACATAGTGTGCGTTTTATGCATGTTTTAAATTTTCTCTCATTCAGTTCTAGAATTTCAAGAGGTATTTTGTTATAAAATTTAACACAGTACCCCATAAAAGAAGTGTGTACTTTTGCCAATCTGAATCGGGGTTGATCTAATTTGTTCCTATTTCTAGTATTAAAATTATGCCTATCACTAATCTTACTAAAAAGATGAAGATTTTTCCGAACATACATTATGTTTTCGTATATGTATTGACAAGGTACCGTCATGATGTTAATATCTTTAAACAGTTCTCTTAGGGCATCCCAACCTATACCAGATTTCCATACTTTCTGTAACAAGATTTTAGACTTTATCGTATAAGGATAAAGTAAGCCTAAAGGGTCAAAGATACTCATCATAAATCTCAAATACTGTCGTTTGGTAGGAATAACTCTGCCTTCAACTACGTCAGGCGTCACTTTTTTGAACGATAAGTCGAACGCTAACTCGTCTGATTCCGGCCCCATATCATACCTAAGGTTCGTTCACCATTATATGGAGACTTGTCAAAATTTACAGTACTGGGCACGACAGCTGGTAACTCTTTTCGAAGTTCAGGTGAATTGGTCACCCACCCCCTGATAGAGAAACCACCAGAAGAGTGTATCATGGAAACATCTTTGATCAGCTGACGAGCGTTATCTATTGAGTTTACACTATCCAAATAATCATCCATATAATGGTTTTCATGGATCGCCTTGACCGCCTCAGGAAATGAGTCTCGGAACTCATTAGCATTTTTATTCAATCCATGTATGGCTGAGGCAGGCGATGACTTAGCACCGAAAATCATAGAATCCATCACATATGTATCAGGGTCGCGTTCTCTGTCCCGGCCTCTCCATAAAAAGAGCTGCGCGCCCTGATCTTCTTTCCTAATTCTAATACGCAAAAACATGTCGGCTATGTCCGCTGTATAAGCTATTCGACCAGATCGGAACTTAAACAATACGCCTAATAAAGAATTTAATAAGTCCGGCCCTGTAAGCAAATAATCATTTAAACATGCCCCTTTATATTTAGCCGCGGCATCGTACACTAATCTAAGTTTATTTGGTTTATTGGGGTTAATGACCCCAAAATGCGGTAGGTGCCAAACCGGGTTAACGCTCAGCGGAGTATCCAATAGCCTAGCATATTTTTCTGATATTAACCGTTCAATTTGACGCGAATACGCTTCAGCATAATCGGGGTTCTTATCTATTTTACTCTCTATGCCGCGTAATCGTTTGAAAGCGTAGTCGTAATTGTCTGGTAAGTGTACCGCGTCACTTGATCAAAGTAATCCTACCTCCCAGCCTCCGTCGACACGGTGACTAGTGTTATCTAGGATTTTACAAGCGCGTTCAGTCTCAACATTTTTGCGTGACACTTCTGTGATACCGATAGACTCGAGCAAAAATTGCTGTTTCACAAGGTCATTTAAATCATCCAACCCATCGAAGGACAGATTTACTGACTCACTATCAGACTTGTCACCGATACCTACAGTTACAGGTCCGTGCATAACCCACCCTAACTTTGTATGGGACGCTACGGGTTGCCCGGATTTGCCCTGTCGTATTTCCTCATTTACGATTAACTTCCAGTTATCTTGGCCGATCAAAATCATCGGTTTCGCGTACGACATCTCACACAAATCTAAATCTCGCAAATGTTTATTCATATTAAAAACTCTGACAGGCACAGATTGGGTAGGCAAGTCTAAGTTTTCTATCGTTCGTAACACGATATCATGAGATACGCCGTTGGAACCGCGGATTAGCGCAGTCACCTTACAGGAATTGTTATCTGTCATAACAAGACCGCGTGCACTAACAATTCTTAACGGATAAGATGGTCCACTGAAATTACACACACTAGAATCTACTAATGACACTGTGGACCCATCATCTAGCAAAGCATATAAACTATGTTCAACATTATTAACCACAATCGTTACAGGCATAATTTTTAATAAAGTTTTACTGGTTCGACACCGCTCACCCATACTCGTCACCGACTCGGCTACCGACGGCGACGGCGCCGGCGGCCGTACATAGGCCGCCTGCGCCGCAGCCGGCGCGGCCGGGGCACCGGTGGCATCGGCGGCACCCAGGTCTCTCGGCTTCACGTAGTGCAGTAGTGTGTGATGCGGAGAACGACACTTTTCACATCGTTTTGCGCGACAACGAAAACGAGAATGGCTTTGCACTAAACATTTGAAACAAAGTTTTTTGACCTTTACAAAGTTCCACTTTTCCAGTTCACTTTTTGCAATGAAGTTATCGCACTCGGGTAATCGGTGAACCGCACTATGACACAACGCGCACACACTTGCTGACGACGACGTACCCGGAGACGATGACGTAGCTTCCTCGCTGGTGAGGTGTACTCGGTATGCAGGTTCCCGGTGATGACGCGTGGCGTTATTATGCTCGGTATTCATGCATAATGGTAGGTAATAAGCTGATGCCCGTGATAAGTGACTCAGAAACTTGAGGACGATGTTTATATTCGGCGATAAACGAAGATCTTCCTTGCTGTCGGTATTCCTTTTCATAACAAACTCGCCGTACTGCGATCGTTGTACATTGGTTAATTTGCTAAGAATTTCGTGTGTTAATTGGGGGTTATTTATGTAGCCCTCCGCTCTTATGTTCTTCAAAATGTACACACAATTTCGAACGACGCAAGTCATATTTCGTAATTCGACGCCACTTTCGGACACACGGGGCAGGCACCTTATCTTGTTTAGTGCACTTTCCAGTAGCAAATTGGGGTGACCGAACTCCTCCTCTAAGGCATTTATCACATCTGTTGGGTAGGACCCGGTACGCAGTAGATCTTCAACGGCACACTTTGCCGCGCCACGCAGTGATGATGCCTGCAGTCGTAAGGTGTTCTCGAACATGCTATATGTGGCCGCGGTAGCTTCATAGGTACGTCGAAATGCCAGCCAGTCTGCCGGGCTGCCATCAAACACGGGGAGATCATAATTTTGTCGTGGTCGTTTCGACATGTTCGTAATAATAACGTCGGCAAGATGCATGATGTCAGAGGCCGCGACGGCGCCGGCGGCCGGGGGCAGAGCGCCCGTCTCTGGCTTCGCGGCGGTCGGGGAGGACGCCGCCGCAGGCGCGAACGGCTCGCGAACGGTGTTAAGCGCATGCGCGATGCCGCGCGCGCGCTCTCGAGTTAGGCCTTCGGACGTGTTCGGACACGCGCCGGCCGGTGCGTGGGGCGCCGGCGGCTTTTCCGCGTGTTCGTATGGTGCTTGACGTGTGCTTAACCACTCATCCACGTTATTATGGCCACTATAAACACTCATCGCGCGATTTTCTTCTTCTTCGTCTTCAATCTCCGCGATTTCTAACGCTAGTTTTTTCTTTATGAGTTGTTCTTTCAATTTGGCGATTTCTTCTACGGCCTTGTACTCGGTACGGAGGCGAAGCGCTTCGCGTCTGAGGCGGCTTGATCGTGACCCGTTCGGACGTGGCAACAACTTCACTACGCGGGGCCGTAGTGACACACGTGGTATCCGCACCAGGTCGTTGCTCAGCTCCAGCATGGGCTCTGCTCCGTGTGACGACGCCAGTAACATTGTCATTCATTGTGATCCAGGCTCGGAGGATCAATATTATTTAAGTAGGGCGGGATTTTTCCACAATGAGACGCAGTCACTTGGTAAAAAAGGCATATATATTCACATTCACACAAAATCACAAAACTCAAGTCAGTTACACAAAGATTTACAGAATTGGCGGGAGCGCCGTAGCGTTTTAGTACACGCCAGCTCGCGACTCGGTTTTAGCGGCAACTGGCGACCGAGCGGCGCGCGTGCTCAAACGCTTGGTACCAATGCGCGCGAACACAAAATGCCACGTTGTCATTTGGCGCGCAAACTAAACAAATTTAAAATTAATTATATCAAAAAATAGTCGGAGTTGCCTACACTATTCTTATTTCAAGAATTTTAAAAATTTGCAATTTTACAACTCCATAAGGCCAGGAAAGATGAAGGGAGACCCGAAGGTATATAAACTACTACTAAATTACACATTTTTGTTATTATGACTACTATATTGGATCGTATTTTAAGTAATATTTCTATTTGTCAGGTTACCGACATACGAGCTCTTAAGTATACACCCCTGGAAAAATATTTAATAAACTTAAATTCACCGAAGAATACCAATTACTCAGTCAACGCATACAACGAACGCAGGAAAAAAGTTCTTAGATTTATAGCAACTAAAGAACTCAATGCCAAGAGATTTACCAAAATTATTAAATCTGGCCAGACGATTACGGCGGATGTCTATTGTGTCAGCAACTGCAAACCATGATGGAAAAGCTAGCTGCTAAACGGCCGAGGCTGGTTAATCGCTCTAGGCCACTGCTGCTTCAGGACAACGCTAGACCACACACTGCACAACAGACGGCTACCAAATTAGAGGAGCTTCAATTGAAATGTCTAAGACATCCACCGTACTCCCCGGACCTTGCTCCAACAGACTACCATTTTTTTTCGAAATTTGATTTAATGTCCGGCTTGTTTAAAAGTGATCTTTCGGCGATTTGGAACTCCTTCAATAGACCTTTTTGCGAGCGAAAGATCTGCGGTTGTGAGCAACTATAATAAACATTCGCAGCGTAAATAAGAATCTCGACCAGTTCCTATCAGTTTTAACTACGGTAAAGTTTCAATTTGACATGACATGGTTGCATGAGTTTTGCACTATGTATAACCCAATGTGTAATCGTTGTGGACGGAAAGCTAAAAAGGAAGCTGTTAACAAAAATAGAGTGTAAGTTTCTGTTTAATTTTAAGATGATTGCCAAATGAAAACTTATAAGACTGATTGAATCTAAAACGGAAGCCGAATGTTATGTTATGATATCGTGTTAGTTACCGATGATTGTTTATCTATTATTTTGTATTTCTTTATACTAATCTATTTAGTTGATATAGGTACAAATTAAGTTTTATTCAAATGATTATTTAAAAACTCCGATTTGACAAAAAGACTGACTAAGTGCCTCATATTATTTTAATTTAGATTTAAGAGTTAATATTTGCCAAAACGATTTTAAATATTGTTGTAAACTGTAGAAATCTGATTAGATGCAAACTGATGCCAGTGCTGTGTCTTAAATAAATCTATAATGTCATTGAAAAACAGAAAACGAAGGTAAAAATTCAGATCTAGTTAAAAATATGAAAAAATATATGATTAATAACTAACTAACTAGATCTAGAAACTTTATTATACCAGTGTAACTCTACCTTGCATTGTAATCTAGTCCTAAGTTACTCAATATAATTATTATTTTTAATACACTGGGGCATTTTATAATAAGATTGAGTCGTATTAGCCAACGACCTAATTACATAAAGCCCCACCTTAGAAAGAAAAATATTAATATTATTTCATCCTTACTTTCTATTAAGATTACCACTTGTGCCATTATTGTCAAAAGACTAAATATTGTTCCAAAATAAAAAGTTTGATTTTATCTTGTAAGATTTATTTTTTATTATAATTTAAAAAAAAGAGGTCGTATTACCAAGTCTTACCCTATTACATTGTTTTATTCTTTTTTTAGGCATGGAATTACTACAAGGTTAGGGCAAAGTTAATTAGCATAAATGCTAACCAACGAGCTACTGGTGGTGGGCCCAGTAATGCTCCTACTAATAATATGCATTATATAGGGTGACGGTACAGTGACAGTAGAAAAGGTTGATGAACCGCAATTGCAAGACACTGAAGCTTCATCAGCTATGTAAGTTATATCTCTTGCGAAAACAATGTTTATGCTGCTTAATATTAGCAGTATATATAAGTTTTATTAATATTATATTGTATAACATTATGCTTACTTTATTACAGTTTGACTGACCACCCCCAGTATGTGCTATCTGCAAGTTTACTAGTGTATGTGCAGACGCTGCCTGTGTCTGTTCCCAGCCTAGTGGGAGAGACAGGCTCATTGCAAAACTCTCCAAGGCACAGTGCAGGTTCGTTAAACAAAATTGCTTAAGCCGATAAAACAGAGTAATAGCATGTTAAGCTAATTTTAAATTGCTACTGTCAGAAAGAGTCCGAAAAGTGCGAGACCCTCCTCGGCGGCGAAGTATAGAGCGTGCGTCACGCCAGGTCCCAACATAAATGACAAGACAATGTAAGTTAATTCTAAAATTAGTTTTTAAATCTTATGCCATTCTTTAATGTACAACATTTTATTTATCATTTCAGCAGCCAGAAGTGCATTAGATGAGTCAAGAGCAGCAATCCTTCGTATTGAGGAGATGCGGGCAGAGGCTGATCTTAATACTCACAGGCATTCTGTAATTTTTCGGAGTCATTCAGACTAATTGATGAATGAAAGCCTTAATAGATTTAGCCAACAGGTAACACAAATATTCTTTTTAATATAAAAATATTTGGCTGTAATCTTATTAGTATTAAGCACAAAAATGTAGAGATATGCTTTTACTGGACCAATCTTGATATAGTTTTTTTGCTATTTCATGTTTCAACGCGGGCTGGTTTTATGATATTAAGTAAATGAAATAACGACTTACTAAGCATTATTTGTCAGGAACATCATAATCATAACATTTTTATTTTGTTTCAGTATGGCCAGCATAACCACCCTGATTAAGATTACTATTAGTTATGGATTATATATTTATTAGAGTGGATCTCAGTAAAGCATTTGATTGTGTTGACCACAAAATACTTTTACGGAAATTAGCCATTTATGGAGTTCGTGGAAATGTTCTTGACCTTATTAAATCATATCTTAGCAATAGAAAACAGTTTTCCCAAATAACTCGACTATGCTCAAAAGTTAATAAAGAAATTAATTTTACATCAGAAAACAAGATACGTGAATCTAGGAATCCCACAAGGCAGTGTATTGGGCCCTTTACTATTTATTATATATATTAACGATTTGCCTAAAATACTAAAACATCCAACATTTCTTTTTGCTGACGATTGTACTGTTGTATTTACCGGTAAAGATAGAACAACACTTGAACACAATATTAATGAAACCATAGAACAAATTATGCACTGGACAAGATCCAACAATTTGAAATTAAAATTCGATAAAACTTATATAATGATATTCCGCAATAGAATTGCACAATTTAATGATATTGACGTGAAATACACAGATCGAATAGTAGCTCATGTAGATAATACAAAATTTTTGGGACTAAATATTGATTTTAACTTAAACTGGAAATGCATTTTCCAGTTTAAGTTAAAAGTAAGTTATTGAGAATTTATGTTTAAAATTAAATCAGCAATCTTATGTCCTTCATATGCTCTCAAAAATGGCAGATATATCTACAGTATTGTCTGCATATCATGGATATGTTGGTTCGATAATGGATTATATTTTGGGGCCTTTCTGTTTTTAAAGACGATGCTTCCAAGGCTTAGAAAAGATGCGTCAGATCGACATGCAAATTAAAACAAACTGATAGTTGTAAAGATTATTTTAGAAAGCTTAATTTACTGACACTTCCTTGCATTTATAAATATGAAATTATCAATTTTGAAAGATCTAACATAAATTCTTTTGAAAAATATAAAAGTAAACGACACAGAGGTAACAACTGTTATCCGAAAAATAAATCCACACTTCGTGAACCAAACAACTGAAGTATCCCAAGAAAATGTTACACAGCGCCGCATGTATAAGCGTTGGCATGATGCCGAAAGTGACCTTCGATTTGAGGAGTACACCAATAAAATATCAAAAATGCTAAGCGATTTCGGACGGGACATATCAGAGATCAAAAATGCGATGAAGAACCTAAACCAAAGCACCCAAGACTGAAAGTCAGAAATAGCCGGTATCAGAGAAGAATATACATACAAAGATGAAAAATACAGTTCATAGTTTGGAATCTAGACAAACTAAGATGGCAGTGGGACTTGATTCACTTCAAAATTCGATGCAATTCCACAGCAACGAATATGAAGACGTGAAGAAGAAACTTGAAGCTCATACTAAAGAATTGAAGAATTTAAATGCTCTTAAAACTGAATTGGCCGAGATCAAGGACCAGAGTAGGAAACTGAGATCTGATATAAACGCAAACGAGCAACGTGAAAGGCAATTGAAATTTTTGATTCAGGGTAGGGCAAGAAATATAGTAGCAAAATTACGCAACCGTCAGTTGAAAGACAACATCATTTCTCAAGCACGTATATGTCGTCTGTCAACCCAGGATCTGGAAATTCAGGGCAAAGATGTTGCGGTCTATGTTAATGAGCATTTAACAGTGTTTAATAAAAGTCTTCTGGAAAAAACTAAAGAGATGGCCAAAATTAAGGAATATCAGTTCATGGTGTTCGTGGACAAAAAACTGCAAAATGCACGTGAGGAAAGCAGCTTCTATTCCTGTTAAATTTATCATGGACGAAGAGGATCAAAAAATAATGGTTTAATTTTACGAGCAAGTCTTCTGCTCACTGTTTATAACGCTAATATTTTTTTGTTTTGTCATTGTAATTTTGTATATAATTTTTTGGAAGATCGTTTACCTAATATTGAAGAGAGCGGAGTTGGTTGTTTGTCATTCGTTTTTGCCGGAACGGTTCGAACAATGTGAGGTAGATGCGATTAGTGGAGGTGCGACGATTGAAGTACGCATCATACTTAAATAATTTGAACGCTCATGGGTTTGATTGTTACGGGAGCGAAAGTAGGTTGCTAAAAAGTTTACTTCAATGTTATTTCAATTTTATTGCTGTCATAATAAATAAAAAAAGTTATTCTTTAAATACAATTTAACAACCCGTGTGGGTACATGTTATAGTCTTCATAACAATTATATAGAACTATATGGGAATCGTATATTGAGCATTCTGCATACTTATAAGACTTATCTAGAACATAAAATCATTACTGCTGCTATAGTCGCATTGTCTCGTGACATACCTTCGCGTAGCGCATGTATTTTACATTTAAGCTATCTTGCAACGTATTTTTATAACTTTTTAGAAACTTACCCATGTTATGTTGTAACAGTAATTTGTTTATTAATTAATCCAATCATTAGTAGTTATTATTTGAAGATATCAACACAATACAGTAAATCGAAAAGTAGCAATAACAATCCAGAAGGGTTCCCTATCCATTTGCATAAAATTTTAAGACCTAATATAACTTAGCATAATTTTGTTTGGCATAATTGTATTTTCGCATAATGTAATTCGCATAACAGCTTACGCAAAATTTTTTAAGCATAATTTCTCTAACCATAATAATGATTAAGCATAAATTTATTAAGCATAAAGTTCTAAAGCATAACTTTTATTAGCATAATATCCTAAAGCACAGATTTATTTACGCATAATGATATTAAAACATATTTTTATAGGTATAACAATTTATTTCGACGATTGGAAAAAAGCCATATTTCCTGAATCAGGTAATATATAGGTAACATATCAATATAATATAACGTATTGAACAATTTTGTAGTTTTTTTTTTTCGCTGAAGGAAGCATGAAGCAAGCAAGCAAGCATGCAGCATTCAAGCGAGCATGCAACATGCAGCAGGCAGGGTTTCTGTCACGGCTCCGGCGGCCCCACGCGCCTACGCGATTTTAAATTACACTCTAGGGGTAGGACAAACAAGGCTACGTGGAGTCGGTTTTGCAACAATTCGGTTCTGTCACTAACTTTTGTTGCACAGCATATTAAATTCAGTCGATATTAAAGTCATTAGGCCTACTAACGTTATGCTATTAGTAATTAGGCCTACTAACGTCATGCTAATAGTCATTAGGCCTACTAACGTTATGCGAATCAAATTTATGCAAAAACAAATTAGTCTTTAAGATGATTATGCCAACATAAAATGTATGCCTAAAAAAATTATGCCGGAGTATTATTATGCCAAAACAAATTGTGCCAAAATCGTTATGCCGAAGTATATTAGGACAAAGAACATTATGCGAAAAGGAGGGATCCCTCCAGAAGTTGTTATAAGGGAAGAAAAAATTGAAAGAGTAGAAACCGCATGCAATCTTGGTTTAACAATGGATCCCGAACTGCGACTTTGATTTTAGGATATCAGTAACTCCGTAAGAAACTGTTTTTATCGACTAAAACTCTTATATTCCATTAGAACCCATCTGAGTGTTGACTTACGCAAACGGCTGGTAGGTTGCTTAATTTTATCCAGACTAAACTATTGTGATACAGTTTATGGTCCATGTTTGTTAGCAAGAACCGAGAAGCTAATACAAAGAATACATGTGTCAATTTAATGTTACATTTAAGTGAGACCAATACTTGTAAATTTATTTTCTGTGCCTTGCCCTATTCTCAATATTTATCTGAGGAGCAAAACAGGCACATTTTTGATTTAAACATGTTTATTTATAATAGGACCTGTCGTCATCGTGACGCTATTTTATATTTTGATTGTAATCAATTTATTACTGATTACAAGCTGACAAATTATGATATGTATTATGGGATTAGGTTCAGAAATAAAAATAAACTTTGACTGAAGATGATTATATTCACTTTGTACTTTAGTATTTCAATACTTAAGAGACGTTTACACTCGTGAACTGCCATGAACAGACTGCCGTGCCGGCCTCGGCCATCCCTTCTTCATAATTCTTACCCCTTCTCTACAAACCAAATGTACTACGCAGTGGTTTTACGTACCGTATTCATACCACTGCGTAAACCGTTAAATTACTGTACTCATAAAATTGAACAACCGTACTTATGACTAGTATAATAAAAATATTTATTAATAAGTCTAACAACTCGGCCATCCTGTTCATAGCGAGTCCCTTCGCGAAGAAATAAATAATAATTTAATTTATAACATACTTGAAAACTTGAAAATATACATGCATAGTTAAAGAAAATGTAGAAGTGTATAAAATTATTCAACTTTTAACAGGTATTTCCTTTTTAAAGAATTAACTTTACAAATATATTTCACTGTGTGGTACTATATTAATAAAAATGCAAATATTTTTAGAACTACTTACAATTGTTTATGTACTAGTAATAATTTAAACAACAATACATAGTTATGAGAAATTAACTAAGATCAAAATAAAATTCATATAATTAAGTAAATTTAAAAGTTTTCTCTTTTATGAATGTGATAAATCAACTTCACAAATAGATTCATTTTTTTTTTACATAATAGTGGATATTAAATAGAAATGTAAATATTTACGAACAACTACTCATAAATAAATGTTTTTATCAGTATCAGTTCAAACAAGATCATTTATTTTGCAAGTTTTGATGATGGTAATAATAATTATGTTATATTGTTTACATAGATTCTTAAAGTTTCAAATAAATCTGTTCTATAACATGCTTAGAACAAACAAAATAATAACTATTTTAATCTTCTACATCGCTATTACTAGATTCGCTTTCACTGGATTCTAGATCCCTATTAAAAATCATCCAAGGCTGTATTTTATCTAGAGCTACAACAGTTTCGTAACGACGACCCTGTTTTCGCGTCAGAGGTGTGTCTTCAATAATATATCGGTCATTTGGGAGCTGTTTTACTATGCGATAAGGTCCTTGATACTTGTTGACTAGTTTTTGTGATTTGCCATCATGCGGTACTTGACGCTCTACACGTACTAGATCACCCTCAACGTAAACTTTACCAAGCTTCCTATTTTTATTAAATCTTTGTGCATCTTTCTCTTGTGGATCTTTAATCTTTTCGTTTACTTCCTGTCTCATCTCACCTAACTCTTCAGAACTTACTACATTTAGTGTTTCATTGATTACGGTGCTCAATATACCTTGCGACCGACTGGTTATATTAAACCCAAAAAGTAACTCAGACGGACTTTTCTGTGTTGTTTTATGTGTTGTTGTGTTGAGACCCATTTGTATATCAATAATGTGTTCGTCCCAGTTTTTTTCATCATCGCCATGGGAAGAGGTGGATAAGGCATTGAGAATCGTCCTATTAAACCTCTCCACCTGGCCATTAGCCCGAGGTGTCGCAACTGCATTCTCGATATGCTTAATACCTAATACGATATATATATACTTAATACGAGGACACAAATTCTTTGAAGATCTTACTAGTGAAGCTTGTGCCTTTATCAGTAATGAGCCGAGTAGGGACCCCAAAGTAGCTAATGTGTTCTTTAAGAACTCTTATTGACGTAGCTGATTTTGTGTTTTTAACTGGTTTTATATTGGTGTACTTTGTGAAGCCATCAACTATCACTAGTAAATAGGAGTTACCCCTTTTACTTTTAATAAAGGGCCCGAGATGATCTGCGTGAATCGTATGAAAAGGAACACTACCCTTTTCTATTGGATGAAGCTCGCCTTCTCTTTTGCCACCTGGAGTTTTGTGGTGTGCGCACTCTAAGCAAGATGTGACATACTTTTTAACAAAACGGCGCATTTTCGCGAACCAGTAGTGTTGCTGTATTCGCTGCAGAGTCTTTTCAAATCCGCAATGACCCACATCATCGTGATTTTTTTGAAGTATCTGCCAACGGACTCCTTTCGGTACTAGCCATTTTAGCTCTTCGCCCACAATGCGATACACTCGTCCATTTTTAAGTTTATAGTTTTTGCAAAAATCAACTATTTGATCAGAATTCGGATCACTAAGAACTTCTTTTATATTCTTTATTTCTTCATCTGCGCATTGCACGGTAGTTATCCAATCTTGATCAACATGTCTTCGTTTTCCTCAATAGGGTTACGACTTAACGCATCTACATGGGCCATCCGTGATCCTGGGCGGTACTCGATTGAACAATCGTATTCTTGCAGTTGGACCCACCACCGCGCAATGCGTGGGATCACATCGCGTTTGGTCAAAGTAAATCTAAGGGCATTACAATCAGTCAGAATCTTAAAAGGGATTCCAATCAAATATACCCTGAACCGATTTAATGATGCTACAACTGCAAGAGTTTCGAGCTCATATGAGTGAAACTTACGTTCGTCGGGGGTCGTCTTGCGGCTAAAATAAGACACTGGTTGAAAGACTCTATTTGCATTTGCCTGGACAAGAATTCCTGCAACACCATCTTTGCTCGCATCTGTGTGCAATTGTGTTTCAGCTTTGGGATCATATAATGCCAACAGAGGGCGCTGAGTCAATAAAGTTTTAATCTCCTCAAATGCATGCTGCTGTGCTTCACTCCATGTCCATGTTGCTTCCTTCTTTAAAAGATTTGTCAACGGTAAGGTAATGAGCGCATAACCCTTGATGAAACGACGGAAAAATCCTGATAATCCCAAAAACTGTCTTAACTCATGCTGATTACGTGGGTGTGGGAACTTCGATACTGCATCAGTTTTTCGCGACCCTGGCCGAATACCTTCAGCGCTCACTTCGAATCCAAGAAAATCAATTTTATTTTGGAAGAAGTTGCATTTACTCAATTTCAGTGTGAGGCCCCCTTTTTTCAGTAGTTGCAATACTTCTTCCAACCTATGCAGTCCTTCATCGACGGTTTTGGCTGGTATTAGGATGTCGTCCATATAAACAATGGCATATTTAATTTTTGCTTCTGACAGAATTTTGTTTATTGTCCTCTGGAAAACCGAAGGAGCGTTGACGAGACCAAATGGCATGCGGTTATATTCAAATTGACCGTCCGGAGTTACGAAGGCTGTTTTTTCCTTTGAATTTTGAGAAATGGGAATCTGATAATACCCGGAGGCCAAGTCTAAGGATGTAAACAAAGTATTGCCAGAGAGTTGATCAAGTTGATCCTCAACTCGAGGAAGAGGATAGTGGTCTTTTTTCGTCTTTCGATTTAAAGCTCTATAATCGATACAAAGTCGTTTCTCACCTGTCTTTTTTTGTACTAAAACAATGGGGCTTGCATAGGGTGAAGAAGACTCTCTAACGATGCCGTTGTCGAGCATTTCTTGGACCATGTTTCTTACCAGAATTCTTTCTGCGTAAGACATACGATAAGGACGGTAGACTACTGGTTGTGAGTCTTCCAGTTCAATGACCATCTCTGTAACATTGGTGTAACCAAGGTCATGAAGCCCTTTAGAAAAACAATCACCATATTTGGATAAAAGTTGTTGAAGTCTGAGGCGCTCCTCATTATCAAGACCTTCACCACAATTGACAGATTCATCGACCTCGGTTTCATTGAATGCTACACTGCAGCTGTTAAGAATCGAACTATGAGCCTGTTTGAAATTAGCGCGTGTTAATAAAAAATCTTGATCAATTATTACGGGATCAGAAGAAACGTTGTATACCAAAAGCGAACTACGTCCACGATTGATCTCATACTGTCCAGAAAGTAGATAGTATTCCTTACCCTCTGGGCCACGCAATGAACCATTGACATGAACTGTACCAGACTCTCGTGATTCTGATATAACTGAAACTGGTGTTAAGGTATTGCAAGGCAAAGTAGTTTGCTTACTAACCTTCAAGGGAATCTTATCATTTAGTATTCTTTGAAATATCAGCTCTGTTGGGGTCTTTGTAATAACTATATCCGGTTTCTCAGTGAAAGAGTGCCCTAGCAATATCGGTTGATTTATCACATAATCTTTAACAGCATATAAATTTATCGTTTCTCTAATTCCCTGAACCTCAACTGCACACGTGACTATACCTAATGGTGTAACTAGGTTTGCTCCTATGCCTCTCAGTACTGGAAGATTTTCAGCTTCGATAACATCTAGCTGCAATTCTTTTACTGTACTGACTTTTACTAGAGAGCACTGACTGCCTAAGTCAACATGGCATTTAACAGTCGAATCATTAACCTTAACATCCAAAATATATTTGTCGTTGGCATTTCTCTCAAAATTTGGGTTCTGTTTCTGATTATTAATACTAAAGTCATGCGGATTATCAATGCTTAGTCTTGCAACCTGTTTTTCGTTTTTATCCTTTTCCTGGATTTGATCCTTTCCCTGGCTTTTATTCAATTTGTTTTTGTAGCAGTGTTCTACTAAATGTCCAAGCTTCTCACAGTAAATACATTTTACTGCTGGCTTGTCACATTTGGTACTACGATGACCCATTTCATTGCAGTTATAACATTTGATCCCAGTATTCGTAGATTCCTTTGAGCTACCTGGTCTTGTCACAAGAGACCTTCTTTCATTGCGGAACCGATTAGATGAATCATGCGACTCTTTATCTCTAATCTGTCCCACTTTGACAGTTTTGAAATATTTAAGTACTTGTTCAGGCCCAGAAAATTGAGCTGCTTGAGCACCAACTTTTACCACCCGATCTTCAACTCCATAGAGGATGCAGTCTACCGCTTTTTTCCCGTATATTTGGCATCTATTTAGTAAATTAACCTTCGCATAGTAATACTGCTCCAGTGATTCACCGTATCGCACTCTTTTAGCTAACATATCTGTTAAGAGCTCAGCATAATCCTCCCGACAGGGGAACGATTCAATCAATTTCTTTTTCCATTCGGTCCAAGTAAACAACACCGACGGCAAACCCTGGTACCAGGTCTTTGCCACTCCCGTTAATTTTGGAAGGGCATAATGAATCGTTTCCCTGTCGTCCCATCCATAAATGGATGCACATTCTTCAACTTTTGTTAACCAAGTTAATACCGTTTGTTCTTTTGATATAGGGTCAAAGTCAGGAATGACGTTAGAGTTGAAAGTGAGTTTGGGTTTATCTGAGCTCCTGACATGATTCAAAATAGATAAAACCTTATCTAGAATATTAGAATCATTATGTGACCTAGACGGTCTCGGACGTTTCAAAGAGGTATGATATCGCTCACCAGACTCTTCAGATGACGAACTACGATGCCTTCGGCGACTCCTCCGCTGGCCCGAGTTATCTTGATTACGTTTTCGTGAGCACCTCTCGTCTCTGCCGGTAGATTCCATCGTTAGATCAAGTATACCGTGGCCCCGACCCTGCCTGGGTGCTCCTGGGTTCCGGGTTAAATCAAGTACATCTTGGCCCCGACCTTGAATAGGTACTCCTGGGCTATTACGATCGAGATCCTGACCCGACCTGGGTACTCCTGGATCATCAGCCGTTTGCATACCCCGACCCTTATCACTGGGTACTCCTGGGTTATAGGCATGAATACCACCACGGCCCTCAGCCCTGGGCTCTCCTTGGTGGGTTATTTCATCATGACCATCCATCGTATCTGAAACTTAAATTGTTTAGCTTAGAATATGACAAAAATAAATAAAGTCACGTATCTGTGAAATTAATACAAATAAAATGAGGATACCTACATGCTGTATAATAAGTAGCCTGCTGATATCAAGCAGTTTCGGAACAGTAAATAAAGGTAAAACTTAAAATTTTAAATAATTAAAATAAAATGTGCAAAAAGAAATTGATAAATAAAGGTAAATATCACAAATAAGGATATTATACATACAATCAGACAATACTGATCTCCAGGGAGTACCCTGGCAAGGTAAGTACTATCTGTTAAACCGTATTTACCTCCGAGGAGTAGCCCCAGTACGGTAAATACAGTTTTGTAACTTATATTTCTATTTACAGAAAATAAATAAGAATAAAAACTTTTGTTTAAATAAATAAATATTTTTTTTTTATGTGTTTAATAAGTTGTTCAGGCAGTACCGATTTCCAGGGAGTACCCTGGCAAGATAGGTACTACCTAATAAACCACATTCACCTCCGAGGAGTAGCCCCGGTACGGCAAATGCAGTTTTGTAACTTATATTTCTATTTACAGAAAATAAATAAGAATAAAAACTTTTGTTTAAATAAATAAATATATATTTTTTTTATGTGTGTAATAAGTTGTTCAGGCAGTACCGATTTCCAGGGAGTACCCTGGCAAGATAGGTACTACCCGATAAACCACATTCACCTCCGAGGAGTAGCCCCGGTACGGCAAATGCAGTAAACAATACAGTTATTCAAATAAATTAATGAGTTATGAGTCAATCCTGATATTGCAAAGTTATTTAGTAAAATTATATAGTATTTGTAATAATAAAAAAAAGATAAGAATATTGAGGTAAATTATCTAAAACAAAATAAAGATTGTAGAAAAAAGAAACTTACGTTTGCAGGCGTGGAAGAATCCAGAAAATCCTTTTCTATCCCTCTTCTGAACTATGGGATTAGGTTCAGAAATAAAAATAAACTTTGACTGAAGATGATTATATTCACTTTGTACTTTAGTATTTCAATACTTAAGAGACGTCTACACTCGTGAACTGCCATGAACAGACTGCCGTGCCGGCCTCGGCCATCCCTTCTTCATAATTCTTACCCCTTCTCTACAAACCAAATGTACTACGCAGTGGTTTTACGTACCGTATTCATACCACTGCGTAAACCGTTAAATTACTGTACT
Organism: Melanchra persicariae; assembly: GCA_947386135.1. Taxonomy (NCBI): domain Eukaryota; kingdom Metazoa; phylum Arthropoda; class Insecta; order Lepidoptera; family Noctuidae; genus Melanchra; species Melanchra persicariae. Next base: position 4,260,522 of record OX376665.1, read on the forward strand.
CATAAAATTGAACAACCGTACTTATGACTAGTATAATAAAAATATTTATTAATAAGTCTAACAGTATTTACCGCCTAGTTGTAGGAGACATATTGCAAATCTTTTAGCATTCAATATACAGTGTGACACCGGTACTTGTGGTGTACCAATACGTACTGTTAGTAATGATACTAACATTTTTATTGATTCACATAGTAGTTTAAACTAGTAAGCTCGACAACGGAAAAGCCTCATATGTTGAATATTGTACATCAAAATATGCAGGGTCTGTCCGGCAAGGAACTTGAGTTAAGTTTATTTATGGAGAACTATGATGTTCAGGTGTTATGTTTAACTGAGCATTGGTTGAAAGAACATGAAGTAGTTTTTATCAATGATGATCACTTCACTGTTCAAAGTGCCTTTGTGAGAAAAAGTGCTATTCGCGGTGGATCATTAGTCCTTGTTTCAAACAAATTGAAATGTAAACAACGATTAGATTTAGTTAATCTATCTATTGAGCGCACTGTTGAGTTGTCTTGTGTTGAACTCGAGCGATACGTTATTATTTGTGTTTATCGACCGCCCGCTGGTGATTTTGGTCTTTTCGAATCGGTAATGGAGGATTCACTTAATAAATTGAAATCAAGTAGTAAAAGTATAGTTTTATGTGGAGATTTTAATGTTAATATTTTAGATGTTACTCCATTAAGTGTCAGACTTCTGAATCTGTTTAAGTCTTATAACTTAGTTAACTTGTTTTATGAACCAACTAGGATCACGGCATCTTCATCAACTTGTCTTGATAATATTTTTAGTAATTGTGATGCCGAAAATAAATTAGTGTTAAGTGACTTAACGTCTGACCACTGTGGCCTATTAGTTAGCTTTCCTATGCCACTTAATAAAAAGCCGCATAAAATAGAATGCAGGCCTTATACAGCAAGTCGTTGCAGTAAATTTAAAAATAATATAGCTAATAAAATTACACCATCTTTGATAGAACATGAGGATCCTAATAAAATCTATGGAGCCCTTTTTGATGTTGTGCAAAAAGAGTACCAATCCACTTTTAAGACAAAAACCATAAACATCACGGGTACCTCTGTTGGTTTCAACCAATGGGCTACTGCAGGAATATATAAAAGTAGAGCGAGATTATACGAGTTATATGGTTTTAAAAAATACAGATTTGATACCGCTTTTCTAGAGTACGTTAAAAAATATTCTAAACTATATAAAAAGATTTGCGTTGTAGCGAAATCAAAATTTTTAAGCGAGACAATTAAAAATTCTAATAATAAAGTAAAAGCCACTTGGAAAGTCATTAACAATGAAACGGGCAAGTCGGTTAAACGAGAAAATGCGTTAGAGATTATAGTAGACAACAAATTAGTAAGTAAAGCTGCTGACGTAGCTCAGGCGTTTAATGAGTTTTTTTCCAATATACCTATAACTACAACTCGTTCCTTGAATTCGTCCCCTTCTAAAGCTGAAAACCTTTTGCAAAGTAGTGTGCCCGAGTGTAATCAATTATTTAGTTTTGAGCACGTAACGCCACGCGATGTAGTTAACGTTTTCAATACACTTAAATCTAAAAATACAGGTGATTACTGGGGCGTTTCTATTAAACTTTTGAGTAATATAATAGACATAGTAGCGCCCTATCTTGCTGTTACGTTTAATAAATGCGTGGATTTAGGAACTTTTCCTGATCTCATGAAGAGTAGTAAAGTCTTACCTTTATTTAAATCGGGCAATAAAAATGACATTGGTAACTACCGGCCTATCTCCATCTTACCTGCATTTAGCAAAATATTTGAAAAATTAATACTCAAGCAGTTGTTAAAACATTTTAATTTAAATAGACTACTCCATAATGAACAGTATGGCTTTACAAGGGGACGTTCAACTACAGATGCGGGTGTTGCTCTCCTAAAACATATATTTGACGCATGGGAGAACTCGCAAAATGCAATTGGAGTTTTCTGTGATCTCTCCAAAGCGTTTGATTGTGTGCATCATGACACGCTGTTGCGTAAACTGCGTCATTACGGTCTCAAAAGCGAAGCTCTTAACGTAATAAATTCATATTTAAATAATAGGTTCCAATGTGTTGATGTAAATGGTGTGAAGTCTTCCGGGCTACCAGTGCATTTAGGTGTGCCTCAAGGCTCAATACTAGGTCCATTCTTGTTTCTGGTTTACATAAACGATTTACCATTTTTCTTAAAGCGTATCTGTGACGTAGTATTGTTTGCGGATGATACCTCTCTTATCTTTAAAGTAGATAGGAATAGACAAGATTTCGATAACGTAAACAGCGCTCTCTCATTGGTTACGGATTGGTTTACGACAAATAATCTAGTTCTAAATGCCAAGAAAACAAAATGTATAAAGTTTGCTTTGCCAAATGTTAGAAATTTAGGACCCAATGTCGTTTTAAGTGGCGAGGTGCTTAAAACTGTAGACTCGGCAGTATTTTTGGGCATAACTGTAGATTCCAAACTTCAATGGGGCCCACATATATCAAGCTTATCGGGAAGGCTCAGCTCTGCCGCATTCGCCGTCAGAAAAGTTAGACAATATACTGACGTTGACACAGCTCGGTTAGTCTATTTTAGTTATTTCCATAGCGTTATGTCCTATGGTATTCTATTGTGGGGAAAAGCTGCTGATATACAAAATATATTTGTTTTGCAAAAACGTGCTGTGCGAGCAATATATCAGCTAGGGTCAAGAGTTTCATTAAGAGAACTTTTTAAAGATATTGGAATTCTCACGGTAGCATCTCAATTCATTTTTGCAAACATTTTATATATTAGGCAAAATATACACTTATACACTAAAACGAGCGACATCCACAACTTTAACACCAGAAACAAGCACAAGCTACATGCTCCTTCCCGCCGACTTCGTAGGGTCCACGACTCATTTGTGGGGCTCGGTATCCGCTTTTACAATAAACTTCCACTTTCTTTTCTTGACCTGCCTTTTAACTCATTTAAAGCTAAAGTTAAATCTAACCTTTGTTCAAAGGCATACTATTCTATTAATGACTATTTAGACGATAAGAATAGTTGGTCGCAGTGTTGAACGCAAGACAATGTAATTTTATCATGTTCTTTCTCTATTAGTTAGCGTATGACAGGTTATATGAGTTCATATAATTCTTTTTTTTTATATACATTTTTTTTTTCTATATTAGACTGAATGTCAATCTGTCTTTTACTGATTGACTTAATTTACTTATTGACTTATTCTATTCATTACAATGTTCAAAAATTATTGGTATAACACGTGTGGTTCGAGGCACAGTTCAATCGCAAAATTCTACCATTGCCCGTTTTTTTAATGGTACTCGTATAATGGAGTGTGCTAGCTAACATGTTGTAAATACTTAATATTTAATTTTATGATTTTCATGTTGTTGGATAAATATTTATTTTTTTGTTCGTGTCTTAAAATACTTTGCGTAGGTACTATTGTTTAATTGAAGTTCTTAAAACGTAACAGACAGATGTGTTGCTGGGGAGTTTGTTGCGCCACTTCTTCTTCCCAGCTAAAACACTAGGAAGTGGTGACGGGTGGGCGTTTTGGGGGACTGTCTTGATGTAAAATTTGACGTTCAAAAAGTGCTGGCTCTCAGCCTAATTTGAATAAATGACTTTTGATTTTTGATTTTTTTTTGACAAAACGCTTGTATTCGGTTTTGTGTTAAAATACCACGTAGAAGTCATGTCACTCCTTTTATTAATGAACTAAATGTTTTGAAAATGGCAGCTAGAAGAAAGCTGCACTTGGCTAGCTTATTATTTGGAGTTGTGACTTCCCAGAAACCACAATACCTGTTTGAGAAGCTAAGTTGGAGACAGAGCAAATACGAGCCACGTTTGTCCACATATCCTCATCTTACACCTCAACACAGAACCGCAGCATTCAGAGGGAGTTTCAAGTATGCCGCCACGCACTGTTGGAATGACCTTCCTCCACCAGTAAGAGTCCTGAAGACAAAATGGCATTTTTTAAATACAATGAACAAATATTGCTTGCAGATACAAAATAACACAACTTAATCTATAATAAAACTACTTCTTGGACTTACCTCCGTGGTCACGGCCTACAGGCAATGGTTTTGGTCATCAACAGTGCTGGTGGGCTCTCTCTTAGGGCAGTCTGTCGTGTGTTGGATTGGCGTGGTAAGCTCCGGTTGCAGGGAGCGTGTTTGTTTTGTTCATGATGAAGCCTTGAATAGCCTCAACTCATATTATGGTGCACAATATTTATTGATTTTTCCACATATCGTAAATGAATTCGCCGGAACAGATACGGGTTGCGGTTCAACATAGTTTTTGTTGCCAAGTCAATTTGCAAATGGCCGCCACCCATGCTATAATGCAAAATATGGTGTGTTGTGTAAATTGTCACAAAATGTTACCTGAAAGAATTTTCAGATAACGGCGAAACCACGTTGCTTGCTGGGGCCTCCACGCGTACCTCCGGATGCTCTGTCTCATTTACTCCTGCACTACCGCCGTACGTTAGGCTCGCCTGACAGTCGGTCTCCCTTGCACTTTTCGAAAGCACAGTATTTGAAGGCGCCTCCACATGTGTTACTGCTTTCGCCGTGTTGTTTTGTACGCGTGCGACAGAAATAGTGAGATCCACACTTCCATTCGAACTTGCTTTAGGTGACGAATGCCTCGCATGTGATGGCCGACCTATAACCTTTAAAGCAGCTGATTTTATAGGTACGTATTGTGGCACATAATTTAGACATAGGTCTACGGTTACAAAATAGCTTTGAGTTTGATACTGGGCCCATAAGGGCCCACTATCAAACTCAAAGCTATTTTGTAACCGTTTAAAAGTCATTTTTTTCTAAATTTGCTTTACACTCCTAATTATTGTGGGGTTTAGTTAGTTACAACCAAAAAATTGCGAAATAACGTAACTCAAAAAGTTATACAATTATTAGAGATAAATAATAAAATCTAATCTGTTATGCAAAATTGAGGTTTTTGAAACCCTTAATGCTCCAGGGTAGACCGCGAAATTAAAATTTTCTTATTTGCAATTTGTAGGCCAGTGCTAGGTTGTATGTTGTTTAAAATATTAGAAGAGATTGTAAGACGTATGTAGTTACAAAATTATAATCATTTAAATCATCAATACAACCCTCGTTAAGTTCATGTTACTCGAGGAACGACTTTTTCAAGGCCAAAGTCGTTACTCGAGGAACGACTTTTTCAAGGTCAAAGTCGTTATAATTTTAATAATTTTATTTTGAGACTAACTAAAGTTTTTATTTCAGAGGGTCATCAGATTCTGTGAATAATTTTAATATCACTGAAGAAAAGGAGCAAATCGAAAAATCAAAAGTTTCCTGCAGTGACATTAATAAAAGCTCAGGCTCACTTGATAGTGTCGTAGACAATAGTGACGATGGATCACCATTTGCCTAGCCTTTTCCGCACCATATTGAGGTCGGCTCCCAGTCAAACCGGATTCAGCTAAATACCAGTATTTTACGTAGAGCGGCTGCCTACCAGACCTCCACAACCCATCTGCTGGGTAACTCGGTACTTCTTGGCAAGACTGGTGTCAGATTTTCTGGCTTCTGACAATCCGTAACGACTGCCAAAGATCTACAAATGACAGCCGGGACCAACGGCTTAACGTGCTTTCCGAGGCACGGAGGAGTCTCGGTATGTTAATATGGTATATAAAATAGAGCTAGCACAGAGCATAAACCAGTAGATAATATAAGTTGGGTAAAAGTTGGGTCTTTTCGCATTATAGTATCTATGAGCTTGTAATAAAATCTCTTTGGCTATACTACTTGTATCTGGCTGGTTTTGGTATCATTGAAAGTTTAAACTTTAAAAAACATAATTCCAAATTCAAATTAGGAAAATGTGTAATTTTCATTTGTTTTTCGTACTGTCAAGATGAAAATGCAACACAAGCCGCGAATAAATTTGCGATGTTTATGGACCTAGTGCAGTGTCTGTAAGAGTAGCACAAATTGGATTTAATCGTATTCAATCCGGAAATTTTGATGTCAAAGATGCACGTCGCTCCGGTTTCCCTATTACGGATAAAACGGTTGCCATTTTTGAAAAAGTGGAGCAAGATCATATGAGTAGTTACAACGTAGCTGAAGAACTAAGAATGAAAAAAACTGGGTACACAAAAAAGCTCGATATTTGGGTACCTCACGAGCTCACTGAAAGAAACCTAATGAACCGTGTACTCATTTGTGATTCTTTATTACGACGTAATGAAACCGAACCATTTTTGAAGAAGCTGATAACTGAGCCTCTACCATGAGATTTCATCGAAAAATTACTCGCTAGCGTTAAACTCGCTAGCGTACTAACGTGGATCGAACAGATTTCGATAATTCTTGCACCATGAGATTTACGGAGTCTGACGCATTCGCTAAGGTAAGCTCGATAGATCGCGTTGTCTAGCTAACTTCACTCTACTCGATATAATGCTTCACTACTTATGTTTTGTTTCTTTCTTTCTCTCTAATAAGAAGAGAGAACGGCTCTTAAGCTCAAAATGTAGTTATATCGCTATGCTAAAAATGTTAAGATAGTCAATATCACAAAATAAACCGACAAAATAAAAAAGTTAAAGGTTAGTGGACTATTTATGGTATTTAGTGGTTTTTTAATTTTTATTCCTTATAACATATCATGTTTTGTTTGTTGGCGTTGTGTTACAGTTGTGTGTGTGTGGTTTAAAGTTTACAACAATAGATTATAATTGGTTTTGTTTTGAGATAGCTGCATACCATACTAGGTACTACCTTTAGTTCTAATGAAACTCGTTGTGTTCAGTGTTGACGTCAAATCCGTAACATTATTCAATAATATAAATGCACAAATCCTCAAACGCTTCTCTATAGTGTGTGTAAAGTTTAATAAACTATCTTTCACATATATTTTCCAATTGAGATCCAATATAAAATTTCATTTTGGCTTGAAATTAACGTTGTTCACGTCGTTGGTCTTCAAAATCAGCGGCAACTAACATATTCCACGCTAAATAAGCTCTTGCAGACATTATTTTGACTTTATTATACTCAAAAACGTGTATAATTTTAATGTAAACTTATGTTTCACACGGCAAAATGCTAGTGAGCTACGTAACTAATATCGTAAGCGTATTGTTCGATAGCTTCTGTCAAATTAGTGACTCATGGTGCCGTTTTGTATGGGGATAGCTGAAAAACGTCAGTGACCATCGAATAGATTACGTTAGGTTTTTAACCTATCGAAATCTATAGTGCTCATGGTACGAATTTTAATTCTTTCAGTGACCGCTAGGGGCGCTGTACAGTATGTCATACAAATAATTTACGGAGACGCTAGCGAGTTTTGACTGCATAAACTCATGGTAGAGGTACTGGTGATGAAAGTGGATCACGTACGACAAGAACGTGCGAAAAAGGTCATGGTCAAAGGCCGGTCAGGCTTCACAGACTGTGGCGAAGCCCGGGTTATATATGTGGAGCATACGTGGGAGAGAACACAAACCTTATGCCTTCATTGGTAGCAAAATTAACTACAGGTTCATGATTGGTTTTAAGAAAATTGCCTATCTCTGGCTGCTGCAACAAAGTTGCGGCCATTGTCGCAAAATATATCCGCTGGCTTGCCCAGTCGCCATATGAACCTGCGTAGCGTCATAATGAACGCGTCTTTAGAAAAATCACTGACGGCTTCCAGGTGCACACATTTATACCGGAAACATACAAACAAACATAAATAGGTTTTGGTTAGTCGTGCACCTCGACCCCATTCTATTCAGCGTGAGAAACGGACTAGCGAAGTCAACGCCAACGGCACGAAAAGGAAAATCAGGCGTGAGACTGTGCGGCGAGCCAAGTGCCTACCGTTTATAGTCCACACCGTCTCTCTTGTACAGGCTAGCAACAGCTGGGGCCCAGCATGCATGTTATGTAAGTGTTCATATGTAAAATATAATTTGGTGAGCGGATGAAAGGCGTGTAGAAGTATGGGATGTTTTTGAGTAAAGTTGAAATTAGACAATTCAATTCTACCACCGACTCTCATTACCTTGTCATCGTCTAAAAAGGGTGAAAGTGACAAGAGAGTTGACTTGTTACTTATTTTTTTATTTCTTAACATAATATTGTACTCTGGAGCAAATGAAGTTTGCTGAGCAATTTTACATAAACTAATAAAAGATGATTCTAATTCACTAACTGTGAATTTACCAAATGATTTATCTTCGGGACATTTATGTCTTAGGTTGTGTATAAATCTATTGACATACGCAAATATGCGTCTTAATTTTAAAAATGATAAAAACTTATCTATTTTTAGAATTTCTGTTTCAGGTTCCTGAACAACAGTGGAAGTAGATTTTATCTCGGGTAAGTCTGTTTCATTTATTAATTTATTCAAATAGGGCCAACCACATTCAGGCTGTATTAGAAAGTTTGGACCTGACCACCACAAATTAAGATTGATGATTTGATCTGGACATGCGCCCCTTGAGATCAGGTCAGCCGGATTCTGATTAGTCGGCACATAGCGCCATGACGAACTATCGGTAAGTTCATTAATTTCAGCTACCTTATTAGCTACAAACGTCTTTAACCTTGTAGAATTACCCTTTAACCAACTGAGGACAATGCTAGAATCGCACCAATAAATGATCCGATTGACTGAGGTCAATCGGATCATTTATTGGTGCAAGACACAATTTTGCAGCTAATAGAGCAGCGCAAAGTTCCAAACGCGGTATTGTCGTCGGCTTCAACGGCGCCACTTTAGACTTAGCACACAGTAAATTTACCTTTACATCACCAGCTAAGTTGTGTGAACGCAAGTACACACATGCACCGTAAGCGACTTGGGAAGCATCATTGAAGGTATGTATTTCTACATGAACAGGAGCTTCGCATAGCGTTAAACGCGGTATCTGTAAATCTGATAAAAAGTGTAAATCATTAATAAACTTGTTCCAAGTTTTCAGAATATCGGAACTAACTGGCTCATCCCAGTCTCTTTTATTGAGCCATAAGGACTGAAGTAACATTTTAGGTATAATCACACATGGACTGAGAATTCCAAGAGGATCAAAAATCTTGAATGATGCAGACAGTATCGATCGCTTGGTAGCTACATCATTTTTGAGAGTATCGGTTTTAGGGTTCCAATTTAATCCCAAAGTATTAGTAGATTCACTTAAACCATCATTTTGGTCAATGACTGATGATGATAAAATGCTTAGTAAATTCGATCTGAATTTACGTAGTTTAAACCCACCAGACCTCAGAGTGTCCGACACTTTGCGTTGAATGCATAGTAACTCAGACTCATTATTTGATCCGGTGACTAAATCGTCGACATAATGGTCATGTTTAATAATATTACTTAATAACTCATCATCGCAATCCTCTGCCAATACTGACAAACACTTGGTGCTCAAATATGTAGCACTTGCGAGTCCATAAGTTACGGTTTTAAGACGTAAAATTTTGATGGGATTGGACTCGTCACTTCTCCAAAGTATTAATTGTAAATTACAATCTCTTTCATCTACTCTAACCATCCCAAAGAATTTTTCAATATCAGCAGTCAGAATATGGATATGTTTATACCGGCAAGCCCGAATCAAAATAGAAAAGATTGAGTCTTGAACATTGGGACCGACCATCTGCAGGTCGTTTAGAGAGAAACCTGAGGAAGTTCGTGCCGATCCATCAAAGACAACACGAGTCTTTGTCTTTTTACTATTTTGTTTAAACACCGCGTGATGGCAAAGATAATAGGATGGAACGGGATTAATAGTCGGACATTCCTCTAAATGGCCTAGCTCCAAATATTCTTGAATAAATTTTGAATATTGTAACTTTAGTTCTAGATTTTTGCGGAAACGTTTTTCTAAATACAACAATCGTTTCTTAGCCATTGCGTAAGAGTCTCCTAAACAATCTGGAGTGTCAATTAGGGGCAACCTAACACAGAATCTACCTGATTCTAAACGGTAAGTATTACGATAAAAATGGTCTTCACATGCCTGTTCAATTTTGCAAAAAAATTGCTTATCTGGAACCTGCTCCAGTTCCCAAAACTTTGTCAATTGAGAATTTAAATTGGAGTAATTGCATTCGTCACCATCACTAATTGAAACATGACACGGAATGGTTTTAGGTGACGAACGATTTCTTGAACTTGAAGAAATAGGGCCGGCAACGAGCCAATCTAGCTTTGAGCTACGTAGCTTGGGCATGTTATGACCTAATGCTAACTGATCACATCCTAATAGGTCCCAAAATAGGTCCCAAAATAGGTCCGCACCTATCAAGACGTCTATAGCCGAAGGCTGATTAAAATTAGGATCAGCTAACTGTATGTTTCTTGGAATGTTTAGTTTACATCTATGGATTGTTTGGGAATGGTACCTGTTAATTGGTTCAATACATAAAATGACTGTACGACACTATAGTCATTTTTAAATGAGTTTAATCGGGCAATGCAACTTTTGTTTACATGTTCTGCTAAGTTGTTGCCTATACCAATAATATTTATGGTATTTATAGCGCATACCTGTAATGGCAACTTTTTCATAAGTGATTGGCTAATGAACGAGGACTGACTTCCACAGTCTAATAAAACACGCACTCTAAATTGTTTGTTTGTTTGAGGATTAACAACATTAACCATGGCTGTTGACAAAAGAATGTGATTTTCTATGAGATTATTACTAATTGAATTATTGACTGATATTTCAGTTGAACCGCGATCTGTGTTAGTATTATTGCTGCTGACTGTACTAGCATTGTTTGGACTAGTATTGGTAGAATTAGGTAAATGCAAGAGTGAGTTATGCCTACGCTTGCACTCACGACAGGGGGTCCCTGTCGTGAGGATGGGTAAAAAATATCGATATATCAAAATATCGATATTTTTTCAGAAAAATATCGATACTAATTAGCAATATTTTTTCCCGCGATATATCAATTTTCGATATTTATTTTCAGATATCAAAATCGATATATTTTTAAAGCTCTGCTGTCTGCTCATGCGTCACATCATGATTTTGACCAATCCGATTTCTTAAATTTAGAAAATATGCAGAAGCCCGTATGGGATTAGTTTCTTTGCTTCAAACACAAACAAAAATTACTCTCTATGACTTGCTTGTCTATGACAATGACATTGCTTGTTGGTTTGGTTGGTATCACTGCACTGGACTGACTGTATTGTATTTTAGAGTGTTGGTACGACGAACGACGAACGTTGTTTTGTTGTGTTGTCACGAGTAAACTAAGCGTGGCTCATTGTTATTTTATTTGTGTGAATTGTATTTATGTTAAACGTCATGTCTGCTGTATGGAAGTTCTTTAAAAAAGTGGGAACAAAGAACCTGTTTCTTGCAACTTGTGCGGTAAAACGTATAAAACTTGTGGAAACACTACAAATTTGGCAACACATTTAAAAACGAAGCACCATTTTGCTTATTTACAAATGGTAGACATACAAAATTCATCGAAAGAAACCGAAAAGTCTACCAATGCGACTAAAGATGTTGAGTCGGCAAACTTCGATGACACCAGTGTTGATGTAAGTTTCAATATCCAAACTAAAATTGCAATAGTTAGACAACTTTGTAAATAGGTTATGATTTGTTATTATTTTTGTTCTGTAACAGAACTTCTGTTGACTATTGTCAGGTTACTTTATCAATACCAAGTACGAGTACATCTAATGACGATTCCCATTCCTAAATACAAGAGATAAGCGAAAATTCTGCACATTCTTCAAAATCCCAATTCTTCAAACAAGTCGCGAAAAAAAGAAAGCCAACGCAAGAAAAAATACAACCTACATTACCAAGCTGTTATGAGAGAAGTTCAAGCTTTGAAGGTAGTATCTTAGTGTCACCGTTTTTAAAAATATATATTTTTATCTTAGTTTTGATAAAATACATTCCGATAAACAGAGTGATTCACAACAAATTTTAGTGATGTTCCTCAATCAATTTGTAAATATATCGATAGTTTAGATGTGAATGTGACCTTTTTTATATTTGTGTTTTCAAACTATTTTTTTTCTAAGTAAATGTCAATTATATTAAATGATATTACTTAAGACAATTTTTATATTTCAGAAGGTGGACAAAAACATTGTGAAATTACACAAGCATTAACTTATATGATATGCAAGGACAATTTACCACTGTCATGCGTAGAAAAAAAGGGACTACAAAAATTTGTTCGCACAGTTTACCCTCTATATAAACTGCCTTCAAGAAAAAAGGTTGTCTTTAAATAACTTTTGTTCTTATTTATATTTTTAATATTTAATTGCAGTCAAATAATTTATACTAACATTCAGGTAACTCACTTAATAGAAAATAGATACAATACTACAAAGGAGGTCATAATAAAAAGATTGAAAGAGATAACTTTTTTATGTTTCACAAGTGACATACTTACAATTACTAATTCTACAAGAAGTTTCTTAGTATTGACGGTTCACTTTATTGACATCGTAGACGGATCGCCTGTCATTCAGAGCCTGAACTTAAGCGCCCAGAAACTTTCTCAGGTATATTTGATGTAATTTATAATGTTAACCCCACCTCTAAATTATTTTGATTTGCAATTATTACATTTTACAGTGTACAAATATACTTTTAGGGTCATACCGGACAGTACATTCAAGAATGTTGGAAAGAAATATGTGAAGAGTTTGAAATTGACAAAACTAAAATTGTATCAATTACCACTGATGGCGGCGCAAATATAGTATCAGCGGCACGATTGTTTTTAGGCGATAATCATCGGATTCCCTGTATGGCTCATGTCTTAAACCTTGTAGTTGACGGAGTACTGAAAGAAATTAAAGAATTTTCAGCACTTACCGATCACGTCAAAACCATTGTGACGTTCTTTAAGCAGTCAGTCAATGCTATGGACCAATTACGAGCCGAACAAGAATCATGTGGAAAAAAAGAAGGTGAGGTGTTGACATTGATACAAGCTGTCAGCACTAGATGGAATTCTTGCTTTGACATGCTAGAGAGATTCGTTAAACTGTCTGCACTAGTAGCTAAAATTTTAGCCACAAAAAGCCAAACCAACAAAAATACACCAGATATGGTTCCATCGTCGCAACTTAATGTGATACGAGATTTTATTGCTCTTCTAGGCCCTTTCAAAGAAGCTACTGAGGAAATAAGTGGTGCGAATTATGTAACGTCAAGCTTAGCCATTCCTCTTACAAATTTAGTTACCCAAGTTACAGATCAAGCAACTCCATCAACCTCTTTAGGGTTGATTGTAAAAAAGGCTTTACTCAAAAAAGTTGAAGACCAACTGGCTCCTTTAGAAAGAAATCCTTTTCTCTCAGTAGCTACTGTTTTGGACCCTCGGTTCAAGCGTATCCACTTTACCTCGCCAATTGTCGTGTCAAATGCTATATCCAAAATTAGTGCTGAGATTCATGCAGAACATCGGCGTAGAGGACAACGTTCTCCGGATAAAAATCCTGATCAAGCAGCATCAGAACATGCTAGTGGGTCCTCTATCTGGTCCAGACATGAGAAATTATTAAATCTGAGCATAGCTTCGTCAGAGGTTCCAAGCAGGAGCTGTGTCCCCAATGAACTAGAGCAGTATTTGGACCAACCACTTTTAGAAAGAAAATCTGATCCAATAAAGTTCTGGGTAAATTGTCAACATTTCACGCCGGTTCTCTCGGATATCGCTCTAAAATATTTGATTTGTCAAGCATCTTCAGTGTCATCTGAAAGGGTAGCTTCAGTGGTAAATTTGGCTGTGCCAAATGATAGGAGCAGATTAACAGGGGAACACATCAAACAAAGAGTGCTCCTGATGTCAATATCAGACAAATACTGGTTTGAATAATGTTTTTTTTTTGTTTCTTTTTTTTATGTCAAGCAATTCGATTTTTTTTTTAAATAATAAAACTTATGTTGAAACAGCCAGATATGTATTTGCTTTAAAATTTCGATAATTTAGGCAATTTTTATAAAAATAAAAAATATCGATATATCGAAATATCGATATTTCTTGGGTAATATATATCGATATATTTGAAAAATATCGATACGATAAATATCGATATTTTTTTTCCATTTGCCCATCCCTAACTGACGTGAACTTGCAATCACGTGCATGATGCCCAGTTCGTAAACAATTGGAGCATAAGTGCAACTTAAATGCTTCATTTCGTCGTTCCTGAACACTCTTTGCTAGAAAAGTAGGGCAGTCGTATATCCAGTGGTCACCTTTACAGACAACGCACTGCTTAGCGACAGAGCCGGTGTTCTGAAGTGTAGATGAAAAAGATTTAGTACTGCGAGAATTATTATGATTATTATTTTGGCGTGATTGCGTTGGCTTGGGTATATCATAGTTGTTTTGATACATAGTTTCTAACACATCAGCACGATCAGTTAGGAACTTATTGAAATCCTTTAGAGCGGGGAGATCAGACAGACTATTGCGATGTTCTTCCCACTTCATGGGGCAGTACGATTATCTAATTTTGGTATAAGAATTTTAATAATTATCATGTCAAGCAGTTCATCTTGTTTAGCTAAGCTTGACAATGCTCGCAAGTTTTTGGTAATGTGGTCAACTAGAAACCTCAGTGATTTGTCTGATTCAGGTTTGTGTTGTTGTGTTGATTCAAAATACAACAATGAATTGAGGTGTTGATTTATAAGTTGGCGCTTGTTATCGTAACGATCGCATAAGAGCTGCCATGCAGTTTCATAGTTAGTTTCAGAAATCTCTAAATTGGAAATAATTCGCGCGGCTTCCTTTTCGAGATACGATACCAAATAATGGAACTTATGAATGGGCTTGATACGCTCATTATTATGAATGAGCGATGAATGAGCGACAAATAGGTGTCTCGAAACTCAAGCCAGCGGAAATAAGCGCCATCGAACTTTGCAATTTGTATTTGTGGTAATTTAAAATCAACATGATGACATTGAGATGACTGATCGTGATGACATTGTGAAGAATTATGCAAATCAGATTCATGAGATGTATTCTTATACTTATCAAGTTGCTCTTCAGCAATTGCAAGATGTGAAGTAAAGATCTGCTCAATTTCATCACGTTCACGCTCGTCACGCCTGTAGTTCATCGAATTTGCTTGACATAGCTCGTATCTTAGCAACATTAATTTCTAGCTCTTAAGCTTGGGTTTTTGTTAATTTTGAAGAGCATACTACATCTAAGTACTTTTTAAATTTCGTTAAACGACATTTGACCGAGCTACGTTTAGCAGATAGTTCCGACATCGTTTATTAATAATTAATAGTAGCAGCAACAAACGATAAACTAGCACTGAGAACTTTAGAAAAATAGTTACATCTGATTGAGTAATCTAAACAGTAACACACTAATGCCAAATGAAGGAATAAAGTTGTATGTTTGAAATCTTATCTGATACTCCTTCGGCGGCACCTGAGACACGAACGCAGCCACGCGGCAGCATGCGCGTTTTGATAGGAAAATGGATTTAGGTATTAGGGTAAACAGTAGGTGGGAAAGGCACTTAACTAATAGGCGAGACTGCTGCTTCCGGCTGCACTGGTCCTCGCTGGTGGCTGTGGCACGGTACACGAGCTGCTCGCAGATATTGACGGAATTCTCAAACTGGCGTGGCAGGCTGACGGTGAATCTCGACGTCGTAGAAGGGGGCGCTGGGCGCGGCGCCTTATGCTGAACGACCTGGCTGGCTTAGTTGTCTTCTTTTATAGTATTCTTGCGTCTGTAGTCCTCCACGATGAATCTTTGTTAGATTTCCTTTTGATGAGAATTCTTTGTCTTCGTAGGTAATCGATCCGAATTTTACAAATGTGTCCTGTCGCGGTTGCCAAATTAATGTCTAATAGTGGACGTTTGGAAGTTTTATAATCAAAAACCTCAGGTCCTTCACGAAACAGTTTAATCTTCAATTTCTTGCAATTTGTTACAATTTATTGTTTTCTCGACACCGTGTACAAATTATAATGGTGAAATGTCAAAAGTGTGCGGGTGCAAGTAAAAAATAACAAAAATAAGTTATAGCATCACTTGAATGTACACTTGCTATTACGAAACTATCAGGCGTTAGCACGGCGCAGACACCAACAATTATTAAAGCAATCAATCCTTCTCAATCGCAAGGAGTTACTGTGGGTAAATCGTCAAGTTCTCCATTACTACATCCTATGACAGCTAAATCTGAAATTATTAATGTTTCTAAACAAGAAGACAGTATAATTACTCTACCAGTACCAGCAGATTCAGCTACGACTGCTTCATTAACAGGTATTTTACAACCATGCATCGGTCTGTGTCATCAGCCCATTGTCACCTGGCGAATCTACATACAATATAAAAGTTCCACAAACAGCAATTGTTACAAAAACTGGAAGTTCATTACCAAACCTTGGACCGACCAATGTTCCGATACCAGCAGACAGTGAAGGTATTCTACAGTCATCTGCAGATACTTTAAACGTTTTATCGACATTTAGTCCGCAACCATGATCCAGCATACTTACTTTCCCGTCACCTGATATATTTTTGGACGCTGCTGTAGCTCCATCAGGTCAGGTTTCAAATCGCTCAGATAGCGTTTCAGATGCTTTGATTAACCCTATAACAGGCATTTTTTAACCAATAGACAGTGTTAGTAATTCGCCGTTAGATAATAAATTCGCAGACGCTACGGCAGGAACGTTAAGAACATCTGCTTCTCGCCATTTAATGTATCTACAGACAATTTAAAACTACCTTCTGAAGATGTATTGCACCCAGCAGCTGACGCCTTAAGTTCTTTGTTACTTGATGTCGTGACAGCTGAGCCTGTTCCAACTTGCAGTAAAATACTAACATCTGAAATGAATAATGTTTTAGAAAACAAAGCCACCGACGACTCAACTCAGCTAGAAAGTGTAAAGAAAAAAAGACGCAAGGCAAACAAAGGACAATGTCCAGAATCGCCCTGTGCAACTGAAGTATCGGACATGCACGATAATTCATTGCCTGTTTTATCATATTTTTTGCAAATACTTTTGTAGCACGGACTAGCTGTTTGGTAAAATGAACATTATGAAGTATTTAACGTGAAAACATCCGCCATCTTTGACAAACGTCATGTCGATGTCGTATCGAAAAAGATTAGGGATGTCCAATCGATTGTAATAATCGATCGATTGAATTTTAAATGACTTGCGAATGAATGTTTCATTTTTTATAATCTGAATCTCAATTTTATTTATTTAGAATAAAGTGCAAATAGAAGCTACAATATACACATACAATTACTATTCCATTTATTATTATTTCCTGAATACTTTCATTTAAAAAACCTAATAAGTATACTTTATGAATCAGGTCGTACTCGATTTTAAATAGGTAGTTACAATAATGCTCGAGTGAACAAACCGATATATTTCATTACGATCGTTATTCGGTGTTATACAATATCGTTTAGAAAAGTGTATGGTTTACTACTAACTAAACGATTATTTACGTCCCATCCCTATTTTAGACGCCAGGAAATGGTCAGCTGTTACTGTCAGTCACTCACCTGTGCTCTCACTGTTGATTCTATTTTAACACAAATACAAAACGTAATGTTTAATAGATATGAGAATTAAAAGTTGCATTTACACACACGGCTGTTGTTTTTGTTTCTTAAAAATCACTCTGAGCTATGAAAAACTAAACGTAATATTCGTGGTTATGGTTCGATTATAACCTCAAAATCTGAAACTTTTTCTTAAATATATCTGTTCTGCAGCTAGTCCGCTACAAAAATAAGATCTTACAGGAGTTTACCAATTATCAACAACACAACACATAATTTTCCGATGCTCTTGGTTCCAGGGCGAACAATGTATGGGCGCTGAGCAATGTCCTTTAGAAAATTATAAATTGATTTTGTATCTGACAACGAACCGAAAGATTTTTCTGATGGAAGTGAACTGACAATTGAACTGCTAAAGAATTCGAAAGTTCAAGTGATGGAAAAAAAAGAAATGAACGATGAATGAACGTAAGAAAACGAAAAAAAACTCCACTGAAGTCAGCTACGGACCTTGGAAAAAAGACCAAAACAGGAATACTACACACCTGCTAACAGTGAAACAGCTTCAACTATTTCACTGATACCAGTCAGTCAGTATAGGTCTAAAATCAGCCTGGAACACAGTAAAGACAATACACCAGAAATAATAAGATTTTGCAAAATGTGCGTGGCTATAACTGACTGGAACAAAAAATACTTGAACATTTGGAGACCGCAGATAGAAGAAAAGACAGAAGAGATAGAGAAAACACAGTGATATCAAAGAAACGAATAAGGAAATTAAGTAAACTACAACAAATGATAAAGAATAGAGATCAAGGAAATAAATATATAACTAAATCAGGGAACGAAGTGCGAGAAAGAAGCATAAAGGTAAAAACAGCATTCAATCAATCAATCAATCAATCAATCAATCAGTTTATTTGTGAAACATAGGTAGGTGAGCATTATGATTGGTATGTACGCTAAATGGTTGACTCAGGCACCGCGGCATATTAAAACAGTCGAGCTAGTTTTCCCTATTCCCGGTCACTCGTTTATTCCACCAGATCGGGTTTTCGGTCTTGTTGAGAAAGAAATAAAACGCATGGAGACGATTTTAAAACCTGTGGAATACATAGAAGTCTTTGAAAAATATGGGACTGTTGTGTCACTGAACAATGTTAAAGATTGGAAAACTGCTCTCGGAAATATAATTCGCCCACCGGGAAACTGGCATTTCCAATTTAATCAGTGTAAACGTTTTTTCTTAAAACGAGAGAGAAGCAATGATGTTTCCATAAGAGGGGAGCCTAACTACAATGCTGATCTCGCAAGTTACAAGTCAGTTTTAAAGAGAGGTAAAACATTTATTGACCTAAACCCGGATTTGATTGTAAAAGACAAAGTTGTAGTAAAGAAAGATAAAATAAAAGATGTGAACGCTCTACTAAAAAAACACTGGCGAGAATTGGAGGTCTAGGTAAACATGTACTGCTACGAGCAGAAAACGGAACAGACAAAACTGAAGAGTGTGAAGATGAAGAAATATGTGAAGTTGCAATGTCTGATTCGGACTTAAGAATTTAAAGAATTTAATTATATAATTAAACAATATGTTTTACCGGACTTACGAATTTAATTGCTTACCAACATTTAATTTGTTTTTGCTGTATTTTATAAAATAAAGAGATTTATAGAAAAAAAATACAACCATTTGACTTGTTTCACTGACTGTACTTTTGTCTAATTAAATACGCCAAAAAGCAAATGCGCTACTGTCCTTTCCCTTAGACGCAGATTCACCACTGTCCAATGTTGGTTAGACGCAAATTCATCACTATCCAATGTGAGATGCAAACTCACCACTCTCATTTCTATTTTATTGGGTTTTATCAAATTTATATTAGTTTTCAATACAATGCATATTGATTTCAATTTAAAATAGCTTCCCAGGCATTAAAAACAGGCATTGCTATAGAAAATCGAATATAATATCGCTTTCCTAAAGTTTCTTTGAATGACCTCGATACAATTTATGGACAGTGGCGGGTTTGCTTTTATACCCCTCATATCATAGGAGACCTGTAGCGGTCTACACCCTATTTCACATCCATTTCCTTGTTAAAACACTAAACATTCGACCATAACACAACATTCTACTTTGTTCATTTCGTTTGTTATTTTCACGTTTGACAGTTTTGACACATGACATTTTTGCAATCACGTTCCATTCATAAATACCATAAACACATACACACATGGAACGCATTATCTATGACTAATCATATTAATAAAAGCATTACATATCACATATAAATTCATTAGAAGTTGTTTACATAGCACACATTATTTAATGATTTAAATTAACAATACCAACCAATATCTACACTATACAAATCTTAAATAGTAACAATTGATTTAGTAAATAGTGCGTTCGAGATATGGCTTGTGAGCATCGACGGAACGCACCCATATGGCTGCAATGACCGGCGCTTTTAATAGCGGGTTCAAAGGCCGATCTCATTAGTGCGAACATAGCCTCTTACCTGATCGCACGCCAAATCTCCTTCGCAAAACCTAGGTTCCCGCTAAAACCTAGATCCCTTAATTGTTACTCGTTTGTCCGTATAGTGCTCGTAATTAATAAAACAGGGTTTAGTCTTAAAAATATATTTATTTGGAACATTACATGTTGTAAAGGCTTTTTCGCGGGTAGGTGTAAAAAAGCGATAGACGTATCTCCGAAATTAATTTTATATTTTAAATAGAATTACATAGAAAGATATCATAATTTCAATAGATAAGCAGTGTTAAACCCCCATAAAACGGGTACTCACGTTTGCAGCACATTTATGTGACCCTTGCAAAACTTTGCACCACCTGCCAGCTCATCATCTACACTTTCACTATTGAAGCATCACTCGGCACTAGTGTATCACTATGTCACAACTGGAGGAAATTGTGTCGGCACAGAAAAGCCTCGAGGATAGTTTTATCAAGAAGACGGTACAACTGGAAGCTCAAATTCAGAGTGCAGGACCAACCAAGGACACTGTAGCTAAGGTTGCTGATGAGTTCCGCACTTTTAAGGAGCTAATCTTCAGCATGCTGAGCTTGCTCCGCAGACAGATTGGCGAGTGTGCTAGACAGATTGACGGGTTGGAGACCAGACATCGGCGAAAGGCACTGATCTTCCAGGGCATTGCAGAGGCTGATGGTGAGGTTAGCAGCGTAGTTATTCTGGACATTATCAACAAGAAGCTAGCCCAACCTTTGTCTGCATCCTCCATAAAGGCCTGTCTCAGACTCGGAGTGACTAATAAGGATCATCATAGGCCCATCTTGGTGAGATTTTCATCATATGATGACAAATCTGCAGTCTGGAGGGCTAAGGCAGGCTTGAAGGGTTCCTCCATATCTGTCAAAGAGTTCTTGACGAGGACCCGGCAGACCATCTTCGGGAAGGCACGGCTCCACTTCGGAATGCGGTCTTGTTGGAATCAGGATGGTGTTATTGTGGTCAAGGCGCCTGATGGGAGTAAGCAGAAGATAACTTCATTTGAAGAACTGAGTCCACTGCTGGCGAAGTATCCAAAGGTCCAAGGAGGCCTGCAGAACAAGACTCATTAGTTCATGGTACTTATTTTATTTTACATTACTGCTGATAACAATGTCAACGCAATAGTCTAGCTAGTTCTACTTACCGTTGCACCTAAGCGTTGCACTCATCAGTAGCAGTAGTAGTTGTTGTTAGTATTAGTACAATAGTATCACTTTTTCTGTTCTCTCCTTGTTAGGTAGCTGTACTGTTTTGATGTCGAACTCTTGTCATATGCTTCGTAATTTTGTGTTTACATCACTAGTTTATTGTATTTACCCTCAGTTAGCTTAATTAGTTTCGTATTCTCGAGATTTACAAACATTACAAAACTTAGTTTTATTTATTTTTACTGTCAATGTCAAAACTTAGTAGAACTAAGGTTATGGTTATGTCACTTTCTTGTCACCTGACGTTTGGGGTGTTTTCGGATATGTATGCGTTAGTTTGCAGGTGCGTTCCGAACTCTGATTTAAGTATCGAGTGTGAGTAAGTTCGAAGTTTAAACTTCGAACATACTGTTTTTTTTTTATATAATTGATTTTTGTTTCCTATTTCGTGCAAACCTTCCGATGATTACTGTTTGTCTTTGAGTTTATCACTGTGTTGCTGTTTCTTCTTCCGGTAATGTTTTAATTTGTTTTGATATATGGTAATGTTAGATGGCGGGTGGTGCTGAGGTGCAAGCGCTGTATCACCCTTCGTGTAGTTTTACTTTTTTTTTTGTGTAATTTTTGTATCTATCTTATTTATTTACATATATTTTGTAGTAGTTACGTCTTCTGACAACGAATCTTTTTATTCTGCCAACGATTTAACTGCCACTTCTTGTGATAATAGTTTCAGCTCTTTTACGGACACCCTTGGCGAATTATTGCGTCAAAAATTCAACCCAAACCCTGGCCGGCTGTTTAACGTTTGCCACATTAACGCTCAAAGCATTCCTAGCCACCATAGCGAACTCTACGACACGTTCCACAACAACGACGTTCATGCCGTCCTGGTGTCCGAGACCTGGCTCAAACCCGAACTTCTATCCACCACCTTCTCTCTCCCTGGTTTCGTTCTTCTTCGAAATGATCGGATCGGTAGGAGAGGGGGTGGTGTAGCTATATACCTTCGCGGTGACTTCCCTTTTAAAATTCTTTCTACTTCTTCTTGTAATGATTCTGCTGAGTTTCTTTTTCTAGAGGTTTGTGTCAAGGGAGTTAAAACTGTTCTTGGTGTCACTTATTGCCCTCCTAACCTCGATTATTTCACCGAATTCGAATCGGTACTTGAATCTTTGGGTTCGGAGTATGCACATCATATCATCATGGGGGATTTCAACACCAACCTCCTTGCCCACAATTCCCCTCGGTCCCGTACACTCCTGCATATTGTCGAGTCAGCCAGTCTGCACATATTGCCTCTCCAACCCACTCATCATAATAAAGTAGGTGATGATACTTGGCTTGACCTTATCCTCACTTCTAATCCTTCCCTAGTTTCCTCACATGGGCAGCTTGATGCCCCTGGCTTTTCCCATCACGACCTTATTTACCTGTCCTATGTCCTTAAACCTCCTAAACCCAAACCCACATTCCAGTACAGGCGTGCCTTTGCACGGATGGATAGTGAGCAGCTCCAACAAGATGCAGCGAAAATTGACTGGACACCCTTACAGGAAGCGGCTACAGTCGATGACAAAGTTTGCGTCTTCAACAGTATTGTAACCAGTCTGTACGACACACATGTGCCTGTCAGGAGGGTTAAGTCGAAGCGCCCACCTGCACCCTGGACGAATAGGGGAATTCAAATGGCAATGCGACGGAGGGACCGCGCGTTTCGGAAATTTAAAAGGGATCGGTCTGAAGACAATTGGACCTTTTTCAAAACTGCCAGGAATCGGTGTAACCAAATGATACGCAACGCCAAACGCCGCCACATTCTTAGTAACATAACTTCTTCCTCTTCTGCTGATATCTGGAAATTCCTTGGAACTCTAGGTATATCGGCAAATCGCGGTATTCAGACCTTCCTAACACAATTGGCTTGGACGATCTAAACCGCCATTTTTCCACAGTCCCTATGCTAGATAGTCTAGCCAAATGTCAAACTATTGACTACCTCAATGGTCTGACGCGTCCCAATATTGCCCCTTTTATTTTCACCCCAGTCGATCCGGGAGAGATCAAAAAGATCATCCAATCCATTAAATCCAAAGCCGTGGGTTGCGATAACATCAGTCGTCATATGATCGTTTCGGCTATGGATCAACTCCTTCCTGCCATATCCCACATTTTTAACTTTTCGCTTTACTCTGGTACTTTTCCTTCCTTGTGGCGTAAAGCTCATGTCCGGCCCTTGCCTAAGATCCCTAATCCCACTCTTTCCAGTCACTTTCGTCCAATTTCCATCCTTCCGTTCCTGTCCAAAGTGCTCGAGGCCTGTGTTCACAAGCAGTTCTCTAATTATATTTATCGTAACTCCCTCATCAGCCCATTTCAATCTGGTTTCAGGCCCGGGCACAGTACCGTGACAGCTCTCCTTAAAGTGACTGACGATATTAGACGGGGAATGGAAGACACTAAAGTTACTGCTTTGGTGTTAATCGACTTCTCCAACGCGTTTAATACTGTCAGTCAGTCCTCTTGTCTATCCTTTCATATCTTAAGGTCTCTTCTGAAGTACTGGAATGGTTTTCCTCTTATCTTCGGGGGCGTCAGCAGTCAGTTCGTGCTGGAGACTCTTCGTCCGGGTGGTGTGACCTTGCAGCTGGCGTCCCTCAAGGTGGCATTTTATCTCCTCTTCTGTTCTCCATTTTTATCAATCTTATAACTTCTGAGCTACAGAGTGCGTATCATTTGTATGCCGATGATCTACAGCTCTATTGTCGGGCAGGTGTTGACA
Source organism: Melanchra persicariae (assembly GCA_947386135.1). NCBI lineage: Eukaryota > Metazoa > Arthropoda > Insecta > Lepidoptera > Noctuidae > Melanchra > Melanchra persicariae. The sequence continues at coordinate 4,284,588 of OX376665.1, forward strand.
ACTTATTGGATGCGATCGAGGAGCTCAACCGAGATTTGAGATTAACTAAGAGCTGGTCAGATCGATTCGGGGTGGCAGTTAACCCTTTAAAGTATCAGGCTATCATAGTTGGGAGTTCCCGTAGCTTGAGAAAGCTGAATGGCTTAACTGTACCACCTGTAATCTTTGACAACACAGTCATTCCATTTGGCTCTGAAGTTAAGAATCTTGGTCTGCATGTCGACAACTGTCTTGACTGGAGAAAGCAGGTCATGAGTGTCAGTCGGAAAGTTACCGGAACGTTGCGGTCGCTGTATCGACTGAAAAATCTTCTCCCAGCTCACATAAAGGCAATGCTTGTACAGTCCCTAATTTTCCCCATTATTGACTATGGTGATGTGTGCTACTACGACCTGAATGCAGATCTCCTCAATAAATTTGACCGCCTTCTAAATAACTGTATTCGATTTGTCTTCAACCTCCGTAAGTATGATCACGTATCCGCTCATCGATCGCTATTAAAATGGTTACCCATTCGTCAGCGCAGAGCGCTGAGGGCCTTGACTAGTCTGTTTTCTTTTCTAAATAATCGGTAGAAAATGCATATGGCATTAAGTCCGCCTTTGTACAGTGTTTTTTACTTGTGCATAAAGTTTTAATAAATAAATAAAGAAAAGACGTGATAATTTAAATATAAGAACCTAAACTCACGCGCGTTTAACTTATTTTACCCCGTCTACACTTCAGACCTATGCCGTTAAGCTGCAGCAGTAAGACTGGCTTGGCATCTTCCGATGCAGGAAGAGTAACTGTCGCTCTAGGGCAGTGAGTCGGGCAGCGGGAACATGGTTCGAGAATGCACGGCTGTCTATCGAGTTACAATTTTTACTGATGTACATGTTCAGCCAAAAGTATAGTTATAATCAAGTAAAATTAGTGGCAGGCAGTGAAGATAAGAAAGCAGTTTTATCAACAAGGACAATAGCCGACTGGTTTTCTTACTGACGAGAGACAGTAGTTATTTATGAATTTGAGCACCAAGAAGTTAACGGCAAGGTTGGTGGTCCAGGCAAAATCGTACAAATAAATGAATCAAAATTTGGAAAAAGAAAGTACAATAGAGGGAGACACATTGAAGGCCACTGGGTGCTGGGCATGATAGAAAATGGGAAAGATGATTTGAGATTAGAAGTGTGTCCCGATGATAGATCTGCGGAAATGTTGGTGCCACTTAATACAAAAGCATGTGGAGGTAGGCACTGAAATCCATACCGATTTTTGGAGAGCCTATGATTGCCTACCTCAATATGGATACATACATAAGAAGGTAAATCATAGCGACCCTATAAATAAATTTGTGGCAAAGAAAGAAAACTTCACAGACTGGCTCATAGAATATTCTTGATGAAGAAAAATAAAATAGCGCATAAAGATGCTTTCGAAGAATTTATTAAAGCAATACAATATGTGTATAAAATTGATTAATAAATTATTAATTATATTTAAGTTGTTTTATTTTATCAGTACCTATTAGGGCAGATAACAAATAAAATAGGTAAGGTTTAACTTGTCAAAGAACCAAATTGATTGACCCCGACTCCACCTGTTACGAGTCTGTCCTACCCTTAGAGTGTTTTATTTAGCCGGAGGCGCGTAGGGAGTGCAGCCTCCGCCTGCTGTAACAAATCTAGGTATCGCCGAAGGCAACCAACAAGCCGAAGCTGCGGAGGCGAGGATGAATGCCTGCGATTTGTTACGCAAAGGCGGTAGAGGCTGCTCTTCCCGCAGCACCGGAGACGTTGCAGTCTCAAAAAAGATTCAGAAATCTCTCTGAATCAGACCCCTAATTTTATTGTGATTAAGGGGGTTCTCCCCTTCCGTAGGGGGTCCGCCTGGTTTTTTACACTTATTATTATTTTAATCCATAAAATAAAGAAAATTTCATCAAAATTAAAATAACTCAAAAAGGGGGGGCTCCGCAACTTTTCCTTTTAAGAGGGGTAGTACCCCTCCCCCCTCTCCCCACAGTCCTACCACCCTCAATTCGACGGACGTCAATGGAAAGTCGTTCCATTTTAATTTTTTGTCAATTCTGATTTATCTTTAATTTTTATTAGATATTTTTGAAATATTAATTGATTACGTAATTTGGTACTTGTTTTGACATTTTGGAGGTAGTGGAACAGAGAGTAAAGTCCCACATACCTCCATTGAAAAGGGAGGATCCCCCAACCGGACGGTTGTTGGTGTCCGGTGGGCAACTGCCTAACAGTTGATATTCGGGCTTTGTTTATGTTCTAATCGCACGGTAAACTCTGATATCGCGATTTAGGATTTTGTCAAGTTAGTTCGCAGCTGTCCAGATAGATGGCGCTGCGAGTCTCATTTGTTGTGATGTTGATTCTCTTACGCTGATTTTTTGTGGCGGCATAAATGCCGCTACAACATTGTAATTTTTTTTGTTGATAGGTTTTTGAAATTTTATTAACTTGGTCCTAAATTATCGCTTTTTCTATTTGAAAATGTTAATAATGAACTATTAAAATTTATACTGACGTTTGTACGCCCAATGGCAAAGCATAGAGCACTTAAAAAAATGTAACATCTCACACACCTGTGTATCTATAGCCCTTGAGGCGGTTTAAAAACTCTGACACTAGGGTGAATGGGGTCGTCGGACCTCACTACCCACACGATAAAGAACAGTTTTATTAGAAAAAAAAATCGGAACAGTTCTTTTTCCAGCAGAAAAACATGGTTTGAACAAGGTGACGCTACTGCTACGTTCCCAGCAGTGAACGGCTGATATGGGAATGGTTTTTCTTTAAGTATACATACTCAAAGTCTACACCTTCTTACAGTAAAAATGGTACAGTGACATGATTATTTTTGTTTTTTTTTTATTGCTAGTTTTGTATGAAAACTAGCAATCAATTACATTTTTTAACCAATAGCCAGTGTTAGTAATTCGCCGTTAGAATAAATTCGCAGACGCTACGGCAGGAACGTCTAAGAACATCTGCTTCTCGCCATTTAGAGTATCTACAGACAATTTAAAACTACCTTCTGAAGATGTATTGCACCCAGCAGCTGACGCCTTAAGTTCTTTGTTACTTGATGTCGTGACAGCTGAGCCTTTTTTTTTTTTTTACGGGGGGAAATCCTCATGGATGTCCTCCGCCCTGGCGCGGGCGGAGGGGTCTGTCAGACTCTTACTGACTAAAACCACCCCGGTGTTCCATCTTCCACCTACGCCGGGGATCGCGGGAACATACGCGACTTCCGTGATCCCCGGATGACAGCTGAGCCTGTTCCAACTTGCAGTAAAATACTAACATCTGAAATGAACAATGTTTTAGAAAATAAAGACACCGACGACTCAACTCAGCTAGAATTAATTTTGTATCTGACATCGAACCAAAAGATTTTTCTGATGGAAATGAACTGACAATTGAACTGCTAAAGAATCCGAAAGTTCAAGTGATGGAAAAACAAGAAATGAACGATAAATGAACGTAAGAAAACGAAAAAAAAACTCCACTGAAGTCAGCTACGGACCTTGGAAAAAAGACCAAAACAGGAATACTACATACCTGATAACAGTGGAACAGCTTCAACTATTTCACTGGTATCAGTCAGTCAGTATAGGTCTAAAATCAGCCTGAAAAACAGTAACGATAATACACCAGAAATAATAAGATTTTGCAAAATGTGCATGGCTATAACTGACTGGAACAATAAATACTATAACATTTGGAGACCGCAGATAGAAGAAAAGACAAAAGAGATAGAGAAAACACAGTGATATCAAAGAAACGAATAAGGAAATTGAGTAAACTACAACAAATGATAAAGAATAGAGATCAAGGAAATAAATATATAACTAAATCAGGAAACGTAGTGCGAGAAAGAAGTATAAAGGTCCTTGTGTTGAAGGTAGATGTGGAAGGGTTTGTTACAAAATACCCGAACAGAGAAGGAAATCATTATTTGACTTTTATTGGGGTCTAGAGCCACAACGACGACGCGACTGGTTAGTACGCTGTGCCAGAGAAGTTCCAGTATAGAGACAGAAAAAAAAACATGTCATTAGCAGAAGACAAAACACCTATGAATATTACCTGAATTCAGGAGAAGATCATTTGCAGATATGCCAGCAGTTTATACTAAAGACATTAGACATAACTCAAAAGTTCCTGCCGAAAATACGCAGTATACAATTTGACGATATATAAAAGTAAAACACAAAATGTTTCATGTTACATTTGGGGCGAATGTGATGGAAAAAGTGGATCCAATGAGATAGCTTCGTGCCTATACAAGTATTTAAAATAACTCATTGAAACAGCTCGCTGTCGTCACAAATACAAAATGGAAAAAAACGGCCGTTTTTAGCAATTTTTCTAACTGTAACTACAGTGAAGTATATTTTAATTAATTAAATAGACGTCAATAATCTAGAACTCTAAAGCATTGATTTTGTCGATCAGATTTTGTAATAATTGTGAATTTAACGAGTTCTGATTTTTTATTAAAGTGGCGTTAGTACACGCCGAAAATTCGGGGAGCCCCTTAATTTACACGTAATGTTGTGTTGATCTCAAAATGATTAAAATTATAAAGATTTAGCTTTAAGCTATTGTAAATTGTATTGTAAATCGGGCTGGTTTCCGCAACTCCACGACTAAGCGCGTATTTTGCGTGCAGGTAACTTTAAAATAGGTAACACAAGATAAAATATAACTTTAAAGACTTTCCGATTAGCTACATTTACATCCCTTTTGAGGTGTTTCTATTTAGGTACATGTTACTTACTGCATTTTTTTCAAAAGACTTTATGGTATTATAGTCACTTACGACATCTTACGACCAAACTGACAGGAACTATGTATGGGTGGTAGGGACAAGTTCTCATATTATTAAAGCAAGAGTTAAGGACACTATCTTCGATACTATTAAATTAAAGTTATTTTGAGTACTACCAGACAAAAGAGAGCTTTATTTCAAGTTCTTTTGCCAAAGACATCATAAAAATTGATTATAGATGAAAAAGTTATGGTAGATAATGCATACTTTTTTTGTTTTTTGGTCGTACTGAAAACCTTTACTTTGTCCCTTAATTGAATTTATGATGTCATGGTATTTCGAGTTGCTAAGTTTTTTATACGATCAAGAAGTACCGAGACCATCGATATTGCCCATGGATGAGGACGAAAATGAGGTAGGTAAGCTTTATTTCTCAGAAATTATTTATCTCGATTTATAGATAACAACGAATGACCAATCATTCTGAAGCTCCGCTTAAACTAGACGATTTTTTAAATATAAGCTACACAAGTAATGCGATGATTTAATGGATTTATTAGACTTGGATAGAAATGACCGTAACATGCTAAACAGTTAACAGGAATCTTATGACGCGTTTTTAAAAGAGCCTTCAGTCTACAGAAAGTGTCTTGACGTACTGGTAAAGACGTCATAAATTTCTTTTTTATGTACAAATTATCCACTATCGCACTAGCTGTACCAATGACTCAAGCTAGTGTAGAGAGGTTATTTCTTCACTCAAGTTCGTGGTATCTAATTACCAGAGGTCGGAATTAGGTAGAGTTATTACACTGATTTCATTCAGCGAAAGAATAAAGTGGATATGCCGTAAATCCCGAGATTAATTTTAAAGAGCAGCAAAATCCCGTGATTTATTAAATAAAAAAGTTTTTTACTTTTATACAATTCAAACCACTGCACGCGCGACCTTTGATTTCCAAAAGGTTTTGTCGCGGGCAAATGAGTGTATTGTATTACAAGCGAAAGGTGTCATGTTACAATTTCACCATATACGATATGGCTGATAAACAAGGTTATTGTTATATGTGGGATGAAGCTGTTGCCAAACGTGGGGCCAACGAAGTAGCCAGTTGCGTTTATGACTTCATAAAGAAGTTTGTATCGAAGGGTGTGAAAGAGTTTCGATTCTGGTCAGACAATTGGGCTGGCCAGAATCGAAATCGCATAGTATTTATATGTATGCTCATGCAGCTAAACAATATGATATAGCTTTAACATATAGATTCCTTGAAAAAGGCCACACCCAAAACGAGGGGGATTCTGTCCATAGTGTGATAGAAAGGGCTGCTGAGCACAAAACAATTTATACACCAGATGAATGGAAATTACTTGTACGTTGGGCTAAAGTAACAGGTGATTCTTATGAAATCATAGACGTAAATCAGTCGTTAGTGATTGATTTTAAAGATCAGCTAAAAATAAGAACTGGGTTAAAAATACAGCTAACAACAAAGTTACTTGGACAAGTATTAAAGAAGTTTCTGTCGATGGGACTCAGAGCAATAAAATCCGGTACAAATATGCTTTATCTGATGATTACATGACCCTTGTACTTCGAGAGGAGACTAGAAATTACAATACTCCAACCTTAAACAAAGCTTATGATTGTGGGTCCAATTCCAATCAGTAATGATAAATATAAGGATCTTATCAGTCTTTGCGATTCCTCAATAAAACCTACCAAATACCATAACTATTCCAGAAGTTAAACTCATGGACGACATATTTCTGGTGATGACAGTGAATCTGACTGAATATTATTGCGCAATAGATTTTTTTTTACTTTTTGATTACTTATTAATATTTCTAGTTACTTAATTGTTACTATTTTGATCTCAAGAGTTGTGATTTTTAAGAATCTACAAATAAGATTGATTGTGATACTATAGGCAGTTTTGATAATAAATGATTAGTGTTTTAAGTTCTAGATTACCAAAAAATAAGTAATCAGGTCCAAAAAGCTTCGGCTTTGGTCTTCGTAGTAAACAATGCTGTTGGTAATTACTTAATTGAAGCTTAATGTTTATTAATTTGATTAAAAAGGGGTCCAAAACCTAAACAAATATTCTGTGTTTTATTTATGATACCCTACCTACCCCAACCTACCTATTAACATACCTACTAACTCAAGGTCAAAGTAGAATAATTATGACCAAAGACACATCCGTCAAAATTACTCCGTACTTACCGGACTTACTCCGTAAGTCAATAGAACATGATCAGAAAGTCACATTCGTCATTTTTTGAACAGGAACTTTCCGAAGAACAATGTCGGATAATACTATGTGACTGTGTTGACTCCAACGTAAAATGAAGCATGTGATTTTCCTGGAAAACTGTTTAATTATAAGTTCTTATTTTATTCCATTTTAAAACAAGCCCTATTTTTTACTAGTGTGCCAATTTTCAAAATTACAGATTTAAAATTAAAAAAGTTATGTCAAAAAAACTACCATAATTATTTAAAATGGCTGCCCAGCAAAGTTTAATATTTGTCAGATCCGTCACTATTCTACGACTATGACGATATTGACCATCACCACAGAATAGCTTAAGTTTCAAATCCCGCTATTTCACAAAGCTCAGTTGCAAATGCCTCTATAACACTTAGTAAGTTTCAAAATCCGCCATATTTAAAATCAAAACCTGTTTTTAGCCTAGTTTTTGGTAGTAATTGCAGCCTTTTTAGTTTTGTTAATATTAGGTATCTTTTTTAGCCATGGAAAAAATAAAAATTGCATAATAAAGCACAGTTGTTTCTGTTTCTAGCTTTTTTTTTCATTTCTGCAAAATTTTACTGAATCGTTTTAGCGGGATTTGCAACTAGACGACTCAATATGTAAACTTCACAGAAAAAGCTGACAATTAAAGTAGTAATTAGGTTTCTAATGAACATTTTTGCTTGTTTTAGGTGCCACTGGAATATGTATGAAATCATAACCCGGCTCAACACCCCAGCTCAGTGCACTGCTTTTGCTGAAGAGCATAGGCTCCTTCCTACAGAAAAAATGTGCACATATCATAGGAGACCTGTAGCGGTCTACACCCTATTTCACATCCATTTCCTTGTTAAAACACTAAACATTCGACCATAACACAACATTCTACTTTGTTCATTTCGTTTGTTATTTTCACGTTTGACAGTTTTGACACATGACATTTTTGCAATCACGTTCCATTCATAAATACCATAAACACATACACACATGGAACGCATTATCTATGACTAATCATATTAATAAAAGCATTACATATCACATACAAATTCATTAGAACTTGTTTACATAGCACACATTATTTAATGATTTAAATTAACAATACTTACCAATATCTACACTATACAAATCTTAAATAGTAACAATTGATTTAGTAAATAGTGCGTTCGAGATATGGCTTGTGAGCATCGACGGAACGCACCCATATGGCTGCAATGACCGGCGCTTTTAATAGCGGGTTCAAAGGCCGATCTCATTAGTGCGAACATAGCCTCTTACCTGATCGCACGCCAAATCTCCTTCGCAAAACCTAGGTTCCCGCTAAAACCTAGATCCCTTTTTTTCTTTTTTTTGAATGGGAAATCATCAAATGACCCCTCCCGCTTTGGGTGGAGCGGCAGGGAGTGTCAGACTTCTACTGACTAAAACCCACCCATGCTCCTCTTAGTGCCTTTTACGTTCCAGGGCCGCGGTAACTCTTTCGAACAAATCCGCAACCCTGGTAGGCTCTGGCCCTAACGGGCCCCGACCCATGCTGACGACTGCTGGTTTGGCGCGCGTAGAACGGAGCCCTTTGTAGGGGCTCTACTGCAGCTGTTGCAATAGCAGCAGCCGCAGTGGAACCGGCTATGGCGGCGGAGGACGCGGCGGCGGTGGCGGCGGTCGCGGCAGAGATGGCGGTGGCGGAGGGCTTTCTCCTATTTCCGGCTTTGGCGGGTGGGGCGCAGGCCCTACCCCCAGCCCAGTGGTCGGCCGGCTTGCCAGCTGCCGCACAGACTACGCAGTGCGGCGCGGCGTCGCAGGAGCCGGCCCTGTGACCGGGCTGACCGCAGCGAAAACATAGACCGCTGCGGTCCACCTCCGAGGTGCATTGAGCTCCTACAAAACCTAGATCCCTTAATTGTTACTCGTTTGTCCGTATAGTGCTCGTAATTAATAAAACAGTGTTTAGTCTTAAAAATATATTTATTTGGAACATTACATGTTGTAAAGAAGAGACGTGGTAATTTAAATATAAAAACCTAAACTCACGCGCGTTTAATTTATTTTACCCCGTCTACACTTCAGACCTATGCCGTTAAGCTCCAGCAGTAAGACTGGCTTGGCATCTTCCGATGCAGGAAGAGTAACTGTCGCTCTAGGGCAGTGAGTCGGGCAGCAGGAACATGGTTCGAGAATGCGCGGCTGTCTATCGAGTTAAAATTTTTACTGATGTACATGTTCAGCCAAAAGTATAGTTATAATCAAGTAAAATTAGTGGCAGCCAGTGAAGATAAAGAAGCAGTTTTATCAACAAGGACAATAGCCGACTGGTTTTCTTACTGACGAGAGACAGTAGTTATTTATGAATTTGAGCACCAAGAAGTTAACGGCAAGATTGGTGGTCCAGGCAAAATCGTACAAATAAATGAATCAAAATTTGGAAAAAGAAAGTACAATAGAGGGAGACACATTGAAGGCCACTGGGTGCTGGGCATGATAGAAAATGGGAAACATGATTTGAGATTAGTAGTGTGTCCCGATGACAGATCTGCGGAAATGTTGGTGCCACTTAATACAAAAGCATGTGGAGGTAGGCACTGAAATCCATACCGATTTTTGGAGAGCCTATGATTGCCTACCTCAATATGGATACATACATAAAAAGGTAAATCATAGCGACCCTATAAATACATTTGTGGCAAAGAAAGAAAACTTCACAGACTGGCTCATAGAATATTCTTGGTGAAGAAAAATAAAAATAGCGCATAAAGATGCTTTCGAAGAATTAATTAAAGCAATACAATATGTGTATAAAATGGATTAATAAATTATTAATTATATTTAAGTTGTCTTATTTTAACAGTACCTATTGTATTGCAGATAACAAATAAAATAGGTAAGGTTTAACTTGTCAAAGAACCGAATTGATTGACCCCGACTCCACCTGTTACGAGTCTGTCCTACCCTTAGAGTGTTTTATTTAGCCGGAGGCGCGTAGGGAGTGCAGCCTCCGCCTGCTGTAACAAATCTAGGTATCGCCGAAGGCAACCAACAAGCCGAAGCTGCGGAGGCGAGGATGAATGCCTGCGATTTGTTACGCAAAGTCGGTAGAGGCTGCTCTTCCCGCAGCACCGGAGACGTTGCAGTCTCAAAAAAGATTCAGAATTCTCTCTGAATCAGACCCCTAATTTTATTGTGATTAAGGGGGTTCTCCCCTTCCGTAGGGGGTTCGCCTGGTTTTTTACACTTATTATTATTTTAATCCATAAAATGAAGAAAATTTCATCAAAATTAAAATAACTCAAAAAGGGGGGGCTCCGCAACTTTTCCTTTTAAGAGGGGTAGTACCCCTCCCCCCTCCCCCACAGTCCTACCACCCTTAATTCGACGGACGTCAATGGAAAGTCGTTCCATTTTAATTTTTTGTCATTTCTGATTTATCTTTAATTTTTATTTGATATTTTTGAAATATTAATTGATTATGTAATTTGGTACTTGTTTTGACATTTTGGCGGTAGTGGAACAGAGAGTAAAGTCCCACATACCTCCATTGAAAAGGGAGGATCCTCCAACCGGACGGTTGTTGGTGTCCGGTGGGCAACTGCCTAACAGTTGATATTCGGGCTTTGTTTATGTTCTAATGGCACGGTAAACTCTATCTCTCCAGATAGATGGCGCTGCGAGTCTCATTTGTTGTGATGTTCATTCTGTTACACTGATTTTTTGTGGCGGCATAAATGCCGCTACAACATTGTAATTTTTTTTTGTTGATAGGTTTTTGAAATAATATTAACTTGGTCCTAAATGATCGCTTTTTCTATTTGAAAATGTTAATAATGAACTATTAAAATTTATACTGACGTTTGTACGCCCAATGGCAAAGCATAGAGCACTTAAAAAAATGTAACATCTCACACACCTGTGTATCTATAGCCCTTGAGGCGGTTTAAAAACTCTGACACTAGGGTGAATGGGGTCGTCGGACCTCACTACTCACACGATAAAGAACAATTTTATTAGAAAAAAAAATCGGAACAGTTCTTTTTCTAACAGAAAAACATGGTTTGAACAAGATGACGCTACTGCTACGTTCCCAGCAGTGAACGGCTGATATGGGAATGGTTTTTCTTTAAGTATACATACTCAAAGTCTACACCTTCTTACAGTAAAAATGGTACAGTGACATGATTATTTTTTTTTTTTTTTTATTGCTAGTTTTGTATGAAAACTAGCAATCAATTACATTTTTTAACCAATAGCCAGTGTTAGTAATTCGCCGTTAGATAATAAATTCGCAGACGCTACGGCAGGAACGTCTAAGAACATCTGCTTCTCGCCATTTAGAGTATCTACAGACAATTTAAAACTACCTTCTGAAGATGTATTGCACCCAGCAGCTGACGCCTTACTTGATGTCGTGACAGCTGAGACATCGAACCGAAAGATTTTTCTGATGGAAGTGAACTGACAATTGGACTGCTAAAGAATCCGAAAGTTCAAGTGATGGAAAAACAAGAAATGAACGATGAATGAACGTAAGAAAACGAAAAAAAAACTCCACTGAAGTCAGCTACGGACCTTGGAAAAAAGACCAAAACAGGAATACTACAAACCTGATAACAGTGGAACAGCTTCAACTATTTCACTGGTATCAGTCAGTCAGTATAGGTCTAAAATCAGCCTGAAACACAGTAACGATAATACACCAGAAATAATAAGATTTTGCAAAATGTGCGTGGCTATAACTGACTGGAACAATAAATACTTGAACATTTGGAGACCGCAGATAGAAGAAAAGACAAAAGAGATAGAGAAAACACAGTGATATCAAAGAAACGAATAAGGAAATTGAGTAAACTACAACAAATGATAAAGAATAGAGATCAAGGAAATAAATATATCACTAAATCAGGGAACGTAGTGCGAGAAAGAAGTATAAAGGTCCTTGTGTTGAAGGTAAATGTGGAAGGGTTTGTTACAAAATACCCGAACAGAGAAGGAAATCATTATTTGACTTTTATTGGGGTCTAGAGCCACAACGACGACGCGACTGGTTAGTACGCTGTGCCAGAGAAGTTCCAGTATAGAGACAGAAAAAAAAACATGTCATTAGCAGAAGACAAAACACCTATGAATATTACCTGAATTCAGGAGAAGATCATTTGCAGATATGCCAGCAGTTTATACTAAAGACATTAGACATAACTCAAAAGTTCTTGCCGAAAATACGCAGTATACAATTTGATGATATATAAAAGTAAAACACAAAATGTTTCATGTTACATTTGGGGCGAATGTGATGGAAAAAGTGGATCCAATGAGATAGCTTCGTGCCTATACAAGTATTTAAAATAACTCATTGAAACAGCTCGCTGTCGTCACAAATACAAAATGGAAAAAAACGGCCGTTTTTAGCAATTTTTCTAACTGTAACTACAGTGAAGTATATTTTAATTAATTAAATAGACGTCAATAATCTAGAACTCTAAAGCATTGATTTTGTCGATCAGATTTTGTAATAATTGTGAATTTAACGAGTTCTGATTTTTTATTAAAGTCGCGTTAGTACACGCCGAAAATTCGGGGAGCCCCTTAATTTACACGTAATGTCGTGTTGATCTCAAAATGATTAAAATTATAAAGCTTTAGCTATAAGCTATTAAGCCATTGATATAGCTATTCAGTAATTGTCTTGAGTTATGTCATTGCTTCACGACTGTTGTATAAAACAAAAGTAGAAAGTTATTTTTTTTGTTCTTAATATAAGTTTACTCCATAATAATGGCAGTATTTTCAATATTATTATCCTATTCATTTTTACTTTAAAATAGGTAACACAAGATAAAATATAACTTTAAAGACTTTCCGATTAGCTACTTTTACATCCCTTTTGGGGTGTTTCTATTTAGGTACATGTTACTTACTGCATTTTTTTCAAAAGACTTTATGGTGGCTTTATGTATATCAGTTGTCTGGTTACCGTAACACAAGCTCTGCTTAGCTTGGGATCAGATGGCCGTGTGTGAGTTGTTCCAAGATATTTATTTATTATTTTTATTTATTATAGTCACTTACGACATCTTACGACCAAACTGACAGGAACTATGTATGGGTGGTAGGGACAAGTTCTCATATTAAAGCAAGAGTAAAGGACACTATCTTCGAAACTATTAAATTAAAGTTATTTTGAGTATTACCAGACAAAAGAGAGCTTTATTTCAAGTTCTTTTGCCGAAGACATCATAAAAATTGATTATAGATGAAAAAGTTATGGTAGATAATGCATACTTTTTTTTTTTTGGTCGTACTGAAAACCTTTACTTTGTCCCTTAATTGAATTTATGACCGTCATGGTATTTCGAGTTGCTAAGTTTTTTATACAATCAAGAAGTACCGAGACCATCGATATTGCACATGGATAAGGACAAAAATGAGGTAGGTAAGCTGTATTTCTCAGAAATTATTTATCTCGATTTATAGATAACAACGAATGACCATTCATTCTGAAGCTCCGCTTAAACTAGACGATTTCTTAAATACAATCTACACCTTTACTTTGTCCCTTAATTGAATTTCTGACCGTCATGGTACTTCGAGTTGCCTAGTTTTTTATATGATCAAGAAGTACCGAGACCATTGATATTAAACATGGATAAGGACGAAAATGAGGTAGGTAAGCTTTATTTCTCAGAAATTATTTATCTAGATTTATAGATAACAACGAATGTCCATTCATTCTGAAGCTCCGCTTAAATTAGACGATTTCTTAAATACAAGCTACACAAGTAATGCGATGATTTAATGGATTTATTAGACTTGGATAGAAATGACCGTAACATGCTAAACAGTTAACAGGAATCTTAAGACGCGTTTTTAAAAGAGCCTTCAGTCTACAGAAAGTGTCTTGACGTAGTGTAAGACGTCATAAATTTCTTTTTTATGTACAAATTATCCACTATCGCACTAGCTGCACCAATGACTCAAGCTAGTGTAGAGAGGTTATTTCTTCACTCAAGTTCGTGGTATCTAATTACCAGAGGTCGGAATTAGGTAGAGTTATTAATCATAATCATAATCATAATCATAATCATTTATTTGCTAATATGGGTAATTACACAAAGTTGTTAAAAATATAGCACAGTCCAACCATATTACACCTTGAGGTATGCAAATCACATGCTCTATTATAAAATTACTTGCTAAATAATTTATATCTAAAAACACAATTAAAATAACAATGAAACTCAATAAACAAAACTAATAATAATGTCACTGGAAGAATTAAAATTCAAATGTCATAATTATATTAAATAAATAAAGTCACTAGATTAATTAAAATTAAATGTCATCAAAATGTCATAAAAATGAGAATGTTAAGATATATTATTTGCAAATAAATGTCAAAGTAATGTTAATAATAATTAGATAAGTGCACTAGTCACATCAACAATATGTCCTTACATCCTCTTTTAAGTAATCCTGAATACTATAATAACATTTACATAGCAAGAATCGTTTTAATTTCTTTTTGAATTCATCGATGGATGATGTTTCTAGTATGGTCTTTGGCAAATGATTGTATACACGCGGCGCCATACTGAAAATGCTTTTAGAATATAAGGCTGTCTTGTAAGATTTGCAACAAATTTTATCACTAAGCCGCCTACTTCTGTACTTATCAAAAAGATGTTTGTTAGTTCTTGCAAAGCTAGCAATCTCATAAATGTAGACAGATGGCAATGTTAATATATTATGCTTGATAAAATATGGTCTGCAGCTATCAGTCTGGTTGATATTAAACATACCCCTAATGCACCGCTTTTGCGCCTTGAATGCCATCTCCTTATTGGTGTAATGACCCCAGAATATAATACCATACTTTATCAAAGATCCTACGTAGCCATGGTATGCTGCAAGTAGAGCAGAGGTGTTTACCGTTTTTGCCAGCATATGTAAGGCGTATGATTGCTTATTTAATTTTTTATTTAAAATATCAACATGTGTCTTCCAATTTAAATTATAATCAATTGACATGCCCAAGAATTTTGTAGTTGCTATCTCATTTATTTTGTTCCCTGTATAATGTACATTAATGTCAGTAAATTGGGCTTTACGATTGCGAAATATCATAATTTTAGTTTTGTCAAAGTTCATTTTCAAATTGTTATTAGTTAGCCATTTTATAATGTCATTTAGAGTGCTATTTATATCGTGTTCTAGGGATACCTTATCTTTACTTGTAAAGATGACAGTACTATCATCATCAAAAAGTATAGAGGGATGATTGGTTACTTTTGGAAGGTCATTTATATAAATTATGAATAGCAAAGGGCCCAAAACACTTCCTTGTGGGACGCCTTGTTTGATTTCTCTGTAGTCCGATGTGTAGTTAATTTCTTTTCTAGTTTTGGTGCATACTCGAGTAACTAATTACTCGAGTAACTAATTACTATTAAAATATTACACTGATTTCATTCAGCGAAAGAATAAAGTGGATATGCCGCAAATCCCGAGATTAATTTTAAAGAGCAGCAAAATCCCGTGATTTATTAAATAAAAAAGTTTTTTACTTTTATACAATTCAAACCACTGCACGCGCGACCTTTGATTTCCAAAAGGTTTTATACATTGTACATTTATCAATGTACTGATGCTATGAAGTAATAATAACAATATAATACTACAAAGGGTATTTTCAACCCCATAAACTTTGTAATCGCGTTATCTCCGTTTGCACTTTTTATGATTTAATTGGTTTTCGTTGTAGGGCGGCGATATCTAGAGTTTCAGAAGTTCAAACTGCTAGATCCAGACGCCGTGATCCTGACCAACCACCTAAAAGAGCTTACACATTAATTTACACGTTTTTAAATGACGAAAAAGTCGAAAAAGTTTGCAAAAAGTTTTTTCTGAATACCTTGGCTATATCAGAAACTGTTGTGAGAAACGCGATAAAAAAATCTACACAAGGATTTGAATCGTATTAAAGCAAAAACAGCAATATCCATTTGCAACAAATCATGGCAAAACAAAAAATTGTTGTATAGTGCAAACTAAAGCTGAATTGGATCGAAACTCTGTTTAATATAATTAAATACATTACTGGGTATATATTGAAGGTATTTAATCAATCTTTATCTGGATAATATTTAATAAAAATACAAAACTTAAATGGATTTTGCTGTTTTTGTACTTGACATTTGGATCTTGCTGTATTTGAATTTCACTTCAAAGGATTTTGCTGTGTTTGCTATAAACGACCTTCAAGACGCCATTTTCATTATAGTTCACCTGTACTTACGCAATAATATTTTTGATACTTTTTGTGAGTATGCACAGAAGTAAGTTTTTCAGAAAACAAAACAAAATATATTAATAAATATATAATAGTTTAGTAGAAAAATATTTTAATAAAAAAAACTTATTGGTACCTTTGAAACTTAAATTTATTTTTCATATTAGAAATAGGGTTTAAATGAAATTATTTATTGAAATGAAAATAATATGACATAAAGAAACATGTAGGTAAGTGTTACAAAACATAAACTAAAGCTTTTACCACAAGAAACGCTAACAGATTTGTATTTAATGCTTTTGTTTAAACATAAAAACCAGTAGGTGTTTCTTGTGGCTCACAAATAATTTCCGAGGAATCTTGAATTCGATACTAACGGAACATAGAAATTTAATCGCTCGATTTCCCTCCAATTTTCCCCATAATGATTAGTCAGTAACTTGTTGATATCTATGGCCTTTGCGACGCTGACTTCGTTCGTTGCTAAAATTTCTTGTGGATTGAGACTTAATGATAACACACCAGGTCGATTTACTGATTTAAATGCGCCATCATCATGTTTGTAGTGGACCATTCCTTTCACCAACACATTTCCTTCCTTTTTAGACCTCTTTAGTTCATATCTCTTGCAGCTTTTAAATTGAAAATGCCACCTGCCTACCGGCTTCAAATTAGTCCCAACAGCATCTTTCCAGTCGTATACTTTGCAATCATCACCTAACTTTATTACTGTAGCGAAATTTTTAATAATTTCATGATATTCTTCCGGATTTGCCAGTATCTCCCTTTTCCTAATTTCTTTCTCAATCCTTGCAAACACTCTGTCAGGGGGTATGAAGGAATGTCCCACTATGGGGAACATAAGCTCTAAACTTTTTACATGAGGAGTTTCCGACAGCCACTTTGCACACATTCCCAGAACAGTAGAATTTTTGTTCTGGCCAGCACATCCATCGGCAATGAGGCGAACTGTCTTGATACCAGTTAAATTTGTATTTTGTAATCGATGGTAAATAGCTGATGAAATTTGATTTGATGCTTTGGGAAAAAAGTTTTCTGACCAGCAATATGCAAATACATTTGATGAATCCAGTTTACTTTTTGACGAACCTTGTACTATGGTAAAGTAAAAAAAAATAATTTGACGCGAATAATATGCTGATTGGTCTGGGGTTTTAGGTAAAGACAGATTTTTCTCGCAATCGAATGATAATGTAAGTAAATCCGGTTTTTCCTCCTTTACATAGCCAAAAAAAGCTTTGGCTTTTAATTTATGGATTCTTTGCATAATAAATAAATCGTTACGGATGTTAACACGTGTCTCTGTTTTCATTTTTTCGGTAAACTGTAGGCAAATTGAGCAGACATCAGTACGAGGCGATCCGAAGCCCAAATTATAATTTCTGTTAAAGATATTGCGGAAATATGATGGCTTAACTTTTAACTCGCTTTCAACCTGGGAATTATATAATCGGTAAAGTTTATTTATACTTAACTCTGCTGATAAGTATAGCCTTTTTGTGTTTCCACGGCAATAATGGGGCTCTTCACAATGTAGTTTCTCTATAAAACTCATCACGGCACGTTTTTTTTCCACATTTTTATGGGAAACCCGGTCACCACCTCTTTTCTCATTGAGTAATGTTCCCTTTTCAAAGTATTCTGGGTCCGTGGGTTACGCCCCCGGTGTGTTTTGCCCCCGTGGTGGAAGCCCCGATTTTAAATTAAGTTATTATAGTTGATTTCGCCGAAATAAAAATATTTTTTACTAGATACAGACGATGAAAAAAGTGTTTCGGAACCAAATACGTAGACAAACTTACTAAATAAGTATTCTAACTAACACAATATTGGATACTATAAACATGCTACAAGGATATTCACTTTATTACTATATTACAATTATTTACTTTAGATGCATTACTTTGTACTTTGTCTAAACGAGGCGCCCGTGCCCGGCCAAACTGGTTTTACACAATAGCCAGATCGAATTCTAAAAGAAAGAGATAGGTAGTCAAAGAAAGGGAAAGATAGGGTTGAAAACAATAGAGTCCAGGGTGACGGACAGTGAAAATAGCAAACATAGCGATGGGCACTATTTCTATCCCTTTCCCACATAGTTGCAATATGTTACTGATAAGAAAGTTTAGTCGGTCATGTTAACTCAAAATGGCAAGTCCAGGTCCTTCACGGGGTTTAGCACAAACCAATTACAAAATAATTTCAAATAAACTAGGTGGAAGAACGTTACTACATGTCGGATTTGCTTATAATCTTCATAGGAAAAATAATAAATCGAGTGTGTGGACATGCGTAAATAAAAGACATGGCAAGTGTAGTGGTTCTATAAAATTAAGTGAGGAAAGTGACAATGTACAAATCCAAAAGTGTCATAATGCTGAGTGTCAACCTAACTTAATGAAAAATGAAGTTAGAGTTGTTATGGAAAAATTAAAAAAGGAAGTGAAAACGAGTTTCTCGAGCTCTATACAACAAAAATTTGAAACAAAATTTGCCGAGTTAAAAAACACAGACACAGCTTTCGATGAATACATACCCAAATTCAATAATATCAAGCAACAGTTATACAACTCTCGAAAGAAAGCCTTAAATGTAGAAAAGACACAGTTTCGTAATCCAGCTGAAGTCATTATACCTGAGATTTTTCAAAAATATCTATTAGTTGATTACTGTGAGAACGACAACAGAATTATAGTATTCGTATCAGCACAGGCTTTAAAACACATCAAAAATATACAACACTACTTCGGGGATGGTACATTTGATTGTTGTCCAGGTCCATTTTACCAAATATTTACCATTCATGGAGATATGGGAAGTGATGCACAAGCAACCAATATTGTGCCTATATTTTATGTGCTACTAGTTAATAAAGAAAAAAGTACATATGAAGTCATGTTTAAAAAAATTAAAGAAGCTGCATGCCTTCAGCCCCATGAAATTCACTGTAGATTTTGAATTAGCTACAATGCTGGCAATAAAAGAGGTATTGCCAGCGGTCACAATACATGGCTGTAATGTTCACTTCCAAAGAGCCATTTACAGAAAAGCGAAGTCTTTAGGTTTATTGGCACACGAAGAAACAACATTGTATGTGAAACTGTGCACCTGTCTAGCATTTCTTCCTAAAGAAGATATAGAAGATGGTTGGCTTTCCGTAATGGAAAACAGGTAATTTTAATTTTCATTTTATTTTAAAGTTTTAACAGCTCATAGATTGTTTTTATAAGTACGCAAAAATAAAAATAATGCTTAGGTATATACGACATGTCATATATATCATAATTTTTGTTTTCAGTATTCCCGATGAAAAAGTCACCCAATTCAACGATTATTTCGTTGAACAATGGCTTGAGCCTCCGGGGATGATCTCAAAGTGGTGTTGCTATAAAGAACGACATAGAACCACAAATTTAGTGGAGGCCTGGAATCAACGGCTTCAGTGCTATCTGGGCCGAAAACCATCATTATTATCGTTTTTGGAAATTATAACAACTGATATTTCTACGTATAGCACAGGTCAAGTGAGGTAAAATGCTGATTACTTACATAACGCTTAATATATCAGTAATTCATTTTTTTTACTCTTAGTAAATAATCTTTATCTTATACTTTCAGATTACGAAGAAATGACAGTCCTATATGTAAAAGGAAAAAATCTTCAATAATCAATGACAAACTCATTGCTAAGCTGACAGACAAATATGAAAAGAAACAAATTACAATTATGGAGTTTTTGGAACAAATCCGTCCGTATGTGCAAGTCAAGCAAAAATAATCACCTACTTACTTAGCTTAAAAATAATGATTTTGCATGTTTATTGTTACATAATTACTACATTTTAATTTTATATCTATATCAATGTTGTAACCTCCATAGTCACTGCATATAAATGACTTAAATTACATAATTTAATTACAAAGTTCAAATCATCCTAATATTTTTACTATGTTTTTCTTCTTTTGTTACTTTTGTTATCTGTGATTTTAAATGTTAATTGTTTTTATTATATTTTAGTGTTTGAACATTCTGTTACCAATCTTCTAAATATTTAAGTAGATGCCTACCTATATACTTAGTACGTAAATAGTATATAAGTACTTAAAATAATCCTAATTTAAAAACTGTGATTTTTAATTTCGTATCTGTGATTTTGCATGTTATTGTTGCTTTATTTTAATGTTTGGTTTTATTTGTTATCAAAGTTGTATTTACGTAGATACCTATTATTATTTATTAGACATTTAATTTAATTTTTATTACATATTAAGTACCTACGTATTACCTATTATTACCCATTAGTACCTATTATTAGATAAGCAAACGTTTGTTACACCGACATTGTTAATAAAGATTTATAATAATAAACTATGATTTTGATTTTAATAATGAACCATGACTTAGACATTTTTTATAATAGGTTACACTTTGCTATCTGACTGTACTTTTGATAAAAATATTTAACTAATAAATATTATAGTACTAAAACGAAATCGGGGGCTTCCACCACGGGGGCAAAACACACTGGGGGCGTAACCCACGGACCCAGTATTCTTTCATTATAGTTTGGACTCTGTACTTTTTTATTTGAAGCACATTCAAAAAAAAAGTTTGACAAACAGGCAATCGCTTTTTCAGTGTGGCACTGTACACGAAGTATGTTGTTTGAGAAGATTTCGGCGTATACTTACTATTTTTTGGACGATGCCGTTTAACCGATTTCACTGTGCAGTGTTTTAATATAAATGCGTCTTGGTTCCTTTTGTCTTTATAAATTTATAAAATGATTCAAAAAACGATTTTACATCCTGCATCGAAAGTGATCTTCTTGCATTCAAACTTCTTCTTCTGATTACATAACGGCCTCACAGCAAATGTTTTCGGAGAATACCTAAAACAATATCATAATGTACCTACACATTTTTTACCTATTTTTTAGTTATATGTAATTTATGTACTTAATTTGGGTTATAAAATATGCGGGATGTAAGAGACACCGACTCGAAAATGATTACCACGTATTCAGTACACCATTTTGAAAACCGCCACACAGGTTTTCGTCGGCAATAAAAAAAATCTCCAAGTTTCCTACAAAATTTCAATACCCACACGGTCAAAATGTATAAGAAAATCCGTTTTTTTTTAAATTGCCAACGAAAAATTACTACGTATAATTATATTGTAGGTACTACGATAGACAGAATAGGTGGTCTTAATCGTTTTCACGCCGGTGTCTATTACACCCGGTATATTATTAAAAAAAAAACTAAATATTAGATAGATATAAAAAATGATAAACTAATATTTAAGTAACACTGTAGTTATTGAATATTAATTAAATAGATATAAAAAAAATGCTAACAAGATCAAACCACAAGGACCAAGATAATTTATTTGATCACACTATCTAACAGTAGGTACATACAAACCTTGTTACTTTGGCCAAATTTCTCCTCCACTTTTCGGGTTGAGCTATACGTTTTCTAGCCGAACTATTATCAACAGGTACAGGGGAACAATCCATAATTACGATATACCACTTTTTTCCGACAAAACTTAAAAGTTTATTTAAAAATTTCGAGAATTTACGGAGCGAGGTTTCGCGTTCACAACAATCGACGCCATATTAAAACCGTGCCGCTTGATGCGCTCTGATTGGCTGATTAGGATATTGCTGCCTATGCACTTGTCAAACATGGATCTTGCTGTGTTTGCAACAAACCGTATTTTTTGTAGCTGTTTTACTACGGGATATTGCTGTCTTAGGAGTATTATGAATTACGAACCGTGTTGAAGATATTGCTACATTTATCGCGCCATCGAAATGTCAATTTCAAAATTATGTGGATATTGCTGGTTTTGCTTTTATACGATTCATTTGTTCAAGCAGATAGACGAGGAAGACATCCACCGCCTAATAAAACAGCAGATGTAGTTAAAGATACCATACGAAAACACATTGGCAAGATACCGAGATATGAGAGCCATTATAGTCAAAACAGAACAGAAAGACAGTATCTTGGATGCCACCTAAATATTGATAAATTATATTCCTTGTATGTAGAGTTCTGTGCTGAAGAGGGTATACCGAAAGAGAATATGGCAAAGGCGTGGCTATATAGACATATTTTTAATACAGAGTTCAATCTCGGTTTCAGTCCTCCTGCTAATGACACTTGTGATGATTGTGATATGTTTGTTATCAAATACAAAAACGCCACAGATGAAACTGAAAAGAATAATATGAAAGCTCTACATAACAAACATCTTCAGGAAAGCAGTCTACGATACAGTTTGAAAGGATTTGATAAAGTTGCAGCTATTGAAAGCCACGGTGCCAAGAAAATGCTGACAGTAGACCTTCAAAAATGTTTACCGACACCCTATTTAACTAATGGACAGAGTTTCTATTACAGAAAATTGTGGACTTTTAACTTCACAATTATGGATTCGGTACCCAAAGAAAGTTGGTGTTTTATGTGGGATGAGACCGTGGCAGGTCGAGGCGGTAATGAAATGGCTTCTGGAA
This sequence comes from Melanchra persicariae, assembly GCA_947386135.1. Lineage (NCBI taxonomy): Eukaryota > Metazoa > Arthropoda > Insecta > Lepidoptera > Noctuidae > Melanchra > Melanchra persicariae. Next base: position 4,307,459 of record OX376665.1, read on the forward strand.
TAGTTAAGTTTTTTGAGCAGCTTGATGATAACGCATTAAAAGAAGTAACAGTATGGAGCGACAACTGTGCGGGGCAGAATAAAAATATTTATTTAATGATGGCGTATTTGTGGATATTGTCTCAAAAAGAAAATGTGGAGATAATAAACCACAAATATTTATTAAAAGGTCATACTCACATGGAAGTGGATGTAGTCCACTCAATAATAGAGAGAGAAAAGAAAAAAATCCAGGAGTGTCCCATCGTGACTCCTTGGGACTGGCAACAGTTTATAAAGAGCTGTTCAAGAAACTCAAAAATTAAAGTGGTAAACATAGAAACTGATCATTTCATGGATTTTTCTGCCTTTTGCAACGGATCATCAGCTCCTTTTGTACACAGAAAAAAATCTATTGCAGGAGAGTCTGTACCATATTCTGCTATAGTATGGATGCAATTCCGCAAGAATAAAACAGGTTCAATGTTTTACAAAACATCATTTGATCAGGAAACTTTTGAAGAAGTTAGTTTCATCAGAAATCAACGGAGAGGATTTTCTGTGCCCACGCCGAAACCAATTCGAGAAACTCAAAAGCCCATTTCGAGACTGAAATACAACGACTTACAAAAATCGTTGCAGTGGATTCCATCTATGTTCCACGATTATTATAAAAATCTTCCATGTGCAGATGTCCCTGACTTACCTGAAGCATGCGAGTAGCTGTTTTGGTTAAAAATAAATATTTTTTTGATTTTCAGTTTTGTGAAGTAACTTTTGTTTCATTTTATTAGTAAACCCTTCCCAAATTCTTAAATATTTCCATAATGCTACATACTGGCAAGAGACATAATGTTTCTACGTGCTGAATTCCAATAACATCCACAAGTTTTATTTAGAGGTAAACAATAGTATGATATCATAATGCTTTCTTAAAGCACCTAAGTTAATTTATGTTACAAGATAAATAGTCTCAAGTCCACAAAATCAGATAAGAATGAACTTTATTGTAATTATGTGTAAAACATAATAATTCCATCTAATAATAATAAAAAAAAAATGTTGACTTTGTTCCAATATACGAATAGCAACTATGTCAAAATTGCATTGAAAGTTTTACTCCGCCAATTTTGGCCTCTCCTGTAAAATTTTCGTTTTGTGACATAATGTTGTATACCTCTGAGGTACAGATATAAATTCATTAGAACTTTTTTACATAGCACACATTATTTAATGATTTAAATTAACAATACTAACCAATATCTACACTATACAAATCTTAAATAGTAACAATTGATTTAGTAAATAGTGCGTTCGAGATATGGCTTGTGAGCATCGACGGAACGCACCCATATGGCTGCAATGACCGGCGCTTTTAATAGCGGGTTCAAAGGCCGATCTCATTAGTGCGAACATACCCTCTTACCTGATCGCACGCCAAATCTTCTTCGCAAAACCTAGGTTCCCGCTAAAACCTAGATCCCTTAATTGTTACTCGTTTGTCCGTATAGTGCTCGTAATTAATAAAACAGTGTTTAGTCTTAAAAATATATTTATTTGGAACATTACATGTTGTAAAGAAGAGACGTGGTAATTTAAATATAAAAACCTAAACTCACGCGCGTTTAATTTATTTTACCCCGTCTACACTTCAGACCTATGCCGTTAAGCTCCAGCAGTAAGACTGGCTTGGCATCTTCCGATGCAGGAAGAGTAACTGTCGCTCTAGGGCAGTGAGTCGGGCAGCGGGAACATGGTTCGAGAATGCGCGGCTGTCTATCGAGGTACAATTTTTACTGATGTACATGTTCAGCCAAAAGTATAGTTATAATCAAGTAAAATCAGTGGCAGCCAGTGAAGATAAAGAAGCAGTTTTATCAACAAGGACAATAGCCGACTTGTTTTCTTACTGCCGAGAGACAGTAGTTATTTATGAATTTGAGCACCAAGAAGTTAACGGCAAGATTGGTGGTCCAGGCAAAATCACAAATAAATGAACCAAAATTTGGAAAAAGAAAGTTCAATAGAGGGAGACACATTGAAGGCCACTGGGTGCTGGGCATGATAGAAAATGGGAAAGATGATTTGAGATTAGAAGTGTGTCCCGATGATAGATCTGCGGAAATGTTGGTGCCACTAATACAAAAGCATGTGGAGGTAGGCACTGAAATCCATACCGATTTTTGGAGAGCCTATGATTGCCTACCTCAATATGGATACATACATAAGAAGGTAAATCATAGCGACCCTATAAATAAATTTGTGGCAAAGAAAGAAAACTTCACAGACTGGCTCATAGAATATTCTTGGTGAAGAAAAATAAAAATAGCGCATAAAGATGCTTTCGAAGAATTAATTAAAGCAATACAATATGTGTATAAAATTGATTAATAAATTATTAATTATATTTAAGTTGTTTTATTTTAACAGTACCTATTAGGGCAGATAACAAATAAAATAGGTAAGGTTTAACTTGTCAAAGAACCGAATTGATTGACCCCGACTCCACCTGTTACGAGTCTGCCCTACCCTTAGAGTGTTTTATTTAGCCGGAGGCGCGTAGGGAGTGCAGCCTCTGCCTGCTGTAACAAATCTAGGTATCGCCGAAGGCAACCAACAAGCCGAAGCTGCGGAGGCGAGGATGAATGCCTGCGATTTGTTACGCAAAGGCGTAGAGGCTGCTCTTCCCGCAGCACCGGAGACGTTGCAGTCTCAAAAAAGATACAGAAATCTCTCAGACCCCTAATTTTATTGTGATTAAGGGGGTTCTCCCCTTCCGTAGGGTGTCGGCCCATACCTCCATTGAAAAGGGAGGATCCTCCAACCGGACGGTTGTTGGTGTCCGGTGGGCAACTGCCTAACAGTTGATATTCGGGCTTTGTTTATGTTCTAATCGCACGGTAAACTCTGCTATCGCGATTTAGGATTTTGTCAAGTTAGTTCGCAGCTGTCCAGATAGATGGCGCTGCGAGTCTCATTTGTTGTGATGTCTATTCTGTTACGCTGATTTTTGTGGCGGCATAAATGCCGCTACAACATTGTAATTTTTTTTTGTTGATAGGTTTTTGAAATTTTATTAACTTGGTCCTAAATTATCGCTTTTTCTATTTGAAAATGTTAATAATGAACTATTAAAATTTATACTGACGTTTGTACGCCCAATGGCAAAGCATAGAGCACTTAAAAAAATGTAACATCTCACACACCTGTTTATCTATAGCCCTTGAGGCGGTTTAAAAACTCTGACACTAGGGTGAATGGGGTCGTCGGACCTCACTACTCACACGATAAAGAACAGTTTTATTAGAAAAAAAAATCGGAACAGTTCTTTTTCTAACAGAAAAACATGGTTTGAACAAGGTGACGCTACTGCTACGTTCCCAGCAGTGAACGTCGTACGGCTGATATGGGAATGGTTTTTCTTTAAGTATACATACTCAAAGTCTACACCTTCTTACAGTAAAAATGGTACAGTGACGTGATTATTTTTGTTTTTTTTATTGCCAGTTTTCATACAAAACTAGCAAGTGTCAACCAATTACATTTTTTAACCAATAGCCAGTGTTAGTAATTCGCCGTTAGATAATAAATTCGCAGACGCTACGGCAGGAACGTCTAAGAACATCTGCTTCTCGCCATTTAGAGTATCTACAGACAATTTAAAACTACCTTCTGAAGATGTATTGCACCCAGCAGTTGACGCCTTAAGTTCTTTGTTACTTGATGTCGTGACAGCTGAGCCTTTTTTTTTTTTTTTTACGGGGGGAAATCCTCATGGATGTCTTCCGACCTGGGGCGGGCGGAGGGGTCTGTCAGACTCTTACTGACTAAAACCACCCCGGTGTTCCATCTTCCACCTACGCCGGGGATCGCGGGAACATACGCGACTTCCGTAATCCCCGGATGACAGCTGAGCCTGTTCCAACTTGCAGTAAAATACTAACATCTGAAATGAACAATGTTTTAGAAAACAAAGACACCGACGACTCAACTCAGCTAGAATTAATTTTCTATCTGACATCGAACCGAAAGATTTTTCTGATGGAAGTGAACTGACAATTGGACTGCTAAAGAATCCGAAAGTTCAAGTGATGGAAAAACAAGAAATGAACGATGAATGAACGTAAGAAAACGAAAAAAAAACTCCACTGAAGTCAGCTACGGACCTTGGAAAAAAGACCAAAACAGGAATACTACATACCTGATAACAGTGGAACAGCTTCAACTATTTCACTGGTATCAGTCAGTCAGTATAGGTCTAAAATCAGCCTGAAAAACAGTAACGATAATACACCAGAAATAATAAGATTTTGCAAAATGTGCGTGGCTACAACTGACTGGAACAATAAATACTTGAACATTTGGAGACCGCAGATAGAAGAAAAGACAAAAGAGATAGAGAAAACACAGTGATATCAAAGAAACGAATAAGGAAATTGAGTAAACTTCAACAAATGATAAAGAATAGAGATCAAGGAAATAAATATATAACTAAATCAGGGAACGTAGTGCGAGAAACAAGTATAAAGGTCCTTGTGTTGAAGGTAAATGTGGAAGGGTTTGTTACAAAATACCCGAACAGAGAAGGAAATCATTATTTGACTTTTATTGGGGTCTAGAGCCACAACGACGACGCGACTGGTTAGTACGCTGTGCCAGAGAAGTTCCAGTATAGAGACAGAAAAAAAAACATGACATTAGCAGAAGACAAAACACCTATGAATATTACCTGAATTCAGGAGAAGATCATTTGCAGATATGCCAGCAGTTTATACTTAAGACATTAGACATAATTCAAAAGTTCCTGCCGAAAATACGCAGTATACAATTTGACGATATATATAAGTAAAATACAAAATGTTTCATGTTACATTTGGGGCGAATGTGATGGAAAAAGTGGATTCAATGAGATAGCTTCGTGCCTATACAAGTATTTAAAATAACTCATTGAAACAGCTCGCTGTCGTCACAAATACAAAATGGAAAAAAACGGCCGTTTTTAGCAATTTTTCTAACTGTAACTACAGTGAAGTATATTTTAATTAATTAAATAGACGTCAATAATCTAGAACTCATAAGTTTTGATTGGTCTCAAGCCCTATAGATCACCCAAATACTGAAACGCCACTCAAATCTCATAATTATCTAAAAGCTACTAGCTAACTCAGCTATATACCAGTGTAAACATCCAAATTTTAAGGCCGACAAAAAGGCAAGGAAGCACCATAACTTTCGCTGACGTGCACCTGGAGACGACAACGCTGTGGACGCGACGCCAGGCTGCGTGTCTCCCGGCAACGGTTGTCAGGGTGCTGCCGCCAAAATGCCTGCTTGGACGATGCGGCGCTCCAGGCCGCCAGCGCGACTGCGCGGCTCTCTTGACGCGAGTTGTCATCAACTGTCAATTGGACTTATTTTATATTCAGTGGTTTTTCTGTTATTTGTTTCTTTTGATTAGGTTTTTTTTAGTTATTTTAATTTTAAATAGTAGATACATAAGTTTAAAATTTATACGTGTCACCACATAAATGATTTGTGGTAGCAGTGATGTGGTAAAGGATAGTGCCTGTCAACCTTCTTTAAGCGTCCTGGAGAGGTGTCCTCTGTGCACCCAGGCACGATTTTTCAAAGGTAAGCGGGGTCTGAATGTGCATATTGGGAAGGTACACAAGCCCCAACATGTACTCACTTTAGACCCTGACATTACGCCTACAACTCCTACACCGGCTACATCAAATTTTGACCCGTTTTGGAAAACCCTGTCCAAATTTAAAAACTCTGTACCTGTTTTAAAGCGAGTTCCTCGCGGCGCTAGACCTCTAGTGGCGCAACACCTAGCAGGATGTGTTCGCCGTGCCGCCCGGGAGAACTCGCTTAGTGCCTGGGAACATCTACTCACCTTCCCTTACAGAGTTTTACATGTTAAGAAGAATTTGGCTATCAAAAAGACTTTAACTGCACAAATTAAAGAAAACTGTAACGTCTCGACTCACAGTTTGGACACAAAATTATCGACACACAGGTTTACCCCTTTAAGAGGCATTTCCAATCTGGTCGAAGCTAAGTTAGGGGAAGATGATATTAGCGGAGCAGCCAGGATACTTTTTAGTAGCGATGTGGTGGCTCCGTGTTCTCCAGATACTCTCGCTGCTCTGGAGACCAAACACCCTGCCCCATCGGATGACCTTTCTTTTCCCGACCCCCCTGATCCGGACATTCACACACTCTCACCGTTACAGGTCGAGAAGTGATCGCAGCCGTTTGCTCCTTCCGGAGTGGCTCTGCTGGCGGCCTCGACGGCCTAAGTCCTCAGCATCTTAAGGATCTTGTCTGTTCAGGCGCCGGGGAAGCTGGTGAGTTGCTTTTGAGGGAGCTTACGGCTCTGGTCAACCTTATGCTCTCCGGTAAGGTAAACGAGGCCGTCATCGACGTCTTGTACGGGGCCAATTTATGTGCCCTACGCAAGAGGGATGGCGGCATTCGTCCCATTGCCGTGGGCACTACTAACCGTCGTATGGTAGCCAAGATTTGTTGTAAATTTTTTGGTGAGGTCGTTTCGGATAAATTCCAGCCCTGAAGGTTGACATCAAAAATGCATTTAATTCTGTAAACAGGGACACCTTGCTGGCAGAAACTAAAAAAGAAATACCTCAAATCTTCAGTTTTCTCTGGCAATGTTATAGAAAACCATCAAAATTACTATACCGTGACAACCTTTTGGAATCAGCTATTGGCTGTCAACAAGGTGACCCCCTCGGGCCAGTGATCTTTAGTTTAGCTATTCACCCAATTATTCGACAGCTAAATTCTAAATTTAATGTTTGGTACCTTGATGATGGAACTCTTGGAGGCGACGTAGATACGGTATTAAATGACCTAAAATTTTTTAAAAATCATTTCCTTTCCATAGGACTTGATCTAAACTTTTCCAAATGCGAAATATTCTGATCTGACAATACTGATAAACTACTCACACTTCCAAAATTTAACACGATAGCCCCTGAAATCAAAATTATGGACAAAAGCTCTCTTCGTCTCCTTGGGTCCCCAATCTTTGAGAATACTTTTCCAAATTTCGTTGAAGAAAAAATCCAAGATTTTAATAAAGTTTCGGAAAGATTGTTCCAAATTAACATGCATTCAGCAATCACCCTAATCCGTTATTGCTGTTTCGGCCCAAAATTAATATATTTCCTTCGTGCTTCCCATTTATGGAAGCACCCCCACCTTTTGGAGAAAATGGACCAAATCATCAAGCATACACTTACTTTAATTTTAAATGTAGCCATGGACGACCGAGCTTGGGCACAAGCAACTCTTCCCATCCGTATCGGAGGCCTTGGCGTCCGCAAAATTACCAGTATTAGTTTACCGGCTTTTATATCTTCGGTTCACGGCACTGATAAATTAATCAGGAATATTCTAGCTTCCACACTGATTGATTTTGACGTGCCGTGCTTCACCGAGGCTGTGGAGGCCTGGAGACTCGCTTGCCCGAATTCAAATCCGCCCGACTACCCTTCATCCCAGAGACGGTGGGATGAGCCGCTCTGCAGAGAAATTCAGGCAAACCTTATTGCTACATCATCTACTACTGCAGAGCGTGCGCGCCTGCTGGCTGTGGGTGAGTGGGAGTCGGGTCTCTGGCTTCAGGCACTACCGTCGTCAAACATTGGCACCTTGTTCGACGACACTACTTTCCGCCTCGCTGCCTGCCTGCGTCTTGGCGCTCCTCCTCCTTGGCGTTCTCCTCATCGCTGCCACTGTGGCGAAGTTGTCAACAGCCTCGGACACCACGGCCTGTCATGCAGCCGTAGCGCGGCACGCGAATATTAACGACATCATCCGACGAGCTCTTGTTACCGTCGGCGTTCCGGCTGTACTAGAACCCAGTGGCCTGGCACGCGACGATGGCAAGCGACCGGACGGTATGTCTTTATTTCCGTGGAAGATGGGTAGGCCTTTAGTATGGGACGCTACTTGTGTCGATACTCTTGCGCCATCCTAGCTCTTCGTGCTGTGCTGGTGCTGCCGCTGCGGCTGCGGAGAACCTCAAGCGGCGGAAATATAACAACCTCGTTGGTAGTTATATTTTCGAGCCGTTTGGGGTTGAAACTCTCGGGTCGTGGGGTCCGAGTGCTCATGCGTTATTTAAAGAACTTGCTAAACGCTTGGTTGACACTTCGCGTGACCCAAGGGCTGGCTTTTACCTTGGACAAAGGATAAGCATTGCCATACAACGTGGCAATGCCGCCAGTCTTTTGGGCACTCTTCCAGTCGACAGCGATGCAGATGAATTTTTTGACGCCATCTTTTAGGATATTTGATTTTTATTATTAGTGTTGAAAGCTACTTAAATATAAGCATCCCTCAAATTTAAATGGTATACACAAACGCCATGTTACATTTGGGGCGAATGTGTTGGAAAAAGTGGATCCAATGAGATAGCTTCGTGCCTATACAAGTATTTAAAAAAAACTCATTGAAACAGCTCGCTGTCGTCACAAATACAAAATGGAAAAAAACGGCCGTTTTTAGCAATTGAGTTGATTGGTATCAAAACTAGTCAAATCCAAAACAAATCATTTTCAAACTACGTATAACGAAATATTCGTCAGCATGTAAATATTAAATTAATACTTTTCAAAAACAGCCAAATCCACGATATTGTTAAGAAAAAATTATTTAAAAAACGGCATTGGTATCATAATTGGTCAAATCCAGCACTATTAACAATTGAAGTCAAAAAGTCAAAGTCAAAGCATTTATTTCAATTAGACCATTTACAGGCACTTTTGAATTGTCAAGGTCGGTCGGTCAAAAAGATGAAGCTATTTGCACGTTCCAAAGCGTAGATCTCTATGGAGAAGAACGTGCAAGAAACTCCACGGACACTCTTTTAAAAATGATATTTTGTTACAAAATTATGGTTACATCATTCATATTGAAATTATACATATATGTGAGAACGATGTAAAAGACGTGCAGGATAAAAGAGTCCGGAGTAAAAAAAGAAACAATTCAAAGAAAAAATTAAAATAAACCATGGCAGCCGAGAGATGACCAGTCTCAGCTGACGGCGCCCGTTCACGAACATGACGCATACGCTAGCACCATTCGGCTCAACCATTTTTTAGGGAGCCAAATGATCCAACGCATGCGCCACCATCAGCCAGACTTTTGAGTGAGCATGACATCCCCAATCGCCAGGGTACATTCAAGTCAAAGACCTACCCAAAATGATCATTATAGTTTAAAGCTACACAGTACTCACACATGTGCATGAAATTATACAATGTTAAATAAGTTGCATCTATATAATGAAAAAGATTTGCATTCTTACAATCTTCAGCCGGTCCAACAATATTACGAAATGCTAACAGATTACTTTGAGCCCTTTGTGGCTACCTAGTGGCGTTGTGGAGCAGGACCAGCATCAATCGAATTTAGTCAAATCCAAGTTGACCAATCAGCGTCGAGGATTCTCTTTGGCGGGTCAGCCATTTTTTTTAGTGTCACGATAACGTGCGTGCTGTGTGATTTTAATTAAAATTTGATGTAAAAAATGGATGAAAACTTAATCCATATTGTTGAAACACCTCCTAATTTGTCAAGGAAGCCTTTGCAGCAAAAATCCGCATGGAAATACAATAGAGATAAGGTTTCTAGGTAAGTAAAAATTCAGACTACCAAACAATGTTTTCGTATAACAGTGATTCGCAACCTTTTTATTGAATGTAACGTTTTTAACCACGCTATGAATTTTAATAATTTAAAAATATGTTTTTATATGCAATGAATTTTATTATTGTGCATGTATATGTCTTGTGTGTGTGCATGTATATATATGTGTTTATGTGTTCTTTACAGATATTCTCCTAAAGCACCACCAGATATCAGAATTCCGTGTCAACATTTTTCAAAAGCTTATAGATGCACTTCATTGGCAAAAAATGACATAATAAAATTTAACAATGCTTTTTATAAATCAACAAACAAAATTGATCAAGACAATTTTATTCTTCAATACACAAAAATTTCTCCTGTACATCGCCGACGTCCTAAAACAGGAACTGGTAATAAGAAAAACGTCAACATCATTTACTACGGACGACGAAGAAATAGCTTGGTACCCATCTGCAGAAAGACATTTCTATCAATTTTAGGACTGAAAAGAGGAAGAGTAAATGGTGTAATTATTCGCAATTTCAAGAGCGATGGTGCATCTGCATTCGAAAATAGAGGAGGAAACCGTAAGGAAAAGAAGTATGCCACTAAAAGGAAATCAATAAAAGACTTCATAAAAAATTAGTGCCAATTGAAATTCACTATTGTCGCAGTAAAATAAAAAGCAGACAGTATCTTGCGTCAAATTTAAATATAAATAAACTTTATAAAATGTATATCGCACAAGCTGAAGAACAGTTTAAAAATGTTAAGGCGTCTTACTTCCGACGAATTTTTAATACGTCATTTAATATTGGTTTTGGCACTCCGGCCACAGACGTATGCTCAACATGCTTAACATTACAAGAGCAAATTAAACATGAAAAGGACACAAATAAGAAAAAAGATCTTATGATTTCGAAAAGAGTGCATAATTTAAGAGCCAATGCTTTTTACAATCTGTTGAAAGAAGAAAAAGATGATTTATTAACTTTAAGTTTCGATTGCCAAAAAAACCAACCAATGCCCAAAGTTCCAGACCAAAGTGCTTATTATTCACGACAATTGTACACCTACAATTTTACGATTGTATTAGGCAGTTCTAAAAGAAAATTAGGCACTGACAATGTTTTTATTTACACGTGGACCGAAGATATTTTACCAAAAGCGTCAAATGAGATCGCCAGTGCTGTATTTCATTGCCTTTGCTCTAACATTGAAAAATACGAGAAGGTAACGACCATAAGACTGGTGGCCGATGGATGCAGTGGCCAAAACAAAAATTCATCAGTTTTGGGAATGCTTTGCAAATATCTCAAGGATTATGCACCAGAAAGAATAAAGACTCTGGAATTACTTTTTCCAGTAGTGGGTCACTCGTTCTTGCCGCCAGATCGCGTATTTGCCCAAATTGAGAAGAAAATTAAAAAGACAGAAGTTATACCAAATCCGCAAGGTTATTATGATTTTTTCAAAGAACATGGAACTGTTTTAAAATTAGGAGAAGAAGTGGGCGTTTATAACTGGAAAGAGGCTAGTACTGAAGTACTAAAATCTACAAATGCGATGCATTTTTCCATAAAGCAAAGTAAAAGATTTTTTATAAAATGAAACAAACAGAAGAGCAATGTAATAGTTCGGGCAGAAGACTCCTATAATAATGCCTTGGGTTTATACAAAAATATTTGCAAAAAGAACAAGACTGTCAGTCTAATAAATCCAAACAGCATACTTATAAATGTGCCAATAAAAAAAGAAAAAATTATAGATGTTAAAAAGTTGCTAGCAGCTCACTACGGAGAGCAATGGGAACTTTTACCGGATCTACAGTACTATAAAAATGTTTTTGAAAGATCAATTAGTGACGTTAATTTTTATTCAAATGAAAGATGTGAGATGGAGAAAGAATTGCCGAATTTGTTTGTTTAATTTACCAAAATCAATATTTTTCTTTCAATTTTCAAAAGATGTGAGATAAAATAAGAATGACTGAATTTGATTGTATAATTTTCCAAAATAAATACATTTCTTTCGATTTAACTTAAATAATGTTTTTTATTTTATCATTGAATTAATTATTGAAGATTGACAACCCCTGACCTTAACTTACGTTATTTTTAAAATATGCCAAATCCACACAACTAACTTTCAAATGTGGTCAAATCCACAAATATCACAATCAAACTAAGTCAAATCCACATTTCACTATCAAACTAAGTCAAATCCAAATTTAAAAGCTAAATTCTGGAGTTTTATTGTATGAGACTTAAAATTGTTATTGTGTTATTATCTTCACAAAACTTAATTTAATATACCGCCATATTCTCAACATTCTCAGGTGCTGGCATATAGTGAAACTAAAACTTTCATCATACTGCTAAGTTATCATAAATGGATTTGACTAATTTTGATACCAATTGACTCAATTTTTCTAACTGTAACTACAGTGAAGTATATTTTAATTACTTAAATAGACGTCAATAATCTAGAACTCATAAGTTTTGATTGGTCTCAAGCCCTATAGATCACCCAAATACTGAAACGCCACTTAAATCTCATAATTATCTAAAAGCTACTTAAATATAAGCATCCCTCAAATTTAAATGGTATACACAAACGCCACTCAAGCAATTCGAAACCATGATTAGCCAAGCAGTCCTCAAATTTTTACATCATGGCAACATCCTGCTCAAAAATTGTTATCAGCACGTTCTCAGTTACAAAATAATTTAGTTTACGTCTCGTATTCGTTTTACGCAGTCTTCTTTGAACAAATATTTTCAATAATTATTAATCATTTGAAATATAACAGCGTAATGTAAGTTAAGTTTGAATTACGATTGAAATTATGTATTTATTTACATAAAGTACATACATTTAAGTACATAAATATCAAAAGAAGACGCCATAAGAAAAGAAAATTTCTTGAGATAATTGTCGTAGATTGGAATGTCACACTTGACATTTTACACGCGTTAATATAAACATTTCATTAGTGGATTGAACTTCAGTTGACCATTATTTTATTAATAAAATCCTAAGAACTGATTCACGATGGAGGATAAGAAGAAACGTGGATCTAATTATACACCTGCTGAGATAGATATGCTCTTGGAACTGATAAAAAAGTAAGTACTTACCCACATGAACAATGAAATACTATATTCTTTATGTATAGAGTAAATTAAGTATTTACCCGTAAGAACCAGTCTGGTGCATGAAATAATTTTCTTTCAGATATCAAAACATTATTGAAAATAAAGAGACCAACGCTCACATTATACTGAAGAAGCGAGAGGCTTGGGACACAGTATGCCAGCAGTATAATGCTGTTGCTGTGAGCGGCTTCAGAACCTGGCAACAGCTTCGTCACCTCTATGAGAACCTTAAACAGAGGTCTAAAAAGAACATAGCCAAAGCAAATGTAGGCTTGATTTTATAAGGTATCTATTTTATCAGTTAACATACCTAATTATTAATTAATTTTTATGATATTTTTTAAGCGGCTTCAGTACTATGAGACCACTGACAGCATGAGAGATGCGAAAACGAAGGCATCATTAGATAAGGTTTGTTTAAATTAAATATTTGTAAAGAAGTAGGACCTTACTGAATATTTCCTCATAATATTTTCTTTATTTTTATAGAAAGAAATTTATCGTACTGGTGGTGGAGCATACAAAAGTGTATTGACAGAACAAGATGCACAAATTCTAGCCATGGTTGCTCCTCAAATTCAACCATTACCTAATCCCTATGATGATGCTGCAGCATATTTTGGTTTGTGTAATATATGCTTTAAAATCAAAGGAATTGGCATTGTTTAAAGTAAAGAAACAAAATAATAATTATGACGGAATATCAAAATGGGCAGCGGAGCGGTCTTTGTGATAGTCATCCATCATGGGCGTGTTATAGAAGAAACGTTGAAATAATAGCACGTTTGTAATTCATAACAGTCCCTCGTTTCATTCGATTACATTTGTAAACAAAATATACGGTAAAACACAAGATGAAACTAGATTACGAGCCAATAGGTTAGCACGCGTGCACTTCGTACGCTGTCTGTCAAAAGAATGCCAGCTGTCACGGCGTAGACACAAACTTGCTACCCTATTCGGGGTTACCCGCTCATATTTTATAAATCGCCATTTATATTCGACCAATTGGAATAAATCACCATTTTAATTTTGAATTTAACAATAATTACTATTCAACCAAATAACACAATCAGTCTCTCATCTTAAATCTTGGATTTACTTTTAATTTAGCTGCGCGCCGTCAATTATATTCTTTTTTAATTTATAGGAGATACAGAACCAGAAGTCACAATAGACAGATATACAAAAAAACCTGATAGCGGAATTAAATCCTCTTCTGAAGCAAAAATAATCCACATCTTTGGTAAATGTAGTTTCTATTAAATTTTTCAATTTTTTATGAATTCTATACTATATGTACATATTTTATTTTAGATGACAAAGACATAACATTGGCAAACAAGAATATAGCAGAAAATAACAAACCTTGTACAGTTACATCAATAAATACAGCTGGTAATATTTTTTTGTTATTTTATAAGTTAAATGTTAAATGATATAATATTGAAACTAAGTATAATTTTATCTATATGAAGGCAGTTCATTTACTTGTATTTATTTTGATAGATGACCAACAAGCTGCGACAATCATCATACCCCAAGAAAAAACCATGCATCCAACATCATCCTCAGCTGGTAATTATCTAATTAATTGTTCTTTGCTAGTGGTATAAGATTTTCAATAATTTTGCACTAATTACATTTTTCAGGACGATTGAAGATATTGAAACCTACACATACTACAGTGAAACAGCAATATTTTCGGACAAAACTTAGAAATGCCAAATTAGAAACCAAACACCTCATGAACCAGAGCAAAATGGAAATGAATCTATACAAAATAAAAATGCAGTTTTGGAAATTGAGACTACAGAAACTAAAATCTTAATCTAAATAAACCTATAATTAAGTGGAAAAATGTGTATTTATTAAATTGGTCCTTACTTTGAAGTTTTGATTGGTCTCAAGCCCTATAGGTTGTTGTACCATAGATTCCTCCTCAACATAGGGTAAGGAAATATCCTCATCCAAAAGTTCATCCGATCGTGATAAGGCAATATTATGAAGCACTGCACATGCTACAATGACCGGTGGGATATTTTGTATTTTTAGGCCCATGCCATTTTGAAGGCAAGGAAATCTTCTTTTCAGAACACCGAAGAGCCTCTCCACAGGATTTCTGGTGCTTATTTGGGACCGATTGTAAGCTTCTTCAGCAGCTGTTCTTGTATTTAATAATGGGGTTAGTAAATAAGGACGACATGGATAACCACTGTCACCAAGAATAATACCTGTCCCAAAGTCCCCACGCTCTAATTGGGCACACAGTGGTGAATCATTAAATATGGTACTGTCATGCACAGAACCTGGCCATCTAGCAATAACATTCCTAATGCGCAGTCTTGCATCACACACCATTTGCACGTTTAAAGAAAAATAGCCTTTTCTGTTCCGATAAATTTCAGATTGGGCCCCTCCTAAAAATAAATTATAGTTGTATTATGTGATAAAGCTAACTTTACTACGTATAGCACTGTTAATGGTAATGTTACACAGACACCTGCTGTGTAATATTAGCATTATTAATCAGACATAACATTTGGGGATATAATTAACAGTGAAGTTAGCAAGCACATACCTGGAGAATTAATTTTGATATGAGTGCAGTCAACAGCTCCCACAACTCTTGGAAATCCTGCTATTGCGAAGAACTCATTGGCCACAACTGGAAATTCTTCCTGTGTTGGCATATTTCTAAACCTTGACTTCAAGCTGGCTATTTTGGTCATCACTCTATGCACTATTCTATGCACCGTTGGTTGTTCAACCTCAAAAATATCACCTATTACGCGTTGATAGCTGCCTGTTGCATAATAACGGAGAGCTATTAGAATTTGGTCCACTGGCTGTATGGCTCGGTTTCTTTTTGTCAACGGCTTAATGGTACTACCGAAAACAGAGTCCAAATATAATACTGTTTCTTTCGAGAGGCGAAACCGTGAAACAAACTCCATGTCGTGGTACTTTTCAAAAGCGTTCAACTTTTCTTCATTTCGGCGGCTTACAGTTGGTCTTTCGTGATCCGAAAGCGAAGACAATGACGATAAAGACATTTTAACACTTTTGTACACTAGGAATCCAAGTTTTAATAGATTTGTCTTGATTTGAGGGACCTCACGACCGGTCTTAAATCTAAGGGCTGCTCAAATCAGTTTGACTGTTCATTTGACAATTAAATAGCGTTGAGTAGTGTTCCTGTATACGACTTTTAAACTAAGTGGTCTTTGAGCACAACTTAATTTAAGGTGCACTTAAATTTAACACATACTTAAAATTGACGTTTGAGAATACGAAAACAAAGTTTAAGAGCTGCTCAAACGTTTAAACAGCCCTTAAATATTTGAGTGGCGTTTCAGTATTCGGCCGTAAAGCATTGATTTTGTCGATCAGATTTTGTAATAATTGTGTATTTAACGAGTTCTGATTTTTTATTAAAGTGGCGTTAGTACAAGCCGAAAATTCGGGGAGCCCCTTAATTTACACGTAATTTTGTGTTGATAATGTGGTGTTGATCTCAAAATGATTAAAATTATAAAGCTTTAGCTATAAGCTATTAAGCCATTGATATAGCTATTAAGTAATTGTCTTGAGTTATGTCATTGCTTCACGACTGTTGTACAAAACAAAAGTAGAAAGTTATTTTTTTTGTTCTTCATATAAGTTGATTCCATAATAATGGCGGTATTTTCAATTATCCTATTCATTTTTTACTTTAAAATAGGTAACACAAGATAAAATATAACTTTAAAGATTAGCTACATTTACATCCCTTTTGGGGTGTTTCTATTTAGGTACATGTTACTTACTGCATTTTTTTCAAAAGACTTTATAGTATTATAGTCACTTACGACATCTTACGACCAAACTGACACGAACTATGTATGGGTGGTAGGGACAAGTTCTCATATTAAAGCAAGAGTAAAGGACACTATCTTCGAAACTATTAAATTAAAGTTATTTTGAGTATTACCAGACAAAAGAGAGCTTTATTTCAAGTTCTTTTGCCAAAGACATCATAAAAACTGATTATAGATGAAAAAGTTATGGTAGATAATGCATACTTTTTTTTTTTTTGGTCGTACTGAAAACCTTTACTTTGTCCCTTAATTGAATTTATGACCGTCATGGTATTTCGAGTTGCTAAGTTTTTTATACAATCAAGAAGTACCGAGACCATCGATATTGCACATGGATAAGGACGAAAATGAGGTAGGTAAGCTTTATTTCTCAGAAATTATTTATCTCGATTTATAGATAACAACGGATGACCATTCATTCTGAAGCTCCGCTTAAACTAGACGATTTCTTAAATACAATCTACACCTTTACTTTGTCCCTTAATTGCATTTATGACCGTCATGGTACTTCGAGTTGCCAAGTTTTTTATATGATCAAGAAGTACCGAGACCATTGATATTAAACATGGATAAGGACGAAAATGAGGTAGGTAAGCTTTATTTCTCAGAAATTATTTATCTCGATTTATAGATAACAACGAATGACCATTCATTCTGAAGCTCCGCTTAAACTAGACGATTTCTTAAATACAAGCTACACAAGTAATGCGATGATTTAATGGATTTATTAGACTTGGATAGAAATGACCGTAACATGCTAAACAGTTAACAGGAATCTTAAGACGCGTTTTTAAAAGAGCCTTCAGTCTACAGAAAGTGTCTTGACGTACTGGTAAAGACGTCATAAATTTCTTTTTTATGTACAAATTATCCACTATCGCACTAGCTGCACCAATGACTCAATCTAGTGTAGAGAGGTTATTTCTTCACTCAAGTTCGTGGTATCTAATTACCAGGGGTCGGAATTAGGTAGAGTTATTACACTGATTTCATTCAGCGAAAGAATAAAGTGGATATGCCGCAAATCCCGAGATTAATTTTAAAGAGCAGCAAAATCCCGTGATTTATTAAATAAAAAAGTATTTTACTTTTATACAATTCAAACCACTGCACGCGCGACTTTGACAAATTTACATGTCCGAAGTTGCAAAATTCCAATGCACACACGCGCGATGTTGCCACATTTGTAGTTCGCAAAACATAGTTTGTGAGAACAAAAGAAAATAATAGCGGAAATGTGGAAAACTCTCCACTTAACGAAATTTACTAGATTTTGTCTCTTAATACCGCTGACTGACTTTGACTGTCTGACTTTGACAATTCAAAAGTACCTGTGAATGGTTTATTTGAAACAAATGCTTTGACTTGTGTAAACTTAGATTGTGCATGTTGGAAAAGAAAAATTGTTACTACCATTACCATTTCAACGCCTAAATGATGATAACTATATCAAAGAAAGTTGATTTTGCGTGTTTTTTCACAAAAAAATTTGATTCTCCATATTTAATTTTTATGTTGTTGTTTCGCAATGTTGTATCTCAACAATAGCTGATGCAACTTATGTATACACAAAAAAGCAGTAATTACTTGTTCCAAAAAGATACATATTCCCTACATAAATATAGGAATTTATTAAAGCCAATATCCTTTGTGCCTCTGATGGATATTATCATAGATGTACGCGGATCATAATTGTGAATGATTTATTAAATTAACTAGAATTTAATGATTTTTATAAAGAAAATGATATTTTTATTCTAGATAGAAGTGGGAAACTTCCATCTTGGCGGACGCGGATTTTTTGAACTGAAGTTTAAAAATTTTAATTCGTATAATATAGGATCAGTAGCAGTAGTTTTAGCGTTGTATATTCTTTAATTTATAGTTTTAACTTTAGTGTATATTCTCCGGTAGTGGTAAGTTTCAATTCTATTATAGTTTATAGGAATGAACGACCCGCCCGACCCGGGGGACTTCGTTCCCCCGGCAGGCGTTTTTGTGACAGTAAACTCAAATGAATCGGGTATGGATACCGATGGCTCATTTTCGGCTCGAAACTTAAAAAGGAGTCGTTTACATCTCTGCAAACATTGCAATAAACGTCGCCGTACCCTTAAAAATCATGGTTCCGAAACTTCCGGTTGTAACTGCATGGATTCGAAAGCTGCTGAATCGGTGCCTCAGTGTCCTGAAATTATGCCTACTTATATATTACTCCTGTTATTCCTGCTCCTTCTTAGGTACCCGCCACCCAGATTGGCAGAAATACTTAGGAGAATACAGATAGCGCGCCTTTTTTGATTCATGTACAAAAATCATTGACTGCTCCAGATGAAGGCACGACACTGCACCCTATCACTTTTGGAAAATTCCTTGAGCACAATTCCTTCAAAAATATTATTAAAGAAAGCGTCAAAAAAATTGGACGAAATAAGGTTTCACTTTCCTTTTCTAATCACTTGAACGCAAATTCTTTTACTGCACATGAGAGCCAGCCTTAAAAATTATAATTACAATGCTTTTATTACTACTTTTCATGTTACAAGAATGGGTTTAGTACGTAATGTTCCTGCGGAATGGTCTCCTAAGGAATTTATAATATAACGGTTCCAGCTGGCTGCGATCCAATATTAAAAATCAGAAGACTACATTTTAAAACCACTGTTGATGGAACAATTATGTGGAAACCATCCATAGTTGTTACTTTCGATGGACAGGTTTTGCTAAAAATAATATTTATGTCTTATGTTATAATGCGTTACTTGTGGACTTATATTATTACAATATTTCCCTACCATACAATATTTCAATTGCTACCGGTTTGGTCACACCAAAATTCAGTGCAGGTCCAAAAAATCAGGAAATTTTTCCTGATCCCAAATAAAATTTAAATATTCCTGGGCAAAACGGACCCTTTCTTCGCGATGACCAGGTGTCAATGCAATTTATATGTAGTGAATAAACATGTTATTTAAATAGAAAAATCTATTTATGACAATAACATCACCACATAATCTGCAACATTTTAATGCTTTAACAATCAATCCATTGAGCATTTACTTACATACATTGAGATTGAAATGATTTTTCATCAGTGAAGATCACAAAATTTTCTTCCCAATTAAAATTTAAATATTCCTGGGCAAAACGGACCCTTTCTTTGCGATGAGCAGGTGTCAATGCAATTTTCTGTGCCAGTTTATAATTCCTTATCCCAGCAGCGTGTAAATGCCTTCTCACTGTTTCCACTGAAATATTGTGGTTTATTGCGGTTACACGATTGGGCAAAAATGGATTTTCAACATGGCTTGAAACAATGGCCTGGTGGCGGTCGAATTCGGGACTACACTTGATGGTATTGCTCTTGGACGAATCCGCTGTATATTTCCATTGTCTCCATAACGTCTTAGCCATAGTCTGACCGTATTTCTCTAAAACAAAAAAAAAACATTTTTTGAGCCGTGTATGTTACTTTTAAGGATAATAGCTTTCCATTGACGTCCGCCGAGTTCGGAGTTGATATTTTTTTTTGCAGAAAGGTTACATTATTAAAAGCACACACGCAAAATTTCAACATTCGGAGACGCGTACTATTTGAGAAAAAAAATATTGAATATCAATTATTTTTGCATTATTTATATCAATCCATACCATAGATTATACAGAATTCTCACCATTGAACGTTTCGTTTTACATACGGTTAAGGTGTCATACGTTCATTTTATTTTATATAAATTTATGTAAATAATAATATTTTGTACTCATTTCAATACTTTTCATGTACACATATATTTTACAATTTATATTAAAATCACAGCATTATTTTCATTACGAGCTATTATAATTAAAATGTGTAGTGTTTACCGTCTTTTGCCGGCTTGTGGAACGAAACGTAAAACTGACGCTATTTTGTTTTGTTATGTCATCGTCAGTCATCGTTTGTGTCCCTAGCAGTTGAGAGCGTTTACGTACTCCTGTCAACAATCATGAATGAAAGTGATCCAATGCGGTAATTTTTTAAACAGGGGGACGTATTTATTTTGGATAGGGGATTTAAAGATGTGATCCCTGAATTGGAAAGCTATAATTATAAAACATACATGCCGCAGTCATTATTGGAAAATGAATATCAATTGACAACTGGCCGAGCGAATAGATGGCAGATGTGTAGATGGGTAGTCGAAGTAGTAAATGGTCAGGTTAAAAGAGACTACAAACTCTTTCGACAAGAATATTTTAACAGAGCATCAACACACCTTATGGATGATTTTAAAATTGCTTGTGCGCTTTGAAATAAATACCACCCAGAAAATAGAAGACCGACTTGATGCTGTGGAGTATTTACATATTGCTCAGGCGAGATTAAATACTAGTAATTATTTAGGGGAATTTATTCAAAGGGAAAACATCAATAGAAGACGTACGGTTTTCCAAAACATAGACAGTGCTCCTCATTTAGACCATTTTCCTAAATTAAATTTAGATGATTTAAGAATATTTGCATTGGGATCCTACCTATTAAAACAGGCGTGATCCTATTATGAGGGGCAAATAAAAACTAATGGTACTTATAATATTGAAGTAAGCAATGATATTTTGGAAGAAGATTTGCCCTTAATATTGGGTCAAAATAATTATTTAATAAGGGCTAGAATTAAGTCCTGCCATGTGAGCAATACAACTTATTACACTTATTTATTGATAAGTAAAGATGAAAATCGGACAAATACTTTAGATAGTACCATTGCTTACTATTGTAACAGTCTAGTGCAGCCATACTCAACCTGTGGCCCGCGGGCCGCGAGCGTTTTTTATGCGGCCCGAGCCACGGCATACGATAAGGGTCCAACATTACGTAAATTTAACATATTAATTAATTCACGCATTTACTCATGTCTTCTCCCTTATTGCGTACATACACACTACATGTGGCTAAGGGATCAGAGGCAGCGGTTTGTCACGTGAGTGCGCGCGGAGTTTAAAATGTATTCTGTGGCGTACGGGCGGGAAACGACGACTGCGACAGTGAGCCAGCTGAGCCAGGCGACATCTCAGCCCTGCCCCCGCCCCCGCCGCCGCTCGCACGCCCGATCCCGCCTGTCGTCCGTCACTCACTCATCAGTCATCAGTCAGTTATGCGCTGCGTTTGCGACGATTGTTTTATAGAATTTAGTAAAAGTATTACGGGTTACCTTACGGCTGATAATAAGTTTTTACGTTATTTGTGACGAACATTTAATCAAAATGGCTGGTGTATCTTAAAAGAGCAAACGTAAAATTTCTGACGAAAATAGATTATTTCAAGACAATTGGGAAGAGGAATATTTTGTTGTTTTGAACAAAAACGGTTCGGCAACATGTTTAAACTGCCGCGAAAGTGTGATATTAAAAAAATATTATATTATGCGACTACGCTACAAAACATAAGATGTTCAGCGATAGTTTTCCTGTTGGGTCTGCATTGCGAAAAGAAAAGTTGCACTCTTTCAAAAGGTCATTGCAGCAACAGCAGAATATTATCGCAGTTTCAATGTCACAAGATATAGCGGTGACAAGAGCGTCCTACGAAATTTGTTACTTACTAGGAAAACATATGAAACCGTTTACTGACGCTGAGATAATGAAAGAGTGTTTTATAAATGCTTCAAATATATTATTTGACAAGTTTAGCAATAAAACACAGATAATATCACAAATCAGGCAACTACAGCTCTCAGATTCCACCTGCGTCAGGCGAATTGAAGATATTTCGAAGCATATTTCTGACTGTATCATAGATGACTTGAAACGGTACTGTACGGAACAGACTATCGTTCGAGAAGATTTTCTGAAGTTTCTGCCCATTAAAGGTCAAACCAGAGTAATTGATTATATTGATACTATTTGTATTTTTATGGATAAAAATAATATTGATATAAAAAAATGGTAAGTGTTTGCACGGATGGATGTCCATCTATGACTGGATCTGATGTTGGGTTTATTTATCTTTTGAAAAAGAAATATGACCTTAAAAATCTTCTATCATTTCACTGTATCATACATCAAGAAATTGACGCCGTAATGAAAACCGTTGTAAACATCGTCAATTTTATTAGAGCACGAGAACTGAACCATAGAGAATTCAAGAGCATGTTACAAGAATTAAATAGTGAGTATGGCGATGTTCTTCTACATACCGTAGTGCGATGGCTGAGTAGGATAAAAGTTGTAGAACGGTGTTACGCTTTAAAGCACGAAATAATATTATTTCTACAACAAAATAATAAAGTTTATAAAGAACTTGAGCAAGACAGTTGGTGGTGTCTTTTAGCGTTTCTTTGCGATATAACAGAAAAACTTGGTGAACTTAACCGTTGATTACAAGGTGAGAATAAACGTATTCCTCAAATGGCAAGTAAAATATTTGCTTCGAAGACAAACTTCATATGTATATCGAAGAAATAAAAATGAAAATCTTCATAATTTTCCAACATTGATAAAAGCTCAACAGGATGGAATTAATGTGTGGTTTATATTTCTAATTACTTGCTTTCCTTAACCAACGAATTTCTGAAAAGATTTCAGGATTTACGTAAAATAAAGAAATGTCTTCTCTTAATTGAAAATCCCTGGCACTTAGAAGTATCCACTACAACAGAGCTTGCAGTAATGGGTTTTGATAATGTAAAATTATCTGATGAGCTGATTGATTTAAAAATGATACGAATCTGGAGGCGATTTTTAAAGAGAAAAGAGAGACACATCAATATGAAGAATTTCGGAAATTAGTACCAGATAGCTATGAGACGTTAAAAAATTGTGCACACTTACTCTTGACATTGTTTGCATCAACGTACCTATGTGAATCTTCATATTCAAAAATGAAATATGCGAAAAATGTCTACAGAACTCGGCTTACTGATTCACACCTAGA
Organism: Melanchra persicariae; assembly: GCA_947386135.1. Classification (NCBI taxonomy): domain Eukaryota; kingdom Metazoa; phylum Arthropoda; class Insecta; order Lepidoptera; family Noctuidae; genus Melanchra; species Melanchra persicariae. The sequence goes on from OX376665.1 coordinate 4,331,034, forward strand.
CGACGTTTTGAGAGTAGCATGCAGGCAGCAGCATGACTTTAAGCCTTCCGATGAGGCCCATAGGTACGTACATAGGTACGTAGGTAAATTACTGCGGCCCGCAAGATTAAACAGTAGCAATTATGTGGCCCAGGGTAAAAAAAGGTTGAGTATGGCTGGTCTGGTAAGTAGGGTGTTGTGCTCATACTATGACAGTATTGTGGTGTCTGAGCTGGGGCCGCTTAAACAATGTAAGTGCTCCAGTTCAATTATCGGATGACATATTTTATGAGGAATAAAATGGTTTATTCATGATTTGATTTGTTTTATTTGAAGTAAATAGATTTCTTATTTACTTAACACAGGATTTCCCTGATAATCACATTGATTGAATTAATAATAATAATATGTTATTGTGTAATTCACACAAATGACAAACGGAACGGGACGGGACGGATAATGTAGTGTTTACTTTGTCACTGTTAGTCAGCGTTGGACGTCAAGCCATAGACAACAGCTGCTGAACTGTTTTCTGTTTTGTCTATGGTGTGACCAGAGACTCGTTGTAGTTATGTCCGGTCCTGACATCGCAGGAAAGTGCAACAGGTTTTTTTTTTAAATCAGTTGTAGTTGATAAGTTGTTTTCATTTAATTTTGTGTTTTTGTGCGTCATGTGGCAGAATAAACGTGTTTTCTTTCTTTTTTCTTTCTTCGATGAAGTTGTATTGTAGGCGAACCTAACGAACGTCTAGCACGTAATGCTTATTATTGTTTGGTATTTTGAATGGGCGAGACACCAACCTACAACAAAGTTCCCAGCTGCAGATCTTGATAATATTATAAATATAGTAGACGACAATTATGGTAAGACCAAACTACCTAACGGTGATTGCTATAGTAATTGGCCACGCAATAGAAATTGGCCACTCATAACAAAAGCGATTTTATGAACATTGCATGAACTAAAATGAAAACACAATAGACACAGGAATATTTTTTGGTCATTTTCATTCCTTTTCATATAAAAGTAAATAAAAAAAAGGATTTTTTTCAGGTACCAAAGAGCTGACAGAATCTACACTGACGGATCAAAGACATATGCCGCCGGAGCTGGAGTTTACTCCAATGACCTCAATATCAAAATATCCAGACCTAGCGGTCGGAAAGCTCAACACCGTCTATCAGGCGGAATGAGTGGGCATTATCCAAACGGTCACAGAAGCCAGGAGAGTCATAGATACTCATAGTCGTATACTCTCCGACAGTGCCTGTTTTCCAATCCATAGAACAGAACTACACCACCTCGAAACTTGTACAAGAATGCCACAATGCACTAGAATGCGTCACGGTGACCAACCGCAACACTGTGATACTGCAGTGGATAAAAGACACATCGGATCACTAGGAAATGCCGCGGCTGATGAGCTGGCCAGGAGGGGATCTGGGCCCCAAGTCTGCTAAATTCATAATGGTCGATCATTGACCGGTCAATGGTCTTGTAATAGAATCGTGGTAGAATGACATTGTCGTATTGCCATTATTATAAAACTCGTTAGTAGAAATCATTTTCGAAAAACTACTACTAAATTTGAACAATAAGTTATGCCAGATTTCTTTTATATATATATTTTTACATAACATGTATTAGTGTGCTATGCTATCTGAAGTAGTAAGAAGTTCTTAAATAGCTAAAACATGATAAAACTCAATAATATTTTATCTGTTTTGCTGTCAAAGTCATGTGACATTACTGCTTACTGACGTCTGACGTTAATCTGTTTTTATTTTTATTTGTAGCGGTCGGTGTTTTGCAACGAAACGAATAGAATAAATTGTGATTTATATACTATAATATATTGTAGTCTGTGTTACTTTGTTAGTTATTTCACAAAATGGTGCTTACTGAGCAAATTTCGGCTCTTATTGAATTTTTAGAAAACCACAGAGACCTGGCACTTGGCTACTGCAGCCACACCAATGAAGGGCGAAGTTTGTCCAAAAGATATTGGATGGAGTGCGCCCAAATTTTAAATTCAGTGTCGGTGGACTGCCCCAATAAAACGCCGGCAGAATGGCGCACAGTAAGTACCTAAATACAGTATTATTTAGTTATGTATGCATTATAAAATGTACTTATCATTATTTTAATTTTGCACTGTTTTTAGTTCTTCAATGAATACAAAAGTAAAACTTTAAAGAAAATTAAATCACAGAAGCAAGAAATAAGTGCAGTGCAATAGGTACTTTTTTTTTGACAGCCTTGCAAAGTTATAGTGGGAAGCATATAAGTAGTAATAATTGTATAACTTGCATTTAAGGTGGTGGTCCTGCAAAAATAATTTTGCTAACCCCACTCCAAGAGCGCCTATATTCCATATTAGGTGTGATGTAGGAGAGCCACTTCCAGGTGTCCAACATAAACCACTCACTGTTAGTAAGCATTAGAACATGTTTTATCGTTTATCATTCTTATTTCTAACTTTACTTCTAACTTGTTAACAAAACTAATATATCACAGTTGTATATTATGTGTTTTTTATTTGCATTTAGTTGACTTGCTTGCTTTGTTTTATTAACTGTATGTTTTTTTTTTGTTATATAGCCAACTATCACTCTTCTTGGGGTGCATGATACTCATGATACAACTAGTATAAATTTCCAATTTGAGAATAATTCTTTCTCGTAAGTGGTACTTTGGTACTCTGTGCTAATTAATTTAATTTGCTTAGCTTTCATAATTTTACCTAAAGGCTCGATGACACTGGGCTAGTTTACAAGCTGCTAGTCGGTGAGTTTAAAAGCTAGCGAGTGAGCGAGTATCAATGACATAAAAAACTTTCCACTCTCTCAGTAGCGAACTAGCAAGTGAGTTGGAACCACGTGTTGTTTTGCGTGGCTTGCTGTCTGTCGCAACTAGTTCAACTAGCAGTGATGATGACACACAGCTAGTTAACTAGCTTACAGGCCAACACGCCAGCGAATGGCGAGTAAATTATCCAGGCCGCTTTCTAGTTTTCAAGCAGCTTTTTTACAATCAGATACTCAAAAGCAGTTTGCAAAAAAGTTCAATGGCACAGAGCGAATTTACAAGCTGCTCGCGAACTCGGTGGCTTGTAGCTTGTAAACTAGCCCAGCGTCATCGAGGCTTAAATAAATAGTTTCTTAACTATTTTGATAACATTGTTTTTATTTTTACAGACTATTAGACAATTATGAAGTGCCTGTTTCAATTGCCACAAATGAGCTTGTGGAAAATATAGAAATACAAGATATAAGGTATACTACAACTTTCTGTAGATGGATTTAAATAAATAGGATAACATGTAGACTAATGTCATCCCCACCAACCGTGTCTCCACGTTGCCGTCGTGGTGGGGCTTGCGTGTCTCAGTGATCTTGGGGGCTTTGCCGGTAGAGCCACTCATGCCGGAAGGTCCCAAGTGAGAGACCAGACCAAGAGAGACACAAGAGGGGCGCACCGTTCCGAGACTTGAGCAGTGTTCGGGTCCACGGACGGTGTGCGTCTCATTGGCTTGCTCGCTGCTCTCTGGTACGCGTCTGATCATCAGACGTGACTGTGAGGGCAGCGAGCAAGCAGTGAGAGAGAGGGGGAGAGGAGGGGAGAAAGGGACCGCACCCTCAAAAAGGAAATCATGGATAGCGCCCAAAAAAAATGCTGGACGATCCCCCGAAGATGGCGGTCGTGCGGCTCTTGGCTCGGAGTCCTCCGGCGGTGAGCCGGATGACTCCGGACAGGAGCGGGTTCGGAGGGCCGGGTTTGCGGAGGTGGTGGAGGCCGCGATCCGCGATGTGGCCTTGAAAAGGAAGTTATCTTCCAAAAACAAGGCCATAAGCGCGGCGCTGGCCTCCATCCTGGCGGCAGCGGAGGCTAACCGAGGTGGGCCTCCAGCGGACGAGCTGTCCAAGCTGCGGGCGGAGGTCGCCCGCTTGGCTGCCGCCACCGAGCGTCTCCAGAGGGAGAACGCGGGGCTCCGAGCAGACCTGGCCAGGCTCCAGGGAGCCGGCCCACAGGGGGCGCCTGAAGGGGGGCGCAAGGAGGACAGCCAGCCCGTGCCGCAGGAGGGCCAGGTGCTGGACCTTGTGCGGCAGGAGATGGCTGCCTTCCAGGCGCGGTTCTCCGTCCTGGAGGGCATCGTCCTGCGCCCCCCGTTAGCGGCGAGTGGGAAGGCTCCAGGCCGCAAAAAGGCGGCGTCATACGCGGCCGCCGTGGCTGCCACACCGGGGTCGTCCGGCCAGGACAAAGGGTCCGGGCCGGCACCCGCGAAGCCGGTGTCGGGAAAACCGGACCCGGCCCCGGGAAGGAAGAGGAAGGGTGGGGCGGCTGCGCGGACGGCGAAGGCTCCTGCGCCAGCCGTGCAGCAGCTCCCCCCGGCTTCCTCGCCTTCTGAACCTCCCCCCGGCTCAAGCCGAATGGCAAGTGGCCGGGGAGAAGAAGAAGGCGGGTAAGGCAGCCAGGGCGGCAAAGAGGCGGGAGAGAAGGCGGCGGCAGCGAGCGCGAGGCGTCGCGGCTGCGCTCCGCGCCCCGAAGACCGCGGCTGTAGTTTTAACGCTGCAGCCGGACGCGGTCAAGAGGGGCGTGACGTATGCCAACACGCTCACCAAGGCCAAGGAGGCCATCAACCTCGGTGAGCTTGGCATCGTCGGGGGTCTCCGGCTCAGGGTCACCATGACCGGGGCCAGGATGCTCGAGATCCCTGGAGCAGGCAGCGGTCCGGCCGCGGACGCTCTAGCCGAAAGGCTTAGGGCGTCCCTGGGCGCGGATGACGTCCGAGTGTCCAGACCCACGAAGTGCATAGATATGCGCATCTTGGGCCTGGACGACTCCGTCACGGAGGAGGAGGTATTGGCCGCCGTCGTCAGGACGGGGGGGTGCTCTGCAGAGGAGGTGAAGGCGGGCACCATCCGTCCTGACAACACGGGCATGCGAACCGTAGTGGTGAGCTGCCCCGTGTCGGCGGCCAAGAAAATCTCAGAGGGCCGAAGGCTCTTGGTGGGCTGGGTCTCCGCGCAGGTGAAACTGCTGGAGCCCAGACCTCTGAGGTGCTTCCGTTGCCAAGTTGGCAACCATGTCGGAGCACTCTGCACCTCGGAGGTGGACCGCAGTGACCACTGCTTCCGCTGTGGTCAGCCCGGTCACAGGGCCGGCTCGTGTGACGCCGCGCCGCACTGCTTCGCATGTGCGGCAGCTGGCAAGCCGGCCGATCACTGGGCTGGGGGCAAAGCCTGCGGTCCACCCGCCAGGGCCGGGACGAGGAACAAAACCCTCCTCCACCGCCGCCGCCGCCGCCGTCGCTTCCGCCGCAGCCGCCGCCACCGTCGCCGCCGCTGCAACTGCTCGGGAGGGGGCGAGAATGGAGTGCCAGTAATGGCCCCATTTCGCCTCCTCCAGACGTACGTCGGTCGCTGCGCCTCTCAGGAACTGACGCTCCTGGGCAAGGCTCAGTGACTGACGCCTGCGGACAGCGAGCAATGGGTAGCTCGCTGTCCGATCAGGTCAGGCCAGAGTCGACGGCGCGTTCACTCCAAACGCGCCGTCAGCAACGAGCAGTCAGCAACGGAGACGGGGCCCGCCAGGGCCAGAGCCTGCCAGGGTTGCGGAATTGTTCGAAAGAGTTACCGCGGCCCTGGGAAGAAAGGCACTAGGAGGACTAAGGGTGGGTTTTAGTCAGTAAAAGTCTGACACTCCCTGCCGCTCCACCCAGAGCGGGAGGGGTCATTTGATGATTTCCCATCCTACAAAAAAAAAAAAAAAAAGACTAATGTCATTGTACTTTTTTATTTTTCAGTTTGGAACAGGAAAACTTAGAAGTTTGGCCATCCACCACCGACCAGCCCCCAAAGCGACGCCATCGCCAAAGATCTGCACGGCGTTACGCAGCGGAAGGTAAAGATCTTGCAAATATTTGATTTGACCATTAACACCCCACTCTGGAGCAGAAAAGTATGACGCCAGATGTAACATTTTTTTTTATAGATAGACCCCATGCAGCTCTCAAAGCTGCTGTACATGAAAAGTCACGTTTTGTCTTAGTATGTGGAAAAGGACAATAGTTTGCACTTAGATTCATGCTTCGTTCTTTGTCTGTGTGCAACTTGGAACGCTCCGGGTACTTGAGTGCGGCGGGGGGAGTGGTCATGTGGAAGGACATTGCGCCTGACCGTGACGCCAGTCGCTTCTAGGCTGATGAGAGATAGCACGTACGTCATTGTATTCGGTCGAGCGCCCTAGCTGACACGACCGTTAAGTTTTAAAACTTTAAATCACTTTAACAAGTGCCAATTTCTTTTTAAATGAAAGTGTGTTGGTGGTAACCCGATTTAGGGTAAGTTTTGAATAGCACACAAATTACACACATCATGTTATTTTCTTGCCATTCATTATCCATGTATTGCTATAGCTTATTTCATCTAATTAAGTAAGCACCATTTAGGAATAGCCTGAGAAATTGTTAATAATGCTTTATCATGCTAATTATTTCCTTCTACCTTCAAGTACACTACGTAATTTTAAAGTTTAAATTCTTAACGTACCTATTAACGGTTTTCGATTATTGTTTTTCTGTTTTATTTTTGCTCAAGCTTGTAGCGCTTAACGCTACTGCTCAATCTGTGAACTCCGTTCTGGTTGGTGCCACCACGTCAATGCTTTTTTTTTTTTTTTTACGGGCGGAAATCCGCATGGATGTCCTCCGCCCTGGGGCGGGCGGAGGGGTCTGTCAGACTCTAACTGACTAAAACCACCCCGGTGTTCCATCTTTCACCTACGCCGGGGATCGCAGGAACAAAGCGACTTCCGTAATCCCCGGCTGGTGCCGGCCCGCCTCTGCGGGCCACATCTCGTATGCGGGGGGAGTGAGGTGTATAACTCCCCCCACGACATCAGAGGGGCGCACGGGAACACCACGCGCCACCACCTCGGGTCCGGATGAATGGGGGGCAACGGACATCCCCAAGTCCGCCGCCCCTGGACCCAATTAGGGGGGCCGAAGGAGGGCAGCGTACGCCCTCCTCCGACGCCCGGTGCGCCTGCTGCGGGCCGGGAGAGCACTCGACATCTCCCTCTTCCTTTCCGCAGCCTCCTTCTGCGCGATGACAGTTTCGCAGAAGGAGACCACCGCGTCCCAGGACACCTCACCGCCGACCATAGAACGGACTACAGCCGGCAGCGAGAGGTCACTGCCTACCACAGAGACGAGGGCACGGCGTAGCTCCTCCCAAGCGGCACACTCTGCCAGCGTATGCCGCGCCGTGTCCTCTTGACAGTCGACGCAGTGGTGACACCGAGCGTCCGGCTCCCTGCCTATGCGACACAGGAACCTCCCAAAACCACGTCAATGCTAACAACTGAATAGGGATTTTCTCCTGTAAGTTGTCATCGGTGGTACTCCAGCACGGAAGTTATTAGGCCGAGTTCTCATGAGCTGTAACGGTGGTTTCCACGTTTTTTATTATACGCCAAGCTTCCCGCAGGCAAGATTTTCGGCGACCAGCTGAGGACCCAAGACCGTCCCGACGCTTCGCCATTGGCGTGCTGAGCCAGTCGGAGCTGCGCCGCCGCGTCATCTGCCAACCTCATCACCGTGCAGCACAGCACAGAATTCGTCCATCTTCCATCTCCGGCCACGAGTGAGTTTTCGCCAGCAACTGCAGGGGAACAACTTATCCCTGCAGAAGTGACAACAGACGATCGTAACCCACGACCTAAAAATCTTTTGTGTGCCTCCGGCTTTACCTGCTTGGCTTCACCGAATAAACATTTCTTTAAAAGGTACACGCCCGTTTTTTAATTCTATCGCCAGACGTTAGGTAGGATACAAACGGGTGGCGGCTACACTACTCAATCAAGGCTGGAGGCTATTGAAGCCAGAAATGCTGAGAGTATTTCTAAATAGGCTGAGGCTACTTCAAAACAGGCTGAGGCGACCAACAACCTAGCTGCAGCCATTGTTCAACTGAGCTCCACCACAGAAAAAATGGTGGACGTTATAGGCCAATTTGTGACATCTGTGCCAAAAAAAGGTAATTGTTTATTTATAGGTAATTCTTCTTTATGGTTTCACCCTAAATCGGAACTTCTACTCATTGTTTGTGCTAAGCTTAAAAGCTTGTTAGGTGTAGGCCCACATTAGCCAAAATTTCATATCTTGATTGTAACTCTGACACTAAGCGCTGGGTTAAACATGCTATTTCAACTTTAGTATTAAAGTTAATCTTTCACAGAAACTCCGCAAAATTCTAATATCATCAGATTCTGAGTCTGACTTAAGAAGAATGAAGAATGCAAGAGGTGATTTTGTCAGATTATTAAAAGATAAAATAAATCTATTTTAGGAGGAATGTCCAGCAGTGGATTCCAAATGGCTGTTATGATAAATGATTCAATGAAACAGTGTTTATGAAAAGAGTATTAATTTATTTTAAATCTCTGTTTTGTGTAATACTGTGGTGTGGTGTGGTGTATCTGTAACAAAGAGTTAAATCATTTTAATAATAATTAAAGCATTTTCGTACTTCACTAGAATATTGAGGTGGGTTTACATTACATACCTGCTAATTTAATTTATGCATTTCTACACAGTCTGTCAACAAGAGCCTCCTGCAGTGCCCAATCTTCAAGAAGATCCCGGTTCACCCTTCGATGGTCTTAATAATTAGGTGCTGCATAATTATTCTCCTCCTAAAATAAAAGACTGATTTGTGATTAACATGTTATTATTTTTAGTAAAATTTGTGATTTTATATATACAAATGATTAAAATATTGAAGATCGTTTATATTTTGTATGAAGACTGATTTATTTAAATGCAAAATGTCTTTTTGTTTCAGAATATTTACATTTCAGATTTTTCAATTAGATTGAAAGTCAAATCAAATCAAATCAAATCAAATCAAATCAAATTGTTTATTTGTGATACATGGGTTACATGCAGGTGTTCATTACATTAATTATAAGCTTGTAATGTCCATTCCATGATCAGCCACTTGGGCATACAAATGATATAATAATACAATAGAAATAAGATTCTTGAATTCCAAAGATTAGACATAAATTACATTTCATATTAAATATATATGTCAGACAGACACAATTACAGAAACACAACAACAAGTCAAGCACACATGAAACATTTAAAAAGTTCTAGTCGATAAAAGTCAGCAACAGAATAATAACATTTTTCTATTAGAAATTTGAACAATTTATTTTTGAACACATGAGTATTGCTACATTCTTTTATGTCGTTAGGAATCTTATTGTAAATTTTTGTGGCCATAGCAAACGCACTTTTACCGAAGAGGGTAGTTTTATATTGACTGGTAACGTTGTTATACAAATGACTCCTATTTCGCGATCCCAGCTGTAATGTAAACAGTGATGGATGAAGTCTAATAAACAAGGCCAATTCAAAAATATATAAGGATGGGAAGGTAAGAATTTGTAATGTTTTAAAGAATTCCTTGCAGCTATCTGTTCTTTTGAGACCGCACATTGCTCGTACGCACGTCTTTTGACATTTAAAAACTTTATCCCAGTTGGTAGTATTCCCCCAAAATATTATGGCATATCTGAGTCTAGAGGCAACATTACTATGATAAGCTACGAGCAATGTGTTAAGATTAACCTTTTTCGCTAGCATGTATAAAGCATAAGATGACTGTGATACTTTGTTAAATAAAATAAACAAATTTGTCAAGTTGTTAAATAAATATTTAGTATATGAGAAATATCGCCCGTATGGTGCCGGGGCGCAAAAGAATAGCACCATCCCATCGTTTCCTGTGGGTGTCGTATGAGGCGACTAAGGGACTCACCAGAGAATGGGCAGCAGCATTCTTTCGGTACATTGCAACAGCTATACTGCGATCGCCAACCCACCTGCCAAGCGTGGCGATTAGGGCAAACCCCCCCCAAATGATGAGCACAACAAAAAAATGGCCCCTAGTGCCCGGCAGCGCGTCTACCCTTGACTCCGGTAGCGGTCAAGGTTATGACGATGCAAGGGGTGCTAAGAATCCCCGGAGTGGATACGGCTACCGTAAAAAACACCGACGACTGGACCTGGCAACATTAAACACGAGAACACTCGGACCGACGAGAAAATCACCGAACTTGAGGAGGAATTGAGCAGGTTGCGATGGAGTGTTGAGGGATTGTCTGAAGTCCGAAGAGAGGGGGAGGACACGACAATTCTCAAATCCGGCAACCTGTTCTATTTCCGGGAGGGTGACCAGAAGTCCCAGGGTGGTGTCGGGTTTTTCGTCCACAGGTCCCTCGTGTCCAATGTGGTGAGGATCGAGAGTGTGTCGACCAGGGTGGCGTACCTTATACTCAGAATATCGTCAAGATATTAGTTAAAGGTCGTACAGGTTTACGCCCCAACCTCAACACACCCCGGCGACGAAATAGAGACCATGTATGAGGATATATCCAGAGCCATGCATGGTCATAAAACTCATTTCACCGTGGTCATGGGGGACTTTAACGCGAAACTGGGCAAACGTGACGGTGACGAGCTGCGAGTGGGGCAATTTGGATATGGACTTCGGAACCACCGGGGACACCTACTGGCCAGTTTTATGGAGAAGGAGGGCCTCTATATGATGAACTCCTTCTTCAGAAAACGTGAGCACAGGAAGTGGACCTGGCAGAGCCCCGACGGTACAACTAAAAATGAGATTGACTTCATCATGTCGACGAAGAAGCAGATATTCAATGATGTCTCCGTGATCAACGCGGTGAAAACCGGAAGTGATCACCGCATGGTAAGAGGCACATTGAATCTAAATATCAAGCTGGAAAGGTCTCGACTGATGAAGTCTACGCTCCGTCCAGCACAGATCCAGATCCAAAACTCCGAAAGCTTTCAGCTCGAACTTCAAAATCGTTTCGAGTGCCTAGGGAGCTCCGTGGACGAATACAACGATGGGTTCGTGGAAACTGTTCATACGGTCGGGTCTAAGTTCTTCAAGACTCGCCGTACAGATAAGACCAAGAGGCTCTCTGATCCAACTCTCAAGCTCATGAAGGAGAGGCGGGAGATGATTCTGCAGTCTTCAGACGATGCGTGCAAGTACCGGCAGCTCAATAGACGGATCTCTAAGTCCTTGAAAAGCGACCTCCGCCGCTTTAATACTGAAACGATTAAAGACGCGATAGAGCGGAATAAGGGCTCCAAGGTCCTTTGCAAAGGATTTGTCTATTGGGCAGAGCCAGCTCACAAAACTGAAGACCGACGATGGCAGAACCATATCCGCCAAATCGGAGCTTCTGAGGGAGATCGAGACATTCTATGGACAGTTATACACGTCAATGACCAAACCCGCAGCAAATCTAGCGAACGACCCAAGAGCTAGATTGACCCGGCATTATACCGAAGACATCCCGGACGTCAGCCTGTATGAGATTAGGATGGCTCTGAAGCAGCTTAAGAACAACAAGGCGTCGGGTGAGGACGGAATTACGGCCGAACTCCTGAAGGCGGGTGGAAAACCAGTCCTTAAGGCCCTTCAGAAACTGTTCGATTCCGTCATACTCGAGGGGAAAACGCCACAAGCGTGGAGCAGAGGTGTGGTGGTACTCTTCTTTAAAAAGGGCGACAATGCCCTGCTTAAGAACTACAGTCCCATCTCACTTCTGAGTCATGTCTACAAGCTGTTTTCCAGAGTCATCACAAACCGTCTCGCACGCAGGTTTGACGACTTCCAGCCTCCCGAACAAGCCGGATTCCGAAAAGGCTTCAACACCGTAGACCACATACACACGCTGCGGCAGGTTATACAGAAGACCGAAGAGTATAATCTGCCCCTCTGCTTAGCGTTTGTGGACTACGAGAAAGCCTTCGACTCGATCGAGACTTGGGCTGTGCTGCAGTCTCTCCAACGGTGCCAGATCGACTATCGGTACATCGAGGTGCTGAAGTGTTTGTATGAAAACGCCACCATGTCAGTCCGACTTCAGGATCAGACATCAGAACCTATCATCCTGCAGCGGGGTGTGAGGCAGGGAGACGTAATTTCTCCGAAACTGTTCACGGCCGCAATGGAGGACGTCTTCAAGGTTTTGGACTGGAAGAGGCTAGGCATCAATGTAAATGGCGAGTACATCACTCATCTTCGATTTGCCGACGATATAGTCGTCATGGCTGAGACCACGGAGGACCTCAGTACAATGCTCGATGACCTCAGTAGAGCTTCCGAAAGAGTGGGTCTTAAAATGAACATGGACAAAACCAAGGTCATGGTAAATACCCATGTAGCACCCACTCCTATCAAGATTGGAGGCTCTGCACTCGAAGTTGTTGATGAGTACGTCTACCTGGGACAAACGATCCAGCTAGGTAGGGCTAACTTCGAGAAGGAGGTCAACCGTCGAATCCGACTCGGCTGGGCGGCGTTCGAGAAGTTGCGCGGTATCTTCTCGTCTCACATACCACAGTGTCTCAAGACGAAAGTCTATGACCAGTGCGTGTTGCCAGTGATGACCTATGGACTCGAAACGTGGTCGCTCACAATGGGCCTCATCAGAAGGCTTAAAGTCACCCAAAGGGCAATGGAGAGGGCAATGCTCGGAGTTTCCTTGCGTGATCGAATCAGGAATGATGATATCCGCAAGAGAACCAAGGTTACCGACATAGCCCGAAGGATCGCCAAATTGAAGTGGCAGTGGGCAGGGCACATTGCTCGCAGAACAGATGGTCGATGGGGCCGAAAAGTTTTGGAGTGGCGACCGCGTATCGGAAGACGCAGCGTTGGAAGGCCTCCCACAAGGTGGACCGATGACCTGGTGAGGGTCGCGGGTAACCGATGGATGCGAGACGCACAGGACCGGTTGTTGTGGCGACGCTTGGGGGAGGCCTATGTCCAGCAGTGGACGTCTTTCGGCTGATATGATGATGATGATGATGATATGAGAAATAAAGAGTAATTTAAATGTTGAGTTTATACATAGTAGTAGGGGAACCTGTTGTACCTTGACACCCTTTGTACCTAGAACCACTTATTTTTTTGAAATATTCGCGCCTTTTTTTCGTCTCTTTGTCTATAGTATAGTGAATTTTGACAAGACTAATCAACATGAAGTTAGTTGCAGGCGGCCATTGCATCGAGTTTGCATGGGAGATCACTTTAAGAGGGCGCCGACCAAACGTCGACCGCACAGTGGCGCCCTCATCGTTTGTTTCGAATCACTAAAACGGAAAATAGTGGCCACTATTATCCGTTTTAGTGATTATAATAAAACTGAACAATTTAAAACTACCGTTTATAATAATATTAACGTACTAGCTGTCTCCCGCGGCTTCGCTCCCGTCAACTGGCTACCTACTTACCTACCTACCCTACACCTACCCTAACCCTACACATACATGCATGCAAGTAATTCTATTTTATTGAGGTATTTCTTTCCGACTTGCTAGACAAAAGTTGTGATAGCTCGGTTAATATACATGTTATAAAAATAATTTATAGCCTATAGCACTCAGGAATAATGTAGCTTTCTACCAGTGAAAAAATTTTTAGAATTGGATCATTAGTTCCAGAGATTACAGAAAGAGGTAAAATTACAGAAAGAGGTAAAATTTGTAAGTTTGTATGTAGGGGACATACAAACTTACAAATTTTACCTCTTTATAATATTAGTATAGATAATCTTGAGGAGCACAACTTAAATTGCATATTTTCTGCATTTTCATTCTAAAATAAAAGAAATAACCAAACAAACGATGAGGGCGCCACTGCGCGGTCGACGTTTGGTCGGCGCCCTCTTAACGTTTTCGCTGCAAGAAAGTAAGATATTTTATATTTTTTCATTTCTTTCATTACTTCTGTCATTTACTACATACATTTGATTTAAACAAGTACTTTAGCCAAGTTTAGAAAGTAGTATGCATATTTGAGTTAATCATAACCTCCATATTTACATGTGCGAATAAACATAAAAGGGTAGGGGTGTTGTACCTTCACCATATTAAAACAGTTGTACCTTGGTCATATGGTCAAGGTACCTACATTCAAATGTATTCTTGTTAGTTCTGTTTAGGAACGCACATACTTTTTATTTTGTTGTTTTTTATACAGGTAAAATGCCTCGTAGCAAAAACAACATCAAACGGACTCCTATTGCTAAAACAGCACTTTCTAGTAGGGATGATACGTATTTACTGGTACAGGTATAAATACCCAGTATGAGTTTACCAGTACGCAGACCCGGTATGTACAGCAGAGACCCGATCGGTATAATGTCGAGCTACGCGCCGAACTCAATCATATGTCGGTACGAATCCACGCACCCTACAAAAATATCATACACCACTCACTCACGACACTCACCCATCACTCGTCATCGGGTATGACGTCATACCCAGTACGGCGGGTGCGGGTGGCACCGTCGTTCATAGAGTCCGTCCAACGAAAGAAGTCCCGCGGAAATAAATGGAACTAACAAGATAGCGTTCAGTCGCATAGAAACTAGCGCCGCGTCTGCGGTACTTTTTTCGCTAGACGGACTATAACGCTCGCGCTCGACCGTCCGCCATAGAGAATACGAAGTTTCCCGAATGGTTACGGCGCCCCCCGAATACTGCCGATCGAGCCCGTCGTAAGATTTTAGGCATTTTACACCAAATAATCCGCTGATACAAAGTTCTTTATTTCTATCACCATTACGAAGTTAATTGCGTAATAATATTATTACGAGATGAAAAGAGTAATATTTATTTTGAAATACTTTCTTTTGGAAAAAGGGTTCTTTATGGTAATGAAGATAGAGGTGATTTTAGAGTATTTTAAGATGTTTTTAGGTAAAATGTACTTCGGTCGAAAGTAATAAATTATTACTTTTTAATATTTTTTTTTATATTTAATATTAGTATTTTTCAACGTTTTTTTTTATTTTTATATCAGTCAGTTCAGTTCACTTAGGTGATGGATGGCGTATTGAACTATTGACCTCGAATTTTTGGCGCGGTTTTGTTGTTATCCTGTTTTCTTGTTTCGCTTGTTGTGTTGTTGTTTCGTTTCCTGTGTATAAAGTACTTAATTGTTAAGTGTAAATATAGTTTTGTAAAGTTCGTGTGTAAATATAGCTAATTGGTGTTATTGTAGGTAAATAAAGACTTAAAAAGATGCCTCCTAAAAAAGTGTTGCATGGGATCATTTTACTGATAAGGGTGACTACAAAGCCGAATGTAAAATGTGCAAAGGGGTTTTCTCGTACAAGTCAGGAGCGACAAACCTAACAAAACACATTCAGCGGAAACATCTCGCTATCAATTTAGTTAGGAGGGAACAAGGTGTGGATCGAGGGGAAAATCCAGCTGAAGAAGCACAAGTGCATGCACCAGCAGTACCTCAAGCTGGCACGAGTACGGTCGCCGGTACTGTCTCCCATCCTACATCTATGACACGAATTAATCCGTCCAGCATATCGGCATTTCTCCGCCGCGATTGTAATAAAATAAAAAAAATTATTGATGATCATCTCATGAACTTATTTATATATGACATGCAACCGTTTTCTATTGTTGAAGGAGGATTAGAGGATTTCGTGAATTGATAAAGTTTGCATTCCCAAATTATACCATACCATCAAGAAAATATTTTGCAAATAATTTATGACCAGGGCTCTATGAAGAAGTGAAGACTGCCACTAAAACGTCTTTGAATGAAGATGCTAACAGCATTTGCCTAACAACCGACATTTGGACCTCTAGGAATAAAAAAATTTTTCATTTAGTATCAAAAAACACGTATGGCAAGATTTGGACGAATTCTACCCAACTTTTGTGGAACTACCCATACCTACTTAGAAATATTTACGACATATCTACTTGAGAGTTACACACTTCTAAGTACGTCGCACTTGAATTAGCTATAAGAAAAAAATGGTTAAATTATGTGGCCACTCGTTGTTTGGTGCAGATTGGTGCATTTTATTTAATGGTAAAATATTTAGGCTGCAAGTGTTGTTCTGTTAATACGTACGTAATTTTAGGCCAAATCGAAGATACCAGACGAAAATCTACATCAGTTCGGCAACTGGACCTCCTCATTACATTTATGGAGGGACATAAAAGTTTTGCCACGGGACGATTGCGATCGAAAGTAGGACGAGCCCTTGCAACACGCATGTGGGACCAATGTGCGGATATTTTAAATTCGGAAGGCGTAGCTACGACACCTAAAGATTGTTTGAAGGTAACGTGTCAAGTTGATGTTATCTATTTTGTAAAAATACCAACATGACAATAACAATAATTTTCTATCCATTTTAGTTTTGGAAAGCTTATAGGGTGCGGGCCACTGTGAGGATCGCCCGGAGGACACGGTGGAACATACGGTGGAGGTCTGCCATGCTTGGGCGGAGCACCGCCGTATCCTCGTCGAGGCGATCGGCTGCGGCGACCTCTCGCGTCCGGCCCTGATTCTAAATTGTATGTAATATGTATGTACTTAGTAAGTGAGATCGATGTTATTAAATACATTGTATAAGATGAACAGTAATAAATTGTAACCGATCGGCTTCAGTCGTTTCAATAACACTAGTGGGCTACATGGCGACCCTGCCATCTGCGTAACGCAATTTCACTCTTGCCAAGTATAGTGTTACGGCTCCAAAATATGTAAAAGAAAAATTACGGCGCGAGTTATATAAGTGTAACAAGGCTATTGCACAATAGCCCTCATTATAATTAGGTAATAAAGATTACTTATGTATAGCTTCCTGGTACTACGATAACAGGAAGCATTATAATATAATATTCCCTTGTTCTTTGTACTTAGCTTGTAAGGTTGATTATGAAAATAAAGTTAGTCTTAAACTGCTCTTCAAGCGAAACGGACCTGTAGTTCCTTTTTAAAAAGCCTTTCGCCTCAGCCCACAACCTAACTGGCGCAGTCGGTACGTCGCGTTCTATCGGTTCCAGTGGAAAATTCCGTAAAACTAGATTCCGTGGCGTGATCAAAGAACCTACCGTGGGCAACTAGCAGAAGCGTCAGGCAGCAGAACAGCAGCAGCAGCGCGAAGGCAGTGAAGATTCATCTAAACATCGAAATAGCCTCTCATCGGCTATGCTCGTGGGGTAAGCATCAAATTTGATTATTCCCGAGATTCCTCTCTATCCATTCCTAGCACAGATTATAAGCAACTTTTTGTGTGTTTCTAGTGTTGAGGTATTAGTATTTTAACTAATACACTTTTTCTTTTCGCTGTTTATTCGTTCTGAGTGGTTATCTGATTCATTTAGATAAAAATGGCTAATGATAGGAAAGCACTTGATGAAAAACCAATCACTGAAGAGAAGTCGATTCCCACCGACTACTCAACGTTCTCAAAACTGTTACCCTGCTACGATGGGAACAGAAGAACATTGGCATTCTATATCGAAGGTGTAGAAAATGCCCTAGGGTTAATAACTAATAAGGACGACGAATGCATAGCATGTCTAATTAGAAATAAACTAACGGGTAAAGCAGTTGAAGCGCTATCCGAGAATCCAGGCACTAAGTCCTGGGAAGACATCAAAAATGTTCTTCAGAAAAAAATCGGAGAATTCAGAACAGAAATTCAACTAGTTCAAGAATTAATGTTAATCAAAAGAGATAATAATAGCATAGACGCATTTGGTGACAAAATTAGATCACTGATGTGTACACTGATTTCAGCTAACCCTGAAAAGCGCGATTACTACGAGCAAATGGCTCTAGAAACATTTTTAGATAAACTTAACCCCATTACAGCTATTTTAATTAAACTCAAATATGTACAGAATCTAGACCAGGCAATTACAGTAGCTAAACAAGAAGAAGTTAAACTACGAGCCAGGCGTAATGATCAAAATAAACCAAACACTTATAAAGCAACTAACAATAAATCAAACAAACCGGGTTCATTCCAAAAGAAATTCCAAAATAAAACCCCTAACAGTACGGAACAATCAAAGAAAATTCATTTTCAAAATGAAGCTGACGAAAGTGAGGAAGGCAATGAAATCACGGAACAGGAAACGGAGGAAGTCTCCGAGGTAGTAGAAGACGAAAATTTTCTAAAGGACCTAGAAAATCAACTTGTAATATAGTTTTTATGAATAACATACAAAATTACAACCGTCTTCCTTATATTTACATTAGTGAATTAGGTGGCAGATTTTTATTAGATACAGGCGCTTCACAATCTCTAATCAACCCGCGAATTTTAAAAGATTCAAAAAATATAGACATATCGATAAAAAATGAAACACCCCAACAAACAAAAATTGCTCTTGTAGTGGCTTACATTGCCAAAAATAATATTCTTATAGGAGCCGCATTATCGCTAATAAGGGTGCGTTTGGGCACAATTTATAAAGACAATAACCTTATACCCCCTTTTTTTTTTTTTTTATGGATGGGAAATCATCAAATGACTTCTCCCGCTCTGGGCAGAGCGGAAGGGAGTGTCAGACTCTTACTGACTAAAACCCATCCGTGCTCCTCCTAGTGCCCTTGCTTTCCAGAGCCGCGGTAACTCTTTCGAACATAGTCCGCAACTCTGGCAGGCTCTGGCCCTAACGGGCCCCTACTGCTATGCTGACATCTCTTTGAGGCGCGCGTGGAACACAACGCGCCGTCGACCCGGGCCTGGCTTTGATCGAATGGCGAGCCACCCAACACTCGCCGTCCGCAGACCCACGCCTACGGTGGCCGGGAATCGCCCTGCGACTCCCGACGCCCGGGGAACCTTATACCCCCTTACAGTTGCTTTATTGTCCGCTTTTTTTTTTTTCCTTATACGTGTTATATTATGACAAGGAACAAGGAAGTTAAACTTATAAGAAACATATAAATAGCCTTAATACGGGCGTTAACCCTTATACTTGTTTTATTATGGTCCGATGCATGGGAGTTAAACTCATTGCGTTAAATAAAAGGCTCTTAAAAGCCCGTAGCCCTTATAGCCGTCTGTTTATGATTATACAATAAGTATTTTTGTTAGTGATTTACATTTTTGCAACAGTTTGAAGAAGAAAAAGGAAAGTGAACGGTAAGTTATTATTTTATGTAGTTTATTTACCTGATTTATGTGCTCGCTTATAGTGAAAAGTGTATGGAAATTCAAATGCATGATAAAATGTGGTACGCTGTGTGTTGTAGAATCAACCCGCCCTTGAATAGCTGTTTTTGGGCTACAAACGTTATTAATTATTTAGTCATGTTATAAACAGTGCTATTAAAAGAGCAAAACATTTTGCACATCGTCTACAAGGAGTCTATGAAAGTGAAGACTTTATAATGGCATTAATTGTTGCTTATACTATCGCCATTTTAATGTCGTTAACCCGTTCCTTCCTTCGACACGAACAAAACCGTACCGAGCTAGTCTTGTATGTATAAAAAAAAAATTGGTGCTGGAAGAGATCTCTTTATAGGAATACATAAGCTCGCTTTTCTGCACTAATTTTGAATTTGAAAGATAATTATAATTTGTAAGTACACAATAAAGAATAGAATTATATATAATATGTTTGTCCGCAGATATTGCAATGGTAGTATACATATTGGCAGATATTGACAAATTTCTACAAAGAAAAGATCTTAATTTTTATAATATGCGATGGCCATGGAATTGGACACATTTTATCATAAGAAAGGAATGTTTTAATTGTACATATCCGGCCCTTTCTGGTTTACCTTTACACTTTGTGATAGGTCGTGAAAACATAAAAGTTTTGCAACAATTTACTTTCATTTTGTGCCAAAATTGTAAAAAGTATTTGATTTACGACCACTTTATTGAAGATGAATGCGAATATTGTAATCCTTCATTAATTGTTAATAACAAATCTCAATAAAAAAATACGATCATTATTACTAGGTAAGTGTGAGTTGGTGAATATTTATTTAAGTTTAGTAGCTTGCACATAGATAATATATAGTCTTTGAGCTTGTACTTTGTGCAAAACCAGTTGAGATATATCCATCTCTTTCCCCCACAACTACGGCACGAAATCGGCCACTCTTCGGCAATCGGCATGCGTTTGTTTAGTGTCGCTCACGAGCTCGCGCCAGATGGGCGTATGCAAACGCGTAAGCAATCTTGTCTTGATCGTGTGCTATGCTAAATAGGTATTTCTTTCGATTCTTAGGTTATTTATCTCAATAAAAAGTGCAACGAAAATAATGTGTATTGTACTATATGTACAGTAAAGTTTATGAGGCGAGGCGGATTTTTAACTATCTGCCAATAGTAAGTACTTATTACAGTGAGCAAAAAAACATTGCATCAAGCCACGTGTGTAACTACGAGACAGGTAGTGTTGTTTTATGTTTTTTTATTCTATTTTATGCTTTTTTTTTCAGATTCTTTAACAATGCCATACAAAATTGTAAAGACGTTTGAAAAGGGGAACTCAAAACTATCAGCAGTACCAAGTGATTGGGAAAAAGATGGCGTTCTGCACTGGCCCAGATATAACGAAAACAAATTAAGAAGAGTTGAAAATTCGTATCCTGAAAATAACTGGCGAAAAATTAAGTGCAAAGTGAAGAGATCTAATTTGATTACTTTTTTTGAAGCGGAACAGGAAATAGACAATATGTGTAATAAGTCTGAAACAGAAACAGACACTAAGCAACATTATGTGACAAACCAAAAAGAAATGACGTATAATCAACTTGTTCAAGATTGCATGATGGTAAGTACCTAAACTTTCACAGAAATACAGATATTTGAATGATGAATTTAAATTTCTGATTTCGAGTCTGGATGTCTTTACGTACGTGTTTGTGTTTGTTCTTCAACTCTCATCAATCCTTTCATATTGATATATTATGACCAGGTCAAGAGTACCCTTCTTGACCTGGCCTTTATTTAGAACGTCTTGGATCGCCTAGGCTTTCCCCTTCCAACGATCCCGCTCAATCTCTTCTTGTAGATTTCTTTCGTAAGTCTTCTTTCATTCATCCTTTCTACATGCCCAAACCATCCCACCATTTCTTTCTCAATTTTACCCACTACATCTTCCTTTATTCCACAACTTTGTTTTATCATGCTATTTCTAATTAGGTCACTCACTTTTAGACCAATCATACACCTTAACGCTCTCATTTCTACTGCATGTACCTATCCCAAATTCATGCACCTTCTGCCATAGCCAACTTTCACTGCTGTACATTAGTGTTGGCACTAACACGCCGCTATGCTACTACGCAAAATTTTCACAACCATGTGATTACTTTCTACTGCGATTTTTAACTCGTTGGTATGTATTTTTCTTGCAGTATGAAAATATTTCGTTAGGAGTATTGAATAAAACAGTCGGAGCAGTTGAAATGGCGGAAAATGATGTATTGTGTCAACCTTTTCAAGCAAGAAATTCAGCAAGCTCACTGATAGCTCAATCTTCAGCTATCAATACATATTCCAAAGATCAACAAAATGTGACTCAACCTGATGAAGCAACAAATTTAGAACACACACTATTAGTAATTCAACCTTCAGCAACTAGTACTGATTCCAACGCTCAACAAAATGTGACTGCCGAAATACAAATTGATAATGCCACCTCCTTCAATTTAATGGTTTTGGCAAAATTAGAAACTTTGCAAGAAAATTACAAAACTCTTAACGAAAGAATTACTGAAAATATCAAAGCCCAACAAGACGAAAGGAAATTTATCAATGAATGCGTACAGTCTATTTTGCTCGGCTTATCCAATATTAGTGTTCAGTTTGAACATGTAGTAAATCAGTTCAGCCGTGCGGAAAATTATAAACAAAAAGCAAACATACAAACTATTACAAGTGAACACGAGCTAAACAATTTTGAAAAGGTATTGGAAAATCCAGATATAGAAGAAAAATGGAAACATAAATTTTCAATTATTTGTGGAAAAGTTCGAGGAGTAAATAACGCTTATGCATTGGTCGATTCAATGTTTAGCAGATGTTTTTTACTCCAGTGTAGCTGTTCTGGAGGATCACGAACTTCTGAACAAAGGATTTGCTTTAAAAGCCACACTAAAATCATAAATTTCTTTTTTGATATTATACATGAGTCGGATAGTTCATTTTCCTTATTAGACTGTCACAAATTCTTCAAAAATATTCTGAAAAACTCACGTCAGCGCAACGAAAGCAAACAAGAACGAACATCTAGAACCAAAAATCGACCAAAAATAAAAGCAAAGCGTAAGAACTTGTGTATCGAAACACAGCCATCTTTACCCAACACCGGAACTTCTGCACCAGAAAACAGCTCAGAGGTATCATTATCAGCTGTTGGGACGTCTGGCTCTAGTTCAGAAAACCGCTCAGAGCCAGTTGTTGAAATGTCTGGCCTAGACAAAGGTGATAATGATCCGATGCCATCTGCATTCGTTGCAGGAATACCCACTAAGCCACTTGAAACATCTGTTTAAGGTGAATTCTCCAGGGTGACCCGTGAAATTTAAATTTTAGTATGTATTTTGCTATTTGCAGCTCAGTATTGGATATTTTGGTCATAAAAAGCACATAGGCGACACTCACATGTATGTTTTACACAACTTTATTCATCAAAACTATCGATATATCTCTCTAACTTAGTCTAAATGCAAAATGTGCCATTTTACTACAAACTTCACGATTGACATCAATTTTAACTTATAGTGTTATATAGTTTTAATGGATATAATTATATAAATACATACATGTGAATGTCGCCTATGTGTTTTGTTATTACCGAAATATCCGATACTGAGCTGCAAATTGCAAGAAACGTTCGAAAATTTGAATTTCGCGCGCTACCCTGGAGCGTCCACTATAAAGAACCTTTTATATTTACTAAGACTATTACCATTATTAGCTAGTCTTTAATAATACCTAAAACTAAAATGATCAAATACTTATTGTAGTTGTTAGTCTGTTCTACTTACAGACATGTATTTTTTAATTCTATTTTTAATTTATACATCGATGGTTGCGAGTAATAAAGCCACAATTGCAAAATAATCATACTGATAACGTTGTTCCCTGCAACCATCGATATTTAAATTCTTTTCATAGAAGTATGCTGGTAAATTGGTTTTCCTAGAATTTCATCATCTCTTTTCTTTTTCAGAACCACTTATCCACCTACCATGAAGCCAAAGGATAAAAATAAACCAAATAAACGAAAAATGTACACAAACGAAAATCTACTAAAAGCCTTGAATGCAGTTAAAAAAGGTATGTCTAAAAAACTGGCCTCGAAAACTTACAATGTGCCAAGAGGAACTATCCAGTCGCGATTAAGAAAGCCGTGCAATGATCTACCAGGTCCTAGGCCAATATTGTCGACAGAAGAAGAAGGAGTTTTGGTACAGTGGGTTGTAGATTGCTGTCGGAAAGGATTTCCAAAAAGAAAATCTGATTTACAATTAAGCGTAGCAAACTTCTTAAAGAAGTCAGGAAGAGAAAACCCCTTTAAAGATGACATACCTGGAAAAAATGGTATGATCTTTTTATGCGCCGTCATCCAGAACTCAGCGAACGCACTGCCGAAGCTGTCACATCAGCCAGTGCTAATGTGTTGAGCGGGCTCCACATTCGCGCCGCGAACACCCGCGAACGCCGCGAACCGTGAATGTGGATGGCTTTCGCGCCCCTTCGCGGGCTTCGCGCCTGTTCGCGCCTTGTTCCCCGTTCAGTGTCGGTATTTGCGCCCGCTTCAAAGGGTTTGCGAAGCGCGAACGCAAGCGCATCCACACTCGCGCGTGAATTCCGTATCGCGCGAGACTCCGTGCCGTGAGGTCTTGCTCATTTGTATGTTTACGTTTACGCCAAAATGAGCGTCAATTGGACGAACGAACTGGAACTGGTATTGATCGAATGCTTCCATGCTGAACCCATTTTATGGGATCCCAAACATACAGAACATAAAGAAAAAACGAAGGTATATGATGCATGGATGCGAATACAGGAACTTATGAATATAGAAATGACTGAATTTAAAAAAAAAAAGAAAGTCTTATGTCCAGCTATAGGACTTATAAAAAAAAGTGAAAGATTCTTTAAAGTCTGGAGCAAGCAGTGATGATATTTATAAGCCTATTTGGTTTGCATACGACGCGATCGATGCTTTTATTCTTTCTCTTCCTGTAAGACTCTTGCGGCCCCGACGAAATTGGTTCCGTTATCGGAGTATATGTGTTTTGGGGTTCCTTTTCTGGCGCACATTCTTTTTAGTGCTGCGATGAAAGTTTGCGTGGATAGGTCCGAAACAAGTTCAATATGTACTGCTTTTGTGCACATACATATGAATATGGCTATGTAGCCTTTGCAGGTCTTCATCCCGCGGCCTTTGTTTATCTTCACATCTACATGGCCTGTAAAGTCAACACCAGTGTGTGAAAAGGGCCTCGATGGAGTGATCCTTTCTTTAGGAAGATTGCCCAATAACTGTTCAGTTCTGTTATTTGCGTATCGCCGGCATCGGATGCATTGTCGCAGTATTTTCTGGACGGTTCGATTGCCACTGATGATCCAATAATTGTTCCTAGTGTCAGCAAGTGTTAATCTTGCTCCACCGTGTAATGTTCGTTGAGGTGCCTTTTCAACGATTAGTTGGGTTAGCCTTCCCTCTCCTGGGACGAGGATGGGGTGCTTAGTCTCCACTGGCAACTTAGAGTGGTTCAGACGACCTCCAACACGTAAAACTCCATTGTCCAAAAATGGGTTTAATTTCAAAATGGTGCTTCTGTTTGGGAGTTTCCCAAATTTGTTAAGAGAATTAATTTCGTTTTTAAAGTAATCCTCTTGGACTGATTTGATAATCATACATAAGGCGTTGTTTGTTTCATTCAAGTTCAGTGCACGGCACTCGATTGACCTTCGTTTGTTTCGTTATGCATCAGCGAAACGTATCACTAAGGCGAGTATTCTTGTAATACGATCTATGTTGCTATGTCGCCCGTAACCCCAGTCTATGGCAGGCACGACGTTTAATATTTGTCTGGTTCTGTTGGTAATGTACTTTTCGTACTTAGTTTGACTTCCCTGTAGCCATGCTAGAACGACTTTAGAATCAGTCCAGCATGTAATCCAGAGATCGTTCTCTTCTAGGATCTTAGTTATCCTTTCTAGGAGTTTCGCTAGCAAAACTGCGGCGCTTAATTCCAATCTCGGTATCGTTGTTTTCGTTTTGAGTGGTGCCACCTTAGTTTTTGCTACGAGTAGTGTGGTTTCGTATGCGCCGGTGGGTGACGTAGTTCGGCTGTAAATAACGCATGCGTAGGCTTTCTCGCTCGCGTCACAGAAGGCTTGCAATTCGATTGGCTGATTGTGTTTGTTTCTTATCCATCTTGGTAAACTTATGTTATTTATGTTTGAAAGGTTGGTTTTAATTTGGATCCATTCCTTTTCTATGGAATCTGGTACATTTTCGTCCCAGCCAATGTTTTGATAGTTGTCACTCCACAGTTTTAAAAATAGCAGTTTGGCTTGAATGGTCATTGGTGCCAACCAACCAAGCGGGTCGTAAATCTTGCTTATTTCTGACAATAGCCTGCGTTTAGTGTATGGTGCATTTTTGTTCTTGTCAGACGCTTCGCTAATAAAGTGGAATGTGTCACTTGCGTCATTCCATGCGAGTCCGAGTGTTTTGCTGAACTCTTGTTGCTTGAAATGAAATTGGTTGTTGCTGCTTTTCTCCTTCGTCTGTAGTTCTTTGAGAATAGATGGTTCGTTCGTAGACCATTTCCGTAAAACAAAACCACCTTTCTTCAGGAGTTCGCTTAGCTCTTTTCGAAGTAGCTTTGTTGTTTCTATGGTATGGTGACCCGTAATGGCATCATCCATATAAAATTCGTTTAGTAGCGCCTTTTGGGCCAGAGGAAAAGCGTTGCCTTCATCTTTGGCCAGCTGTTGGAGAGTGCGCATCGCTATGAATGGAGCGACTTTGGTCCCGTAAGTTAGGGTACACAGCTGCATCTCTCGAAGTGGTTCTCTCGTGGAGTCTCTCCAAATAATTTTTTGAAGACATTGTTGATCTTGATGAATAAGGATTTGACGGTACATTTTCTCAATGTCTGCCGTTAGGACGTATTTATAGCTCCGCCATTTTATGATCAGGGATAAAATGTCCTTTTGAAGATTTGGTCCTTTTTTCATCAAATCGTTTAGGCTATGCCCGGAGTCTGTTTTCATTGATGCGTTAAAAACAGCTCGTAGTTTGGTTGTTGTTGAGCTCTCCCTTAACACGCCGTGGTGCGGTAAGAAGGCTTGGACTCGACATTCGGATTCTGTCACTGGTTTCATGTGACCTAATTCGATGTATTCTCGGATGAAGTCTTTGTAGAGTTTTGCGAAGTGATCTTGTCTCCTCATTTTCTTTTCTAAATGAAGAAATTGTGCTGTTGCTTGAGGTTTTGAGTTGCCAATGTTTTGCTCATAGTTAACGTTCATCTTCACCACATAACGCCCATCGCTTAATCTCTTTGTTGTTTCTGTGTAATATTTTTCACAGTATTCGTTTTCCAATGTAAGTTCGGTTTCCGAAGGAATATCTTCTACCTCCCAGAATTTTGTTAGGTCGTCTAGCTCTGTTAGAGTAAATAGACAGTTAAATTGCTTTGTCGCACCGCACAGTATCCAGCCCAACTTTGTTTGTTGCGCTATTGGCGAGTCATTATTGTGCTTGATTATTCCTCCTAAGATCACATCGGAGTAAACATCAGCTCCAAGCAGTAGATCGATGGGTCCAGAGATGTTATAGGCTGGATCGGCCAACTTGATATTATGAAGGTGCGTCCAGCTCTCTGTGTTGATCGTTGAGTTAGGCAGATTATTGACGAGTTTACTCATTACTAACGCTTCGGTTTGGAATGTATAATACGAGTGGATTGATTTGCATTCTAATTTTATCATCCCTTTGCTCCTGCCCATTATAGTACCAACACCAGTGACAGCAGCGTTTATTTTGTTTCGGAGTAAGTTCAACCGTTGAGCAGCATTTTCTGTAATCAAGGTTACTTGAGAGCCTTGATCCAGTAACGCCCGAAGAAAGACGTAATCTCCATCTTTGTTTTTGACCCTTAGTTGAAGAGTTGTTAAGAGTATCTCTTGTTCACCGTTAATATGGTTAGATGTCCGCTCAGCCACCGTTGATGTGGTCGGCTTTGATTGTTGCCCTTTTAGATTATCATCATGAAGAAGGGAGTTATGCTTGAAGTTACACGTGCGGCATTTTTTCGTTGACTTGCATTTACTTCCGCCGTGACTATACAAGCAATTTTTGCACAAATTCAAGTTACTTATTGTTTGGTTTCGCGTTACGACATCCATGTTCAAGAATGTCGGACACTGCCACAGCGCGTGTTCGTTTTTGCAAAGTGGACATTTTTTCAGCGATGCATGGAAGGTTTTTGTCCGCTTTTCTGAGTCTTTAAAGTTCGTTGACTTGTTGTAATTATTACTTTTCTGTTGGTTATTATTCATTGAATAATTTTGTTTCCCTCCATTCCTTTTGGTGCGGGATGTTTCCAACGTCAAGAACTGCAATTCTAGGAACTCCATAAACTCATCTAAATCTGGAAGCTCTCTTGAATGCTTCATTGTTTTGATGTAGTCACCGCGAGTGATGTCATCCAGTTTGGAAGATAGTAAGTACACGAGAAGGGGACCCTAGACTGGAACATTAATGTCTATGTTTTTTAGGCCATTTAAACACTCTTTCGTCGTGTCGTACAGCTTCTTTAAGTTGGTAGAGTTCGGTTTCTCGATAGAAGATTGGTTAAGAAGTGTTTCCATGTATGAAGTGAAGAGTAGTCGCTTGTTATCGTAGCGATGCTGGATAATATCCAGGCACGAGTCATAATTCTCAGCGCTCACAGGAAGGTGTTTGATTAACCTTTCCGCTTCACCTTTCAATTTTGATTTTAGAAACTTCATTTTCTGCGTTTTGTTCAGCGTTGGATTGTTATGAATCATCTCAAAGAATAAGTCTCTAAAAGAGATCCAATTGTTGTAAGTTCCGTCGAACTCTGGCAATTCCATACGCGGTGTTGTTTTTTCGTAATGGGATGTTTCAAAGATTTTTCTATTCAAATCTTCCTTTAGGGCATCGTAGACTTCTTCCCAGTGGTCAAATTTGGCTTCGTAATCTTTATCGTTGCCTTGCAGTAGGTAACTCAGTTCCCAGTGAATCTTGTCTATTGGTTCCCACTTTGATCGTAAAATGATCAGTTGATCTTGCAGTTGCCACTTCTCGTTCATGCTGCTCAAGTCGACCTTGGAGACCGCTCGCTTTAACGCGTTGAAGTTACACATCTGATTACGTAACAGCGTCGATAGATACTTGTCCGTATCATCTTCCATTTGTTGGTGTACTCCAGTTGTATCAAATTGCGGTGTTCCGGGAGTTTCTGGTATTTTTGGTTTCAGCATCGCCGAAGTTCCAGGTTCGTTTATCAACTTGTTTCGTAGTTGATTCATTGATTGCATTGTTTCGTCTAACATGGTTTTTGTTATGATGAAAATGTCCTTTTTAAAGTAATCATGGTCTCTTTGGACAGTTTCATACTTCTTTAAGACATCGTGGTTGGCTCGAAATTCATCCCATAAGGATTGTAGAGATTCGATGCGCTTGTTAAGGTATACTATGGTTTTTCTACTCACGGCATCCTTTTTGTAGTTAGCCTGGAGAGTTTTTATATTCTCGTAGCTGTTTTGCTGCTTAGTTATAAGTTCAGCAAAATCGTTGTAGTCTTCTCTGGACATTGTTTATGCCTTGTGGCTGCTAGTGGTTGGCGCGTGAGTAGTGTGAACTCTCACAGGTTTCGAAGTAATCGCAGTGGACGTTATCCCGTTGATTATTTCTTGCTTGTAGCGGTAGACGTAATCTCCGCTGAAGAAACCGCCGTGGACGTTATCCTCGCCGATCCTTACTTGATAAGTAGTGTGTAGCAGTAGACGTGATCTCTGCTGGTTCGTTGGTGGCAGACACTTAGTATAGCTCACCCTCCTTTACGTTATGTGCAACGTCTCAATGCTACTGGTGAGACCCGCTTGTGGGAGGCCAGCTGCACCGATTTGCTAACGTAACTGGGATATACCACGCTAAGCAATCTGCTTGATGAGGAGTCACGATGATTCACACGATGTGTTCCCGTGGACCCGTGACATCCGGCTCGAAGGACCAAAAGATGTTGGGGTTTTCTCGTCGTTGACGAGTAACCCGGTAGTTGTAGAAGTTAGTATAACACCAAACCACTATTATGTTCCAAATACTTATTATGGACACAGTTTAAGGTTGCTTCTAGTAACCTGAGCCGCACTTAATGTTGAGTTACGTCAACGCGCAAATTAGCGTGTGATGGAGGTTTAGTTACGACTCGATTCGATTCGATTAAGAATCGATTTTACTTAATATGTGCAGTACTTAAATAGCGTACTTTTGCTGTATGAGCATTATTGGCTCGTACAGGATGAGGCTGATGCTTCGCGAGGACCTCAAGAAATTGGTTCTTGCCTGCTTTATTTTTTTAAACATTATGTGAAAACTAAAAAAGTTGTCATGTATTCTGACCAATGTGGTGGATAGAATAGAAACATAAAATTGTCATTGTTCTGTCAGTATATTGTATCTCATCCGGATTTTACTATTGAAGAAATAGACCATAAATTTTTAGTCAGTGGGCATTCATATTTGCCATGTGACCAAGATTTTGGTCTAATAGAAAAAAATAAAAAATTCTACAAAGAGATTTACATACCAGATAACTGGCTCAAAGTAATTAAAACGGCACGAAAAAGGCAAGCTTTCAAGATTGTAAGAATGACAGCAAGTGATTTTGTATCAAGTAAATCTTTGGAAAAAAATATAACAAACAGAAAAATATCAGTGAGCAGCAGCAAGGTGGAGTGGCTAAAAATTCAATGGCTAAAATTCCATAAACTCCACCCTTTTTCAATATTTTACAAATATTCCAACAATGAAGAAACCCTCTTTGATGAAGTCAGCGTTAAAAAAAGCAGTCAGTAACCATAACACAACTAGATGCATTGGAAAAACCAATTATTTCAGAAAAAAAGAAAAAAGACCTTCTTGAACTTTTGCAGTTTATCCTACCAGTTCATCACACTTTTTATAATTCTCTAAAAAGTTCCAACACTGTCCTGGATGAAGCTTATTATGATGAAACGGATGAAGATTAACCCATTACTGTTGTTATCTTTAATAAACTTGCTCTGAAATGGTGTAACCTGTTTATTATTTTTAATTTTACCAGAACATCTAAATGCAGAAGTGGTGTAACCCACATTTTTTTCATAATTATAAGTTTAATTAATACAAAAATATACTACAATTATAGATTTAGAAGGTCTTTTTATAAATTAGAAACAAAACAATAAAAATATATTAAAACAAAAAAAATAAAAATAAATTTATCTTAGCAAATTTTAATTCCTTCTATTTTTCCTAAGTGCAGTGTCGGGGGTTACACCGCTTTTGCGCTGATAGCCTCAGTTCAAATAATACACCATAACGAAATTAGTGAAAACCCTCAACCTAGTACATCAAATGACAGTGTAGACCTGACAGACATAGATATTCGAACACTATTAGGCATACCTATTACTCCAGACACCGTAAACCAACCACAAGATAATCAGGAACAGCCAACACAAGTACCACCGGTTTTGGATAATACGCAAACGAGAACAGAAACAGACACAATCACAGACAGTAACCAAATAGAAACAGTAACGGATAAAATACCAGAAATAGATGATGCTATCGATAGACAGTTAAAACAATTTCACATTAGGAAAACACCTGGAGACACTTACAGAATAGATGATAGGTCCAAAGGTAAAATAATAATAAATGACGTTTGGATTCCAATCAACAACACAAAAGAACAAATAATTCAATTTTTAAAAGAGCACACAATCCCAGACAGAATTTTTCATTGTTTTTTCCATCACAACGAATACTATCCACTATTTTGCGAAGTATTTAAATCAATATTCAGCAATCGTGGACCAAAACTAATTCGGTGTATGAATAGAGTTACACTCATAGAAAATATTTCCGAACAAACAGACATAATAAGGAAATATCATGAAGGCAAAACAATACACAGAGGCATACAAGAAACTTACAAACACATACATAGAAATTACCACTGGC
The DNA here is from genome assembly GCA_947386135.1 of Melanchra persicariae. Lineage (NCBI taxonomy): Eukaryota > Metazoa > Arthropoda > Insecta > Lepidoptera > Noctuidae > Melanchra > Melanchra persicariae. The sequence continues at coordinate 4,362,158 of OX376665.1, forward strand.
CTAATATGTTAGCATCAATACAAAAATTCATTAATAAATGTGACAGCTGTCTCAAAAGTAAATATGAACGCAATCCTTTAAAATTACCTCTAGCATTAACTGATACACCAAATAGACCAATGGAACATATGTTCATGGATCTTTACAGTAGTGGAGGTATAACTTCTTAACCATTATCGATAACTTTACAAAGTACGCGCAAGCAATACCACTCAACGCTTCAACTAGCATACATATTGCAGAAGCTCTACTGAGCTTATTTTCAATAGTAGGAGTACCTAAGAATATCACAACAGACTCCGATACGAAATTCGATAACGAAGTAATGACAGAAATATGTGCAATGCACAACATACACATACATTTTACAACACCATATAATCCTAATTCGAACTCTCCAATAGAAAGATTGCACTCAACTTTAGCTGAAATCATTAGAGTACAGAGAATAACTGATAAAGACGACCCTACAAATCTAATGAAATACGCCATGATAGCTTACAACAATACAATTCACTCCTCGACGGGATTCACACCCTTTGAATTACTCTATGGACACACTGATAGTAGAAACCCTCTAGAACTACACAGTCCTAAAGAATTCTACCAGGAATACGTAGTTAAACATAAACAAATAATGGAAAGTACACAAAAACTAATTAATAATAAACTAGCAAATGAAAAGCAGCAAGTAATAGAAAGATTCAATAAAAACAAAGAAACGGCACAATTTAAAGTAGGGGATAGCGTGTACAAACAGGTAGCAAAGACGGCTAGGAATAACAAGCTGGAACCTAAATACATAGGCCCATACACAATAGTTCGCTTACATCCAGAACAAATAGCCGAAATAGTAGGCAAACACGTGAACGCCAAAACAATCAGAGTTCACATACGCTTACTAAGGCGCCCTGAAAATGTTTCAGGAATGCCATCGCCTGCCTCGCAGTGCTCCAGCTCGCCGCTACCACAGCAGTCATACAGCCAATAGATAACCATAATGGAATTATGGTATTAACAGAAGCCAAAGCCCAATATCAAGTAGATACATACCACTTAGCAGTGATTTACAACACAACTAAATTAAAAGAGGTATTCTTAGAAATTTGTAGTAACTATTACACCATCAAACTAAAAAAAATAGTTCCGAAGACATCACAGATATTACTAAGGAAGTAGACTATCGTATAGACACGATAGAAAGTAAGTTACTCTATTTAGGATTAGAAACCATAGGTTTTATATTAAAATATAGATATAGACGTGGCCTTATAGATGGCTTAGGCACTGTAGTAAAAGCCATCACAGGTAATTTAGACCAGAACGATGCTAATAAGTACGAAAACGAAATTAGATCAATGCAATCAGCACTTAGTAATAATAGAGTCAATCAAAAGAAAACAATAAATATTATGCAGGAATTTATGAAAGAATACGAAAACAACTTAAGAAACATCAAAAATAACCAACAAGAAATATACAGGGCAATAGATAGATATTCTAGTAAAGAAACAGGACTTGAAACTAACTATCTCACAACTAGAATCTTTAATAGTATTGGAAACTCGCTTCAACAACTTTACGACAGGTTAGACACGCTAGAAAATGCATTAACATTCGCACATCTTGAAAGAATGCACCCTAGTATAATCGACCCTTCTTATCTAATTGAAGAATTGAATATCATCCAGAACGAAATCAGCGGAAACTTAGCTTTTGCCCCTAATCTCAATAACATTCAATTATGGGAAAAAGCTATCATAGTAAAAGCATATAGTACTAACGAAACAATTAACTTTATACTGGACATACCAATAGTTGCAGAACAACCATATAACCTATTACACCTATACTCCATCCCTAATAACAATAATACGATCCTTATACCCAAAAATCCTTTCCTAATCTTGGGAAATAACGAATTCGCCTATCCCCACGAGCCATGCACCAGCATAGTAGAAAATGAAGTCATCTGCAAGCATCTAGAATGGAACACATTACTGCACTCAGATGATTGCATAGACCAGCTCATCCAACATCAAGAACCACACAATTGCACTTATGCAACCGCAACGTTCGAAAACAACATCATCCAGCAAATCAAGGACAACAGCTGGATAGTCATCATGAAGCAAGAAGAGGTCATCAAAACCATCTGCGGCAATGACATTCAATACCAACGTAACAAAGGCGTTTTTCTAATTTCAACAGACAATAATTGCGAAGTCCAAGTTATGGATAGATCATTAACAACACATCAACGATTCATCAACATAAAAGAAACCATACCATTACCACGTGCGCACCAAACACCTAAAGTACTACCTATCAAGATAAAGCTAGAAAACATTGAACTAGACAATCTGAAGAAAGCTATACAGCAGTCGGAAGAGGTCGAGTCATCAATATTAGATCCTGTAATCATCTCAAGCACACCTAGTTGGTCATCAATACTCCTGTACATCATAATACTGGCAACAGGAACGGGAGTGGCAGTCTATAAATTCTGGTGGATACCCAGGTCGGCGCACACCTCAGCCTTGCAGGAACCTGAAGCGGAAGAACTTCAACTTCAGTCGCAGCCTTCGGCGCGCCTCCATCTTAAGGGGGGAGGAGTTATATAAGTGTAACAAGGCTATTGCACAATAGCCCTCATTATGATTAGGTAATAAAGATTACTTATGTATAGCTTCCTGGTACTACGATAACAGGAAGCATTATAATATAATATTCCCTTGTTCTTTGTACTTAGCTTGCAAGGTTGATTATGAAAATAAAGTTAGTCTTAAACGGCTCTTCAAGCGAAACGGACCTGTAGTTCCTTTTTAAAAAGCCTTTCGCCTCAGCCCACAACCTAACTCGCGATAGATAAATCTTTTTTTTTATTTTTATAAATAAGATCGGAAAAATACGTAGACAATAATTAATTATGTGATGTGTCGATCAAGCGTGGACAAGCAAGCAGCAAGCAGTAATGCTAGTGAAGGAGGAGGCGGGCCGCGTGAGAGAGAGACAACCCGGGCGTCGGGAGTCGCAAAGCGATTCCCGGCCACCGTAGGCGCGGGTCTGCGGACGGCGAGCATTGGGTGGCTCGTCGTCCGATCAAAGCCAGGCCCGGGTCGACGGCGCGTTGTGTTCCACGCGCGCCTCAAAGAGATGTCAGCAAAGTAGACGGGGCCCGTTAGGGCCAGAGCCTGCCAGGGCTGTGGTTTTAGATCGAAAGAGTTACCGCGGCCCTGGAAAGCAAAGGGCACTACGAGGAGCACGGATGGGTTTTAGTCAGTAATAGTCTGACACTCCCTTCCGCTCCACCCAGAGTGGGAGGAGTCATTTGATGCTTTTCCATCCATAAAAAAATTGTGGGCCAAACTAGCCGAAATAAACAGAGGCTATAGGGGTACTGGGGGTGGGCCTAGCAGGGCACCACAGTTAAGCCCTCTAGAGGAAAGGGTTGCTACCCTTATAGGAAGGGATGTTAGCTCAATTTCTGGAGTCTGTCAAGATCCAGAGATTGAAATTCAGGTGATTAGAATTTGTCAAACATGTAATAATTACACTTAGGCACCTATTCCAGAAATTCTATCGTGTGTCTTTATCATGTTTTTTTCACAAATAGGTATGTTAATGCTGAAGAGATGGAAGTGGAACAGGATGTGAAACTGCCAACAGCTAACTCGCCCATTTTGTTAGTTATAGGGTACTTAACCTTTTAATGGGGAAGGTGAGGTTATACGATCCCTGTAGTTCAAATGATCCCCCGCCGTAAATCAGAGACAATTAGTGCCATCTATCCAAATGCGCATGAAACATGTTCCCGCACCCCTGCCAGTTGCCTCTCCAAGTGTCATGGCGGTGCGAGCGCATGGCGAGATTTTATTAAAAAATAATCAAAAAATGTGGCTCTGATCTAAGGTAAGCCTGTTTTTAGACTTTCATTACTTTTTACATGTTCGTGTTTATTGAAATGTTGTTTTTTTGCGGGTATTAATAGCAGTTAGCATTTAAGCAATGTTCGATCACCGTACGCGATATTTGAAGATTATGTTTTGATCGATATCTTGTTATTTGGTTTTTGGGGCAAAATGATTCCTTTCTGTGTGTTTAAAATGATCCCTGGAATCATTTTACTCCATTAGTATTTTTTTTGTTTACAGATCATGCCGAGAATTTATATACGCAAAACTAATGGCCAAAATTGGCCTGAAGAACAAATGCAAAAGGCATTAAATGCCGTCAGAGATGGTATGCCTTACAAAACCTCAAGTAGAGAGTTTAAGGTCCCTGTTATAAATAAAAAGAAGAGCCAAAGGTAAAAATAAAATCGCTGTAGGCTCCGCTAAAAAGTTGGGTGGCGAATAAACAGTATTAAAACCTAGAACAAGAACAGGAACTTGTTGATTACGTTAAGGACATGGAGTCTAGAATGTACGGGCTGACCACACAGGATGTTTTCCACCTTAGCTTACCAAGTGGAAAAAAGAAATAATTTACCGCATCCATTTTCTGAAGCAAAAGGAAAAGCTGGACTTGAATGGCTTCGTGGATTTAGACGTAGACATCCGGACATTACGATGCGTGCCCCAGAATCGACGTCGTCTGCTCGAGCGCAAGCTTGTGGTGGATATTTTTTTTTCGACTTTGAAAAACGTGCAAAAAAAACATTATTTTCCACTGCACTGTCTTGCCCTGTCCCAACAAAAAACTCGAGTGATTGCACAAACAGGCCGTAAATAGGTGGCGCGAGTGACTTCAGCTGAGAGAGGTGAAACAATGACTGCAGTGATTTGTACCTCAGCTTCTGGAACTTTTGTTCCTCCAATGTTAATCTTCCGCAGAGTCCGGATGAAAATAGAATTAATGGATGGCGCACCTCCAGGCGCTATATGTGCATGCAATCTATCTGGTTGGATGAAATTAGATGTGTTTTCTTAGTGGTTCGATCACTTCTTAAGTTATGCCAAACCGACAGCAGAAGATCCGGCTCTTTTGATATTGGATGGTCACCTATCTCACACAAAAAGCCAGTGATAATCAAGTCACTATTCTATGCTTGCCGCCTCATTGCACCCACAAACTCCAACCTTTGGACGTTGGAGTCATGTATCCGCTAAGCGTTTATCATAATCAAGCGTTGGAGAAGTGGATGAATAATAATCCTGGGAGAGTGGTAACCGTGTGACCTAGGCGGTCAAATACGCGCGTAAAAGAGCTATAGACCCTTTTATTTAAGGTACTTAATTGGATAAGGATTAATGCTGTATTGCTTAAAATCACTTCGTAAATAAGCCATTTTTTCCGTAAAATGTAAAGGATAAAAAATGGTTATTGTGGGTTATCCTTAAGAGATAGATATATACCATCGCTGACTTTTTTGTTGACCTTTTTAAGGTGTACAATACTGTAGAACATTATTTTGATTTATCTCGTGGGGTTCAGCCAGCGTCTTTGTTTTATACTATGTAGTAATAGTAATAGTGATATTGATAGTGAAGTGATAGTGATAGTGAAAGTATTAATGATACAAAGTAATCCTAGTTCATCTATAACATTTACAGAATATGATTTGTATAAGTTCTTTGGTATCCTGTTATACATATTGTCAGTATAAAAATTTCTTAGCACAAGGTTATACTGGTCACCAAAGTTTGGTTATGACCCCACATTTCAACAACAACGAACTTCATAAACGTATAGGACATCCAGAACATGACAGGCTTTATAAAATCCGCCCTGTAATCAAGCACCTCAATGAGAGGTTTGCCATAGTGCCAATGGACCAAAGACTTTCTCTGGATGAACAGATGTGTTTTACAAAAATAGGGCACTTCCTATAACAGTATCTATATACCTATATTTAAATTATAAGTTCTTTATGATTTGATGAGATATGCCTATAAGTTTGTGGTATATTCCGGACAAGAGAATTCAGAAAAACTCCCAGATGAACCAGATCTTGGTGCAACAGGAAATGTCGTACGTCTGCTTCGGGGAGTGCCAAGAAACCACATCATTTAGATAATAATAATTAAAATAATAATAATAATAATTTTTATACCTCTTTCCCAATACTTTAGTTTTTAGTTAAAGCAGGAATTCTCAGTGGGAATTATGCAGGAATTCACACTGCGGGAATTGTACAGCAAAACAGGATCCCAAATAACAAATTACCAGAAAAAAAAGATTTCATGCAGAAATCGGTGCCCAGAGGTAGTTATGAAGAGAGAGTTTCTATGCTTGGTGGTATAGATATGAGTTGTGCAGCTTGGAAATAAGATAGTAACCCTGTTATCTACTTATGCTAGAGCATTGCCTGTGACTAAAGTCAATAGATATGAGAAGACAAAAAAAGAAAAAAATATATTATTTGCCCGTTTATTGTCCAAGAATACAATAAACACGTGGGAAGAGTACCGAATGAATAGCTTTTTGGACAGAAATCATATAACAATGAGGTCTAAAAAGTGTTTTTTTTTCATTTATTTGATCTCGCAGTAATTAACTCTTGGATTGTCTTTATGAGAATGATCAAGAAAGGGGTGAACCTAAAACTAATGCAACCCGAGATGTAGTCAATTACGAAAATGATGTAGTATTACAAAATACAAATTTAAATGAGTTGGGGGCTCCTAATATTTAATCACCAAACAAAGGTATTGACTTCTATCCAAAAACCTTCTCCATTGACATTAACTCCACCAAGTATCGAACCATTGTTTTAAAAGAAAGAAAGAAAGAAAAACTGTTTATTTACGTGAAAGTGACGCACATACATAAAATTGTTAAGCATAAGCCTAATAACAAAACAAAATCAGGTGTAAACTTATTCAGAAAACAATAATGCGTCACCACCGCGCAAAACGGCTAACGCTCAGTATAATGCCGAGGCCCGTGCACGAAGACACGAATCCATGGCGCTGGTTTTCAGCGTAAGCCGGAGTGTCGCTGCCTCAGAACAATAAACAAAAATAACGACAATTACTCAACGTTCCGAGGCAGAGAACAATACACAAAACTGGTACTGAGACCACCGTGGACACAAAAAGACACTGTATCGGCCCACCTGTCGTACTCGTGCAGGGCACGACGCACACAAATAATGTACGATAAAATATAAATAAAAAACTAAAAAAAAACAATTATAACAAACACATCCTAAATTAAAATATCACATTCGTTCAATTTTTAATGAAGAACAACAATTTTTTACAATACATTATTACCATATTACATTGTGTGGCAACACTCTGATGCTTCCCGAGCCAAAAACAAACAAGTGACAAAGACTACATAAAAAATTGACATTAGAATTATGTACCTACCTAAGCCAGCAATGGCGTAAGGAATTACGAAATGATGATGTTATGGTGCTACAGCAATGTTTGTGACAATGTTTAGTGTTGTTTGTGAGTGAAAAAAGCACTAACTGATCCTTCTGACAGCATAGATACCCCCTGTACCTTCACCCTGTTGTGATTTTTCGGAATCTTCACTAAGTTTAAACGATACTTTGATGCCTACTTTTTGCCAAGATATCGGAAATAGAACACTCGCACCTGAAATCGGTACGTCTACCCAGGAAAGTTTTCCTGATTCACATAAATCTACCAAATTATAGGCGGGCTGCAAATACCCCAAAACACTGTGTGTTTAATGGTTGTGTCTTCGAACAGCAGTTACATGTAATACCAGGATTTATAAAAAAGATGCCTATTGAAAAGCATATTTTTTTAATATTCCCCGCAGTATAAGGGTTTGTGAGACACATGTGACTGAATGTTTGGCACATTTTGCTCGAAAATATCAATATATACTCGAATTTCACTGCAAATCAAATGGAAGATATAATAATATTTATTGCAAAGTCGGTCAAACCAAAATTTGATTTTGAAAAGGTTGCTCAAATGCAAAGTGTGATATGTCACAGTCACGCATGTTTAACATTTACCAATTTTTTGGACTTATTTAATATTTTGCCTCCCCTCACTTTAAGAGGCCTAAAATGCTTTGAATATCTATTTAGCGAAATTAAGAGCCGGTGAAACTGACAGACGACTTCCAACAATTTTTGCAGTGTTACGCCCCACCATAACAGTTATATTGAAAAAAATCAAACAGTGCTTATTGCAATATTTAGTACCTAACTATATTGGTCCTCACCATTTGACCCATATGGATATTGTGAACAGGAATTGAAAATAGAGTTGCCATAGCCACATTTGATGGCACTTGTACATACTTACAGCTTGCATAAATATGATAATTTAGTCAAACCATTTATGATTGTTTCATGTGATGGGCATATTATTGATGTTGTTGGACCATTTGCTGCTACTCAAACTGATGCTGAGATTATGACTAATTTGTTTCATGCGGATGATAGTGAATATCGTCAGCTCTTTCAGAATAATTATATTTTTATTTTAGATAGAGGGTTCAGGGCTGCCAAACCACAATTAGAAAGATTAGGATATTATATATTCATAAACCTGAGTCACTGGACCCTGGTCAAACGTAATAGTCAACTGAGCAAGCAAATAAAAGCAGAAAAGTAATGTTATGCAGGTGGGTGGTAGAAGTGGTCAATGGACGCTTAAAACGTGATTTTGTAGGTGACATTAATACCGCCACAAAAAATCAACGTAGCAGAATCAACAAATGAGACTCGCAGCGCCATCTATCCCGACAGCTGCGAACTAACTGGACAAAATCCTGAATCGCGATATCAGAGTTTACCGTGCGATTAGAACATATGCAAAGCCCGAATAACAACTGTCGGGCAATTGTCCACCGGACACAAATCGAGGCATATCAGCCAAAAAAATTATTATGTGTATATATTATATGAAGGTTAAACTACACATAATCCCTTAGAGGACATAATATCATATTACTGCAGCTGTATTGTGGGGAACAGAACCGTTGGCTGCTGCTGTCACGTCATGACAGTGATCTGGTATTTGGGGTGGGCAAGACACCAGTACCTCTCCCATGAGTTTACGCAGCCCAAACTCGTTAGCGTCTCCGTAAATTATTTGCATGACATTCTGTACAGCGCTCCTAGCGGTCACAGAAAGAATTAAAATTCGTACCATGAGCACTATTAAGATTTCGAAAGGTTAAAAACCTATCGTAATCTATTCGATTGTCACTAACGTTTTTCAGCTGTCACCATACAAAACGGTACCATGACTGACTCACTAATTTGACATAAGCTATCGAACTATATGCTTACGATAGTAGTTACGTAGCTCACTATCGTTTTGCCGTGTGAAACATAAGTTTACATTAAAATTATACACGTTTTTGAGTCTTAAGTCAAAATAATGTCTGCAAGAGATTATTTAGCGTGGAATATGTTAGTGGCCGCGGAACTTGAAAACCAACGACGTGAACAACGTTAATTTCAAGCCAAGAGGAGAATGCATGTTGGATATTAATTAGAAAATATAAATAAGTTGAAGAAAGTTTATTAAACTTTACAGACTCTTTATAGAAGCTTTTGAGGATTTGTGCATATTATTGAATAATGTTACGGATTTGAAGTCAACACAAAAAGTTCAATATAACTAAAGGTAGTAAGGTATGATGTATACCTAAGTTGGTATGGTATGCATCTAACTCAAAACAAAACCAATTAATAATTTATTGTTGTAAATTTTCAAACTACATACACAACACAGCGTAACACAACGCCAATAAACAAAACAAATCAAACAACATTACAAATTGAATACACGACAGTGACATGTTATAAGGAATAAAAATAAAAAAAAACCACTAAATACCATAGGTTGTCCACTAATCGTCAACTTTTTAAATTGGTCAGTTTTTTTAGTGATATTGATTGTCTTTACATTTTTAGCATAGCGACAAAACTACATTTTGAGCTAAGAGCCGTTCTCTCTTCCTATTAGTGAGAAAGAAAGAAACAAAACATAAGTAGTGAAGCATTCTTACGAGAAGTTAGCTAGACGGCACGATCTATCGAGCTTACCTTACCGCCTGCGTAAGACTCCGTAAATCTCATGGTGCAAGCATAATCGAAATCTATTCGATACACGTTCCCTAGTAGCAAAAATTGCTCTATAAATGTCATTTAAGTAAAAAAAAATATTTTATAAATTTATTTATCACACAATACATATTTAGGTATAAAAACAGTAGCTAATACATGTTTTATATACAAAAAAACTTAAACACATGAAGTGACGGCGTCATGTTACGCTGCGAGGTGTCGCGTAGCCGGCCGCGGAAACGCTGATACAGCACACCTTTCGGCCAAAACTCTTCCTTGAGGAAGGTCACCAAATGATGAGTCCATTGGGCTAAGCACGAAATTCTTGCGAAATCGTATCGATATGGTAAATAAATACCAGACAATTACGTACTCGCTACAGCGACATGTTATATTGGTAGCACGAACTCCAAAAAACGTCTTGCGACAACTCGAAGATACTATTTGAACGATGGTTAATTTAGGCCGAGAATCCAAGAGCGATTAGAATGGTTTAAAGTGAATGGTGCGTTCTGAAAATGAAGACAAAAAACCGATAACTCTGTTTTGATTCAATTAGAGCCTGAAAAATACTAATGATTAAAAAAATATTAATATTATATAAATGTTAAAACAAGTTTATCATTTTTATAAATTCTTTTTTTCATATAAAATTAAAAATTTCAGTTTAATAGTGATGAAATTAATGATAAATTGTTCGATTTCGAACGGTGTAACACATGACATTTGACAGATTGCATTTCACGTTTGACGTTTTCCTGCAAATGACAAAAATATAAAACCGTTAGCACACTGATGCGAACGCGTGGAGCTGTGAAGTTCTTGCGCTAGCGAACTTAAAAATTGATAAAAGCGCTTGCAGCACGCTCACACCTTAACTTTTCCAGGCCTTAGTAAGTACCTAATTCCTTTGGACATAGTAATGGTAGTTAGATGGAATACTACCTATATTATTACTAACCAAAATTTCCCATATAATCATTCACTTGATAGAAATAATAATTATACAAGTTATATTATTACACAAATATATACTTTGCAATGATTTCTTCCTAATTTGGAGGATTTGGTTACTTTTGAAATTGTTAATAGCGCCATTTGTAAATGGTGGTGGTGACGTTGCGTCTCGGTGTATGTTTACCCTAATAAGGCGTAACGTCTATTGTTGTTTGTTGTCATTTCAAATAATAATTGTAATTCACCAGCTTATACAAGAAAACTGTGTGCTGTACGGTACCAAGATGTTATAATTAACAAAGTCAACAAGAACAAGCTTTAGTCAAACCGTCCTTAAGGTGAAGTTCATAGAAAAGTAAGCATTTTTTATAAAATTTTGTAATCTACACTTTTATTGCTCATACTCATGCAGCAATGCCAAATGCGCCTGTTATGCTGGTTCCTATGGAGTATGAGGTGAGCCTATTGCCGTACACAGCACACAGAATGAGACATGCTGACACATGCTGACATGCTGAGACATGCTGTTATTGAGAAAGACCAATAACACTTTGCACGACCAATTCTTTTTCATGTTTCACAATCTTTGATTTTTGTTATAACTACTTCTTTTATCAACAGGAGATGAAAAGTAGATTATTTCAGATTCTAGCCAAGAGCCTTTGCCGGCACCACATTGCAACAATATAATCCAGCATTGCGACCAAGAGCAGGCAAACCATTCCAATCGCTTACACGAGCGTCTACTAGTCTGTGACTGAGTTTCTTCAAAGACCACGACAACAGGGCATTCAACGAAGCGATTGGGGGAATCTTTTGTAACTTCCGATGATTCAAAAGTGCTAATTTCAAGCTGCTAAGATGTCAACCATGTTTGGAATATCTGCTGTTCCTGCCATTTCAGGTGTTTGGAGCACGGTCTATAAGCCATAGCTCATAGGTGCTCCAAACATGTTTGATATCTAACAGCTTTACCAATTCAATAAGATCCGTGTAGGTACCTCTATTTAGGACACATGAAATATACAGTTTTGTTTAAATGTAAATCGATATTTTATTTCATCAATGCATTATGCTTATAATATACATAGTGAATGGTAATTTCTAATTGCAAAAGATTTTTTAGAATTTTATCTGGCATAAGCTTAATCAGCACACTAAGTTCCTACTACTGCTAGGCTACAGGCTTTCTCTGTGAGGGAGAGTCGGCCACAATCCATCACGCGGACCCAGTGAGGGTTAGCTGGATTTCACATGTCTTCGATTTTTTTCTTCTAGGATATAACAGTGTCCTCACGACGCGACGTCCTTAGCTGCTTTGAGATTAGCAATGATAAAATAAGTAACACCAAGCATTTGGGTTTGGAACATCGACCTATGTCAGATCACGGGCCTAGTCGGGGCCGTTTACTGGATTTATTATTTACAACAAGTACTCGTCATTCCCCACTGCTTTGCTGACGAGGCTAGCCCAAAAAAAACTGTTTGTTTTCCGTGATAAAAAAGCAACATTAGTGTAGCTTTTTAGCAGAAAAAGAATTATCATAATCAGACCCTTCGATCGCCTTTTATAGTGATCGAAGATCGGACCTGACTTCCAGAGACTACCTTTACAAAGGAACTTAAAAACAAACAATTTTACCTTCTAATTTCTGTTTATTCAGGTTTTCTTAATGTATTACATTAATAGTCGGATCCAAAATAGAAATTGATTTAACAAACAAGCCTTTCATTTATTACAAAAGGTAGCGGTACCTACGCAAGCCTTGCATGCGGGATGATTTGATCTAGGATTTGATAAACTATTTTCGAAGGAGTCTCTCACAGTGCGCTAGCAGTACGGTGTAGGTACCGACAGTAGATAAGACGCCGGTTACGATGGCAGGTCTTTTCAATAAACCAATCGTCACGCTGCGAAGGTGTTCTATTTCATATTCGTCCTGCTTTTCTCCCTTGGTAAGCACGGGTCTCTAGCCATCATCGATAGACTTGTAGAATGCGGCTTATTGTATAGTTCTTGCCATTTGAATAGGTGCTGCAACCATTTTCACAAACCTGCTGAAGAAGATGTTATAGGTACATTAAGAAATGTTAAATCTTATATTGTCGAGAATAAGGTAGTAGTAGCTACGGTTGCCTAGTACCTACATCATTTGCTCACTGAGGTTTGTTGCAAGTTCTATTACATTCCAATTTTGCGTTGGTATGGACCCGTTGAAACAAACTACATACGAGTACAAACACGTGCATTGTATTAGGTACCTATAGCAGGATCAGTGGGTCGTCTTAGGGGCAGTATTTGTAACACCTATCACGATGCTGCGTGGTTATAATATAAATTAGTTTAGCACCAAAAAACAACGCGGAGTTGCGGCGAATTACGCACAGAAACGAACTTCACCAAGGCGCGCGGGTGGCGCAGGGAGCTGTAGTGTGATTTGCATGAATAACACTTATAAAAATGTTTTTTGATGAGAAACTATTACGTGTGTTTACCAAGAAAATGGAAATGTTTCCTACCTCGTTTCACATCTTCTCCTAGCCTCTTTATGTATCCAGGAGACCGGATGATAAACAGGCAGCATGCCTTCCTCTTGTTTTCATGAATAAATTGCATTTTCTTGCATTAGTTCCAAAATAAATACGGAATATTTTTTGACGTAAACTGTCTCACCAAGAAAATGTCAGTGAGATTTTTTTTACGTGACAGCGTCCCAGCTAGCGAGAAAGTCGAAACGACACAATTCGTGCTACCGATTGCTATCGATTTCCATACATTTGGTTCATTTACCTAACGTTAATGCGTAAAAACTATACGAAGGTGGTTGTCAATGTTTCGTGCTACCGATTAGTTAGTTCCAAATACGCACACACGGCGCTGATCAATTTTGCATACAAAATTTGTCGAAGGCGATACGTTTACGCTGTCGATGCAATTACGCAGAAATTCGTGCTTAGCCCTCATATAATAACCTAATCCCCCTTAAACTCGCCATGTAAAGGCATATTATATGGCTGATTAACTATAAATACGCAATACATTGCTTTTATGTAACAAAATTACTCTTATAACCGCTAACAAAATACGACTATAAGGGCAATTTCTCTTATTGTAGCAAACGCAATACGAATATGAGAAGTTCGTGATTTATTGTCGCGTCATTTGCCTCAATACGTGATTTATAAAAGATATTAATTGCCTGCATTACAGCTAGACATTGACTACATCGCTCTTTTTTGTTTGTGAGAATTGTGGGTAAGTTTTATGGCAAATTTTTAATGCGTCTCGTTAATTTTATCTATTTTTAATTTTAACTATTTTACTTTTGTGAGATCCTGTTAATTACTACTATAAGAAGGATTAGCAAAATAATGTTTTTATAAATCATTTAAAAGTCATGTACCATTATTGTAGCAGGCTAGCACAAATATACTCAACCATGTTGAAAGATTTTAGGGTTCAGTCTCCATTATTCTTTATAATAAAATTTTGTGAATATCTACCACCTTGCACTCTAACTACAGAACCCAGACAGTACCTAATATGGATGTGGACCGTTTCTTGACAAAGGACGATTTCCACAAATTGATGACTGAAGTGATATGGCCTTGGCAAACCACACATTTTAGAGAAGAATGCGTTGGATGTCACAATCAGACTAATTCGAATCTTCCATCCCACTTCATTATCACAAAAGAGAAAATAAAATATTTATTCCATAGGTACAAACATTTCTTGGTGTCAGCATTGTAGATTTGCAATTTACGATCATTGTTTAAGTGATGAGTGCGAAATTTGCAGCACTTAATTCTTATGGGGGTAAGCGCACCAGTTTGTTGCATTTTAAAAATAAAGTGCAAACGGTATTCACTTTCACTTTATTGTCACGCATTTCCAAGTGTGCCATTTGAGTGCCCACTTCTGATGTCGCGTCATAGGTGGCCGAGACGCGAAGCACCGGACCTTTTTCATAATTCGACATAGTTTTGGGTATGGACACTGTCGCAGGCACTCGAACGACAGATATTTTTTATGAAGGTCAGCAACATATGATGCTAAATTTATATCAAACTGTAACACAGCTTGAAGAGTTCATAAATAAATCTACTGGATCCAAAAAAAAAACAGTAAGTGTTGATTTTAAACTTATACAAGACCATGAGCAATTGCGACGTTTTGAGCATTTATTAGAAAATTCTGAGCAAGAATTACAAATTAAGATAAAATTATCAACTATATGTGGTAAAGGCAAAGGAAAAGGTATTAGGAAGCACATAGGTAAATAATGCATATATGCTTTGATTGATGGTATGTTCGATAGGAATTTTCTTAAGATCTGAGAAAAATGCCACCAGACCCAGCTATTGTTAGTGATGAAGAAGAAGGTAATGAAGATGACTTGGCTTCTACAACTTTCCCGAGAGACGTACCGGGTACAGTTGAGGTAGTTCCACTGCATCCTGATCATGATGTTTCGGACTGGGATGATAGTGATAATGAGCCATTGTCTACTCACTCACAACCTGCAAAGCGAGCTAGAAGGCAAGATTCTAACGATCCTGTATGGAGAAAAACCTTACTCATATACAGCATGACTCATGACGTAACTGATATCATTCAGCGACGACAAGAAGTCCTCGTTGAATCTTTGAAACACTGCAGCCCTGTGATGTTATTTGATAAGATATTTGATGATAATGTTATAAGTTTGATTGTGGAAAATAGCATGAAGTATGCTGGGCAATATAATAGACACAGTTTTGAAATTGATAAGCCAGAATTGAGAACTTTTTTGGCCATTTTAAGTTTCACTGGATATCATGAACTGCCTTCCGAACGTGCCTATTGGAGTTTGGATGAAGATCTCGGCGTCCCATTGGTCGCCAATTGCATGTCACGCAATAGGTTTTTGGACATCAAACGAAACCTACATTTCGTCGACAATTCCCTAGCGGAAGGTTCAAATGATAAAATGGCTCAGGCGCAAAACGTCTCTTTCGCAAAATGTCCCATGGTCGTAAAACGTCTCTTTCTCAGAATGTCTCGTTCGCAAAATGTCTCTTTCGCAGAATGTCTCTTTCGCAGAATGTCTCTTTCGCAAAATGTCGCGCCAGGGACTTAAGAATAAAATTTTGATTTTCAAAACAAAAAATCATTCATTAAAATTAAAGTGCAATTATGATGTTACAATTTTGTTACTTAAATTTACTTAAGTATTTATTCCAAATAAAAACAATATCAATAGGTATCAAACTTTGATTGTATAATTTACTTATTTTCATACTGGAATGTACATTACTTGCTAATGAAGTATTGTAAATCGAAAATAATCATTGTTACCTACTCAGCAAAAAACCTAAACTTAGCTATTTGAAAATTTGTAAAAAAATTATCTTTTTTAAGAATTGTGGAAGCGTCAGTTCCTTACGCTCAAATTGTTTCAACAGTTTTTTGTATTTAATGTCAAAGTCCATATATTTCTTCCGTCTGTTTTTTGTTTCTGTAAATAAATTATCAGTTATTTTTCTGTTCCAATATTTACTTTCTTTTCGCAATTTATCTATGAATATGTATAAACTTGGCTTTTTTGGTATGCGGCCTGCATTTATACGCCGATGCCACCCTTCTAACGCGTTAGTTGTGCGGTGTCGTTGGTAGGCGCAACTTAATAAGGATGGTGACATTTTTGGGTACCATTGGTTTTCGTAATAACGTCTAAAATTCATCATGTATTGAGTATCTGGAGCTATACTTAAAATGTACCCCCAAGCCGCAGGGATTTGTTCAGCCGGTTCCAGTGCTATTATCGCAGCCATTCTTGCAATATTTCGCCCTTCCCGTGTGCGCAGTAATCCTTTTTTCTCTGCGTGTTTCCATATTGCTGCGTTGTAATGTCTATAACATCCTGTTATTTTTGCTTCAGGAAATACTGATTTCACAGCGTTCATTTGCGCCATTTCATAATCACTCTTAAATGCACACCGCACAACTAACGCGTTAGAAGGGTGGCATCGGCGTATAAATGCAGGCCGCATACCAAAAAAGCCAAGTTTATACATATTCATAGATAAATTGCGAAAAGAAAGTAAATATTGGAACAGAAAAATAACTGATAATTTATTTACAGAAACAAAAACAGACGGAAGAAATATATGGACTTTGACATTAAATACAAAAAACTGTTGAAACAATTTGAGCGTAAGGAACTGACGCTTCCACAATTCTTAAAAAAGATATTTTTTTTACAAATTTTCAAATAGCTAAGTTTAGGTTTTTTGCTGAGTAGGTAACAATGTTTATTTTTGATTTACAATACTTCATTAGCAAGTTATGTACATTCCAGTATGAAAATAAGTAAATTATACAATCAAAGTTTGATACCTATTGATATTGTTTTTATTTGGAATAAATACTTAAGTAAATACAAGTAACAAAATTGTAACATCATAATTGCACTTTAATTTTAATAAATGATTTTTTGTTTTGAAAATCAAAATTTTATTCTTAAGTCCCTGGCGCGACATTTTGCGAAAGAGACATTCTGCGAAAGAGACATTCTGCGAAAGAGACATTTTGCGAACGAGACATTCTGAGAAAGAGACGTTTTACGACCATGGGACATTTTGCGAAAGAGACGTTTTGCGCCTGAGCCGATAAAATGTTCAAAATGAGACCGCTGTGCGATCTTATACAAAAAAACTCTTGCCAGTGGGGAATATTTCACGAAGACTTATCTATAGATGAATCTATGATAAAATACTTTGGCCGTCATCCTGCCAAGCAATATACATAATGGGAAAACCAGTACGTTTTGGCTATCGGAATTGGGCTGCAACAAGTTCAGATGGCTACTGCCATACGCACATATTGCGGAACGCGCTTACGCTTTCGACATATATTGCGGAAAATCAGCTACAGAACTGTCTACAGACCCGCTGGGCTCGAGAGTGGTAAAATCCCTATTAGCAAAGATGACTTCCCAAAAGAACACATTGTATACTTTGATAAATTTTTTATCAATTATCAGGTTCTCCACGACTTGCGACTCTTAGGCTATAGAGCCACAGGAACAGTACGAGAAAACAGAACAAAAGGATGTCCTAAGACTGATGTAAAAACCATGAAAAAGAAACCCAGGGCGGAGTACGACTATCGTTTCGATACCAAAAACGAAATAATATCGTGCGCTGGAAAGACAACAACGTGGTCACGATGGGATCAAATTTTGACGCTGTAGAACCACTGGGGAAGGTGTAAAGGTTGAATGTGAATATTCCAAGATTGTTTGTTAATTATAACAGAGGAATAGGTGGAGTAGACCAGATGGATCAATCGATTAGTCTCTATCGAGTAGCCATAAAAATAAAAAAATGGTGGTGGGTAATCTTTACCTACCATTTGATATGGCGATTTCAAATGCTTGGCGGCTGCATGTCTTGATTAGCAAAACTACTGGTACACCCTACATGGATCAATTGCTATTCTGACGTACGATTGTTAGAGCATACCTTCGCCCAACTAAGACGAAGAGTCGTCCTACGTCATCCACGATATCTGGCCTTGTGCAGAAAAATAACGGACACAATCCTCAACGCATCGAAAACCCTTTAAGATTTGTTATTTGCCACAACCGCGTTCGTTGGCGCTGTGAGATATGTGCCAAAACATTATGTGTGGAACGACCATGCTTTGGAAAATTTCATGCCTGATTCGCCATATTCATGCAATAAATAACGAGTGGTTATAAATTTCATGTGTTCTTTAATTTTGGACGTTAATGGGTTAGGTTGGGGAAAAAGTCTTTTCGCATTATAGTATTTATGAACTTGTAATAAAATCTCTTTGGCTATACTGTTTGTATCTGGCTGGTTTTGGTATCATTGAAAGTTTAAAGAACATAATTCCAAATTCAAATTGAAAATGTGTGATTTTCAATTGTTTTTCGTACTGTCAAGATGAGTGAATCTAAGGCCAAAAAGTCGCCGTGGGCGAGGCCCACGGCGACTTTTTGTAGCGGTGCAGTCGCGCGTTTAGCAAACGCGCGACACGACTATTTTAAGATTTCCTTCTCGTATTTTTTTAACACATTCGCTGCTGTCATATATTGTTGAATCGGAGCTCTTTCCATAGCATCCGACATCGATAGCTATGAAATTATAATTAGCGTCACATATTGCTAGCAACACGATGGAAAAAAATGTTTGTAATTGTAATATTCTGAACCGGTATGACATGGTTTTATAATTCTTATGTTTTCCATCTATTGCTCCAATTATGTTAGGAAAATTTGCATGTTTCATAAACCCTTCAGCGGTTTTTAAATGTGATTCTTCTGTTGGTTCTGGCATGGATATGACTTTTAATTTATTCCATATTACTTCTACGTTTTCTTTAACAATTGACAACATTTCATAATTTTAAGATGCAAATATTATTTTGCTAAATGAAATTAGATCTAAAATGAAGACACCCATATTTTTTATTTTTTCAATATTTTGTAGTTTTAATATAAAAAAACGTCTTTGAAATTCTTACCATTCTAAACAGACGTAAGCGACAAATGACGTCATACAAACGATTGAATGATGATTTACCTTTGCTTAATTTTAAGTCAGTTAAAAAAATAATAACTGTCAAAAACTTGTAATTTTGACAATCCGGTTCCGGTGTTTTTATCTGTCATCCTGCAAACTTTCGGTCTGTTGTTTTCAAGTGATTAATCTTATACAGATTGGTTTCCTCTGGATATTATCCCAGTCAATTATTTTACTTCGTCAACATGAAAATTTCTGATGGATTTCAAGTTGCCGACAGCAGGAACTTGCCGAAAGTGGACTATTTAATGCTTTTGGAGTACATGCATGAAAATGATTGCTACAATATTGCAGAAACACGCAGTGCCAAGGCTTTACTAGCGTCAAGGGAAGCGTACGTAGACACAGCAGTTGGATATGTTGAACTCAAGCGAGAAGGAAGCTTATGCACGGTTAAATGCCGGGTAACACCGGAACATAAAGTCAAAACAAAGTTATACCTGGTTACTGCTGTTATAGAAGAAAGTATGGAAAAGATCGTGACAGTAGAGTGCAACGACTGCGCAGCTTCTGCAGGGGGCTGCAAACATGCCATATGCTTTGCCATTTGGCTTATTAAAAGGTCGGATGAACCATCAGTAACATCCACAACATGTTACTGGAATAAACCAAAACTAGCTGGAGCTGTAGGTGACCAGAAGTTCATCTTGGCAAAAAATATTGGAAAAAATAAAAGAACCCCTGAGAATTTAAACATGAGTGTAACATTATCAATGTTTTCTGAAGAATGCAAACGGCGCAAAATTACATCCGGCATGCTCTTAAATTACTGTGGCAATCGGCAGCCAACATTAAGAGATTACAGCATGTTCAATTTGATGCTGCAGTTTGTACAACAAGGAGGTTATCATAGTTACAGCAATTTTATAGAATTTTCCAACAAAACTGTAATGACATTAGATGTAATAAACAAAATTTCTGAAACAACGAAAGAGCAAGCAAATTCCAAGCTGTGGCATGCATTACGCCAAGGAAGGGTAACAGGCTCTAGAATACATGATGCTGTTCACTGCAAAACAGCAAATGGTGCTTTGGTGCAGAGTATTTTTGGTGGTTACAAAGTGCCAGAAACTATGGCAATCAGAAGGGGCAAGGTACTTGAGAAACAAGTACTGAAGGTACTTGAAAAGGAACATGGAAAAGTAGAAAGTTCTGGGTTGATGTTGATATCCCCTATCATTGGTGTCTCCCCAGATGGAATATGCAAAGATTTTGTAGTTGAAGTCAAATGTCCTATAAAAGAAACGACCATGAAAAACTATGTTAACGATAGCAAACTAAAAGACAGATATAAAGCACAGATAATGGTCCAAATGCATGCGGCAAAAAAAGAAAAGGGTCTTTTTTGTATTGCTGACCCTACTTTTGAACGGACTAAACTAATACACAAGTACTGGGTTAAATACGATAAAAAGTATGTGGAAGATTTATTGGATGCTGCTGAAGTATTTTGGAAAAAATATATTTTTGAGACTATTTTAGAAAGTGTTCAATAAAAATACTGTACAAGCTATTAAAATCTTTTATTTATCTTTTTTTACACATTTCACTTTATTGTTCTTATTTTTACTTAAATATTATGTAGGTACATTATACATTTTAAATACTTAACTAACAATTCACAACAAACTATCACTCTTATTCATAAAAACTTTATATCCATAACTTAGCTAGAAAAGAGCCTGCTTATCGGTATTTTATTCATTGAAATATTCTATGAAGAATTTGAATTTAGAATCTCTTAAACAGAATTTTAAACTAAGTAATGGTTAGAAAGTTTTTATGAATAAGGATATATAACTGTAGATACCTTAAATGAAACTAGGTGTTTGAGTTATTCATCTTTAATAATAGAATTATGTATATTAATCAATCCACATGCCACAATAACCACGTCATCTGCATGTTTTATTAATTGATTATTTATAACAGAATGTGGTTTCAAAAATTTAAAAATTCTTACTCTCCTTATTACCCGCTCAACATGAATGCGCAGACTGGCAATGACCTTGCTTTTGATAGCTTCCTGTTTTGTCATCTTACTATCTTTTGATACACTGGGAGGGCGTAGAAGTTTCATTTGTTTCTTATTAAACAAAGTTTCTATATGCTTAAATCCTCTGTCAGCCAATATAGTACAGTTAGGTGGCAGCACATCTAAAAATCCACTATTTTCTACTATATTAGCATCTGAAGTACGACCACCAAAGCCAGCAGACACAAAGTTAATAAAACCATCAGGAGTGGTTGCCAATAAGTATTTAAGTGTATTACAACTTTTGTACTGCGACCATGTCAGAGCCTGGGTAATAGGATTTGATGGTTTTTCTATTTCTATTTCAAAACAGTCAATAATACAAAAAACATTGGCATATTCTTTATTTGATGTAAAAGAGGAAGGCAAGTTTCTTTTAACATCAAATATGCTGGGAGAATAAATAAACTGATTAAAAAACTTACTTAAAATTAACAATGTACTAAAAAATGTTCTCCATAAGGTTGTTAGTGATACCTCGAACATGTCAGATATTTGATAAAAAGGAGTATTATTTTTTATTTTAAATAAAGTCACGATTATATTAAATGATTTTACATGCATATTGGTTTCTAAATAGGAAATTAACCAATAATATTGTTTTGGCAAGCCTATGTAAACTTCTGGTTTTCTTTGAATAAGATCAATCATAAAGGTTCTACCCTGGATTTTTGATTTAACAAAGACTTTAGATGAGACTTCTGACATGTCAGATGTGGTATATCCTTGTGTTGAGGGTAAAGCTTCTTCTATAGATGTACTTTCGGTCATGTAAGGATTTTCTTTGTATGCTGATTTTCTTCTCTTATGTTTATTAATAACACAGTGAGTTGTGCGATCCGATGTCTTTGGCTTCACTTGCACTCCTTTGTGAGATTTAGTAGACGTCTGACTATAGTGTGTTGTATCAACTTGTGATGTCATCTGGCTATAGCCTGTCGTATCAACTTGTGATGAATGTGGAATTAGTGATGTTGAACTTGTGCCAGGTTTAGGTTCATGAATGTCTTGTTTGTCTCTTCTGATCAGAGATTGTGGTAGATGAGGCTTTAACTTAGCACGACACCCTTTCATGGTTTTCCAGTATTGGTAGTTTTCTAAGTCTTCCTTCAACTGAAAGAGATAATTTTGTATTAATAACAACTAAGTCTGGGTTGAAAAATCATATTTTTCTAGAAACTTGTACCTAATCTATATTAAGTAGGTTGTGTATGTAATGTAGTAATGTACCTAATGTACATTATGATGTTTTTTTTCGTAACTAAAGGAATTGATTATGGAAGCTTAATGTGCATAGTTTATTCATATTAAACTTACAACATATAATATAATAGATATCTCTGTGTTATGAAAAGGTCTGACTACCATGCGAAGCAGAGGCAGGTCGCTAGAATTACAAGATCTTCCGTGGTCTGCGTTATTAATTAAAATATATAATGTGCTACTATGCCCAAACGCGTATTAGCACATTTTATTGTCGCAGTAAGTCAACACATGCCTTTGCCTTTACATGCTTTTTAATATGTAGAGAATCAAGATTGATTTTTACTTACATCAAGGTGATCTTCACATATAAGTACATTGCGTTTAGGGCATGTAACACCCACTGCATCACACCAAATCTGTTTGGTTGTATTAGGCACCGTAAAAAATAATTTAAGACCATTTTTCGAAGTGTTTTTACAGGCTGGTACGAAACAATATTTTACAACTTCCATAGGCGTATATTTAGAACTATTGTGAGGATCCATTTTCACAAAGAGGTCCAAAAGATTAGCAGTAATAGCTCAGAAGAAGAAAATATTTGTTTGCTTATTTTCTCTTGTGACATTGACATATGCCATATGACATAACTGACAGTGACAGAATTACGGTAGAAAATTATTCTTTTTTAATTTAACAGTAATTAGGTTGAAGTAAAGGTCATTATTTATTCTACCGTATTAATGACGTCATAGCACGTTTTTTGATTTTTATTTTATTTCTCCAAAATTAAGGGTCCAAAAAAAAAAAAAAAAACCTTTTTCGAAATCAGGATAGAAAACTCTAGAAACGGTATTTTTGTTTTGGGGGCTCAATAATTTTGAAATGTTGTCAATTCTGCGTGCAGTAGTATGTCCACATTTAAAATCTATATGAAGATCTGTGAAATTACATCCAGTTGCTAAGTACCTGAAAAAGAATATAAATTACTAAAGATTACATTATATTTATGGCCTGGGTCTAATTTCACGAAAGTTACATGCTACAAAACTACAAGTGTAAAGTGGCAATACTGTCATATCAGCCAATCACGTCGTGCGGTCCTGCAACGCGATTGGCTGATATAACTGTGTTGGCACTTTACAGTTGTAGTTTGTTACTTTCGTCAAATGAGGTCCTGTTGATTAAACTTGTATATATTTTTTCAGCTGTTGAACTCCAGAAAAAATGGAAAAGTTTAAAAGATTCCTACAACAGAGAACGGGCAAAGGAAAAGAACTGTTCCAGTGGGTCCGGGGCTAAACCGAGAAAACAATATGTGTACTATAAATTATTGTCATTTTTACAACCTTTGACCGAAATCAGACCGCCAAGTCGACCTACAGTTACTGAGGGAACCGACTCCGAAGATTGTTTGGAATCTTTTGTAATGCCAAAATCAAAGAAGCTGAAAACAAGTGATGATGCACAAAAAAAAATTATACGAAATTCTGACTGAAAAATTGAATAAAGTCACGCCAACCATTCAACATCCAGATCAATATTTTTTACTTTCTCTTTTTCCACATTTTCATTCCATAAAGGAAGAATATAAACTCGATGCAAAAGCCGAAATGATAAATTTGCTTCGCAAATATAACAATATGGCACAGACGTCTGCATACGTCAGTCACTATGTAATAATATCAGTAATATATAATATCAGTCTGGATACCAAAGCTACGACACAACAGCTCGTACAAGTACTGAAAGTAGCGTGTCGCAATCGCAACTAATAAGTAACAACAACACGCTGCCAACGCCTGCTAGTACCAACATCAATACTGCAGCTTCATTGCAATATAATGATGATGAATATAATTATATTAATGATGATTCTACACAAGATTCTATTATCACAAATCTATATTCACTGTAAAGTAAAAATTAAGAAATTACAAACCTGTTTAAGATTATTTTTTTTTTAAATGTGGACAACACCACATACATTATATAATACAACTTTCAGTACCACTGTGCCATTGAATATGGTTCATTCAAAAAAAATAATGAATATAATATTTGGTTTTTCATACCTTAAAGTTATGGTTAGTCGTTCTTCAGCTGATATACATTGTCTCATCATTGTATTTCTACGAGTCAACTCTTTTCACAAAACGTCGAATATGACATTCTATAACAACTTTTGAATTTAAGATCATAATTTTTGAGTTGTTTGAATGTTGTTACATGATGTCCACAAAGTAATCTCCGGGTATTAAATGGATGCATCCAATATTGACGCTGCTTCCGTTGCCTACGCTTCGGCTGCTTACGTAAAAGCAGCACCAAAGACAACGTGACTAATGTTGCCTCAACGGAGTCCATCTTGCAACTGTACTGATCCAAGGTATTTTTGTATCGTAACTGCATCGCGACCGAATCGCGTTTGCATCGCGACTGAATCTGGTCCCGTGGGCGCGGGCACACAGCTAGCGACTGCTTCGCGTCTGTATCGATGCTACGCGCGAGAGCATCGCGACTGCATCGCTACAAAAAGTCGCCCGTGGGCGAGGGCCCTAATGAAGAAAAACGATACATTTTAAAATTTTACTACAAAAAGGTAAAAAAAACAACGCAAACTGCGAAAAAAAATTGCGATGTTTATGGACCTAGTGCAGTGTCTGTGAGAGTAGCACAAATTTGGTTTAAGCGTTTTCAATCCGGAAATTTTGATGTCAAAGATGCACGTCGCTCTCGTCGCCCTATCTACGAGTATATATATAAAAATGAAACCCGTTTTCCTTGGTCACGGCATCACGCGTGAATGTTTTGTTGTGTTTTTTATTGTCAGGAGAAGGATCTTATGAAAAAAAAAAATTGCGCGGAAAATTAGAAAATTTAAGAATCCTTAGGGTAGGTGTAGGGTAGGTAGGCAAGTAGCCAGTTGACGGGAGCGAAGCCGCGGGGGACAGCTAGTTATCGATAAAATAGATGCCATTTTTGAAAAAGTGGAGCAAGATCGGCGGCATATCAGTAGTTACGACGTAGCTGAAGAACTGGGAATTGACCACAAAACAATTTTGGCGCATTTGAAAAAAACTGGGTACACAAAAAAGCTCGATATTTGGGTACCTCACGAGCTCACTGAAATAAACCTAATGAACCGTTTACTCGCGTATTTGTGATTCTTTATTTCGACGTAATGAAACCGAACCATTTTTGAAGAAGCTGATAACTGATGATGAAAAGTGGATCACGTACGACAAGAACGTGCGAAAAACGTCGTGGTCAAAGGCCGGTGAGGCTTCACAGACTGTGGCGAAACCCGGGTTAACTCGCAGCAAGGTGATGCTGTGTTTGTGGTGGGCAGGACCATCGATTCTGAACTGTACTGCGAGCAACTGATGAGATCAAAGCAAGAAGTTGAAAGAAAGCGGCCGGAATTACATCACATCATTACGAACATCGACCTACGTCAGATCACGGGCCTAGTCGGGGCCGTTTACTGGATTTATTATTTACAACAACTACTTGACATTCCCCGCTGCTTTGCCGACAAGGCTATCCCAAAAAACTTGTGCGTTTTCCGTGATAAAGAAGCAACATTAGTGTAGCTTTTTAGCAGTAAAAGAATGATCATAATCGGACCCTTCGATCGCCTATAATAGGTAGTGATCGAAGATCGGACCTGACTTCCAGAGATTACCTTTACAAAGGAACTTAAAAACAAACAATTTTACCTTCTAATTTCTGTTTATTCAGGTTTTCTTAATGTATTACATTAATAGTCGGATTCAAAATAGAAAGTGGTTGAACAAACAAGCCTTTCATTTATTCCAAAAGGTAGCGGTACGAAAGCCTTGTATACGGGATGATTTGATCTACGATTTGATTATCTATTTTCGAAGGAGAGTCTCTCACAGGGCGCTAGCAGTACGGTGTAGGTACCGACATTATATATGACGGCGGTTACGATGGCAGGCCAATCGTCACGCTGCGAAGGTATTCTATTTCATATTCGTCCTGTTATTCTTCTTTGTTAAGCACGGGTCTCTAGCCATCATCGATAGACTTGTAGAATGCGGCTTATTGTATAGTTCTTGCCATTTAAATAGGTGCTGCAACCATTTTCACAAACTTGCTGAAGAAGATGTTATAGATAACTATATTAAGAAATGTTAAATCTTTGTCGTGAATAAGGTAGTACAATGTATTTAGCTACCGAGGGATGGAAAGAGCCTCGGTTACCTAGTACATGATTTGCTCACTGAGGTTTGTTCCAAGTTCTATCACATTCCAATTTTGCGTTGGTATGGACCCAAAGAGATTAAAAGATAAAATTTAATGTCTTTGTATGGACCCGTTGCAAAAAATGATAGAGCACACAAAAAAACAAGCTACACACACGTGTGTAGCTTGATAATGCACGTGCATTATATTAGGTACCTATAGCAGAGTCAGTGGGTGGTCAGAGGCAGTTATTTGTAACGCCTATCACGATGCTGCGTGGTTATAACTTCAGTCAGTATGGAGCACCAGAAATCAACGTAGAGTTGCTGCAAATAACGCACAGAAACGAACTTCACCAAAGCGTGCGGGTGGTGCCGGGGAGATCTATGGGGTGATTCGCATAAATAACACTTATAAAAATGTTTTTATAAGAAACTATTACGTGTGTTTACAAAGAAAATGGAAATATTTCCTGCCTCGTTTCACATACTTCTCCTAGCCTCCTTAAGTATTTAGGAGACCGGATGATAAAAAGATAGCATGCCTTACTCTTGTTTTCATGATTAAATTGGAAATTCTTTCATTATTTCGAAAATTATTTGACGTAAACTGTCTCACCAAGAAAATGTCAGTGAGAAAGTTTTTTACGTGACAGCGTCCCAGCTAGCGAGAAAGTCGAAACTACACAGTTCGTGCTACCGTACTTTACCGTTCAAAAACCGCCAGAAAAGTCATTCGAGCTAATCCAGCGGGACGATATCTTGGCGACGGTACCTTTAAATGTGCACCAAAATCATTCTACCAACTTTTCAGTTTACATTTAGATTTAGGATTTAATGAAAATACAACAAATATTTGCCCTATGATTTATATGACTCTTGTGAAGGTAGAAACATTACCAGAATGACAGCGTGTTTACCTCTTCTACCAGGAAATTATATACGGTCTTGTTGGGAATCGATTTTAGAAGATGCTTCACAAACTAGGGAATTTAAAGCGTTTACAACATATTTCGAAGGTCAGTGGTTAAACAAATTTTCGCCAGACTTATTGAGCTGTTCAGAAAAAATATGCACAGAACAACAAATGCATTGGAAGGCTAGCACCATCGCCTTGGCGTCAAATTTCCTAAGAAGCCCCAAGTATGTCATTTTGTACAAAAATTAATAAAAGAATGTAAAATGCTTACATTCTTTTATTAATTTTTGTACAAGTAAAAAATTTGTAATTTTTGTAAGCATTAAGCCCGGTCACGTAGCCCGTTACAAGGACGATAGATGGACTCTACGGTCAGTAAAGTGGCCTGGGCCAAAAGGCACCAGACCAAGAGGTCGACCAAAGGCACGATGGGCAGACGAAATTATAGCGTGCGCGGGTGGAAGATGGCTAGTCAGAGCCAATGACAGAGAAGGATGGCATTCCTTGGGGGAGGCTTTTACCCGACCGGGGTTCATGCATTAAATAATTAGGTAGTTGATAATTAGAGCAAATACTAATTAATTACAAAACAGAATTTATAATTAGAAATCAAATTCATTCCAAGACTAACAAATGTAATTGAATTTTATAGGCTAATAAGTTACCAATTGTTATCGTTTTAATATGTAATATGCATGGAATTAAATAAAGCTTTATTATTATTCTCTTTATTCATCTTTTTTACATACTTTTTATATTTTTAAGTATTTCAATAACAAAAAAAAAAACAATAAAAAAACATTTAAAAATATAAAAATAGTAGACCGCCGGTGTCGGGAGCTGGGTCCAAGCTACCGGTGGTTAGGGCTCCAGAGAAAGGAACCTCCTCACAATACGAGCCGTATCGAGGAGTACTGCCTTCTGTATCAGGTCCTTTACCCAACTGCGTAACGCCAGCTTCGACAGGTGGTCGTCGAAGCTTTTGGCTATCAAGCCATTGGCCGTAACGACTATCGGCACAATGACAGCCGAGTCCACACTCCACATGCCGACAACCTCGTGTGCTAAGTCAAGATACTTGATTTGTTTCTCTTTCTCAGCTTTCACGAGGTTCTCGTCATGTGGAATGGTAACATCGATTATCATTGTGCGGCGCGCTAATTTGTCTATCACCACTATATCGGGCTTGTTAGCTATGATAGTCCTATCAGTGATGATAGACCGATCCCAGTACAACGTGACATGGTCATTTTCGAGAACTGGGTCGGGCACATACTTGTAATACGGTACCTCAGAATCCACAAGTTTGTGTTTCAAAGCAAGTTGCTGGTGAATAATCCTAGCCACTTAGTTATGCCGGTGCAAGTACTCGCCGTTAGCCAAACGAGAACAACCAGAGATAATATGTCTGATGGACTCACCCGGACGGTGACATGCCCGACACACGTCAACCGTCCCGTCCTTCATAATATGCCTCCGGTAGTTGTTCGTTAAGATAACTTCGTCCATAATTGCACAAACAAAACCTTCAGTTTCTCCGAAGAGATCACCGAAACGTAGCCAGGCCACGGACGCTGAGAAATCTACATCGGACCCATAGAGAGCCCGATAGAAGCGCCCGTGAAGCTCCTTGCCTTTCCATACCTCCTTGCGGTCATCTGTAGTAAGTATCACAGGTTTGCGCCAGTTCTCTTTAGCCATGGACAACGGGGTGAGTCCCTTGTCCACTGCGACCACATCTCGGCCACATCGACTTTGAGAAAATATTCTCTGAGACTGCACATCTCGCGGTTGTGCAGAGTCTTAGCATTTAAAAAGCCTCGACCTCCACACTTCCGCGGGATGTACAGTCTCATCACCGACGATCGTGGGTGATGCATCCGGTTTGCAGTCAGTAGTGTACGGACCCTCCTATCCAGGGCGTCGAGTTCAGTTTGAGTCCATTTGAGTATGCCGAAAGAGTACATTAATACCGGCATGACCCAACCGTTGAAGGCGCGCACCTTATTTCCGCCCGACAAAAGGCTGTTCAAAACCTTTTTTAGGCGGCCAAAGAAGCGCTCCTTCAGCGATTGTTTCATGTCAGTACCGTTAATGCCCAACGCTTCCGACATACCCAAATACTTATAGGTTTCGGTTGAGCTGAGGGATCTAACCTGTATGGAATCCGAGACTTGTTATTATTATTCTCTTTATTCATTGATATATACATATAAAATACATTTTTAAATATTAAAATACAAAGATATAAAATTATTTAAAAATGTAAAAAATAGTAGCCCACCGGTATCGGGAACAGGGTCCAAGCTACCGGCGGTCAGGGCTCCAGAGAGAGGAACCTCCTAACGATGCGAGCCGTGTCCAGAAGTACTGCTCTCTGAATCAAGCCCTTGATCCAGCTGCCTAACGAGAGCCTCCTAAGATATTGGTCGAGGCTCGTGGCTATTAAGCCGTTGGCTGACACGACTATCGGTACAATGATTGCCGAATTCACATCCCACATGTCGACAACCTCGCGAGCCAAGTCAAGATATTTGATTTGTTTATCTTTCTCGGCTTTCACGAGGTTCTCGTCATGCGGAACGGTGATATCTACAATCACTGCACGCCTCTCGATTCGGTCCACCACCACCATATCAGGCTTATTATTATTATTATTATTATTCTCTTTATTCATTTTATATACATATAATTTACATTTTTAAATATTTCTATAAAAATATTAAAAAAAACATTTAAAAATATAAAAAATAGTAGCCCACCGGTATCGGGAACAGAATCCAAGCTACCGGTGGTCAGGGCACTTGAGAGAGGAACCTCCTAACGATACGCGCCGTGTCCAAGAGTACTGCTTTCTGGATCAAGCCCTTGATCCAGCTGCCCAACGAGAGCCTCTTGAGATGTTGGTCGAGGCTCTTGGCAATTACGCCATTGGCCGTGACGATTATCGGCACAATGACTGCTGTGTTCACATCCCACATGTCGACAACCTCGCGAGCCAAGTCAAGATACTTTGTTTGTTTATCTTTCTCAGACTTCACGAGGTTCTCGTCATGAGGGACTGCTATATCAACAATCATTGCGCGACGCTCTAGTCGGTCTATCACCACTATATCAGGCTTATTAGCCAAAATAGTCCTGTCAGTGATGATAGACCGATCCCCATACAATGTGCAATTGCCATTTTCGAGAACTGGGTCGGGCACATACCTGTAGTACGGTACTTCCGATTCCACAAGATTGTATTGAAGAGCAAGTTGCTGATGGATAATCCTGGCTACAAGGTTGTGCCTGTGCAAATAGTCTCCGTTAGCCAGACTAGAATAACCGGAAATAATGTGGCGGATAGATTCCCCGGGCCGGTGACATGCCCGACATATGTCAACCGTACCGTCCTTCACAATGTATTTCCGGTAGTTGTTCGTCATCATAACTTCGTCCATAATCGCACAGACAAAACCTTCGTTTTCCCCGAATAGGTCACCAAAACGCAGCCAGGCTACGGACGCTAAAAAGTCTACATCGGGCCCATGTAGGACCCGATAAAAACGCCCGTGAAGCTCCTTGCTCTGCCATACCTCCATGCGGTCATTAGTATCTAATACCACAGGTTTGCGCCAGTTCTCGTTAGCCAAGGAGAGCGCGGTAAGGCCTTTGTCCACCGCTACCACGTCCTGATGCATACCCACGTCGGCCTCTAGGAAATAGTCCCTAAGGCTGCATACCTCGCGGTTGTGTAGGGTCTTAGCTTTTAAGAATCCACGACCCCCTCACTTCCGCGGGATATACAGCCTCATCACCGATGACCGTGGGTGATGCATCCGATTTGCGGTAAGCAGTGAGCGTACCCTCCTATCCAGGGCGTCAAGCTCCGTCTGAGTCCATTTGAGTATGCCGAAAGAGTACATCAATACCGGCATGACCCAACCGTTAAAGGCGCGCACCTTGTTTCCGCCTGATAAAAGACTGTTAAGTACTTTGTTCAGGCGGCCAAAGAAGCGCTCCTTCAACGATTGTTTCATGTCAGCAGCATTGATGCCTAACGCTTCCGACATACCCAAATACTTGTAGGTTTCGGTTGAGGAGAGGGATCTAAGGTGTATGGAATCCGAGAGTTGGGTTCCCACGGATTCCATAATCTCCCCTCGCTTTACATGCATGACCGCACATTTGTCCATACCAAATTCCATCCTGATGGCGCTACTGAAGGTTTCTGTTACCTTCAGTAGCTTCATCAGTTGCAAATTGTTAGGAGCAAAGAGTTTTAAGTCATCCATGTAAAGGAGGTGCGATATGACCTGACCACCTCTTCTCAACCGGTAGCCTTGGTCCGAATCCTCCAGCAGTATACTGAGAGGGTTGAGGGCCAGACAAAACCACAGTGGACTCAGACTGTCGCCCTGAAATATACCACGCTCTATCCTTATCGGTTCGCTGTTCGCCTGGATCTGTCGACATACTGAATAACGAAGGACCGTCCTCCACTGACACCAGGAAGGTGCGCAGAACTGCATCAACTTTATACAACTCCAGCACCCTCATGAGCCATGTATGTGGCACTGAGTCATAGGCCTTCTTATAATCTATCCAACATGTTGACAGATCCTTTCTAGAACGGCGTACCTGTTGGCTAATGGCAACATCGATGAGGAGCAGCTCCTTAGTACCGCGGGACCCGTTCCTACATCCATTCTGAGAGGCAGACATTATTGAATTGCTCTCAATATGTTCGTTAATCTTTGCTCTCAAAATGGATGTAAGAACTTTATAGACCGTCGGTAAACACGTGATCGGTCTATAATTTTTAGGTTCCGCAGTACTACCTGATTTATGGAGCAGGTGGGTTATTCCTGTAGTTAGGAACTGTGGCAGCGATCCGGACTCTAATGCAGACTGGAATTGAGATGCCAAGCGAGCGTGCGATCTTTGAAACCACTTAATCCAGAAATTGTGCAGCCCGTCCGGCCCTGGAGATTTCCAGTTAGGTAACGGACGGACTGCACTAGCTATATCTTGGGGGCTGATGGTAATTGCCCCCATCTGTGGTATCGGATCACACGCACGCTCGACCTCCCGAGTCCAATCACCCTCGGTGTGACTGACAGGCACCGACCAGATGCTGCGCCAAAATGAAAGCATGGCGTCATCATCCGGTAGGCGCGCATCAGTCACACCTTGGTCCGGTCGCTCCCAAGCCCTATAAACCCACCTTTCGTTGTTTTGGAATGTGCGATTCAGAGTGTATCGCTCCACTCGCCGCTTGTACCGACGTATACGGTTTGCCCATGCATAGATTTTCTGCTTCAGGAAGTCGATACGCTCTGTGACGCGGGTCGGGTAATCACGAGGACTAATATCAGTCCCCGAGAACGCCCGCCTCACAAAGCGCATCACTCTACGGCGAGTGTTGCCCTCCCTGAAGCAGATTAGTTTGCCGATGAGTGCTCTAGCCTCACCGATACGACGCTCGATCCTGCACTGCCAAGCTGGTACAGCTGGTCGTGTAGCTCTGTCAGTGTTAGGAAATTTTACATGAGCTACACGACATGCCGCTGCAGCCGCACAGTACAAGATCGAGTGGGTATCGGCGAGGTCTTCGCTGCTATCAAAATAATTTGAAAGCTGCGAATCTAGAGCACACACCAGCGCCCTATTTTTCTTATGCATGGGCAAACGAGGTAGACGGGGCTAAGCTCAGGCGGTGTGGAGCGATACTCTCGGAAAGCATCCTCCAACGCACCCCTCAATCGCTCATTGCATTGGGTACTCACGGATATAGCCACGTCATCATCATCTTCACCAACGTGGACGGGTCGCGGTGAAACACTTGGTTGTATTTGCACCGTGGCCGGTGGCGAAGCAGGCGAGACACGGCTACTCCGTGATACCAGACGCAGTTTATCAAGTACGGCGTCATCCAACATACGGTTACGCTGAATGACCCGCACCTGATCCGATAATCGTTGGGCTGAAACGTTGACACCTGGCTCAAGTACCTGAAACAGAGAGAGCATCCGACCACGGTACGCAGTCAGGTTAGTTCCCCCCTCTGTAGCCCCAAAGTATGAGCGCATGACATTTTCGTTTATGGATTGTGTCCATCGCATGCGCTGCACACTTCCACCGGCAGCGGGGACCCTGTCAGAGGCCGGCGGGCCTCGAAGTCCCAAGCTGGTCGGTGGTCGGCCTCGTCCGCGCCGACGCGCAGGTGGTGGTGTCGTCGGCGGCGAGAAGTATTCGTCGCTCGAGCTCGACGCAACTGCAGCAACCGGAATCTCAGGACTCACGGCTGGCGCAGGTCCCGGCGGCTGCGAGGCGGAGCTGAGCGACGAACCCGAAGATGTTGGATGTGTGTTTAGTTTTCGTGCCCGGCTTCTTGTTAGCATTTCATTTGTCCATTTCAGAGTCGCCAAATAGTATTTTCAAACATGTTTTCGTATAGGTTGACTTTCTATAAAATTCTATTTCTTTTTTTTCGGTGGATTCTTGATGAAATACATTTTGTTATATGTTATTTTTAATAAAATTGAGCAAAAATAAGGAGTGAGAAAAATTTACGTCAACCAAGTTGACAGCCGGGCCACAGATTATACAGATTATTATTATTATTATTAAGCCCGGTTTTCACTGCGAGCGGAACGGACTCATTAATGACTTCGTTAAACTCGCAAACGCAAACTGCATACTTGTATTTCCACCAACAAATAGTCGGACGGAAAGAGCCAAGCGTGTAGAAAGAGTAGAAATGAGCTCGCTCAGTTCTAGGGAGCGGAGCGGAGTACTTGCGGACTCCGCTCAACTCGCAATTACAATTTACATAGTAGCGTTTCCACACAGAAAGTGGTGAGCGGGGCGGATTGAACGAGTAAAAAGAAATTGAAAAGAGTCCGCTGCGGCAAGGCCTGCACCGACTAGTTCAGAACGGACTCGCTCGCTGTCTGCCCCCCGCGCTTCTCGCGTCCCGCAGCTACGCGCCGGCTGGCGCTCGCATCGCCGCATTGTTGTTCGTTATGGCAGTCGAATAACGCGTGTTGTTTTGGTTTGAAATGGAGCGATTTATAGAAGCTGTACGACAATACCCATGTTTGTGAAATGTATCAATTGAAGAATACCGAAACATAGATATAAAATAAGTGGCATGGAAATCTATAGTTGATGAAGTAAATTTGGCTGAAATAAAAAACAGTAAGTGTCTTTTTAATTGAATTTATTTTATGAAACAAGTGAATTTTGACTGGCTATTCTACCGGAATTGTTAAAATAATCGCAATATATGTTACGTACATTAAAAGCTTCTCGTGTAGCTCGCAGTCTATCAAAGGTCATGTTGTTGGGTCGTGGATTATTATAATTGTCATTTTGATAATCTGCAGCCGATGTGGGTAGTGACGATAATTGTACAGATAAATAATTATGCAACACGCAAGTTGCTTTTATTATATGATCGACCGTCTCAAGTTTGCATTCTAGTGGTCGCCGATAAACACGCCATCTAGCGGATAAAATACCGAATGCATTCTCTACAACATTTCGAGCTCTGCTGAGTCGATAGTTAAATATCCTTTTCGGTCTATCATGTATTACGTTTGAATATGGTCTCAGTAAATTTTTACGCAAAGCAAAGGCCTTGTCACCTATAAATACATAAGGTACTCTGACTGAATTACTTTCATCTAAATGACGGTCGTCCGGTTTTAATTGGTTATTAATTATTTTTTTTCCAAATTTACGCTATCATTAAAAATACCACCGTCACTGAAACGCCCCATCGATCCAACATCAATGATTATGAAACGTTTGTGTGCATCAACAACCCCTAGTAATACTACGGAATAATATTTTTTGTAGTTGTAAAATTGACTTCCTGAATGTGGAGGACATTTAATCGCTACGTGTTTACCATCAATGGCACCAATGCACTTTTCAAAGTGCCATATATTTTCAAAAGCTTCTGCTATATTTTCCCAATCTTGCCTTTTGGGTTCTTTCAAATAAATAGGCTGTATTTTTTTCCAAATTGCAATACAAGTATCGTGTACTATCCTTGAAACAGTTGGTGTGCTCATGTGATAATTTTAGGCTATTGTTTTGAATGCGTCGCCTGTTGCTAGAAATCTGAAACAAAATATAATAATATTAATAAATAATAACCTTTTTTTTATTCCACTACTTGTTGTGTCTTTACGGGGTTGAACTCGACTAAGTTTAGTCTACCCCACTCAGACACAAGTTGGTCATGACTTCGCTGCGGTGTCATTCGACCGTGTGGGTTTCACTTCAATGATTTTTCGCTCCAGCGTACCACGCTGAAAGTTTTTCGCCACGACGTCAGTCGCTGCAGCGTCATTCTAAACTAAGTACCGGACCCGTTTCATTTATAAGTATATATTAAATACCTAATTATCTTTATTGTTTCAGTCCAGGATGCGAAATCCGAGTGGAAAAAGTTAAGGGATAACCATAGAGACAGTTTAAAGAGAATGAAAGCCACCAGATCTGGGCAGGCAGCTACAAACCTCAATACTTGGAGATATGCGGAATTGATGGAATTTTTACTTCCATATATGAAAAATCGTAGTAGGTCTACCAATTTAAATTCTACAGATATACTATCATCGGCAACACCTGAAACCTCCATAGCGCAAGATGACGAAGATACTAATAATTCAGAAATATCTGTAGTTCCAACAAACGATACAATCAATAATACGGAGCCTAGTGCACCACAAGGAGGTAAAAATCAGACAAGGAAGCGGACCGCAGATGGAGATTTTATAGAATTACTGAAAGAAATGGAAGAAAATCACCAAAAAAGACAACAAGAGAGAGATCTAAGACGCACAATGACAAATACACAAGAAAAAGGTGCCATTGATTTGTTTTTAGAAAGTATGGCGATCACCATAAAAACGATGCCTATGTGGATGCAAAATCGCGTTAAGAAAAAAATATTTCTAGACGTTAGTGACGCCGAGGAAGAACTAGAAAATTATAGTACTTGTGATACACCAGACTCAGTAAACAATACCTTGCCGGCAGCAGCAGCATCATCACATTCTGCTAATTACGGATACACTACGTCGAGAGACCCTGTAAACAATGACTTGCCGGTAGCAGTAGCAGGATCATCACGTTCCGCCAATTACGTATACACAATACCGGAAGCAGGAGCGTCACGTTCTAATAATACGACATACCACGGGTACAGTAGCTCGGGAAGATTTCAGCCATCCCCGTTACATGATTATGATAACTAAGCATAATGTTCTTTTTATTTATTTTTACTGATTTGTTTTATTTCTGAGTAAAGTCTAAAATAATTACCTATTAACAATGTTTTATTTCTTACCTGAGGCACACAGCTAGCTTTTCTTGAGGTGAAATAGCTTTCCTGAAGTTGGTGTTTTGTTTCAAAATATCGAACTCCACAAATGACAAAAGTTCTTGAAATTGTTCTCTATTAACTCTGTAATAATTCTTAAATTTTTCGTCGTCTAAATCATAAAACAGCCTAAATTCCCCTTTTAATTTACGTCCTTGAATATGCTGGCACAGCCAAAATCTTCGTTTAGCGCGTTTTTTTCTTTGCATAAGATACAACAATACGTGTTTATTTTTTCTGTATACAAAATCACTGTCATCACTCGATTCCGTGTCACTCGAAAACATCGCAACAACACGACCACACGCAACCAGCTCAAAACTTCAACTGAACTCGTTCTCTGTGGAAATTCACTATTCATTTTTCATTTCTCATTTTCCGTTCAGCTCACTCCGCTCATTTCTCTATCTCATTTTCATTTTGCAGTGGAAATCAAATGACCAACTCTTCGTTGGTGGAAATATAAACCTATTTCATTTCAAAGGAGTCCGTATCGCCGAACCATTTCCCGCTCATTACCCTTTTACGGTGGAAACCGGGCTCTATAACTACATAATAAGAAATAGTTACTTTTATTCTGCAAAAAAAAAATTGACGTAATTCTGACATCGCTTTTAATAAAAAACTCAGAAAGTACACTGAATTATTAAAACAAGATAAAATTAATCCAAAACAATTTATTAAAACTGTTTTCGCAAGGTTTATTAAGTCATAATGTATGGACGATTATGATTTTTTTTAAAGGGAGAGAGAGAAGTCCCTTACCATCTGTTATTGTTGATTTGATTATTTGAAAAATGTTGATTTATACCACACTTATAATAAAGAATTATGTTAAAATTCATTATTTGATGATTTTTATTTAATCCGAGATTGATCTGTCATTCTGCGAATCTGTCATTACGCGAATCTGTCATTATCAGATCATATTTTGCGACACTAGGGGCTCGATTCTGCTATTGCAATCGTGTCTCAATGACCGGTCAGTGATCGAATATTTGACAACTTTGACAGTTTTTGTATGGGAAATGTGTCAAAAGTTTGACGTTATACGTCAAAAATCGATCATTGACCGGTCATTGAGACACGATTGCAATAGCAGAATCGACCCCCTGGCATTATGCGTTTCTGACAATTCGCTAATCTGTCATTTTGTGTTTCTGACGTTCTGCGCCCAAACCGTTTTATACTATGTAGTGATAGTGATTTTACAACTTGGACGATAGTGTAGCTATATTGTCAGATCTGTCTGCCTTGAACCAAAATCTCTCTTAGGTTTAAAGAATCTTTATTTCTCATAAGAACATGATACACAGTTCACTTACATGAGATTTAAATTTTAACATAAATTTGTCGTCCTCTCATGACGAAGCATGCAGTTGTAGAATAAGTAAAATTAAAATTACAATAACAAAGCAAACAGATAAACAGGAAACAAAGCTTAAGTGTCGGTAGTTATATAAAACAAGTTAATACAGCTGGCCAATTTGACACCAAGGTACCCTCATAAGTACTAATATTCAATTTGTGAAGAACAAAAACAACTTCTAAGAAGCGAACTACTGTGTGAATGTGTTTGTGTGCTAGCATAGTGCGTGCACGCGTACGTTTACTTGTGTATACTTACTATAGTCTCGGAGACCGCTGCTCATTTACGAGTTTTACTCTTGGTGATTTAAATTATAGTTATTCTTAATATGTATATTTTATGTTAATTTTGTTTTTTTTTACTCTTCCTAACCATTTCTTTTTTTATTTCATTAAACTGAAATAATACATATCGTCAGTGAAGTTCTAACAGTGCGTATGTCATTTTATGAGTGTTTTGAGATTTGAATGTCATTGGATAAAGCTTAATGGCGCGCATCGTATCGTCCAATCAAAACATGATATTTTGACCAATAGGAACGCGTTATTTGAAAAATAGTAACATTGCGTATCTCAGTTGGTGGCGCCAACACTGCGTATGTCAGCTATTCACGTACAAATTCGTCGTGCATCAAGTGCTCCGATGTTGGGATTTTGATTTAAGGTAGTATTTGCAACATATCTTGATGTTTTATTTCCCATAGTATCGATTTAATATTATGTGGTCATAGATTAACTGGTAAACCAAAAGTAGTTATTGATTATTACGATTATTAATCGCCCAAACGTAAGTCTAAAAGTAGTCGTGACTTACGCTGTGTTTACTGTGATATTTTTTATGAGTTACGTTGTGTTTCCATTATATTTACCTACTTTCTTTCTCTTTTTACAAGGTGATTGCCTACATTTAAGATGGATTTTCTATCAAGTGATAGTGAGGAACTCGATGACAACATGCTGCTTCTATGTAGCGACTTAAAGATACAAGTTCCACCAAAAAAACAGAAAATAATACCGGTAACATTGGCTGACTTAGAAAATATTGATATTAATAACTTACCAATAGAAATAGTCTCCGAGCCTCCATCTCCGTCTTTGCTGGACCTATTGAGCCCTCAAAACATTCAGGATGCCATACCTGTTTGTTCATCTGAACAAGTAGTTACCCTAGAACATTTGCGGCCAAGTGAAGAATTGCAGCCCTTGTCCTCGTCTGTTGAGATTTCACCGCCATTAGGAGCGACACAACAACCTGAAAATGACATTGAAGAAACATTCTTACCTTTAGCTTCATCAATCTGTTTAAATGAAGAAGTACAGCCCCTTTCCACGACTGCTGGAAATTCACCGTCGCTATTGGAGCAACTACCATCCGACATTGAGAACGAAGACATAAATTCTAGTAGAAAAAGAAAATCGAAAGGATTTGCACAACCTAAAAAATGGGATAAAAACACGACAAAACTGAAACGTATGCACGGTGAAGAATATGTGGGTTACCGTAGGGACAGGAAAGTTTCAGGGCAAGAGAAGTTTAAAGTTCTCCATGATGTGCCACGTTCAGCACGTTCAATTGGTTCACGTTGCACTTCCATGTTTTGCTCGAAGTCTAAGTTACGTGGCTGTTTCAGCTTGTCTGACATCGAAAGAGAGAACATATTTGGCAAGTTCTGGAAAAGCATGACTTGGGAGCAACGGAAACAGTACGTAGTATCTCACGTCTCCGTTTGTGAGAAAAAGCAAGTAAAAGTAAAATCTAATTCTCGTAGAAGTGAGAGTAAACAGTACTTTCTGAGTACATCAGAGGGACGTACCCAAGTGTGTTTAAAAACTTTTTTGAATACTCTGGGTTTAAAAGGGTCGACTATAAGATGCTGGATAGATAGATCTGAACATGGTATTGCTAAAACAACACCAGGTACAAACGACGACAATGATGAACGCGTTATTAAGAAAGAAGACAAAACATTCCTCAAACAGTTCTTCGCTTCGTTACCAAAAATGCCCTCGCACTATTGCAGGGCATCGACATCGAAACAGTATTTAGAGCCGATTGTTGAAAACAAGAACTGTCTTTATAGGTTGTACATCCAAGAGTGCGAAAAAGAGTCGAAAAGTCCACTTAGTCGCTGGACTATGTGCAGAGTTTTTGATGAGTTGAATCTAAGCCTGTTCTCGCCTAAAAAAGATCAGTGCGATACTTGCTGTTCGTACAAGGTAGGCAACATAGCAGAGGAAGAATATAGATCACATATTAAGAAAAAAGACACGGCACGAAGCGAGAAAGTGAAAGATAAAGAAAGGGCTCGTCAATTGGATGACGTACATGTTTTTACACAAGATTTGCAGGCCGTAAAGTTATGTCCACAACTTCAAGCTAGTGCTTTATACTTTAAAACTAAACTATGTGTGCATAATTTTACAATGTATAATCTTGCCAACAAAGAAGTTATCTGCTATTGGTTTGACGAGAGTAACGCTGGTTTGACTGCTTCTGTGTTTATATCATGCATCATAGACTGTTTTAAAAAAACACTGCAGAAGAAATGCATGCCAATAATTTTATATTCTGATGGTTGTACGGCTCAGAATCGGAATGTTTATCTATCGAATGCTCTGTTACAACTATCGATGGAAAGAAACATCGTTATAGAACAAAAATTCTTGGAGAAAGGTCACACACAAATGGAGTGTGATGCGGTCCATAGTTCAATCGAGCAAAAGATAAAAAATCAGGAGATCTTTTTACCAAGTCAATTTGCGACGTTGTCAAAACAAGCTCGACCGCAAAAACCTTATTTTGTTGAATATTTAGACTACAGTTTTTTCAACGACTTCTCAGATAAGAATTCGTTTATGTATGACTCCATACGGCCTGGTCGTTCCGTCAATGATCCTACAGTAACGGATGTACGAGCGCTGCAGTATAATCCAAGTGGAGTCATCAAATATAAATTGAACTTTGAGGAGAATTATCAAGATCTGCCCCGCAGGATTCGACGCAGAGTAGTAATGCCCGAGACTTTACCCCCTAGACCAAAACTCTACCAAACTCGTATCAAAATATCAGTGACTAAATGGAAACATTTACAGGAGTTGAAGACCGTTATTCCTTCAGACTGTCACGGGTACTATGATTCCCTACCATATTGATCTCTTAAAAGTCTGATTATTGATAAGAAGTTAATTAGTTTTAAGCAAAACATTTTTTATAACACAAAATATTTTCTTTTCTTTTTATAAAATAAACTATTAACACCATTTTGTTGAATAATTTAATAATTTCCCTTCTCCTTAATAACTCCCTTACATGGATTTAATTAGATGAAACATGACGTAAGTCAGTGACAACTACTGGCAACACTGCGAAAGTCACCAAATTACTTTAATGGAAAAGATTATTACGATTATCACGGGTTTAAATCATCAGAGAGTTCAATTGTATTAATAATAAAACACAATACGGCCTTAAGCGTTAGTTATATTAATTTCATACAGTTTTTTCACTCTCCTGTAAAGTAGCCATTTTTGACTTCCGTGCTGTTAGAACTTCACTGACGATATTAAATAATGTGATACAGACTAAAGTGTAAACTTGTGTTTTGATGTTAAAATTTATGCAATAGACCTGTCCATATTTGTAAATAAGGTCGAAGATGCTTTCTGTATTTTCAAATACTATACATAATCTCATTTTTGGAATATAATGTTTAATTTGTGTTTTATATTAGCTGACGAAGTGATTAATTATTATTACATACACATACTTGTGACTTGTGAATACCTTTTGTCCCAAATGAATATATAATCCAAAAACACATTTATTCATGTCAAATTAGTCATAGTTTGCCTAAATTAATAACAGATAAATAAAAATTAATATCATGCTAAATAAAAAAGTGAAATACTAAATGTCTCTTTTATTATACTGTTCTTTAAATATTGCTTTCAGCATTTCATGCACAAGTACACTGTGTTTCTCGATAGTGATCTTGTTCAGATGTCGATTATTATTGCTGAGCTTATATAAACTCACGCCTGTTTCCCATGGGGGTAGTGCTGAGCAATAATAGACCATCTTGAAGGAAACTATCGAGAAACTCACTGTACTTGCGCATAAAAATGCAATACAAAGTATCTGAAAAAAGCACTGTACTTTGAAATTCCCGCCCTAGCTTCCTACTGTCTAGTTTTGGTGGGCGTTGGATAGATGGCGCTGGTCGATAAGGAAAAATTTCCTCATAAAATTTGCATGGAGTTGTTATTCTTCCCCTTTAGGGGTATATATGTTCTGTGGGCCGACTCATTGTGCTAGCTGTTTCGGAAAGAACCTCTGGTGTCTGCCGTAACTATTAAGCTGCCAACGAGATCCTCGCCACAAGGAGATAGTACACTGACGTGGAAACTCTGGCTGGCAAGCCAAACGTGAGCTGGTACGCTGTACTGCGAAAGCTCTGGCCAAATCATGCAAGGACTTGCTGTGCTAACTGTCCGACGGTAAAGACCCTAAGTTGCCTGAAGAAATAGTACTGGGTGACTTGTGAAGCAGAAGCTGCACCAATTCTATAAAGATGAGAATTTACTTTTTCTAAAACCATGTACCTTAACCATTCTATGTAACTCCTGTGTAAAATGTAAGTATAGGGCATTATCCTTGTTATTAGGTACTGACCTAAAATCTATGTATAAAACGTGTTTCTATTTGTAATGTAGAATAGCATCTAAAGGTTCTGTCTCATCTGGAGAGGCGCCACGGCGTCCTCACCTTCCGCCTGACGCAGGTACTCACCGGACATGGTTGTTTCGGTAGGTACCTGTTTCGGATTCGGCGGGAGGAAACGCCCGGGTGTTTTCACTGCGAGGATCGCCCGGAGGACACGGTGGAGCATACGGTGGAGGCCTGCCCCGCATGGGCGGAGCAGCGCCGTGTCCTCGTCGAGGCGATCGGCGGCGGCGACCTCTCGCGTCCGGCCCTGGTTCAATCCATGGTCCGGAGCGAGGAGGCATGGGAAGCCGTCACCTCCTTCTGCGAAGCAGTAATGCTAGTGAAGGAGGAGGCGGGCCGCGTGAGGGAGAGACAACCCTCACGCCCCAGCCGCCGCGGCATAGGAAGACGCACCGGGCGTCGCTGGCCGATTCCCGGCCACCGTAGGTGCGGGTCTGCGGACGGCGAGCGTTGGGTGGCTCGCTGTCCGATTAAAGCCAGACCCAAGCCGACGGCGCGTTGTGTTCCACGCGCGCCTCAAAGAGATGTCAGCATAGGAGTAGGGGCCCGTTAGGGCCAGTGCCTACCAGGGTTGCGGATTTGTTCGAAAGAGTTACCGCGGCCCTGGAACGTAAAAGGCACTAAGAGGAGCATGGGTGGGTTTTAGTCAGTAGAAGTCTGACACTCCCTGCCGCTCCACCCAGAGCGGGAGGGGTCATTTGATGATTTCCCATCCAAAAAAAAAAAAAAAGGTTCTGTCTCATATAACTTTGTACCAAAGAATGTAACTCGTGTGATCTTGTTGTTTAAACCATCATTATGGTTCTCATATTATTTGACCAGTACAATTAATCTTCTCAGGGTAGTCAGCTAGGAAACACCGGCCTCGTCTAGTTTAAAAACGACCGAAAAGATTAACGTGTAAAAATGTTATTTACAACCTACCCACTTACAAAATAAATTTAATTTATCATTATCTGGTTTTTATTGGTTACTTACAAAATATACCCTTAGAAATGGGTTCAATTCCCAATTCAATTGAATTACTGTGCCTTGGTGAGATACAATTTATTATAGAGCCCCATTTTCTTTTACACGCAAGTGACTGACGCTCCCGTCGCGCAGTGCCGGCCATAATACTATCTACTTTATCACAAAAATATGTAGAATTAATTGGTAATATGCATTTTGATATATGCTTATGTATTTTTCCAAGCCGAAGTACTTAGTTGTGAAATGATTAGTGCCCGAATTTATGGGTGGGAATGTGAATGCGATCACACCACGATCCATCAGAATAATAGGTCTAGGCGTGAACGCGTCCGAGGTTATTATCCTTTTTTTTTAATCAATCTTTTTATTATTGTCATAAATATATAG
The DNA here is from genome assembly GCA_947386135.1 of Melanchra persicariae. Classification (NCBI taxonomy): domain Eukaryota; kingdom Metazoa; phylum Arthropoda; class Insecta; order Lepidoptera; family Noctuidae; genus Melanchra; species Melanchra persicariae. The sequence goes on from OX376665.1 coordinate 4,406,928, forward strand.
GGGAGGGATTGTTATGTATGTACAAGTAGCTAGATACCTACGCGCCGCTGCCGGCGCACAGTGGTCCGGATTATGAATATGGTGGACTTAGAACCCAAAGTCAATATTTCGCGCTGAAAAAATTCATGCCGACAGATAAGTGAACGGCCTTCAATGTTTGTTCAAGCGGTTTTTAAGAAATTGTGTACTTTCGCGAAAAAAAATATTACGCTTTTACTCAAAGCGCAGTTAGTGACTGAATGACGCATTGCCTGCAAATTTTCCCCTCCCATTCCCTTATATTGCTATCTCTTTCATTTTCTACTATTGCTGTCTCTTTCATTCTCTATTGCTCTTTTTCTCGTAATGAGGGTAGTTGCACACCCTAAGAATCATATAAAAAGACGGAGCTCCTGCTGGAGCGTCACATTAGACATTCGACAACCCTTGAAGAGTCAACATACCTGGAAATTTTAACGTGAAGAAAACTACCTACTTAATCATGGCTGGATTCGGTACTTACCTGGACATTTACTTGTTTCTACGAAAAGGAGACCTCAAGGACTACAACCGACTGCATCAAACAATTTTGGACTGCATTTTGCTTGAAATTTCGCAAGAAGATAATAAAAAAATATTGAATTTTGCAAGATCTCTTACTGTGAACTTAAATCGTCGATGGACCGAAGCACACAGGGTGCAAAAAACATTTATGAAAAAGCATATGAGCTGGTTAGAAACAAGCATTAAGTGGCCTGAATGTGAAACTGTAAATCTCTCCGAAATTTTTGAAGTGACCGAAAATATGGATCATTGTTCCACAGAAGAAGAAGCAGCTGTTCTACCTATTGCGTCTACTTCAAATGCGACTAGTGACATGGGCACTTCTACAGACATCGTATCAAGGAAGCCATTTGAAGACTTGGGAAACAAGCAGAAGAAAAGGCGATCGGGTACATTACTCGACTGTCCGGAAGAGGAACTGGCTTTTGCTTTTGTTACGAAGCTTAAGTCTAATGGGAAAGAAGTTCTTGCTCGCATCATCGATCATCTTATGAAGAAACCTGAAAAGGTTGAAGATGTCGAATCTTTTCTATTTATGAACAAAAAGTAGGAGACTATGCAGGAAGATCAAGTTTTGGCCCTTACTACTTCAATGGATCTGTCAAAGTGGAAGTACCTCACTTTGAGGTCTGCATTGTCACAACAGTTGAAGCTTCCCTCTTACCACAAGTTGTTAGAAGCGAAGAAAAGGTTTTATCCAGATGCCAGAGATATTATAATATCAGAAGATGGAGTGAAGGTGAAACTACAAGCACTTTTAGATGTCACAACTCGAAGGATTCTGCAAGTCGTTGGTGATGATTTAAATATATCCAGTGGAAACTTGAAGCTGACCAGCAAATGGGGATTCGATGGTTCATCAGCACAGAGCAACTACAAGCAAAGAAGTGAAATAGCAGAATTCGACGACTCCTCTGTGTTCATGACGAGCCTCGTTCCTCTGAAGCTAGAGGCCGGGGATGTTGTTATTTGGAATAATCCAAAGCCATCTTCAACATTTTATTGCAGACCTATTAAATTTCAGTTTGTGAAGGAAACGACTGACTTTGTTAAGCAAGAACAAGCGGCAATGGAGGAAGAAATTAGAAATTTGACTTTTTCAAGTTTGGGAAACTTTGAAGTTACTCATGAGCTGCACATGACAATGATTGATGGGAAAGTGACTACAATCATTACAAATACTCCATCTGCAGCTACTTGCAATGTTTGTCTTGCAAAACCAAGCGAGATGAATAATCTTTCTCAAATGTTTTCAAGACCTGTGCGGGAAGACGTATATCAATATGGATTGTCAACACTCCATATGTGGATTCCAAGCATGGAGTATCTTTTACACATTTCGTATAATTTAGATTTCGAAATGTGGAGTGCACGAGGTGAGAATAAAAACCTTAAGAAGTTTCGAAAAGCCATGGTGCAATCGGAGTTCAAACAACAGATGGGACTTTTGATTGATGTTGTGAAGCATGGTTTTGGAACTACAAATGATGGAAACACGGCCATAAGATTTTTTCGGGAATACGAAAAGACAGCTCAAATAACGAAGATTGATGTTGATTTAATAAAACACTTCGCAGTCATATTGCAAGTGTTATCTTCTGGACAGGCTGTCAACATTGATGGATTCCGTGGATACTGCAAAGAGACTGCTGAGCTCTTTGTACACCACTACCCCTGGTACAACATGCCTTCCAGCGTACACAAAATGCTGATACATGGCGCAAACATTTTTCTTGCCTTCCAATAGGAATTTTGTCAGAAGAAGCAGCAGAAGCAAGAAATAAGGACTTCCGAAATACCAGAGAGCGCCACACGAGGAAAACAGGAAGATTGCAAAATAATGAAGACATTAAGCACAATTTTTTGATATCTTCAGATCCTTATATATCTTATCTGAAATCTAAATACACCAATTTTAAATCTATGAGTATGTTTCCAGAAGCTTTGCAGTTATTAATAACAGAAGAAGTAATAGAAGTTGAAGAAAAAGAAGAAGAAATAGAAGTTGATGAAGAAGCTCTACAGAATGTGCCAGATCCTTTGGAATGACTTTTAAGTTTTCTTATATTAATTGTATTATTTAGTGTTTATAAGTTTGTATTTTTTTGTATGTTCAATAAACATGTACAATTTTAATATATTTTTATTATTCCTGTTTCCGTGTAGTAATGAAAAAAATATATTTAATTAATTCAAAATGTAAACCACCTTCGATTATTATATTGTTCTGTAAGAATTATGCGATAAACAATTTTCAATAATTATGTTATTTTGTAATTTGATGTCTGTGTTGATATAAACAATTTTCTCTTCGTCTTAGTATTATACTTTCCCGAAACCACTTAATAGACCAAAAAAGTAGTGTTTTAATGTAATTTTGTTATATTAAATATTTTACGTTAAACTGCGCATAAACGCCAAAGCTGCAAGTGCGTGCTAAAGATTTATTTGTGAAATTAACAAATAAATGTAATACAATTATTTACAAAAGGTTTTATTGCTAACACTTTTGAACATTTCGAGAAAAAAAAATATTTCGGTTTTGCTCCATACATTTTTTTTTACAATATTTTTTTTTCGCGAAACTATACAATTTCATAAAAACCGCTAGAACAAACGTTAATGAGTGTTCACTTATCTGTCCGCATGATTTTTTTCAGCGCGAAATATTGACCTTGGGTTCTAAGTCCACCATATTCAAAATCCGGACCACTTTGCGGCGGCGTGCGACCGCGCGTTGAACGTTTTAATAAAGTCAGTGTGCAACTAGCTACCGTGTGATCAGTACGTCCGCCCCGTCCTTACATCTCCCTTGCGAATATAACATTTACCTACTTTCAAATTGTATTGGTCATCGGATCCCGAATTAAGAGCGCCTTCACATTACGTCGCAAGTAGTGCGGCAGCAGCGCGGCATTCCAGTGGGAAAGAGACGGAGCTATACAGGACGTATAGCTCCGTGTCTTTCCCACTGGAATGCCGCGCTACTGTCGCGCTGCTAACGTCCTAATGTGTAAGCGGCCTTAGAATTGACAAAATAGCTTCCACCATGACATTCTGAAGATTCAAGCAAATTTTACGTTGTTTACATCTAAATGATAATTCTAAACAACCTACCAGATTTAGCCAGATTTTTTTAAATAAAGGAGTTCGCTTTTCTGAAACTATAACGTCGTTAATTGAAAATGTTAGACTTAAACTAGACTAACGATGTTTAACGGCATTATTGCTTCATACTTGACATACTTATATTTTGGCTTAACGTATGTTACAAGCCCGTAGCGGCATTTTCAAAACTAAACAAAAATGTATTGTCCGTCATTATTAGACTAAAACGACGTTATCTCACACTAATACACAACACAGACGTTAACTGATCTCGCGCGGGGCGGGGCGACACCGGCTACGTAACGATCCTGTACCGAAATCAGAGGGGTCGGGGGTGAGACTAGTGCATCGCCAGGAGCTTGTGGGTGAGGACGTGTGTCGCTCCGGGTTTGTTCCCAACAATTTCGCAACGATCGCGATATGGCGAACCATCAATTTAGGTAAGTTAGTTTTTATTTACTCCAGCTCAGAATAATTTTGATTTTATTATGAATAGGTACCGACTTTACATTTGCACTTTTATTGAAATAAACATTCAAAATAGTTTGCTTGCTAGTAAATCCTACAAATATTATTTATGATAAAGTTTGTTTTGTTTCACGCAATTACTTATAAATCGATTGCGATGAAACTTAGCATGTAACATATAATCTACTTTTCCTATACGAGTACTCAATTTTTTATCGCATTATACATATGTTCAGATGATCTATTGATCATCTTGTCGGGCATGAATTTGTTACGATATGTTCATATAGTTGGTTAAAAACTAGTAACATTTACCTAGGTATGCACACTCAGCATTTTATTTCCTTTTTACAGAAACTCTGGGAGCAGAGCCAAAACTATTTTAGATATGGTTAAGGATAAGGAAAAACCAAACCAAACCTACAAGAAAACCTGACCCTGCTCAGGATAAGCAAAAGCCAAACCAAATTGAACCTTAAACAAAACCTGGCCCTGGTCTGACTGAGTTTATTAACAGAATATACGCGGAGCCCTATTCTATGACCGGTAGCGTTTTTGATACATTTTGCGAGACGCAAGTTACGTATAATTCACATCATTTTTTGAGTTTAAGTACACAGTCTCTATTCAACGAATTTGAAATTTCACCCCATCAAATTACTATAAATAGATTAGATCCTACCGAAATAGATTTAACATGCAACGAATTAATGTCATCAAATGATTTTTCTCCGCTTGATGAAGAAATCCCATTAAATACGCAAGGAACATATGAAAATAGTTCTCTTGATTTGATTCAGACGACTCCTTTATTTACCAAGACAAGTGTCCATCTGATTCCTCAGAAAGCCACATGTCTGATGTATCTGAAAGTAAAAGAAAAACAAAGAAAAGAACACTGAAAACCAATGATGATGAGGTCACAAAGACTTTAACAAAAAGTAAAATTCAAACTTCGGAGCAAAGACGTCTTGAGTTAACAGGTGCTACCTGTTGTGAGAAAACTACGCCCAATCATTCAGATCACTGCAAACATAGCTCTACCGATGATGGTAATTACTGTTCCATTATTGCCTGTGGATGACGGAGATAGGATTTTTTTTTTTAATTTGGAGCGAAGACGTAGAAACTCAATTGGTGCTACTTGCAAGGAAACTACGCCCGAGCGACTATGCCTCCGCAAGCGCTGTAAATCCGGTAATGGCAATTATTGCTCCACATTGTCAGATATACTACAACTACCACGCAAAAGAAGGAAACATAATATCCCGTTACAACAGCGGAGATTGGATGCCAAAAATAAAAAAGAGCGAACATAGTGTCAAACCTGGGTGCAATGAAAAGTGTCTAAAGAAATGTATGACCCTACTGAACCAAGAGGATAGAGAGGCTATTAATAAATCATACTGGGATATGTCATGGCAAGAACAACATGCGTTTGTTGAAACACACACCTACGTAGCAGTGCCAAAAAGAAAAATTACGAGCGAACCCAAAAGGAATCCAAGAATCAATACCTTCCAACCCCTTGACAACAACAAATGGCTTTTTATACTAACTAAAGAAGTATCATTCGTGCTACAATGCGACAACGAAATCTCGCACCACAAAAATCAAGGAGCTGGCATCATCACTCTTCCAGAACGCTGTAAACTGCACACGGGATATAGCACTATCTCAGCATCCAAATCTAATACAGAAAATATAACGTACCCCATCATCATCCCAGACATTAGAACGGACGATTACTTCGAAGAAGTGAAGTTTCAAAAACATCCAGAACTTATACCTATTTCAATCAACGAAATGCCTCTGGATAATTTGAAGCAAATCAGACATCATCTGGACAAACAGTCCGACGAACTATATAGAATTCGCAACCAAACATTTACGCAAAAACACCACAACAGCTTTCTCCGGTTATACCTCGGAATCGGTACAGTAATGCTGGTATATCTCCTCATAAAATGCTTCAATCGCTGTCCCAACGGCATAATAGGAAGACGACGCACTATGGGACCAAACCGTATTTTCCATCTCGAAAATGGTTTTGGCGAAAGTCGTATATTCATAGATTTTTTTAGGGTTTAATACTCTTAAAGGATGGAACTTACGAATAAATCTCAAAAAAAAAAAAAAAACTTAGTTTTACGTTTATAAACTGAACCTCAAACATTGGGTATAAATATTTTCCTGCCAATTAAATTAGCGTTAAGGAAGTTCAACACAAAATTATTCGGAAGTTTTCCAAGGAAGTATGTTAGTGTTATACATCATAAGAAAGCTTAGAATGTACACTTTCCAACCACGTTCGGTTTTTGTACAAAAATATTTTCGTTTTATTTTATTTTATTTTTTTTAGTGAAGTAAATAAAATTTCGTTTTTGTTTATTTCAATTGGAGTTTTCATTGTTGCCGAAAGCTGCCGGTGTCAAGTTAATCACTCTAGTAGATACCTTACCTATTCAGTAATATGAGGATTGAATAAAAACTTGCGCGTTTTTTGCGCAAGGGTGATTTAGAAGCAATAATGTCAATCAGGGGAAAATAAAAAAATCTCCGAAAATTACGTTCTTCTTTTTTATTATGAAATATTATATTTAATTGTTATATTTTGATGTCTATCTTGTTTTTTTTTATTTATGTTATAGAAGCATATATTTACAAATTAATAGACTACTATTATATTTGAAAGAATCTTCCCATGGCACTTTTGTTTTCGGTGGTCACCTTAACCACAAGTATGATAAACTATATTGCTACGGAAGTTCTATTTATCTGTTGTGGTAATTATTCTCTACTTGCTCATCTGTTAGATATTGCAGACCAATTTCATTAGAATTTGCAAAAGAAACACCTGAAAAAACTACAGCAGTTGTCAGTGAAATTGAAGCCAAAATTAATCAATTGATTCCAACTCTTGTGTCAATAGACAACAAAGTCATCGAAGTTAAACATCAACTGTTTATGACAATGATTGATGGGAAAGTTGCTCAAGTGTTAACAAACACATCAGCCAGTGCTACCTGCACTGTTTGCGGAGCAACTCCCAGACAAATGAATGATCTTTTAAAAGTTACAACGAGAGTTGAGAATGAAAATGCGTTTAAATACGGATTGTCGACACTACACGCATGGATAAGATTTATGGAAATGATCCTCCATATTTCTTACAATTTAGGTTTTGAGAAATGGTCTGCAACAACTCCAGAAAACAAGCAACTTAAAGAAGACAAGAAAAAATATGTCCAAAAACGTTTCCGAGAAGTGCTTGGTTTGCACATTGATAAACCACGTCAAGGTTCCGGTAACAGCAATGACGGAAATACGGCAAGGAGATTTTTCCAAAATTACCAATGTTCTGCAGAGATAACCGGAATTGATGAAGAATTGATTAAGAGATTATATGTAATTCTTCAAACTATGTCATCGGGATACCCTATAAACGCAGAAAAATTCGGCCAGTATACATTGATTACCGCGCAATTATATGTAAGCAAATATAACTGGTACTACATGCCATCTTCGGTCCATAAAGAACTTATACATGGTGCTAAAATAATAGAGCATTATGCAGTTTTGCCTATAGGACAATTATCCGAAGATGCCCAGGAAGCCCGAAATAAAGATTACAAGAAATATAGGTTACATCACGCTAGGAAGTGTTCCAGATCAGCAACAAACGTTCTGCATATTTTATTATATACATCTGATCCTTATATATCTAGCTTGAATAAACCAAGTTTTCTAATATCCAAAGAATTGTTTGACGAAGTTAAAGAATTGTTAGAAATAAAAGGTGATGAATAGTATAAGCGCTAAAATTTTTAATTTTTTTATCATGTAATGTTTGTTTAATAATAATAATTAAGTTTTAAACTTATTTTAAGCAAAAGTGTAACTTTTACTGCTATTTTAATGTTACTGTATAATTTTTGCATGAAATTTCGTATAACTGTAACTTTGTAATTTTTTTACTAAAAATATATAATTTTTAAAATGTTGATGTTTAATTTCTTTTATTGCCTAGATATTCAGAAATACGCAAAAAAAAATTCAAGGAGAAAAATCACAAAACAACAGAGTTATCGATTTTTGAGATGGAAAACACCGATTGGTCCCATAGTGCGACGTTCCAACAACTCCATCAATGTCTTCAACAACTGTTTCGACTCCTCATCAAGACGTCATGCCACAACTGTCACAATCCCGATGACCAATCTACATCGTACGGCGTACAACTCCGAAGACGAAGACAACGAGACACCGTCATCTCCTCGTACACAAAGATCAGGCGCTAACGCCCAATCTTTATTCTAAGGGGGGAAGTGTTATATAATGACCATACCCACAGATGCGTATAAACCGGAATTGTACTATATAATTCAAAGCCATAAGCATCTCTATGTAAAGTACTCGCTTGTCACCATAATGGAAGCTCACGGCCACGCAGTGTTAAGGCTCCCTCCATATCATCCGGACTTCAATCCGATAGAAAACATTTGGTCGCAGGTGAAAGGCCACGTAAGCAAATTCAATGTTGCCATGAATTTGACCGAAGTGCAGCGTCTGTTGTTTGAAAAATTCGCATCCATCGGGCAAGATGAGTGGTAAAATGTTGTAGATCATGCCATCAAATGCGAAGACGAAATTATGACATTGGAAGAGGCCATCGACGATGGATTGGAAGATACATCATCCTCTTACTTTCTGAAGTCCATTCGCGTGGTTTACACACATTATGTTAATTACACATTATGTTATTATTAGCCTTACAAAACTGACTTATATTTTCTGTAATATTTCATAAGTATCGCTGTTGGTTTTCTGAAATAAGTAAAATAAAATAAAATAAATCCTCATCGGATAGTTCGAGTCGTGATAGTGATGGTGATAGTAGCGACGCTCAGAGTGATATTGGGATAGCAGGAAAGCGGCCTTTAGATTAAGTTTTTTCTGTTGTTTACTAAATAAATACCTATTTGTTTAATAAATAAATGACATTTTAAAAACCTGTATTTTTAATTAAATATATGTTTTGATGAAAACTGGTGGCCTGATAAAATTGGCACGAAGTGAAATTGTGTGGAGGGGCGTGACTTGCAAGTGAGACGGAACTAACAGCTGCAGTGTATTATGAACCTTATTGTTCGAAAGCATCACTTACATTTACAATACGATTTCCTTTTAGCCATATAATGTTAATACCAAAAGTACCATCAAATGATATGGCAGTCGTTTCCACTACTTGATTATCATTTGTCAAAAATCATTTGTTATACTCTTCCGGCGATATTATGAATGTTTCTAGATGAAGGATCATATGTATTCCATTCATACACCTTCTCTCTACCCTTAATAAGGCAAGGGGATATAATTTCCCACCAAGGCTACTTTTGAAAAATATTTAATTTTACATGACGTTTAACCTTTAAATGAACGCAAGTATACTTAGCAGCTTCTCGGTTAATTTAAAATTTCTAAACTGGCAATACATTTGGTAATAACGTAGACAGAGAAACTAATAGACCCAATGACAATACTTTGCTCACTTACACAAGAAAGAGAGCGACAATAACATTACGAACGCATAAGACAAAGACACAAATACTCTGTTTTTTGTCCCTTACTGCGTAACCGGTTTTTCAAGGTCGGCAACTTGAATTGCGATACAAGCTTTGACAGTTCGTTCCTTCCTCGTGTTTGATGTTCGAATTTTGAATATTATTAAGTTATAAATCGATTCTAATCCATTGAAAAGACGGCGAAATTATCCTATTAGAGTCATCGAAGATAATAGTGCGTGCGTTGTCGTGTTATTTCACGTTCAAGCGACAGTGAGAAGAAAATTGCCGGTGTGTCTTTTCACGCGTAAGTACGACTTTATTGTCCATAACTATAGTTTCTCAGTGATGATTATTTATATATTAGCATAGAATAACAACATGTCGCGTTAAAACTAGGAAAATAGTGGCGTAATATTGAATTTTAATCATTCAATAACCTATAAACATCAACAAGTAGGTGTTGCCAGCGTCAGCCAAAATAATACCCCGATCTTCAATAAAAAATATTGATTTAACAATAATATGGTGAAATGAAAGGAAATCAATGCAAAATCCCGTGATAACATAGAAGATTCGGGAAGACTTCGATATCGAAAACATATTTTAATGTGATAGTAATTGTGATTGATATGACATTTATGATTAAGAACTGGACTAACTGCGAGTATTAATACATAATATTAACCTATATTTATTGATAGCTTTCCAGATGATCCAGACCATCGCAATAAATGGATCGAAGCAACTGGGAGAAAAGATTGGATTCCCACAAAATATTGCAAAATATGTAGCAATCATTTCCCAGAAAAACTACTAATTAAAAAGAACAAGAAGACAGTTCTGTATCCTGATGCAGTACCAACAGTGGTAAGAATTTATTGCCTCATAAATTCGAGTTTTGTTGAGTTTGCTGATATGTCTGATAAATTTGAGTTTGCTGTTTTCAAGAATTTATTTCAACTTGTGCCACATTTGGTAAAAAGATGATTGAACATTTTGTGTTGCTAGCTTTAAGAAATAGGTAAATAATTAGCGGCAAACTGTCTAGACAGGAATTTTACACTCTCATGTTCGTCAAAGAGATTGCCATCTTTCGTTTTTATTTTAAAACCAGTAATTAGTGCATGGAAAATCACAACATTATATTATTATAAATTCATATACATTTTATTATAAATTAATGTGGGAGGTACTGGTGGATATTTTAATAATTATTTGATTTAATGTTTTAGATTTCGATACCAGAGGAGTATATCGAGCCAGTACCGTCCACATCTACAAGTGCCAATTTTCAATATGACACAAAAATAAAAGGCATTAAAAAGGTTATCAAAAGAAAATTGCAATTTCCCGAAGCGGAAGATACGCCAAGAAAAAAAAACTTAAAGTGGCTTTAAAGAAGAAAACTGAGGCTGTTGCAAATCTTTGAAAAAAAATACGTGCTGTCCGGCAAACAAACAGGCGTCTAATGAAACGAAATGCTAAGTTATCAGATAATATTTCAGAACTTCAATTCAAATCCTTGATATCATATGAAGATGCTGACATATTAAGCACAATTGATAGCGGAAACAAAGATTTCCTTAAACGGTTTTTCGGTGTAGTTGGAAAAACGAAGAAATTTTCTCCTGCATTGAGGAAGTTTGCATTATGTTTGCATTTTATTAGTCCGCGAGCTTATTCTTACGTTAGAGAACAATTTAATACTTGCCTTCCACACCTACAAACATTGGTTAGTTGGTATCGATCAGTAGATGGGAATCCCGGAAATACCAAAGAGGCATTGCATGCAATAAAGTCAAAAGTAAATGTTTCAGGTAAAAATATTCATGTGTGCCTTTCATTTGATGAAATGTCAATAAGAAAGCTATGACTCTAGATGGTGGGGAATGTATTGGAGCAATAAATATTGATGCCAATTTGGATGGCTATAACATTAGAATAGCTACTCAGGCTCTAGTTTTTATGGTAACAGCCCTAAACGATTCTTGGAAAATACCTGTAGGGTATTTTCTAATCGAAAGCGTTACTGCGGAACAGAAGTCACAGCTTGTAACTGATTGCATTAAGTTACAGGAATATAACAATTCCTGTAACGTAAATGTAATTTAATAACTTGTGATGGATGTCCCTCAAATTTTGCGATGGCGAAAATATTAAGCTGCAAAATAGAACATGATGTCGAAGTTAACCCTGTATTTAATATTGAAATAGAGGGTGTTAATAAAGAATTGTGTTTCTTTCCTGATCCACCTCGTATGGTGAAATTAATTAGAAATCTGCTCGGCAATAGACACGTTTTAAAAACTACGGATGATAAAATCATAAAATGGTCCTTTATTACATCTTTGCATGATTTGCAAGAACAAGAAGGTCTTCATCTAGCAAATAAATTAAGAAAAGCGCATATTAACTTCATTAAACAGATAATGAAAGTTAAACTGGCAGTTCAGACGTTTAGCAATTCAGTTGCCGATTCCATTGAGTTTTGTGAGGAAAATCATATCAAACAGTTTCTAGGATCGTCACCCACCGTTGATTTTATTAGAAAAATAAATAATTTGTTTGATATCTTAAATAGCCGAAATATTAATGCATATGGTTATAAAAAATCTCTAAATATGAAAAATTTTGGGACTATCAATGTGTTTTTAGATGAAATGTTCGATTATTTAAATGGTCTTAAACTGGAAAATGGCCAAAATGTTGATAGGAAGGTGTGTATAATCGGACTACGGTGCTGCATTCGTGGTTTGCAATTTTTATTTAAAAAACTTATCTCCAGCTCAAAGTTGATATTCTTACCTACATATAAATTGAGTCAAGACCATCTGGAATTGTTTTTAGTGCAATTCGATCTAAAGGTGGTTTTAATAACAATCCCTCGGCTGTACAGTTTCGATCTGCGTACAAAAGATTAGTCGTTCATGGAGAACTCAAACACATTGATACAGGAAATTGCATATCTCTAGAAAATATAAGCATTTTATCACTAACTCACGTTATGAAAAATCAATAGATGCTACTTTATCCCTTTTGGAACATTCCACTAGTTTAGCGAAAATCTAACTGAAAACGAATATTTTAACATTGATACTGATCATGACTACCTTGCCGATCCTTCACGTCTTACAGAATTTACTAAACAGATAATTATATATATTTCTGGATTTATTATAACAAAAGTAGCAAAGATGGTGAAATGTGAAAATTGTTTGATGTCCATGATTAACACTGCCTCTAAAAACAATTACAAATTAATTGTAAAAAAGGAAATAGGTGGTCTGCATTGTCCTTCCACTGATGTAAGCGTCGTTTGTGAAATTGCTGAAAAAAATTTCGGGAACAATTTATCACAATCAGGCAGTAATCTACTTATACGAAATAATCTTTTACTACAATTAATGAATCCAAGTATTCGTCAATGCATAGGGAAAGACTTATTTAAAGAACATGGTATTTCTTACGATCATTCTCCTCTAGATGATCACAGAGTTCTTTTAATCAAAGCCATTACCATGAAATACCTTCAAATTCGAATTTACAAGTACACAAAACAGCTATCAGAGCCCAAAGAAAAAGTTAGAAATATGTACATGAAATTAACATTGTTTCGCAATCAATAATCTATTTATATTTTTGTATCTACTACAATGATTATAAAGACAAAAGAAAAAAATCTCATATCTGGTTTTATTTAATTGACCTTAAAAAATATTTACCCTTTCCATTTAACTTCCCAAAACATCCGGGAGGTCACATACTGTGGCAACATTCAACTCATACATTGACAAACTATCTTTGTCTCCGTCGCGGTTACAGAGTACCTTTGTCTATTAGTTTCTCTGTCTACGAGTAATAATGTCATCTTGTGGATGTTATGTAAATGTCAAAATGACATGACGTGAAAGTAGTGACCGACGACGGTTATTTTTCGGAGACCTTGAAGAAAAATATTCAAATAGTTCTACAAAGATTTCTGTAAGTAGAATATGTTTTATATTTCGTATAAATAGATTATTCCAGCAGTGTTTCGTATAGTTTTCATATGGATTCTAGCGATTTTTACCTGTAAAAAGTTCAAATTACAAAGTGGGAAATAATTTCCCTTTGCACGATTGCGCCTGCACTTAGACACAACTATCTTTATAAAAAATACATTTGTCAGTCCCAACTCCTCCTAATCAAATTTTCTGTTTATGGCTATTTTTGTGAATATGTCATTCACAAAAATAGCCATAAACAGAAAATTTCATAATTTTTATATTTACCTACAGGGTTTATAGACCATGAATAGGAAAAATAAGAGAATTCATAGCAAGGCGGAGTTGGAAGCCATCGTGGACAACCTGTCTGATTTATCTGACATAGACTCTGACGATGATGCCTAATATCAGGCAGCCGCTGTTACCAGCCCAGCAGATAACCTAAATGTGATTGAAGATTCCACTATCGAAAGTCGTCTTGAGGAAATTTTAGGTGCTTTTCATATTTTAGAAGAAAATATTGAATGTACAGGATTATATTCGGAAAGTTCGCTGAGAGACGTTTTGGAAGGAAACAGTACGATAAGTAGAGTAAGCGAGAGATCGGAACAACTAAATGAGGTTTCACCAACGCAGATGATAGAACATACAACACAAGAAGAATGGAGAGCAATAGTGAATCTCAATGATAGAGAAATCGAGATAGAGCAATGTTTTGATGAGATATTCCATGAAACCAGTTTGGATTATCCCATTCACACAGATGACACAAGTGCGGGACCTTCTAACCACAATGTAACTGAAACAGTAAATCAAGTATCGGAACATCATTTAAGGCAAAGAAGAGCTTGCAATGTATCCAGGCCAAGACAACCACGAGAGTGGAAAATAGAAAAAGAAATACATAATATTCCAGAATTCATTAATCCAATTCAACCACAATCTGCATATAATCTGAAAACTCGCCCCATTGATGTTTTTAATAGATTTTTTCCAGAATATTCGATTCAATTCCTAGTTGAGCAAACCAATAGATATGCAAGTCAGCAAAACAGTAACCACTATACACCAGTATCAGCAGAAGAAATTAAGGCGTACCTTGGGATATTAATTATGATGGCCCTAAACCCATTTCCCGATATGGAACTCTACTGGTCAAATGATCCTTTTTATAATAATCCCGAAATATTAAAAATTATGACAGTTAAAAGATTTTAAAAAATCACTGAAAATTTGCACATCAATGACAATGAGAATGAACCGAGGAGGGACTCACCAGAATATGACAAATTGTACAAATTAAGACCAATGATTACGGAACTAAATAAAGTGTTCCAGCAGGAGACAGTTAATTCTAGTACACAGTCAATAGATGAGTGTATGGTAAAATTTAAAGGGCGATCATCCTTAAGACAATACATGCCCAAAAAACCCATTAAACGTGGGTTTAAGGTCTGGGCGCGTTGTGACTCAAAAACAGGCTACCTCTATCAATTTGAGGTTTATACGGGGAAAGGAGACAATATGGAAGACGAAGGACTAGGATACAATGTTGTTTCAAAACTTTCTACTGATCTTCCTGAAAACACACTCCTTGCATTTGATAATTTCTTTACAGGCTGCAATTTGCGGGATGATTTGTATGAAAGAAAAATCTTAGTCAAATAAAAAGAGGAAGTTTAGGCTTAGCAGCATTGTTATTAAAAATGATAACTGGTGACTCCGATGAAAGAATTGCCACATTAGTTAGTTCCACATTGAGTAATTGATGGACGAAGTTAGAGAGGTCCTCCTTCAAGACTTTGTACCAGTGTATCTGGGCATAAATCAGTTAAGGCGGGAACAGTTATTGTAACATAATTTGTTAATACCAAATGGACTCTATATAAATGGTAACAATGCCATTGTAATATGTGATGGTACATACATCTAAGTACAAAAGAGATCGAACTATATGTTCCAAAAACAAAGTTATTCTCTACATAAGAACAGGAACTTGTTAATAGGTACCTTTTATGATTGTTGCATGTGATGAATATATTGTTGATTGTTTTGGCCCATATAAAGCAACTATATCAGATGCTGAAATTATGTCTGGTCTATTTTGTTCTGGCAGTTCTTTAAGATCTTATTTCAGAGAAGATGATGTGTTCATTCTGGATAGGGGTTTTAGGGAGACTGTATAAGGGATGTGACTTTCGCCAGAATCACTTTTAGAAGGTGAACACCAATTAACTACAGCTCAAGCAAATAGGAGTCGCTGTGTCACTATCTGCCGGTGGGTGGTAGAGGCTGCTTGAACTTTTGAACTTTTTAGGCAAGAATACTTTCATTGGTCTCTACTACACATGATGCAAACATTTCAAAAAGCGACAGCTCTTTTGAACATGTTTTGTGTTCGCTTTCAAAATAATGAATATGCAAATGAAAAACTTGAAATAATTAGAGAAAGAATGAACAAGACTTACCAAACAATCAAATCTTACCAAAAATTGCAAATGGGTCAAACACAATATCGAAGTGAAATTTTTAGGAAATAAAATATTGTCGGTTTGTTTCAAAATCAGTCTTTATTACTTAATCACAATATTGAAATTATCAGTACAAACTAGATCGTTTTTCAAAAATCTTTCATTTTTTTTCAGTCGAATCCACAGAATAGTCGTCCACAGAATGGTCTTTCTAGAAAAAAATAGACGTCATCATTTAATTTTTAAGGTTAGAAAAGTAGACAAGCAGATACAAAATATACTCCTAAAGAGGCGTTGCGGCTATGGATTTATGAGTTAATTATATGTGTACTTACCAAAACATACCAGTACGTCTACCATGAGATGTCATAGTTAGATCGCTTGACGCAACTACATTACGTAAATCCGCAGATAGTATAGTTAGCTTTTTTAATGGTACCATGAGCTGTGTCGATGCTTACTACTACTAACGTTATAGTTACAACTACACCTTGTGTAGTTTTGCGTTGTTATGTTGGCATTTTTATAAAACGAAGCTCACTTCACATTGCATCTTTTCATCTCTTTTTAAATAATGCACGATGATAGAGACAAAATACAGGTCATGTGGTACTATTATTCGACCAATGTAGAAAGTCGCCTGACTGTCTCATTTCAATGAAATCGCAGCCCAAATTAATTTGTGTTACGAAGATTCCACTGACATTTGGGACTCGCTCGCACTCGACCGACTTACGACTAACGACTTTCCGAGAAGTGTTAATTATAATAGTGTTCTGTGGTTCATTAACAAAAATGCTAAAAATGAGTGCCTCGCAGTTTGAAATAATGGTGGATTTCATGGAAAGGTATGTAAATACATTAGTTAAGTATTGCCACAACCTTTAAAAACTTTAGTTTACTTTTTATGTCGCTGCCTATAGCTAAAGTTGGGCCGGAGTTACAGTTTCGGACTTTCGGTACCTATTATTGAGTTATCATGACCTAAATTATTAATTAATCGTATTCATTGTGTACCTAGATAACTTTCTACCGTGTTTATAATTAGCGAAATTTAACTTGAAAGGAACGGTGACCTCAGCAAGCCGACGACTGACGGGCCCAGTGGGAGGCTTACGAATATAAGGGTTCATACGCACTATGCGGTTACCCGCAATGCGGCTAGTCGTCCGGCTGACCGCAAGCACAATTATGTACGTAATATTCATTTCTATGCGCACTGCGATGCGGCTACCCGCAGACCGCTCCGGTCGCTCCGAAGGCTGCGGCCTGAGAGACGGCCACCCGGACGGTTGCTATACGCACTGTGCGGCTCAGTCTGAGGCTGCCCGCCATTGAGTGAGTGTGTGCACGTGGTACGTCTGGTAAAATGGAATTCGATACCGAAAAATTTATCATCGAAATCCAGAGTCGGCCAGCAATTTGGAACACCAAATTACCAGAGTATTCTGATAGAATAATAAAACAAAGAGCATGGGAAGAGTTATTAGTGCATATTTATCATACGTACGGAATTGACAAAGGAGGAAAAACAAAAACTAGGTAATTGTCAAAATCATTTCATTTAAATATCCTGCCATTCTACCCTCCCTTCATGCATAAAATATTCTGCAAATAATTCTCGATATCCGAAAGCGGTTCTATTGTTTCTACGCACGTTATGTAATTAACACACGGCACCGCGCACCGCCGCGGTTGGCGGTGAAGCGGATCTCATGTCGCATTGATCTCTATTAAATCCGTCGATGCCTAACACACGTACACCACGCGAATCATCGTGTATGCAGGATGTGTTGCAATTTAAAAATGGATTTTGATATTGAAAAGTTTATTTCGGAGATTGAAAGTGGCTCTGCTATATGGGACATGAAAAGCACACAATATAGTGATAGACTCCTTAAAATGAAACAATGGGAAGAAATTGTTACCTTATATTTGGAGCCAGGAGAAACTTCTGATAAAGATAAAAAAGAACTCGGTAAGTTTAAAAAATATATTTATTTTTAATTTAAGCATATTTACTTTGCCATGGTAGTGTGTTCTCATTTACAAAATAATCAGCTAAATTATTACGGATCACTGCAGCGCTTGTACTTCCTCTGCAATTATTGTCTATAGGTCCCTCTGTCTCATTGTTCGTATATAAAATATCTTTAAAATCAACGCCATGTCTTTCCCTAACAAAATTATGAGGAATACAGCATGCTTTAATAATTTTTATCGATAAATTTCTGTTTACGTTCAAAGGGCGTTGAAATATACGCCATTTATGTGTTAAGATACCGAATGCACACTCAATATACCTACGTGCCCTGCTCAAGCGATAATTGAAAACTCTTTTAGTGTAATTTAAGTGATGTCCTGCATAGGGTCGTTGAACTTTGTCTGAGATATTGAAAGCTTCATCTCCGATAAAAAAATATGGCACGGGATTGGTGATACCAGTAATTGCAGAGGAATTTGGTATATTAACTGCCACACTCAGAGACGTTTAACGATTACTTAAATCGATCCTTAGCATAGATTTAAAAAAGTACACTCTCAGAGTCAGTTAACGATTCATTAGCGTCCCTTAATATTCATTAAAGTTAAGTATAGCTAAACCTTCACTTAACTTCTAAAAAATCCATTAAGACTGTCAAATTGACAGTTACCATTGTTGGGGTATAACCTCGTGTTTTGTGTTATTATATTTTACAACTTACAACAGTGAATTTGCTAGTGTTTTGAGGCAAAATGTCTGATCTGGTAGATTATATTGAGTTTGTGGAGTATGCCAGAAGGTATAGAGATGTGGGCCCAAGGCGGTATTTACGTGATTATTCCGATCCCTTTACAAAATACTCCGTTCAAGATTTTTTTGCGCGGTATAGATTTTCACCAATATCGGTAAAAAATGTTTTATTGCCTATTGGTGGAACCTGATCTTCGGAAACCAACGAAACGAGGATTACCATTTGCCCCAGAAATAATGTTACTGATAACATTACGGTTCTTCGCTACGGGCAGTTTTCAGGTTAGTATGCATTATAGAATGTTAAGTACTTACGTTGGACAAACAAAGAAACCATCACCATGATATGTATTCATTATCGGTTCATTCATTTTACAGAAACTAGATGGAGATGTAATGAATATCTGCCAGCAATCCGTTTCTAGAATTATTGCTCGTGTATCTGCATTGCTAGCAAGCAAAATGAAAAATATTGTAAAGTTCCCGTCAACAATAGAAGGAGTTAATGCAGTGAGGTAAGGCTATATTAACTAAAATGTTATTAAATAAATATTAACCTTACATATTCTTATGAAGACCTATTTATATATCAATTATACTTATTATTGTTGTTTTTGTTACAGACAAAAATTTTATGAAGTGGCACATTTCCCTGGTGTAATTGGCTGTATAGATTGTACACACATAAAAATTAAAAGTCCCGGAGGAATGACATCAGAAGTTTATAGAAATAGAAAAGGATGGTTTTCTGTGAATGTTCAGGCAGTCACAGGGCCTAACTTGGAATTCTTTGATTAAGTTGCCCGGTGGCCTGGCAGTACTCATGATAGTTTTATTTATAACAGCAGTGCCATTAAGCAACGACTTAATATTGGAGTATTACATGGAATTATTTTAGGAGGCAGTGTGCTGTTAGTAATGTACTTCTAACACCATTTTTATCACCCAGTACAACACCTGAAGAAAATTATAACAAAAGTCATATAAAGACAAGAGACACAGTGGAAAGATGTTTTGGTGTTTGGAAAAGAAGATTTCCTTGCCTTCAAGTGGGAATGAGCTTAAAGCTACAGACAATTGTCAGTGTCATTTGTGCATGTGCAACACTGCACAATATAGCTATTTTGGTAGATGATTTGGCACCATTGAACTGTGACAATATTAATGTAGATGACATTACTGATGTTCTACCAAATACTGAAAACCCCAATAGTAGTGGTTTTATGATGCGACAATCTTTGGTGGAAAGGTTTTTTTCTTAAATGAATAAATATCCATTAATTATTCAAACAATTACTTTTATTTCACCAACCAATTTAAACAAGTATGCTAATTTATTTTAGGAAAGTACAATCAAGATTTCTTCAGTTTTTCTAATTATATTTTTGCTTTTTCTAATAACATTTTGTTTTTCTCCTCCTCTAATAACGCTGCTCTTAGCTGTAAAGAAAAACATGAATATGTGAGATAATCAAACAATAAATGTTTATAACTTTGAAACTAGAATGTTGAAGTTATATGCTATGTAGTACTCGTACTTTTAATATTTGCATTTCCATTTTCTTCTTATTTTCTAAATGCTTAATTCTAATTACAGCTTCCCGACGAATGTAGTCTGTGGGTCTACGCATGTGCTCTGTAGTCTTAACCACCGATGAATGTTTTTCACCGATGGAATCTAAAATAACAATTATTTCAATATAAGGTTAATAATCACATTAATAGTATAAATAAAGGGGAAAGTTGATAGGTCAGCATGACTCGCTTTATGTCAAAAAAGTTGAACTATATAAAATGAAATTTGGAGTAGAGCAGATTGACACTACTTTTTTCCCAAAACGATAATTAATTAGTCACATGCGATAGCAAGTAAAATCACATCTGCAGCTAGTCATTTTGTATTTATGATTAATGGTGTAACCTTTTAGGTACCTTAATTAGAGACACAATAGAAAGACAATGGCAAGCGGTCACCGGTTACCGCTCGGGGTTTAATGAACTAATACCTGTGCTGTTTTCTGGTTCTTCAACAGCGATGGTTTCATTTATTTCCTGAATGGGATTTTCTTCCAAAACCATTATATTTTCCGAGTCCAAGTTATATAAAAAAGGTCAAGAATGAGTGTGAAAGTATAAAAACATTCATTGTCACCATATAACTTAAAACAATACATAACATACCAGTTTTGGTCAACTCAGGTGTGATAGTTGGTTTTATTTTGAATATATCATTTTCTAATTCATTTGATAGCGATGGAGCTATTTGACATAAAATAGCTCCATCGCTATCAACTGAATTTTTGATCTCGCAAATCATCACAGGTGCAGCTTGAAAGTTAAGAAAATATCTGTGCCTCCTGTGATAACTCGAGTTGTACCCTTTTTGTGATTTTCACATGAGCATTATCAAAAAAAAAAACGTCTTTTTTGGTCTAACTCACGTTCTTCTATCTGCTATAGTTTCGGAGATAATTTGTGCAAAGTGATACAACTATAGGGATTTTGGCAAAAAATTCGTTACAATCGATATTTGTCAAGATGTAACCCCAAAACCGGTCACTTAACACACAATTTTTCGTGCTTCGTGATTTAAATGCTATTGTATTTAACTTCACATTTTATTTTTCAGTTCATTTATCGTGAATTTTGATGTGACTAGAGTAATATCCCTTTAAACTAATTCTTTCGATATGCCTCTAGGATACAAATCGACATGTATCTACAAATCTGAATGTAAGGTATGCTCTTTTTTGTGAAAAGTGATACAACTTGACTTAAATCATTCTACACAAATCTGTTTTTATGTGTAAACAGATATAAATGTAGTTGTATCTAAAATTCCAACCAATTGTAAAAACATGGTACAAAATAATAAATGTGCTAAGTGATACAAGTGCAGGTGGCGGGGGTTCGAGGGGGTAATCGGAGGTGCGCGGGACGTAGAGCCGTATTAGCTCACTCGTGCGCTCCGCAGTGTCGCTGCGACTGTAATGGAGTGTGTT
This sequence comes from Melanchra persicariae, assembly GCA_947386135.1. Lineage (NCBI taxonomy): Eukaryota > Metazoa > Arthropoda > Insecta > Lepidoptera > Noctuidae > Melanchra > Melanchra persicariae. The sequence continues at coordinate 4,428,807 of OX376665.1, forward strand.
CACGTCCGAATGCGCCATGGATCGATGCGTAAGTTGATAGATGTATCATTTTACACGAAATTCAATAATATTGAGATTTTTGTTATTGTATTGAATTAAATCACCTTACACCAAATAACGAAAAGTTGACACAATAAAATGTTATGTTGCTAAGTTGTAAGTACCGTAAAACGGGGTGAATAGAAATCGCGGGGTGAATGGAGACAAAACCAAGAAAGTTTTTTTGTCCCGACCTCCAGTCTTTTGAAATAAAACTGTTACTATGTTTAAATTTTTTTTTAAACGGCAACATTTTTTTTATAAGATGGCAATTCCAGTTCACCGTGAAGTTAGGCGAAAGTTAAAAAAAATACGTTTAAATATCAACCGGCCTTCGGTGACAATTTAGCCTCCCATAAAGTTGGTGATTTTCTATAGGAAATACAATATATTGTGTGATGTAAAGTTATATAAAGTGTACCCTAGTTTATCAGGATCAAGTTTTATACAAGTAAGTACAATTTTGATTTGAATTCATTTATATATTGACGAAAATTTTATTAATGTTTAATTTTACTTAGGTCTGAGGTTAATAGAAACGGGAAAGAGGTGAATGGATACGTAGTACGGGTTCAATAGATACGACGAATGGGGTTAATAGACACGGGAAAGGGTTTAATGAAAACAAAAAAGGGGTGATTAGAAAAAGTCTGATTAGGGTTGTCAAGTTGCTTAATCCCTACTAAAAATGAATGTACTTATCTATTATACGTATAAGTTACACAATTAACATTAAATATTTTTTTGTTATAGGTAGGTACAAAATGCCTCGTTTGTATAAGCCAGACCCAAGAGGAAAAACATACAAAAAGTATGATGAATCTTTAATTCAACAAGCTGTTGAAGAATATAGAAAATCGAAAGTTTCATTAAAGATTGTAGCTGAAAAGTACAATATAAATAAGTCAGTCTTATATAGGCATAGTACAAGGACAATGCGAAAACAAGGTGGACAAACCATTTTTTCGGAAGAGGAAGAAAAGAATATGATAAAATATATAAATGTATGTGCAGAGTGGGGCTATCCTCTAGATTCTGTAGATTTAAGATACCTGGTGAAAAGTTATTTGGACAAACAAGGAAGGACTGTACTGAAATTTAAAAATAATTTTCCGGGGCCAGATTTTGTTGCGAGCTTTCTTAAAAGACATAAGGATATAATCTCACAAAGAAATTGCCAGAATATTAAAAAGAACAGGGCAGCTGTCTCACCGGACTCGATTAGAGCTTACTTTCGGGAGTTAGAAGTTTCACTGGCAAATATTGAGCCCTGTAATATAGTTAACTACGACGAGACTAATTTAACCGACGATCCGGGTCGTAAGAAAATTCTAACAAAACGGGGAACAAAGTACCCCGAGAGGGTGATGAATCATTCAAAGGTATCAACTTCTGTGATGATAGCTGCTAGCGCCGCCGGTGAATTGTTGCCACCATATGTAGTCTACAAGGCTCAAAACCTGTATGATACTTGGACCGAAAATGGGCCACCAGGAACACGATATAATCGGTCAGCAAGCGGATGGTTTGACGCAACTATTTTCGAGGATTGGATTAAATCAACCGCATTGCCTTATTTTAGAGGTAAAGAGGGGAAGAAGTGCCTCATAGGTGATAACCTATCCTCGCATCTGTCATTAGATGTGATTAAGTTGTGTCACGAAGAAAACATTACGTTTGTTTTTTTACCTGCAAATAGTACGCATCTGACACAACCATTAGATGTGGCCTTTTTCCGTCCGATGAAGATTGCGTGGCGAAACATTCTTTTAAAATGGAAAAAAACCGATGGAAAGACACAAGCATCGGTTCCAAAAGGATGCTTTCCAAAACTTTTGAAAAAACTTATAATTGATCTCAACCAAAATGCCAAAGATAATATTTTGGCTGGTTTCAGAAAAACAGGCATATGGCCCATTAATGAAAATCAGGTTTTCGGTAGATTACCTGAGGAAAATAATAATGAAAACAAAGAAGATGCTGTGGAAAAATCTGTCCTTGATATTCTCAAGGAAATGAGATATGGTACTATGAATGTAACTGAATCAAAAAGAAAAAGAAAATTAGATGTGATTCCAGGAAGAAGTGTTGGCACTGAAACTGAAGAGTATGTGGACACAGAGGAGGATAATTTGGGAAATACCAAGAAAATAAAAACTGCTGAAACCACTACAACAACATGCGTAGAGACTAAGAAAGGCAAGGGGAGAGGAAAAAAAACTAAAAGACGAGACCAATACATGAATGGAACTGAAGAAGGTAAAAAAGAAGTTGCAGATACAGAAACAATGCCTAGAATAGAAGTTGCAGATACAGAAATAATGCCTAGAATAGAAGTCGCAGATATAGAAACGATGCCCGTAGTGTTTGAAGACATTACGTTATTCGGGGAAGAAGTTGAGATTCCGAGAGACGACAATTCACAATTTGACGATTTATATTTCAGTGAGAACTTGGAATTGAACCAATTGATTGATAATAACATACATGAAGAGCCTTCGTCTAAACCTAAAGTTTTATGTCCTGAAGATAGGAAAGAGAAAATAAAAATTATCGCCAACGAAAAATTATCGCAGGAGTATTTTATTACCATGAAAAATAAAATACCATTACGATTGAAACCCGTTTCTAAAAATACTCGTATAAACATTTTGAAGACTGCAATCGACCAACCAAGCACAAGTGGTTTGCAAATGCAAAAGAAGTCGCGGAGACCATCTTATTACAAAAACGATTCAGAAATACTTAAGGATTTAATGAGCGATTCAGACTAATTACATAAGAGCTTTTCTTCTCTTATTTACTAATAATTCTCATGTGCAATTAAAAGGCTGATTAGAAAGTAAAATTTGTTTTTATTGCAATTAAAAGGCTGATTAGAAAGTAAAATTTGTTTTTATTTTCTGTCTTAAAACACTTACTTTAAGCGCCTTAAAAAAAAATATTCACACGACATATAGCATAATAACTTTGACGTCACTGTAATAATTGTTTAAAATGAGACAACCCTACAGATTTTTTTCTATTAACCCCATATATCGTATCTATTGACCCCGACTCCTGGGTAAATAGAGATGGCCAACATTTATGCGTTTTTTGGCCAAAATACATATTAAAAATAGCTTTGGAGCATTATAAAGTTTAAAACCAACCTTGACTCATAATATAATTGCATCAAATACAAAGAAACGAATCGTAAACAGTATGAATGTCAATTGCAAAGTTCCAAACTGTATCTATTCACCCCGTTTTACTTGTTTTTAAGTAGGAGGTCAAAGTAATTTTCCCTCGTTGTAATAAATCTAGACATTTAATTTTATTATATGATATTATTTAAAGAATACCTATGGTTTTCTTACTCTTTATTTTTTTTCAGCTTAAATCTCGAATTGATAAAATAATGAAATTGGCTACTAAATCGGATATTGAAGAAAAACATTTTGATACCCAGGAAAATGGCTGCGAATCAAGAGAGGAGCAAGAAACAAGCAAAACGGTTGACGGGTCATGGCACCGAGGTCCAGTAGTTGCAGAAACGGTCACTGAAAAGAAGAACCTAATGATATCCAGGAAGAAGGTAACGAGTCAATAGAGACGCAAGAAGGAAAAAAACCAGTTGAAGAATCGCGGAACCCTACAATTGTTGCGGAAACAGTTTTCAATAATAATAAGACGAACAGGACTCAAGAAAATTCTTCAAAAAATCTACTCGATGATTTGAGAATTTCAGAATCATCTGATGATGGCAATTTTGGATCTTCTAGCAGTGATGAATATATTTGCAATACTGATGAATTGTGTTCATCCACTGATGATGAAAGAGTACCGGTTAAAAAAAAAAGAACTGCTACGTCGTCATTGATGAGACAAACCTCCAATATTACGATTCCAGAAACACCACCGTCACCCATGAGCACATCAGAGAATTCCGTTCCTGGTTGCTCTTTCTGGAAACGCAACGGATTTAACAGTGCCGGAAAAAAGAAAAAAACGAGAAAAAGTGACAAAGAGAGAAGACAGGATAGAGCAAAGAGAAAACTATTTCGTAATACTGGCTTAGAATATACAACTTCATCAGGGAAAAAAAAGGAACGTCGGCAACTTCGTGAACTTCAAAACTGTCGTCAAAAATGCAAAGATAGACTACCACAGGATTTGAGGAAGAAACTTTTTGAACAGTACTGGAGTCTAGGCAATTACGAAAATAGAACGAATTATATTTCGAAATGTATTGAAATATGCCAAAAAAAATCCTCGAAGACTTCCCCAAAGAAAAAACGCAGTGTCAGCTTTCGTTACTTTCGTCCCCGATCGATTGAAGTCAATCGTGAAAATAAATATGATTAAATGCATATCACAAGCTCAAGATGAAATGTATAATTATAAAGAACCAAGCGACGCTGAAATGTCCTATGCTAATAATCAAAATCAGGGTTATTTTACGAATTCTTCATCATATACACTCAATTCCAGTCGCTATGAAGTAATGCAGTATAACCATCAAAATGACCAAGGGACCTCTGCTGCCGGAATTACAGATAATATTACAGAAGCAATACCGGCAACACCTGCCACAGTTCATTCAAACATTACTGATGAATCAGAGATTTTATCACTGTTTTAAAACCGTAGTGTAGTGTATACCATATTGTACGGAAAATAGAAAACTGTGATTATGTAAATTAGTCTAAGGTAGATATAAATACGTGATTTAACCTGTGATTAAGAAAAACATACTGTGATTTGATTAATAAGATATTAAAATTACTTATTATAATTAGATGTAAGTACCTACAAAAAACTTTAAAATGTTCCTTTTTAGGCTATGAGGGAACAAAACAAAAGTACTTAGTAAATAATCATTAAAAAGACTGAGGTAGATTCAATTATCAGAATGATTGACTGACTGATTTTATTTAAAATAATAAAAATATAAATTGGAAAAATGTGCTTTTTCTTTTCACTTACCTCAAGGTCACAAGAATTTTTTCTTCCGGTGAAATACAAGGACGCATGTTCGTATTTACTCCAGAAATTGCTTGTCTTATCCTTGCTAGCAAATAATCAAATGAAGAAGTAGACATTCGCGTATAATTGAAAAATTTATTTTCGTGTTTTCTCAAACTTTTCTAGAATAACATGAATGTCCTATTTAGTGTTCTGCTTCGTAAAAATGGATGAACCCAATATCTTCTTTTTAATTTATTTTGACGCCATAAAAGCCAGATTATTGCCACCACTTCAGCGTCCATTCTTGCCAGTTTCTGTGATCAAACTGGTCAAATCCGCGTTAAATCTAACCGCGCGGACAGGCGCGTAAACCGCCTTACCGCGCGGGGTACCGCTACGAAATCCGCTTTACCGCCACCGCCCTCCGCGGCGGCGCGCGGTGCCGTGTGATAATCGCCTTATCTCGAGTAATAGTTTCAGTGAGTGGATTACTTAATGAGTCTCTAAAAGAATATCCGTCTCTGTCTCTTACAAAGTTGTGTAAAATGCAAGCAGACTTATGCCCGGTTCCTATATTCAACGGATCGTCATTGTATAACATCTACCACCCGTTTCCAACTTACTGATAACGAGGCGTAACTTAGTGTTCCACAAAGTTTTTATCTAGCCTACCAGTTACGAACATTCGTCGGTTACTAGCTAACCGATGTTCCTAAATGCTCCTCTTTGCGTTTCGTTATTACAAAAAATATGTAATGGGTAGTTAAAAAACTACGACCTGCTTTCATACATTATGAGATATTTATATACTAAATAATGTTAGCTTTACTTATAACACGGTTTTTATGCTAAGAAAAAACAAATTGTCCTTTATAACTTACATTTTAAACATTAATAGCAATGTTTAAAATGTTGCTAAAGTGTGAACAAAACGCTATAAATGACGCCGCCGCCGAGTCTACCGCGCGCCAAGTTGAGTCCAGAGCGCGAGCGTCGTTTCGTTTAATTTCGGTTTTGTTCTTTCTAGTTCTTTAAATGAAAACTATAGTTTGTACAAAAATCTCAAAATATGGATACTACACCAGTAAGTAATCTTGTTCTTTGTTACGTTTTAAATATGACATGGCGAAATTTATTGTATTGTGTGATTTGTTTTACCTATTTACAGAAGAGCAAAAAGCCTATGACGAGAGATGAAGTATGTTATTTTGTGGAGTTAATCCAAAACTGCGCTATTTTAACGAGTAAGGAAACAAACGCCTCATCAAATAAGTTAAAAGACGAAGCATGGGTCGCCTTGGCGGCTGCGTTCAACGCAAAATGTGGAGGTTTCCCAAAACAAAAAGACCAATTAAAACTAAAATGGGACAATTTAAAAAAGGCAGCCAGGAAAAGAACGCAACAAATTCGTATGAATAGGTTGAAGGTACCTAATATTAAAAATATTAATCAATAGTTAATATTCGTAGCAAGTTTCAGTAGCATAAATATTATCCATGCAGATTCCTACTCTCGGCAAAGGAATAAATATTAATCCTATGCCTAGGTCTTAATAACTATGATAATTTGTATGTTATGTCATAAATAGTCCGTTTGCATAGTTTACAATATATATACTTATTGATGAAGTGATACAACTTTGTAAGTCCATTCAAGACAAATACACAATGTTGTCTTATTAAATACAACTGTGAAAAAAGGATATTCCTTCCTTTACAAATAATATCATAAATTCAATTATATTGTAGACTGGTGGTGGAAAAGCTGATTTTATTCCAGCGGATGAAATCCTTGATAAAGTGGCAAGTTTGATGGGGTCTACTTGCATGGGTTTTGAGGTTCCCTTTGGTGGTGATGGAAACAGTAGTGGTAGTGTGTTAGTCGAGTTGGAGGTGGGCACTACGATGGTCATAGGTTGACAACTCGTAACCCACATTTTTTCACAAAATGAGTTATATACATCCAAAATTTTAAAATTAAGCGCCGAATCTTTGTATTGATAACTCGTAATTCACAAAAAATGTCACTCGAACAATTTATGCCAGAGTTGAAAACTCACAACAAACAAGTATCAACTTGAACTCACTATTGCGCGAGTTACGAGGTGTCAACGCAAAATGCAGTTCGCAAAATTCACTGACAGAGTAAGATTACGGCGCGGGTTTTAATTGTTTAAAAATAGTTTTACACAAAATTACAACTTTAAATACGTCTATTTATTTCTGAAAAGTGTCCTTGAAGGTATATTGGTAAGTTTTTATTTTTATTTTACGTAGAACACTCAATAAAATCTCAATATTTAAACTTTAAACCATCTTATCATCGATACCTTAACATGTAAAATTAATTAATGAGAAGTATTGATTTATTCAACCATATTTTATGTAATAATCGTAATAAAACTTATAAAGTAGCGATTTATTCTTTATCAACTCAGATCTATGCGATAAAGTTTCAACAAGCAGGCAATGGGATAATTAGGTACTTATCTCGTCGTATTTTGTTTTAGTGTTATCATGGAGAAAAACAGTGAAGAAGAGCTTTTTAATGATGTTGTAACGGGCTTAAAGGAACAAGGACTAGTTTCTGTTAACGTTTCTCGTAATAAGAGGAGTGAGTTTGTCTACGAAAGTCAATCACAGGAATCATTTCAAAAGTCATCGAACTCTTCCAAGTTACAGTTGTACACCTACGAGGTAAATGGAAACGGAGAAATGTTACTTTTGGACACATCAGATCGACTTGAGAAAGTTCTCCTGGAACATCCTCAAGTCTGTACGCCTATATTTAGCGCCGAACAGAGCTGTCAAGATAATGGCGGGACAGATACAGGTTCATCAATTAGTGTTTTAAACGAGATTACCACTTCGTCATTTTTAAACCAGCCTCAGATACCTCCCAGCCCAAGTCATAACTCGGAAACCATTATCGAGAGTATTGTAGAAGTCATACCTGATGCAGAATCTCCTACAATTTTGAATCCATATGATTTTGTAATTGGAAATTTTCATGTTGTTGAGGAGACACGAACTGATACAGACTCTCCTACTATTTTGAGACCGTACGATTTTAACATAGAACCTGGATTATCAACTTCTCTAGCAGTACCCACGAGTAGTAGAACGAGTGATGATCAGAACCATGACCCGGATCATACGTCCTGCTCTTCTGAAGATGATGACTGTGGTATGAACGAAGGGAATAATGCTGGAAGGAAGACAAAGAAAACAAAAGGATTAGCTGAAGCAGAGCATTGGAAAGTTCATATGAATAAAAAGTTACGAGAGCAGGGAAAAAACTACATAGGGTGGAGAAGAAATGAAAATTCAAGTAATACGCATAATGCACCACGAGCAGCAAAAACTTTGAAAGAGACTTGCAGTTCAGCTTTTTGTCGCTCGTCCAAAGAACGCCACTGCCACGAATTTACATCAGAATGTAGATAGCGATTGTTTGATCTATTTTGGAGCTTAAGTTGGGATCAAAAGAAAATGTTTGTGATTAACACACTAAAGATACCTAAAATAAAAACTTTAAGACCCAAAGGAAATACCAGAAGAGAAGCGTCACTTCAATATTATTTGAAACAAGGGGATACAAAATTGATGTTTTGTAAGAAAATGTACTTAAATACTTTATGTATTGGAGAATGGTCAGTAAGGAGCTGGGTAAATAAATCCGAATGTGGTATGTTTGCAAAAGAAAATGCTGAGAAAATAGAGAAAAAAAAGAGGGGAGAGAAGAAAAGACTGTCACGTGAATTTTTAGTCGAATATTATATCGAAAATTTACCAAAGCTCCTATCACACCACTGCCGCAAGGATACCTCTAAGGCATACTTAGAACCGATTCCTGGAGGTATGGCGGAAGTGTATAGGACCTACACTGAAGCGAGCACAATAAAAAACCTGGTTCCGTTATGTAGAACTATGTTTGATAAAATTATTAAAGAAAAAAATATTGGCTTTCAGCTGCCGAAAAAAGATTTATGTGATACGTGTCTAAGTTACCATACTAAACAAATATCGGAACAGGAGTATAAAAATCATCAGCTCAGGAAACAAAATGCAAGAGAAGAAAAAGAAAAGGATTTAAAAAGGCAAGTGAAGGAAAATGTATTGTCTTAGAACAGGATGTTCAAGCTTGCAAAGTTTGTCCATATATAAGAGCCAGCAGTGCCTATTACCGAAGAAAGCTGATCAACCATAATTTTACGGTTTATGAATATCTATCTAAAAAAGTAAGATGTTATTGGTTTTCAGAAGTCGACTGTGATACTCAGGCATCAGTCTTTGTTAGTTGCATAATAGATTACCTACGTGATATGATTTGCAACTCGGAAGGCGAATTTGTAACAAAGCCTATAATTATTTGAGGTGACGGTTGCACCTATCAAAACAGGAATGCAGTATTAGCAAATGCTTTATCCAACTTTGCTGCTGTGAATAATGTGGTCATTTACCATAAATATTTAGAACCTGGCCATACGCAGATGGAAGTGGATAGCGTTCATGCTGCCATCGAACGTGGCATTAAAAAATATGACGCTATTCATGTTCCATCACAATACGCAGATATAACTAAGAAATCACGCAAAGATCCATACGACGTCAAAATGTTAAAATATGACTTTTTCAAAAAATTTGACGATCCAAAAGTGATGCGTTACGAAAGTATTAGGCCTGGAAAGAAAAAAGGAGATCCTGTTGTCACGGATCTTAAAGTTTTACTGTACGAACCAGATGGCAAAATCTATACTTCTATACTAATATTATAAAGAGGTAAAATTTGTAAGTTTGTATGTAGGGGGTAATCTCTGGAACTAATAATCCAATTCTTAAATTTTTTTCACTGGTAGAAAGCTACATTATTCCTGAGTGCTATAGGCTATAAATTATTTTTATAACATTTATATTAAACCGAGCTATCACAACTTTTGTCTAGCAAGTCGGAAAGAAATACCTCAATAAAATAGAATTATTTCCATGCGCTGCCTGTAGGGTAGGTGTAGGGTAGGTGTAGCGTAGGGGTAGGGTAGGTGTGGCATATAGGTAGCCAGTTGACGGGAGCGAAGCCGCGGGAGACAGCTAGTTTATTGTAAAATTAATATCTGCAATGAAAACTATTCTTTGTTACCAAGTAGACCAAGAAAAAATAATTTTCCAATATCAACCTACGAGCAACTTTTTGAGGACTCGCCTAAACTTACTTCATGCAAATATAATGATTTGCAAGCTCTTAAAACTGTAATACCTTCTGATTATCATTCTTATTACGATAATTTGCCGCACATGTGATTTGTTTCAATGTTGTATTACAATGTTTTTAAAAATTGACAACTCGTAAGTAAATGTTGACTGCTCGTAACACGTTAGTAGTGAGATTTCTTTAATATTGTTAACTCGTAACTGTTTGTTTATTGATTATCTAATGAAAAACCTATGTGGATAGTTTATTGTTTTAAGCTATATTAATAAATAATTTGATAACCTACCAACTACTTTTTTGTTTTATTTGTTTTTATTTTATTTTCGAAATTAAACTGTTTTTTCCCTCTCCTGTAAAATTTGATACATTGCAGTTACATGTTGTCAAACTTTGACCATCGTGATATAGAACATGAACAGATTGGTGAAACTTGTGCAACAGTGCATATGCCCATGGAAGATTTCCTTCCACATACAAGTGAAGGTATTATTATGATGTCTAATTACATCAACTTTTGTATATTTTCATCAATCCATCTAAAATTTGGATTAGCGCTGCGTGTGGTTGAATCAAAAGTTCAAACAATCATTACCTTACTCAGTTACAGTTGTAATAATTATAAATGATTTCTGCTCAAGTGATATAGCAGAGATTGATTAGTAATTCTTAGTACATAATTTGATATTTCCCTTATTTTCCAGTAAAAAAGAGAAAATTGAATTTTTTCACCCCGGAAGAAGGGGTTGTAGAGGGCAATCCAGGAGGAAAATTTTTATTTGGACTGCCTACAATGTCAAAATCTCTTCAAAACAAGGGTATTTATTATGAAATATTTTATAACTTATACTTTGTCTTTCTCCAATGTTCAATAGCAAGGACAGCTATTATTGTAGATGTAAAGCATGAACACAATTTTTTTTTTACAGCCAAAAAGAAAAAAAATGAAGATGGACGCCTGGAAAAAAATTTAGCTGTAGCAGAATATTTTAAGAAGAAGACAGAAAAGTTAGATTTAGAGATAAGACTGTTTAAGTTAGCTAATAAGGAAAATATTAATGATATTTAGATTTTTAGATGTTTACTCATTTTGATATGTAGTAGGTATGTAAGAAAAATAAATGACAAGTAAAACATTTTAATCAACATTTATTTTATTTAAACAACATAATTCGGAATGTAGAAATTCTATTTAAATAAAATATGTCTCACAAGAGTTTTTACACTTTTAGTTCAAAAGACACTATTTTGGCTTCTTTTTAATTTTCATGATCATGTGTCACAAAAATACTTAGGTATATAGTTGCAATATTTCTTACTCCAAACTGAAAATAATGAAAATAAATCTTTAAGTACACATCACTTGTTAGGCATCTGCCACCCAGTAATTTTATTTTACTATCTACAAACCTAAACAATCATGTTTGCATATTTCCACTAGTAGGCAGAATATGAGACTACCACCTAGTGTGTCCTGATTAGCACCACTCAGGGTCTACTATTTAGGGATTAGATCAAGGGCCTCTTTAAAGTGTCAATCCCTGAACTGAATAAACCCCTCAAATTTAAATCAATCACATGAAAAATAGGGATACTTAATTAAAGTATATAAACATGCATAACTCACTTATTAAAATATTCTGTTATCAAAGTTTCTCTTACTGTTTGGTTATTTTCCTCAGTATTATTATGTGTAGACACTGCATACACATCTGGAATCTCAACCTCTGGTGGAATATCATCTAGGCTTTTTAATCTACAAATGTTGTGAAGTACTGCTGTAGCAATAATTACTGCATTTGCTCTTAAAAGACTCAGACGTAAGGTTAAAGCCACAACTGGAAATCTTCTTTTCCAAACTCCAAAACACCTATAACATATAAGTAAAACATTACTATAACACTTAAGCCGACGCTAGACAATTAAATTACAAATCTGTAAGTATACATTTCCCCTAACGTAACCTCAATATACCTTTCAATGGTTTTTCTAGTTCGGATGTGGGCTTCATTATAAAGTTGTTCACCTCATGTTTCTGGATTCAACAAAGGAGTCAAGAGGTATGGCTTCAAAGGATATGCACTATCCCCAAGCAGCCACTTATTCCCAAAATGTCCATTTTCACATTGTGCTGAAAAATATAACTATAATTTAGTATAACAGTATTCAATTACCGACCTACTTTCTTTTAAATTACCGGTAATGAAATATAACAACATTAATATTTACCTCGTAGTACGGAACTGTTAAATCTGTGGTGTCAAGGTAAAAGGGGATGAGTCAAAAATTTTGAAAAATGAGTTGTTAACACAGTTGGATAAAATATATTACTAAGTATTACGGTAAAAAGGCGATGAGTCAATAAAATGTATTTTTATTTCGTGAATCTCAAATAACAAATAGAGTCTAGTCATAAACAGCAAAACCTAAAAAGTAAAAATGAGTTGTAGTCATCTTCTTATTACATTCGTAATTCTTTACTTATAAAATTAAGCATAGTGAGATAAGTCGACTCGTGCCTAAATTCGTATTCGTCGTTGCGCGTTAGTTGCATTTCGCGCGCGAAGTTGACGTGATTTGACCTGTGTAAAAAGCCCAAAATTTTGATTTACGTGTGTATTTGAGTTTTCAAACCCATAGAAATGAATAGGATTAACAAGATAATGTCGCTGGCTCTAAATGAAAGTCCCACTGAACGTAAGTATGATTTTTATATAACTTTTACCTTTCTAACCTTTAAAGTTTTTGTTACGTTGAATGACTATTAGTGTAATTTACATAGATTATGTTATTGTTTTTTGGTTGTTAAATAAATGAGATTAGTATTAGTATGGTTTATTTCAAGTCAGTAAGTACCTACCTAGTTGATAGTTAGCGCGCTGTGCGACGGAGAAGGTATTTAGGTACCTACTCGCACTCGCCGCGAATATTGTAGGTATGCTCACATTGTTAACAAGTTGTGGGATTTTACAGATTTACAAGAAAATGTATCAGACAATCACAGCAGCACGTCGCTGAACGTATCTGGAGTTAGCAGTGAGGTTACTGAAGAGCAATTGCAGGCTGCCGAGATTTTAGAAGACTTACTCACTCCTTCTGACCTAGGATTCCAGTCCAATGATTTTCCAACTGGTTGGTATTTATTATTTAAAACATAAATACTCACGCCTGTATATCCCTATAGAGATGTATTACAACACCTACATTTCTCCGTCTTTTTATCATTTGTAGATTGAAGATAGCGATTACAAGCGTTATTGTTTTTTTTTCTTCTGATTAGCTAATACAACAAATGATTAATGATTTTTTTTCCAGGTCATCAAACATTGGCGGATGAGGAGGATTTACGGATTATCCCAGAGCCGATCGAATCAGCCGATTTCAGCTCGGATGATAGCGTAGCTGATAGGACATACGCTCCTGAAATAGGCAGAAGCTCCTCATCCGAGTCTTCTCTTCAAGGAAATGATAATCATAATGTTGAAGTTACAAGTACACCGGAAGAAAATAAACAACGGCGAAAACGAAAAGGAACAAACATACGAAAAATAATTCAAGATAATCGAAACAAAAGATTGACATATAAAACACAAACAGGTAAAATAATTCAGTCAAGACGAGTTACCCCTACCCTTAATAGGGCCAGATGAACATTATTCCCACATCATTTTGTTGTCGTAAACGGTCAAATGTGTCACTGTTCCCACAAAATGTCACTGTCATTTTCTTATTTATGAGGTAACCTACAACATGAGCCAAAAGACACGTTTCCAAAACGAACGAAGTAAAAAAAAGGTGCTGTCAAAGTTTTACTTTCAATATTTTTTCAAACGGATAACAGATTTTCGTGTGATTTCGGATAAAAATTGTGATAATGCCGAAAAAAAATCCGGTAAGTGTTGACTATTGATTTATTTTATTAGATAAAGGGTCACGTTACTTGTTTATGTAGTTCATTATTATGAAAAACAATGAGTGACTGAAATTTAGCACTCAAAACTATGTGGGAAATATTAGCTTGTTGCCCGTTTAGGTAAACAATATTTATTATATTGTGGGAAAGGTTTTCCTGCAAGGAATGTTTATGTTTCACAATCAGACTGATGGTAGTGTTTTTTTCTTTCAGAAACATCTTCGCGATTCAGATATTGAAGCCCAACTGTCCGCGCTGTTATGTTCGTCAGAGGATGAGGAATTTGATGATGAAGCAGTTGGTTATTTTGTCTCTGACTCCTACAATATCGATTTTGATCAGCGTTTGGATGAAGTACAAAATCTTTCTACAGAAGCATTGCACAGTTTATTGGAGGGTGAGCCAGATTTATCACTTATTCAAGATACTACTACTTCACAAGATGTCACTATGGCTGAAGTCCATGAGGAAGCTATATGTTCAATCCCTGAAATTTCTGTTGCTGCTTCAACATCAACTTCTCTTCCACTACCTGAAGTGACTGTGTCTGATGAACAAAATAATGCACAAACTACATTGTCTTTCTCTCGAGATACATTTAGACCATTGCAAGATAAATCAAGGAATTGGTCCTTTATACATGAAAATGGTACTTGGCCTAGTTTTGACAGAGAAATGCAAGTAAAAAAGAGGTACACTAACAGAACTCAACCACTTGAATATTTCATTGATTATTTTCCAGAAGAACTAATTGATATTATTGTTCAAAACACAAATTTGTATGCAAATTACACACATTCTAAAGCTTGGAAAGATGTCACAAAACAAGAAATGAAAGCATACTTTGGTTTGATTATACTTATGAGTATAAATCCGTTAGCCGATATAAATACATATTGGTCAACGGATGAGTTTTTCAGAAACCCAGTCATTTGTAAAGTGATGCCATCAAAAAGGTTTAAAAAAATATCTCAAAATCTACACATATCAAACATTACAACAGAGGCACCAAGAAACTCTCCTGATTATGATAAATTAGGAAAAATTAAACCTGCTATTGAAATACTGAACAAAACATTCAAAGATAATGTACAAGTTTCTGCATTCAATTCAATAGATGAGAGTATGATAAGATTCAAGGGGCGCAGCCACATGAAACAATATATGCCCAAGAAACCTATAAAGAGAGGATATAAATGTTGGGCAAGGGCTGATTCAAAAACAGGGTACTTATATGAATTCCAATTTTATTCTGGGAAAGTCGATAGTGGAACAGAAGAGAACTTAGGCGCTAGAGTAATATTAGATTTATGTGAATCTTTGCCAAGCAACACATTGGTAGCATTTGACAATTTTTTTACCAGCCTTCCATTATTAGAGATTTTATTTGAGAAACATATTTATAGTGTTGGAACCGTAAGAATAAACCGCAAGGGTTTACCAGATTTATTGACAGGAAAAAATCTAAACAGTGAAGAGAGAAAGGAAACAGTCCTGAAACCGGGAGAATTTATATACCAGTGTGATGGACCAATAACTGTTATCAAATGGAAAGATACAAAAGATGTTTTTGTTGCAACTACTGCATTCAATCCTCGAGCTGTGGAAATGATTGAGCGGAAACAAAAAGATGGTACCAAAAAAAAAATGTTTTGCCCTCTTTCAATCAAGAAGTACACTGAGTTTATGGGAGGAGTTGATCATTTTGATCACTTTAGAGCTTCATACCCACTTGGGCGCAAATCTCGAAAGAATTGGCATCGACTTTTTTGGTTTTTGCTGGAGGCAGCTGTGATCAATGCATACATTGTTTATATGACAACTCATTCGGAACGGCGAAATACTCATAAAGAATTTCGTCTGCGATTAGGCCGGGGCCTAATAAATAATTTTACGTCACGAAAAAAAATTGCTCCAGTATTCAAAACCAAAAAAGGAGGTGCCACTGCAGTACCTGAGGAACTAAGAAAAGCGGATGTTGGAACACACATGCCAGAGCTATCTAAATTTCGGAGGTGTAGGATGTGCAGTACACGTGCAAAGGAACAGCGCAGCAAATACATTTGCAAAATTTGTAAGGTCTCTTTGTGCGCTGCTCCTTGCTTTGAAATGTTCCACCAATAAATAAACATTATTTTATTACATTTATTTGTGTTTTATTTACATAAAATAATTATCCTGTAATAAAAATAATCACAATATATTAGTTTCTTGCCCCTACTATTGGATGTGTATGTAATATATTTCTCATAAGTAGGGAAATAATTTCCCACATAGCACTTACATGTGTTGATCTAAATGGGCAAGAGGAATTATTTTCCCACACATTTTCCTGAAAAACTGAAAACACTTGGGGAGCAAATGATTTACTATCCGACAACACTATACACCCATAATGCCAAATTGACTGCGTTTTTTTTTCAAACACCCACAGTTTGCCCATGCCCTATTAAGGGTTAAGGGGTAAAGGGGTAACTCGTCTTGACTGAATTATTTTTGCCGTAAAAAATGTTCAGAAAAAATTGAGGCAGATACCCAGAAAACACTTTTGGATGAATTATGGGCATTGGGTGATTACAACAAACGTTCTGCATATTTGTCATCATTAATTTTAGACTTACCAAAAAAGAGCCAACGCGTACGTACCTAATACACTTGGTGAACCTAAATTAAGGAGTATTAATCATATTTACAACTTAAAAGTAAATGGCACTATGATTGAAGTGTGTAAGGGGTGTTTCTTAAAAACATTTGCAATATCTTATAAATGTGTCGAAGTGGCAATAAAAAAGAAATCTGTAAGGTTAACAGGAATTTCAAGCCCTAATAAACGTGGATCACATGCACCTTCTAATAAGATAGGGTATGATGCAGTACAGGCAATTAAGGATCACATTAATTCTTATCCATTATACGAACCGCATTACAGCCGAAGTCATACAAACAAACGCTATTTACCGACAGGGCTGTCACTAACAATAATGTACCAAATGTACAAAGAAAAAGTCACCAATCCCGTATCATATACCTATTTTGGAAATATTTTTCGTACCATGGGTCTATCATTTAAGAAACCTTCTTTGGACACCTGCAATACATGTGACGCATACAAAATGAAAATTAAACTGGCTTTGGCGCCAGATTCAGAAATTTTAAAGAAGGAATTTGAGGTCCACCAGTCAGAGGCTGATTCAGGTTATTGTATGAAAAAAAAGGACAAAGAAGAGTCGAGCGATGATAAAAGAGTTTATTGTTTTGACCTCCAGCAATGTCTTCCAACCCCTTTTTTAAAGACAAACATCGTTTTTTACAAACGGCTGCTGTGGGGTTTAACTTAACAATTTACGATTGTTATAGCAAAAAAAGCTTTTGCTACATGTGGAGCGAAGCTGACGGAGGACGTGGAGCTAATCAAATAGCGTCGTGCCTCTACACTTTTTTAATGACATTGCCATCACAAGTAAAAGAAGTTACCTTTTATTCCGATACGTGTGGCGGACAAAACAAAAATAGCTACGTTGCTGCTATGTTTTTATGCATAAGCAAAATGAAACCAGGTTTGTTAATAAATCACAAGTTTTTAGTTCCCGGGCATACGCACATGAAGTGCGATTCTGTACATTCACAAATCGAAAGAAAGAAAAAAAGAACTGATATGGCTATACATTTGCCGAGAGATTGGTACAACCTAGTCAGAATGACGAGTCCGAACATTTCTGTCGTGGTAATGGATAACAATATTATGTTTTTGAACTTCGCTAAATTGTATAAAGGCCCATTGCAGCTACGAAAAGTAGATACATCTGGCGAAAAATTCATATGGCATGATGTAAAATGGTTTAGATTTAGTGGTGAACACGAACCAGGTGTAATTCAGTTTAAAACAAAATTAGATCATTTGAACGAGTTTAAGGAGATTTCTTTCTGTCGAAGGGGCAAATCAAATGAATCTTTGAATCCAGAGAAATGTTATGAATGTCTAGTGCCTATAAGCCAGGAAAAAAGCGAGATCTTCTTTGTATTCTTCATTTAATTGATAGTAGTTGCCATGACTTCTATAACAAATTAGAAACTAGTACAAACACACGAGATATAGATCCCGATATCGAGGAGTTCAGCGAAGCTTAAGGTTACAGTATGTTTGGTATTTAGCATTTATGGTACTTTAATTTCATTTATTTTTTATTTTCATTAAAAGCGTTCATGCATCAAGAGGTTGATGAATGATGAAGCAAAAAAGCTTTGCTTGGAATGAAGCAAATTTTTTTTTTTTTTTTTTAATTTATTTATCGTTTATACGAAAGAATACAATATTATTAATTTAAATAGCAACCAAAAAACCACTAAGGTTTAGACTTGTGCTATCATGAGTCTATCTCAATATTTATTTATTTATTTATTTATTTATTTATTTATTTATTTACACATACAATATAGAACTATTAGATGTAAGTACAATGTTTATAAAGCACTTCACATGCGCAGGCCACTGTCGACAACAATCATAATAATTGACGTGCTATAGTCTCTGCTTACCTCAGTGGGAGTCAGGTGTGATGATTTATGTTTATATAATTAAAAACTGTCAATATTAAATACGTAAATAAATAACACATAAAGAGACGAGTCAATAAAAGGATTTTTTATATTTTTTTCTTGTTATGGAAAAAGGAGTTTTGTCAATTATTTTAATAATTAATAATTCAAAATATTTTTTGGTTACATATAAAAGACGACTCAATTGTTAAATGGAAAATAAAACAATTTTGTATTAAGTTTTTTATATATCGTTGGCTCACTATTACAAGGTTCTATGTTACAATTTTAGCACTTATTGAGTTAAGAATGTTACAAGGTTCTATGTGTCATTAGCCACACTTATCAAAAAACAAACCACTAGATGGCAGCACTATTTACTACAAAATATCAATTTTCCATAGTCCTATGTTGTATCTTTACTAAGCAAAGAAATAACGAAGTTCCATGTTAAACATAGAACCATACAATTTTTATTTTATTAATTTTTACGATAACACGGTTCTATGTTAAACATAGGACTTTGCTTAGAGAAAAAACATCAACGTGTCTATGACCAAAGTTCTATGTCAGCTGTCAGTGTCAAAGTCATCTCAATTTCGCGGTTAATGCTACAGGTTTATTGTGTCATTAAAACGGTTATCCCTTCAATTTTGTGTAAAATGGATGAGCGGCGTATAATTATGGACTATTCGAGTGATGACTCAGTGGCAGATAAAGATTTCGTGCCTCCATCACCTCCTTGTCGTATATCCTCAAGTTCTATGATTTCCACAGATTCTGACGAAGATAGGAGGTGAGTTCATTTCAATTTCATACCAAACAGTTCAAGAAGTTTTTCAATTGATAATTTTCATGAACTAAACTAATTCTTTTATTTTCAGATCTGTACACAATCAATCCAACGTTGATGAAGGAAATATTGTGTGTGAAGCACAACCTAAAAAACGATCACGTAAGCGACAGAGAAATGAACAAGAATGGAAGGTTAATAAACGAAAAGATGCAAGAAATAAGGGGTTAGAATACGTGTCTAGTCGAAAGAAGCTAATGCCGGCAAAGAAGATAAGAAAAAAAAGCAAGGATTGTCTAAATAAATGTGTGTTTAAATGTAGCCAAAAGATAACTGATGATGAAAAGTTATCAATTTTTACTAATTATTATAAATTATCTTCAGAAGAAAAACGAATGTTTTTGTTGAATAATACGAATTGTTTACAACCTGACAGGAGACGCAAAGGAAAAAATGATGAAAATTCAAAGAAAAAAGTCAGCTATCAGTTTTTTTTCACTGTGAACTCTGCGAAGATCACCTTTAGTGATTAGCCAGAAACCAATATAATATAATATTCACAAAACAAAGAATAATATCTCAAATACTCCTGTACCCAGTAACCAAGGGAAACATACAAAAAGAGCCACAGCTGAAGAAGATAGACTGCTTGTTAAGGAACACATTAATACATTTCCCCGGGTTCCATCACATTATTGCAGGAAAGACTCTTCTAGAGAGTATTTAGAACGCTTTTTGACCATCAAAAAAATGTATTCTCTGTATATTGGCTGGATTGCAGAAAAGAACAAGCTTCCAGTTAAGCAAGAAGTATATCGACGTATATTCTGTAATGATTTCAATATCTACTTTCAAAAACCTAAAAAAGACAGATGTGATTCATGTGAGGAGGTTGAAATAAATTACAAAGAAGGTCATACATTAACATCAGATTTACAAGAAAAGATAAACAGGCACAAAACAGAAAAGATGGCTGCTAGGTCAAACCGTGATAAAGACAGAAAAGGTACAATTCCAGTATTGTGCTTTGATCTAGAGAATGTTTTATCTTGTCCCAAGGCAGAAGTAAGCAATTTTTTTTACAAAAGTTAATTTTCTACTAACAACATGACTGGCCATCTTTCTACTAATAAAAAGTGTACTGTGCCATTTGGAGTGAAACACTGCTGAAAGAAGTGGAAATGATATAGCAAGTGCAGTATACAAAATTTTGACACAGGTTCTGCTTGACAACCCCCATTTCACATCAATTATATTATGGAGTGATAGTTGTGTTCCACAGAACCGCAACAGCATCATGAGCTTTGCTTTAAGACAGCTCATTGATAAATTTTCTATATTGGAACAAATTACCTTAAAATTTTCAACACCTGGACATTCTTGCATTCAACAAATTGACAATGTGCATAGCTGTATTGATAGAGTCCTCCTAAAGGCTGAATATTATTCACCAGTATCTCTCATGAGATTATTATTGCAGGTAAATTCAGCTAAACCTTATTCTATCTTGCAAATGACTGGCAAAGATTTCTTTAATTTTCAAGAAGCCTGTTCAAGGCTAAAATATTCACTAGTTCCTTTTTCCAAAGTGACAGAGCTTCGATTTACGAAGTCACAATTAGAAGTGAGTTTGAAATGTTCACACACTGCAGAATCATACACTGTAGCTAATCTGAGACTCATGAATACCCGAAGGAATGTAAACACAATTTTTTTTACCGAACCAAAACTGTTAAAAAGACCTGTATTGTGCAAGACTAAAACGGATAATGTACGGTCTATGTATCGGTGGATGCCTACATTGGACAAGGAGTACTATGAGGCAATATTCAGAAAATAAAATGTGATTCGTAACTTTTTAACATAGTCTAAATTTAACTTTTAGTGACTTATTTTGTTTAATTAAGCATACTTTTTATGATAAATAAAGATATCTAATGGTATAATGTTTTTTAATGCTACTGTGACATGAAAAAAAGGGGAGGCCTATACTATAGGTACCCAGCAATGGATGATTCTGGGCTGAAATGATGATTTCTTTCACTTATTTCAGAGGAACAAAGTCCTAAGTTCTAGTTTAAAATAAATAAATAAATATTTTTTCAACCACAAAGATCTATGTTATTTTAATTTCGTTAATATTTCAGAGTATAAAAGTCGATATCCAATTTTTTGTTCCTAGAAAGTATTATGTAGTCCTAAATTAAGATATTAAAATGTCACTTAGGCATTAGGGCTACATGTATAAATTTTACTAAAGTCAAAAATTTAAAAGTCAAATTACTCAACTTCATTAAAATTAACTTAGAACCTTGTAATAGTGAGCCAACGATATTATAAATTTGAGTTTTTCGAAATGCTTGTGATTAATGATACGAAATTTATTATTATACCAGTTAAGTTTGTAGGCATCTGTACACTTGATTTAAATTATTTACATTATTATATTTATCTATGTCTTAAACTTAATCTAATATTTACAAACCAATCACTGAATACTAACATACATACTTCCTTACCAGTTGATCGATAAATTTACTATCGATAGTCGATGGTCATAAACTATCGAGCGAACCATCATCACTAATTACCAATATCCGTACAACTATCAATAGCTATATACGGCCGGCTACGGCTGCGCGGGCGCATGCCTTTTACCGCACAAGGTCAAACCAGTCAGGATCACACCTCGACGCGGAGCGCACGCTTGTCGCCTCAATATTGTAAACACGCGGTATCGCGAATTACCTTTGCTTTTTCATGTAATCTCATTTTCAACCATACTTCGTCTGTCTATCAATCTTCTACTTTCATCCTTCCGCTACTCTATACTGTGCTTGTGCTTGTGCTTATGAACTTGTGCCTATTGTGCCTTCTGAACTTTGTGTACACGTGTAAGGACTTGTGGACAATAAAATATCGTCTATAACGTGAGTTACTTATTATTTATACCACGACCCATACCACGTAACCATACTGGTGACCCCGTGAAGAACAATGGAAAGCGATATGTTTAAAGACGCACAAGGCGCGGCAACGTTACCGTCACCTAGCACTAGTGATGGGGTGATGTCGATAGATCCCAGCAATGTTTTTAAAGTCGGCGTACGAGTGCCCCCGTTTTGGGCTGAAGAGCCAGAGATTTGGTTTGCCCAAGTCGAAGGCCAATTTAGTATAGCTGGAATAACCAGCGATGTCACTAAATTTAATTATGTCATCGGACATCTCGATAATCAACACTCCAGAGAGATAAAAGATATAATTATTAGCCCGCCTGCCACTAACAAGTATGAAAGACTGAAGACCGAGCTAATCAAGCGACTCACCGTGTCTAATGAGAAGAAGATCAAACAGTTGTTGATGCATGAGGAGCTTGGCGACCGCAGGCCATCACAATTTCTTCGCCACTTGAAAAGCCTAGCAGGCTCAAACGTTCCTGACGACTTCTTGAGGACGATATGGGTTAGCCGCTTACCGTATGGCATCCAGACAGTGCTCGCAGGTCAACCAGGGGCAACTTCTCTCGAGGATCTAGCTGACTTAGCCGACAGAGTGAACGACCTGGCTACGACAACTCCGAAGGTTGCCGCTGTGAGCGACGCTGTCCCTACTTCAGGTCTGAACGAACTAACTAAGGAAATAGCTGAGCTTCGTCGACAGTTCCAGCAGATGTCAGGTCGGAACAGCCGTTCACGCTCCCGTTCCACCAGAAACACTCGCAGCAGTTCGAGGCAGCGCTCTCTATCGAACTACAAAAAGTTCCCCAATTGTTGGTACCACAACAAGTTCGGAGAAAAGGCCAACAAGTGTATCCGGCCCTGCGACTACAAGGCGGAAAACTCCAAGGGCGGTCGGTAATGGCGACCGACGATTGCCCTTTGCCCGCTTCTGGTCGCCTGTTTGTTACTGATCGATCTTCGAAGACGCAGTTCCTGGTCGACACAGGGAGCGACCTCTGCGTGTTCCCACGGTCAGTGCTTCATGATCGTCGTGCTCGTACGGACTATAGTTTGTGTGCAGCTAATGGTTCTAGTATAGCTACATATGGTTGTATAAATTTAGAATTAGATTTTGGTTTACGCAGAACCTTTCAATGGCGTTTCATTGTAGCTGATGTTACGAAGCCAATAATAGGCGTAGATTTTTTAAACTTTTATAATCTCATAGTTGATTGTCGTAACAAGCGCCTAATTGATAAATTAACTACTATTTCTACTATTGCTGCGGTAGCTAATTGTAATAACATTTCTTCTGTTAAAGTCGTGACTGGTGAGACTCGGCATCATAAAATTCTCAGCGAGTTTCCGGAAATTACTCGACCAGCTGGTAAGCCACACTGCACACCACACAAAACAGTACACCACATACGCACGACACCAGGCCCTCCAGTTTGCTCTTCACCTCGTCGTTTAGCACCGGACAAGCTTAAGGTTGCCCAAAAAGAGTTCCAGTCTATGCTGACCCTTGGTACAGCTAGACCTTCTGAGAGCCCGTGGGCATCACCGCTACACCTAGCGCCAAAGAAAAACAACGGCTGGCGTCCTTGCGGCGATTACCGTAAGTTGAATGCCCGTACCGTGCCTGACAGGTATCCGATTAAACATATCCATGACTTTACTCATAGTATAACTGGGTGTAAAGTCTTCAGCACGCTAGATTTAGAGAAAGCATACAATCAGATACCTGTCAGCCCCGAGGACATTCCTAAGACCGCCATCACAACGCCATTTGGATTATATGAATTTCCATTTATGACGTTCGGTCTTAGGAATGCGGGCCAAACTTTTCAGCGGTTCGTGGACGAAATGACGAGGGGATTAGACTTCGTATATTGTTACCTGGACGATTTTCTCGTGTTTTCTAGAAGTCCAGAGGAGCACGAGGATCACCTACGTCAGGTCTTTAACAGGCTGAAGGAATATGGCATGTTGGTGAACACTTCGAAATGCGTTTTCGGTGTGAAGGAGGTAACGTTTCTAGGGTACCGGATTACCGAGAGTGGTACTAAGCCACTTGATGCTAAAGTTCAGGCGATCAAGGATTATCCACCACCAACCAATGTTCGCCAGCTAAGAGGCTTCCTAGGCATGATTAATTTTTATAGGAGATTTCTCCCTCAAGCAGCCGAAATTCAAGCCCCACTTCACGCCTTACTAACAGGCTCCGCCAAAGGCTCACAGCCAATTTCCTTGACAGGCGACACACTAGCTGCTTTCGAAGCCTGCAAAGAAAGCCTGACCAACGCTGCTCTTCTAGCTCATCCGGACTGCACCGCTAAGCTTGCAGTTGTTACAGACGCCTCCGACATGGCCATCGGAGCGGTCCTGCAGCAGTTCAAAGATGATGCGTGGCAGCCCTTAGCTTTTTTTTCAAGGAAACTGAGTCCTTCGCAGGTTAAATACTCACCATATGACAGGGAGCTTCTAGCAATTTATGAGGCCATTAAATATTTTAGGCACATGCTAGAAGCTCGCCATTTTATAGTCTATACTGACCATAAGCCAATTAGTTTTGCCTTCAATGAAAGGAAGAACAACTGTTCGCCTAGGCAGTATAGGCACTTAGATTTTATTTCCCAATTCACGACAGATATCCGCCACATTTCTGGTAAGGATAATGTGGTTGCAGATACCTTGTCGCGAATTGAAGAGCTAGCAGACCCCGTAGACCTCGAGAAACTAGCTCAAGCTCAGACTTCTGACTCAGAACTCTGTAAGCTCTTGAGCGAAGGTACTTCTCTGCAGCTTAAAAAAATAACTGTCCCAGGAAGCCGAATTCCCCTGTACTGCGACGTCAGTACTTCAGCTTCCAGGCCATACGTACCTAAACCATTTCGCAAGCAAATCTTTAATAGCTTGCATTCTTTAAGCCACCCTGGCAGCAATGCGTCGGCCAAGCTGATAGCCGAGCGGTTTGTATGGCCGGGCGTGCGAAAAGACTGTAGGGACTGGGCGCGTGCTTGTATACCGTGTCAGAGGACGAAAGTCAACCGTCACGTGACTTCTCCTCTTGGCACTTATAACTTACCGCGCGCCCGGTTTAAGCAGATCCATATTGACCTGGTTGGTCCTCTCCCACTTTCCCCAGGTTATCGGTACTGCTTAACGGCCGTGGATAGATTTACACGGTGGCCAGAGGCAGTACCGATACAAGATATTACAGCGGAAACGGTGGCCAAGGCTTTGCTGTCCATTTGGATATCTCGGTTCGGTTGCCCTACAGACATTGTAACCGACCGTGGTCGACAGTTCGAATCGGCCCTGTTTCAATGTCTCTCGAAGATAGCCGGATTCGAACATAAGCGGACGACAGCCTACCATCCGGCATGCAATGGTTTGGTTGAACGGTTTCACCGCCAGCTGAAGGCCGCGATCGTCTGCCATGCAAACGATAGATGGACGGAATCTTTACCATGGGTCTTATTAGGCGTAAGATCTGCCTTTAAGGAAGACCTCCAAGCCTCTTCTGCGGAAATGCTGTACGGGGAGCCGCTAAGGTTACCCGGAGAATTTTTTGAGCCAACAGTCAACGGTACATCAGACACAGCTGAATTTACTGCGAGGCTTAGAAATTTCGCCGAGAAACTGCGACCGGTACCAGCTTCCCGCCACTGCAATCCCAAAGTGTTTGTATATAAGGAGCTAGAAACTTGCGGTCACGTTTTCCTCCGCGAAGACGCATTGCGGGGTGCTCTCCAGCCTGCTTATTCTGGGCCATATAAAATCATCACACGAGGGGACAAGATCTTTAAAATAGTCGTTAAAAACAAAGAAGTTACAGTTTCCATTGACCGACTGAAGCCTGCCTTCATTCTGTCTGACCAGGTGGAGGAACCCTCACCAGTAGTGCCGCCGAGTTACACAACACGTTCCGGGAGGCGAGTTAAATTTACTGACTTCTATCGCCCTTGACGGTCTCTGGAGGGTAGTGGTGTAGGCATCTGTACACTTGATTTAAATTATTTACATTATTATATTTATCTATGTCTTAAACTTAATCTAATATTTACAAACCAATCACTGAATACTAACATACATACTTCCTTACCAGTTGATCGATAAATTTACTATCGATAGTCGATGGTCATAAACTATCGAGCGAACCATCATCACTAATTACCAATATCCGTACAACTATCAATAGCTATATACGGCCGGCTACGGCTGCGCGGGCGCATGCCTTTTACCGCACAAGGTCAAACCAGTCAGGATCACACCTCGACGCGGAGCGCACGCTTGTCGCCTCAATATTGTAAACACGCGGTATCGCGAATTACCTTTGCTTTTTCATGTAATCTCATTTTCAACCATACTTCGTCTGTCTATCAATCTTCTACTTTCATCCTTCCGCTACTCTATACTGTGCTTGTGCTTGTGCTTATGAACTTGTGCCTATTGTGCCTTCTGAACTTTGTGTACACGTGTAAGGACTTGTGGACAATAAAATATCGTCTATAACGTGAGTTACTTATTATTTATACCACGACCCATACCACGTAACCATAAGTTCTTGAATTCGTTTAATTTATTGTGTCTAATATGTACAAAATAAATGCAGAAAAGTTCAGAGAATTTTGCAAAGATACTGCAAAATGTATGTCGAACTGTACGGTTGGCATCCAATGACGCCAACTCTTCACAAAATCCTAGTGCACGGTACAACTGTAATAAAATATGCCATCCTTCCTATCGAATAACTGTCTGAAGAAGCCGCAGAAAGTCCGTAATAAGCACGACCGCTCATACCGGCAAAATTATGCCCGAAAATTTTCGGAAACTCAGCGTAATCAAGATGAATGAATCAGACTAAGATCCATTTGAAAGAAATAATTTTAAGTTTATTTTTGGTTATTAGCCAAGTTTGTAAAAATGTACGATTTTCTTAATTCATTTATGTATTTTAAATCATTTGCAATGAAAAGACGTACTGATTAATTTTGTCCGGTTTAAAAAGCAAAATGCTTGTTACTGCGCCGCCGTCTTCGCGCACAAACAGATCTTCTTACTTGTCACCTCCTGAGGAATCAAAGACAAATGATGACTTTCATGCACTACTACACTATGTGCGTATGCTTCAAACTTAAATTTATGGTTTCATTATTCGTATGTGTAAGCTACGTATATTATACAGCTTGTACAAAGCTTTTCAATTGGAGAAAATTGAGTTTTTTGGAATGCTTGTGATTAATGATACGAAATTTATTATTATACCAGTTAAGTTCTTGAATTCGTTTAATTTAATGTGTCTAATATGTACTTAAAAACGACGTATAATAAAGTAACCGCAATAATAAGCACATGAAAAGGGATCATTGTACTCATTATTATGAACAGCTTTTACTATTGACCAACTACGAAGTAGCGAAATAAAATCAGCTGTGCAGTAGGTAGATCATGTAGAGTTCTTGTTGTTTTGGCGAGCCGCTCCACGCAAAATTCTGGAATCCCTTGAATGCGGTTTGACTGGAAGCCGACCCCAATAAAGTAGGAAGCGATGTCATCTGGACTCAAAATAAATGCAGAAAAGTTCAGAGAATTTTGCAAAGATACTGCAAAATGTATGTCGAACTGTACGGTTGGCATCCAATGACGCCAACTCTTCACAAAATCCTAGTGCACGGTACAACTGTAATAAAATATGCCATCCTTCCTATCGAACAACTGTCTGATGAAGCCGCAGAAAGTCCGTAATAAGCACGACCGCTCATACCGGCAAAATTATGCCCGAAAATTTTCGGAAACTCAGCGTAATCAAGATGAATGAATCAGACTAAGATCCATTTGAAAGAAATAATTTTAAGTTTATTTTTGGTTATTAGCCAAGTTTGTAAAAATGTACGATTTTCTTAATTCATTTATGTATTTTAAATCATTTCCAATGAAAAGACGTACTGATTAATTTTGTCCGGTTTAGAAAGAAAAATGCTTGTTACTGCGCCGCCGTCTTCGCGCACAAACAGATCTTCTTACTTGTCACCTCCTGAGGAATCAAAGACAAATGATGACTTTCATGCACTACTACACTATGTGCGTATGCTTCAATCTTAAATTTATGGTTTCATTATTCGTATGTGTAAGCTACGTATATTATACAGCTTGTACAAAGCTTTTCAATTGGAGAAAATTGAGTTTTTTGAAATGCTTGTGATTAATGATACGAAATTTGTTATTATACCAGTTAAGTTCTTGAATTCGTTTAATTTAATGTGTCTAATATGTACTTAAAAACGACGTATAATAAAGTAACCGCAATAATAAGCACATGAAAAGGGATCATTGTACTCATTATTATGAACAGCTTTTACTATTGACCAACTACGAAGTAGCGAAATAAAATCTGCTGTGCAGTAGGTAGATCATGTAGAGTTCTTGTTGTTTTGGCGAGCCGCTCCACGCAAAATTCTGGATATCACTTGAATGCGGTTTGACTGGAAGCCGACCCCAATAAAGTAGGAAGCGATGTCATCTGGACTCAAAATAAATGCAGAAAAGTTCAGAGAATTTTGCAAAGATACTGCAAAATGTATGTCGAACTGTACGGTTGACTTCCAATGACGCCAACTCTTCACAAAATCCTAGTGCACGGTACAACTGTAATAAAATATGCCATCCTTCCTATCGAACAACTGTCTGAAGAAGCCGCAGAAAGTCCGTAATAAGCACGACCGCTCATACCGGCAAAATTATGCCCGAAAATTTTCGGAAACTCAGCGTTATCAAGATGAATAAATCAGACTAAGATCCATTTGAAAGAAATAATTTTAAGTTTTTTTTTGGTTATTAGCCAAGTTTGTAAAAATGTACGATTTTCCTAATTCATTTATGTATTTTAAATCATTTGCAATGAAAAGACGTACTGATTAATTTTGTCCGGTTTAAAAAGCAAAATGCTTGTTACTGCGCCGCCGTCTTCGCGCACAAACAGATCTTCTTACTTGTCACCTCCTGAGGAATCAAAGACAAATGATGACTTTCATGCACTACTACACTATGTGCGTATGCTTCAAACTTAAATTTATGGTTTCATTATTCGTATGTGTAAGCTACGTATATTATACAGCTTGTACAAAGCTTTTCAATTGGAGAAAATTGAGTTTTTTGAAATGCTTGTGATTAATGATACGAAATTTATTATTATACCAGTTAAGTTCTTGAATTCGTTTAATTTATTGTGTCTAACATGTACTTAAAAACGACGTATAATAAAGTAACCGCAATAATAAGGACATGAAAAGGGATCATTGTACTCATTATTATGAACAGCTTTTACTATTGACCAACTACGAAGTAGCGAAATAAAATCTGCTGTGCAGTAGGTAGATCATGTAGAGTTCTTGTTGTTTTGGCGAGCCGCTCCACGCAAAATTCTGGATATCACTTGAATGCGGTTTGACTGGAAGCCGACCCCAATAAAGTAGGAAGCGATGTCATCTGGACTCAAAATAAATGCAGAAAAGTTCAGAGAATTTTGCAAAGATACTGCAAAATGTATGTCGAACTGTACGGTTGGCATCCAATGACGCCAACTCTTCACAAAATCCTAGTGCACGGTACAACTGTAATAAAATATGCCATCCTTCCTATCGAACAACTGTCTGAAGAAGCCGCAGAAAGTCCGTAATAAGCACGACCGCTCATACCGGCAAAATTATGCCCGAAAATTTTCGGAAACTCAGCGTAATCAAGATGAATGAATCAGACTAAGATCCATTTGAAAGAAATAATTTTAAGTTTATTTTTGGTTATTAGCCAAGTTTGTAAAAATGTACGATTTTCTTTATTCATTTATGTATTTTAAATCATTTCCAATGAAAAGACGTACTGATTAATTTTGTCCGGTTTAAAAAGCAAAATGCTTGTTACTGCGCCGCCGTCTTCGCGCACAAACAGATCTTCTTACTTGTCACCTCCTGAGGAATCAAAGACAAATGATGACTTTCATGCACTACTACACTATGTGCGTATGCTACAATCTTAAATTTATGGTTTCATTATTCGTATGTGTAAGCTACGTATATTATACAGCTTGTACAAAGCTTTTCAATTGGAGAAAATTGAGTTTTTTGAAATGCTTGTGATTAATGATACGAAATTTATTATTATACCAGTTAAGTTCTTGAATTCGTTTAATTTATTGTGTCTAATATGTACTTAAAAACGACGTATAATAAAGCAACCGCAATAATAAGCACATGAAAAGGGATCATTGTACTCATTATTATGAACAGCTTTTACTGTAGACCAACTACGAAGTAGCGAAATAAAATCTGCTGTGCAGTAGGTAGATCATGTAGAGTTCTTGTTGTTTTGGCGAGCCGCTCCACGCAAAATTCTGGATATCACTTGAATGCGGTTTGACTGGAAGCCGACCCCAATAAAGTAGGAAGCGATGTCATCTGGACTCAAAATAAATGCAGAAAAGTTCAGAGAATTTTGCAAAGATACTGCAAAATGTATGTCGAACTGTACGGTTGGCATCCAATGACGCCAACTCTTCACAAAATCCTAGTGCACGGTACAACTGTAATAAAATATGCCATCCTTCCTATCGAACAACTGTCTGAAGAAGCCGCAGAAAGTCCGTAATAAGCACGACCGCTCATACCGGCAAAATTATGCCCGAAAATTTTCGGAAACTCAGCGAAATCAAGATGAATGAATCAGACTAAGATCCATTTGAAAGAAATAATTTTAAGTTTATTTTTGGTTATTAGCCAAGTTTGTAAAAATGTACGATTTTCTTTATTCATTTATGTATTTTAAATCATTTCCAATGAAAAGACGTACTGATTAATTTTGTCCGGTTTAAAAAGCAAAATGCTTGTTACTGCGCCGCCGTCTTCGCGCACAAACAGATCTTCTTACTTGTCACCTCCTGAGGAATCAA
Source organism: Melanchra persicariae (assembly GCA_947386135.1). Taxonomy (NCBI): domain Eukaryota; kingdom Metazoa; phylum Arthropoda; class Insecta; order Lepidoptera; family Noctuidae; genus Melanchra; species Melanchra persicariae. Next base: position 4,460,129 of record OX376665.1, read on the forward strand.
AGACAAATGATGACTTTCATGCACTACTACACTATGTGCGTATGCTACAATCTTAAATTTATGGTTTCATTATTCGTATGTGTAAGCTACGTATATTATACAGCTTGTACAAAGCTTTTCAATTGGAGAAAATTGAGTTTTTTGAAATGCTTGTGATTAATGATACGAAATTTATTATTATACCAGTTAAGTTCTTGAATTCGTTTAATTTATTGTGTCTAATATGTACTTAAAAACGACGTATAATAAAGCAACCGCAATAATAAGCACATGAAAAGGGATCATTGTACTCATTATTATGAACAGCTTTTACTGTTGACCAACTACGAAGTAGCGAAATAAAATCTGCTGTGCAGTAGGTAGATCATGTAGAGTTCTTGTTGTTTTGGCGAGCCGCTCCACGCAAAATTCTGGATATCACTTGAATGCGGTTTGACTGGAAGCCGACCCCAATAAAGTAGGAAGCGATGTCATCTGGACTCAAAATAAATGCAGAAAAGTTCAGAGAATTTTGCAAAGATACTGCAAAATGTATGTCGAACTGTACGGTTGGCATCCAATGACGCCAACTCTTCACAAAATCCTAGTGCACGGTACAACTGTAATAAAATATGCCATCCTTCCTATCGAACAACTGTCTGAAGAAGCCGCAGAAAGTCCGTAATAAGCACGACCGCTCATACCGGCAAAATTATGCCCGAAAATTTTCGGAAACTCAGCGAAATCAAGATGAATGAATCAGACTAAGATCCATTTGAAAGAAATAATTTTAAGTTTATTTTTGGTTATTAGCCAAGTTTGTAAAAATGTACGATTTTCTTTATTCATTTATGTATTTTAAATCATTTCCAATGAAAAGACGTACTGATTAATTTTGTCCGGTTTAAAAAGCAAAATGCTTGTTACTGCGCCGCCGTCTTCGCGCACAAACAGATCTTCTTACTTGTCACCTCCTGAGGAATCAAAGACAAATGATGACTTTCATGCACTACTACACTATGTGCGTATGCTACAATCTTAAATTTATGGTTTCATTATTCGTATGTGTAAGCTACGTATATTATACAGCTTGTACAAAGCTTTTCAATTGGAGAAAATTGAGTTTTTTGAAATGCTTGTGATTAATGATACGAAATTTGTTATTATACCAGTTAAGTTCTTGAATTCGTTTAATTTAATGTGTCTAATATGTACTTAAAAACGACGTATAATAAAGCAACCGCAATAATAAGCACATGAAAAGGGATCATTGTACTCATTATTATGAACAGCTTTTACTATTGACCAACTACGAAGTAGCGAAATAAAATCTGCTGTGCAGTAGGTAGATCATGTAGAGTTCTTGTTGTTTTGGCGAGCCGCTCCACGCAAAATTCTGGATATCACTTGAATGCGGTTTGACTGGAAGCCGACCCCAATAAAGTAGGAAGCGATGTCATCTGGACTCAAAATAAATGCAGAAAAGTTCAGAGAATTTTGCAAAGATACTGCAAAATGTATGTCGAACTGTACGGTTGGCATCCAATGACGCCAACTCTTCACAAAATCCTAGTGCACGGTACAACTGTAATAAAATATGCCATCCTTCCTATCGAACAACTGTCTGAAGAAGCCGCAGAAAGTCCGTAATAAGCACGACCGCTCATACCGGCAAAATTATGCCCGAAAATTTTCGGAAACTCAGCGTAATCAAGATGAATGAATCAGACTAAGATCCATTTGAAAGAAATAATTTTAAGTTTATTTTTGGTTATTAGCCAAGTTTGTAAAAATGTACGATTTTCTTTATTCATTTATGTATTTTAAATCATTTCCAATGAAAAGACGTACTGATTAATTTTGTCCGGTTTAAAAAGCAAAATGCTTGTTACTGCGCCGCCGTCTTCGCGCACAAACAGATCTTCTTACTTGTCACCTCCTGAGGAATCAAAGACAAATGATGACTTTCATGCACTACTACACTATGTGCGTATGCTACAATCTTAAATTTATGGTTTCATTATTCGTATGTGTAAGCTACGTATATTATACAGCTTGTACAAAGCTTTTCAATTGGAGAAAATTGAGTTTTTTGAAATGCTTGTGATTAATGATACGAAATTTATTATTATACCAGTTAAGTTCTTGAATTCGTTTAATTTATTGTGTCTAATATGTACTTAAAAACGACGTATAATAAAGCAACCGCAATAATAAGCACATGAAAAGGGATCATTGTACTCATTATTATGAACAGCTTTTACTGTAGACCAACTACGAAGTAGCGAAATAAAATCTGCTGTGCAGTAGGTAGATCATGTAGAGTTCTTGTTGTTTTGGCGAGCCGCTCCACGCAAAATTCTGGATATCACTTGAATGCGGTTTGACTGGAAGCCGACCCCAATAAAGTAGGAAGCGATGTCATCTGGACTCAAAATAAATGCAGAAAAGTTCAGAGAATTTTGCAAAGATACTGCAAAATGTATGTCGAACTGTACGGTTGGCATCCAATGACGCCAACTCTTCACAAAATCCTAGTGCACGGTACAACTGTAATAAAATATGCCATCCTTCCTATCGAACAACTGTCTGAAGAAGCCGCAGAAAGTCCGTAATAAGCACGACCGCTCATACCGGCAAAATTATGCCCGAAAATTTTCGGAAACTCAGCGAAATCAAGATGAATGAATCAGACTAAGATCCATTTGAAAGAAATAATTTTAAGTTTATTTTTGGTTATTAGCCAAGTTTGTAAAAATGTACGATTTTCTTTATTCATTTATGTATTTTAAATCATTTCCAATGAAAAGACGTACTGATTAATTTTGTCCGGTTTAAAAAGCAAAATGCTTGTTACTGCGCCGCCGTCTTCGCGCACAAACAGATCTTCTTACTTGTCACCTCCTGAGGAATCAAAGACAAATGATGACTTTCATGCACTACTACACTATGTGCGTATGCTACAATCTTAAATTTATGGTTTCATTATTCGTATGTGTAAGCTACGTATATTATACAGCTTGTACAAAGCTTTTCAATTGGAGAAAATTGAGTTTTTTGAAATGCTTGTGATTAATGATACGAAATTTATTATTATACCAGTTAAGTTCTTGAATTCGTTTAATTTATTGTGTCTAATATGTACTTAAAAACGACGTATAATAAAGCAACCGCAATAATAAGCACATGAAAAGGGATCATTGTACTCATTATTATGAACAGCTTTTACTGTTGACCAACTACGAAGTAGCGAAATAAAATCTGCTGTGCAGTAGGTAGATCATGTAGAGTTCTTGTTGTTTTGGCGAGCCGCTCCACGCAAAATTCTGGATATCACTTGAATGCGGTTTGACTGGAAGCCGACCCCAATAAAGTAGGAAGCGATGTCATCTGGACTCAAAATAAATGCAGAAAAGTTCAGAGAATTTTGCAAAGATACTGCAAAATGTATGTCGAACTGTACGGTTGGCATCCAATGACGCCAACTCTTCACAAAATCCTAGTGCACGGTACAACTGTAATAAAATATGCCATCCTTCCTATCGAACAACTGTCTGAAGAAGCCGCAGAAAGTCCGTAATAAGCACGACCGCTCATACCGGCAAAATTATGCCCGAAAATTTTCGGAAACTCAGCGAAATCAAGATGAATGAATCAGACTAAGATCCATTTGAAAGAAATAATTTTAAGTTTATTTTTGGTTATTAGCCAAGTTTGTAAAAATGTACGATTTTCTTTATTCATTTATGTATTTTAAATCATTTCCAATGAAAAGACGTACTGATTAATTTTGTCCGGTTTAAAAAGCAAAATGCTTGTTACTGCGCCGCCGTCTTCGCGCACAAACAGATCTTCTTACTTGTCACCTCCTGAGGAATCAAAGACAAATGATGACTTTCATGCACTACTACACTATGTGCGTATGCTACAATCTTAAATTTATGGTTTCATTATTCGTATGTGTAAGCTACGTATATTATACAGCTTGTACAAAGCTTTTCAATTGGAGAAAATTGAGTTTTTTGAAATGCTTGTGATTAATGATACGAAATTTGTTATTATACCAGTTAAGTTCTTGAATTCGTTTAATTTAATGTGTCTAATATGTACTTAAAAACGACGTATAATAAAGCAACCGCAATAATAAGCACATGAAAAGGGATCATTGTACTCATTATTATGAACAGCTTTTACTATTGACCAACTACGAAGTAGCGAAATAAAATCTGCTGTGCAGTAGGTAGATCATGTAGAGTTCTTGTTGTTTTGGCGAGCCGCTCCACGCAAAATTCTGGATATCACTTGAATGCGGTTTGACTGGAAGCCGACCCCAATAAAGTAGGAAGCGATGTCATCTGGACTCAAAATAAATGCAGAAAAGTTCAGAGAATTTTGCAAAGATACTGCAAAATGTATGTCGAACTGTACGGTTGACTTCCAATGACGCCAACTCTTCACAAAATCCTAGTGCACGGTACAACTGTAATAAAATATGCCATCCTTCCTATCGAACAACTGTCTGAAGAAGCCGCAGAAAGTCCGTAATAAGCACGACCGCTCATACCGGCAAAATTATGCCCGAAAATTTTCGGAAACTCAGCGTTATCAAGATGAATAAATCAGACTAAGATCCATTTGAAAGAAATAATTTTAAGTTTTTTTTTGGTTATTAGCCAAGTTTGTAAAAATGTACGATTTTCCTAATTCATTTATGTATTTTAAATCATTTGCAATGAAAAGACGTACTGATTAATTTTGTCCGGTTTAAAAAGCAAAATGCTTGTTACTGCGCCGCCGTCTTCGCGCACAAACAGATCTTCTTACTTGTCACCTCCTGAGGAATCAAAGACAAATGATGACTTTCATGCACTACTACACTATGTGCGTATGCTTCAAACTTAAATTTATGGTTTCATTATTCGTATGTGTAAGCTACGTATATTATACAGCTTGTACAAAGCTTTTCAATTGGAGAAAATTGAGTTTTTTGAAATGCTTGTGATTAATGATACGAAATTTATTATTATACCAGTTAAGTTCTTGAATTCGTTTAATTTATTGTGTCTAACATGTACTTAAAAACGACGTATAATAAAGTAACCGCAATAATAAGGACATGAAAAGGGATCATTGTACTCATTATTATGAACAGCTTTTACTATTGACCAACTACGAAGTAGCGAAATAAAATCTGCTGTGCAGTAGGTAGATCATGTAGAGTTCTTGTTGTTTTGGCGAGCCGCTCCACGCAAAATTCTGGATATCACTTGAATGCGGTTTGACTGGAAGCCGACCCCAATAAAGTAGGAAGCGATGTCATCTGGACTCAAAATAAATGCAGAAAAGTTCAGAGAATTTTGCAAAGATACTGCAAAATGTATGTCGAACTGTACGGTTGGCATCCAATGACGCCAACTCTTCACAAAATCCTAGTGCACGGTACAACTGTAATAAAATATGCCATCCTTCCTATCGAACAACTGTCTGAAGAAGCCGCAGAAAGTCCGTAATAAGCACGACCGCTCATACCGGCAAAATTATGCCCGAAAATTTTCGGAAACTCAGCGTAATCAAGATGAATGAATCAGACTAAGATCCATTTGAAAGAAATAATTTTAAGTTTATTTTTGGTTATTAGCCAAGTTTGTAAAAATGTACGATTTTCTTTATTCATTTATGTATTTTAAATCATTTCCAATGAAAAGACGTACTGATTAATTTTGTCCGGTTTAAAAAGCAAAATGCTTGTTACTGCGCCGCCGTCTTCGCGCACAAACAGATCTTCTTACTTGTCACCTCCTGAGGAATCAAAGACAAATGATGACTTTCATGCACTACTACACTATGTGCGTATGCTACAATCTTAAATTTATGGTTTCATTATTCGTATGTGTAAGCTACGTATATTATACAGCTTGTACAAAGCTTTTCAATTGGAGAAAATTGAGTTTTTTGAAATGCTTGTGATTAATGATACGAAATTTATTATTATACCAGTTAAGTTCTTGAATTCGTTTAATTTATTGTGTCTAATATGTACTTAAAAACGACGTATAATAAAGCAACCGCAATAATAAGCACATGAAAAGGGATCATTGTACTCATTATTATGAACAGCTTTTACTGTAGACCAACTACGAAGTAGCGAAATAAAATCTGCTGTGCAGTAGGTAGATCATGTAGAGTTCTTGTTGTTTTGGCGAGCCGCTCCACGCAAAATTCTGGATATCACTTGAATGCGGTTTGACTGGAAGCCGACCCCAATAAAGTAGGAAGCGATGTCATCTGGACTCAAAATAAATGCAGAAAAGTTCAGAGAATTTTGCAAAGATACTGCAAAATGTATGTCGAACTGTACGGTTGGCATCCAATGACGCCAACTCTTCACAAAATCCTAGTGCACGGTACAACTGTAATAAAATATGCCATCCTTCCTATCGAACAACTGTCTGAAGAAGCCGCAGAAAGTCCGTAATAAGCACGACCGCTCATACCGGCAAAATTATGCCCGAAAATTTTCGGAAACTCAGCGAAATCAAGATGAATGAATCAGACTAAGATCCATTTGAAAGAAATAATTTTAAGTTTATTTTTGGTTATTAGCCAAGTTTGTAAAAATGTACGATTTTCTTTATTCATTTATGTATTTTAAATCATTTCCAATGAAAAGACGTACTGATTAATTTTGTCCGGTTTAAAAAGCAAAATGCTTGTTACTGCGCCGCCGTCTTCGCGCACAAACAGATCTTCTTACTTGTCACCTCCTGAGGAATCAAAGACAAATGATGACTTTCATGCACTACTACACTATGTGCGTATGCTACAATCTTAAATTTATGGTTTCATTATTCGTATGTGTAAGCTACGTATATTATACAGCTTGTACAAAGCTTTTCAATTGGAGAAAATTGAGTTTTTTGAAATGCTTGTGATTAATGATACGAAATTTATTATTATACCAGTTAAGTTCTTGAATTCGTTTAATTTATTGTGTCTAATATGTACTTAAAAACGACGTATAATAAAGCAACCGCAATAATAAGCACATGAAAAGGGATCATTGTACTCATTATTATGAACAGCTTTTACTGTTGACCAACTACGAAGTAGCGAAATAAAATCTGCTGTGCAGTAGGTAGATCATGTAGAGTTCTTGTTGTTTTGGCGAGCCGCTCCACGCAAAATTCTGGATATCACTTGAATGCGGTTTGACTGGAAGCCGACCCCAATAAAGTAGGAAGCGATGTCATCTGGACTCAAAATAAATGCAGAAAAGTTCAGAGAATTTTGCAAAGATACTGCAAAATGTATGTCGAACTGTACGGTTGGCATCCAATGACGCCAACTCTTCACAAAATCCTAGTGCACGGTACAACTGTAATAAAATATGCCATCCTTCCTATCGAACAACTGTCTGAAGAAGCCGCAGAAAGTCCGTAATAAGCACGACCGCTCATACCGGCAAAATTATGCCCGAAAATTTTCGGAAACTCAGCGAAATCAAGATGAATGAATCAGACTAAGATCCATTTGAAAGAAATAATTTTAAGTTTATTTTTGGTTATTAGCCAAGTTTGTAAAAATGTACGATTTTCTTTATTCATTTATGTATTTTAAATCATTTCCAATGAAAAGACGTACTGATTAATTTTGTCCGGTTTAAAAAGCAAAATGCTTGTTACTGCGCCGCCGTCTTCGCGCACAAACAGATCTTCTTACTTGTCACCTCCTGAGGAATCAAAGACAAATGATGACTTTCATGCACTACTACACTATGTGCGTATGCTACAATCTTAAATTTATGGTTTCATTATTCGTATGTGTAAGCTACGTATATTATACAGCTTGTACAAAGCTTTTCAATTGGAGAAAATTGAGTTTTTTGAAATGCTTGTGATTAATGATACGAAATTTATTATTATACCAGTTAAGTTCTTGAATTCGTTTAATTTATTGTGTCTAATATGTACTTAAAAACGACGTATAATAAAGCAACCGCAATAATAAGCACATGAAAAGGGATCATTGTACTCATTATTATGAACAGCTTTTACTATTGACCAACTACGAAGTAGCGAAATAAAATCTGCTGTGCAGTAGGTAGATCATGTAGAGTTCTTGTTGTTTTGGCGAGCCGCTCCACGCAAAATTCTGGATATCACTTGAATGCGGTTTGACTGGAAGCCGACCCCAATAAAGTAGGAAGCGATGTCATCTGGACTCAAAATAAATGCAGAAAAGTTCAGAGAATTTTGCAAAGATACTGCAAAATGTATGTCGAACTGTACGGTTGGCATCCAATGACGCCAACTCTTCACAAAATCCTAGTGCACGGTACAACTGTAATAAAATATGCCAATCCTTCCTATCGAACAACTGTCTGAAGAAGCCGCAGAAAGTCCGTAATAAGCACGACCGCTCATACCGGCAAAATTATGCCCGAAAATTTTCGGAAACTCAGCGTAATCAAGATGAATGAATCAGACTAAGATCCATTTGAAAGAAATAATTTTAAGTTTATTTTTGGTTATTAGCCAAGGTTGTAAAAATGTACGATTTTCTTAATTCATTTATGTATTTTAAATCATTTCCAATGAAAAGACGTACTGATTAATTTTGTCCGGTTTAAAAAGCAAAATGCTTGTTACTGCGCCGCCGTCTTCGCGCACAAACAGATCTTCTTACTTGTCACCTCCTGAGGAATCAAAGACAAATGATGACTTTCATGCACTACTACACTATGTGCGTATGCTACAATCTTAAATTTATGGTTTCATTATTCGTATGTGTAAGCTACGTATATTATACAGCTTGTACAAAGCTTTTCAATTGGAGAAAATTGAGTTTTTTGAAATGCTTGTGATTAATGATACGAAATTTATTATTATACCAGTTAAGTTCTTGAATTCGTTTAATTTATTGTGTCTAATATGTACTTAAAAACGACGTATAATAAAGCAACCGCAATAATAAGCACATGAAAAGGGATCATTGTACTCATTATTATGAACAGCTTTTACTGTAGACCAACTACGAAGTAGCGAAATAAAATCTGCTGTGCAGTAGGTAGATCATGTAGAGTTCTTGTTGTTTTGGCGAGCCGCTCCACGCAAAATTCTGGATATCACTTGAATGCGGTTTGACTGGAAGCCGACCCCAATAAAGTAGGAAGCGATGTCATCTGGACTCAAAATAAATGCAGAAAAGTTCAGAGAATTTTGCAAAGATACTGCAAAATGTATGTCGAACTGTACGGTTGGCATCCAATGACGCCAACTCTTCACAAAATCCTAGTGCACGGTACAACTGTAATAAAATATGCCATCCTTCCTATCGAACAACTGTCTGAAGAAGCCGCAGAAAGTCCGTAATAAGCACGACCGCTCATACCGGCAAAATTATGCCCGAAAATTTTCGGAAACTCAGCGAAATCAAGATGAATGAATCAGACTAAGATCCATTTGAAAGAAATAATTTTAAGTTTATTTTTGGTTATTAGCCAAGTTTGTAAAAATGTACGATTTTCTTTATTCATTTATGTATTTTAAATCATTTCCAATGAAAAGACGTACTGATTAATTTTGTCCGGTTTAAAAAGCAAAATGCTTGTTACTGCGCCGCCGTCTTCGCGCACAAACAGATCTTCTTACTTGTCACCTCCTGAGGAATCAAAGACAAATGATGACTTTCATGCACTACTACACTATGTGCGTATGCTACAATCTTAAATTTATGGTTTCATTATTCGTATGTGTAAGCTACGTATATTATACAGCTTGTACAAAGCTTTTCAATTGGAGAAAATTGAGTTTTTTGAAATGCTTGTGATTAATGATACGAAATTTATTATTATACCAGTTAAGTTCTTGAATTCGTTTAATTTATTGTGTCTAATATGTACTTAAAAACGACGTATAATAAAGCAACCGCAATAATAAGCACATGAAAAGGGATCATTGTACTCATTATTATGAACAGCTTTTACTGTTGACCAACTACGAAGTAGCGAAATAAAATCTGCTGTGCAGTAGGTAGATTATGTAGAGTTCTTGTTGTTTTGGCGAGCCGCTCCACGCAAAATTCTGGATATCACTTGAATGCGGTTTGACTGGAAGCCGACCCCAATAAAGTAGGAAGCGATGTCATCTGGACTCAAAATAAATGCAGAAAAGTTCAGAGAATTTTGCAAAGATACTGCAAAATGTATGTCGAACTGTACGGTTGGCATCCAATGACGCCAACTCTTCACAAAATCCTAGTGCACGGTACAACTGTAATAAAATATGCCATCCTTCCTATCGAACAACTGTCTGAAGAAGCCGCAGAAAGTCCGTCACGACCGCTCATACCGGCAAAATTATGCCCGAAAATTTTCGGAAACTCAGCGAAATCAAGATGAATGAATCAGACTAAGATCCATTTGAAAGAAATAATTTTAAGTTTATTTTTGGTTATTAGCCAAGTTTGTAAAAATGTACGATTTTCTTTATTCATTTATGTATTTTAAATCATTTCCAATGAAAAGACGTACTGATTAATTTTGTCCGGTTTAAAAAGCAAAATGCTTGTTACTGCGCCGCCGTCTTCGCGCACAAACAGATCTTCTTACTTGTCACCTCCTGAGGAATCAAAGACAAATGATGACTTTCATGCACTACTACACTATGTGCGTATGCTACAATCTTAAATTTATGGTCAAAATGTATGTCGAACTGTACGGTTGGCATCCAATGACGCCAACTCTTCACAAAATCCTAGTGCACGGTACAACTGTAATAAAATATGCCATCCTTCCTATCGAACAACTGTCTGAAGAAGCCGCAGAAAGTCCGTAATAAGCACGACCGCTCATACCGGCAAAATTATGCCCGAAAATTTTCGGAAACTCAGCGAAATCAAGATGAATGAATCAGACTAAGATCCATTTGAAAGAAATAATTTTAAGTTTATTTTTGGTTATTAGCCAAGTTTGTAAAAATGTACGATTTTCTTTATTCATTTATGTATTTTAAATCATTTCCAATGAAAAGACGTACTGATTAATTTTGTCCGGTTTAAAAAGCAAAATGCTTGTTACTGCGCCGCCGTCTTCGCGCACAAACAGATCTTCTTACTTGTCACCTCCTGAGGAATCAAAGACAAATGATGACTTTCATGCACTACTACACTATGTGCGTATGCTACAATCTTAAATTTATGGTTTCATTATTCGTATGTGTAAGCTACGTATATTATACAGCTTGTACAAAGCTTTTCAATTGGAGAAAATTGAGTTTTTTGAAATGCTTGTGATTAATGATACGAAATTTATTATTATACCAGTTAAGTTCTTGAATTCGTTTAATTTATTGTGTCTAATATGTACTTAAAAACGACGTATAATAAAGCAACCGCAATAATAAGCACATGAAAAGGGATCATTGTACTCATTATTATGAACAGCTTTTACTATTGACCAACTACGAAGTAGCGAAATAAAATCTGCTGTGCAGTAGGTAGATCATGTAGAGTTCTTGTTGTTTTGGCGAGCCGCTCCACGCAAAATTCTGGATATCACTTGAATGCGGTTTGACTGGAAGCCGACCCCAATAAAGTAGGAAGCGATGTCATCTGGACTCAAAATAAATGCAGAAAAGTTCAGAGAATTTTGCAAAGATACTGCAAAATGTATGTCGAACTGTACGGTTGGCATCCAATGACGCCAACTCTTCACAAAATCCTAGTCCACGGTACAACTGTAATAAAATATGCCATCCTTCCTATCGAACAACTGTCTGAAGAAGCCGCAGAAAGTCCGTAATAAGCACGACCGCTCATACCGGCAAAATTATGCCCGAAAATTTTCGGAAACTCAGCGTAATCAAGATGAATGAATCAGACTAAGATCCATTTGAAAGAAATAATTTTAAGTTTATTTTTGGTTATTAGCCAAGTTTGTAAAAATGTACGATTTTCTTAATTCATTTATGTATTTTAAATCATTTCCAATGAAAAGACGTACTGATTAATTTTGTCCGGTTTAGAAAGCAAAATGCTTGTTACTGCGCCGCCGTCTTCGCGCACAAACAGATCTTCTTACTTGTCACCTCCTGAGGAATCAAAGACAAATGATGACTTTCATGCACTACTACACTATGTGCGTATGCTTCAAACTTAAATTTATGGTTTCATTATTCGTATGTGTAAGCTACGTATATTATACAGCTTGTACAAAGCTTTTCAATTGGAGAAAATTGAGTTTTTTGAAATGCTTGTGATTAATGATACGAAAATTATTATACCAGTTAAGTTCTTGAATTCGTTTAATTTATTGTGTCTAACATGTACTTAAAAACGACGTATAATAAAGTAACCGCAATAATAAGCACATGAAAAGGGATCATTGTACTCATTATTATGAACAGCTTTTACTATTGACCAACTACGAAGTAGCGAAATAAAATCTGCTGTGCAGTAGGTAGATCATGTAGAGTTCTTGTTGTTTTGGCGAGCCGCTCCACGCAAAATTCTGGATATCACTTGAATGCGGTTTGACTGGAAGCCGACCCCAATAAAGTAGGAAGCGATGTCATCTGGACTCAAAATAAATGCAGAAAAGTTCAGAGAATTTTGCAAAGATACTGCAAAATGTATGTCGAACTGTACGGTTGGCATCCAATGACGCCAACTCTTCACAAAATCCTAGTGCACGGTACAACTGTAATAAAATATGCCATCCTTCCTATCGAACAACTGTCTGAAGAAGCCGCAGAAAGTCCGTAATAAGCACGACCGCTCATACCGGCAAAATTATGCCCGAAAATTTTCGGAAACTCAGCGTAATCAAGATGAATGAATCAGACTAAGATCCATTTGAAAGAAATAATTTTAAGTTTATTTTTGGTTATTAGCCAAGTTTGTAAAAATGTACGATTTTCTTAATTCATTTATGTATTTTAAATCATTTCCAATGAAAAGACGTACTGATTAATTTTGTCCGGTTTAAAAAGCAAAATGCTTGTTACTGCGCCGCCGTCTTCGCGCACAAACAGATCTTCTTACTTGTCACCTCCTGAGGAATCAAAGACAAATGATGACTTTCATGCACTACTACACTATGTGCGTATGCTACAATCTTAAATTTATGGTTTCATTATTCGTATGTGTAAGCTACGTATATTATACAGCTTGTACAAAGCTTTTCAATTGGAGAAAATTGAGTTTTTTGAAATGCTTGTGATTAATGATACGAAATTTATTATTATACCAGTTAAGTTCTCGAATTCGTTTAATTTATTGTGTCTAATATGTACTTAAAAACGACGTATAATAAAGCAACCGCAATAATAAGCACATGAAAAGGGATCATTGTACTCTTTATTATGAACAGCTTTTACTGTAGACCAACTACGAAGTAGCGAAATAAAATCTGCTGTGCAGTAGGTAGATCATGTAGAGTTCTTGTTGTTTTGGCGAGCCGCTCCACGCAAAATTCTGGATATCACTTGAATGCGGTTTGACTGGAAGCCGACCCCAATAAAGTAGGAAGCGATGTCATCTGGACTCAAAATAAATGCAGAATAGTTCAGAGAATTTTGCAAAGATACTGCAAAATGTATGTCGAACTGTACGGTTGGCATCCAATGACGCCAACTCTTCACAAAATCCTAGTGCACGGTACAACTGTAATAAAATATGCCATCCTTCCTATCGAACAACTGTCTGAAGAAGCCGCAGAAAGTCCGTAATAAGCACGACCGCTCATACCGGCAAAATTATGCCCGAAAATTTTCGGAAACTCAGCGTAATCAAGATGAATGAATCAGACTAAGATCCATTTGAAAGAAATAATTTTAAGTTTATTTTTGGTTATTAGCCAAGTTTGTAAAAATGTACGATTTTCTTTATTCATTTATGTATTTTAAATCATTTCCAATGAAAAGACGTACTGATTAATTTTGTCCGGTTTAAAAAGCAAAATGCTTGTTACTGCGCCGCCGTCTTCGCGCACAAACAGATCTTCTTACTTGTCACCTCCTGAGGAATCAAAGACAAATGATGACTTTCATGCACTACTACACTATGTGCGTATGCTACAATCTTAAATTTATGGTTTCATTATTCGTATGTGTAAGCTACGTATATTATACAGCTTGTACAAAGCTTTTCAATTGGAGAAAATTGAGTTTTTTGAAATGCTTGTGATTAATGATACGAAATTTATTATTATACCAGTTAAGTTCTTGAATTCGTTTAATTTATTGTGTCTAATATGTACTTAAAAACGACGTATAATAAAGCAACCGCAATAATAAGCACATGAAAAGGGATCATTGTACTCATTATTATGAACAGCTTTCACTATTGACCAACTACGAAGTAGCGAAATAAAATCTGCTGTGCAGTAGGTAGATCATGTAGAGTTCTTGTTGTTTTGGCGAGCCGCTCCACGCAAAATTCTGGATATCACTTGAATGCGGTTTGACTGGAAGCCGACCCCAATAAAGTAGGAAGCGATGTCATCTGGACTCAAAATAAATGCAGAAAAGTTCAGAGAATTTTGCAAAGATACTGCAAAATGTATGTCGAACTGTACGGTTGGCATCCAATGACGCCAACTCTTCACAAAATCCTAGTGCACGGTACAACTGTAATAAAATATGCCATCCTTCCTATCGAACAACTGTCTGAAGAAGCCGCAGAAAGTCCGTAATAAGCACGACCGCTCATACCGGCAAAATTATGCCCGAAAATTTTCGGAAACTCAGCGTAATCAAGATGAATGAATCAGACTAAGATCCATTTGAAAGAAATAATTTTAAGTTTATTTTTGGTTATTAGCCAAGTTTGTAAAAATGTACGATTTTCTTAATTCATTTATGTATTTTAAATCATTTCCAATGAAAAGACGTACTGATTAATTTTGTCCGGTTTAAAAAGCAAAATGCTTGTTACTGCGCCGCCGTCTTCGCGCACAAACAGATCTTCTTACTTGTCACCTCCTGAGGAATCAAAGACAAATGATGACTTTCATGCACTACTACACTATGTGCGTATGCTACAATCTTAAATTTATGGTTTCATTATTCGTATGTGTAAGCTACGTATATTATACAGCTTGTACAAAGCTTTTCAATTGGAGAAAATTGAGTTTTTTGAAATGCTTGTGATTAATGATACGAAATTTATTATTATACCAGTTAAGTTCTTGAATTCGTTTAATTTATTGTGTCTAATATGTACTTAAAAACGACGTATAATAAAGCAACCGCAATAATAAGCACATGAAAAGGGATCATTGTACTCATTATTATGAACAGCTTTCACTATTGACCAACTACGAAGTAGCGAAATAAAATCTGCTGTGCAGTAGGTAGATCATGTAGAGTTCTTGTTGTTTTGGCGAGCCGCTCCACGCAAAATTCTGGATATCACTTGAATGCGGTTTGACTGGAAGCCGACCCCAATAAAGTAGGAAGCGATGTCATCTGGACTCAAAATAAATGCAGAAAAGTTCAGAGAATTTTGCAAAGATACTGCAAAATGTATGTCGAACTGTACGGTTGGCATCCAATGACGCCAACTCTTCACAAAATCCTAGTGCACGGTACAACTGTAATAAAATATGCCATCCTTCCTATCGAACAACTGTCTGAAGAAGCCGCAGAAAGTCCGTAATAAGCACGACCGCTCATACCGGCAAAATTATGCCCGAAAATTTTCGGAAACTCAGCGAAATCAAGATGAATGAATCAGACTAAGATCCATTTGAAAGAAATAATTTTAAGTTTATTTTTGGTTATTAGCCAAGTTTGTAAAAATGTACGATTTTCTTTATTCATTTATGTATTTTAAATCATTTCCAATGAAAAGACGTACTGATTAATTTTGTCCGGTTTAAAAAGCAAAATGCTTGTTACTGCGCCGCCGTCTTCGCGCACAAACAGATCTTCTTACTTGTCACCTCCTGAGGAATCAAAGACAAATGATGACTTTCATGCACTACTACACTATGTGCGTATGCTACAATCTTAAATTTATGGTTTCATTATTCGTATGTGTAAGCTACGTATATTATACAGCTTGTACAAAGCTTTTCAATTGGAGAAAATTGAGTTTTTTGAAATGCTTGTGATTAATGATACGAAATTTATTATTATACCAGTTAAGTTCTTGAATTCGTTTAATTTATTGTGTCTAATATGTACTTAAAAACGACGTATAATAAAGCAACCGCAATAATAAGCACATGAAAAGGGATCATTGTACTCATTATTATGAACAGCTTTTACTATTGACCAACTACGAAGTAGCGAAATAAAATCTGCTGTGCAGTAGGTAGATCATGTAGAGTTCTTGTTGTTTTGGCGAGCCGCTCCACGCAAAATTCTGGATATCACTTGAATGCGGTTTGACTGGAAGCCGACCCCAATAAAGTAGGAAGCGATGTCATCTGGACTCAAAATAAATGCAGAAAAGTTCAGAGAATTTTGCAAAGATACTGCAAAATGTATGTCGAACTGTACGGTTGGCATCCAATGACGCCAACTCTTCACAAAATCCTAGTCCACGGTACAACTGTAATAAAATATGCCATCCTTCCTATCGAACAACTGTCTGAAGAAGCCGCAGAAAGTCCGTAATAAGCACGACCGCTCATACCGGCAAAATTATGCCCGAAAATTTTCGGAAACTCAGCGTAATCAAGATGAATGAATCAGACTAAGATCCATTTGAAAGAAATAATTTTAAGTTTATTTTTGGTTATTAGCCAAGTTTGTAAAAATGTACGATTTTCTTAATTCATTTATGTATTTTAAATCATTTCCAATGAAAAGACGTACTGATTAATTTTGTCCGGTTTAGAAAGCAAAATGCTTGTTACTGCGCCGCCGTCTTCGCGCACAAACAGATCTTCTTACTTGTCACCTCCTGAGGAATCAAAGACAAATGATGACTTTCATGCACTACTACACTATGTGCGTATGCTTCAAACTTAAATTTATGGTTTCATTATTCGTATGTGTAAGCTACGTATATTATACAGCTTGTACAAAGCTTTTCAATTGGAGAAAATTGAGTTTTTTGAAATGCTTGTGATTAATGATACGAAAATTATTATACCAGTTAAGTTCTTGAATTCGTTTAATTTATTGTGTCTAACATGTACTTAAAAACGACGTATAATAAAGTAACCGCAATAATAAGCACATGAAAAGGGATCATTGTACTCATTATTATGAACAGCTTTTACTATTGACCAACTACGAAGTAGCGAAATAAAATCTGCTGTGCAGTAGGTAGATCATGTAGAGTTCTTGTTGTTTTGGCGAGCCGCTCCACGCAAAATTCTGGATATCACTTGAATGCGGTTTGACTGGAAGCCGACCCCAATAAAGTAGGAAGCGATGTCATCTGGACTCAAAATAAATGCAGAAAAGTTCAGAGAATTTTGCAAAGATACTGCAAAATGTATGTCGAACTGTACGGTTGGCATCCAATGACGCCAACTCTTCACAAAATCCTAGTGCACGGTACAACTGTAATAAAATATGCCATCCTTCCTATCGAACAACTGTCTGATGAAGCCGCAGAAAGTCCGTAATAAGCACGACCGCTCATACCGGCAAAATTATGCCCGAAAATTTTCGGAAACTCAGCGTAATCAAGATGAATGAATCAGACTAAGATCCATTTGAAAGAAATAATTTTAAGTTTATTTTTGGTTATTAGCCAAGTTTGTAAAAATGTACGATTTTCTTAATTCATTTATGTATTTTAAATCATTTCCAATGAAAAGACGTACTGATTAATTTTGTCCGGTTTAAAAAGCAAAATGCTTGTTACTGCGCCGCCGTCTTCGCGCACAAACAGATCTTCTTACTTGTCACCTCCTGAGGAATCAAAGACAAATGATGACTTTCATGCACTACTACACTATGTGCGTATGCTACAATCTTAAATTTATGGTTTCATTATTCGTATGTGTAAGCTACGTATATTATACAGCTTGTACAAAGCTTTTCAATTGGAGAAAATTGAGTTTTTTGAAATGCTTGTGATTAATGATACGAAATTTATTATTATACCAGTTAAGTTCTCGAATTCGTTTAATTTATTGTGTCTAATATGTACTTAAAAACGACGTATAATAAAGCAACCGCAATAATAAGCACATGAAAAGGGATCATTGTACTCTTTATTATGAACAGCTTTTACTGTAGACCAACTACGAAGTAGCGAAATAAAATCTGCTGTGCAGTAGGTAGATCATGTAGAGTTCTTGTTGTTTTGGCGAGCCGCTCCACGCAAAATTCTGGATATCACTTGAATGCGGTTTGACTGGAAGCCGACCCCAATAAAGTAGGAAGCGATGTCATCTGGACTCAAAATAAATGCAGAAAAGTTCAGAGAATTTTGCAAAGATACTGCAAAATGTATGTCGAACTGTACGGTTGGCATCCAATGACGCCAACTCTTCACAAAATCCTAGTGCACGGTACAACTGTAATAAAATATGCCATCCTTCCTATCGAACAACTGTCTGAAGAAGCCGCAGAAAGTCCGTAATAAGCACGACCGCTCATACCGGCAAAATTATGCCCGAAAATTTTCGGAAACTCAGCGTAATCAAGATGAATGAATCAGACTAAGATCCATTTGAAAGAAATAATTTTAAGTTTATTTTTGGTTATTAGCCAAGTTTGTAAAAATGTACGATTTTCTTTATTCATTTATGTATTTTAAATCATTTCCAATGAAAAGACGTACTGATTAATTTTGTCCGGTTTAAAAAGCAAAATGCTTGTTACTGCGCCGCCGTCTTCGCGCACAAACAGATCTTCTTACTTGTCACCTCCTGAGGAATCAAAGACAAATGATGACTTTCATGCACTACTACACTATGTGCGTATGCTACAATCTTAAATTTATGGTTTCATTATTCGTATGTGTAAGCTACGTATATTATACAGCTTGTACAAAGCTTTTCAATTGGAGAAAATTGAGTTTTTTGAAATGCTTGTGATTAATGATACGAAATTTATTATTATACCAGTTAAGTTCTTGAATTCGTTTAATTTATTGTGTCTAATATGTACTTAAAAACGACGTATAATAAAGCAACCGCAATAATAAGCACATGAAAAGGGATCATTGTACTCATTATTATGAACAGCTTTCACTATTGACCAACTACGAAGTAGCGAAATAAAATCTGCTGTGCAGTAGGTAGATCATGTAGAGTTCTTGTTGTTTTGGCGAGCCGCTCCACGCAAAATTCTGGATATCACTTGAATGCGGTTTGACTGGAAGCCGACCCCAATAAAGTAGGAAGCGATGTCATCTGGACTCAAAATAAATGCAGAAAAGTTCAGAGAATTTTGCAAAGATACTGCAAAATGTATGTCGAACTGTACGGTTGGCATCCAATGACGCCAACTCTTCACAAAATCCTAGTGCACGGTACAACTGTAATAAAATATGCCATCCTTCCTATCGAACAACTGTCTGAAGAAGCCGCAGAAAGTCCGTAATAAGCACGACCGCTCATACCGGCAAAATTATGCCCGAAAATTTTCGGAAACTCAGCGTAATCAAGATGAATGAATCAGACTAAGATCCATTTGAAAGAAATAATTTTAAGTTTATTTTTGGTTATTAGCCAAGTTTGTAAAAATGTACGATTTTCTTAATTCATTTATGTATTTTAAATCATTTCCAATGAAAAGACGTACTGATTAATTTTGTCCGGTTTAAAAAGCAAAATGCTTGTTACTGCGCCGCCGTCTTCGCGCACAAACAGATCTTCTTACTTGTCACCTCCTGAGGAATCAAAGACAAATGATGACTTTCATGCACTACTACACTATGTGCGTATGCTACAATCTTAAATTTATGGTTTCATTATTCGTATGTGTAAGCTACGTATATTATACAGCTTGTACAAAGCTTTTCAATTGGAGAAAATTGAGTTTTTTGAAATGCTTGTGATTAATGATACGAAATTTATTATTATACCAGTTAAGTTCTTGAATTCGTTTAATTTATTGTGTCTAATATGTACTTAAAAACGACGTATAATAAAGCAACCGCAATAATAAGCACATGAAAAGGGATCATTGTACTCATTATTATGAACAGCTTTCACTATTGACCAACTACGAAGTAGCGAAATAAAATCTGCTGTGCAGTAGGTAGATCATGTAGAGTTCTTGTTGTTTTGGCGAGCCGCTCCACGCAAAATTCTGGATATCACTTGAATGCGGTTTGACTGGAAGCCGACCCCAATAAAGTAGGAAGCGATGTCATCTGGACTCAAAATAAATGCAGAAAAGTTCAGAGAATTTTGCAAAGATACTGCAAAATGTATGTCGAACTGTACGGTTGGCATCCAATGACGCCAACTCTTCACAAAATCCTAGTGCACGGTACAACTGTAATAAAATATGCCATCCTTCCTATCGAACAACTGTCTGAAGAAGCCGCAGAAAGTCCGTAATAAGCACGACCGCTCATACCGGCAAAATTATGCCCGAAAATTTTCGGAAACTCAGCGTAATCAAGATGAATGAATCAGACTAAGATCCATTTGAAAGAAATAATTTTAAGTTTATTTTTGGTTATTAGCCAAGTTTGTAAAAATGTACGATTTTCTTAATTCATTTATGTATTTTAAATCATTTCCAATGAAAAGACGTACTGATTAATTTTGTCCGGTTTAAAAAGCAAAATGCTTGTTACTGCGCCGCCGTCTTCGCGCACAAACAGATCTTCTTACTTGTCACCTCCTGAGGAATCAAAGACAAATGATGACTTTCATGCACTACTACACTATGTGCGTATGCTACAATCTTAAAATGGTTTCATTATTCGTATGTGTAAGCTACGTATATTATACAGCTTGTACAAAGCTTTTCAATTGGAGAAAATTGAGTTTTTTGAAATGCTTGTGATTAATGATACGAAATTTATTATTATACCAGTTAAGTTCTTGAATTCGTTTAATTTATTGTGTCTAATATGTACTTAAAAACGACGTATAATAAAGCAACCGCAATAATAAGCACATGAAAAGGGATCATTGTACTCATTATTATGAACAGCTTTTACTATTGACCAACTACGAAGTAGCGAAATAAAATCTGCTGTGCAGTAGGTAGATCATGTAGAGTTCTTGTTGTTTTGGCGAGCCGCTCCACGCAAAATTCTGGATATCACTTGAATGCGGTTTGACTGGAAGCCGACCCCAATAAAGTAGGAAGCGATGTCATCTGGACTCAAAATAAATGCAGAAAAGTTCAGAGAATTTTGCAAAGATACTGCAAAATGTATGTCGAACTGTACGGTTGGCATCCAATGACGCCAACTCTTCACAAAATCCTAGTGCACGGTACAACTGTAATAAAATATGCCATCCTTCCTATCGAACAACTGTCTGATGAAGCCGCAGAAAGTCCGTAATAAGCACGACCGCTCATACCGGCAAAATTATGCCCGAAAATTTTCGGAAACTCAGCGTAATCAAGATGAATGAATCAGACTAAGATCCATTTGAAAGAAATAATTTTAAGTTTATTTTTGGTTATTAGCCAAGTTTGTAAAAATGTACGATTTTCTTAATTCATTTATGTATTTTAAATCATTTCCAATGAAAAGACGTACTGATTAATTTTGTCCGGTTTAAAAAGCAAAATGCTTGTTACTGCGCCGCCGTCTTCGCGCACAAACAGATCTTCTTACTTGTCACCTCCTGAGGAATCAAAGACAAATGATGACTTTCATGCACTACTACACTATGTGCGTATGCTACAATCTTAAATTTATGGTTTCATTATTCGTATGTGTAAGCTACGTATATTATACAGCTTGTACAAAGCTTTTCAATTGGAGAAAATTGAGTTTTTTGAAATGCTTGTGATTAATGATACGAAATTTATTATTATACCAGTTAAGTTCTTGAATTCGTTTAATTTATTGTGTCTAATATGTACTTAAAAACGACGTATAATAAAGCAACCGCAATAATAAGCACATGAAAAGGGATCATTGTACTCATTATTATGAACAGCTTTCACTATTGACCAACTACGAAGTAGCGAAATAAAATCTGCTGTGCAGTAGGTAGATCATGTAGAGTTCTTGTTGTTTTGGCGAGCCGCTCCACGCAAAATTCTGGATATCACTTGAATGCGGTTTGACTGGAAGCCGACCCCAATAAAGTAGGAAGCGATGTCATCTGGACTCAAAATAAATGCAGAAAAGTTCAGAGAATTTTGCAAAGATACTGCAAAATGTATGTCGAACTGTACGGTTGGCATCCAATGACGCCAACTCTTCACAAAATCCTAGTGCACGGTACAACTGTAATAAAATATGCCATCCTTCCTATCGAACAACTGTCTGAAGAAGCCGCAGAAAGTCCGTAATAAGCACGACCGCTCATACCGGCAAAATTATGCCCGAAAATTTTCGGAAACTCAGCGTAATCAAGATGAATGAATCAGACTAAGATCCATTTGAAAGAAATAATTTTAAGTTTATTTTTGGTTATTAGCCAAGTTTGTAAAAATGTACGATTTTCTTAATTCATTTATGTATTTTAAATCATTTGCAATGAAAAGACGTACTGATTAATTTTGTCCGGTTTAAAAAGCAAAATGCTTGTTACTGCGCCGCCGTCTTCGCGCACAAACAGATCTTCTTACTTGTCACCTCCTGAGGAATCAAAGACAAATGATGACTTTCATGCACTACTACACTATGTGCGTATGCTTCAAACTTAAATTTATGGTTTCATTATTCGTATGTGTAAGCTACGTATATTATACAGCTTGTACAAAGCTTTTCAATTGGAGAAAATTGAGTTTTTTGAAATGCTTGTGATTAATGATACGAAATTTATTATTATACCAGTTAAGTTCTTGAATTCGTTTAATTTATTGTGTCTAATATGTACTTAAAAACGACGTATAATAAAGCAACCGCAATAATAAGCACATGAAAAGGGATCATTGTACTCATTATTATGAACAGCTTTTACTGTAGACCAACTACGAAGTAGCGAAATAAAATCTGCTGTGCAGTAGGTAGATCATGTAGAGTTCTTGTTGTTTTGGCGAGCCGCTCCACGCAAAATTCTGGATATCACTTGAATGCGGTTTGACTGGAAGCCGACCCCAATAAAGTAGGAAGCGATGTCATCTGGACTCAAAATAAATGCAGAAAAGTTCAGAGAATTTTGCAAAGATACTGCAAAATGTATGTCGAACTGTACGGTTGGCATCCAATGACGCCAACTCTTCACAAAATCCTAGTGCACGGTACAACTGTAATAAAATATGCCATCCTTCCTATCGAACAACTGTCTGAAGAAGCCGCAGAAAGTCCGTAATAAGCACGACCGCTCATACCGGCAAAATTATGCCCGAAAATTTTCGGAAACTCAGCGTAATCAAGATGAATGAATCAGACTAAGATCCATTTGAAAGAAATAATTTTAAGTTTATTTTTGGTTATTAGCCAAGTTTGTAAAAATGTACGATTTTCTTTATTCATTTATGTATTTTAAATCATTTCCAATGGAAAGACGTACTGATTAATTTTGTCCGGTTTAAAAAGCAAAATGCTTGTTACTGCGCCGCCGTCTTCGCGCACAAACAGATCTTCTTACTTGTCACCTCCTGAGGAATCAAAGACAAATGATGACTTTCATGCACTACTACACTATGTGCGTATGCTACAATCTTAAATTTATGGTTTCATTATTCGTATGTGTAAGCTACGTATATTATACAGCTTGTACAAAGCTTTTCAATTGGAGAAAATTGAGTTTTTTGAAATGCTTGTGATTAATGATACGAAATTTATTATTATACCAGTTAAGTTCTTGAATTCGTTTAATTTATTGTGTCTAATATGTACTTAAAAACGACGTATAATAAAGCAACCGCAATAATAAGCACATGAAAAGGGATCATTGTACTCATTATTATGAACAGCTTTCACTATTGACCAACTACGAAGTAGCGAAATAAAATCTGCTGTGCAGTAGGTAGATCATGTAGAGTTCTTGTTGTTTTGGCGAGCCGCTCCACGCAAAATTCTGGATATCACTTGAATGCGGTTTGACTGGAAGCCGACCCCAATAAAGTAGGAAGCGATGTCATCTGGACTCAAAATAAATGCAGAAAAGTTCAGAGAATTTTGCAAAGATACTGCAAAATGTATGTCGAACTGTACGGTTGGCATCCAATGACGCCAACTCTTCACAAAATCCTAGTGCACGGTACAACTGTAATAAAATATGCCATCCTTCCTATCGAACAACTGTCTGAAGAAGCCGCAGAAAGTCCGTAATAAGCACGACCGCTCATACCGGCAAAATTATGCCCGAAAATTTTCGGAAACTCAGCGTAATCAAGATGAATGAATCAGACTAAGATCCATTTGAAAGAAATAATTTTAAGTTTATTTTTGGTTATTAGCCAAGTTTGTAAAAATGTACGATTTTCTTAATTCATTTATGTATTTTAAATCATTTCCAATGAAAAGACGTACTGATTAATTTTGTCCGGTTTAAAAAGCAAAATGCTTGTTACTGCGCCGCCGTCTTCGCGCACAAACAGATCTTCTTACTTGTCACCTCCTGAGGAATCAAAGACAAATGATGACTTTCATGCACTACTACACTATGTGCGTATGCTACAATCTTAAATTTATGGTTTCATTATTCGTATGTGTAAGCTACGTATATTATACAGCTTGTACAAAGCTTTTCAATTGGAGAAAATTGAGTTTTTTGAAATGCTTGTGATTAATGATACGAAATTTATTATTATACCAGTTAAGTTCTTGAATTCGTTTAATTTATTGTGTCTAATATGTACTTAAAAACGACGTATAATAAAGCAACCGCAATAATAAGCACATGAAAAGGGATCATTGTACTCATTATTATGAACAGCTTTCACTATTGACCAACTACGAAGTAGCGAAATAAAATCTGCTGTGCAGTAGGTAGATCATGTAGAGTTCTTGTTGTTTTGGCGAGCCGCTCCACGCAAAATTCTGGATATCACTTGAATGCGGTTTGACTGGAAGCCGACCCCAATAAAGTAGGAAGCGATGTCATCTGGACTCAAAATAAATGCAGAAAAGTTCAGAGAATTTTGCAAAGATACTGCAAAATGTATGTCGAACTGTACGGTTGGCATCCAATGACGCCAACTCTTCACAAAATCCTAGTGCACGGTACAACTGTAATAAAATATGCCATCCTTCCTATCGAACAACTGTCTGAAGAAGCCGCAGAAAGTCCGTAATAAGCACGACCGCTCATACCGGCAAAATTATGCCCGAAAATTTTCGGAAACTCAGCGTAATCAAGATGAATGAATCAGACTAAGATCCATTTGAAAGAAATAATTTTAAGTTTATTTTTGGTTATTAGCCAAGTTTGTAAAAATGTACGATTTTCTTAATTCATTTATGTATTTTAAATCATTTCCAATGAAAAGACGTACTGATTAATTTTGTCCGGTTTAAAAAGCAAAATGCTTGTTACTGCGCCGCCGTCTTCGCGCACAAACAGATCTTCTTACTTGTCACCTCCTGAGGAATCAAAGACAAATGATGACTTTCATGCACTACTACACTATGTGCGTATGCTACAATCTTAAAATGGTTTCATTATTCGTATGTGTAAGCTACGTATATTATACAGCTTGTACAAAGCTTTTCAATTGGAGAAAATTGAGTTTTTTGAAATGCTTGTGATTAATGATACGAAATTTATTATTATACCAGTTAAGTTCTTGAATTCGTTTAATTTATTGTGTCTAATATGTACTTAAAAACGACGTATAATAAAGCAACCGCAATAATAAGCACATGAAAAGGGATCATTGTACTCATTATTATGAACAGCTTTTACTATTGACCAACTACGAAGTAGCGAAATAAAATCTGCTGTGCAGTAGGTAGATCATGTAGAGTTCTTGTTGTTTTGGCGAGCCGCTCCACGCAAAATTCTGGATATCACTTGAATGCGGTTTGACTGGAAGCCGACCCCAATAAAGTAGGAAGCGATGTCATCTGGACTCAAAATAAATGCAGAAAAGTTCAGAGAATTTTGCAAAGATACTGCAAAATGTATGTCGAACTGTACGGTTGGCATCCAATGACGCCAACTCTTCACAAAATCCTAGTGCACGGTACAACTGTAATAAAATATGCCATCCTTCCTATCGAACAACTGTCTGATGAAGCCGCAGAAAGTCCGTAATAAGCACGACCGCTCATACCGGCAAAATTATGCCCGAAAATTTTCGGAAACTCAGCGTAATCAAGATGAATGAATCAGACTAAGATCCATTTGAAAGAAATAATTTTAAGTTTATTTTTGGTTATTAGCCAAGTTTGTAAAAATGTACGATTTTCTTAATTCATTTATGTATTTTAAATCATTTCCAATGAAAAGACGTACTGATTAATTTTGTCCGGTTTAAAAAGCAAAATGCTTGTTACTGCGCCGCCGTCTTCGCGCACAAACAGATCTTCTTACTTGTCACCTCCTGAGGAATCAAAGACAAATGATGACTTTCATGCACTACTACACTATGTGCGTATGCTACAATCTTAAATTTATGGTTTCATTATTCGTATGTGTAAGCTACGTATATTATACAGCTTGTACAAAGCTTTTCAATTGGAGAAAATTGAGTTTTTTGAAATGCTTGTGATTAATGATACGAAATTTATTATTATACCAGTTAAGTTCTTGAATTCGTTTAATTTATTGTGTCTAATATGTACTTAAAAACGACGTATAATAAAGCAACCGCAATAATAAGCACATGAAAAGGGATCATTGTACTCATTATTATGAACAGCTTTCACTATTGACCAACTACGAAGTAGCGAAATAAAATCTGCTGTGCAGTAGGTAGATCATGTAGAGTTCTTGTTGTTTTGGCGAGCCGCTCCACGCAAAATTCTGGATATCACTTGAATGCGGTTTGACTGGAAGCCGACCCCAATAAAGTAGGAAGCGATGTCATCTGGACTCAAAATAAATGCAGAAAAGTTCAGAGAATTTTGCAAAGATACTGCAAAATGTATGTCGAACTGTACGGTTGGCATCCAATGACGCCAACTCTTCACAAAATCCTAGTGCACGGTACAACTGTAATAAAATATGCCATCCTTCCTATCGAACAACTGTCTGAAGAAGCCGCAGAAAGTCCGTAATAAGCACGACCGCTCATACCGGCAAAATTATGCCCGAAAATTTTCGGAAACTCAGCGTAATCAAGATGAATGAATCAGACTAAGATCCATTTGAAAGAAATAATTTTAAGTTTATTTTTGGTTATTAGCCAAGTTTGTAAAAATGTACGATTTTCTTAATTCATTTATGTATTTTAAATCATTTGCAATGAAAAGACGTACTGATTAATTTTGTCCGGTTTAAAAAGCAAAATGCTTGTTACTGCGCCGCCGTCTTCGCGCACAAACAGATCTTCTTACTTGTCACCTCCTGAGGAATCAAAGACAAATGATGACTTTCATGCACTACTACACTATGTGCGTATGCTTCAAACTTAAATTTATGGTTTCATTATTCGTATGTGTAAGCTACGTATATTATACAGCTTGTACAAAGCTTTTCAATTGGAGAAAATTGAGTTTTTTGAAATGCTTGTGATTAATGATACGAAATTTATTATTATACCAGTTAAGTTCTTGAATTCGTTTAATTTATTGTGTCTAATATGTACTTAAAAACGACGTATAATAAAGCAACCGCAATAATAAGCACATGAAAAGGGATCATTGTACTCATTATTATGAACAGCTTTTACTGTAGACCAACTACGAAGTAGCGAAATAAAATCTGCTGTGCAGTAGGTAGATCATGTAGAGTTCTTGTTGTTTTGGCGAGCCGCTCCACGCAAAATTCTGGATATCACTTGAATGCGGTTTGACTGGAAGCCGACCCCAATAAAGTAGGAAGCGATGTCATCTGGACTCAAAATAAATGCAGAAAAGTTCAGAGAATTTTGCAAAGATACTGCAAAATGTATGTCGAACTGTACGGTTGGCATCCAATGACGCCAACTCTTCACAAAATCCTAGTGCACGGTACAACTGTAATAAAATATGCCATCCTTCCTATCGAACAACTGTCTGAAGAAGCCGCAGAAAGTCCGTAATAAGCACGACCGCTCATACCGGCAAAATTATGCCCGAAAATTTTCGGAAACTCAGCGTAATCAAGATGAATGAATCAGACTAAGATCCATTTGAAAGAAATAATTTTAAGTTTATTTTTGGTTATTAGCCAAGTTTGTAAAAATGTACGATTTTCTTTATTCATTTATGTATTTTAAATCATTTCCAATGGAAAGACGTACTGATTAATTTTGTCCGGTTTAAAAAGCAAAATGCTTGTTACTGCGCCGCCGTCTTCGCGCACAAACAGATCTTCTTACTTGTCACCTCCTGAGGAATCAAAGACAAATGATGACTTTCATGCACTACTACACTATGTGCGTATGCTACAATCTTAAATTTATGGTTTCATTATTCGTATGTGTAAGCTACGTATATTATACAGCTTGTACAAAGCTTTTCAATTGGAGAAAATTGAGTTTTTTGAAATGCTTGTGATTAATGATACGAAATTTATTATTATACCAGTTAAGTTCTTGAATTCGTTTAATTTATTGTGTCTAATATGTACTTAAAAACGACGTATAATAAAGCAACCGCAATAATAAGCACATGAAAAGGGATCATTGTACTCATTATTATGAACAGCTTTCACTATTGACCAACTACGAAGTAGCGAAATAAAATCTGCTGTGCAGTAGGTAGATCATGTAGAGTTCTTGTTGTTTTGGCGAGCCGCTCCACGCAAAATTCTGGATATCACTTGAATGCGGTTTGACTGGAAGCCGACCCCAATAAAGTAGGAAGCGATGTCATCTGGACTCAAAATAAATGCAGAAAAGTTCAGAGAATTTTGCAAAGATACTGCAAAATGTATGTCGAACTGTACGGTTGGCATCCAATGACGCCAACTCTTCACAAAATCCTAGTGCACGGTACAACTGTAATAAAATATGCCATCCTTCCTATCGAACAACTGTCTGAAGAAGCCGCAGAAAGTCCGTAATAAGCACGACCGCTCATACCGGCAAAATTATGCCCGAAAATTTTCGGAAACTCAGCGTAATCAAGATGAATGAATCAGACTAAGATCCATTTGAAAGAAATAATTTTAAGTTTATTTTTGGTTATTAGCCAAGTTTGTAAAAATGTACGATTTTCTTAATTCATTTATGTATTTTAAATCATTTGCAATGAAAAGACGTACTGATTAATTTTGTCCGGTTTAAAAAGCAAAATGCTTGTTACTGCGCCGCCGTCTTCGCGCACAAACAGATCTTCTTACTTGTCACCTCCTGAGGAATCAAAGACAAATGATGACTTTCATGCACTACTACACTATGTGCGTATGCTTCAAACTTAAATTTATGGTTTCATTATTCGTATGTGTAAGCTACGTATATTATACAGCTTGTACAAAGCTTTTCAATTGGAGAAAATTGAGTTTTTTGAAATGCTTGTGATTAATGATACGAAATTTATTATTATACCAGTTAAGTTCTTGAATTCGTTTAATTTAATGTGTCTAATATGTACTTAAAAACGACGTATAATAAAGTAACCGCAATAATAAGCACATGAAAAGGGATCATTGTACTCATTATTATGAACAGCTTTTACTATTGACCAACTACGAAGTAGCGAAATAAAATCTGCTGTGCAGTAGGTAGATCATGTAGAGTTCTTGTTGTTTTGGCGAGCCGCTCCACGCAAAATTCTGGATATCACTTGAATGCGGTTTGACTGGAAGCCGACCCCAATAAAGTAGGAAGCGATGTCATCTGGACTCAAAATAAATGCAGAAAAGTTCAGAGAATTTTGCAAAGATACTGCAAAATGTATGTCGAACTGTACGGTTGGCATCCAATGACGCCAACTCTTCACAAAATCCTAGTGCACGGTACAACTGTAATAAAATATGCCATCCTTCCTATCGAACAACTGTCTGAAGAAGCCGCAGAAAGTCCGTAATAAGCACGACCGCTCATACCAGCAAAATTATGCCCGAAAATTTTCGGAAACTCAGCGTAATCAAGATGAATGAATCAGACTAAGATCCATTTGAAAGAAATAATTTTAAGTTTATTTTTGGTTATTAGCCAAGTTTGTAAAAATGTACGATTTTCTTAATTCATTTATGTATTTTAAATCATTTCCAATGAAAAGACGTACTGATTAATTTTGTCCGGTTTAAAAAGCAAAATGCTTGTTACTGCGCCGCCGTCTTCGCGCACAAACAGATCTTCTTACTTGTCACCTCCTGAGGAATCAAAGACAAATGATGACTTTCATGCACTACTACACTATGTGCGTATGCTACAATCTTAAATTTATGGTTTCATTATTCGTATGTGTAAGCTACGTATATTATACAGCTTGTACAAAGCTTTTCAATTGGAGAAAATTGAGTTTTTTGAAATGCTTGTGATTAATGATACGAAATTTATTATTATACCAGTTAAGTTCTTGAATTCGTTTAATTTATTGTGTCTAATATGTACTTAAAAACGACGTATAATAAAGCAACCGCAATAATAAGCACATGAAAAGGGATCATTGTACTCATTATTATGAACAGCTTTCACTATTGACCAACTACGAAGTAGCGAAATAAAATCTGCTGTGCAGTAGGTAGATCATGTAGAGTTCTTGTTGTTTTGGCGAGCCGCTCCACGCAAAATTCTGGATATCACTTGAATGCGGTTTGACTGGAAGCCGACCCCAATAAAGTAGGAAGCGATGTCATCTGGACTCAAAATAAATGCAGAAAAGTTCAGAGAATTTTGCAAAGATACTGCAAAATGTATGTCGAACTGTACGGTTGGCATCCAATGACGCCAACTCTTCACAAAATCCTAGTGCACGGTACAACTGTAATAAAATATGCCATCCTTCCTATCGAACAACTGTCTGAAGAAGCCGCAGAAAGTCCGTAATAAGCACGACCGCTCATACCGGCAAAATTATGCCCGAAAATTTTCGGAAACTCAGCGTAATCAAGATGAATGAATCAGACTAAGATCCATTTGAAAGAAATAATTTTAAGTTTATTTTTGGTTATTAGCCAAGTTTGTAAAAATGTACGATTTTCTTAATTCATTTATGTATTTTAAATCATTTGCAATGAAAAGACGTACTGATTAATTTTGTCCGGTTTAAAAAGCAAAATGCTTGTTACTGCGCCGCCGTCTTCGCGCACAAACAGATCTTCTTACTTGTCACCTCCTGAGGAATCAAAGACAAATGATGACTTTCATGCACTACTACACTATGTGCGTATGCTTCAAACTTAAATTTATGGTTTCATTATTCGTATGTGTAAGCTACGTATATTATACAGCTTGTACAAAGCTTTTCAATTGGAGAAAATTGAGTTTTTTGAAATGCTTGTGATTAATGATACGAAATTTATTATTATACCAGTTAAGTTCTTGAATTCGTTTAATTTATTGTGTCTAATATGTACTTAAAAACGACGTATAATAAAGCAACCGCAATAATAAGCACATGAAAAGGGATCATTGTACTCATTATTATGAACAGCTTTTACTGTAGACCAACTACGAAGTAGCGAAATAAAATCTGCTGTGCAGTAGGTAGATCATGTAGAGTTCTTGTTGTTTTGGCGAGCCGCTCCACGCAAAATTCTGGATATCACTTGAATGCGGTTTGACTGGAAGCCGACCCCAATAAAGTAGGAAGCGATGTCATCTGGACTCAAAATAAATGCAGAAAAGTTCAGAGAATTTTGCAAAGATACTGCAAAATGTATGTCGAACTGTACGGTTGGCATCCAATGACGCCAACTCTTCACAAAATCCTAGTGCACGGTACAACTGTAATAAAATATGCCATCCTTCCTATCGAACAACTGTCTGAAGAAGCCGCAGAAAGTCCGTAATAAGCACGACCGCTCATACCGGCAAAATTATGCCCGAAAATTTTCGGAAACTCAGCGTAATCAAGATGAATGAATCAGACTAAGATCCATTTGAAAGAAATAATTTTAAGTTTATTTTTGGTTATTAGCCAAGTTTGTAAAAATGTACGATTTTCTTTATTCATTTATGTATTTTAAATCATTTCCAATGGAAAGACGTACTGATTAATTTTGTCCGGTTTAAAAAGCAAAATGCTTGTTACTGCGCCGCCGTCTTCGCGCACAAACAGATCTTCTTACTTGTCACCTCCTGAGGAATCAAAGACAAATGATGACTTTCATGCACTACTACACTATGTGCGTATGCTACAATCTTAAATTTATGGTTTCATTATTCGTATGTGTAAGCTACGTATATTATACAGCTTGTACAAAGCTTTTCAATTGGAGAAAATTGAGTTTTTTGAAATGCTTGTGATTAATGATACGAAATTTATTATTATACCAGTTAAGTTCTTGAATTCGTTTAATTTATTGTGTCTAATATGTACTTAAAAACGACGTATAATAAAGCAACCGCAATAATAAGCACATGAAAAGGGATCATTGTACTCATTATTATGAACAGCTTTCACTATTGACCAACTACGAAGTAGCGAAATAAAATCTGCTGTGCAGTAGGTAGATCATGTAGAGTTCTTGTTGTTTTGGCGAGCCGCTCCACGCAAAATTCTGGATATCACTTGAATGCGGTTTGACTGGAAGCCGACCCCAATAAAGTAGGAAGCGATGTCATCTGGACTCAAAATAAATGCAGAAAAGTTCAGAGAATTTTGCAAAGATACTGCAAAATGTATGTCGAACTGTACGGTTGGCATCCAATGACGCCAACTCTTCACAAAATCCTAGTGCACGGTACAACTGTAATAAAATATGCCATCCTTCCTATCGAACAACTGTCTGAAGAAGCCGCAGAAAGTCCGTAATAAGCACGACCGCTCATACCGGCAAAATTATGCCCGAAAATTTTCGGAAACTCAGCGTAATCAAGATGAATGAATCAGACTAAGATCCATTTGAAAGAAATAATTTTAAGTTTATTTTTGGTTATTAGCCAAGTTTGTAAAAATGTACGATTTTCTTAATTCATTTATGTATTTTAAATCATTTGCAATGAAAAGACGTACTGATTAATTTTGTCCGGTTTAAAAAGCAAAATGCTTGTTACTGCGCCGCCGTCTTCGCGCACAAACAGATCTTCTTACTTGTCACCTCCTGAGGAATCAAAGACAAATGATGACTTTCATGCACTACTACACTATGTGCGTATGCTTCAAACTTAAATTTATGGTTTCATTATTCGTATGTGTAAGCTACGTATATTATACAGCTTGTACAAAGCTTTTCAATTGGAGAAAATTGAGTTTTTTGAAATGCTTGTGATTAATGATACGAAATTTATTATTATACCAGTTAAGTTCTTGAATTCGTTTAATTTAATGTGTCTAATATGTACTTAAAAACGACGTATAATAAAGTAACCGCAATAATAAGCACATGAAAAGGGATCATTGTACTCATTATTATGAACAGCTTTTACTATTGACCAACTACGAAGTAGCGAAATAAAATCTGCTGTGCAGTAGGTAGATCATGTAGAGTTCTTGTTGTTTTGGCGAGCCGCTCCACGCAAAATTCTGGATATCACTTGAATGCGGTTTGACTGGAAGCCGACCCCAATAAAGTAGGAAGCGATGTCATCTGGACTCAAAATAAATGCAGAAAAGTTCAGAGAATTTTGCAAAGATACTGCAAAATGTATGTCGAACTGTACGGTTGGCATCCAATGACGCCAACTCTTCACAAAATCCTAGTGCACGGTACAACTGTAATAAAATATGCCATCCTTCCTATCGAACAACTGTCTGATGAAGCCGCAGAAAGTCCGTAATAAGCACGACCGCTCATACCGGCAAAATTATGCCCGAAAATTTTCGGAAACTCAGCGTAATCAAGATGAATGAATCAGACTAAGATCCATTTGAAAGAAATAATTTTAAGTTTATTTTTGGTTATTAGCCAAGTTTGTAAAAATGTACGATTTTCTTTATTCATTTATGTATTTTAAATCATTTCCAATGAAAAGACGTACTGATTAATTTTGTCCGGTTTAAAAAGCAAAATGCTTGTTACTGCGCCGCCGTCTTCGCGCACAAACAGATCTTCTTACTTGTCACCTCCTGAGGAATCAAAGACAAATGATGACTTTCATGCACTACTACACTATGTGCGTATGCTACAATCTTAAATTTATGGTTTCATTATTCGTATGTGTAAGCTACGTATATTATACAGCTTGTACAAAGCTTTTCAATTGGAGAAAATTGAGTTTTTTGAAATGCTTGTGATTAATGATACGAAATTTATTATTATACCAGTTAAGTTCTTGAATTCGTTTAATTTATTGTGTCTAATATGTACTTAAAAACGACGTATAATAAAGCAACCGCAATAATAAGCACATGAAAAGGGATCATTGTACTCATTATTATGAACAGCTTTTACTGTTGACCAACTACGAAGTAGCGAAATAAAATCTGCTGTGCAGTAGGTAGATCATGTAGAGTTCTTGTTGTTTTGGCGAGCCGCTCCACGCAAAATTCTGGATATCACTTGAATGCGGTTTGACTGGAAGCCGACCCCAATAAAGTAGGAAGCGATGTCATCTGGACTCAAAATAAATGCAGAAAAGTTCAGAGAATTTTGCAAAGATACTGCAAAATGTATGTCGAACTGTACGGTTGGCATCCAATGACGCCAACTCTTCACAAAATCCTAGTGCACGGTACAACTGTAATAAAATATGCCATCCTTCCTATCGAACAACTGTCTGAAGAAGCCGCAGAAAGTCCGTAATAAGCACGACCGCTCATACCGGCAAAATTATGCCCGAAAATTTTCGGAAACTCAGCGTAATCAAGATGAATGAATCAGACTAAGATCCATTTGAAAGAAATAATTTTAAGTTTATTTTTGGTTATTAGCCAAGTTTGTAAAAATGTACGATTTTCTTTATTCATTTATGTATTTTAAATCATTTGCAATGAAAAGACGTACTGATTAATTTTGTCCGGTTTAAAAAGCAAAATGCTTGTTACTGCGCCGCCGTCTTCGCGCACAAACAGATCTTCTTACTTGTCACCTCCTGAGGAATCAAAGACAAATGATGACTTTCATGCACTACTACACTATGTGCGTATGCTTCAAACTTAAATTTATGGTTTCATTATTCGTATGTGTAAGCTACGTATATTATACAGCTTGTACAAAGCTTTTCAATTGGAGAAAATTGAGTTTTTTGAAATGCTTGTGATTAATGATACGAAATTTATTATTATACCAGTTAAGTTCTTGAATTCGTTTAATTTATTGTGTCTAATATGTACTTAAAAACGACGTATAATAAAGCAACCGCAATAATAAGCACATGAAAAGGGATCATTGTACTCATTATTATGAACAGCTTTCACTATTGACCAACTACGAAGTAGCGAAATAAAATCTGCTGTGCAGTAGGTAGATCATGTAGAGTTCTTGTTGTTTTGGCGAGCCGCTCCACGCAAAATTCTGGATATCACTTGAATGCGGTTTGACTGGAAGCCGACCCCAATAAAGTAGGAAGCGATGTCATCTGGACTCAAAATAAATGCAGAAAAGTTCAGAGAATTTTGCAAAGATACTGCAAAATGTATGTCGAACTGTACGGTTGGCATCCAATGACGCCAACTCTTCACAAAATCCTAGTGCACGGTACAACTGTAATAAAATATGCCATCCTTCCTATCGAACAACTGTCTGAAGAAGCCGCAGAAAGTCCGTAATAAGCACGACCGCTCATACCGGCAAAATTATGCCCGAAAATTTTCGGAAACTCAGCGTAATCAAGATGAATGAATCAGACTAAGATCCATTTGAAAGAAATAATTTTAAGTTTATTTTTGGTTATTAGCCAAGTTTGTAAAAATGTACGATTTTCTTAATTCATTTATGTATTTTAAATCATTTGCAATGAAAAGACGTACTGATTAATTTTGTCCGGTTTAAAAAGCAAAATGCTTGTTACTGCGCCGCCGTCTTCGCGCACAAACAGATCTTCTTACTTGTCACCTCCTGAGGAATCAAAGACAAATGATGACTTTCATGCACTACTACACTATGTGCGTATGCTTCAAACTTAAATTTATGGTTTCATTATTCGTATGTGTAAGCTACGTATATTATACAGCTTGTACAAAGCTTTTCAATTGGAGAAAATTGAGTTTTTTGAAATGCTTGTGATTAATGATACGAAATTTATTATTATACCAGTTAAGTTCTTGAATTCGTTTAATTTAATGTGTCTAATATGTACTTAAAAACGACGTATAATAAAGTAACCGCAATAATAAGCACATGAAAAGGGATCATTGTACTCATTATTATGAACAGCTTTTACTATTGACCAACTACGAAGTAGCGAAATAAAATCTGCTGTGCAGTAGGTAGATCATGTAGAGTTCTTGTTGTTTTGGCGAGCCGCTCCACGCAAAATTCTGGATATCACTTGAATGCGGTTTGACTGGAAGCCGACCCCAATAAAGTAGGAAGCGATGTCATCTGGACTCAAAATAAATGCAGAAAAGTTCAGAGAATTTTGCAAAGATACTGCAAAATGTATGTCGAACTGTACGGTTGGCATCCAATGACGCCAACTCTTCACAAAATCCTAGTGCACGGTACAACTGTAATAAAATATGCCATCCTTCCTATCGAACAACTGTCTGATGAAGCCGCAGAAAGTCCGTAATAAGCACGACCGCTCATACCGGCAAAATTATGCCCGAAAATTTTCGGAAACTCAGCGTAATCAAGATGA
This sequence comes from Melanchra persicariae, assembly GCA_947386135.1. NCBI lineage: Eukaryota > Metazoa > Arthropoda > Insecta > Lepidoptera > Noctuidae > Melanchra > Melanchra persicariae. The sequence continues at coordinate 4,497,055 of OX376665.1, forward strand.
ATGAATCAGACTAAGATCCATTTGAAAGAAATAATTTTAAGTTTATTTTTGGTTATTAGCCAAGTTTGTAAAAATGTACGATTTTCTTTATTCATTTATGTATTTTAAATCATTTCCAATGAAAAGACGTACTGATTAATTTTGTCCGGTTTAAAAAGCAAAATGCTTGTTACTGCGCCGCCGTCTTCGCGCACAAACAGATCTTCTTACTTGTCACCTCCTGAGGAATCAAAGACAAATGATGACTTTCATGCACTACTACACTATGTGCGTATGCTACAATCTTAAATTTATGGTTTCATTATTCGTATGTGTAAGCTACGTATATTATACAGCTTGTACAAAGCTTTTCAATTGGAGAAAATTGAGTTTTTTGAAATGCTTGTGATTAATGATACGAAATTTATTATTATACCAGTTAAGTTCTTGAATTCGTTTAATTTATTGTGTCTAATATGTACTTAAAAACGACGTATAATAAAGCAACCGCAATAATAAGCACATGAAAAGGGATCATTGTACTCATTATTATGAACAGCTTTTACTGTTGACCAACTACGAAGTAGCGAAATAAAATCTGCTGTGCAGTAGGTAGATCATGTAGAGTTCTTGTTGTTTTGGCGAGCCGCTCCACGCAAAATTCTGGATATCACTTGAATGCGGTTTGACTGGAAGCCGACCCCAATAAAGTAGGAAGCGATGTCATCTGGACTCAAAATAAATGCAGAAAAGTTCAGAGAATTTTGCAAAGATACTGCAAAATGTATGTCGAACTGTACGGTTGGCATCCAATGACGCCAACTCTTCACAAAATCCTAGTGCACGGTACAACTGTAATAAAATATGCCATCCTTCCTATCGAACAACTGTCTGAAGAAGCCGCAGAAAGTCCGTAATAAGCACGACCGCTCATACCGGCAAAATTATGCCCGAAAATTTTCGGAAACTCAGCGTAATCAAGATGAATGAATCAGACTAAGATCCATTTGAAAGAAATAATTTTAAGTTTATTTTTGGTTATTAGCCAAGTTTGTAAAAATGTACGATTTTCTTTATTCATTTATGTATTTTAAATCATTTGCAATGAAAAGACGTACTGATTAATTTTGTCCGGTTTAAAAAGCAAAATGCTTGTTACTGCGCCGCCGTCTTCGCGCACAAACAGATCTTCTTACTTGTCACCTCCTGAGGAATCAAAGACAAATGATGACTTTCATGCACTACTACACTATGTGCGTATGCTTCAAACTTAAATTTATGGTTTCATTATTCGTATGTGTAAGCTACGTATATTATACAGCTTGTACAAAGCTTTTCAATTGGAGAAAATTGAGTTTTTTGAAATGCTTGTGATTAATGATACGAAATTTATTATTATACCAGTTAAGTTCTTGAATTCGTTTAATTTATTGTGTCTAATATGTACTTAAAAACGACGTATAATAAAGCAACCGCAATAATAAGCACATGAAAAGGGATCATTGTACTCATTATTATGAACAGCTTTCACTATTGACCAACTACGAAGTAGCGAAATAAAATCTGCTGTGCAGTAGGTAGATCATGTAGAGTTCTTGTTGTTTTGGCGAGCCGCTCCACGCAAAATTCTGGATATCACTTGAATGCGGTTTGACTGGAAGCCGACCCCAATAAAGTAGGAAGCGATGTCATCTGGACTCAAAATAAATGCAGAAAAGTTCAGAGAATTTTGCAAAGATACTGCAAAATGTATGTCGAACTGTACGGTTGGCATCCAATGACGCCAACTCTTCACAAAATCCTAGTGCACGGTACAACTGTAATAAAATATGCCATCCTTCCTATCGAACAACTGTCTGAAGAAGCCGCAGAAAGTCCGTAATAAGCACGACCGCTCATACCGGCAAAATTATGCCCGAAAATTTTCGGAAACTCAGCGTAATCAAGATGAATGAATCAGACTAAGATCCATTTGAAAGAAATAATTTTAAGTTTATTTTTGGTTATTAGCCAAGTTTGTAAAAATGTACGATTTTCTTAATTCATTTATGTATTTTAAATCATTTGCAATGAAAAGACGTACTGATTAATTTTGTCCGGTTTAAAAAGCAAAATGCTTGTTACTGCGCCGCCGTCTTCGCGCACAAACAGATCTTCTTACTTGTCACCTCCTGAGGAATCAAAGACAAATGATGACTTTCATGCACTACTACACTATGTGCGTATGCTTCAAACTTAAATTTATGGTTTCATTATTCGTATGTGTAAGCTACGTATATTATACAGCTTGTACAAAGCTTTTCAATTGGAGAAAATTGAGTTTTTTGAAATGCTTGTGATTAATGATACGAAATTTATTATTATACCAGTTAAGTTCTTGAATTCGTTTAATTTATTGTGTCTAATATGTACTTAAAAACGACGTATAATAAAGCAACCGCAATAATAAGCACATGAAAAGGGATCATTGTACTCATTATTATGAACAGCTTTTACTGTAGACCAACTACGAAGTAGCGAAATAAAATCTGCTGTGCAGTAGGTAGATCATGTAGAGTTCTTGTTGTTTTGGCGAGCCGCTCCACGCAAAATTCTGGATATCACTTGAATGCGGTTTGACTGGAAGCCGACCCCAATAAAGTAGGAAGCGATGTCATCTGGACTCAAAATAAATGCAGAAAAGTTCAGAGAATTTTGCAAAGATACTGCAAAATGTATGTCGAACTGTACGGTTGGCATCCAATGACGCCAACTCTTCACAAAATCCTAGTGCACGGTACAACTGTAATAAAATATGCCATCCTTCCTATCGAACAACTGTCTGAAGAAGCCGCAGAAAGTCCGTAATAAGCACGACCGCTCATACCGGCAAAATTATGCCCGAAAATTTTCGGAAACTCAGCGTAATCAAGATGAATGAATCAGACTAAGATCCATTTGAAAGAAATAATTTTAAGTTTATTTTTGGTTATTAGCCAAGTTTGTAAAAATGTACGATTTTCTTTATTCATTTATGTATTTTAAATCATTTCCAATGAAAAGACGTACTGATTAATTTTGTCCGGTTTAAAAAGCAAAATGCTTGTTACTGCGCCGCCGTCTTCGCGCACAAACAGATCTTCTTACTTGTCACCTCCTGAGGAATCAAAGACAAATGATGACTTTCATGCACTACTACACTATGTGCGTATGCTACAATCTTAAATTTATGGTTTCATTATTCGTATGTGTAAGCTACGTATATTATACAGCTTGTACAAAGCTTTTCAATTGGAGAAAATTGAGTTTTTTGAAATGCTTGTGATTAATGATACGAAATTTATTATTATACCAGTTAAGTTCTTGAATTCGTTTAATTTATTGTGTCTAATATGTACTTAAAAACGACGTATAATAAAGCAACCGCAATAATAAGCACATGAAAAGGGATCATTGTACTCATTATTATGAACAGCTTTTACTGTTGACCAACTACGAAGTAGCGAAATAAAATCTGCTGTGCAGTAGGTAGATCATGTAGAGTTCTTGTTGTTTTGGCGAGCCGCTCCACGCAAAATTCTGGATATCACTTGAATGCGGTTTGACTGGAAGCCGACCCCAATAAAGTAGGAAGCGATGTCATCTGGACTCAAAATAAATGCAGAAAAGTTCAGAGAATTTTGCAAAGATACTGCAAAATGTATGTCGAACTGTACGGTTGGCATCCAATGACGCCAACTCTTCACAAAATCCTAGTGCACGGTACAACTGTAATAAAATATGCCATCCTTCCTATCGAACAACTGTCTGAAGAAGCCGCAGAAAGTCCGTAATAAGCACGACCGCTCATACCGGCAAAATTATGCCCGAAAATTTTCGGAAACTCAGCGTAATCAAGATGAATGAATCAGACTAAGATCCATTTGAAAGAAATAATTTTAAGTTTATTTTTGGTTATTAGCCAAGTTTGTAAAAATGTACGATTTTCTTAATTCATTTATGTATTTTAAATCATTTGCAATGAAAAGACGTACTGATTAATTTTGTCCGGTTTAAAAAGCAAAATGCTTGTTACTGCGCCGCCGTCTTCGCGCACAAACAGATCTTCTTACTTGTCACCTCCTGAGGAATCAAAGACAAATGATGACTTTCATGCACTACTACACTATGTGCGTATGCTTCAAACTTAAATTTATGGTTTCATTATTCGTATGTGTAAGCTACGTATATTATACAGCTTGTACAAAGCTTTTCAATTGGAGAAAATTGAGTTTTTTGAAATGCTTGTGATTAATGATACGAAATTTATTATTATACCAGTTAAGTTCTTGAATTCGTTTAATTTAATGTGTCTAATATGTACTTAAAAACGACGTATAATAAAGTAACCGCAATAATAAGCACATGAAAAGGGATCATTGTACTCATTATTATGAACAGCTTTTACTATTGACCAACTACGAAGTAGCGAAATAAAATCTGCTGTGCAGTAGGTAGATCATGTAGAGTTCTTGTTGTTTTGGCGAGCCGCTCCACGCAAAATTCTGGATATCACTTGAATGCGGTTTGACTGGAAGCCGACCCCAATAAAGTAGGAAGCGATGTCATCTGGACTCAAAATAAATGCAGAAAAGTTCAGAGAATTTTGCAAAGATACTGCAAAATGTATGTCGAACTGTACGGTTGGCATCCAATGACGCCAACTCTTCACAAAATCCTAGTGCACGGTACAACTGTAATAAAATATGCCATCCTTCCTATCGAACAACTGTCTGAAGAAGCCGCAGAAAGTCCGTAATAAGCACGACCGCTCATACCGGCAAAATTATGCCCGAAAATTTTCGGAAACTCAGCGTAATCAAGATGAATGAATCAGACTAAGATCCATTTGAAAGAAATAATTTTAAGTTTATTTTTGGTTATTAGCCAAGTTTGTAAAAATGTACGATTTTCTTAATTCATTTATGTATTTTAAATCATTTGCAATGAAAAGACGTACTGATTAATTTTGTCCGGTTTAAAAAGCAAAATGCTTGTTACTGCGCCGCCGTCTTCGCGCACAAACAGATCTTCTTACTTGTCACCTCCTGAGGAATCAAAGACAAATGATGACTTTCATGCACTACTACACTATGTGCGTATGCTTCAAACTTAAATTTATGGTTTCATTATTCGTATGTGTAAGCTACGTATATTATACAGCTTGTACAAAGCTTTTCAATTGGAGAAAATTGAGTTTTTTGAAATGCTTGTGATTAATGATACGAAATTTATTATTATACCAGTTAAGTTCTTGAATTCGTTTAATTTATTGTGTCTAATATGTACTTAAAAACGACGTATAATAAAGCAACCGCAATAATAAGCACATGAAAAGGGATCATTGTACTCATTATTATGAACAGCTTTTACTGTAGACCAACTACGAAGTAGCGAAATAAAATCTGCTGTGCAGTAGGTAGATCATGTAGAGTTCTTGTTGTTTTGGCGAGCCGCTCCACGCAAAATTTTGGATATCACTTGAATGCGGTTTGACTGGAAGCCGACCCCAATAAAGTAGGAAGCGATGTCATCTGGACTCAAAATAAATGCAGAAAAGTTCAGAGAATTTTGCAAAGATACTGCAAAATGTATGTCGAACTGTACGGTTGGCATCCAATGACGCCAACTCTTCACAAAATCCTAGTGCACGGTACAACTGTAATAAAATATGCCATCCTTCCTATCGAACAACTGTCTGAAGAAGCCGCAGAAAGTCCGTAATAAGCACGACCGCTCATACCGGCAAAATTATGCCCGAAAATTTTCGGAAACTCAGCGTAATCAAGATGAATGAATCAGACTAAGATCCATTTGAAAGAAATAATTTTAAGTTTATTTTTGGTTATTAGCCAAGTTTGTAAAAATGTACGATTTTCTTTATTCATTTATGTATTTTAAATCATTTCCAATGAAAAGACGTACTGATTAATTTTGTCCGGTTTAAAAAGCAAAATGCTTGTTACTGCGCCGCCGTCTTCGCGCACAAACAGATCTTCTTACTTGTCACCTCCTGAGGAATCAAAGACAAATGATGACTTTCATGCACTACTACACTATGTGCGTATGCTACAATCTTAAATTTATGGTTTCATTATTCGTATGTGTAAGCTACGTATATTATACAGCTTGTACAAAGCTTTTCAATTGGAGAAAATTGAGTTTTTTGAAATGCTTGTGATTAATGATACGAAATTTATTATTATACCAGTTAAGTTCTTGAATTCGTTTAATTTATTGTGTCTAATATGTACTTAAAAACGACGTATAATAAAGCAACCGCAATAATAAGCACATGAAAAGGGATCATTGTACTCATTATTATGAACAGCTTTTACTGTTGACCAACTACGAAGTAGCGAAATAAAATCTGCTGTGCAGTAGGTAGATCATGTAGAGTTCTTGTTGTTTTGGCGAGCCGCTCCACGCAAAATTCTGGATATCACTTGAATGCGGTTTGACTGGAAGCCGACCCCAATAAAGTAGGAAGCGATGTCATCTGGACTCAAAATAAATGCAGAAAAGTTCAGAGAATTTTGCAAAGATACTGCAAAATGTATGTCGAACTGTACGGTTGGCATCCAATGACGCCAACTCTTCACAAAATCCTAGTGCACGGTACAACTGTAATAAAATATGCCATCCTTCCTATCGAACAACTGTCTGAAGAAGCCGCAGAAAGTCCGTAATAAGCACGACCGCTCATACCGGCAAAATTATGCCCGAAAATTTTCGGAAACTCAGCGTAATCAAGATGAATGAATCAGACTAAGATCCATTTGAAAGAAATAATTTTAAGTTTATTTTTGGTTATTAGCCAAGTTTGTAAAAATGTACGATTTTCTTAATTCATTTATGTATTTTAAATCATTTGCAATGAAAAGACGTACTGATTAATTTTGTCCGGTTTAAAAAGCAAAATGCTTGTTACTGCGCCGCCGTCTTCGCGCACAAACAGATCTTCTTACTTGTCACCTCCTGAGGAATCAAAGACAAATGATGACTTTCATGCACTACTACACTATGTGCGTATGCTACAATCTTAAATTTATGGTTTCATTATTCGTATGTGTAAGCTACGTATATTATACAGCTTGTACAAAGCTTTTCAATTGGAGAAAATTGAGTTTTTTGAAATGCTTGTGATTAATGATACGAAATTTATTATTATACCAGTTAAGTTCTTGAATTCGTTTAATTTATTGTGTCTAATATGTACTTAAAAACGACGTATAATAAAGCAACCGCAATAATAAGCACATGAAAAGGGATCATTGTACTCATTATTATGAACAGCTTTTACTATTGACCAACTACGAAGTAGCGAAATAAAATCTGCTGTGCAGTAGGTAGATCATGTAGAGTTCTTGTTGTTTTGGCGAGCCGCTCCACGCAAAATTCTGGATATCACTTGAATGCGGTTTGACTGGAAGCCGACCCCAATAAAGTAGGAAGCGATGTCATCTGGACTCAAAATAAATGCAGAAAAGTTCAGAGAATTTTGCAAAGATACTGCAAAATGTATGTCGAACTGTACGGTTGGCATCCAATGACGCCAACTCTTCACAAAATCCTAGTGCACGGTACAACTGTAATAAAATATGCCATCCTTCCTATCGAACAACTGTCTGAAGAAGCCGCAGAAAGTCCGTAATAAGCACGACCGCTCATACCGGCAAAATTATGCCCGAAAATTTTCGGAAACTCAGCGTAATCAAGATGAATGAATCAGACTAAGATCCATTTGAAAGAAATAATTTTAAGTTTATTTTTGGTTATTAGCCAAGTTTGTAAAAATGTACGATTTTCTTAATTCATTTATGTATTTTAAATCATTTGCAATGAAAAGACGTACTGATTAATTTTGTCCGGTTTAAAAAGCAAAATGCTTGTTACTGCGCCGCCGTCTTCGCGCACAAACAGATCTTCTTACTTGTCACCTCCTGAGGAATCAAAGACAAATGATGACTTTCATGCACTACTACACTATGTGCGTATGCTTCAAACTTAAATTTATGGTTTCATTATTCGTATGTGTAAGCTACGTATATTATACAGCTTGTACAAAGCTTTTCAATTGGAGAAAATTGAGTTTTTTGAAATGCTTGTGATTAATGATACGAAATTTATTATTATACCAGTTAAGTTCTTGAATTCGTTTAATTTATTGTGTCTAATATGTACTTAAAAACGACGTATAATAAAGCAACCGCAATAATAAGCACATGAAAAGGGATCATTGTACTCATTATTATGAACAGCTTTTACTGTAGACCAACTACGAAGTAGCGAAATAAAATCTGCTGTGCAGTAGGTAGATCATGTAGAGTTCTTGTTGTTTTGGCGAGCCGCTCCACGCAAAATTTTGGATATCACTTGAATGCGGTTTGACTGGAAGCCGACCCCAATAAAGTAGGAAGCGATGTCATCTGGACTCAAAATAAATGCAGAAAAGTTCAGAGAATTTTGCAAAGATACTGCAAAATGTATGTCGAACTGTACGGTTGGCATCCAATGACGCCAACTCTTCACAAAATCCTAGTGCACGGTACAACTGTAATAAAATATGCCATCCTTCCTATCGAACAACTGTCTGAAGAAGCCGCAGAAAGTCCGTAATAAGCACGACCGCTCATACCGGCAAAATTATGCCCGAAAATTTTCGGAAACTCAGCGTAATCAAGATGAATGAATCAGACTAAGATCCATTTGAAAGAAATAATTTTAAGTTTATTTTTGGTTATTAGCCAAGTTTGTAAAAATGTACGATTTTCTTTATTCATTTATGTATTTTAAATCATTTCCAATGAAAAGACGTACTGATTAATTTTGTCCGGTTTAAAAAGCAAAATGCTTGTTACTGCGCCGCCGTCTTCGCGCACAAACAGATCTTCTTACTTGTCACCTCCTGAGGAATCAAAGACAAATGATGACTTTCATGCACTACTACACTATGTGCGTATGCTACAATCTTAAATTTATGGTTTCATTATTCGTATGTGTAAGCTACGTATATTATACAGCTTGTACAAAGCTTTTCAATTGGAGAAAATTGAGTTTTTTGAAATGCTTGTGATTAATGATACGAAATTTATTATTATACCAGTTAAGTTCTTGAATTCGTTTAATTTATTGTGTCTAATATGTACTTAAAAACGACGTATAATAAAGCAACCGCAATAATAAGCACATGAAAAGGGATCATTGTACTCATTATTATGAACAGCTTTTACTGTTGACCAACTACGAAGTAGCGAAATAAAATCTGCTGTGCAGTAGGTAGATCATGTAGAGTTCTTGTTGTTTTGGCGAGCCGCTCCACGCAAAATTCTGGATATCACTTGAATGCGGTTTGACTGGAAGCCGACCCCAATAAAGTAGGAAGCGATGTCATCTGGACTCAAAATAAATGCAGAAAAGTTCAGAGAATTTTGCAAAGATACTGCAAAATGTATGTCGAACTGTACGGTTGGCATCCAATGACGCCAACTCTTCACAAAATCCTAGTGCACGGTACAACTGTAATAAAATATGCCATCCTTCCTATCGAACAACTGTCTGAAGAAGCCGCAGAAAGTCCGTAATAAGCACGACCGCTCATACCGGCAAAATTATGCCCGAAAATTTTCGGAAACTCAGCGTAATCAAGATGAATGAATCAGACTAAGATCCATTTGAAAGAAATAATTTTAAGTTTATTTTTGGTTATTAGCCAAGTTTGTAAAAATGTACGATTTTCTTAATTCATTTATGTATTTTAAATCATTTGCAATGAAAAGACGTACTGATTAATTTTGTCCGGTTTAAAAAGCAAAATGCTTGTTACTGCGCCGCCGTCTTCGCGCACAAACAGATCTTCTTACTTGTCACCTCCTGAGGAATCAAAGACAAATGATGACTTTCATGCACTACTACACTATGTGCGTATGCTTCAAACTTAAATTTATGGTTTCATTATTCGTATGTGTAAGCTACGTATATTATACAGCTTGTACAAAGCTTTTCAATTGGAGAAAATTGAGTTTTTTGAAATGCTTGTGATTAATGATACGAAATTTATTATTATACCAGTTAAGTTCTTGAATTCGTTTAATTTATTGTGTCTAATATGTACTTAAAAACGACGTATAATAAAGCAACCGCAATAATAAGCACATGAAAAGGGATCATTGTACTCATTATTATGAACAGCTTTTACTGTAGACCAACTACGAAGTAGCGAAATAAAATCTGCTGTGCAGTAGGTAGATCATGTAGAGTTCTTGTTGTTTTGGCGAGCCGCTCCACGCAAAATTTTGGATATCACTTGAATGCGGTTTGACTGGAAGCCGACCCCAATAAAGTAGGAAGCGATGTCATCTGGACTCAAAATAAATGCAGAAAAGTTCAGAGAATTTTGCAAAGATACTGCAAAATGTATGTCGAACTGTACGGTTGGCATCCAATGACGCCAACTCTTCACAAAATCCTAGTGCACGGTACAACTGTAATAAAATATGCCATCCTTCCTATCGAACAACTGTCTGAAGAAGCCGCAGAAAGTCCGTAATAAGCACGACCGCTCATACCGGCAAAATTATGCCCGAAAATTTTCGGAAACTCAGCGTAATCAAGATGAATGAATCAGACTAAGATCCATTTGAAAGAAATAATTTTAAGTTTATTTTTGGTTATTAGCCAAGTTTGTAAAAATGTACGATTTTCTTTATTCATTTATGTATTTTAAATCATTTCCAATGAAAAGACGTACTGATTAATTTTGTCCGGTTTAAAAAGCAAAATGCTTGTTACTGCGCCGCCGTCTTCGCGCACAAACAGATCTTCTTACTTGTCACCTCCTGAGGAATCAAAGACAAATGATGACTTTCATGCACTACTACACTATGTGCGTATGCTACAATCTTAAATTTATGGTTTCATTATTCGTATGTGTAAGCTACGTATATTATACAGCTTGTACAAAGCTTTTCAATTGGAGAAAATTGAGTTTTTTGAAATGCTTGTGATTAATGATACGAAATTTATTATTATACCAGTTAAGTTCTTGAATTCGTTTAATTTATTGTGTCTAATATGTACTTAAAAACGACGTATAATAAAGCAACCGCAATAATAAGCACATGAAAAGGGATCATTGTACTCATTATTATGAACAGCTTTCACTATTGACCAACTACGAAGTAGCGAAATAAAATCTGCTGTGCAGTAGGTAGATCATGTAGAGTTCTTGTTGTTTTGGCGAGCCGCTCCACGCAAAATTCTGGATATCACTTGAATGCGGTTTGACTGGAAGCCGACCCCAATAAAGTAGGAAGCGATGTCATCTGGACTCAAAATAAATGCAGAAAAGTTCAGAGAATTTTGCAAAGATACTGCAAAATATATGTCGAACTGTACGGTTGGCATCCAATGACGCCAACTCTTCACAAAATCCTAGTGCACGGTACAACTGTAATAAAATATGCCATCCTTCCTATCGAACAACTGTCTGAAGAAGCCGCAGAAAGTCCGTAATAAGCACGACCGCTCATACCGGCAAAATTATGCCCGAAAATTTTCGGAAACTCAGCGTAATCAAGATGAATGAATCAGACTAAGATCCATTTGAAAGAAATAATTTTAAGTTTATTTTTGGTTATTAGCCAAGTTTGTAAAAATGTACGATTTTCTTAATTCATTTATGTATTTTAAATCATTTGCAATGAAAAGACGTACTGATTAATTTTGTCCGGTTTAAAAAGCAAAATGCTTGTTACTGCGCCGCCGTCTTCGCGCACAAACAGATCTTCTTACTTGTCACCTCCTGAGGAATCAAAGACAAATGATGACTTTCATGCACTACTACACTATGTGCGTATGCTTCAAACTTAAATTTATGGTTTCATTATTCGTATGTGTAAGCTACGTATATTATACAGCTTGTACAAAGCTTTTCAATTGGAGAAAATTGAGTTTTTTGAAATGCTTGTGATTAATGATACGAAATTTATTATTATACCAGTTAAGTTCTTGAATTCGTTTAATTTATTGTGTCTAATATGTACTTAAAAACGACGTATAATAAAGCAACCGCAATAATAAGCACATGAAAAGGGATCATTGTACTCATTATTATGAACAGCTTTTACTGTAGACCAACTACGAAGTAGCGAAATAAAATCTGCTGTGCAGTAGGTAGATCATGTAGAGTTCTTGTTGTTTTGGCGAGCCGCTCCACGCAAAATTTTGGATATCACTTGAATGCGGTTTGACTGGAAGCCGACCCCAATAAAGTAGGAAGCGATGTCATCTGGACTCAAAATAAATGCAGAAAAGTTCAGAGAATTTTGCAAAGATACTGCAAAATGTATGTCGAACTGTACGGTTGGCATCCAATGACGCCAACTCTTCACAAAATCCTAGTGCACGGTACAACTGTAATAAAATATGCCATCCTTCCTATCGAACAACTGTCTGAAGAAGCCGCAGAAAGTCCGTAATAAGCACGACCGCTCATACCGGCAAAATTATGCCCGAAAATTTTCGGAAACTCAGCGTAATCAAGATGAATGAATCAGACTAAGATCCATTTGAAAGAAATAATTTTAAGTTTATTTTTGGTTATTAGCCAAGTTTGTAAAAATGTACGATTTTCTTTATTCATTTATGTATTTTAAATCATTTCCAATGAAAAGACGTACTGATTAATTTTGTCCGGTTTAAAAAGCAAAATGCTTGTTACTGCGCCGCCGTCTTCGCGCACAAACAGATCTTCTTACTTGTCACCTCCTGAGGAATCAAAGACAAATGATGACTTTCATGCACTACTACACTATGTGCGTATGCTACAATCTTAAATTTATGGTTTCATTATTCGTATGTGTAAGCTACGTATATTATACAGCTTGTACAAAGCTTTTCAATTGGAGAAAATTGAGTTTTTTGAAATGCTTGTGATTAATGATACGAAATTTATTATTATACCAGTTAAGTTCTTGAATTCGTTTAATTTATTGTGTCTAATATGTACTTAAAAACGACGTATAATAAAGCAACCGCAATAATAAGCACATGAAAAGGGATCATTGTACTCATTATTATGAACAGCTTTTACTGTTGACCAACTACGAAGTAGCGAAATAAAATCTGCTGTGCAGTAGGTAGATCATGTAGAGTTCTTGTTGTTTTGGCGAGCCGCTCCACGCAAAATTCTGGATATCACTTGAATGCGGTTTGACTGGAAGCCGACCCCAATAAAGTAGGAAGCGATGTCATCTGGACTCAAAATAAATGCAGAAAAGTTCAGAGAATTTTGCAAAGATACTGCAAAATGTATGTCGAACTGTACGGTTGGCATCCAATGACGCCAACTCTTCACAAAATCCTAGTGCACGGTACAACTGTAATAAAATATGCCATCCTTCCTATCGAACAACTGTCTGAAGAAGCCGCAGAAAGTCCGTAATAAGCACGACCGCTCATACCGGCAAAATTATGCCCGAAAATTTTCGGAAACTCAGCGTAATCAAGATGAATGAATCAGACTAAGATCCATTTGAAAGAAATAATTTTAAGTTTATTTTTGGTTATTAGCCAAGTTTGTAAAAATGTACGATTTTCTTAATTCATTTATGTATTTTAAATCATTTGCAATGAAAAGACGTACTGATTAATTTTGTCCGGTTTAAAAAGCAAAATGCTTGTTACTGCGCCGCCGTCTTCGCGCACAAACAGATCTTCTTACTTGTCACCTCCTGAGGAATCAAAGACAAATGATGACTTTCATGCACTACTACACTATGTGCGTATGCTACAATCTTAAATTTATGGTTTCATTATTCGTATGTGTAAGCTACGTATATTATACAGCTTGTACAAAGCTTTTCAATTGGAGAAAATTGAGTTTTTTGAAATGCTTGTGATTAATGATACGAAATTTATTATTATACCAGTTAAGTTCTTGAATTCGTTTAATTTATTGTGTCTAATATGTACTTAAAAACGACGTATAATAAAGCAACCGCAATAATAAGCACATGAAAAGGGATCATTGTACTCATTATTATGAACAGCTTTTACTATTGACCAACTACGAAGTAGCGAAATAAAATCTGCTGTGCAGTAGGTAGATCATGTAGAGTTCTTGTTGTTTTGGCGAGCCGCTCCACGCAAAATTCTGGATATCACTTGAATGCGGTTTGACTGGAAGCCGACCCCAATAAAGTAGGAAGCGATGTCATCTGGACTCAAAATAAATGCAGAAAAGTTCAGAGAATTTTGCAAAGATACTGCAAAATGTATGTCGAACTGTACGGTTGGCATCCAATGACGCCAACTCTTCACAAAATCCTAGTGCACGGTACAACTGTAATAAAATATGCCATCCTTCCTATCGAACAACTGTCTGATGAAGCCGCAGAAAGTCCGTAATAAGCACGACCGCTCATACCGGCAAAATTATGCCCGAAAATTTTCGGAAACTCAGCGTAATCAAGATGAATGAATCAGACTAAGATCCATTTGAAAGAAATAATTTTAAGTTTATTTTTGGTTATTAGCCAAGTTTGTAAAAATGTACGATTTTCTTAATTCATTTATGTATTTTAAATCATTTCCAATGAAAAGACGTACTGATTAATTTTGTCCGGTTTAAAAAGCAAAATGCTTGTTACTGCGCCGCCGTCTTCGCGCACAAACAGATCTTCTTACTTGTCACCTCCTGAGGAATCAAAGACAAATGATGACTTTCATGCACTACTACACTATGTGCGTATGCTACAATCTTAAATTTATGGTTTCATTATTCGTATGTGTAAGCTACGTATATTATACAGCTTGTACAAAGCTTTTCAATTGGAGAAAATTGAGTTTTTTGAAATGCTTGTGATTAATGATACGAAATTTATTATTATACCAGTTAAGTTCTTGAATTCGTTTAATTTATTGTGTCTAATATGTACTTAAAAACGACGTATAATAAAGCAACCGCAATAATAAGCACATGAAAAGGGATCATTGTACTCATTATTATGAACAGCTTTCACTATTGACCAACTACGAAGTAGCGAAATAAAATCTGCTGTGCAGTAGGTAGATCATGTAGAGTTCTTGTTGTTTTGGCGAGCCGCTCCACGCAAAATTCTGGATATCACTTGAATGCGGTTTGACTGGAAGCCGACCCCAATAAAGTAGGAAGCGATGTCATCTGGACTCAAAATAAATGCAGAAAAGTTCAGAGAATTTTGCAAAGATACTGCAAAATATATGTCGAACTGTACGGTTGGCATCCAATGACGCCAACTCTTCACAAAATCCTAGTGCACGGTACAACTGTAATAAAATATGCCATCCTTCCTATCGAACAACTGTCTGAAGAAGCCGCAGAAAGTCCGTAATAAGCACGACCGCTCATACCGGCAAAATTATGCCCGAAAATTTTCGGAAACTCAGCGTAATCAAGATGAATGAATCAGACTAAGATCCATTTGAAAGAAATAATTTTAAGTTTATTTTTGGTTATTAGCCAAGTTTGTAAAAATGTACGATTTTCTTAATTCATTTATGTATTTTAAATCATTTGCAATGAAAAGACGTACTGATTAATTTTGTCCGGTTTAAAAAGCAAAATGCTTGTTACTGCGCCGCCGTCTTCGCGCACAAACAGATCTTCTTACTTGTCACCTCCTGAGGAATCAAAGACAAATGATGACTTTCATGCACTACTACACTATGTGCGTATGCTTCAAACTTAAATTTATGGTTTCATTATTCGTATGTGTAAGCTACGTATATTATACAGCTTGTACAAAGCTTTTCAATTGGAGAAAATTGAGTTTTTTGAAATGCTTGTGATTAATGATACGAAATTTATTATTATACCAGTTAAGTTCTTGAATTCGTTTAATTTATTGTGTCTAATATGTACTTAAAAACGACGTATAATAAAGCAACCGCAATAATAAGCACATGAAAAGGGATCATTGTACTCATTATTATGAACAGCTTTTACTGTAGACCAACTACGAAGTAGCGAAATAAAATCTGCTGTGCAGTAGGTAGATCATGTAGAGTTCTTGTTGTTTTGGCGAGCCGCTCCACGCAAAATTTTGGATATCACTTGAATGCGGTTTGACTGGAAGCCGACCCCAATAAAGTAGGAAGCGATGTCATCTGGACTCAAAATAAATGCAGAAAAGTTCAGAGAATTTTGCAAAGATACTGCAAAATGTATGTCGAACTGTACGGTTGGCATCCAATGACGCCAACTCTTCACAAAATCCTAGTGCACGGTACAACTGTAATAAAATATGCCATCCTTCCTATCGAACAACTGTCTGAAGAAGCCGCAGAAAGTCCGTAATAAGCACGACCGCTCATACCGGCAAAATTATGCCCGAAAATTTTCGGAAACTCAGCGTAATCAAGATGAATGAATCAGACTAAGATCCATTTGAAAGAAATAATTTTAAGTTTATTTTTGGTTATTAGCCAAGTTTGTAAAAATGTACGATTTTCTTTATTCATTTATGTATTTTAAATCATTTCCAATGAAAAGACGTACTGATTAATTTTGTCCGGTTTAAAAAGCAAAATGCTTGTTACTGCGCCGCCGTCTTCGCGCACAAACAGATCTTCTTACTTGTCACCTCCTGAGGAATCAAAGACAAATGATGACTTTCATGCACTACTACACTATGTGCGTATGCTACAATCTTAAATTTATGGTTTCATTATTCGTATGTGTAAGCTACGTATATTATACAGCTTGTACAAAGCTTTTCAATTGGAGAAAATTGAGTTTTTTGAAATGCTTGTGATTAATGATACGAAATTTATTATTATACCAGTTAAGTTCTTGAATTCGTTTAATTTATTGTGTCTAATATGTACTTAAAAACGACGTATAATAAAGCAACCGCAATAATAAGCACATGAAAAGGGATCATTGTACTCATTATTATGAACAGCTTTTACTGTTGACCAACTACGAAGTAGCGAAATAAAATCTGCTGTGCAGTAGGTAGATCATGTAGAGTTCTTGTTGTTTTGGCGAGCCGCTCCACGCAAAATTCTGGATATCACTTGAATGCGGTTTGACTGGAAGCCGACCCCAATAAAGTAGGAAGCGATGTCATCTGGACTCAAAATAAATGCAGAAAAGTTCAGAGAATTTTGCAAAGATACTGCAAAATGTATGTCGAACTGTACGGTTGGCATCCAATGACGCCAACTCTTCACAAAATCCTAGTGCACGGTACAACTGTAATAAAATATGCCATCCTTCCTATCGAACAACTGTCTGAAGAAGCCGCAGAAAGTCCGTAATAAGCACGACCGCTCATACCGGCAAAATTATGCCCGAAAATTTTCGGAAACTCAGCGTAATCAAGATGAATGAATCAGACTAAGATCCATTTGAAAGAAATAATTTTAAGTTTATTTTTGGTTATTAGCCAAGTTTGTAAAAATGTACGATTTTCTTAATTCATTTATGTATTTTAAATCATTTGCAATGAAAAGACGTACTGATTAATTTTGTCCGGTTTAAAAAGCAAAATGCTTGTTACTGCGCCGCCGTCTTCGCGCACAAACAGATCTTCTTACTTGTCACCTCCTGAGGAATCAAAGACAAATGATGACTTTCATGCACTACTACACTATGTGCGTATGCTTCAAACTTAAATTTATGGTTTCATTATTCGTATGTGTAAGCTACGTATATTATACAGCTTGTACAAAGCTTTTCAATTGGAGAAAATTGAGTTTTTTGAAATGCTTGTGATTAATGATACGAAATTTATTATTATACCAGTTAAGTTCTTGAATTCGTTTAATTTATTGTGTCTAATATGTACTTAAAAACGACGTATAATAAAGCAACCGCAATAATAAGCACATGAAAAGGGATCATTGTACTCATTATTATGAACAGCTTTTACTATTGACCAACTACGAAGTAGCGAAATAAAATCTGCTGTGCAGTAGGTAGATCATGTAGAGTTCTTGTTGTTTTGGCGAGCCGCTCCACGCAAAATTCTGGATATCACTTGAATGCGGTTTGACTGGAAGCCGACCCCAATAAAGTAGGAAGCGATGTCATCTGGACTCAAAATAAATGCAGAAAAGTTCAGAGAATTTTGCAAAGATACTGCAAAATGTATGTCGAACTGTACGGTTGGCATCCAATGACGCCAACTCTTCACAAAATCCTAGTGCACGGTACAACTGTAATAAAATATGCCATCCTTCCTATCGAACAACTGTCTGATGAAGCCGCAGAAAGTCCGTAATAAGCACGACCGCTCATACCGGCAAAATTATGCCCGAAAATTTTCGGAAACTCAGCGTAATCAAGATGAATGAATCAGACTAAGATCCATTTGAAAGAAATAATTTTAAGTTTATTTTTGGTTATTAGCCAAGTTTGTAAAAATGTACGATTTTCTTTATTCATTTATGTATTTTAAATCATTTCCAATGAAAAGACGTACTGATTAATTTTGTCCGGTTTAAAAAGCAAAATGCTTGTTACTGCGCCGCCGTCTTCGCGCACAAACAGATCTTCTTACTTGTCACCTCCTGAGGAATCAAAGACAAATGATGACTTTCATGCACTACTACACTATGTGCGTATGCTACAATCTTAAATTTATGGTTTCATTATTCGTATGTGTAAGCTACGTATATTATACAGCTTGTACAAAGCTTTTCAATTGGAGAAAATTGAGTTTTTTGAAATGCTTGTGATTAATGATACGAAATTTATTATTATACCAGTTAAGTTCTTGAATTCGTTTAATTTATTGTGTCTAATATGTACTTAAAAACGACGTATAATAAAGCAACCGCAATAATAAGCACATGAAAAGGGATCATTGTACTCATTATTATGAACAGCTTTTACTGTTGACCAACTACGAAGTAGCGAAATAAAATCTGCTGTGCAGTAGGTAGATCATGTAGAGTTCTTGTTGTTTTGGCGAGCCGCTCCACGCAAAATTCTGGATATCACTTGAATGCGGTTTGACTGGAAGCCGACCCCAATAAAGTAGGAAGCGATGTCATCTGGACTCAAAATAAATGCAGAAAAGTTCAGAGAATTTTGCAAAGATACTGCAAAATGTATGTCGAACTGTACGGTTGGCATCCAATGACGCCAACTCTTCACAAAATCCTAGTGCACGGTACAACTGTAATAAAATATGCCATCCTTCCTATCGAACAACTGTCTGAAGAAGCCGCAGAAAGTCCGTAATAAGCACGACCGCTCATACCGGCAAAATTATGCCCGAAAATTTTCGGAAACTCAGCGTAATCAAGATGAATGAATCAGACTAAGATCCATTTGAAAGAAATAATTTTAAGTTTATTTTTGGTTATTAGCCAAGTTTGTAAAAATGTACGATTTTCTTAATTCATTTATGTATTTTAAATCATTTCCAATGAAAAGACGTACTGATTAATTTTGTCCGGTTTAAAAAGCAAAATGCTTGTTACTGCGCCGCCGTCTTCGCGCACAAACAGATCTTCTTACTTGTCACCTCCTGAGGAATCAAAGACAAATGATGACTTTCATGCACTACTACACTATGTGCGTATGCTACAATCTTAAATTTATGGTTTCATTATTCGTATGTGTAAGCTACGTATATTATACAGCTTGTACAAAGCTTTTCAATTGGAGAAAATTGAGTTTTTTGAAATGCTTGTGATTAATGATACGAAATTTATTATTATACCAGTTAAGTTCTTGAATTCGTTTAATTTATTGTGTCTAATATGTACTTAAAAACGACGTATAATAAAGCAACCGCAATAATAAGCACATGAAAAGGGATCATTGTACTCATTATTATGAACAGCTTTTACTGTAGACCAACTACGAAGTAGCGAAATAAAATCTGCTGTGCAGTAGGTAGATCATGTAGAGTTCTTGTTGTTTTGGCGAGCCGCTCCACGCAAAATTCTGGATATCACTTGAATGCGGTTTGACTGGAAGCCGACCCCAATAAAGTAGGAAGCGATGTCATCTGGACTCAAAATAAATGCAGAAAAGTTCAGAGAATTTTGCAAAGATACTGCAAAATGTATGTCGAACTGTACGGTTGGCATCCAATGACGCCAACTCTTCACAAAATCCTAGTGCACGGTACAACTGTAATAAAATATGCCATCCTTCCTATCGAACAACTGTCTGAAGAAGCCGCAGAAAGTCCGTAATAAGCACGACCGCTCATACCGGCAAAATTATGCCCGAAAATTTTCGGAAACTCAGCGTAATCAAGATGAATGAATCAGACTAAGATCCATTTGAAAGAAATAATTTTAAGTTTATTTTTGGTTATTAGCCAAGTTTGTAAAAATGTACGATTTTCTTAATTCATTTATGTATTTTAAATCATTTGCAATGAAAAGACGTACTGATTAATTTTGTCCGGTTTAAAAAGCAAAATGCTTGTTACTGCGCCGCCGTCTTCGCGCACAAACAGATCTTCTTACTTGTCACCTCCTGAGGAATCAAAGACAAATGATGACTTTCATGCACTACTACACTATGTGCGTATGCTACAATCTTAAATTTATGGTTTCATTATTCGTATGTGTAAGCTACGTATATTATACAGCTCGTACAAAGCTTTTCAATTGGAGAAAATTGAGTTTTTTGAAATGCTTGTGATTAATGATACGAAATTTATTATTATACCAGTTAAGTTCTTGAATTCGTTTAATTTATTGTGTCTAATATGTACTTAAAAACGACGTATAATAAAGCAACCGCAATAATAAGCACATGAAAAGGGATCATTGTACTCATTATTATGAACAGCTTTCACTATTGACCAACTACGAAGTAGCGAAATAAAATCTGCTGTGCAGTAGGTAGATCATGTAGAGTTCTTGTTGTTTTGGCGAGCCGCTCCACGCAAAATTCTGGATATCACTTGAATGCGGTTTGACTGGAAGCCGACCCCAATAAAGTAGGAAGCGATGTCATCTGGACTCAAAATAAATGCAGAAAAGTTCAGAGAATTTTGCAAAGATACTGCAAAATGTATGTCGAACTGTACGGTTGGCATCCAATGACGCCAACTCTTCACAAAATCCTAGTGCACGGTACAACTGTAATAAAATATGCCATCCTTCCTATCGAACAACTGTCTGAAGAAGCCGCAGAAAGTCCGTAATAAGCACGACCGCTCATACCGGCAAAATTATGCCCGAAAATTTTCGGAAACTCAGCGTAATCAAGATGAATGAATCAGACTAAGATCCATTTGAAAGAAATAATTTTAAGTTTATTTTTGGTTATTAGCCAAGTTTGTAAAAATGTACGATTTTCTTTATTCATTTATGTATTTTAAATCATTTCCAATGAAAAGACGTACTGATTAATTTTGTCCGGTTTAAAAAGCAAAATGCTTGTTACTGCGCCGCCGTCTTCGCGCACAAACAGATCTTCTTACTTGTCACCTCCTGAGGAATCAAAGACAAATGATGACTTTCATGCACTACTACACTATGTGCGTATGCTACAATCTTAAATTTATGGTTTCATTATTCGTATGTGTAAGCTACGTATATTATACAGCTTGTACAAAGCTTTTCAATTGGAGAAAATTGAGTTTTTTGAAATGCTTGTGATTAATGATACGAAAGAACAATGGGCAACTTTATATGGACCGTGGGCCCAGTGTTGTAGCACTTTTTTACCTACCTTAAAATACAGATCCGAGTAATCTCAACATTTTTCTATAAAGCAGCACAGCTCTAATGCATTAAAAAAACAAGTTACAGCTGTTCTAAATAATCAATAATTTCAGTTACGAATGCTAATAGTTTGGCTTAATGATGCGCATACAAAATTGTGTCTACATGTTGCCAGTTGGAATGCATTATTCTCTTTTATATGACACCTTGAACAATTCAATTTAAGAATAAGAAGTGTAAAAATATTCTTTATTTCGGTATTGGGATAGGACTATAATTAAAAAATACCTTTGATTATGAAAACATCTTTATTCACTAAAATATAACATATTCATGCATAATCAGCCGATTAGTATCCCACTACTGGGTACCGTCGAAACTCAGAACGACAAGGATAAGGCGTTAGTTCTTACTAAACTGTAAAGAATTGTCCTAATGAGTGTTGTTGCTCTCAATAATAATCTCGTCCCAGGCACTTGCGGGGCCAACAAAGTTTTCTAAATGCCTTCCAATACCGAAGTACCATATAATACTGACGACATGGGCGCATGCTCCAACAGTCCTCATTCCTGTTAAGCATGAACAATAATAAGCGTGGATAGCATTAATGTCCTGAACATTGGAGTTTATCAATATATAACTATAATATGTCGTATTTGACCTGTGTCGTGATAAAATACGACCTCTCATTAGCGTGCAGGTGTCCGTTGCTAATCCATATTCTGTCATCCTTGGACTTGGAGTTACACACACCTGAATATTGTAAACGCCACCTCGCAAGTGTTCGCCGACGTAAGAACGTGCCAGACTTAAATGGTATGTTCCCAGACTGAATAAAATAATGTCTTCATCTGTGAGTATTGGGAACGGCACATTTATTGACTCATCCGTCAATGTCACAAACGACGCTCGCTGCCGGTTTACGTTATGCTCAACTATATAGTTGCCCAATGTATTATCGTTACTCATTCGGCTATGTATTCGTTCAGAAAAGGCGGCGGCATAAGTACTGTCACGCAAAGGCTCTCTAAATGCATTCAACAGTGCTCCAGCAATCCGAAAATCAGTAAATAAATGTGGCAATGACTTATTAAATAATTGGTTACGAAATATTTTAAAGTCCCGTTTAAACCATCCGTTTATTACCTCTATGACCCAACGTACAATCGTTATTAATCTTGATTTATTAGCTTGCTCATTTGTAAGTTGAGTCGCACTTCTGTCTTTGCTTGGTGGCATATGTGGCTCATAACCACAGGTTTCAATATTGGGTATTGAGTCTCGAAAGCCTCTATCCAATATAAATGTGTCTCTTTCATGTAGAAGGTAATGAACGGGGGATATTTCATTGTCCATTATTTGAGTCATTATTTGACTATCTGACGTAGTTGCGGCATAGGGTCCAAGGATGTCAATAATGTAACCATCTGAACAGACCAAAAGGAATGGTTTAAGTAAGTTTTTATACTTATGTAGGCTATACGTTCTTTTTTGGAACAAGAAGTTTTTACTTTTCTGTATGTAGATGTAAGTTCCGTCACACAGTATTATGGCTTTTGGGTCTACGGTTTGTCCAAATAATGCTGTTGGTACTGTCAGATTGTGTGCAATAATCTCATCGCGGCTTATGTGGTCGTAACCCAGATGCCGCAAAACAAACTCTCTGGTCAAACAGTCACGTATTATTTTAAAATAACGCTCCAGTGTTCTCCTACTAACATTTAAATGGCACGCAATTCTGTCATCTGGCTCACCCGATCTTATTTTCATCAAGTAAGATCCCAACACAGTTTTTGGACGTTTTGTTTGCTCAGTTAGAGATGGAGTCTCTTGGAGAACAATATCGAATTGATCGTGCGTCAATCCCGTTCGATAATATAGTTCATTGGGAGAAATTGAGTCAATGTTATCAAAATCTATGCCGGATTTTTTGTTGTAAGCGTCTTTTAAAGTATCAATGATATCTTTCAATTGATCTGGCGTAAATACCGTCTCAGCATGGTCATATAATTCGCTCCATTCATTTGAACGTATGTGGTCTTGACATATTCGTGCATCCTGAGGAACATACACGTTATGTTCTGTCAATAAATATATTTTAATGAAATGGGGCACTCTGTGACGATCTTCATTAAGGCATCCATGAAATAAGCATCGACGAGAGGTATTTGCTAACCGTTTATAAGTTGGTACTGTAGTAGGACGCGATTGTTCATCATTTACTTGCTCGTCTTGCTGTTCTTCGTTTTGTCTCCGTTCTTGTTCTACGTGCCTGGCTTCTTGGCGATTTGCTGCCACCCAACAACGATAGCACATGTATTGATTTCCATTCAGGGTGCCCTGAAAAAAATAAAATAGTTGTTGAACCTGAATAAGACAATACAAAGTCCTTTGATCAAATACAGTGCATATTCCCATACAAGTGAATGATAGTTTATATGCAGAAAAACGTGTCATTTGGCAACTATCAGATTTGATTTTACTGCTTGATTTCGAATGTCATAATTATGGCTAATTCCCCGAAGTCATCAGATCGAACGTCCTAATTGCCGAAAATCCATAGCATCGACGTACCTATCACAATTTCAAATAGTCATTAGATCAAGCGTCCGTTGTGCCGAAAAGCCATTTCAACGATAGTCCTGATCCATCGAATGTCTATTGGATCGAGGTGCCAGTAAATCGAAAGCTATTCTGCTTATGACTCAAATATGACGTGCGGGAAGAGCGCCCGTGTCACGATCGCATGACATACAACGGCTTTTTGACAGCGCCCGTTAGACGGGAAAATGACATCGATGACATTTTAAGTATGAAAAATACTAACGAATAATCTGTTTTATCCAGTTGTTATATATATTATGTTGATTAAACCCTGCTGGTTGGTTTTATGTCGTACCTGTACAGTTGTACATACATACAATTACTTACAAAGCAACCCGATTCGGGAATAAATAAGCTGATATTTACAACAAAGGTACCTATAATTATTATGACAATTATTTATTTAATGAACCTGTTTTACTGACCTCTTCTATGTTGATCCGCTCCAAAACATAATTAGTGAAGCCTGGATGCGCTTCCATATGTTCGCGGGTTAAAATACGTCGATTCCTGTCTCGAAATACCGACCGAGAACACGTTATACACCTTTCACGTTGTTCCATTTTGATGAAACTATTCAACTTGTCCAATCGTAAGGCAAACACAAGAATCCGTTATTAAGTCCAAAGTAGTTAGTCGTAGGTAGCAAGAATGGTGGAGAAAGAAAAAAAACACGCGCACTGCAAAATGGCTCCGTTACGACTGACAAGGGCGCAAGTGCGATCAAGGAAGCGCGATGGTTATGTGCTATCTCACTCACTCTCTCACGCTCCGATAATGAGTATGTCC
This sequence comes from Melanchra persicariae, assembly GCA_947386135.1. Taxonomy (NCBI): domain Eukaryota; kingdom Metazoa; phylum Arthropoda; class Insecta; order Lepidoptera; family Noctuidae; genus Melanchra; species Melanchra persicariae. The sequence continues at coordinate 4,522,132 of OX376665.1, forward strand.
CGCTCGCTCCTGTACTATCGATAAAGATCGCTACCTGCACTTGCGCTAACCGGTTTTTAACAACATGAGTGCATGTTCTGTCCTGCTCCCTGAGTACTTTGTCTCTTTCTAATAGTTCATTTATGCTATTCATAATTAAATAACACAACGTAAATGTATAATAATTATATACGGGCATCATTAGGTCATAATATTAGCATTTGTAACGGTAAATTATTGGACTTTTGGAACCGCTGTAACTTTTTTATTTTAATATTTAGAGTAATGCTGCCATAGAACAAAATGTTGAGATTATTCATATCTTCATTTTAAGATAGGTAAGAAAATGCTACAACACTGGGCCCATTCTGCCCATTGTTCTTTATTATTATACCAGTTAAGTTCTTGAATTCGTTTAATTTATTGTGTCTAATATGTACTTAAAAACGACGTATAATAAAGCAACCGCAATAATAAGCACATGAAAAGGGATCATTGTACTCATTATTATGAACAGCTTTCACTATTGACCAACTACGAAGTAGCGAAATAAAATCTGCTGTGCAGTAGGTAGATCATGTAGAGTTCTTGTTGTTTTGGCGAGCCGCTCCACGCAAAATTCTGGATATCACTTGAATGCGGTTTGACTGGAAGCCGACCCCAATAAAGTAGGAAGCGATGTCATCTGGACTCAAAATAAATGCAGAAAAGTTCAGAGAATTTTGCAAAGATACTGCAAAATGTATGTCGAACTGTACGGTTGGCATCCAATGACGCCAACTCTTCACAAAATCCTAGTGCACGGTACAACTGTAATAAAATATGCCATCCTTCCTATCGAACAACTGTCTGAAGAAGCCGCAGAAAGTCCGTAATAAGCACGACCGCTCATACCGGCAAAATTATGCCCGAAAATTTTCGGAAACTCAGCGTAATCAAGATGAATGAATCAGACTAAGATCCATTTGAAAGAAATAATTTTAAGTTTATTTTTGGTTATTAGCCAAGTTTGTAAAAATGTACGATTTTCTTAATTCATTTATGTATTTTAAATCATTTGCAATGAAAAGACGTACTGATTAATTTTGTCCGGTTTAAAAAGCAAAATGCTTGTTACTGCGCCGCCGTCTTCGCGCACAAACAGATCTTCTTACTTGTCACCTCCTGAGGAATCAAAGACAAATGATGACTTTCATGCACTACTACACTATGTGCGTATGCTTCAAACTTAAATTTATGGTTTCATTATTCGTATGTGTAAGCTACGTATATTATACAGCTTGTACAAAGCTTTTCAATTGGAGAAAATTGAGTTTTTTGAAATGCTTGTGATTAATGATACGAAATTTATTATTATACCAGTTAAGTTCTTGAATTCGTTTAATTTAATGTGTCTAATTTGTACTTAAAAACGACGTATAATAAAGTAACCGCAATAATAAGCACATGAAAAGGGATCATTGTACTCATTATTATGAACAGCTTTTACTATTGACCAACTACGAAGTAGCGAAATAAAATCTGCTGTGCAGTAGGTAGATCATGTAGAGTTCTTGTTGTTTTGGCGAGCCGCTCCACGCAAAATTCTGGATATCACTTGAATGCGGTTTGACTGGAAGCCGACCCCAATAAAGTAGGAAGCGATGTCATCTGGACTCAAAATAAATGCAGAAAAGTTCAGAGAATTTTGCAAAGATACTGCAAAATGTATGTCGAACTGTACGGTTGGCATCCAATGACGCCAACTCTTCACAAAATCCTAGTGCACGGTACAACTGTAATAAAATATGCCATCCTTCCTATCGAACAACTGTCTGATGAAGCCGCAGAAAGTCCGTAATAAGCACGACCGCTCATACCGGCAAAATTATGCCCGAAAATTTTCGGAAACTCAGCGTAATCAAAATGAATGAATCAGACTAAGATCCATTTGAAAGAAATAATTTTAAGTTTATTTTTGGTTATTAGCCAAGTTTGTAAAAATGTACGATTTTCTTTATTCATTTATGTATTTTAAATCATTTCCAATGAAAAGACGTACTGATTAATTTTGTCCGGTTTAAAAAGCAAAATGCTTGTTACTGCGCCGCCGTCTTCGCGCACAAACAGATCTTCTTACTTGTCACCTCCTGAGGAATCAAAGACAAATGATGACTTTCATGCACTACTACACTATGTGCGTATGCTACAATCTTAAATTTATGGTTTCATTATTCGTATGTGTAAGCTACGTATATTATACAGCTTGTACAAAGCTTTTCAATTGGAGAAAATTGAGTTTTTTGAAATGCTTGTGATTAATGATACGAAATTTATTATTATACCAGTTAAGTTCTTGAATTCGTTTAATTTATTGTGTCTAATATGTACTTAAAAACGACGTATAATAAAGCAACCGCAATAATAAGCACATGAAAAGGGATCATTGTACTCATTATTATGAACAGCTTTTACTGTTGACCAACTACGAAGTAGCGAAATAAAATCTGCTGTGCAGTAGGTAGATCATGTAGAGTTCTTGTTGTTTTGGCGAGCCGCTCCACGCAAAATTCTGGATATCACTTGAATGCGGTTTGACTGGAAGCCGACCCCAATAAAGTAGGAAGCGATGTCATCTGGACTCAAAATAAATGCAGAAAAGTTCAGAGAATTTTGCAAAGATACTGCAAAATGTATGTCGAACTGTACGGTTGGCATCCAATGACGCCAACTCTTCACAAAATCCTAGTGCACGGTACAACTGTAATAAAATATGCCATCCTTCCTATCGAACAACTGTCTGAAGAAGCCGCAGAAAGTCCGTAATAAGCACGACCGCTCATACCGGCAAAATTATGCCCGAAAATTTTCGGAAACTCAGCGTAATCAAGATGAATGAATCAGACTAAGATCCATTTGAAAGAAATAATTTTAAGTTTATTTTTGGTTATTAGCCAAGTTTGTAAAAATGTACGATTTTCTTTATTCATTTATGTATTTTAAATCATTTCCAATGAAAAGACGTACTGATTAATTTTGTCCGGTTTAAAAAGCAAAATGCTTGTTACTGCGCCGCCGTCTTCGCGCACAAACAGATCTTCTTACTTGTCACCTCCTGAGGAATCAAAGACAAATGATGACTTTCATGCACTACTACACTATGTGCGTATGCTACAATCTTAAATTTATGGTTTCATTATTCGTATGTGTAAGCTACGTATATTATACAGCTTGTACAAAGCTTTTCAATTGGAGAAAATTGAGTTTTTTGAAATGCTTGTGATTAATGATACGAAATTTATTATTATACCAGTTAAGTTCTTGAATTCGTTTAATTTATTGTGTCTAATATGTACTTAAAAACGACGTATAATAAAGCAACCGCAATAATAAGCACATGAAAAGGGATCATTGTACTCATTATTATGAACAGCTTTCACTATTGACCAACTACGAAGTAGCGAAATAAAATCTGCTGTGCAGTAGGTAGATCATGTAGAGTTCTTGTTGTTTTGGCGAGCCGCTCCACGCAAAATTCTGGATATCACTTGAATGCGGTTTGACTGGAAGCCGACCCCAATAAAGTAGGAAGCGATGTCATCTGGACTCAAAATAAATGCAGAAAAGTTCAGAGAATTTTGCAAAGATACTGCAAAATGTATGTCGAACTGTACGGTTGGCATCCAATGACGCCAACTCTTCACAAAATCCTAGTGCACGGTACAACTGTAATAAAATATGCCATCCTTCCTATCGAACAACTGTCTGAAGAAGCCGCAGAAAGTCCGTAATAAGCACGACCGCTCATACCGGCAAAATTATGCCCGAAAATTTTCGGAAACTCAGCGTAATCAAGATGAATGAATCAGACTAAGATCCATTTGAAAGAAATAATTTTAAGTTTATTTTTGGTTATTAGCCAAGTTTGTAAAAATGTACGATTTTCTTTATTCATTTATGTATTTTAAATCATTTCCAATGGAAAGACGTACTGATTAATTTTGTCCGGTTTAAAAAGCAAAATGCTTGTTACTGCGCCGCCGTCTTCGCGCACAAACAGATCTTCTTACTTGTCACCTCCTGAGGAATCAAAGACAAATGATGACTTTCATGCACTACTACACTATGTGCGTATGCTACAATCTTAAATTTATGGTTTCATTATTCGTATGTGTAAGCTACGTATATTATACAGCTTGTACAAAGCTTTTCAATTGGAGAAAATTGAGTTTTTTGAAATGCTTGTGATTAATGATACGAAATTTATTATTATACCAGTTAAGTTCTTGAATTCGTTTAATTTATTGTGTCTAATATGTACTTAAAAACGACGTATAATAAAGCAACCGCAATAATAAGCACATGAAAAGGGATCATTGTACTCATTATTATGAACAGCTTTCACTATTGACCAACTACGAAGTAGCGAAATAAAATCTGCTGTGCAGTAGGTAGATCATGTAGAGTTCTTGTTGTTTTGGCGAGCCGCTCCACGCAAAATTCTGGATATCACTTGAATGCGGTTTGACTGGAAGCCGACCCCAATAAAGTAGGAAGCGATGTCATCTGGACTCAAAATAAATGCAGAAAAGTTCAGAGAATTTTGCAAAGATACTGCAAAATGTATGTCGAACTGTACGGTTGGCATCCAATGACGCCAACTCTTCACAAAATCCTAGTGCACGGTACAACTGTAATAAAATATGCCATCCTTCCTATCGAACAACTGTCTGAAGAAGCCGCAGAAAGTCCGTAATAAGCACGACCGCTCATACCGGCAAAATTATGCCCGAAAATTTTCGGAAACTCAGCGTAATCAAGATGAATGAATCAGACTAAGATCCATTTGAAAGAAATAATTTTAAGTTTATTTTTGGTTATTAGCCAAGTTTGTAAAAATGTACGATTTTCTTAATTCATTTATGTATTTTAAATCATTTGCAATGAAAAGACGTACTGATTAATTTTGTCCGGTTTAAAAAGCAAAATGCTTGTTACTGCGCCGCCGTCTTCGCGCACAAACAGATCTTCTTACTTGTCACCTCCTGAGGAATCAAAGACAAATGATGACTTTCATGCACTACTACACTATGTGCGTATGCTTCAAACTTAAATTTATGGTTTCATTATTCGTATGTGTAAGCTACGTATATTATACAGCTTGTACAAAGCTTTTCAATTGGAGAAAATTGAGTTTTTTGAAATGCTTGTGATTAATGATACGAAATTTATTATTATACCAGTTAAGTTCTTGAATTCGTTTAATTTAATGTGTCTAATTTGTACTTAAAAACGACGTATAATAAAGTAACCGCAATAATAAGCACATGAAAAGGGATCATTGTACTCATTATTATGAACAGCTTTTACTATTGACCAACTACGAAGTAGCGAAATAAAATCTGCTGTGCAGTAGGTAGATCATGTAGAGTTCTTGTTGTTTTGGCGAGCCGCTCCACGCAAAATTCTGGATATCACTTGAATGCGGTTTGACTGGAAGCCGACCCCAATAAAGTAGGAAGCGATGTCATCTGGACTCAAAATAAATGCAGAAAAGTTCAGAGAATTTTGCAAAGATACTGCAAAATGTATGTCGAACTGTACGGTTGGCATCCAATGACGCCAACTCTTCACAAAATCCTAGTGCACGGTACAACTGTAATAAAATATGCCATCCTTCCTATCGAACAACTGTCTGATGAAGCCGCAGAAAGTCCGTAATAAGCACGACCGCTCATACCGGCAAAATTATGCCCGAAAATTTTCGGAAACTCAGCGTAATCAAGATGAATGAATCAGACTAAGATCCATTTGAAAGAAATAATTTTAAGTTTATTTTTGGTTATTAGCCAAGTTTGTAAAAATGTACGAGGAGATGACGTCACGGATGTCAATCAGTAAAAAGCTCACTGTGTACTTCATTAAGAAAAATAAAAATACAGTTGTTTGTTTTGCATAACTATATAAGGAACATTCATTTCATAGTACAACTTACAAGTGACATTGTTATCAAGTGTTAATGTGCTGTGTAAATGACTAAAATCTCTAAAAACAATTTATAAAATTCATAAGGTTTTAAGGTCTACCCGAAACCCAAAGGAAAACAAACAATCGTTCTTAGTGAGAGGGAATAAACTGTGATCTAGCTTCAGTGTGAGTGCACCATTAAATCCGTTACAGGTTTGCAACCCATGGTGTCTATATTCATACCATACGCACCGTAAGACTGCCATAATAACCTTCCTTTAAATAACGCCATCTGTTGCCTAATTCCTGTACTACTTTAGACTGATCGATTGCACTGAAACATAACAAGACAGTTCTATTTATCATGGCTAAGTGTGGAGCTTGCGGTAAATTCCTTTCGACAACAGAGGCCGCTAGCTGCAGCAAATGTAGATGTTTGTACCATCGAGAGTGTTTAGGGATGCCGAAGACCGGAACCATAATGGTTTCCTGGATCTGTCCTGAGTGCAAAAAAAACCTTGCTAGGGATAACCGGGCTGACACACCGGTACGGGGGCGTGCACCAACAACACACGAGGATAGCACCGTTACCGTGATGGACACAAGCCCTATAAATAGCACAACCCTCGACGCGACCCGCGAACTCAACCTTGACATCCTCCGGGCTGAACTGAAGACTTTTAAAGAGGACTTTTTTAAGACAGTACGGAACGAATTTCAGTTGTTACGGGCTGATCTGTCCGAACTGAGATCCTCTCTGAGTGCCACGAATGACAGAATGAGTAACCTGGAGGAAAGAGTGGCTGTAATGGAGACCAAACTGGCTCAGCCCCAAGTTACGCGTTCGTCGGAGGTGGAACAGCTGATAACACAGTTGAGAAGCGACATAAATGACCGAGACCAGGAGTTGCTATCTAACGATCTCCAGATCTCGAACATACCCGAGACCAGTGGTGAAAATCCCACCCACACAGCCATGTTGATTGCGGCTAAGATTGGCGTCAACATTGAGGCGCGCGACATAGTCAGCGCCGAACGAGTAGGAGGCAGGCGCATCAACGCGACGCAGGCGACGGCGCCGGTGGGGACCCGCCCTCGCTTCCTAGTGGTGCGCTTGGCGCGCCGCGACCTACGCGACGAGCTGCTGGAGGGTGCACGAGTGCGACGCGGCATGACTACTGCCGACCTCGGTCTGCCTGGCCCTGCTTCGCGCTTTTATGTGAACGAGCGCCTTACGAAGGTAAACCGGGAGTTGTTTCGGAGCGCTCGTGAGGCTGGCAGCCGCCTCAGCTGGCAATTTGTGTGGACAAAGCGCGGCCGGATTCTCGCACGGTGCAAACCTGGAGATGCCACTTATCACATTCGCAGTGAGACTGACTTGCAGCGCACCTTCGGTCCGGCACCGGGCACGGCACTTTAGACCTATAACTTCTTGGTATCTGTTAGTTTTTATCTGTTTATTTAATCTTGTTGTTGTCCTTTTGTTATTCATACTTTCAAACACGGTGATTTTCATTTCTAAAACAGTTTTTGTTGTAAAAAGCCAGTGTCCAAAGGTTCAATTATGGTATGTTTGCTACTTTTTCCTTTCTATTTTACTGTTAGGTGTGCGTCTTGCGGCGCACCACAGTAAACTACGCGTAAACCAGTGTTATTACACTTCACATAATTATCTATACTTATCTATTACCAAACTAGTATTTTATATTATAAGTTTATTATTCACCAATCTTCTATTTACGTTACACCGAAGTTTTAAATATTTATTTAATTTTATTCATTACACTATATACAAATTTAAAATTGGACTAAGACTACTTATACTACTATGCTATAAAGTTGTAATTGAAAATATTGAATGTGCACGAATAATATTGATATTGCTAAATGACGAAATAATTTTATACTATTATAATGATGACTAAAGGTGATAAGTTTCTTAAGGTTGGTTTTCTGAATGCTGGGTCATTGGGTACAGGTCATGATGACTTGATTGGCGCTCTTGACAGGCATTGCTTTGACGTTATGGCCATTAATGAAACGTGGCTGCGACCGGGGGAAGAGGGGCGCGCACCCGTAGTGAAGGGATATGGTCTGCGTCACACGCCGCGGCCGGCGAGCGTGCGCCGGGGCCATGGTGGGGGCGTTGGCTTTTATCTGCGGCGAGGGCTCAGCGCCCGTACTTGTATTACCGCGGTCGATCCCAGGTTCGAATCCGTTGAGCAAATGTGGCTAATACTCTCATTGAACGGCAAAAAAATTGCTTTAGGTACGGCCTATCGTCCACAATGGCTTGACCTTGTTCTGTTCCTTGATGCTATAACGGACTCGATTAGCTCACTCGGAAACTGCGATCACTACATACTGCTTGGCGATTTCAATGTTAATTTGCTGGACACAGGCGGTATTAAAACCAATAAAATTAATGAGTTTCTTAAAAGCCTCAGTCTTACGCAGCTGGTCACTACTCCTACACATTTTACAGCCTCAAGTGAAACCCTCATTGATCTCTTATGTACAGACCTAAGAGCATGTTATACAACCGTAGAATCATTTGGTTCAATTAACGGCCATTCTATTGTAGTTGGTGAATTTCCAATAAAGCGTGACAAGTTTAAACCATACTTGGTAAAATTTCGGCCACTTAAGTATGTGTGTACTAATAGTTTTAATAATGACTTATCGTTTTTGAACTTTGGAGCTATTTCAACGCTTGTCAATGTAACTGATATGGTGCATGTTTTTAACACCCATATAATTACCCTGTTTGACGTTCATGCACCGACCAAGACGTGTACAATTAGGGAACAGACATATCCGTGGATTACTGACACAATTAAAGTTATGATGCGTTTACGTGATGACGCACTTACTATTTATAGGAATACGAAAACTGAATCTAAAAAAATATATTACAAGGAGCTAAAACATTTGGTCGTTAGTTCATTGTACAATGAAAAAGTCGCGTATTTCAGTCATAATATAAATAATAAAATTAAATACCCTAAACTATTATGGAAAAATCTAAAATCCACTCTGACACCCTTCAAGCCTAGACAAGACTTACCGTCGCACTTAACAGACCCTGATTTAATAAATAACCACTTTTTGATTGTCCCTGGTAACCCTGTGGCCAGCTCATCACTTATGACTTTTTATGAAAATAATAGGCATGGGGAATCCAGCTTTGTAATCAGTCCAGTGGAACAGAGTGATATCTCACGCATTATAGCCAACCTCAAAAGTAACGCCGAAGGCTACGATAACATTAACCTGGATATGATAAACATGACTCTGCCGCACACGTTGAGTGTTATAACGGACATAATAAACCGCTCAATAGAGACGTCAACGTTTCCCGACCAATGGAAGATTGCCTCCGTTAGGCCCTTGCCAAAAAATTCAAATCCGACTGAATTAAAAGACCTACGCCCTATAAGTATATTACCATGTCTGTCAAAAGTATTGGAGAAAGTCATCAGCCGCCAATTAACTCTCTTTTTGGAAGAAAATAACATTTTACCAGATTTACAGTCTGGTTTCAGAAAGCAGCGTAGTACATCTACTGCTTTATTGGACGTCACTGATAATATATTATTTGCCCAGGACAGGGGAATGTGCACATTACTGGTTTTGCTTGATTTTTCACGGGCATTTGATGCTCTAAATATTCCGCTATTATTATCTAAGTTAAGTTATTACGGTTTCGATCCTAGTGCTACGCAATGGTTTCGTAGTTACCTTACTAACAGGGATCAATTTGTTGATTTGCGTTTGGATGACGGCACCACACTTAGGTCGGCAATTATTTCAATACCGAGAGGTGTTCCACAGGGCTCTATATTAGGTCCAATACTTTTTATTTTGTACTGTGCTGATATAATCAAATGTCTCCATAGATGCAAATATCATATATACGCGGATGATGTACAGCTTTATGTATCCTTCAGACCTGATGAGTACGAAAATGCCATCAAAGATCTTAACGATGATCTCCAAAGAGTCGCCGCTTGGTCTGAGGAGAACTGTTTATCGTTAAATCCGTCTAAAACGAAATATATGGTATTTGGTTCGAAACAGCAACTTGCTAGATTACCTCTATCATTTGATTTAAAACTAAAGGACGAGCCTATTGAGCGAGTGTATGAGGCAAAGAATCTAGGTCTTGTTATGGATAAAGACCTTCGGTTTGAGAAACACGTGGCAGGTTCTGTACGAAATTGTTTTTATCGTCTGAGGGTTTTATACAAAATGCGGCCTCATTTGTCAGTAAAGCTACGGGAACAGCTAGTGGAAACCCTGGTTCTCTCTAGGTTGAATTACGCAGACACGGTGTACGGCCCACGCCTATTAGCTCGTACAGATCGGCTCATCCAAAGGGTACAGAATGCTTGTGCTCGGTTTTGTTACAATATTCCTCGCAGAAGCCATGTAACACCTTTTTTAAACAAGCACTATACTCTCAAAATGAAGTCCAGACGCAAACTACACCTAGCCTGCCTACTTTTTGGTGTAGTCAAGTATCAGAAACCCGACTACCTATTCGACAAGCTGAGTTGGATTACAAGTAGACGAGAATGCGGTAGAAGACAATGCTCACAACAGCTTTCAACTCAGCCTCACTGTACAGCTGCTTTTAGAGGCAGCTTTCGTTACGCAGCTTCCAAGGTGTGGAATAACCTACCACCTCCTATTAGAGCAATCAACACGATAGGTACATTCAGAAGACGCTTACGGCAGTACCTGGTTGACACACAACGGAAGCTGGATATGATAGCACTAAATGTCTCAATTATATGACAACTTAGAGTGTACTGCAGTTGTACAGTTGATAGGAATTGCTCACCCATTCGGCTTGCACAGGTTGATTTCCATAAATTATACACTTTCTTTATTATTTATTGTTTTTTTTTTTTTTTTTCTTTTTTTGTCACGCTTTTTAGAAATTATAGGTACCTAAACATTATTTATTATCACACTCTACAATGACACCTTTTTAAAGTTTTTAATTTTTATTTAAGTATACAACACTATCTCAAGACACTAAAACTGTTTTACATCCGTGACACCTCAGGTTCAGTTGAAAACCAGCGTCAGGCACTAGTTGCCTGGCATTTTATGCTGAACTGGACCTATTTGGCGCAGCCGTGAGGCGCACACTTAATGTTTGACTTCTGTTCTCAAAGCCACTGTTTTATTTTTATTTTTTTTCTTCTATTTTGTTTTTTTCGCTGTTTTTGTTGTGTGCCTCTTACTGTGGCCAATAAATGTATTTTCTTTCTTTCTTCTTTCTTTCTTTACGATTTTCTTTATTCATTTATGTATTTTAAATCATTTCCAATGAAAAGACGTACTGATTAATTTTGTCCGGTTTAAAAAGCAAAATGCTTGTTACTGCGCCGCCGTCTTCGCGCACAAACAGATCTTCTTACTTGTCACCTCCTGAGGAATCAAAGACAAATGATGACTTTCATGCACTACTACACTATGTGCGTATGCTACAATCTTAAATTTATGGTTTCATTATTCGTATGTGTAAGCTACGTATATTATACAGCTTGTACAAAGCTTTTCAATTGGAGAAAATTGAGTTTTTTGAAATGCTTGTGATTAATGATACGAAATTTATTATTATACCAGTTAAGTTCTTGAATTCGTTTAATTTATTGTGTCTAATATGTACTTAAAAACGACGTATAATAAAGCAACCGCAATAATAAGCACATGAAAAGGGATCATTGTACTCATTATTATGAACAGCTTTTACTGTTGACCAACTACGAAGTAGCGAAATAAAATCTGCTGTGCAGTAGGTAGATCATGTAGAGTTCTTGTTGTTTTGGCGAGCCGCTCCACGCAAAATTCTGGATATCACTTGAATGCGGTTTGACTGGAAGCCGACCCCAATAAAGTAGGAAGCGATGTCATCTGGACTCAAAATAAATGCAGAAAAGTTCAGAGAATTTTGCAAAGATACTGCAAAATGTATGTCGAACTGTACGGTTGGCATCCAATGACGCCAACTCTTCACAAAATCCTAGTGCACGGTACAACTGTAATAAAATATGCCATCCTTCCTATCGAACAACTGTCTGAAGAAGCCGCAGAAAGTCCGTAATAAGCACGACCGCTCATACCGGCAAAATTATGCCCGAAAATTTTCGGAAACTCAGCGTAATCAAGATGAATGAATCAGACTAAGATCCATTTGAAAGAAATAATTTTAAGTTTATTTTTGGTTATTAGCCAAGTTTGTAAAAATGTACGATTTTCTTTATTCATTTATGTATTTTAAATCATTTCCAATGAAAAGACGTACTGATTAATTTTGTCCGGTTTAAAAAGCAAAATGCTTGTTACTGCGCCGCCGTCTTCGCGCACAAACAGATCTTCTTACTTGTCACCTCCTGAGGAATCAAAGACAAATGATGACTTTCATGCACTACTACACTATGTGCGTATGCTACAATCTTAAATTTATGGTTTCATTATTCGTATGTGTAAGCTACGTATATTATACAGCTTGTACAAAGCTTTTCAATTGGAGAAAATTGAGTTTTTTGAAATGCTTGTGATTAATGATACGAAATTTATTATTATACCAGTTAAGTTCTTGAATTCGTTTAATTTATTGTGTCTAATATGTACTTAAAAACGACGTATAATAAAGCAACCGCAATAATAAGCACATGAAAAGGGATCATTGTACTCATTATTATGAACAGCTTTCACTATTGACCAACTACGAAGTAGCGAAATAAAATCTGCTGTGCAGTAGGTAGATCATGTAGAGTTCTTGTTGTTTTGGCGAGCCGCTCCACGCAAAATTCTGGATATCACTTGAATGCGGTTTGACTGGAAGCCGACCCCAATAAAGTAGGAAGCGATGTCATCTGGACTCAAAATAAATGCAGAAAAGTTCAGAGAATTTTGCAAAGATACTGCAAAATGTATGTCGAACTGTACGGTTGGCATCCAATGACGCCAACTCTTCACAAAATCCTAGTGCACGGTACAACTGTAATAAAATATGCCATCCTTCCTATCGAACAACTGTCTGATGAAGCCGCAGAAAGTCCGTAATAAGCACGACCGCTCATACCGGCAAAATTATGCCCGAAAATTTTCGGAAACTCAGCGTAATCAAGATGAATGAATCAGACTAAGATCCATTTGAAAGAAATAATTTTAAGTTTATTTTTGGTTATTAGCCAAGTTTGTAAAAATGTACGATTTTCTTAATTCATTTATGTATTTTAAATCATTTGCAATGAAAAGACGTACTGATTAATTTTGTCCGGTTTAAAAAGCAAAATGCTTGTTACTGCGCCGCCGTCTTCGCGCACAAACAGATCTTCTTACTTGTCACCTCCTGAGGAATCAAAGACAAATGATGACTTTCATGCACTACTACACTATGTGCGTATGCTTCAAACTTAAATTTATGGTTTCATTATTCGTATGTGTAAGCTACGTATATTATACAGCTTGTACAAAGCTTTTCAATTGGAGAAAATTGAGTTTTTTGAAATGCTTGTGATTAATGATACGAAATTTATTATTATACCAGTTAAGTTCTTGAATTCGTTTAATTTAATGTGTCTAATATGTACTTAAAAACGACGTATAATAAAGTAACCGCAATAATAAGCACATGAAAAGGGATCATTGTACTCATTATTATGAACAGCTTTTACTATTGACCAACTACGAAGTAGCGAAATAAAATCTGCTGTGCAGTAGGTAGATCATGTAGAGTTCTTGTTGTTTTGGCGAGCCGCTCCACGCAAAATTCTGGATATCACTTGAATGCTGTTTGACTGGAAGCCGACCCCAATAAAGTAGGAAGCGATGTCATCTGGACTCAAAATAAATGCAGAAAAGTTCAGAGAATTTTGCAAAGATACTGCAAAATGTATGTCGAACTGTACGGTTGGCATCCAATGACGCCAACTCTTCACAAAATCCTAGTGCACGGTACAACTGTAATAAAATATGCCATCCTTCCTATCGAACAACTGTCTGATGAAGCCGCAGAAAGTCCGTAATAAGCACGACCGCTCATACCGGCAAAATTATGCCCGAAAATTTTCGGAAACTCAGCGTAATCAAGATGAATGAATCAGACTAAGATCCATTTGAAAGAAATAATTTTAAGTTTATTTTTGGTTATTAGCCAAGTTTGTAAAAATGTACGATTTTCTTAATTCATTTATGTATTTTAAATCATTTCCAATGAAAAGACGTACTGATTAATTTTGTCCGGTTTAAAAAGCAAAATGCTTGTTACTGCGCCGCCGTCTTCGCGCACAAACAGATCTTCTTACTTGTCACCTCCTGAGGAATCAAAGACAAATGATGACTTTCATGCACTACTACACTATGTGCGTATGCTACAATCTTAAATTTATGGTTTCATTATTCGTATGTGTAAGCTACGTATATTATACAGCTTGTACAAAGCTTTTCAATTGGAGAAAATTGAGTTTTTTGAAATGCTTGTGATTAATGATACGAAATTTATTATTATACCAGTTAAGTTCTTGAATTCGTTTAATTTATTGTGTCTAATATGTACTTAAAAACGACGTATAATAAAGCAACCGCAATAATAAGCACATGAAAAGGGATCATTGTACTCATTATTATGAACAGCTTTTACTATTGACCAACTACGAAGTAGCGAAATAAAATCTGCTGTGCAGTAGGTAGATCATGTAGAGTTCTTGTTGTTTTGGCGAGCCGCTCCACGCAAAATTCTGGATATCACTTGAATGCGGTTTGACTGGAAGCCGACCCCAATAAAGTAGGAAGCGATGTCATCTGGACTCAAAATAAATGCAGAAAAGTTCAGAGAATTTTGCAAAGATACTGCAAAATGTATGTCGAACTGTACGGTTGGCATCCAATGACGCCAACTCTTCACAAAATCCTAGTGCACGGTACAACTGTAATAAAATATGCCATCCTTCCTATCGAACAACTGTCTGATGAAGCCGCAGAAAGTCCGTAATAAGCACGACCGCTCATACCGGCAAAATTATGCCCGAAAATTTTCGGAAACTCAGCGTAATCAAGATGAATGAATCAGACTAAGATCCATTTGAAAGAAACAATTTTAAGTTTATTTTTGGTTATTAGCCAAGTTTGTAAAAATGTACGATTTTCTTAATTCATTTATGTATTTTAAATCATTTGCAATGAAAAGACGTACTGATTAATTTTGTCCGGTTTAAAAAGCAAAATGCTTGTTACTGCGCCGCCGTCTTCGCGCACAAACAGATCTTCTTACTTGTCACCTCCTGAGGAATCAAAGACAAATGATGACTTTCATGCACTACTACACTATGTGCGTATGCTACAATCTTAAATTTATGGTTTCATTATTCGTATGTGTAAGCTACGTATATTATACAGCTTGTACAAAGCTTTTCAATTGGAGAAAATTGAGTTTTTTGAAATGCTTGTGATTAATGATACGAAATTTATTATTATACCAGTTAAGTTCCACAGTACCAGTTTAATTTATTGTGTCTAACATGTACTTAAAAACGACGAATAATAAAGTAACCGCAATAATAAGCACATGAAAAGGGATCATTGTACTCATTATTATGAACAGCTTTTACTATTGACCAACTACGAAGTAGCGAAATAAAATCTGCTGTGCAGTAGGTAGATCATGTAGAGTTCTTGTTGTTTTGGCGAGCCGCTCCACGCAAAATTCTGGATATCACTTGAATGCGGTTTGACTGGAAGCCGACCCCAATAAAGTAGGAAGCGATGTCATCTGGACTCAAAATAAATGCAGAAAAGTTCAGAGAATTTTGCAAAGATACTGCAAAATGTATGTCGAACTGTACGGTTGGCATCCAATGACGCCAACTCTTCACAAAATCCTAGTGCACGGTACAACTGTAATAAAATATGCCATCCTTCCTATCGAACAACTGTCTGAAGAAGCCGCAGAAAGTCCGTAATAAGCACGACCGCTCATACCGGCAAAATTATGCCCGAAAATTTTCGGAAACTCAGCGTAATCAAGATGAATGAATCAGACTAAGATCCATTTGAAAGAAATAATTTTAAGTTTATTTTTGGTTATTAGCCAAGTTTGTAAAAATGTACGATTTTCTTAATTCATTTATGTATTTTAAATCATTTGCAATGAAAAGACGTACTGATTAATTTTGTCCGGTTTAAAAAGCAAAATGCTTGTTACTGCGCCGCCGTCTTCGCGCACAAACAGATCTTCTTACTTGTCACCTCCTGAGGAATCAAAGACAAATGATGACTTTCATGCACTACTACACTATGTGCGTATGCTTCAAACTTAAATTTATGGTTTCATTATTCGTATGTGTAAGCTACGTATATTATACAGCTTGTACAAAGCTTTTCAATTGGAGAAAATTGAGTTTTTTGAAATGCTTGTGATTAATGATACGAAATTTATTATTATACCAGTTAAGTTCTTGAATTCGTTTAATTTAATGTGTCTAATATGTACTTAAAAACGACGTATAATAAAGTAACCGCAATAATAAGCACATGAAAAGGGATCATTGTACTCATTATTATGAACAGCTTTTACTATTGACCAACTACGAAGTAGCGAAATAAAATCTGCTGTGCAGTAGGTAGATCATGTAGAGTTCTTGTTGTTTTGGCGAGCCGCTCCACGCAAAATTCTGGATATCACTTGAATGCGGTTTGACTGGAAGCCGACCCCAATAAAGTAGGAAGCGATGTCATCTGGACTCAAAATAAATGCAGAAAAGTTCAGAGAATTTTGCAAAGATACTGCAAAATGTATGTCGAACTGTACGGTTGGCATCCAATGACGCCAACTCTTCACAAAATCCTAGTGCACGGTACAACTGTAATAAAATATGCCATCCTTCCTATCGAACAACTGTCTGATGAAGCCGCAGAAAGTCCGTAATAAGCACGACCGCTCATACCGGCAAAATTATGCCCGAAAATTTTCGGAAACTCAGCGTAATCAAGATGAATGAATCAGACTAAGATCCATTTGAAAGAAATAATTTTAAGTTTATTTTTGGTTATTAGCCAAGTTTGTAAAAATGTACGATTTCCTTAATTCATTTATGTATTTTAAATCATTTCCAATGAAAAGACGTACTGATTAATTTTGTCCGGTTTAAAAAGCAAAATGCTTGTTACTGCGCCGCCGTCTTCGCGCACAAACAGATCTTCTTACTTGTCACCTCCTGAGGAATCAAAGACAAATGATGACTTTCATGCACTACTACACTATGTGCGTATGCTACAATCTTAAATTTATGGTTTCATTATTCGTATGTGTAAGCTACGTATATTATACAGCTTGTACAAAGCTTTTCAATTGGAGAAAATTGAGTTTTTTGAAATGCTTGTGATTATTGATACGAAATTTATTATTATACCAGTTAAGTTCTTGAATTCGTTTAATTTATTGTGTCTAATATGTACTTAAAAACGACGTATAATAAAGCAACCGCAATAATAAGCACATGAAAAGGGATCATTGTACTCATTATTATGAACAGCTTTTACTATTGACCAACTACGAAGTAGCGAAATAAAATCTGCTGTGCAGTAGGTAGATCATGTAGAGTTCTTGTTGTTTTGGCGAGCCGCTCCACGCAAAATTCTGGATATCACTTGAATGCGGTTTGACTGGAAGCCGACCCCAATAAAGTAGGAAGCGATGTCATCTGGACTCAAAATAAATGCAGAAAAGTTCAGAGAATTTTGCAAAGATACTGCAAAATGTATGTCGAACTGTACGGTTGGCATCCAATGACGCCAACTCTTCACAAAATCCTAGTGCACGGTACAACTGTAATAAAATATGCCATCCTTCCTATCGAACAACTGTCTGAAGAAGCCGCAGAAAGTCCGTAATAAGCACGACCGCTCATACCGGCAAAATTATGCCCGAAAATTTTCGGAAACTCAGCGTAATCAAGATGAATGAATCAGACTAAGATCCATTTGAAAGAAATAATTTTAAGTTTATTTTTGGTTATTAGCCAAGTTTGTAAAAATGTACGATTTTCTTTATTCATTTATGTATTTTAAATCATTTCCAATGAAAAGACGTACTGATTAATTTTGTCCGGTTTAAAAAGCAAAATGCTTGTTACTGCGCCGCCGTCTTCGCGCACAAACAGATCTTCTTACTTGTCACCTCCTGAGGAATCAAAGACAAATGATGACTTTCATGCACTACTACACTATGTGCGTATGCTACAATCTTAAATTTATGGTTTCATTATTCGTATGTGTAAGCTACGTATATTATACAGCTTGTACAAAGCTTTTCAATTGGAGAAAATTGAGTTTTTTGAAATGCTTGTGATTAATGATACGAAATTTATTATTATACCAGTTAAGTTCTTGAATTCGTTTAATTTATTGTGTCTAACATGTACTTAAAAACGACGTATAATAAAGTAACCGCAATAATAAGGACATGAAAAGGGATCATTGTACTCATTATTATGAACAGCTTTTACTATTGACCAACTACGAAGTAGCGAAATAAAATCTGCTGTGCAGTAGGTAGATCATGTAGAGTTCTTGTTGTTTTGGCGAGCCGCTCCACGCAAAATTCTGGATATCACTTGAATGCGGTTTGACTGGAAGCCGACCCCAATAAAGTAGGAAGCGATGTCATCTGGACTCAAAATAAATGCAGAAAAGTTCAGAGAATTTTGCAAAGATACTGCAAAATGTATGTCGAACTGTACGGTTGGCATCCAATGACGCCAACTCTTCACAAAATCCTAGTGCACGGTACAACTGTAATAAAATATGCCATCCTTCCTATCGAACAACTGTCTGATGAAGCCGCAGAAAGTCCGTAATAAGCACGACCGCTCATACCGGCAAAATTATGCCCGAAAATTTTCGGAAACTCAGCGTAATCAAGATGAATGAATCAGACTAAGATCCATTTGAAAGAAACAATTTTAAGTTTATTTTTGGTTATTAGCCAAGTTTGTAAAAATGTACGATTTTCTTTATTCATTTATGTATTTTAAATCATTTCCAATGAAAAGACGTACTGATTAATTTTGTCCGGTTTAAAAAGCAAAATGCTTGTTACTGCGCCGCCGTCTTCGCGCACAAACAGATCTTCTTACTTGTCAACTCCTGAGGAATCAAAGACAAATGATGACTTTCATGCACTACTACACTATGTGCGTATGCTACAATCTTAAATTTATGGTTTCATTATTCGTATGTGTAAGCTACGTATATTATACAGCTTGTACAAAGCTTTTCAATTGGAGAAAATTGAGTTTTTTGAAATGCTTGTGATTAATGATACGAAATTTATTATTATACCAGTTAAGTTCTTGAATTCGTTTAATTTATTGTGTCTAATATGTACTTAAAAACGACGTATAATAAAGCAACCGCAATAATAAGCACATGAAAAGGGATCATTGTACTCATTATTATGAACAGCTTTTACTATTGACCAACTACGAAGTAGCGAAATAAAATCTGCTGTGCAGTAGGTAGATCATGTAGAGTTCTTGTTGTTTTGGCGAGCCGCTCCACGCAAAATTCTGGATATCACTTGAATGCGGTTTGACTGGAAGCCGACCCCAATAAAGTAGGAAGCGATGTCATCTGGACTCAAAATAAATGCAGAAAAGTTCAGAGAATTTTGCAAAGATACTGCAAAATGTATGTCGAACTGTACGGTTGGCATCCAATGACGCCAACTCTTCACAAAATCCTAGTGCACGGTACAACTGTAATAAAATATGCCATCCTTCCTATCGAACAACTGTCTGAAGAAGCCGCAGAAAGTCCGTAATAAGCACGACCGCTCATACCGGCAAAATTATGCCCGAAAATTTTCGGAAACTCAGCGTAATCAAGATGAATGAATCAGACTAAGATCCATTTGAAAGAAATAATTTTAAGTTTATTTTTGGTTATTAGCCAAGTTTGTAAAAATGTACGATTTTCTTAATTCATTTATGTATTTTAAATCATTTCCAATGAAAAGACGTACTGATTAATTTTGTCCGGTTTAAAAAGCAAAATGCTTGTTACTGCGCCGCCGTCTTCGCGCACAAACAGATCTTCTTACTTGTCACCTCCTGAGGAATCAAAGACAAATGATGACTTTCATGCACTACTACACTATGTGCGTATGCTACAATCTTAAATTTATGGTTTCATTATTCGTATGTGTAAGCTACGTATATTATACAGCTTGTACAAAGCTTTTCAATTGGAGAAAATTGAGTTTTTTGAAATGCTTGTGATTAATGATACGAAATTTATTATTATACCAGTTAAGTTCTTGAATTCGTTTAATTTATTGTGTCTAACATGTACTTAAAAACGACGTATAATAAAGTAACCGCAATAATAAGGACATGAAAAGGGATCATTGTACTCATTATTATGAACAGCTTTTACTATTGACCAACTACGAAGTAGCGAAATAAAATCTGCTGTGCAGTAGGTAGATCATGTAGAGTTCTTGTTGTTTTGGCGAGCCGCTCCACGCAAAATTCTGGATATCACTTGAATGCGGTTTGACTGGAAGCCGACCCCAATAAAGTAGGAAGCGATGTCATCTGGACTCAAAATAAATGCAGAAAAGTTCAGAGAATTTTGCAAAGATACTGCAAAATGTATGTCGAACTGTACGGTTGGCATCCAATGACGCCAACTCTTCACAAAATCCTAGTGCACGGTACAACTGTAATAAAATATGCCATCCTTCCTATCGAACAACTGTCTGAAGAAGCCGCAGAAAGTCCGTAATAAGCACGACCGCTCATACCGGCAAAATTATGCCCGAAAATTTTCGGAAACTCAGCGTAATCAAGATGAATGAATCAGACTAAGATCCATTTGAAAGAAATAATTTTAAGTTTATTTTTGGTTATTAGCCAAGTTTGTAAAAATGTACGATTTTCTTTATTCGTTTATGTATTTTAAATCATTTCCAATGAAAAGACGTACTGATTAATTTTGTCCGGTTTAAAAAGCAAAATGCTTGTTACTGCGCCGCCGTCTTCGCGCACAAACAGATCTTCTTACTTGTCACCTCCTGAGGAATCAAAGACAAATGATGACTTTCATGCACTACTACACTATGTGCGTATGCTTCAAACTTAAATTTATGGTTTCATTATTCGTATGTGTAAGCTACGTATATTATACAGCTTGTACAAAGCTTTTCAATTGGAGAAAATTGAGTTTTTTGAAATGCTTGTGATTAATGATACGAAATTTATTATTATACCAGTTAAGTTCTTGAATTCGTTTAATTTATTGTGTCTAACATGTACTTAAAAACGACGTATAATAAAGTAACCGCAATAATAAGCACATGAAAAGGGATCATTGTACTCATTATTATGAACAGCTTTTACTATTGACCAACTACGAAGTAGCGAAATAAAATCTGCTGTGCAGTAGGTAGATCATGTAGAGTTCTTGTTGTTTTGGCGAGCCGCTCCACGCAAAATTCTGAATATCACTTGAATGTGGTTTGACTGGAAGCCGACCCCAATAAAGTAGGAAGCGATGTCATCTGGACTCAAAATAAATGCAGAAAAGTTCAGAGAATTTTGCAAAGATACTGCAAAATGTATGTCGAACTGTACGGTTGGCATCCAATGACGCCAACTCTTCACAAAATCCTAGTGCACGGTACAACTGTAATAAAATATGCCATCCTTCCTATCGAACAACTGTCTGAAGAAGCCGCAGAAAGTCCGTAATAAGCACGACCGCTCATACCGGCAAAATTATGCCCGAAAATTTTCGGAAACTCAGCGTAATCAAGATGAATGAATCAGACTAAGATCCATTTGAAAGAAATAAGTTTAAGTTTATTTTTGGTTATTAGCCAAGTTTGTAAAAATGTACGATTTTCTTAATTCATTTATGTATTTTAAATCATTTCCAATGAAAAGACGTACTGATTAATTTTGTCCGGTTTAAAAAGCAAAATGCTTGTTACTGCGCCGCCGTCTTCGCGCACAAACAGATCTTCTTACTTGTCACCTCCTGAGGAATCAAAGACAAATGATGACTTTCATGCACTACTACACTATGTGCGTATGCTACAATCTTAAATTTATGGTTTCATTATTCGTATGTGTAAGCTACGTATATTATACAGCTTGTACAAAGCTTTTCAATTGGAGAAAATTGAGTTTTTTGAAATGCTTGTGATTAATGATACGAAATTTATTATTATACCAGTTAAGTTCTTGAATTCGTTTAATTTATTGTGTCTAATATGTACTTAAAAACGACGTATAATAAAGCAACCGCAATAATAAGCACATGAAAAGGGATCATTGTACTCATTATTATGAACAGCTTTTACTATTGACCAACTACGAAGTAGCGAAATAAAATCTGCTGTGCAGTAGGTAGATCATGTAGAGTTCTTGTTGTTTTGGCGAGCCGCTCCACGCAAAATTCTGGATATCACTTGAATGCGGTTTGACTGGAAGCCGACCCCAATAAAGTAGGAAGCGATGTCATCTGGACTCAAAATAAATGCAGAAAAGTTCAGAGAATTTTGCAAAGATACTGCAAAATGTATGTCGAACTGTACGGTTGGCATCCAATGACGCCAACTCTTCACAAAATCCTAGTGCACGGTACAACTGTAATAAAATATGCCATCCTTCCTATCGAACAACTGTCTGATGAAGCCGCAGAAAGTCCGTAATAAGCACGACCGCTCATACCGGCAAAATTATGCCCGAAAATTTTCGGAAACTCAGCGTAATCAAGATGAATGAATCAGACTAAGATCCATTTGAAAGAAACAATTTTAAGTTTATTTTTGGTTATTAGCCAAGTTTGTAAAAATGTACGATTTTCTTTATTCATTTATGTATTTTAAATCATTTCCAATGAAAAGACGTACTGATTAATTTTGTCCGGTTTAAAAAGCAAAATGCTTGTTACTGCGCCGCCGTCTTCGCGCACAAACAGATCTTCTTACTTGTCACCTCCTGAGGAATCAAAGACAAATGATGACTTTCATGCACTACTACACTATGTGCGTATGCTACAATCTTAAATTTATGGTTTCATTATTCGTATGTGTAAGCTACGTATATTATACAGCTTGTACAAAGCTTTTCAATTGGAGAAAATTGAGTTTTTTGAAATGCTTGTGATTAATGATACGAAATTTATTATTATACCAGTTAAGTTCTTGAATTCGTTTAATTTATTGTGTCTAATATGTACTTAAAAACGACGTATAATAAAGCAACCGCAATAATAAGCACATGAAAAGGGATCATTGTACTCATTATTATGAACAGCTTTTACTATTGACCAACTACGAAGTAGCGAAATAAAATCTGCTGTGCAGTAGGTAGATCATGTAGAGTTCTTGTTGTTTTGGCGAGCCGCTCCACGCAAAATTCTGGATATCACTTGAATGCGGTTTGACTGGAAGCCGACCCCAATAAAGTAGGAAGCGATGTCATCTGGACTCAAAATAAATGCAGAAAAGTTCAGAGAATTTTGCAAAGATACTGCAAAATGTATGTCGAACTGTACGGTTGGCATCCAATGACGCCAACTCTTCACAAAATCCTAGTGCACGGTACAACTGTAATAAAATATGCCATCCTTCCTATCGAACAACTGTCTGAAGAAGCCGCAGAAAGTCCGTAATAAGCACGACCGCTCATACCGGCAAAATTATGCCCGAAAATTTTCGGAAACTCAGCGTAATCAAGATGAATGAATCAGACTAAGATCCATTTGAAAGAAATAATTTTAAGTTTATTTTTGGTTATTAGCCAAGTTTGTAAAAATGTACGATTTTCTTAATTCATTTATGTATTTTAAATCATTTCCAATGAAAAGACGTACTGATTAATTTTGTCCGGTTTAAAAAGCAAAATGCTTGTTACTGCGCCGCCGTCTTCGCGCACAAACAGATCTTCTTACTTGTCACCTCCTGAGGAATCAAAGACAAATGATGACTTTCATGCACTACTACACTATGTGCGTATGCTACAATCTTAAATTTATGGTTTCATTATTCGTATGTGTAAGCTACGTATATTATACAGCTTGTACAAAGCTTTTCAATTGGAGAAAATTGAGTTTTTTGAAATGCTTGTGATTAATGATACGAAATTTATTATTATACCAGTTAAGTTCTTGAATTCGTTTAATTTATTGTGTCTAACATGTACTTAAAAACGACGTATAATAAAGTAACCGCAATAATAAGGACATGAAAAGGGATCATTGTACTCATTATTATGAACAGCTTTTACTATTGACCAACTACGAAGTAGCGAAATAAAATCTGCTGTGCAGTAGGTAGATCATGTAGAGTTCTTGTTGTTTTGGCGAGCCGCTCCACGCAAAATTCTGGATATCACTTGAATGCGGTTTGACTGGAAGCCGACCCCAATAAAGTAGGAAGCGATGTCATCTGGACTCAAAATAAATGCAGAAAAGTTCAGAGAATTTTGCAAAGATACTGCAAAATGTATGTCGAACTGTACGGTTGGCATCCAATGACGCCAACTCTTCACAAAATCCTAGTGCACGGTACAACTGTAATAAAATATGCCATCCTTCCTATCGAACAACTGTCTGAAGAAGCCGCAGAAAGTCCGTAATAAGCACGACCGCTCATACCGGCAAAATTATGCCCGAAAATTTTCGGAAACTCAGCGTAATCAAGATGAATGAATCAGACTAAGATCCATTTGAAAGAAATAATTTTAAGTTTATTTTTGGTTATTAGCCAAGTTTGTAAAAATGTACGATTTTCTTTATTCGTTTATGTATTTTAAATCATTTCCAATGAAAAGACGTACTGATTAATTTTGTCCGGTTTAAAAAGCAAAATGCTTGTTACTGCGCCGCCGTCTTCGCGCACAAACAGATCTTCTTACTTGTCACCTCCTGAGGAATCAAAGACAAATGATGACTTTCATGCACTACTACACTATGTGCGTATGCTTCAAACTTAAATTTATGGTTTCATTATTCGTATGTGTAAGCTACGTATATTATACAGCTTGTACAAAGCTTTTCAATTGGAGAAAATTGAGTTTTTTGAAATGCTTGTGATTAATGATACGAAATTTATTATTATACCAGTTAAGTTCTTGAATTCGTTTAATTTATTGTGTCTAACATGTACTTAAAAACGACGTATAATAAAGTAACCGCAATAATAAGCACATGAAAAGGGATCATTGTACTCATTATTATGAACAGCTTTTACTATTGACCAACTACGAAGTAGCGAAATAAAATCTGCTGTGCAGTAGGTAGATCATGTAGAGTTCTTGTTGTTTTGGCGAGCCGCTCCACGCAAAATTCTGAATATCACTTGAATGTGGTTTGACTGGAAGCCGACCCCAATAAAGTAGGAAGCGATGTCATCTGGACTCAAAATAAATGCAGAAAAGTTCAGAGAATTTTGCAAAGATACTGCAAAATGTATGTCGAACTGTACGGTTGGCATCCAATGACGCCAACTCTTCACAAAATCCTAGTGCACGGTACAACTGTAATAAAATATGCCATCCTTCCTATCGAACAACTGTCTGAAGAAGCCGCAGAAAGTCCGTAATAAGCACGACCGCTCATACCGGCAAAATTATGCCCGAAAATTTTCGGAAACTCAGCGTAATCAAGATGAATGAATCAGACTAAGATCCATTTGAAAGAAATAAGTTTAAGTTTATTTTTGGTTATTAGCCAAGTTTGTAAAAATGTACGATTTTCTTAATTCATTTATGTATTTTAAATCATTTCCAATGAAAAGACGTACTGATTAATTTTGTCCGGTTTAAAAAGCAAAATGCTTGTTACTGCGCCGCCGTCTTCGCGCACAAACAGATCTTCTTACTTGTCACCTCCTGAGGAATCAAAGACAAATGATGACTTTCATGCACTACTACACTATGTGCGTATGCTACAATCTTAAATTTATGGTTTCATTATTCGTATGTGTAAGCTACGTATATTATACAGCTTGTACAAAGCTTTTCAATTGGAGAAAATTGAGTTTTTTGAAATGCTTGTGATTAATGATACGAAATTTATTATTATACCAGTTAAGTTCTTGAATTCGTTTAATTTATTGTGTCTAATATGTACTTAAAAACGACGTATAATAAAGCAACCGCAATAATAAGCACATGAAAAGGGATCATTGTACTCATTATTATGAACAGCTTTTACTATTGACCAACTACGAAGTAGCGAAATAAAATCTGCTGTGCAGTAGGTAGATCATGTAGAGTTCTTGTTGTTTTGGCGAGCCGCTCCACGCAAAATTCTGGATATCACTTGAATGCGGTTTGACTGGAAGCCGACCCCAATAAAGTAGGAAGCGATGTCATCTGGACTCAAAATAAATGCAGAAAAGTTCAGAGAATTTTGCAAAGATACTGCAAAATGTATGTCGAACTGTACGGTTGGCATCCAATGACGCCAACTCTTCACAAAATCCTAGTGCACGGTACAACTGTAATAAAATATGCCATCCTTCCTATCGAACAACTGTCTGATGAAGCCGCAGAAAGTCCGTAATAAGCACGACCGCTCATACCGGCAAAATTATGCCCGAAAATTTTCGGAAACTCAGCGTAATCAAGATGAATGAATCAGACTAAGATCCATTTGAAAGAAACAATT
The DNA here is from genome assembly GCA_947386135.1 of Melanchra persicariae. Classification (NCBI taxonomy): domain Eukaryota; kingdom Metazoa; phylum Arthropoda; class Insecta; order Lepidoptera; family Noctuidae; genus Melanchra; species Melanchra persicariae. Next base: position 4,548,757 of record OX376665.1, read on the forward strand.
TTAAGTTTATTTTTGGTTATTAGCCAAGTTTGTAAAAATGTACGATTTTCTTTATTCATTTATGTATTTTAAATCATTTCCAATGAAAAGACGTACTGATTAATTTTGTCCGGTTTAAAAAGCAAAATGCTTGTTACTGCGCCGCCGTCTTCGCGCACAAACAGATCTTCTTACTTGTCACCTCCTGAGGAATCAAAGACAAATGATGACTTTCATGCACTACTACACTATGTGCGTATGCTACAATCTTAAATTTATGGTTTCATTATTCGTATGTGTAAGCTACGTATATTATACAGCTTGTACAAAGCTTTTCAATTGGAGAAAATTGAGTTTTTTGAAATGCTTGTGATTAATGATACGAAATTTATTATTATACCAGTTAAGTTCTTGAATTCGTTTAATTTATTGTGTCTAATATGTACTTAAAAACGACGTATAATAAAGCAACCGCAATAATAAGCACATGAAAAGGGATCATTGTACTCATTATTATGAACAGCTTTTACTATTGACCAACTACGAAGTAGCGAAATAAAATCTGCTGTGCAGTAGGTAGATCATGTAGAGTTCTTGTTGTTTTGGCGAGCCGCTCCACGCAAAATTCTGGATATCACTTGAATGCGGTTTGACTGGAAGCCGACCCCAATAAAGTAGGAAGCGATGTCATCTGGACTCAAAATAAATGCAGAAAAGTTCAGAGAATTTTGCAAAGATACTGCAAAATGTATGTCGAACTGTACGGTTGGCATCCAATGACGCCAACTCTTCACAAAATCCTAGTGCACGGTACAACTGTAATAAAATATGCCATCCTTCCTATCGAACAACTGTCTGAAGAAGCCGCAGAAAGTCCGTAATAAGCACGACCGCTCATACCGGCAAAATTATGCCCGAAAATTTTCGGAAACTCAGCGTAATCAAGATGAATGAATCAGACTAAGATCCATTTGAAAGAAATAATTTTAAGTTTATTTTTGGTTATTAGCCAAGTTTGTAAAAATGTACGATTTTCTTTATTCGTTTATGTATTTTAAATCATTTCCAATGAAAAGACGTACTGATTAATTTTGTCCGGTTTAAAAAGCAAAATGCTTGTTACTGCGCCGCCGTCTTCGCGCACAAACAGATCTTCTTACTTGTCACCTCCTGAGGAATCAAAGACAAATGATGACTTTCATGCACTACTACACTATGTGCGTATGCTTCAAACTTAAATTTATGGTTTCATTATTCGTATGTGTAAGCTACGTATATTATACAGCTTGTACAAAGCTTTTCAATTGGAGAAAATTGAGTTTTTTGAAATGCTTGTGATTAATGATACGAAATTTATTATTATACCAGTTAAGTTCTTGAATTCGTTTAATTTATTGTGTCTAACATGTACTTAAAAACGACGTATAATAAAGTAACCGCAATAATAAGCACATGAAAAGGGATCATTGTACTCATTATTATGAACAGCTTTTACTATTGACCAACTACGAAGTAGCGAAATAAAATCTGCTGTGCAGTAGGTAGATCATGTAGAGTTCTTGTTGTTTTGGCGAGCCGCTCCACGCAAAATTCTGAATATCACTTGAATGTGGTTTGACTGGAAGCCGACCCCAATAAAGTAGGAAGCGATGTCATCTGGACTCAAAATAAATGCAGAAAAGTTCAGAGAATTTTGCAAAGATACTGCAAAATGTATGTCGAACTGTACGGTTGGCATCCAATGACGCCAACTCTTCACAAAATCCTAGTGCACGGTACAACTGTAATAAAATATGCCATCCTTCCTATCGAACAACTGTCTGAAGAAGCCGCAGAAAGTCCGTAATAAGCACGACCGCTCATACCGGCAAAATTATGCCCGAAAATTTTCGGAAACTCAGCGTAATCAAGATGAATGAATCAGACTAAGATCCATTTGAAAGAAATAAGTTTAAGTTTATTTTTGGTTATTAGCCAAGTTTGTAAAAATGTACGATTTTCTTAATTCATTTATGTATTTTAAATCATTTCCAATGAAAAGACGTACTGATTAATTTTGTCCGGTTTAAAAAGCAAAATGCTTGTTACTGCGCCGCCGTCTTCGCGCACAAACAGATCTTCTTACTTGTCACCTCCTGAGGAATCAAAGACAAATGATGACTTTCATGCACTACTACACTATGTGCGTATGCTACAATCTTAAATTTATGGTTTCATTATTCGTATGTGTAAGCTACGTATATTATACAGCTTGTACAAAGCTTTTCAATTGGAGAAAATTGAGTTTTTTGAAATGCTTGTGATTAATGATACGAAATTTATTATTATACCAGTTAAGTTCTTGAATTCGTTTAATTTATTGTGTCTAATATGTACTTAAAAACGACGTATAATAAAGCAACCGCAATAATAAGCACATGAAAAGGGATCATTGTACTCATTATTATGAACAGCTTTTACTATTGACCAACTACGAAGTAGCGAAATAAAATCTGCTGTGCAGTAGGTAGATCATGTAGAGTTCTTGTTGTTTTGGCGAGCCGCTCCACGCAAAATTCTGGATATCACTTGAATGCGGTTTGACTGGAAGCCGACCCCAATAAAGTAGGAAGCGATGTCATCTGGACTCAAAATAAATGCAGAAAAGTTCAGAGAATTTTGCAAAGATACTGCAAAATGTATGTCGAACTGTACGGTTGGCATCCAATGACGCCAACTCTTCACAAAATCCTAGTGCACGGTACAACTGTAATAAAATATGCCATCCTTCCTATCGAACAACTGTCTGATGAAGCCGCAGAAAGTCCGTAATAAGCACGACCGCTCATACCGGCAAAATTATGCCCGAAAATTTTCGGAAACTCAGCGTAATCAAGATGAATGAATCAGACTAAGATCCATTTGAAAGAAACAATTTTAAGTTTATTTTTGGTTATTAGCCAAGTTTGTAAAAATGTACGATTTTCTTAATTCATTTATGTATTTTAAATCATTTGCAATGAAAAGACGTACTGATTAATTTTGTCCGGTTTAAAAAGCAAAATGCTTGTTACTGCGCCGCCGTCTTCGCGCACAAACAGATCTTCTTACTTGTCACCTCCTGAGGAATCAAAGACAAATGATGACTTTCATGCACTACTACACTATGTGCGTATGCTACAATCTTAAATTTATGGTTTCATTATTCGTATGTGTAAGCTACGTATATTATACAGCTTGTACAAAGCTTTTCAATTGGAGAAAATTGAGTTTTTTGAAATGCTTGTGATTAATGATACGAAATTTATTATTATACCAGTTAAGTTCTTGAATTCGTTTAATTTATTGTGTCTAATATGTACTTAAAAACGACGTATAATAAAGCAACCGCAATAATAAGCACATGAAAAGGGATCATTGTACTCATTATTATGAACAGCTTTTACTATTGACCAACTACGAAGTAGCGAAATAAAATCTGCTGTGCAGTAGGTAGATCATGTAGAGTTCTTGTTGTTTTGGCGAGCCGCTCCACGCAAAATTCTGGATATCACTTGAATGCGGTTTGACTGGAAGCCGACCCCAATAAAGTAGGAAGCGATGTCATCTGGACTCAAAATAAATGCAGAAAAGTTCAGAGAATTTTGCAAAGATACTGCAAAATGTATGTCGAACTGTACGGTTGGCATCCAATGACGCCAACTCTTCACAAAATCCTAGTGCACGGTACAACTGTAATAAAATATGCCATCCTTCCTATCGAACAACTGTCTGATGAAGCCGCAGAAAGTCCGTAATAAGCACGACCGCTCATACCGGCAAAATTATGCCCGAAAATTTTCGGAAACTCAGCGTAATCAAGATGAATGAATCAGACTAAGATCCATTTGAAAGAAACAATTTTAAGTTTATTTTTGGTTATTAGCCAAGTTTGTAAAAATGTACGATTTTCTTAATTCATTTATGTATTTTAAATCATTTGCAATGAAAAGACGTACTGATTAATTTTGTCCGGTTTAAAAAGCAAAATGCTTGTTACTGCGCCGCCGTCTTCGCGCACAAACAGATCTTCTTACTTGTCACCTCCTGAGGAATCAAAGACAAATGATGACTTTCATGCACTACTACACTATGTGCGTATGCTACAATCTTAAATTTATGGTTTCATTATTCGTATGTGTAAGCTACGTATATTATACAGCTTGTACAAAGCTTTTCAATTGGAGAAAATTGAGTTTTTTGAAATGCTTGTGATTATTGATACGAAATTTATTATTATACCAGTTAAGTTCTTGAATTCGTTTAATTTATTGTGTCTAATATGTACTTAAAAACGACGTATAATAAAGCAACCGCAATAATAAGCACATGAAAAGGGATCATTGTACTCATTATTATGAACAGCTTTTACTGTTGACCAACTACGAAGTAGCGAAATAAAATCTGCTGTGCAGTAGGTAGATCATGTAGAGTTCTTGTTGTTTTGGCGAGCCGCTCCACGCAAAATTCTGGATATCACTTGAATGCGGTTTGACTGGAAGCCGACCCCAATAAAGTAGGAAGCGATGTCATCTGGACTCAAAATAAATGCAGAAAAGTTCAGAGAATTTTGCAAAGATACTGCAAAATGTATGTCGAACTGTACGGTTGGCATCCAATGACGCCAACTCTTCACAAAATCCTAGTGCACGGTACAACTGTAATAAAATATGCCATCCTTCCTATCGAACAACTGTCTGAAGAAGCCGCAGAAAGTCCGTAATAAGCACGACCGCTCATACCGGCAAAATTATGCCCGAAAATTTTCGGAAACTCAGCGTAATCAAGATGAATGAATCAGACTAAGATCCATTTGAAAGAAATAATTTTAAGTTTATTTTTGGTTATTAGCCAAGTTTGTAAAAATGTACGATTTTCTTTATTCATTTATGTATTTTAAATCATTTCCAATGAAAAGACGTACTGATTAATTTTGTCCGGTTTAAAAAGCAAAATGCTTGTTACTGCGCCGCCGTCTTCGCGCACAAACAGATCTTCTTACTTGTCACCTCCTGAGGAATCAAAGACAAATGATGACTTTCATGCACTACTACACTATGTGCGTATGCTACAATCTTAAATTTATGGTTTCATTATTCGTATGTGTAAGCTACGTATATTATACAGCTTGTACAAAGCTTTTCAATTGGAGAAAATTGAGTTTTTTGAAATGCTTGTGATTAATGATACGAAATTTATTATTATACCAGTTAAGTTCTTGAATTCGTTTAATTTATTGTGTCTAATATGTACTTAAAAACGACGTATAATAAAGCAACCGCAATAATAAGCACATGAAAAGGGATCATTGTACTCATTATTATGAACAGCTTTTACTATTGACCAACTACGAAGTAGCGAAATAAAATCTGCTGTGCAGTAGGTAGATCATGTAGAGTTCTTGTTGTTTTGGCGAGCCGCTCCACGCAAAATTCTGGATATCACTTGAATGCGGTTTGACTGGAAGCCGACCCCAATAAAGTAGGAAGCGATGTCATCTGGACTCAAAATAAATGCAGAAAAGTTCAGAGAATTTTGCAAAGATACTGCAAAATGTATGTCGAACTATACGGTTGGCATCCAATGACGCCAACTCTTCACAAAATCCTAGTGCACGGTACAACTGTAATAAAATATGCCATCCTTCCTATCGAACAACTGTCTGATGAAGCCGCAGAAAGTCCGTAATAAGCACGACCGCTAATACCGGCAAAATTATGCCCGAAAATTTTCGGAAACTCAGCGTAATCAAGATGAATGAATCAGACTAAGATCCATTTGAAAGAAACAATTTTAAGTTTATTTTTGGTTATTAGCCAAGTTTGTAAAAATGTACGATTTTCTTTATTCATTTATGTATTTTAAATCATTTCCAATGAAAAGACGTACTGATTAATTTTGTCCGGTTTAAAAAGCAAAATGCTTGTTACTGCGCCGCCGTCTTCGCGCACAAACAGATCTTCTTACTTGTCAACTCCTGAGGAATCAAAGACAAATGATGACTTTCATGCACTACTACACTATGTGCGTATGCTACAATCTTAAATTTATGGTTTCATTATTCGTATGTGTAAGCTACGTATATTATACAGCTTGTACAAAGCTTTTCAATTGGAGAAAATTGAGTTTTTTGAAATGCTTGTGATTAATGATACGAAATTTATTATTATACCAGTTAAGTTCTTGAATTCGTTTAATTTATTGTGTCTAATATGTACTTAAAAACGACGTATAATAAAGCAACCGCAATAATAAGCACATGAAAAGGGATCATTGTACTCATTATTATGAACAGCTTTTACTATTGACCAACTACGAAGTAGCGAAATAAAATCTGCTGTGCAGTAGGTAGATCATGTAGAGTTCTTGTTGTTTTGGCGAGCCGCTCCACGCAAAATTCTGGATATCACTTGAATGCGGTTTGACTGGAAGCCGACCCCAATAAAGTAGGAAGCGATGTCATCTGGACTCAAAATAAATGCAGAAAAGTTCAGAGAATTTTGCAAAGATACTGCAAAATGTATGTCGAACTGTACGGTTGGCATCCAATGACGCCAACTCTTCACAAAATCCTAGTGCACGGTACAACTGTAATAAAATATGCCATCCTTCCTATCGAACAACTGTCTGAAGAAGCCGCAGAAAGTCCGTAATAAGCACGACCGCTCATACCGGCAAAATTATGCCCGAAAATTTTCGGAAACTCAGCGTAATCAAGATGAATGAATCAGACTAAGATCCATTTGAAAGAAATAATTTTAAGTTTATTTTTGGTTATTAGCCAAGTTTGTAAAAATGTACGATTTTCTTAATTCATTTATGTATTTTAAATCATTTGCAATGAAAAGACGTACCGATTAATTTTGTCCGGTTTAAAAAGCAAAATGCTTGTTACTGCGCCGCCGTCTTCGCGCACAAACAGATCTTCTTACTTGTCACCTCCTGAGGAATCAAAGACAAATGATGACTTTCATGCACTACTACACTATGTGCGTATGCTACAATCTTAAATTTATGGTTTCATTATTCGTATGTGTAAGCTACGTATATTATACAGCTTGTACAAAGCTTTTCAATTGGAGAAAATTGAGTTTTTTGAAATGCTTGTGATTAATGATACGAAATTTATTATTATACCAGTTAAGTTCTTGAATTCGTTTAATTTATTGTGTCTAACATGTACTTAAAAACGACGTATAATAAAGTAACCGCAATAATAAGGACATGAAAAGGGATCATTGTACTCATTATTATGAACAGCTTTTACTATTGACCAACTACGAAGTAGCGAAATAAAATCTGCTGTGCAGTAGGTAGATCATGTAGAGTTCTTGTTGTTTTGGCGAGCCGCTCCACGCAAAATTCTGGATATCACTTGAATGCGGTTTGACTGGAAGCCGACCCCAATAAAGTAGGAAGCGATGTCATCTGGACTCAAAATAAATGCAGAAAAGTTCAGAGAATTTTGCAAAGATACTGCAAAATGTATGTCGAACTGTACGGTTGGCATCCAATGACGCCAACTCTTCACAAAATCCTAGTGCACGGTACAACTGTAATAAAATATGCCATCCTTCCTATCGAACAACTGTCTGAAGAAGCCGCAGAAAGTCCGTAATAAGCACGACCGCTCATACCGGCAAAATTATGCCCGAAAATTTTCGGAAACTCAGCGTAATCAAGATGAATGAATCAGACTAAGATCCATTTGAAAGAAATAATTTTAAGTTTATTTTTGGTTATTAGCCAAGTTTGTAAAAATGTACGATTTTCTTTATTCGTTTATGTATTTTAAATCATTTCCAATGAAAAGACGTACTGATTAATTTTGTCCGGTTTAAAAAGCAAAATGCTTGTTACTGCGCCGCCGTCTTCGCGCACAAACAGATCTTCTTACTTGTCACCTCCTGAGGAATCAAAGACAAATGATGACTTTCATGCACTACTACACTATGTGCGTATGCTTCAAACTTAAATTTATGGTTTCATTATTCGTATGTGTAAGCTACGTATATTATACAGCTTGTACAAAGCTTTTCAATTGGAGAAAATTGAGTTTTTTGAAATGCTTGTGATTAATGATACGAAATTTATTATTATACCAGTTAAGTTCTTGAATTCGTTTAATTTATTGTGTCTAATATGTACTTAAAAACGACGTATAATAAAGCAATCGCAATAATAAGCACATGAAAAGGGATCATTGTACTCATTATTATGAACAGCTTTTACTATTGACCAACTACGAAGTAGCGAAATAAAATCTGCTGTGCAGTAGGTAGATCATGTAGAGTTCTTGTTGTTTTGGCGAGCCGCTCCACGCAAAATTCTGGATATCACTTGAATGCGGTTTGACTGGAAGCCGACCCCAATAAAGTAGGAAGCGATGTCATCTGGACTCAAAATAAATGCAGAAAAGTTCAGAGAATTTTGCAAAGATACTGCAAAATGTATGTCGAACTGTACGGTTGGCATCCAATGACGCCAACTCTTCACAAAATCCTAGTGCACGGTACAACTGTAATAAAATATGCCATCCTTCCTATCGAACAACTGTCTGAAGAAGCCGCAGAAAGTTCGTAATAAGCACGACCGCTCATACCGGCAAAATTATGCCCGACAATTTTCGGAAACTCAGCGTAATCAAGATGAATGAATCAGACTAAGATCCATTTGAAAGAAATAATTTTAAGTTTATTTTTGGTTATTAGCCAAGTTTGTAAAAATGTACGATTTTCTTAATTCATTTATGTATTTTAAATCATTTGCAATGAAAAGACGTACTGATTAATTTTGTCCGGTTTAAAAAGCAAAATGCTTGTTACTGCGCCGCCGTCTTCGCGCACAAACAGATCTTCTTACTTGTCACCTCCTGAGGAATCAAAGACAAATGATGACTTTCATGCACTACTACACTATGTGCGTATGCTTCAAACTTAAATTTATGGTTTCATTATTCGTATGTGTAAGCTACGTATATTATACAGCTTGTACAAAGCTTTTCAATTGGAGAAAATTGAGTTTTTTGAAATGCTTGTGATTAATGATACGAAATTTATTATTATACCAGTTAAGTTCTTGAATTCGTTTAATTTATTGTGTCTAACATGTACTTAAAAACGACGTATAATAAAGTAACCGCAATAATAAGCACATGAAAAGGGATCATTGTACTCATTATTATGAACAGCTTTTACTATTGACCAACTACGAAGTAGCGAAATAAAATCTGCTGTGCAGTAGGTAGATCATGTAGAGTTCTTGTTGTTTTGGCGAGCCGCTCCACGCAAAATTCTGGATATCACTTGAATGCGGTTTGACTGGAAGCCGACCCCAATAAAGTAGGAAGCGATGTCATCTGGACTCAAAATAAATGCAGAAAAGTTCAGAGAATTTTGCAAAGATACTGCAAAATGTATGTCGAACTGTACGGTTGACATCCAATGACGCCAACTCTTCACAAAATCCTAGTGCACGGTACAACTGTAATAAAATATGCCATCCTTCCTATCGAACAACTGTCTGATGAAGCCGCAGAAAGTCCGTAATAAGCACGACCGCTCATACCGGCAAAATTATGCCCGAAAATTTTCGGAAACTCAGCGTAATCAAGATGAATGAATCAGACTAAGATCCATTTGAAAGAAATAATTTTAAGTTTATTTTTGGTTATTAGCCAAGTTTGTAAAAATGTACGATTTTCTTAATTCATTTATGTATTTTAAATCATTTGCAATGAAAAGACGTACTGATTAATTTTGTCCGGTTTAAAAAGCAAAATGCTTGTTACTGCGCCGCCGTCTTCGCGCACAAACAGATCTTCTTACTTGTCACCTCCTGAGGAATCAAAGACAAATGATGACTTTCATGCACTACTACACTATGTGCGTATGCTTCAATCTTAAATTTATGGTTTCATTATTCGTATGTGTAAGCTACGTATATTATACAGCTTGTACAAAGCTTTTCAATTGGAGAAAATTGAGTTTTTTGAAATGCTTGTGATTAATGATACGAAATTTATTATTATACCAGTTAAGTTCTTGAATTCGTTTAATTTATTGTGTCTAATATGTACTTAAAAACGACGTATAATAAAGCAACCGCAATAATAAGCACATGAAAAGGGATCATTGTACTCATTATTATGAACAGCTTTTACTATTGACCAACTACGAAGTAGCGAAATAAAATCTGCTGTGCAGTAGGTAGATCATGTAGAGTTCTTGTTGTTTTGGCGAGCCGCTCCACGCAAAATTCTGAATATCACTTGAATGCGGTTTGACTGGAAGCCGACCCCAATAAAGTAGGAAGCGATGTCATCTGGACTCAAAATAAATGCAGAAAAGTTCAGAGAATTTTGCAAAGATACTGCAAAATGTATGTCGAACTGTACGGTTGGCATCCAATGACGCCAACTCTTCACAAAATCCTAGTGCACGGTACAACTGTAATAAAATATGCCATCCTTCCTATCGAACAACTGTCTGAAGAAGCCGCAGAAAGTCCGTAATAAGCACGACCGCTCATACCGGCAAAATTATGCCCGAAAATTTTCGGAAACTCAGCGTAATCAAGATGAATGAATCAGACTAAGATCCATTTGAAAGAAATAAGTTTAAGTTTATTTTTGGTTATTAGCCAAGTTTGTAAAAATGTACGATTTTCTTAATTCATTTATGTATTTTAAATCATTTCCAATGAAAAGACGTACCGATTAATTTTGTCCGGTTTAGAAAGCAAAATGCTTGTTACTGCGCCGCCGTCTTCGCGCATAAACAGATCTTCTTACTTGTCACCTCCTGAGGAATCAAAGACAAATGATGACTTTCATGCACTACTACACTATGTGCGTATGCTTCAATCTTAAATTTATGGTTTCATTATTCGTATGTGTAAGCTACGTATATTATACAGCTTGTACAAAGCTTTTCAATTGGAGAAAATTGAGTTTTTTGAAATGCTTGTGATTAATGATACGAAATTTATTATTATACCAGTTAAGTTCTTGAATTCGTTTAATTTATTGTGTCTAATATGTACTTAAAAACGACGTATAATAAAGCAATCGCAATAATAAGCACATGAAAAGGGATCATTGTACTCATTATTATGAACAGCTTTTACTATTGACCAACTACGAAGTAGCGAAATAAAATCTGCTGTGCAGTAGGTAGATCATGTAGAGTTCTTGTTGTTTTGGCGAGCCGCTCCACGCAAAATTCTGGATATCACTTGAATGCGGTTTGACTGGAAGCCGACCCCAATAAAGTAGGAAGCGATGTCATCTGGACTCAAAATAAATGCAGAAAAGTTCAGAGAATTTTGCAAAGATACTGCAAAATGTATGTCGAACTGTACGGTTGGCATCCAATGACGCCAACTCTTCACAAAATCCTAGTGCACGGTACAACTGTAATAAAATATGCCATCCTTCCTATCGAACAACTGTCTGAAGAAGCCGCAGAAAGTTCGTAATAAGCACGACCGCTCATACCGGCAAAATTATGCCCGACAATTTTCGGAAACTCAGCGTAATCAAGATGAATGAATCAGACTAAGATCCATTTGAAAGAAATAATTTTAAGTTTATTTTTGGTTATTAGCCAAGTTTGTAAAAATGTACGATTTTCTTAATTCATTTATGTATTTTAAATCATTTGCAATGAAAAGACGTACTGATTAATTTTGTCCGGTTTAAAAAGCAAAATGCTTGTTACTGCGCCGCCGTCTTCGCGCACAAACAGATCTTCTTACTTGTCACCTCCTGAGGAATCAAAGACAAATGATGACTTTCATGCACTACTACACTATGTGCGTATGCTTCAAACTTAAATTTATGGTTTCATTATTCGTATGTGTAAGCTACGTATATTATACAGCTTGTACAAAGCTTTTCAATTGGAGAAAATTGAGTTTTTTGAAATGCTTGTGATTAATGATACGAAATTTATTATTATACCAGTTAAGTTCTTGAATTCGTTTAATTTATTGTGTCTAACATGTACTTAAAAACGACGTATAATAAAGTAACCGCAATAATAAGCACATGAAAAGGGATCATTGTACTCATTATTATGAACAGCTTTTACTATTGACCAACTACGAAGTAGCGAAATAAAATCTGCTGTGCAGTAGGTAGATCATGTAGAGTTCTTGTTGTTTTGGCGAGCCGCTCCACGCAAAATTCTGGATATCACTTGAATGCGGTTTGACTGGAAGCCGACCCCAATAAAGTAGGAAGCGATGTCATCTGGACTCAAAATAAATGCAGAAAAGTTCAGAGAATTTTGCAAAGATACTGCAAAATGTATGTCGAACTGTACGGTTGACATCCAATGACGCCAACTCTTCACAAAATCCTAGTGCACGGTACAACTGTAATAAAATATGCCATCCTTCCTATCGAACAACTGTCTGATGAAGCCGCAGAAAGTCCGTAATAAGCACGACCGCTCATACCGGCAAAATTATGCCCGAAAATTTTCGGAAACTCAGCGTAATCAAGATGAATGAATCAGACTAAGATCCATTTGAAAGAAATAATTTTAAGTTTATTTTTGGTTATTAGCCAAGTTTGTAAAAATGTACGATTTTCTTAATTCATTTATGTATTTTAAATCATTTGCAATGAAAAGACGTACTGATTAATTTTGTCCGGTTTAAAAAGCAAAATGCTTGTTACTGCGCCGCCGTCTTCGCGCACAAACAGATCTTCTTACTTGTCACCTCCTGAGGAATCAAAGACAAATGATGACTTTCATGCACTACTACACTATGTGCGTATGCTTCAATCTTAAATTTATGGTTTCATTATTCGTATGTGTAAGCTACGTATATTATACAGCTTGTACAAAGCTTTTCAATTGGAGAAAATTGAGTTTTTTGAAATGCTTGTGATTAATGATACGAAATTTATTATTATACCAGTTAAGTTCTTGAATTCGTTTAATTTATTGTGTCTAATATGTACTTAAAAACGACGTATAATAAAGCAACCGCAATAATAAGCACATGAAAAGGGATCATTGTACTCATTATTATGAACAGCTTTTACTATTGACCAACTACGAAGTAGCGAAATAAAATCTGCTGTGCAGTAGGTAGATCATGTAGAGTTCTTGTTGTTTTGGCGAGCCGCTCCACGCAAAATTCTGAATATCACTTGAATGCGGTTTGACTGGAAGCCGACCCCAATAAAGTAGGAAGCGATGTCATCTGGACTCAAAATAAATGCAGAAAAGTTCAGAGAATTTTGCAAAGATACTGCAAAATGTATGTCGAACTGTACGGTTGGCATCCAATGACGCCAACTCTTCACAAAATCCTAGTGCACGGTACAACTGTAATAAAATATGCCATCCTTCCTATCGAACAACTGTCTGAAGAAGCCGCAGAAAGTCCGTAATAAGCACGACCGCTCATACCGGCAAAATTATGCCCGAAAATTTTCGGAAACTCAGCGTAATCAAGATGAATGAATCAGACTAAGATCCATTTGAAAGAAATAAGTTTAAGTTTATTTTTGGTTATTAGCCAAGTTTGTAAAAATGTACGATTTTCTTAATTCATTTATGTATTTTAAATCATTTCCAATGAAAAGACGTACCGATTAATTTTGTCCGGTTTAGAAAGCAAAATGCTTGTTACTGCGCCGCCGTCTTCGCGCACAAACAGATCTTCTTACTTGTCACCTCCTGAGGAATCAAAGACAAATGATGACTTTCATGCACTACTACACTATGTGCGTATGCTTCAATCTTAAATTTATGGTTTCATTATTCGTATGTGTAAGCTACGTATATTATACAGCTTGTACAAAGCTTTTCAATTGGAGAAAATTGAGTTTTTTGAAATGCTTGTGATTAATGATACGAAATTTATTATTATACCAGTTAAGTTCTTGAATTCGTTTAATTTATTGTGTCTAATATGTACTTAAAAACGACGTATAATAAAGCAATCGCAATAATAAGCACATGAAAAGGGATCATTGTACTCATTATTATGAACAGCTTTTACTATTGACCAACTACGAAGTAGCGAAATAAAATCTGCTGTGCAGTAGGTAGATCATGTAGAGTTCTTGTTGTTTTGGCGAGCCGCTCCACGCAAAATTCTGGATATCACTTGAATGCGGTTTGACTGGAAGCCGACCCCAATAAAGTAGGAAGCGATGTCATCTGGACTCAAAATAAATGCAGAAAAGTTCAGAGAATTTTGCAAAGATACTGCAAAATGTATGTCGAACTGTACGGTTGGCATCCAATGACGCCAACTCTTCACAAAATCCTAGTGCACGGTACAACTGTAATAAAATATGCCATCCTTCCTATCGAACAACTGTCTGAAGAAGCCGCAGAAAGTTCGTAATAAGCACGACCGCTCATACCGGCAAAATTATGCCCGACAATTTTCGGAAACTCAGCGTAATCAAGATGAATGAATCAGACTAAGATCCATTTGAAAGAAATAATTTTAAGTTTATTTTTGGTTATTAGCCAAGTTTGTAAAAATGTACGATTTTCTTAATTCATTTATGTATTTTAAATCATTTGCAATGAAAAGACGTACTGATTAATTTTGTCCGGTTTAAAAAGCAAAATGCTTGTTACTGCGCCGCCGTCTTCGCGCACAAACAGATCTTCTTACTTGTCACCTCCTGAGGAATCAAAGACAAATGATGACTTTCATGCACTACTACACTATGTGCGTATGCTTCAAACTTAAATTTATGGTTTCATTATTCGTATGTGTAAGCTACGTATATTATACAGCTTGTACAAAGCTTTTCAATTGGAGAAAATTGAGTTTTTTGAAATGCTTGTGATTAATGATACGAAATTTATTATTATACCAGTTAAGTTCTTGAATTCGTTTAATTTATTGTGTCTAACATGTACTTAAAAACGACGTATAATAAAGTAACCGCAATAATAAGCACATGAAAAGGGATCATTGTACTCATTATTATGAACAGCTTTTACTATTGACCAACTACGAAGTAGCGAAATAAAATCTGCTGTGCAGTAGGTAGATCATGTAGAGTTCTTGTTGTTTTGGCGAGCCGCTCCACGCAAAATTCTGGATATCACTTGAATGCGGTTTGACTGGAAGCCGACCCCAATAAAGTAGGAAGCGATGTCATCTGGACTCAAAATAAATGCAGAAAAGTTCAGAGAATTTTGCAAAGATACTGCAAAATGTATGTCGAACTGTACGGTTGGCATCCAATGACGCCAACTCTTCACAAAATCCTAGTGCACGGTACAACTGTAATAAAATATGCCATCCTTCCTATCGAACAACTGTCTGAAGAAGCCGCAGAAAGTCCGTAATAAGCACGACCGCTCATACCGGCAAAATTATGCCCGAAAATTTTCGGAAACTCAGCGTAATCAAGATGAATGAATCAGACTAAGATCCATTTGAAAGAAATAATTTTAAGTTTATTTTTGGTTACTAGCCAAGTTTGTAAAAATGTACGATTTTCTTAATTCATTTATGTATTTTAAATCATTTGCAATGAAAAGACGTACCGATTAATTTTGTCCGGTTTAAAAAGCAAAATGCTTGTTACTGCGCCGCCGTCTTCGCGCACAAACAGATCTTCTTACTTGTCACCTCCTGAGGAATCAAAGACAAATGATGACTTTCATGCACTACTACACTATGTGCGTATGCTACAATCTTAAATTTATGGTTTCATTATTCGTATGTGTAAGCTACGTATATTATACAGCTTGTACAAAGCTTTTCAATTGGAGAAAATTGAGTTTTTTGAAATGCTTGTGATTAATGATACGAAATTTATTATTATACCAGTTAAGTTCTTGAATTCGTTTAATTTATTGTGTCTAATATGTACTTAAAAACGACGTATAATAAAGCAACCGCAATAATAAGCACATGAAAAGGGATCATTGTACTCATTATTATGAACAGCTTTTACTATTGACCAACTACGAAGTAGCGAAATAAAATCTGCTGTGCAGTAGGTAGATCATGTAGAGTTCTTGTTGTTTTGGCGAGCCGCTCCACGCAAAATTCTGGATATCACTTGAATGCGGTTTGACTGGAAGCTGACCCCAATAAAGTAGGAAGCGATGTCATCTGGACTCAAAATAAATGCAGAAAAGTTCAGAGAATTTTGCAAAGATACTGCAAAATGTATGTCGAACTGTACGGTTGGCATCCAATGACGCCAACTCTTCACAAAATCCTAGTGCACGGTACAACTGTAATAAAATATGCCATCCTTCCTATCGAACAACTGTCTGAAGAAGCCGCAGAAAGTCCGTAATAAGCACGACCGCTCATACCGGCAAAATTATGCCCGAAAATTTTCGGAAACTCAGCGTAATCAAGATGAATGAATCAGACTAAGATCCATTTGAAAGAAATAATTTTAAGTTTATTTTTGGTTATTAGACAAGTTTGTAAAAATGTACGATTTTCTTTATTCATTTATGTATGTTAAATCATTTCCAATGAAAAGACGTACTGATTAATTTTGTCCGGTTTAAAAAGCAAAATGCTTGTTACTGCGCCGCCGTCTTCGCGCACAAACAGATCTTCTTACTTGTCACCTCCTGAGGAATCAAAGACAAATGATGACTTTCATGCACTACTACACTATGTGCGTATGCTACAATCTTAAATTTATGGTTTCATTATTCGTATGTGTAAGCTACGTATATTATACAGCTTGTACAAAGCTTTTCAATTGGAGAAAATTGAGTTTTTTGAAATGCTTGTGATTAATGATACGAAATTTATTATTATACCAGTTAAGTTCTTGAATTCGTTTAATTTATTGTGTCTAATATGTACTTAAAAACGACGTATAATAAAGCAACCGCAATATTAAGCACATGAAAAGGGATCATTGTACTCATTATTATGAACAGCTTTTACTGTTGACCAACTACGAAGTAGCGAAATAAAATCTGCTGTGCAGTAGGTAGATCATGTAGAGTTCTTGTTGTTTTGGCGAGCCGCTCCACGCAAAATTCTGGATATCACTTGAATGCGGTTTGACTGGAAGCCGACCCCAATAAAGTAGGAAGCGATGTCATCTGGACTCAAAATAAATGCAGAAAAGTTCAGAGAATTTTGCAAAGATACTGCAAAATGTATGTCGAACTGTACGGTTGGCATCCAATGACGCCAACTCTTCACAAAATCCTAGTGCACGGTACAACTGTAATAAAATATGCCATCCTTCCTATCGAACAACTGTCTGAAGAAGCCGCAGAAAGTTCGTAATAAGCACGACCGCTCATACCGGCAAAATTATGCCCGAAAATTTTCGGAAACTCAGCGTAATCAAGATGAATGAATCAGACTAAGATCCATTTGAAAGAAATAATTTTAAGTTTATTTTTGGTTATTAGCCAAGTTTGTAAAAATGTACGATTTTCTTAATTCATTTATGTATTTTAAATCATTTGCAATGAAAAGACGTACTGATTAATTTTGTCCGGTTTAAAAAGCAAAATGCTTGTTACTGCGCCGCCGTCTTCGCGCACAAACAGATCTTCTTACTTGTCACCTCCTGAGGAATCAAAGACAAATGATGACTTTCATGCACTACTACACTATGTGCGTATGCTTCAAACTTAAATTTATGGTTTCATTATTCGTATGTGTAAGCTACGTATATTATACAGCTTGTACAAAGCTTTTCAATTGGAGAAAATTGAGTTTTTTGAAATGCTTGTGATTAATGATACGAAATTTATTATTATACCAGTTAAGTTCTTGAATTCGTTTAATTTATTGTGTCTAACATGTACTTAAAAACGACGTATAATAAAGTAACCGCAATAATAAGCACATGAAAAGGGATCATTGTAC
Organism: Melanchra persicariae; assembly: GCA_947386135.1. NCBI lineage: Eukaryota > Metazoa > Arthropoda > Insecta > Lepidoptera > Noctuidae > Melanchra > Melanchra persicariae. Next base: position 4,566,613 of record OX376665.1, read on the forward strand.
TCATTATTATGAACAGCTTTTACTATTGACCAACTACGAAGTAGCGAAATAAAATCTGCTGTGCAGTAGGTAGATCATGTAGAGTTCTTGTTGTTTTGGCGAGCCGCTCCACGCAAAATTCTGGATATCACTTGAATGCGGTTTGACTGGAAGCCGACCCCAATAAAGTAGGAAGCGATGTCATCTGGACTCAAAATAAATGCAGAAAAGTTCAGAGAATTTTGCAAAGATACTGCAAAATGTATGTCGAACTGTACGGTTGGCATCCAATGACGCCAACTCTTCACAAAATCCTAGTGCACGGTACAACTGTAATAAAATATGCCATCCTTCCTATCGAACAACTGTCTGAAGAAGCCGCAGAAAGTCCGTAATAAGCACGACCGCTCATACCGGCAAAATTATGCCCGAAAATTTTCGGAAACTCAGCGTAATCAAGATGAATGAATCAGACTAAGATCCATTTGAAAGAAATAATTTTAAGTTTATTTTTGGTTATTAGCCAAGTTTGTAAAAATGTACGATTTTCTTAATTCATTTATGTATTTTAAATCATTTGCAATGAAAAGACGTACTGATTAATTTTGTCCGGTTTAAAAAGCAAAATGCTTGTTACTGCGCCGCCGTCTTCGCGCACAAACAGATCTTCTTACTTGTCACCTCCTGAGGAATCAAAGACAAATGATGACTTTCATGCACTACTACACTATGTGCGTATGCTACAATCTTAAATTTATGGTTTCATTATTCGTATGTGTAAGCTACGTATATTATACAGCTTGTACAAAGCTTTTCAATTGGAGAAAATTGAGTTTTTTGAAATGCTTGTGATTAATGATACGAAATTTATTATTATACCAGTTAAGTTCTTGAATTCGTTTAATTTATTGTGTCTAATATGTACTTAAAAACGACGTATAATAAAGCAACCGCAATATTAAGCACATGAAAAGGGATCATTGTACTCATTATTATGAACAGCTTTTACTGTTGACCAACTACGAAGTAGCGAAATAAAATCTGCTGTGCAGTAGGTAGATCATGTAGAGTTCTTGTTGTTTTGGCGAGCCGCTCCACGCAAAATTCTGGATATCACTTGAATGCGGTTTGACTGGAAGCCGACCCCAATAAAGTAGGAAGCGATGTCATCTGGACTCAAAATAAATGCAGAAAAGTTCAGAGAATTTTGCAAAGATACTGCAAAATGTATGTCGAACTGTACGGTTGGCATCCAATGACGCCAACTCTTCACAAAATCCTAGTGCACGGTACAACTGTAATAAAATATGCCATCCTTCCTATCGAACAACTGTCTGAAGAAGCCGCAGAAAGTCCGTAATAAGCACGACCGCTCATACCGGCAAAATTATGCCCGAAAATTTTCGGAAACTCAGCGTAATCAAGATGAATGAATCAGACTAAGATCCATTTGAAAGAAATAATTTTAAGTTTATTTTTGGTTATTAGCCAAGTTTGTAAAAATGTACGATTTTCTTTATTCATTTATGTATTTTAAATCATTTCCAATGAAAAGACGTACTGATTAATTTTGTCCGGTTTAGAAAGCAAAATGCTTGTTACTGCGCCGCCGTCTTCGCGCACAAACAGATCTTCTTACTTGTCACCTCCTGAGGAATCAAAGACAAATGATGACTTTCATGCACTACTACACTATGTGCGTATGCTTCAAACTTAAATTTATGGTTTCATTATTCGTATGTGTAAGCTACGTATATTATACAGCTTGTACAAAGCTTTTCAATTGGAGAAAATTGAGTTTTTTGAAATGCTTGTGATTAATGATACGAAATTTATTATTATACCAGTTAAGTTCTTGAATTCGTTTAATTTATTGTGTCTAACATGTACTTAAAAACGACGTATAATAAAGTAACCGCAATAATAAGCACATGAAAAGGGATCATTGTACTCATTATTATGAACAGCTTTTACTATTGACCAACTACGAAGTAGCGAAATAAAATCTGCTGTGCAGTAGGTAGATCATGTAGAGTTCTTGTTGTTTTGGCGAGCCGCTCCACGCAAAATTCTGGATATCACTTGAATGCGGTTTGACTGGAAGCCGACCCCAATAAAGTAGGAAGCGATGTCATCTGGACTCAAAATAAATGCAGAAAAGTTCAGAGAATTTTGCAAAGATACTGCAAAATGTATGTCGAACTGTACGGTTGGCATCCAATGACGCCAACTCTTCACAAAATCCTAGTGCACGGTACAACTGTAATAAAATATGCCATCCTTCCTATCGAACAACTGTCTGAAGAAGCCGCAGAAAGTCCGTAATAAGCACGACCGCTCATACCGGCAAAATTATGCCCGAAAATTTTCGGAAACTCAGCGTAATCAAGATGAATGAATCAGACTAAGATCCATTTGAAAGAAATAATTTTAAGTTTATTTTTGGTTATTAGCCAAGTTTGTAAAAATGTACGATTTTCTTAATTCATTTATGTATTTTAAATCATTTGCAATGAAAAGACGTACTGATTAATTTTGTCCGGTTTAAAAAGCAAAATGCTTGTTACTGCGCCGCCGTCTTCGCGCACAAACAGATCTTCTTACTTGTCACCTCCTGAGGAATCAAAGACAAATGATGACTTTCATGCACTACTACACTATGTGCGTATGCTTCAAACTTAAATTTATGGATTCATTATTCGTATGTGTAAGCTACGTATATTATACAGCTTGTACAAAGCTTTTCAATTGGAGAAAATTGAGTTTTTTGAAATGCTTGTGATTAATGATACGAAATTTATTATTATACCAGTTAAGTTCTTGAATTCGTTTAATTTATTGTGTCTAACATGTACTTAAAAACGACGTATAATAAAGTAACCGCAATAATAAGCACATGAAAAGGGATCATTGTACTCATTATTATGAACAGCTTTTACTATTGACCAACTACGAAGTAGCGAAATAAAATCTGCTGTGCAGTAGGTAGATCATGTAGAGTTCTTGTTGTTTTGGCGAGCCGCTCCACGCAAAATTCTGGATATCACTTGAATGCGGTTTGACTGGAAGCCGACCCCAATAAAGTAGGAAGCGATGTCATCTGGACTCAAAATAAATGCAGAAAAGTTCAGAGAATTTTGCAAAGATACTGCAAAATGTATGTCGAACTGTACGGTTGGCATCCAATGACGCCAACTCTTCACAAAATCCTAGTGCACGGTACAACTGTAATAAAATATGCCATCCTTCCTATCGAACAACTGTCTGAAGAAGCCGCAGAAAGTCCGTAATAAGCACGACCGCTCATACCGGCAAAATTATGCCCGAAAATTTTCGGAAACTCAGCGTAATCAAGATGAATGAATCAGACTAAGATCCATTTGAAAGAAATAATTTTAAGTTTATTTTTGGTTATTAGCCAAGTTTGTAAAAATGTACGATTTTCTTAATTCATTTATGTATTTTAAATCATTTGCAATGAAAAGACGTACTGATTAATTTTGTCCGGTTTAAAAAGCAAAATGCTTGTTACTGCGCCGCCGTCTTCGCGCACAAACAGATCTTCTTACTTGTCACCTCCTGAGGAATCAAAGACAAATGATGACTTTCATGCACTACTACACTATGTGCGTATGCTACAATCTTAAATTTATGGTTTCATTATTCGTATGTGTAAGCTACGTATATTATACAGCTTGTACAAAGCTTTTCAATTGGAGAAAATTGAGTTTTTTGAAATGCTTGTGATTAATGATACGAAATTTATTATTATACCAGTTAAGTTCTTGAATTCGTTTAATTTATTGTGTCTAATATGTACTTAAAAACGACGTATAATAAAGCAACCGCAATAATAAGCACATGAAAAGGGATCATTGTACTCATTATTATGAACAGCTTTTACTATTGACCAACTACGAAGTAGCGAAATAAAATCTGCTGTGCAGTAGGTAGATCATGTAGAGTTCTTGTTGTTTTGGCGAGCCGCTCCACGCAAAATTCTGGATATCACTTGAATGCGGTTTGACTGGAAGCTGACCCCAATAAAGTAGGAAGCGATGTCATCTGGACTCAAAATAAATGCAGAAAAGTTCAGAGAATTTTGCAAAGATACTGCAAAATGTATGTCGAACTGTACGGTTGGCATCCAATGACGCCAACTCTTCACAAAATCCTAGTGCACGGTATAACTGTAATAAAATATGCCATCCTTCCTATCGAACAACTGTCTGAAGAAGCCGCAGAAAGTCCGTAATAAGCACGACCGCTCATACCGGCAAAATTATGCCCGAAAATTTTCGGAAACTCAGCGTAATCAAGATGAATGAATCAGACTAAGATCCATTTGAAAGAAATAATTTTAAGTTTATTTTTGGTTATTAGCCAAGTTTGTAAAAATGTACGATTTTCTTTATTCATTTATGTATTTTAAATCATTTCCAATGAAAAGACGTACTGATTAATTTTGTCCGGTTTAAAAAGCAAAATGCTTGTTACTGCGCCGCCGTCTTCGCGCACAAACAGATCTTCTTACTTGTCACCTCCTGAGGAATCAAAGACAAATGATGACTTTCATGCACTACTACACTATGTGCGTATGCTACAATCTTAAATTTATGGTTTCATTATTCGTATGTGTAAGCTACGTATATTATACAGCTTGTACAAAGCTTTTCAATTGGAGAAAATTGAGTTTTTTGAAATGCTTGTGATTAATGATACGAAATTTATTATTATACCAGTTAAGTTCTTGAATTCGTTTAATTTATTGTGTCTAATATGTACTTAAAAACGACGTATAATAAAGCAACCGCAATATTAAGCACATGAAAAGGGATCATTGTACTCATTATTATGAACAGCTTTTACTGTTGACCAACTACGAAGTAGCGAAATAAAATCTGCTGTGCAGTAGGTAGATCATGTAGAGTTCTTGTTGTTTTGGCGAGCCGCTCCACGCAAAATTCTGGATATCACTTGAATGCGGTTTGACTGGAAGCCGACCCCAATAAAGTAGGAAGCGATGTCATCTGGACTCAAAATAAATGCAGAAAAGTTCAGAGAATTTTGCAAAGATACTGCAAAATGTATGTCGAACTGTACGGTTGGCATCCAATGACGCCAACTCTTCACAAAATCCTAGTGCACGGTACAACTGTAATAAAATATGCCATCCTTCCTATCGAACAACTGTCTGAAGAAGCCGCAGAAAGTCCGTAATAAGCACGACCGCTCATACCGGCAAAATTATGCCCGAAAATTTTCGGAAACTCAGCGTAATCAAGATGAATGAATCAGACTAAGATCCATTTGAAAGAAATAATTTTAAGTTTATTTTTGGTTATTAGCCAAGTTTGTAAAAATGTACGATTTTCTTTATTCATTTATGTATTTTAAATCATTTCCAATGAAAAGACGTACTGATTAATTTTGTCCGGTTTAAAAAGCAAAATGCTTGTTACTGCGCCGCCGTCTTCGCGCACAAACAGATCTTCTTACTTGTCACCTCCTGAGGAATCAAAGACAAATGATGACTTTCATGCACTACTACACTATGTGCGTATGCTACAATCTTAAATTTATGGTTTCATTATTCGTATGTGTAAGCTACGTATATTATACAGCTTGTACAAAGCTTTTCAATTGGAGAAAATTGAGTTTTTTGAAATGCTTGTGATTAATGATACGAAATTTATTATTATACCAGTTAAGTTCTTGAATTCGTTTAATTTATTGTGTCTAACATGTACTTAAAAACGACGTATAATAAAGTAACCGCAATAATAAGCACATGAAAAGGGATCATTGTACTCATTATTATGAACAGCTTTTACTATTGACCAACTACGAAGTAGCGAAATAAAATCTGCTGTGCAGTAGGTAGATCATGTAGAGTTCTTGTTGTTTTGGCGAGCCGCTCCACGCAAAATTCTGGATATCACTTGAATGCGGTTTGACTGGAAGCTGACCCCAATAAAGTAGGAAGCGATGTCATCTGGACTCAAAATAAATGCAGAAAAGTTCAGAGAATTTTGCAAAGATACTGCAAAATGTATGTCGAACTGTACGGTTGGCATCCAATGACGCCAACTCTTCACAAAATCCTAGTGCACGGTACAACTGTAATAAAATATGCCATCCTTCCTATCGAACAACTGTCTGAAGAAGCCGCAGAAAGTCCGTAATAAGCACGACCGCTCATACCGGCAAAATTATGCCCGAAAATTTTCGGAAACTCAGCGTAATCAAGATGAATGAATCAGACTAAGATCCATTTGAAAGAAATAATTTTAAGTTTATTTTTGGTTATTAGCCAAGTTTGTAAAAATGTACGATTTTCTTAATTCATTTATGTATTTTAAATCATTTCCAATGAAAAGACGTACTGATTAATTTTGTCCGGTTTAAAAAGCAAAATGCTTGTTACTGCGCCGCCGTCTTCGCGCACAAACAGATCTTCTTACTTGTCACCTCCTGAGGAATCAAAGACAAATGATGACTTTCATGCACTACTACACTATGTGCGTATGCTACAATCTTAAATTTATGGTTTCATTATTCGTATGTGTAAGCTACGTATATTATACAGCTTGTACAAAGCTTTTCAATTGGAGAAAATTGAGTTTTTTGAAATGCTTGTGATTAATGATACGAAATTTATTATTATACCAGTTAAGTTCTTGAATTCGTTTAATTTATTGTGTCTAATATGTACTTAAAAACGACGTATAATAAAGCAACCGCAATATTAAGCACATGAAAAGGGATCATTGTACTCATTATTATGAACAGCTTTTACTGTTGACCAACTACGAAGTAGCGAAATAAAATCTGCTGTGCAGTAGGTAGATCATGTAGAGTTCTTGTTGTTTTGGCGAGCCGCTCCACGCAAAATTCTGGATATCACTTGAATGCGGTTTGACTGGAAGCCGACCCCAATAAAGTAGGAAGCGATGTCATCTGGACTCAAAATAAATGCAGAAAAGTTCAGAGAATTTTGCAAAGATACTGCAAAATGTATGTCGAACTGTACGGTTGGCATCCAATGACGCCAACTCTTCACAAAATCCTAGTGCACGGTACAACTGTAATAAAATATGCCATCCTTCCTATCGAACAACTGTCTGAAGAAGCCGCAGAAAGTTCGTAATAAGCACGACCGCTCATACCGGCAAAATTATGCCCGAAAATTTTCGGAAACTCAGCGTAATCAAGATGAATGAATCAGACTAAGATCCATTTGAAAGAAATAATTTTAAGTTTATTTTTGGTTATTAGCCAAGTTTGTAAAAATGTACGATTTTCTTAATTCATTTATGTATTTTAAATCATTTGCAATGAAAAGACGTACTGATTAATTTTGTCCGGTTTAAAAAGCAAAATGCTTGTTACTGCGCCGCCGTCTTCGCGCACAAACAGATCTTCTTACTTGTCACCTCCTGAGGAATCAAAGACAAATGATGACTTTCATGCACTACTACACTATGTGCGTATGCTTCAAACTTAAATTTATGGTTTCATTATTCGTATGTGTAAGCTACGTATATTATACAGCTTGTACAAAGCTTTTCAATTGGAGAAAATTGAGTTTTTTGAAATGCTTGTGATTAATGATACGAAATTTATTATTATACCAGTTAAGTTCTTGAATTCGTTTAATTTATTGTGTCTAACATGTACTTAAAAACGACGTATAATAAAGTAACCGCAATAATAAGCACATGAAAAGGGATCATTGTACTCATTATTATGAACAGCTTTTACTATTGACCAACTACGAAGTAGCGAAATAAAATCTGCTGTGCAGTAGGTAGATCATGTAGAGTTCTTGTTGTTTTGGCGAGCCGCTCCACGCAAAATTCTGGATATCACTTGAATGCGGTTTGACTGGAAGCCGACCCCAATAAAGTAGGAAGCGATGTCATCTGGACTCAAAATAAATGCAGAAAAGTTCAGAGAATTTTGCAAAGATACTGCAAAATGTATGTCGAACTGTACGGTTGGCATCCAATGACGCCAACTCTTCACAAAATCCTAGTGCACGGTACAACTGTAATAAAATATGCCATCCTTCCTATCGAACAACTGTCTGAAGAAGCCGCAGAAAGTCCGTAATAAGCACGACCGCTCATACCGGCAAAATTATGCCCGAAAATTTTCGGAAACTCAGCGTAATCAAGATGAATGAATCAGACTAAGATCCATTTGAAAGAAATAATTTTAAGTTTATTTTTGGTTATTAGCCAAGTTTGTAAAAATGTACGATTTTCTTTATTCATTTATGTATTTTAAATCATTTCCAATGAAAAGACGTACTGATTAATTTTGTCCGGTTTAGAAAGCAAAATGCTTGTTACTGCGCCGCCGTCTTCGCGCACAAACAGATCTTCTTACTTGTCACCTCCTGAGGAATCAAAGACAAATGATGACTTTCATGCACTACTACACTATGTGCGTATGCTTCAAACTTAAATTTATGGTTTCATTATTCGTATGTGTAAGCTACGTATATTATACAGCTTGTACAAAGCTTTTCAATTGGAGAAAATTGAGTTTTTTGAAATGCTTGTGATTAATGATACGAAATTTATTATTATACCAGTTAAGTTCTTGAATTCGTTTAATTTATTGTGTCTAACATGTACTTAAAAACGACGTATAATAAAGTAACCGCAATAATAAGCACATGAAAAGGGATCATTGTACTCATTATTATGAACAGCTTTTACTATTGACCAACTACGAAGTAGCGAAATAAAATCTGCTGTGCAGTAGGTAGATCATGTAGAGTTCTTGTTGTTTTGGCGAGCCGCTCCACGCAAAATTCTGGATATCACTTGAATGCGGTTTGACTGGAAGCCGACCCCAATAAAGTAGGAAGCGATGTCATCTGGACTCAAAATAAATGCAGAAAAGTTCAGAGAATTTTGCAAAGATACTGCAAAATGTATGTCGAACTGTACGGTTGGCATCCAATGACGCCAACTCTTCACAAAATCCTAGTGCACGGTACAACTGTAATAAAATATGCCATCCTTCCTATCGAACAACTGTCTGAAGAAGCCGCAGAAAGTCCGTAATAAGCACGACCGCTCATACCGGCAAAATTATGCCCGAAAATTTTCGGAAACTCAGCGTAATCAAGATGAATGAATCAGACTAAGATCCATTTGAAAGAAATAATTTTAAGTTTATTTTTGGTTATTAGCCAAGTTTGTAAAAATGTACGATTTTCTTTATTCATTTATGTATTTTAAATCATTTCCAATGAAAAGACGTACTGATTAATTTTGTCCGGTTTAGAAAGCAAAATGCTTGTTACTGCGCCGCCGTCTTCGCGCACAAACAGATCTTCTTACTTGTCACCTCCTGAGGAATCAAAGACAAATGATGACTTTCATGCACTACTACACTATGTGCGTATGCTTCAAACTTAAATTTATGGTTTCATTATTCGTATGTGTAAGCTACGTATATTATACAGCTTGTACAAAGCTTTTCAATTGGAGAAAATTGAGTTTTTTGAAATGCTTGTGATTAATGATACGAAATTTATTATTATACCAGTTAAGTTCTTGAATTCGTTTAATTTATTGTGTCTAACATGTACTTAAAAACGACGTATAATAAAGTAACCGCAATAATAAGCACATGAAAAGGGATCATTGTACTCATTATTATGAACAGCTTTTACTATTGACCAACTACGAAGTAGCGAAATAAAATCTGCTGTGCAGTAGGTAGATCATGTAGAGTTCTTGTTGTTTTGGCGAGCCGCTCCACGCAAAATTCTGGATATCACTTGAATGCGGTTTGACTGGAAGCCGACCCCAATAAAGTAGGAAGCGATGTCATCTGGACTCAAAATAAATGCAGAAAAGTTCAGAGAATTTTGCAAAGATACTGCAAAATGTATGTCGAACTGTACGGTTGGCATCCAATGACGCCAACTCTTCACAAAATCCTAGTGCACGGTACAACTGTAATAAAATATGCCATCCTTCCTATCGAACAACTGTCTGAAGAAGCCGCAGAAAGTCCGTAATAAGCACGACCGCTCATACCGGCAAAATTATGCCCGAAAATTTTCGGAAACTCAGCGTAATCAAGATGAATGAATCAGACTAAGATCCATTTGAAAGAAATAATTTTAAGTTTATTTTTGGTTATTAGCCAAGTTTGTAAAAATGTACGATTTTCTTAATTCATTTATGTATTTTAAATCATTTGCAATGAAAAGACGTACTGATTAATTTTGTCCGGTTTAAAAAGCAAAATGCTTGTTACTGCGCCGCCGTCTTCGCGCACAAACAGATCTTCTTACTTGTCACCTCCTGAGGAATCAAAGACAAATGATGACTTTCATGCACTACTACACTATGTGCGTATGCTTCAAACTTAAATTTATGGATTCATTATTCGTATGTGTAAGCTACGTATATTATACAGCTTGTACAAAGCTTTTCAATTGGAGAAAATTGAGTTTTTTGAAATGCTTGTGATTAATGATACGAAATTTATTATTATACCAGTTAAGTTCTTGAATTCGTTTAATTTATTGTGTCTAACATGTACTTAAAAACGACGTATAATAAAGTAACCGCAATAATAAGCACATGAAAAGGGATCATTGTACTCATTATTATGAACAGCTTTTACTATTGACCAACTACGAAGTAGCGAAATAAAATCTGCTGTGCAGTAGGTAGATCATGTAGAGTTCTTGTTGTTTTGGCGAGCCGCTCCACGCAAAATTCTGGATATCACTTGAATGCGGTTTGACTGGAAGCCGACCCCAATAAAGTAGGAAGCGATGTCATCTGGACTCAAAATAAATGCAGAAAAGTTCAGAGAATTTTGCAAAGATACTGCAAAATGTATGTCGAACTGTACGGTTGGCATCCAATGACGCCAACTCTTCACAAAATCCTAGTGCACGGTACAACTGTAATAAAATATGCCATCCTTCCTATCGAACAACTGTCTGAAGAAGCCGCAGAAAGTCCGTAATAAGCACGACCGCTCATACCGGCAAAATTATGCCCGAAAATTTTCGGAAACTCAGCGTAATCAAGATGAATGAATCAGACTAAGATCCATTTGAAAGAAATAATTTTAAGTTTATTTTTGGTTATTAGCCAAGTTTGTAAAAATGTACGATTTTCTTAATTCATTTATGTATTTTAAATCATTTGCAATGAAAAGACGTACTGATTAATTTTGTCCGGTTTAAAAAGCAAAATGCTTGTTACTGCGCCGCCGTCTTCGCGCACAAACAGATCTTCTTACTTGTCACCTCCTGAGGAATCAAAGACAAATGATGACTTTCATGCACTACTACACTATGTGCGTATGCTACAATCTTAAATTTATGGTTTCATTATTCGTATGTGTAAGCTACGTATATTATACAGCTTGTACAAAGCTTTTCAATTGGAGAAAATTGAGTTTTTTGAAATGCTTGTGATTAATGATACGAAATTTATTATTATACCAGTTAAGTTCTTGAATTCGTTTAATTTATTGTGTCTAATATGTACTTAAAAACGACGTATAATAAAGCAACCGCAATAATAAGCACATGAAAAGGGATCATTGTACTCATTATTATGAACAGCTTTTACTATTGACCAACTACGAAGTAGCGAAATAAAATCTGCTGTGCAGTAGGTAGATCATGTAGAGTTCTTGTTGTTTTGGCGAGCCGCTCCACGCAAAATTCTGGATATCACTTGAATGCGGTTTGACTGGAAGCTGACCCCAATAAAGTAGGAAGCGATGTCATCTGGACTCAAAATAAATGCAGAAAAGTTCAGAGAATTTTGCAAAGATACTGCAAAATGTATGTCGAACTGTACGGTTGGCATCCAATGACGCCAACTCTTCACAAAATCCTAGTGCACGGTATAACTGTAATAAAATATGCCATCCTTCCTATCGAACAACTGTCTGAAGAAGCCGCAGAAAGTCCGTAATAAGCACGACCGCTCATACCGGCAAAATTATGCCCGAAAATTTTCGGAAACTCAGCGTAATCAAGATGAATGAATCAGACTAAGATCCATTTGAAAGAAATAATTTTAAGTTTATTTTTGGTTATTAGCCAAGTTTGTAAAAATGTACGATTTTCTTTATTCATTTATGTATTTTAAATCATTTCCAATGAAAAGACGTACTGATTAATTTTGTCCGGTTTAAAAAGCAAAATGCTTGTTACTGCGCCGCCGTCTTCGCGCACAAACAGATCTTCTTACTTGTCACCTCCTGAGGAATCAAAGACAAATGATGACTTTCATGCACTACTACACTATGTGCGTATGCTACAATCTTAAATTTATGGTTTCATTATTCGTATGTGTAAGCTACGTATATTATACAGCTTGTACAAAGCTTTTCAATTGGAGAAAATTGAGTTTTTTGAAATGCTTGTGATTAATGATACGAAATTTATTATTATACCAGTTAAGTTCTTGAATTCGTTTAATTTATTGTGTCTAATATGTACTTAAAAACGACGTATAATAAAGCAACCGCAATATTAAGCACATGAAAAGGGATCATTGTACTCATTATTATGAACAGCTTTTACTGTTGACCAACTACGAAGTAGCGAAATAAAATCTGCTGTGCAGTAGGTAGATCATGTAGAGTTCTTGTTGTTTTGGCGAGCCGCTCCACGCAAAATTCTGGATATCACTTGAATGCGGTTTGACTGGAAGCCGACCCCAATAAAGTAGGAAGCGATGTCATCTGGACTCAAAATAAATGCAGAAAAGTTCAGAGAATTTTGCAAAGATACTGCAAAATGTATGTCGAACTGTACGGTTGGCATCCAATGACGCCAACTCTTCACAAAATCCTAGTGCACGGTACAACTGTAATAAAATATGCCATCCTTCCTATCGAACAACTGTCTGAAGAAGCCGCAGAAAGTCCGTAATAAGCACGACCGCTCATACCGGCAAAATTATGCCCGAAAATTTTCGGAAACTCAGCGTAATCAAGATGAATGAATCAGACTAAGATCCATTTGAAAGAAATAATTTTAAGTTTATTTTTGGTTATTAGCCAAGTTTGTAAAAATGTACGATTTTCTTAATTCATTTATGTATTTTAAATCATTTCCAATGAAAAGACGTACTGATTAATTTTGTCCGGTTTAGAAAGCAAAATGCTTGTTACTGCGCCGCCGTCTTCGCGCACAAACAGATCTTCTTACTTGTCACCTCCTGAGGAATCAAAGACAAATGATGACTTTCATGCACTACTACACTATGTGCGTATGCTTCAAACTTAAATTTATGGTTTCATTATTCGTATGTGTAAGCTACGTATATTATACAGCTTGTACAAAGCTTTTCAATTGGAGAAAATTGAGTTTTTTGAAATGCTTGTGATTAATGATACGAAATTTATTATTATACCAGTTAAGTTCTTGAATTCGTTTAATTTATTGTGTCTAACATGTACTTAAAAACGACGTATAATAAAGTAACCGCAATAATAAGCACATGAAAAGGGATCATTGTACTCATTATTATGAACAGCTTTTACTATTGACCAACTACGAAGTAGCGAAATAAAATCTGCTGTGCAGTAGGTAGATCATGTAGAGTTCTTGTTGTTTTGGCGAGCCGCTCCACGCAAAATTCTGGATATCACTTGAATGCGGTTTGACTGGAAGCCGACCCCAATAAAGTAGGAAGCGATGTCATCTGGACTCAAAATAAATGCAGAAAAGTTCAGAGAATTTTGCAAAGATACTGCAAAATGTATGTCGAACTGTACGGTTGGCATCCAATGACGCCAACTCTTCACAAAATCCTAGTGCACGGTACAACTGTAATAAAATATGCCATCCTTCCTATCGAACAACTGTCTGAAGAAGCCGCAGAAAGTCCGTAATAAGCACGACCGCTCATACCGGCAAAATTATGCCCGAAAATTTTCGGAAACTCAGCGTAATCAAGATGAATGAATCAGACTAAGATCCATTTGAAAGAAATAATTTTAAGTTTATTTTTGGTTATTAGCCAAGTTTGTAAAAATGTACGATTTTCTTAATTCATTTATGTATTTTAAATCATTTCCAATGAAAAGACGTACTGATTAATTTTGTCCGGTTTAAAAAGCAAAATGCTTGTTACTGCGCCGCCGTCTTCGCGCACAAACAGATCTTCTTACTTGTCACCTCCTGAGGAATCAAAGACAAATGATGACTTTCATGCACTACTACACTATGTGCGTATGCTTCACACTTAAATTTATGGTTTCATTATTCGTATGTGTAAGCTACGTATATTATACAGCTTGTACAAAGCTTTTCAATTGGAGAAAATCTAGTTTTTTGAAATGCTTGTGATTAATGATACGAAATTTATTATTATACCAGTTAAGTTCTTGAATTCGTTTAATTTATTGTGTCTAACATGTACTTAAAAACGACGTATAATAAAGTAACCGCAATAATAAGCACATGAAAAGGGATCATTGTACTCATTATTATGAACAGCTTTTACTATTGACCAACTACGAAGTAGCGAAATAAAATCTGCTGTGCAGTAGGTAGATCATGTAGAGTTCTTGTTGTTTTGGCGAGCCGCTCCACGCAAAATTCTGGATATCACTTGAATGCGGTTTGACTGGAAGCCGACCCCAATAAAGTAGGAAGCGATGTCATCTGGACTCACAATAAATGCAGAATAGTTCAGAGAATTTTGCAAAGATACTGCAAAATGTATGTCGAACTGTACGGTTGGCATCCAATGACGCCAACTCTTCACAAAATCCTAGTGCACGGTACAACTGTAATAAAATATGCCATCCTTCCTATCGAACAACTGTCTGAAGAAGCCGCAGAAAGTCCGTAATAAGCACGACCGCTCATACCGGCAAAATTATGCCCGAAAATTTTCGGAAACTCAGCGTAATCAAGATGAATGAATCAGACTAAGATCCATTTGAAAGAAATAATTTTAAGTTTATTTTTGGTTATTAGCCAAGTTTGTAAAAATGTACGATTTTCTTAATTCATTTATGTATTTTAAATCATTTGCAATGAAAAGACGTACTGATTAATTTTGTCCGGTTTAAAAAGCAAAATGCTTGTTACTGCGCCGCCGTCTTCGCGCACAAACAGATCTTCTTACTTGTCACCTCCTGAGGAATCAAAGACAAATGATGACTTTCATGCACTACTACACTATGTGCGTATGCTACAATCTTAAATTTATGGTTTCATTATTCGTATGTGTAAGCTACGTATATTATACAGCTTGTACAAAGCTTTTCAATTGGAGAAAATTGAGTTTTTTGAAATGCTTGTGATTAATGATACGAAATTTATTATTATACCAGTTAAGTTCTTGAATTCGTTTAATTTATTGTGTCTAATATGTACTTAAAAACGACGTATAATAAAGCAACCGCAATAATAAGCACATGAAAAGGGATCATTGTACTCATTATTATGAACAGCTTTTACTATTGACCAACTACGAAGTAGCGAAATAAAATCTGCTGTGCAGTAGGTAGATCATGTAGAGTTCTTGTTGTTTTGGCGAGCCGCTCCACGCAAAATTCTGGATATCACTTGAATGCGGTTTGACTGGAAGCTGACCCCAATAAAGTAGGAAGCGATGTCATCTGGACTCAAAATAAATGCAGAAAAGTTCAGAGAATTTTGCAAAGATACTGCAAAATGTATGTCGAACTGTACGGTTGGCATCCAATGACGCCAACTCTTCACAAAATCCTAGTGCACGGTACAACTGTAATAAAATATGCCATCCTTCCTATCGAACAACTGTCTGAAGAAGCCGCAGAAAGTCCGTAATAAGCACGACCGCTCATACCGGCAAAATTATGCCCGAAAATTTTCGGAAACTCAGCGTAATCAAGATGAATGAATCAGACTAAGATCCATTTGAAAGAAATAATTTTAAGTTTATTTTTGGTTATTAGCCAAGTTTGTAAAAATGTACGATTTTCTTAATTCATTTATGTATTTTAAATCATTTCCAATGAAAAGACGTACTGATTAATTTTGTCCGGTTTAAAAAGCAAAATGCTTGTTACTGCGCCGCCGTCTTCGCGCACAAACAGATCTTCTTACTTGTCACCTCCTGAGGAATCAAAGACAAATGATGACTTTCATGCACTACTACACTATGTGCGTATGCTACAATCTTAAATTTATGGTTTCATTATTCGTATGTGTAAGCTACGTATATTATACAGCTTGTACAAAGCTTTTCAATTGGAGAAAATTGAGTTTTTTGAAATGCTTGTGATTAATGATACGAAATTTATTATTATACCAGTTAAGTTCTTGAATTCGTTTAATTTATTGTGTCTAATATGTACTTAAAAACGACGTATATTAAAGTATAGATCTTCCTACTGGTCACCTCTTGCGGAATCAAAGACAAATGATGACTTTAATGCACTACTACACTATGTGCGTATGCTGCGAACTTATATTTATGGTTTCATTATCCGTATGTGTAGCCGCTTGAGTGGCCACGGGACCGTTTAGTCCCAGATTTTTTTTACCGTAAAGTGGCCATGGGACCATTTGTTCCCAAACGGTAAAAGTTTAATAAACCACTTAGGATTGTTCGCAACATTGCTTTACTTTTAAGTGGTGCTTTCGAATACCATGCATTTAGTTTAGTAAGTTATGAAATTTCCCACCCTTTGGTGTACGGCAACACTACAAATGTTTAGTCTATGATTTAATAAATATTGTTGTCTGTGCCGGTTGTTGATTCAAGTTGGTGTTTTCTCGAACATTTCGCATGTTATTTTATTGTTTCCAGAAGTTGTTTCAAGTCAGAATATATTTTGTGTGTTAGACAATTTCATAGTGAACAAGAATTTGTGCAGGTATCAACGCAGGTAAGGAAATTATTGAGCATTTTTTGTAATATTCCGCGGTCGGTATGGTCGTACATTGCTAGTTGACAATATTTTCTTGTTTTTATTTGTATAATTACGTTGTTTTCTTCTATGATTCCTTCAAATCATCAAACACATTCTATCTAAATGAATATTCTGTCCACTGCATACGAAAATAATACAATTTACGTTCAACATTTAAAACAAATTCAAGTGTCCGTCTGAAGTGGTCCGCCAACTTACATTCTGATTTATTAGGCTTAGTTTACATGGTGAATTTATTCATCCAAACCCAAATCCGGAGATCCGTATTATGATATAGATTTTTATAATTTCATATCATTTTTAATGTCATAATATTACGTGTTGGTGTTTTCTGAGCTTTTTTATATTTCATATTAAAAGGTCGGGTGCCACAAGGGCTTTAATTTCCATTACGGGCCGTGGCTTTGGAAGTTCATTTTTTTTGTGGATAGTACTCATAAATATAAAGCTTTTCACAAATTTTCAACATCCGGAGAGTCACGGTTATCGAGATATAAATCTTTAAAGTTTCCATACAAATTGGAAAATAACACGCCATTTGTTCATTTTTGTTAGATAAATTGTCATAGTAGACGTCAAAGTTGACATTTCTTCCGTTTATGGTAGAGGTGTATTTTTTTCAATTTTATGTTTGGTTTTTACATAATTTACATTTTACATAATTTCATTTTCACGTACATACTAAATTTGGTGGGTAATGTGCTGAATAACCGGGCTGTACCATGCAATTACATTGACTTTTTCAAACAAAAAATAACAATTTTATTTTACACTGGTACGGAACGTGAAGCGACGCCATTTTGCTATAGCTGTTTCGATCTGTCAGTCGTCAGTGCGTCTTCGTTCGTTGCCGTTGCAGTTGATATCGTTCGTTATTAACTACCATGGCGTCTCCGAAGCCCTGTGCGTCTGTGCCTGAAGAGTTCTGTTCAACACTTGCACATCACTCGAGTGATGTGCAAGTGTTGAACTCAGTTGAGCCGCTTGTCACGGCCTCCTCTTCTGTGCCTTCTTCTAGTAGTGCGCGAGTGATGGACTCAATAGAGCCGCTTGTGCCTACTGCGCGAGTGCAAGTGTTGGACTCAAATGAGCCACTTGTGCTCCCGTGTGCTTCATCAGTCCTCGACGAACCGGTTGCTGGCCCCAGTGGAGTAGCAGCTGGCTCTAGTGGTAGCGTACCAGCTATTGCTAGTTCTTCAGAGGACGAGGATGACATCATTGCTCCTGCGATGCCCAGGCCTACTGGATCATCTGGCAGAAGAATCAATCCTTACTCGAATGAGTTAAGGTAAGTTTTGATTTATTGCATATCCGTACAATCAATACATTGCTATATCTGTACGGCCAGCCAGAGCTGTGGTGGTGAGCGTTAAAACTATCTGTGACAAATAGGGAAAAATTAGGTCACTCGAAGTTAGGTTAGTTAGGTTCGTCCAGTCCAGTCGGCAGGGCTCCGTCGACTTTCCTTAGTCAAGATTTATTTTGTGCAGCAATCACTAATTTTAATCACGTTTTTCTTTGTTTCAGATCTATGTGGAACTGGAGAAAGATCTTCACCAAGCTGGGAACAGATAGATGATCAGTGCATAGAGTTTGCGGAGGAGAGAGGTCTCATCCCGAGACAAAAGTTGTGCGTTCATCATAGAACGCCTATGACAATATCGAAACACTCTGGGCAAGTTGGCAAGTTCAGATGCCGAAAAAGTAAATGCCGGGCCAGACAAGCCTTGCGAAACTTGCAGCAGGTAATAAATCCGCGATTATTTGTGGAGATTTTAATATTAACATTTTAGAAATTAATTCAAATAGCAGTAGATTTTTAAGCCTTTTTAAATCGTTCAATTTGTCTAATGTTTTTACGGAACCTACTAGGATAACAACTACTTCTTCAACCTGTATTGATAATGTATTCTGCGATTGTGATTATTTAGATAAAGCCGTAGTTAATTACCTTCCATCGGATCATAGCGGTCAATTGGTAACATTTAAGTTTAAAGCAGCCTTGCAAAAAATTCAAATACAATATAGGCCAATAACAACAGGCAGACTAGTTAGATTCAATGGTTCCTTACAAAATAAGTTAAATCTTTTGGGCCATAATATTGAGGATGCGAATAAATTTTATGATACCTAATTTCTTTTCTGTAGTTCTAAAAGAATTCAACACAACTTTTGAAAAGAAGTCTTAAAAATACTTTCCCTAAGTATATATTTAGTGACTGGGCGACTAAAGGTATTAGGATAAGTAGGGAAAGACTATATGAGTTATATGGCCTTAAGCCTTTCATTAATACGGAATCCTTCAATAAATATGTAAACAAATATTCTAAAGTTTTCAGAAATACCTGCAAGGTAGCAAAAGCTCTGTATATTAGCAACAAGATCAAATCGGCAGATAACAAAATAAAGACAGTTTGGAAAGTTATTAATAATGAAACATGTAAGAATAAAGTACGAAACACTGATTTTTTACTGGAGACTGCACATGGTGCCATAAGCTCTAATCTAGAAGTAGCTCAAGAATTTGTAAATTTTTTCTCCGAAATACCATAAAAAACTACTGAACCTTTAAATTCTTCACCAAAGGTCTCATTTAGTTTATTAAAAGCAAACGTTCCAGGTTGTACGGTTGAATTCCAATTCCAACATAACAACCCTATGACAGTTATAAAAGCTTTCCGGCAAATTAAAATCAAATTGACCGAAGACATATGGGGAATGTCTATCAAAGTGTGCACGTCCATAATTGAGACCATAGCACCATACTTGGCTTTAATATTTAATTTATGTGTGGACCAAGGAGTCTTTCCGGATATAATGAAATACAGTAAGGTTATACCACTTTTTAAGTCCGGCGACAGCACAGACACCAATAATTATAGACCTGTATCCGTATTGCCGGTTTTCAGCAAAGTGTTTGAAAAAGTAATGCTCAATCAAATGCTCATTCATTTTAACATCAACAAAATCTTACACGATCAACAGTATGGTTTTACCAAAGGTCGTTGTACGACTGATGCTGGTGTCACGTTATTAAAACACATATATACAGCGTGGGAAGAGGCGCAAGATGCCATAGGAATCTTTTGTGACCTCTCCAAGGCATTTGACTGTGTAAATCACGAAACCTTGCTCCTAAAACTAGAACATTACGGTCTAGGTAAACTTGCACTCAGCTTAGTGAAGTCTTATTTAAATGACAGACAGCAGCAAGTTCAAATAAACGGTGTTAATTCAAGGGGTTTAAAAGTCAAAATGGGGGTACCACAAGGCTCAATATTGGGTTCTTTCCTCTTTTTAGTATATATTAATGATCTACTCCATCTTTTAAAAAATCAACCACAAATGGTATTATTTGCTAACGATACTACCTTAATTTTTAAGAGAGATAGACGTTCTACAAATCTTGACGACATAAATAAAGCCCTACAGCAGGTCCAAAATTGGTTCACTGCTAATAATTTAGTATTGAATGGGAAAAAAACTAAGTGTATTAGATTTGCTTTACCGAATGTCAAAAGTAATAATTGCGATATTGTATTGAACAAAGAGAAACTTGAATTCGCCGAAAACGCGGTTTTCCTGGGGATCACGCTTGACTCAAGGCTACAATGGGGTCCTCATTTAACATCTCTTGCGGGACGGCTAAGTTCAGCAGCATATGCTGTCAGAAAAATCCGTCAATTTACTGATATAGATACCGCGAGGCTGGTCTATTTTAGTTACTTTCATAGTATCATGTCTTACGGTATCTTATTATGGGGACGTGCTGCAGACATCGAATCTATATTTCGCCCCTTTAATCATAAAACGAAACAACTCAAAATTTACATTCTTCGAGTTTTTATCATAAAGTGAATTAACTTCAAACGGAGAACACGTGCAATCCAACAGCCAACTCGATACGATGAAAATGACAGAGATAGAAGACTATCGTTCTCTTTTTGATTAATGGACTCGAACAAGTTGGTACCGGTAAAGTGATCCATTCAGTGATGCACCGACTTTGCTCAAGGTAAGTTCTCAGAAAAAAAATAAAAAAGCGGAGTAAAACCAAAAGAAATCGGTGTTTTGCTAACAGGTAATTATTTTATAAGCTTTTATTTATTCAAAAAGTGAATTTATTTGAGTTATTTCTCTTTATTAGAAATGTAGACGTAATTTGTGTCTATAGTATTTTGACTTAATTCAGTTTTGTATAAATTGTATGATACCGTATTACGACACATTTCGAGTTCATGCAGTTTTATAATAAAATGCATAAGCAAATCTAAATTAGATTATGTATTATTCCAGTATTGTACTATAATTTATCAAAAACTTAGTATTGTTTTGGTTTGTTCCTGTTTATTGTTAATTTATCAGGTATGACTTTGTTTTTATTTAGAGTTATTTTACTATTTTAGTAAAATAATGAGTGCCGTTAATAAATTAAAATATTAAAAAGGGTATAATAATTATTTTCTTATAATGAGAGTGAGGTAGAGGACTTGGAAGTCGTTTAATAGATACCTACGAGTACTTACTCTTTGTCCTGTTTTAGAATGTCTTCAAGGGCACGGAAAATGTTGAGTTTACTGATGGAAAATAAAGTACCGGATTGTGAAAACCCTCCACCGGACTTTGGGTTAGAATATGAGAAACCCAATAATAGTAATAACGATTCCAACCACGAGGTGAGTACCTAATTAATAATTACTATTATTGCAGATTATCTACATTCAAGTGGTTAATTTATAAAACTGCGATTTAAGTCTACCTATGACTCCACTACATAAATAGACGTATGCATACGCGCATGACTTGTGTGCGTGATGAGTTCTACGAAATTTCTTACGATTATTCTTCGAGCTCGCGGGTGGTGCACCTGCGTGGCATGGTGAGGTGGGGTGCGTTACCAGTGTGAGGCAGAGCGCAGTTATAGGTACCCACTTTTATAATAGTCTGACGTCTATGGTCAGATACAAATATAGTTCTGAATTAGCAGCCTGCACTCAGGACATTGTTCTTATCTACACTAATATTATAAAGAGGAAAGATTTGTTTGTTTGTTTGTTTGTTTGTTTGTTTGAAATGAATAGGCTCCGAAACTACTGGACCGATTTGAAAAATTCTTTCACCAGTAGAATTCTACATTATCAGAGATGGACATAGGCTATAGAATATTTTCAAAAAAGTTAGGGATCCGTATGAAAACTTCGATAATGTGACCCAAGGTGTGAGAAAAATTCCTTATATCGCGTACGCTGCGGAATCTATTGACAATAGAGCAAAGTGATGTACTACAGTTTTATAGAGGTCATCAATATCTACAAAAAAGTCCGCGATACCATATGTCTAACTATTATGGATAAGTCACCATGACCGCTTTTTGTTAATATTAGTCAAGCAAATCCCATGGTGAAATAAAAAATGGTGATTATAGTACCATGATATTAATCCTTATCCATTTAAATGGTTTGATAATTAAGGTTGATTATGTCCGTGTAAATTACACTTTAAATTATTCAAATCTGACCTTTCGTTCAAAAGTTACGACGGTAATAAACATGCTCGGAGTAAGAAAAATGTCGCGGCTTGAGCGAACTGGGGAGAATCGTATCAATGCTTGGTCCGATGACGTTGAAACACCACGGCATTTAAATGTTTTCGATAAAACAATAAGAATATCAAATGTTTGGATTTTTCGAAAATCAACTAGGTACATACATAATAAGGGGTGAAGCAGGGGTGAATAAGTTTTTAGGGGAGGAAATTATAGCTTGCTTCAATTTACGTCGGAATTCTATGAATAAACTAAAAGTGGGATAATTGCAACAGATCATGTACCTAACAATTTTTGCATAATCAACCTCTGACGGGCTGAACGGGGTGAACAGTTGCGATGAACCAATAATGAGAATCGTTGTGCTTAATTTTCCAAAACTAACCTTTATAAGGGGATATGTATAGGGGCGTTGCAGTTTGTGGAGTACCTACTATCCCCACGCGGACGAAGTCGCGGGCGAAGTGCTAGTTAATTATAAACCACGTTATTTATTTCTTACTAGCTGCCCGCGACTTCGTACGCGCTTATCCCGTTTTTTCCCGTTCCCGTAAGAATTTCCCGTTCCCGTATAGCCTATAGCCTTTCTCGATAAATGGGCTATCTAACACTGAAAGAATTTTTCAAATCGGACCAGTAGTTCCTGAGATTATCGCGTTCAAGCAAACAAACAAACTCTTCAGCTTTATAATAATTAAGTATAGATTACTTATTAAAACTATTTGTTTTCTACTATTTTAGGTAGAACTTGAACAAAATTTCCCTGTTGAAACGGAGGATAAAACAACTGCGGAATCAATAGAACACTTCGATAAAACAAATGAAGTAGCTATAACAGTGAGTAGAAATTGGTGATGATTAAATTATCGAGAAACTAAATGAAAACATTTCAGTTTATTTATTCCTGGAAAAATATTTAGTTAGTGCTCATCAAAATTTTATATTTATTAATTACAGAAAGCTCAGTTTGAACAAGTCAAATCCAATAAATGTCATCTGGTGCCTTATTCTGATAGTGACATTAGCTTGTCTGACCATGAAGATAATAGTACTACACGATACACAACTACTGAGGCAGAGTATAAAAATGAAGAAAATACTGTTCGTCAATCTTCATCATCTTCAAATTCGTGTTCGAGCTCATCGTCCTCAAGTTCAGACTTGGATAGTTCGCAATCAAGCATCCCTCGGTCACTCACAAAAACTGCTAGACACTACGAAGTGACTGTTGATGAAACAGACGACGATGAAGTTATTGATAATACTCCTCCGCAGCAACAGTATCTTGAGAATAGAAGGAATGTTAGTTATTAACTGGTATATGTAAAAGGACCAAGACTTGCCGTTATTTCAATAGAAATTGTCTTACAATTCAATTTTAATGTTAATTTGTCTTTCAGGAACTAAATCGTCATCCCAGGGAGTTAAAGAATACTCAAAGTTATTATACATCTCCAGTATATACCGACGAAAGTGATATAGACCTCAGTGATACAGATCCGACATTTACAAACATGGAACCTAGAAGAAAGAGGAACTATATCTTTTGCCAGTCGAGCTCTTCTTCTACTAGTTCGTCAAATTCGCGTATGACTCCAAAAAAGGGACGCAAACGTACCAAAAATCCATCCCAATGGAAACAAAATAAAATAAAACGTTTGCGTAATAGGGGAAAATCATATATTTCCATGTCGAAAACACAGAAGAGTATTCCAGCCCGGTGTCTCAAAGAACCTTGCTCAGAAAAATGCAGACTTAAATGCACCACAAAAATAAATACAGATAGCAGATACGAACTCTTTCGGAAGTTTTGGGATTTGGGACATTTGGCAAAACAAAGAGCGTTCATAAGTGCATCTATGATTGATGTTCAGCCTAAATACAAATACACGAACTCTAATCGGCCTAGGCACAATAACAAAGCATTTCATTTTACAGTCGACAACACTATGATTAGGGTCTGCAAAACTTTTTATAAAGCCACGTTAGACATCTCGAACCGTATGATATTTACGACACAAAATAAAATAAAGGATAATGATTTTTCTCTTAATGATTTTAGAGGAAGACATCAAAATCATAAGAAAAATGATCCCGAATTACGAGCTGCGATTAAGCAGCACATAAATTCTATCCCTAAAATTGAACCTCACTACGTACGAGCTTCTTCAACAAGGGAATATATAGAAGGCAGCAAAACTATTAAAGACTTATACAACGATTTTAAAGAAAACCGACAACAAAATAATAAAGACGCAGGTACTTATATAACATATTATAAAATATTTACATCTGAATTTAATCACTCTTTTTTCCAACCTAAAAAGGATCAATGTGATCTTTGCAACTCATACTATAATTCTAATGCTGATCAAAAGAAAGATCTAGAAGAAAAATATAACACTCATTTGGAAAAGAAGAGTTGTAGTAGGGTTGAGAAGATGAATGATCGCATGAAAGTCAATAAAAACTTTAGAGTAGCTGTGTATAATTTGGAGGCAGTATTACAGTGCCCAAAAGGCGATACTTCCTCTTTTTATTATATGTCTAAACTTAATTGTTATAATTTAACCGTGACGGAGCTAACTGGAAAGGACTGTAATGTAGCATATAAAAATGTGCATTGTTATTTCTGGTCGGAGAGTGATGCAAAACGTGGAGCCATTGAGATCGGCTCATGAGTATGGGCATATTTGAAAGCTTTAAGCGATGAAGACGATGATGAAAAGGAAGTTATATTTTATTCCGACAACTGCTGCGGACAGAACAAAAATAAATATATTACTTCACTGTATTTATATGCAGTTCAAACATTAAACATAAAAAGTATAACACATAAATTTCTAATACGGGGTCATACACAAAACGAGGCTGATAGCGTCCATAGCCTCATCGAGAGGGAGGTGAAGAAGAATTTAAAATCTGGTCCTATATATATGTTACGGGTAATGCTAGAAGATGGAGTAAACCTAGGTTTACCCGGGTTGACCTAGTATTATCTAAGCTTTTTGGGTGAAGTCCGAATAATAAGTAAAATTAATTATATTTCGGGGTTTACCCATACTCACCTAGGTCTACCCAACTCTGGCTGGGTAATATTAGATGTTGGGTAATTTTCGAGCCACACCGCTTGCACCTGCCTGCGTTTCCCGGCGCCACTTGCTTAGATACAACATGGCGACAAAAACGGCTTTTGAGAGCTCGCAAATGAACAGTCGCTTTCAGGAGGTCAAGGTTATAAAAGGTGTAATTGCAAAACAAAATGTGCTACAAAGTGTTCATGCAAAGCTGCAGGAAAATTCAAAATGTCACAATAGTTTGTCTTGCTCAAATAAATAATTTTAATTTAAATAACATCGATTGGTAGTACTTTTGTGAACTAATTGTTACTTACACAAACTTTTAATATATTGTGCTTTCAGATATCATGTTTCAGCCCGCTATTAGTTAATGCTATTAAAACTATTTTATACTCTTCATGCGATTATATTCGCCTTTGTATGTTTTTTTTTTTAAATAAAGTTAAAAATGCCCTTGGATTTTCATTTTACTAATTAATTAGATACATTTTTAACATTACCCAGCCAGAGTTGGGTAGACCTAGGTGAGTATGGGTAAACTCCGAATTAAAACTAATTTTACTTATTATTCGGACTTTACCCAAAAAGCTTGGGTAATACTAAGTCAACCCGGGTAAACCTAGGTTTACTCCATCTTCTAGCATTACCCGTAACATATACACCCGACCAGTACATACCTCTTATAAAAAATGCAAAAAAATCGAAACCTCCATTGATGGTGCATGAACTGGATTACGAATCATTTTATGATTTTAAAACTTTACAGGAAGAATGAGGGTATAATTTTACAACGAATAGTGATGGACAGAATGTGAACTGGAACGAAATAAAAATTTTAAAAGTTAGCAAACAAAACGCTACCGTATTTTTCTATAAAACGTCTTATAAGCAAGTAAACTACCAGGAAGTTGATGTTAGAAATAAAAGAAAAAAAATGAAAGCACTAACGGAAATATCACTACAGCGAGCCTATTCCACGAAACAGGAGATTAGTGCGAATAAAAAGATAGATTTAAAAGAGCTTATCGCAAAAGCTCTGATCCCTTCTTTTTATGCAGGTTTTTATAATACGATATTTTAAGTTTATAATTATTTTGATCTCATTTTTTAGTTGATTTTTTATGATAATAAAACCAAAAGTATTAGTTAAGTCTGATTACTAGAATACACTTTTATTTGTTTTAATAAATATTAATAAATATAGAAGAACATTTTTATATAGAGTTTCGTTTGGTTTTGACTTTTAGCTTAGAGTGTTATTATTTTGTGTTGTTGTGTTTTATTTACAATAAGTAGTTACAACAATTTCACATTTTTTTGTAATAAATTTAGATAAGAAGAAAAAAAAACGTCTTTTTTTATTAATAAATACATAAATTTTATTTGTGAATATAAATTAACATAGAAACAATAAAGAATGTTTCTCTGACAGTTAATGCTTCTTAGTTTAACAATGCACTAAATCGAAATATTTCGTCTACTTGCAAGATGATTTTAATATAAAACTGCAACACTTTGAGTTACTTCGTCTATATAATAATTATTTGTTTACATATTTTATTGTAAAGTGAATTAACTACGAACTTATTTTTGAATTCTTGATTTAAGTGTCTTCCTGGTAAAAATGATTTTTTGTTTTTTGATAATCATGTAGTTTATTAGTTCAGCTAACTATATCTACTTTTGAAACTGACCTAAACTATTTCTTTACTTTTTTGTGATAAATTAAAGCCATCATTGTAAACCTGTCAAACTTTAAATGCGTTTTCCCAAAAAAATTCAGTGTTAAATTTTATAATAAAATACCATTTGATATTCTCGGACTGAATGAGAGAAAATTTAAAACATGCATTAAACGCACACTATGTAGACAGGCATATTATAAACTGTAAGATTATATCCTTGATAAAAATGCTTGGCTAAATGCCGGTCCTGCTCCACAGCCTCAGCCGCTTGGTTCCACTAGTTAGGATTTTATATATGGAGGAGATTCTCACCCTTTTTTATTTTACTTGTTACGTTTAATAATAATAATATTCCACATTTCTATAATGTTTGGAATACACTTTTACTTTTCTGTTCTTACCAATTTATATTTATAGTTTTATATAAAGTAGAAGCATTTTTTATTTTGGAATCCTGTAAATGTGAGGACCATGGAGCTTTTTATGTTAATAGATGGTTTCCTTGTTTGACATGAATGAGCAGGGGCAGTTGAGGGTTTATCATGCTCACTCGAATGTCTCGCTGATGGTGGCGCGTGTATCGGATCATTCGGTTCCCTTCAAAATGGTTGAGCTGAATGGTGCTGATGCACGCGTCATGTTCGTGAACGGGCGCCATCAGTGGAGACTGGTCATCTCTTAGCTGTCGCTGGCTTATTTCAATAGTTTATTTGATACTTAGAATTCTTTCTTTTTTTTTCTCTTCCTTAACATTGTTCTCACATATAGAAGCAACAAAGATAATGTAACCAGGATTATTGTAAATCATAAAATGGTTTAAAAGAGTGTCCGTGGAGTTTCTTGCACGTTCTTCTCCATAGAGATCTACGCTTTGGAACGTGCAAATAGCTTCATGTTTTTGACTGACTGACTCTGACAATTCAAAAGTACCTGTAAATGGTTTATTTGAAATAAATGCTTTGACTTGACTTGACTTGACTTGACTTGACAAGTCTCTCGTGCAATTGGGACATTGTTTGAGAATGCACGGTTGTCCCTCACATTGAGTTTTCAAATAATGTATGCTTTTAGTGAGGGACTGAATTACCACCAAACAAAAAAAGAACTAGCATGTGATGATGGTCCGGTAGTCTCTACAAGAACAGTTGCCGATTGGTTTAGCTATTGCCGGGAGACTATCACAATTTATGAATTAGAAAATCAAAGGGCCCAAGGGAAGATAGGGGGTCCTAATAAAGTGGTGCAAATTGATGAATCAAAGTTTGATAGACGAAAATACAATCGAGGAAGACATATAGAAGGACATTAGGTGATCGGGATGATGGAAGACGAAAGCGACGATCTGCGGCTGGAGGTGTGTCCGGATAATGAAACGTCTGCGGTGCCACTGATAAAAAAACATGTTTAGGAAGGCTCCATCATTCATACAGACTACTGGAAAGCGTATCTGAGCTTTCCTCAGCACGGATATACACGTAAAAGAGTGAATCATAGTGACCCAACAAATAAATTTGTGGCACCAGATGGGACGTCTTGCTATTAACTACGGACTAAGGATGCAAGAGAGTTAGGCGTCAAAAAATGATTTTTAATTGGAAACGGTTAGTTACCTTTTCATGATAGTGGTGCCAGGGGGGAGGGGGGCACCCTCACCCCCTCCCACCTGCCTCTTTTTGCTACTGGATACGAAATTTTAAGTAAAATTTTTATTCTAATCTATAAACTTTAACCATGCATATCTCCATAACCATGGGGCTCCGGATGGTGGGGGTGGTAGAGGGGGGTAGCCCTCTCCCCCCCTACCCCCCAAAATCACCGGCCCACAATGGAAATTTTAACCGCCACGAGGTCGGCCTCGTGGCTCCCGGGGTAATGCTTGTGGCACCCGAGGTCGCGCACAAGGAGGTGGTGGTCGTGGCCGTGCTCGATGTGGTAGGCGTAGCCGTGCTCGAGGTGGTGGTCTTGAGCACGCTCAAGTTGATGGTTGTGTTGTGCTTAGGATGGAGACGTATGTAACTTAATTGCTTCTACATATTTTATTGATGTTTGCCGAAAAGAAAGATTTTTTAATTTATGCTACTTTTTTAGAAATCCAGAGGAAGATAGTGTCCCAGTTTTGGAAGTTGGTCCCGTTCAGTCCTCTAAGTATGTATCAAAATTTGTCGTTGCGGCAATCAGATGGTTGTTTTTAACTATTATTATTTTCTTTTAGCTACACGCTTTCTGAGGATTTGAAAAAAGTACGCACCATGAAGATCGCTAGTAGAAAACACATGAGTGCTCTGTCAGCGGAAAAAAGCCCAGTTCTTCTCTATGAAGTCTCCTTCATAGAGAAGAACTGGGCTTTTTTCCGCAAAAAGGCATTTTATGGGTCTATTTTTGCTGCCGGATGCTCCGGAGCGGAAGCAGAAGAGGTACGTGTTTTTTTTCAACTTAAAAAATGTATTTTTATTTAGAGGAGAGAGAGGATTATTGCTTTCAGAGATTCTCAAACGTTTGGACCGGTCAAAATTATTATCAAAATGTTTTCTATAGTACTAACTAAAGAGGGCTCGTCCCACCTTATATCGGTTGTGCCTAGTACATGGGTCAACAATAAAGATTCTGTCCTGTTTTGGCCAAGGACGAGAGAAAACAGCGACCTTGAACTATTAAGGAGAAATGAAAATAGTGTGCCTGCGGAGAACTGGAGAAAATTAAAATGTGTCGTAAAAGTACAAGGCATAGCTACTTTTGCTGAAGGAATTAAATTAGAAGAACTGTATTCTAATTTCGAGGATACTGAAGATGAGGAGAGGAAAGTTTTACGTGTTTTATTCGACTTAGCCGTGGCGTGCACTACACTCACAATTTCTTGTTATCGTCTAGCATTATATGTCACCCATAATATGTCGATAAAAAACTGGTTCAGTATTATACTTACATTTTTATTATTAAAGCTTGTCCAGTCTAAAGTGACGCGCCCCACTACCGCATTTTACAATCCGCGGCCCTGTGTACGTAAAATGCAGTAGTGGGGCGCGTCACTTCAGACTGGAAGAGCTCATGGACAATGTGGAATACGACTGACGCGCGAAGAGTGAGAAAGAGAGGCACGACCACGAGTCGGTCGGTCGAGTCCGTCTAAGGTCAGTTGAGCTGCGCGCTTCCGTAGGAACGCACGCACGTCATAAAACTGTGGTACCGATAAAGCGGTGTAATTTATTACGTTTACTAGACTGAGTGTAGATCAGTGCTTAACTATTGGATTCTATTAACACGTTACAAAAAGCATGTAAAATACCACATTTACTACGTCTCTACTTACGACGCGACGCTCAGTCACATATCATCAGAATACACGCGCTATGTATGTATATATTCGATTGAATTCATTTATTACAACGAAGAGTTAGGGCCCATTATCACAGTCGCGCGGAGCTATGCTAATGAGCAGTCGCATGTTTCGTAAGCGTTGCTAGCGCGAGTCATAAGTTGCGAGTAACAATGACATCGACTACGGTCAAGTGTAATGCGTGTAATGTGGTGATAAGTGAAGTGCTTGCCTTTGTGCAAAATAAGATTGATGTAATGGATGAGGAGAGCCTAGTCCGTATCTGTACAACGTCTTTTAGCACAGAAAAGGTTTCAAATGCAAAGAAATTACTGTTTGAGTCGGCGCCGTCATCAAAACGGAAAGTTACGAGGAGAAGAACAGAAAAAATTGAAAAAGATTTATATGATAAATTACATTGCTAAAGGAAACAGATCCCGAAGTGGTACCGATTTTTGTGGCACGCGAATTGCAAAAACTCCCACCGGTTACTTTTGACCATGTAGACGCTACCCGGCTGTTAAAAGATATTCTGTTAATTCAAAATGAACTTAGACATATAGAGAAGCTTATGTCACCAAAGATCAGTTTTATGCAATTAAAGAGGACTTAGAAAAGCTTAAAAGTTCAAATACAATTAGTCATACCAGTTCCAACGATTTATGCTGCAGAAAAATTAAAAATAACAAACAAAATTACGCGTCATCATAGCAAGTCACCAGACCTACCTCACATCGTCGTGAATAAAGCAACCGATGAGAGCGCGAAACTATGCCTATCTCTTTCGCACGAACCCGACGCGTGTAACAACATCTCGCTCGAACATTTTGTTGACGCGTGCGCCTCAATACCGCGCATGGTCATCAATAAAATGCGTCTGCAAACGACATACATACGTACATAATGGAAAAAACAAAAACCAGTGTGCAAATTGAAAAAATAAATATGAGTAAACAGAAAGACTACGATGCTTACAAAATTTTTGTACCAAGGCATAAATTGCATTTATTTTTAGATGACAATTTATGGCCGGAAGGAATTGCTTTTCGTAGATACATAGATTTTAAGAAACGAGCCGAAGAATCTCACAAAAATACCAACAATGGATTGCGACAATAACGATAACTCAAAAGCAAGTATTTTTGTGAGTTTTAATTGTAAATCAATTACTAGATCGGTGGATTATGTCAGATTGTTATGTCAGACATCTGATATAATCGCATTGCAGGAAACCTGGTTGCTGCCTCACGACATTCCTTTTCTGAGCAGCATAGACCCTCAGTTCGACTTCGTGGGAAAATCGGCGGTAGATACATCAACGGGCATCCTACGAGGGCGACCTTATGGTGGAGTAGCTGTACTGTGGCGAAAGAGCGCCTGCGAAAGTGTATCTTCCGTGCAGTGCAAAAGTGTGCGTCTTGTGGCTATCAAAATAATAGTAGGCGGTAAATCCCTTTTAGTGTTCTCGGTTTATATGCCGACAGAGTCGATGGATAATCTGTTTTAATTGACGACACGTTTGGCGCAGTGGTTGAACGATTGACTGCTGCGCTGCGTGTCGCGGGTTCGATTCCCGCACGGAACAAATATTTGTATGGCCTACAGATAGTTGTTCCGGGTCTGGCTGTTTGTGTATGTGACTTTGTATGTTTGTAAACGCACCCACGATACAGGAGAAATTCCTAGTGTGGGGCAACGTTTTTTAAAAAAAAAAAAAAAAAAAAAAAAATCTTGGTAAATTTGTTGAGTGTCTAAGTGAATCTCACTCACACGCAATTATAGAAAGTAGTAGTGTGGATGCGGTTTATATTCTGGGGGATTTTAATGCTCAACCGAATGGTTTATTCGGCAAAGAACTATTGAGTTTTTCGTCTGAAGTGCAGTGGCGGTGCGCTGACGTGTACTTGCTCGGCGGTGACTCGGACACGTATACTTACGTAAGTGATGCACATGGTTCTACTAGTTGGTTAGACCACTGCGTAGGGACGCGGCGTGGAACACTATTAGAGACGCTAGTGTGCTGTATGATGTGTCTTGGTCGGACCATTTACCTCTAATTATAAAATGTGATCTCAACTTATTAAGGCCGAAAGTTAAACCTGAACTACCTAAATGTAACAAAGTAACGTGGGGGGACAGAGACTTACGGCAGACTGAATTATATAGCAACTATTGTAATGATCTCTTGAAAAATCTAGACTTTCCCGTTGAATTTACAGAATGTAGTCATAATAGATGTGGAATTAAGGAACACGAAGCAATTTTAGATCTCGACGGTTGAAAGGCTAATTGATCTAAACGACATTTTTTGCAATATTGAGTTATATATGTAGGAAATGGTACATCTCCCTAGGTAACATCAGCCATGATATTGGAACTACAGTGGGCGTACTATGGGAAGTGTTGGTTACTGCTCAATAGAAATACTGTTTGCTTTTATATCAAATTATAATTCACTCTCGAACTCACTACAACAATATTCTAACTCACTCAATAATTCCGCAATAGGTACACAGCTCCAGCTTACGAAACGCGCGGCGGTTCCTAGACATGTTCACTGCTCGATCGCCACCAGTAGACTGCCGTTGCAAACTCAGCTTCGATCGAGCACGACGTTCTAGACTCCGTCGAACGCCACTAGATGGCGTTTGCGTCTCGATTGTTCAATCGACTAACGTGTTTCCGACACGGCCATCCTGACTAGTACACGTCCTCGTGTGTTAACCTGCAACCAAAACTCAACAACAGTGCCTGTTCGACTCGGTCAATCCTGACCACAACAAGGCTCAGAACTAAATCTTTATCCTCAATCATTTTGTTTTCACAAAATATTGTGTTCCACTTAACACGACACACAAAACTTTTAAAATCTTGTAAAACATTGAAATCGTCACCCATAGCCATGTACCATCGTTATCCACAACAACAATCACCTTAATCACAACAAAGCCTTGGGGAACCACTCACACAAGTAAACAACTCACACCACGGCTCTCATAGCCGATCCACGGTCACTACAGACCACGAGCAGCAATCACATTGCTCTCCAATACGTGCATCCTCCATGTTTGTGGAGCACTGTGGGGTTTTCACCCACTATGGCCACCATTGGCCTCGAGTCGCGATCACACCATCGCTCTCGAAAAACGTGCCTCCACACACATGTGGACCACAACTACTACTGTCACAACAGAGAATCCTACTCGCGTGTTCCCCGCCTCGGCTTGCTCGTCACCACTGTGACATTTCACTTTTACCATCTATTTTGACTGGTACATGACTTTGGCACCGTTTTTTTTTTTATTATTTTTTCTTTCACTCTTCCATGAGCTCACCCAAAATAGTTCAGAACTTACAACGTTAACAACTTAACTTCCATCTTACTAAGTCTGATTACGATATTACTTTTCGAATTGTAATCGCCAGTAGTAAACTTATTATTAAATCGAGCTTTAACATTATTCTCCACATCGTTTAATGTTTTCTGTCACTATCTGACTTAATTTACTCCTACTCTATAAAAATCTCATGTCTTTGAATATTTTTATTCTAAATACAAAATTCTGTAACACTATTGAAACTACACAATTAGAAATTAAGTGACTGACCATTGCTGCAAGATCTTCATGTACAACTCATGTAACAGTAACAAAGTCATCCCTGTGACTACAATTATTGTTTAATGGTAGTCATCCCTGTGACTCCAAATTATCAGTCAGTCAACCCTGTGACCATGCGAGCTCAATGATTTAGTCATCCCTGTGACTAATCAATCAGACAGTCATCCCTGTGACCGCCGGGTAATCTTACAAAGATTGTCATCCCTGTGACAATAACAAACAATCGCAGACAGTCATCCCTGTGACCATGAAATGAGACACACACTTAAGTCATCCCTGTGACTACAAGTGTTCAATGGTAGTCATCCCTGTGACTCCAAATTAACAGTCGGTCAACCCTGTGACCTCAATGATTTAGTCATCCCTGTGACTAATCAATCAGACAGTCATCCCTGTGACCATCGGGGAATCTTACAAAGATTGTCATCCCTGTGACAATAACAAATAATCGACGACAGTCATCCCTGTGACCATGAAATGAGACACACACTTAAGTCATCCCTGTGACTACAAGTGTTCACTGGTAGTCATCCCTGTGACTCCACATTAACAGTCGGTCAACCCTGTGACCTCAATGATTCAGTCATCCCTGTGACCATCGCACACAAAACCAACATTAATTTAACTGATTATTAAGAGTACCTGCAGCAATGTCAGGTAAAGGTTCTGAAAAGCCTTCAGTATCACATTTCGGTAAATCACACTTGTCATTTAATTCAATAATTACTTTAGCATCTGTATCACTACAATAATAACGGTCACTACAATCACTACAATTTCCCGAATTAAAAGCTCTACAGCTACATATCAAACAATTTTTTTTTTTTTTTATGCTTTGTTTTGAAAGCTCTAACTCACACCTGTGTGAACAGGTCTACTTCACCTACTGTGTTCCGCTACGATTTGCTATCGTTAACCTCTACGGCAATTCTCAACATATTTTAACCGAACAAAGTTATTCTACATCTTCATTCTATTGACTAGTCGGTCAGTTAGCCTTCTGACAGTTCAGAAGTGACTGCCAGGAACTTTGCCTGGGGCATATTCCAAAAAAAAGATTTTAAAAATATACCGACCAGTTAGGTATGCACATCGGTGCTTGCGAAAAGAGGAATAATAGCTGGCGTCTAATAGCCAATTTTAATAAACCACGTTCACGAACTCTCTTAACTACTCTACGTTAATCTTCGAACATAACGGTCAATGCTGCACTGAATCAATCAATCTTATTTTAATCTCATCCGTATAAACTTACGTACCTATTTTGACATTGTATCAGCTCAGAATTCTCTGTGCTCGTAAAGTTTTAATCAAAACTAACTGTTGTTATATAAGGAAAACTGTCCTCGACACGTTAATACAAAAGCCTAGGTCCAAGTGGTCCAAGTTTTCACTAAATACGTCTAAAGTCGGAACATGACGTTGTGGCAACCTTACCATGCAATATCTGCCAATGGTAAAACTCTTTAGGTACCTACTCGCTTTGTACTAAGTATGTAAAATTACCTAGCACTATCAATCCAACCACTGATTTGATATGAACGACTTTAAAGCTTTGAAAGTCACAATCAAAATGAAATAGGAGCGACTCACTCTATAATCCAGTCGGCCTTGAACGCTTTTGTCCCCACAGATGTTGACATGATGCTCGGCTATTGCAGCCTGAAAACGGCCACGCTCAGAACCGCTCAGGAATTGCAGCTGCACAGCAGTTATAGCAGCATGCGGACCGCTAGCCTCCTGCTGGCTTCATCCACCGATATACGATATCTGAAACTGAGAAACACTGCGAGAGTACAAGTCCAATCACAGCTGTGTGGTGGAAATAATGGTTTCAGGTTAGCGTAGTAACCACGTTATCAAAGTCAATCAAAATCTAAAACTAATCAAAACATTGACACAAGAAAGAGGCCTATGTCCAGCAGTGGGTAAAATCTGGCTATGGTTGGTGATCATAAATCAAAATATTGCTTTTGCAATTATCTTAATTTTGAATAAAGTGGGTACGGTGTAATGTTGTGACTATTAAATAATATCGCTCTTATGTCCAAACAACAATAGCTCTGAACTGGCACTGCACTTCATTACTCAACCTGCGACAGCAGAATATTACCGCTTCATTAGCATTATTTAAAACGCCATTGCTTAACCAGCAACACCAAAGCTATAGCGCCTAAACTACTACTACACTGTTTACAGAAAAGCGATAGTCAACAAGAAAATAACAACCTCACTTTAGCATAGAGCATTAAAGCGACAAGTCAATTATCAAACGTCGATAATCGCCATTCATGAGACCGTAGCCCTTTGTAAGTTAGTCTCCACAGCATTAAAATGTTCACTCTTAAACAAAGTAGAAAAATGTTAACCAACAAGCACATCTGCTTCACAGCAATAACAAAACGAAAATGGCTCACCAGATTGACGAAAAGATCCTCACGGACATTCAGGCACTTCTCCTTGACCTGGCCAGCTGTTATGAAGCTGTTCGCCTCCGTTCTGGACTGGTTTTTCATTTTTCAGGTTGATGAGGGTAGTCGCACAAAACTCGCCAAGAAGAAATCTTGACCTCGGAATTTTCCTCGAATTGGTCCCACGTTGAACCCAGATAGGTTATTTAGGTACGAGCGGCATGTAGGCGCACAGCTCTTTGTCGCCTTATTTATGGTCAAAAATATGCTGCACTGCACAACACTGCATCCTCGACCAAACATACCACCACGGTGATGCACTTTGATTGCGTGTCGAACTTGGGCTTATCGAGTCAAAATTCACGGCACTTTTAGAGTATGTATAAGCGCATACATTTCAAAAGCGACCCGCAATGATTGTCACTTTCAATGTCACCAACTGTTTTTTTTTTTAAAACGCAACCGCCACGTATTTCACTAGCATTGTCAGGAATTCCCATGTGGGCCATATGAGTAACATGCCACTTCTGATGTAGGAAATGGTACATCTCCCTAGGTAACATCAGCCATGATATTAGTCATAGTCATAGTCATAGTCATTTATTCATAAACAAGTAATTTGTATCTGAATTTTCACATAAAATTTACAATAATTTAAATTTACACAATTACAGTTTAACCAATAAAATAATTACCTATATTTTTTATGTTATAAATAAAATATAATAATTAATAAAAATAAAAATAAAAAGCAAATAAATCTGAATCCAATAAAAATTACAATTCAATAAAATTACAGTTCCTCTACAGCATATAGACACTTACTCAATAGGACATTTTTTAGTTTTGTTTTGAAAGCGCTACTGTAGACAGCACTTTTTATGTCTAAAGGCAACCTGTTGAATAATTTTACGGACTGGTATCGTGGACTGTGTTTAACAATTCTTAGGTTATTATTACAAAAATTTTTACTATTCAAGTCCAGTCTACGGGTGCTTTCCCTTATCTGCCTTTCTTCTACTGTCTCATAGTCTTGTATATTTTTGGACATATTACTTAAAAGTACCAGTACATAAAGACTTGGTACTGTAAGTATGCCCAAATTAATGAAATGTTGTCGGCAACTTTCCCTTTGTGAGATGCGGACCATGGTACGAATTGCACGTTTTTGTAGTACGAAAGCTCTTCTACTATTATATTCATAGCTATTTCCCCAAAAAAGTATGCTATATCTAATTTTGGACTCCACTAGCGCAAAATACACCATTTTCAGTTGTTCTATGCAGATTTCATTTCTCAGGGCTCTCAGAGCGTAACATGCAGATGATATCGATGCATCAATTGCTTTTAATTCTGATTTCCAGTTTAATAGTTGATCAATATGTATACCTAAAAATTTTACTTCGGCAACGAGCTCAATTGCGACTTCATTCAAGGCAACATTTAAATTATCTTTGTTACGGGCTGTAGTTTTAAATAACATTATTTGAGTCTTTTTACTATTAATAAATAATTATTTGCTGTGACCCACACATGAAATGCTTGTAACGTAGCATTTACCCTTTCTGTCAACTCTACCATGTCATTAGCTGCCACTATGGCATTTGTGTCATCCGCGAAAATTACTAATTTAATGTCTGGTAATATTGTATTTAGATAATTAATCAAGTCATTAATAAATAATATAAATAAAATGGGTCCCAGAATAGATCCCTGTGGGACACCTGTTGATATTCGTACAATTTTGGATTTATATATTTTCTTATAATTATTCTGAGTTTTGTCAATTTCAACGTACATCCGCCTGTTTTTTAAGTAGGAAGAGAATAGTCGCAAAGCATTTCCTCTTATTCCATAATGTCTCATTTTAGTCAGAAGTAATTCATGGTCAATTGTGTCAAATGCGGAGCTTAAATCTAGGAAAATCCCTGCAACTCTACTTTTAATATTAATTTTGCTTATCACATCATCCAATAATGTATATATAGCGTCTGAAGTGCCAACACCCTTTTG
This sequence comes from Melanchra persicariae, assembly GCA_947386135.1. Taxonomy (NCBI): domain Eukaryota; kingdom Metazoa; phylum Arthropoda; class Insecta; order Lepidoptera; family Noctuidae; genus Melanchra; species Melanchra persicariae. Next base: position 4,605,203 of record OX376665.1, read on the forward strand.
ATACCCAAATTGTCTTTTATTTAAAACTTTATTTACTCGCAAGTGAGTTAAGAGTCGAATTTTAAGTATCTTTTCTAATAATTTTGACAGCACTGGTAATAGAGAGATGGGTCTATAGTTTTTAGGGTTTGACTTACTTCCCTTCTTATACACAGGTATTACTTTCGCCATTTTTAGTTGTTCTGGGAAGATAGCCTCTTTTATACATTTATTGAAGAAGTCAGATAGAGGCTCGGCTAATATTTCAATGTGCTCCTTGAACAGACAAATCGGAACTTCGTCGTACCCACAGGACTGTTTGTTTTCCATTCCTTTAACTATGGTACAAATTTCGTTTGGAGTGGTAGGAGAAATATGCATGTAACTGCTAACCTTTTCCGTGAATGGATGGAGAAATGCAGTAGCATGGTCTCCTTCATTCACATCAATAGCACCTTTATAGTCAAATTGATTCACTAGCAAGTTGGTTATTTCCTCTGGATCCACTACAATTCGTCCATCTACCTTAAGCCTAAGTTCCCGCTGAATCTCTTTCCCTTTATTAGTGCATTTATTTACAATTTTCCAAATTTCCTTACCCATATTTTTTGATCGGTTTATTTGAGACATTATTGCAAGCTTTTTAGCTTTAGAAACAATCTTTCTGTACAGTCTAACGTACATGTTTTTATATTTTAAAACACTTGGTTCAAGGTTATTTCCATTGCGTGCACATAAAACACGTTTCATTTTGCTAGAGGTACGTATCCCTTTAGTGATCCACTTTGATTGTGATTTATTCTTTAAGTTAGTTTTACATTCTCTCTTCCGGTAGCTATTGCGAAAAACTTTATAAAAGCTTTTAAGGAAAGTGTTAATACCCATACCATTCCAAGATTCTTTAAGAATACCCTTTACGAATGCTGCACTATTTTTACTGTTGAATACTCGTTTATTTATTACAATATACCGATTCTCATTCAAACATGGATTGGATCGATTTTCCAAATGAACCTCAGAAAAAATACCTGCATGCCCATCGGCCATACCATTGTGATCTACCTCACAACCCAAAACACATGCATCAGGCAGATTGGTTATGATGTTGTCAATACATGAAGTACTATTGTTACGGATGAAAGTAGCCGAAGAGATTAGATGCCTAAAATTATAACATTTCAACAAACTAAGAAATTCCGTACTATTTTTATTGTCCACTAGCAGATCAATATTAAAATCACCGCATATTATGCATTTCCTATTGAATAAGTAGTCTAATAACTTCTCCAATCTTTCTAAGAACTGTTCGAAATTTTTATCAACAGGATTTCGATAACAACAACAGATATAAAGACCAGTGATAGTATCTTTTGCACCACAAATTTCAAAACATTCCATTTTATACAATTTGTTTATTGGTTCACACATTTCAGTCTGTCTATCTACATGCCCCAAAATTAAACTACCTCCTCTTAATTTATTTTTTCTAGTGTTGTAAGCTACTAACTTATAGCTATTTAGATTAAAAACATTTGCAGAGCACTCATTCAAGAAATGTTCACTTATACACACGTAATCCAGCCTTTTATCAAGAGTTTCCAAATATACTTCTAGTTCATTTTTCTTGTTCATAATTCCGCATACATTTTGATGATAAATATTAAGGGAGATATATTTACTGTGATCAGAAACATTTGTCAGGCTATAAGAATTAATAGGTAATTTAGGACCGAAAAAAATCATTGTCATCTGTCTGTGTGCCAATGCTATCTGTAACTGGTTTGTGATGCTTTGATGAAGTTTCATTCTCTGTACGTGGATATCCATTATTATAACATTTTAATTCATTAGATTTATTTTTAACATATTCTAAATAGTCATTTCTGTACTTTAAATGAAGTATTTCCTTATGGATAAGCCTACTTGCTCTGATTGTATTTATGTACTTTGAAGCTATTTTAGTAGTAGTATAATTCAGATCCAGCGGCAAAAATGTCGTATTTTTAAAGTTCCTACATACCAGTTTCAGTGAATTATTGAGCATATTAACATTGAGATACTTATTTTTATAGAGTTTGCCAACTAAGATGTTTGCGTGTTTTACTTGTCCCAGGGTGTTACAAAATTGACTGAAAATTCAAAGGATTAGAATCGTTGGAACCCCCGAGTATCAATATGTAGTCTGAGTGGGTAAACTCCTTACACATATCAACACATGAACTTAATACTTCAGCCATAGGGGCTCCTGGTTTAATCATCGAAGTAACCTGGAAAGAATTTCCTAGAAGCTCCTGTAGCACACCCCTCATATCAAGTCCTGTTTGGTCAGCAAAAATCTTAACCTGGTGTTTTCTAGCGGTTAATTGACTTGTTCCTGTATTCGATTTTATATTATTAGTCAAACTTAAGTGTTTTTCTTCTCGGTCTGAAATGTTTCTCATATCTATGGTCAGTGTTTCAACTGACTCTGTGTCAACTATTGTCCCCATTTCAATGTTACCTTGATCCACAATGTGTCGATAAGAAGGTTGGTGACTTATTTTCATGTTTTGTAAATCACATTCTGATGTTAGGGGCTGCTCGAAAAAGTAGGTTAAATTGTAACTTTCATTATATTTTTTACTATCTCTCACTGCGTTTAAATCTATTTCTTTAGAAGATGTTCTTGTTAAGCCTTTTCTTATACCAAATGACCTATATCGCTTGCGATACTGTGGAGAATAGAATTTGAGAGGCGAAGCAATCGTTTTGTCATTTTTATTCAGTTCTAAAGCGCCGACAGATTTGTACACATTAATTTTATGTTGGGCTAGTGACAACTCTTTTTTTAAGGCGCTATTCTCAATATTCAAACTTTCTATCTCAGAGTTTGCTATTTGCAGTTCCTCATTTAACTTTTCAAGTTTATCGTTGAGTTCCGTCACTTCATTTCTGATAGTTATGTTGTTTGGTAAACTTTGATATGATATGTTTAAATCAAAGTCACTGTCATGCAAATCCAAACTTGACCGCCGCGGGCGACATCTTTTTTGAGTGTTAACATTTTGCACATCTTCCATATTTCAATTTGTGTAGTTAATAATCATACAAGGTTTTGAAAACATTCAAAAAGCGATTCCTTTTGGCCAGTTTCGAACCCGCGACCATACGTAGATAATGTACCCAATGTCGGCCGGTTCAGTTATGCGCCACCGCAGCTATTACAATATCAAGTGAATTTTGGCCTTAGTATCAGCAACAACTGTTTTATCGACTTGATTCTCGTAGTTAATACTAGATGTCACTACTAGTAAAACTAGATTAAACTAGATGGCACTATTCAAAATTCACTGCTAGCTGAGTAATTGTTGTTGACATTTAAATAAAAAACGGAATAATCAACCTTTTTTTTCCACTTTTCTTCAGATTATACGAAATTATTTCACTAAGTTCTGCCGTTAGGTATTCTACTGTCACTTATTTATTGACCCCTTTTGGGTTGTTATATATGGTTAACAAGTCAAAAAACGTACTCTTTCTATTTTAATTAATAATAAAACACGGAGCTAATGTTTACGTCATGGCAGCGCCATCTGAGAGATATTGGAACTACAGTGGGCGTACTATGGGAAGTGTTGGTTACTGCTCAATAGAAATACTGTTTGCTTTTAAATCAAATTATAATTCACTCTCGAACTCACTACAACAATATTCTAACTCACTCAATAATTCCGCAATAGGTACACAGCTCCAGCTTACGAAACGCGCGGCGGTTACTAGACATGTTCACTGCTCGATCGCCACCAGTAGACTGCCGTTGCAAACTCAGCTTCGATCGAGCACGACGTTCTAGACTCCGTCGAACGCCACTAGATGGCGTTTGCGTCTCGATTGTTCAATCGACTAACGTGTTTCCGACATATACATATTCGGAATCAGCAAATTTTTCTCCGTCGTTTGAGTCAGGTTTCAATTTTTTTTGATAACTTTTTCGGCGCTTAGCACCCACTGCAAAACAGGCCTCATTTCTAAGCTCATTGATCTATACGACACAAAATTAGACAAATTCCAGGACTCGATGACTTAAGCTATTTTGTTTTTTCGGACTTTTATAACGAGTGTCGATTAAGGCATTTGGCTTTTTCGCCATGGTTGTGGTTTTGTCGTTTGGCCAATTTTGCATTAAACCAAAACAAAAAGTTATGTCGTTTGGCCCATTTTGCATTAAACCCAAACAATAAGATAAGTCGTTTGGCCCATTTTGCATTCAACTACACTTCTGGACACATCTATTGGCCCACCTTGTATTTTCAGTTTCGTTTGGTCCTAGCTAAAATTTTATATTAGGTCGAGCAAAAAGTTTTTATGCAGTTTTGAACCTGGCACATTCACAATTTCATTCAATAGTCTTTTTTTGAATTTCGAACACAGAATTTAAAGAAACAAAAGACAACTTGGAGCCTGTTTGTTGATATCAAACAATCGAATACTAAGAAAACTTGGTTTTATTGGTTTACTTGGATTTAATTCTTGAAAAAGTGATTGATATCTTTGGTTTTGCAACAAACATTACTTATTCTTAACATTAAGGTGAGGTTCTATCAATAATCTATGGATACTTCACCTGAAGTCGCCGCCCAAGCTGTGGCACTTATTCAGGCCGGACACAGCCAAAGAAACGTGAGTGCTCAACTTAATTTAAGTCGATCTGCGGTCCGAAATGTTTATCGGAGGTACCTAGAGACTGGCGGCTTTGTTCGTCGCCAAGGAAGGCCACGATCTCGGGTCACAACTGAAAGGCAGGATCGATTCATCGTGACGACCAGCTTGAGAAATCGTCACCTTATCTCCATTGAGATACAAAACCAACTTCGCGACTTCCACGGAGTATCTGTGAGCGCTCGAACTGTTCGGAGAAGGTTAAAAGAACGCGATATGGTACCACACAAGCCAGCTAATGGGCCCAAACTAACGCGAGCCCACCGAACAGCGCGCCTTCATTTCGCACGCAGTCATTTAAATTGGACACAGCAAGATTGGAGCCGTGTACTCTTTTCTGATGAGTCTAAAATTGTGTTACATGGCAATAATGGAAGGAAGAAGGTCTACCGACGTAAGGGAGAGCGTTTCGCATAATGCTGCTTTGAAGAGAGGGTTGCTTATGGCGGTGGCTCATGGACTGTCTCGGGCGGTATATCCGCGAGCGGCAAAACTCAACTTGAGGTTGTTACAGGACCACGGCTGCCAACATTAAATGCTGAAAGGTACATTCGTGAGTGCTTAGAACCTCACGTACCATACGCGGACTATGTGGGCCCAAATTTCCTTTTTATGCATGATAATCAGTGATCGGAGTAGGTAGATTGATTTGGGGTCGATGCACTGGCACGTATATATTAATATGGATATGTCTCCGGGATTCCGGGATTTTGTAATAATTAAGATTTTTTAGGAATTTCAAATATTGTAATGTGTAGGATGAAGAGTATATGAATAAGAAATGTTTAACCCTTTTGCTGTTTTTTTTAATAGAATATGTGATCGGCCTTCTATAATTAAAAAAAGAATATGGCATGGCTAAACTTGAGTAAAAACGTAGCAAACGTAAAGCAAGACTCTACTAATAATAGTTAAAAGAAGAAATAACTACTAAATTAGTCATATGTAAGTTTCGAATGGACGCACAATAGTAAGATTCACTTTAGTACTTACTTGATAAATAAGAAAAAAACAATTTTAAACGTTTAACTATCGCATTCCATAAAATTCAAATGTAGTAGTTAAAAAATCTTTACATTCACAATATTTGATTCAATCCCGTAAGTACCAAAATGAAATCCCGGAAAAAAGGCTTATCCATGTTATGATTTCCATGACTATTCATGATGCAAGTACGTAAAATCAATCTACCTACTCCGATCACTGATGATAATGCAAGAGCCCATGCGGCCGGCATCGTCAGGGAATATCTTCGGGATGTGAACATCACAGTTATGGACTGGCCAGCCAGCCAAAAGCCCAGACATGAACCCCATTGAGCACATGTGGGACGAGCTAAAAAGACGTGTTAGGGCTCGTCAGCCAGTTGCCCAGACGATGCAGGAGTTGAAAACTGCCATAGAAGAGGAATGGGAGATGATCCCTCAAAATTTCATAGAGCGGTTGATAAACTCTATGCCTAATCGTATGAGAGCTGTGGTAGATGCCCATGGAGGCAACACGCGTTATTAAATTAAACCTTTATTTGATGAAACATGTTTTTTATTCAAAAATCAATTGCCTTTAACAAGGCGCATATCCGACTTGTTAGGCGTAGCTCCATGTCGTATGGTATTCTGAATTCAAATTTAAAACAATACGATCGAAAAAGATGGTAAAATGTATCAGGTTTAAAACTGCATAAACAGTTTTTGTTCAGTCTAGCAATCATATTTCGGTAGGGGCCATCGAAACCTAAACTCTAAGGTGGGCCAATAGATGTGTCCAGAAGTGTATATAAAAAAACCGTGTCGCTTGAACCATTTTGCATTAAATTATATTAACAAACGATGTCTCTTGGCCCATCTAGCCTCTTTTTAAACGTAATGAGTAATGTCACTTAGGCTATTTTGACCTAACTATCTCATTAGTGTTATGGCCGTTGAAACATTTTGATTAAATTCAGTATTTGTAAAATTGGCATTTCTATCATTTTATCAAATCGATTTTAACACATAGGCCGTCCAATAATTCAAGAGATTAGCTACTCTTTAGTCGCTTGGAACTAAGTTCAATATATTGCGCGCTCTGTGAAGTGTCCGGTACGAGTACCTCACACACCCGCGCGGGCGCGTCAGTCAGCCGCCAACACTTAAGGAAGTGCGTTGTGTGCGAGCGAACTCAGAAGACAGACGGTTGATTTTTCTGGTAAGTAGGTACAAATAATTATGTTTTATCTAAATGATAATCAATGAAAAGATCTGTACTTACGCTAGGAATGTAATAAGGCATACATAGTTTTGATTTACAAGGTGCTTACATTAAATTGAAGCTAGGTTCGTGTCGTGACTTGTTCACGAAATAACTTTTTTAGGTACCTAACTGTGTAATTGCAATATTCTTTGTGAAGGTAATTAGGAATACAATGATACTACGTCTTTGTATTCCTAATTCAATGTTGTTAGTTTATAATTACTTGTTAGGTTTCCTAGATGTTTCTAAGTCTCTCATTCAATTATAATGAGATATCGTACATTAGAATTCTTATCAATATAAAATGTTCCAAAATCGGTTTTGATTTCATTTCAGCAACTATGGAATCACAGCGCCGGTTGTATTTTAAGAAACAAATAGTGAAAGAGTTGTCTGAACAGAAGACTGAAGTACCTACAAGTGAAGAAAATGAAAACAGTAAAAATAACGAAACTGAAATAATGAGACCTACTGAAGATTGTCATCATCATCATCATCATTATTTTGATCACTCGAGAAATAAGTGATTTTATAAAATATGGATGTGTGTGTATGTGTATAATATGTGTTTGTTTTAAGTACCATGCGAGGACATGCACCTGAATACACAAGGCACATCCGAGGACATTTTCAATCCGAGGACCTTTTCGTACGTCCTCGGATTGACCCGACCAATTCATCGTATTCTCCATTCGATTTTGAGCCTTTCTATATACTTAATAAGGGAAACTTGATGTCGACCTCGGTGGACCTCGGTTTGATCGCGGAAATTCATGTTCACATTCCGAACGTGTGTGAGCTCTCATAAATTTTTAACACACTATATTTACACTTCAGTCATATTTTAAGTACCTTGCGGGGACTTATGTGTTATTCTTTACACATATGTCCTCGGATTGAAGTTTTTCCACGCAGTGTGTTTAAAAGTCCTCATATTGATAGCTTTTCCGAACATGTGTATTCAGGTCCCCATTTGGATAGATTTCCATGTGTATTGGGCTTTTAATTGTTTCAGAATTGTCTAATTTTATAAAATCACTTATTTCTCGAGTGATCAAAATAAAATCAATCTACAGAGGCCTTAAACTACGTAACAATGAAATTGGGTAATTTTTCCATTATAACATAACTCTCGTCCTATGATGGTGAAATTGGGGATGATTCCATTTGCATGGAAGTACGTCATATTTACAGTACGAGACAAAAAGCTGTTGAAACTCTAGAACCATACCTATTTTTCTTTGGATGTGAAATCATCAAATGACTTCTCCCGCTCTGGGCGGAGCTTGAGGGCGACCGCTGACGCACAGGGCGTCTCCTTCGGTGGCTGGGACGTGAGGATTGCCTCTTCCTCACCCATTTCGCCTCCTTCGCTTGCATTTCTGTTTTGCAGAAGGAGGTGACTGTTTCCTATGGCCCTCTCACTCCGGACCATGGATTGGACCAGGGCCGAACGCGAGAGGTCACCACCGCCGATCGCCGCTACAAGAACAGACCTCCATCGCATGCATTACCGTGTCCTCGAATACGACACGATTGTGGTGGGCCCAGCGCTGGGTTGCGATTGCGACAGTCGCTTACTCCATACCACTATCGGATCGCGTCGGAGCTTGCTCCACCGTTCTGCTATTTTAATTAAGTGTGTACGTTAATTTTTTTTATTGTTAAATCTATAGAACTCCCTTTAGCATTTTAGGTTGTAAATTGAAGCAAAGATAACACTGAAAACAAGCAAAACTTTTTTTAACTGCCCCCAACCTGGCTGTACAGCTGTAATCAATGACAATCACTGTTGCAATACTACTACATTTATTCAACCATCATCCTTATGGCTGGCCATAAACAACAGGGCTCGGTCCTAGAGCTACCGCTGTGGAATATTGAACTGGATATGACTGGGCGCTGCACTTCTTGACGGTGTCGATGAGATATGTTACGCTGATGATACCCTGGTGACGGCCCGGGGGCAATGACATTGGCAAGCGGTAATACTGGCCCCGGCAGGGGTTATGCAGGTCGTCGGAAGAATCCGGCGTTTGGGTCTCGAAGAGTGGCTTTGCATAAGTCCGAAACCCTCTGTTTCCCCATGGAAACCTAGGAACAAGCCACCTCGGGATTCACATATAGTGGTCGGTGGCGTTCGCATCAGTATCGAGCTGATGACGAAGTACCTTGGACACGTCTTCGATAGCCAATGTGACTTTGAGCCGCACATTCAGCGGCTGGTTCCCAGGTTGATGTGCATTGTAGGTGCTCTTTCGTGACTTGTACCCAATTTAGTAGGGCCGAACGCTTCCGACTATGTGGGGATCGTGCGGTCCATTGCCCGCCCGCCTGCCATTTATGGGGTGCCTGTGTGGGCGGTAAACCTAATAGCCCGAAACGCCGTGGCACTGCGAAGACCGCAGAAAGCAATGGTTATTAGGTTCATGAGTGACTGGATAAGCGACATGGCGCCCTCAGTTTCCAGCTGACTCAGTTGCTTACTGGATACGGATGCTTTGGGAAGTACCTGCGTCGCATGAGTCGAAAGCGGATGCTCGTTTGTCACCAATGCGTGGAATGTCCCGAGGACACCGTGCAGCATACGCTGGAGGAACGTTCAGCGAGGACGCTGGGGGTGGTCTGGTGGTCTATCGCTTCCGTCTTCGTGGAATGCCGTCAAAGATACATTCAAAGGAGACGACGGAGAGGAAAAGAGAGCATTCCTCTCACTCCACCTGCACCAGAAAGGCAGCCGTGCGTCGACGGGAGCTCAACGATCTCCGGGCACCATGAGGAAAGGGGCGTCGAACTTTGGGCGGAGACGTTGCCTGACCACTGAGGCCTAAAGAGCCATTGAGCAATATGTTACGTGAATGCCTTTTATGGGAGTATATACCATATTAACATACCGAGACTCCTCCGTGTCTCGGAAAGCACGTTAAGCCGTTGGTCCCGGCTGTCAATTGTAGATCTTTGGCAGTCGTTACGGATTGTCAGAAGCCAGAAAATCTGACACCAGTGTTACCAAGAAGTACCGTGTTACTCAGTTAATGGGTTGTGGAGGTCTGGTAGGCAGCCGCTCCTCCTAAAATACTGGTATTCAGCTGAATCCGGTTTGACTGGGAGCCGACCCCAATATAGTTGGGAAAAGGCAAGGCAGATGATGATGCCTTTTATGGGAGTATGTGCTGCTGCGGTCGTTGAATCAGCCACATTAGGTGATGGTGTGCGACGATGATAGTTGGGGGTGCGCTTGAACAATATTGTCTTTCGAGCTCCAGAATTATGGTAGCTGTAGTTCTCCTCTCCGTTTGAGCAGCAGCTACATAACATCACCATGACTATGTATTGCTATGAAATATCAACAAAAAGCACACAGAGTTTCAAGACGCTATAAGTAACCGTTGAAGAGTTGTCTCACATGGAGACAATTCCAGCAGCAGCTACATAACATCATCATTACAGATGTATTACTATGAAATGTAATATCAACAAATAGCACACAAAGTTTCAAGACGTTACTAGTAACCGTTGAGGAGACAACTCCAGCGAAAGCTTCATAAAATCACCATAATTATAATATTGTTATATCACACTTACATTTTGAACGTTTGTCAGTTAACATCAAATAAGGTCCTCTGATGGTACTTAAATCAAGAAATTGACGTGTGTGAATAGAATTGCCTACATGAAGATGATTCAAATATTATTATGGTAAAGTTATAAGTGTGTTAAAAAAAATTATTGGAAATTTTCTAAAGGTCCTCGCTTTGTACACCGTCTACTCGGAAAAACGTCCTCGTACTGATCATGAAAAGTCTAGTACTGCGTCCTCACATTGTACAAGAAATGAGAAAAAGTGTGTTAAATTAGGTCCTCGCATTGGTGTCCCTGGTCAGATGGTTAAGGTCCTCGTTTGGCTCACACACGGTCCTCGGATGGTACTTCCCAGGCGGGTTTTGGAATGTATTTAGGTCCTCGCACTGTTCATAGGAAGTCATACCAAATAAAGATTGAGATAGCGCTATACGAATAGGCTCATCAACCTAAATATTGTTTTCTCTTTCTTTCTGTCTTGTTAATAAAGTCGTAAGTCGTCGTTAACATGGTTTTCTAGAAGGTCCTCGGATGGTGACTTACAGCTATAGTCCTCGTATGGATGTCTGTACAAGTAATGGTGTGTATGTGTGTGTGTGTGTTTTATGTGCGTGTGTGTGTTATATGTGTATGTGTGTTGTGTATGTGTTTTTCTTTCCATATCAAATAGCTGTAATTCCCTACGCAGGGTTTGCGTGTAAAACATTTAAATTAAAATATGACTGTGTTCTCGTTGATTTAAGTTATTTTTTTTCTTTTAGGTTGATCATGACAGGACCACCAAAGCTCTATTAGAAGATATTACTAACAAAGATCTAACCAAAGAAAAGAGTTATACAGAAAATAGAACCGATATACGAATAGATATTGAATTTGAGTCGGTATGTAATTGATTGTAATACTAGCTTTTATCTACGACTTCATCCGCGTGGAAATAGCATTTCTTTATTATATTTTTTTTAAATTTAAGCTGAGAAATCTGAAGGAATGTGGAATAAGTGAAAAAAATGACAAAGAAAAAGACACTGAACTTATTTCTACATTAACGGAAGTAATTGCTGAGAGTGAGATGGAATTGCTGAGGAAATCTCTTGAAACAGATGAAGATGACATAGAAGCAGAGAACAATAATGATACAAATGATAATCAAGTCAAATCCAAAAAAAGGAACAAGAAAAACAAAAGTACAAATGAAAAAAAGACGAAGAAAAGGAACCTGAACTTCTTTCTACATTAACAGAAGTAATTGATGACAGTGAGATGGAGTTGCTGAGGAAATCCCTTGAAGCTGATGAAGATGAGATAGAAACAGAGAACAATAGATCAAAAAAAATTAACAAGAGAAGCAAAATTAATAAAAGTTATGACGATTTTCTATCTGAGGAAGAGGACTTTGAATGGGATTCCTCTTCTTGGAAAGAAACTGGGGATGAAACGTCATCAAATGAAAGCAATGAACCTCAAAAAAAGAAAAAACGAATAAGATCAGAAGACGGTAAAGTGGGTGAAGCAGGATTGAAAAAGAAAAATAAACGCAAAGAAGCCAAAAATTTACGAGAAAAAGGAAAAGAGTATGTGAAAAAAGACGGAAGTATTGTAAGTGCAAGATCACTTAAGCCTAATCCATGCCTAGGAAAGAACTGTGGCAACGGCTGCAATAATATTTCCGAAGAAAAAAGAAAAAATTTCTTTGATTATTTTTGGGGACTACCATCCCAAAGAAAAGAAGATAGGCACTACTGCCAGAACTGACATAAAAAGAAAGAGGTCAGAGGACTCTGGTGTGAGGCACAATACATATTTCTACTATATTAATGATGGTGAAGGCCGACGTAAGGTTTGTAAAAAATTTCTAGTTGACACTTTGGGTGTCAGCCCAAAATATGTTAGTTATACCTTAGCCAATGCATCGTTTGGGTTGTCAAAAGAGGAGAGCAGAGGTAAAACTGTTCCTAAAAATAAAACGCCTCAATCAGTAAAGGAGCCGGCCATTAATTTTATCAAAAGTTTACCAGCGCTAACATCCCATTACTGTCGTAAAGACAGTACCAGATTATATTTCCCCACTGAATTTAAAAACATAAAAAATCTTTATAGGATTTATAAACAGTCGAAAACCTCAGAGAGTGTAGATGTGTTGGTAAAAAAATATTTCGTGATATTTTCAACAAGGATTTCAATATTGGTTTCCATGTTCCAAAGAAGGATAAATGTGCCAAATGTTTACGTTTTGAAGGCCAGAATGAAAAAGAAAATCCTGAAATGTTAAATCATTTAAAGGAAAAAAAGGTATCAAAAGATAGATAAGCTTTTCACCGTGAACTAAGCAAGAAGAATAACGCAATGCTTTGCACTTCTTTTGATCTACAAAAAGTATTGAACACTCCTTATGGGGAGAGTATGCTACTATGTTATACTAGAAAATATACAGTGTACAACCTTTGTTTTTACGAAAGTTGTACCAGAAAAGGCTTTTGTTATACGTGGGGAGAAACCGAAGGAAAAAGAGGAGGCAATGAAATATCTACAATTTTACAAAAGTATATTGCTGAAGTCGATTCACGTGGTTCTGTAACAAATTTAATTCTTTATTCAGACTCATGCCCAGGACAGAATAAAAACAAAATAGTTTTAGCCGCCATACATAGAGCACTGCTTGAAACAAAAAACATTGAAACCATACAAATGAATTATCTGCTTCCAGGGCATACGGAAATGACTGTCGATAGCATCCATGCCACAATTGAAAATTCTGTTAGAAATACTATAATATGGGCACCGTCGCAGTGGCCAACTGTTTTTCAGTTGGCTCGTAAAGATCCCGGCCCATATTATGTCGAAATTCATAGAATTCATAAAATCGTTTTTATGAATTACGAGGAGATTTCAGAAAAGTATTTCAAAGGCAATTTAACCGGAAAGATTAGTAAGGTTCGGGTGGCGACATTCAAAAAGTCCGCACCCAATATCATGACTGTCAAATACACCATGGATAAAGATGCTGAGACCGATTCTATAGCCATAATTTCAAGACCAAAGGTAGTGCAGCCGAAATATAAAACGTCTTTGCCTATAACTACGGCTAAATACAAAGATCTTAAAAAGCTGTGTGATACAGGGGTTATTCCCAAAATTTTTCACTTAGAATACAATAACTTTCCGCACCGCATAGGTAAAGATGTTCTGATAGATACAGATATTGAAGATGAGATAGAAGCTTAAGGTTCTTTGTGATCGTCAACATTTAATTTTTTAATAATTAATGACTTATTTTCTTTCTTTTTACTTTTTGATGACAGAAAATCTATAATTTTTTGTATTTTTTTTCTACTAAAGAATGTTGATTTTCTATTGTTTCTTGATAAAGAATGTTAACTTTTGTTAACATTCTTTATCAAGTCACTTCTGATTTATCACAAAATACCGAAAAGTTTTTTTTTATATTGATGTTTGATTGTTACTTACTGATTTAACTTAGGTACGTTGAAGACTGATTTTAAATAAATCATAATTAATAACAATTTATTTGTTGTTTTATTTATAAAGTCATACTAAAGTATAATATATTCCGTGGTGATAGGCTTAGGGTGATATACCGCTTTGTCTAATAATAATAAGTACTTTTTAAAAAGACCTGGACTTCATCTATAAACTTTTATTTTTATTACCAACAATGATTATGAAAAAGGTGCACTTTTTGGTTTTTGTTTACCTATCTACCTAAGAATAGGTAGTTAATTTGACGAAGTAAGTGAAAATTTTGGTTTAAATTAAACAATAAGTATACGAAAAACAATAATATATTTTAATAATCAAATATAATATAAACAATAAAAATTGTAAATACAATAGGTTTTATAAATTTCGGAACTTAGTATAAAGGAGACCGGCGGGTTTCGGCCTGAAGTCCTACAGTATTGAGACTTTTACATAAAAGAAGTCTATTTTTTCTAGTTTCCATTAATGTGACCAACACCCTCGTAGAACTTGGTGAACTGTAGCAAAACATTTGTTTCTTATTATATTTAATCGATACATCTCACGAACCGATTTATACGAATAACCTATTTTTTTTATATAATTATACTTCAAATGTTATTGCATACGTGTAGATTCTTTATTTACTGCTATATTGGTTTATATTTTAGTATTAATAATTGTTTTAATAGATTTATTAACGTAGTATAACAATTAATTAATCCATTACGATTATTAACGATTGATAACATTGACTGACTGAAGGACTTTGTATCCATGGTCAAGATATTAATTTAAAAAAAAAATATTCATCGACAATGTCAACAAATGTCATTCAATTCATTGCCGTTACTATTCCAATCCTGTTTTTCAGTGTTTAGATATTTCTGTGCGATTGATTTATTTTCTTTTGACTTTGGCTTTCACCCACCCGGATTCCGTACCTTGCATAAACGTTGACCTGGATATTCCTACTGGACTTTGTTTGTTGTTTCGATCGATTTGAACTTTTTGTAATGGATTGTTTACGTTGTGCAAATTGTACTATATCAACGGTACGATTGAGGAGACATTTATTGTCAGATCATGAAAACGAAGAAATGCTGACTTTAATAAGACAGTGGCATCCTACTCGATTGGTAAGTTGTTAGAAAGTAACCTGTGTATACCTATTACTTATATCAAATCCACAGACTTATAAATCAAATCAAATCAATACATTTATTTGCCAGAAATACATTATCAGATTCCTTATAGGGTTTTGAAACTATGACCAAACATTTGCTACTAATAAATAAAAGAAATGCTTAATTCTTACCAATAACAATTAATAAATATTTTTTTTCCTTAGATCAATAATCAAGACATCATTTGCCATGAATGTTGGTTATTAATCAACAATACTTTGTATAGAACTGGAAATGTGGAACAACCCGTCATTGCTCATCAACACGTATGTGTTAATTGTGGACGATCACTTACGAGGGCTCGCTCACATAGACTATCACGGACTTCTGATAGAGAAATACACATTTATAATGTTATATCAGAGTGGATCATACCAAATCAAGTGAGTAATATAATATACATACAATGTGACAATAATATAATAGTGATTCCTTGTTTGTAATGTATTTTAACAAATAAACATCTTTTGTACTTATAGATTCAACCTGATAGCCTTATATGTCATCCTTGCTGGATGAGGGCTAGCCAGCATCAGTATTCTGCGCCTTCAACATCACAAGCACCAGTAACCATGCAAGAGTCTGATGAAAATGAAGCAGCTGTGTTGTCATCACCTTCAACAGACGTAACCTCAAGACATAACGTCTCAGCAGATAGTCCTCCACAGCAAGGTATTACCTTGCCTAATTATGTTCGTGCAGCAGTTACGGAAAACCGGTGTATTTTTCTAAGTTGTGAAGACCAACACCGATTTAGAACATTAGAAGACTTAATGGCAAAAGTCAGAAATATACTAAAATAATATTTTATACCTAGTCATGTAGGCATAGAACATTTAACGAGGAGAAATGTCACTGATAGAAATCTTATGATTCCAAATGCACTGTTCGGAAATCCAGATAGCGAACCCAATGACAGAAAAGCTATTATAATTCTAGATGGTACCTATGTGTACATCCAGAAAAGTTCAAATTATTTATACCAAAAAAAAACATATTCACTGCATAAGTATAAAAATCTTGTAAAGCCTTTTTTAATGTAACAACTGACGGATATATCATTGATGTCTTAGGCCCCTATTCAGCTACTGAATCTGATGCAAAAATATTAATAAATCGATTAAGAAACGCTGATAGTCCATTAAGAAGGTTTTTTCAACCTGGCGATGCGTTTATTCTTGATAGGGGCTTTAGAGATGCCTTTCCTTTATTAGAAGAGTTTAATTATTGCCCACATAGTCCCTCTTCTCTCCAGCCAAACGAAACCCAACTTTCAACTTTAGAAGCAAATAAAACTAGAGCTGTAACTCTTACAAGATGGGTCGTTGAGGTTGTGAATGGCAGATACAAGAGAGATTTTAAGCAGCAGGAGCATCGGATGTGTCGACCAAGAGTTTGAAAAGAGTCAAGCCATCAGTTGATAGGCAAAGAAGCGCTGTCTATATTGAAGGAAGCTCGTGACAATATCATTAAACGCCCAGCCAAAGATGAATTTGATAATAATATGTTCGGCGAATACGTTGCTTCTGAGCTACGAGGTGTTACCAGCAAAAGGAATATTTTGGAGTTAAAGAAACAAATACAAGATTTAATTTATTTAATTAAACTGAATGAAATTAAATGTGACTCTAATGTTTCTTCATGGCCGCCGGCGAGCCAGGAGCAACTGAGTAAGCCAAGAGTTTCGACTGGAGAAAACCAAGACATGGAAGTTGCCGCAAATTTAGTACTGAATTCAGAGACCGAAGAAATAATTGATACGTATGAGATACGAGATGATTCCGGCAATGTTTTAATTTCATTTCAGTTTATATATTGGTCGCACACATCCTTGAACTGAATAAAAAATATTTTTAAAATCCGTTGCTTATTTATTCTGCTCCTAATTTCATGGATCTACTAGTTATGTCACAAAAAGTTGTATTTCATATTTTTTAATTAAATTAAAAAATGTTAACAAGAATACTAAAATTATTACAAAAACATAATTTCCCTTAAATATCTCGAGAAACAACAAGTTAAAGGCACTCTTTATCTTTCGGCTTACCTTTAGATGTACTTTCAATACTTTTATAATCGCCTCGCAAACTTCAGGAACGCATTGGCTAATCTTTGTCTTCGATATCCGATGCAAGTACATTAAAGAAGAATACGAATCACCAGTAGCTAGATATCTCAGACAAACAGCTAATTGCTCTGCTGGAGTGATGGCATCTCGAAAATGTGTATTCTGTTTAGAAATATATGGTGCAACTTTTTGAAGCAAATTTTCGAAATTTACTGGAGTCATCCTAACAAAATTTCTAAATCCACTTCGGTCTTCTATTCTTAAATCATTTAATATAGAACGGCAGGCCCCCTCTTGGTTTCTTCTTCTCAAAAATGATCGCGACAAGTACTTGCGTTTTTTCCTTGAATTTGCTTCAGTTTGCATGTAGAAGTATACTGCACACATGAAGTAAAGTTCTTCAGCATCTTCTCTTTCCATTCTCACAACAGTTTTTTTTGATTAATAGAAAATATAAAAGTTGGTACGAGACAAATTCGTCTCGAATTCTACAAGTTTTGCTACAACAAAAACATGAGATCATAAACATGTAGGCAACTAGAAGTTTTCAACCAACAAGTTTCATATAAGTTTTATACATGTATAACAAATTTTGTGCGTGAGCAAGAGGCTACTGCAGCCAGACAGCGTCGCAGCAACAATACGCGTCGCCTTCGTAGACAATGTAGGTATATATTGTAATTTTATTATTAAATAGGTAAGTACATAAGTAATCCAATATAATGTAATGAAAAACAAAAACCTAATTGATTTTTCTATGTACATTTTCAATAAGTACCTATCTTATTTTTAGCAGCGCCTCGTCCATCCTCAGAACTGGAGCAATCCCAGAATATGCTGGCCAGTATCGAGAAGTCAAGAATAGAAGTGGAAAGGCTTGTGGCTGAAAGCTATGGTAAAATGGCTGATGCCATGAATAAGATGGCTGATGCAGCAACCACATCAGCTGGTGCACAGTGCCGCATTGCAGATGCACTAGAGAAAATAAATAGATCCTTGGTAATAACATTTTTTCTTTTTTGCATACACACAACTTTACACTGATTACCTATAGTTGTAGTATACCTATTATGTTTATAATCCTAATAGAAACTTTACAGCAGTAATTTTCTTTTTAGGAAAGACGGTGCAGGCGGCAGGCTTCTTCTGATGAAGATTAAGAGTGTAATCTGCTTTTTATATAGGTACCAAAATAAATAATTGAGGTTTATTCTGACTCGTTATTCCCTAAAATCAAAATCAAGTCATTTATTCAAACTAGGCTGAAAATGACGAATGTGCTGCTTTTTTTTTTATTTTTAGGACCACTAGCAAGTTAATATACATGGGATATCAACTGCTTAACCGGACTAACCTGTGGCCTCAAATGAATTTAAGGCCCCCAGCCAAGGCAACAAAACTAGCTACAATCTAAAAACTACTGACCGCTCGCTAAGTTCATTCCCTGTGGAATACGACCTCGGCTTAGCGGCGTCAGTTAGGGACAGCAAGGGACAACAGGCTGGGTCGTTTCATTAATTAGGGGTTATTAAAGCTAAAGGCTCAGCGGCGCGGGCTGGCTCGTTAGGCTAAAGTCGGGGAGGGTTTTGAATGGGTCGTCGCGACGGACCTCGGCGGCAAGGTCAGTATATGGAACGCGGTCTGTTTTTGTATTTTCTGAGGGTGCTGATTTCCCTTCAGCTTTCCTGAATCTTTGTGATTTCGTCACATAAACATCACTTGCATCACAATTAGGTACTATAGAAGTTCGTAATCAATAATAATGCCTGTGTAGCCACAGGCGATTAATAAGAGCCTGTTGGACAGCCCGACCTTCCAACAAGTCTCTGTTTGGCCGCCTATTGCCTTGAGCAAAAATACTCAGGCTCTCCGAAATTATATCCTCCTCAGCTGATCTACGCCGCACACGCATTATGTCTGCTTGCTCACGCTCTTGATGTTTCAGTTGGGGTACCGGCAATTGGGCCTTGTTGCTATATTGTGCAATATCGCACAAGCATTCACTATTTGTCCTGCAAAAACAGGATCATAGTGAAGCATGCGTGCAGCTAATAAACACCTGAAACAAAAAAATTTAGAAACTATTACAAATAACAATACAATAAAAAAACCGGCCAAGAGCGTGTCGGACTCACGCGCAATGGGTTCCGAACAAATCATATTTGTTCAGGTTTAAACTATAAACAACGTGTTACAGAATAAACGCAATTCCTGAAAGTAGTTGGTTCAGAATCGGATTCTGAGTCGATTTCCGTCATTAAAAATAGGTCCCGAGTTAAATTTTGACTGAAAAATCTTTTATCAGAATCGATTAAATTTCAATGAATATAATATTAACCACTCTGCTCGACCAGATTTTGACAAGTGACACACTAGCTGAGTCGACGGGGTTTCGCGTATTACGTCATGAATTTCAGGAATTACATCAACTTTCAACAATCGAATTTATTATGAAAATATTGTTTTCGTAGCTATTTTATGCGATAACTTTGTGAGAAATATCTTTAATTATAAGTTATGATCATTTAAATTGCGCTAGTCTACTTAAAAATGTGTCTTAGATACGAATTACTAAACCTTTCCAAAAGGAAGTCAACTTAGATTCGCTGAAAATCCATACGTTAAAAACCTTCTCGCTAGCTGAAAAACTGCAAAAGGGCAAAATCAAGACATAATCATGCTATTTGCGTTCTGCATTTTGTCATTTTTCTTAAATTAGTTTATTAATAATACGATCAAATATTGACAAAAAATAATTATGTTGCAATTTTCGTGGCCCTGGTTTTCGAGGTTAAAACACATAAAAATTGTGGGATTCGGACAACCAAACTCCATTATAGAGGTAGTAGTTTCCTAATCATTTGATTATTTGACGAATTCATCCGTATTTATAACGCTATAAGTAGCGGTAATGATTTTTTTGATATCCAACGTTCAAGTTTCGCGCCAACTGTGTTTGTTTACGTTTTTATTTTGCACAAATATCACAAACTCACATGTAAATACGATTACAAACATGATCATTATGAATCTCAATATCGTGAAGAACCAGAAAAAGCCCAGAACTAAATGCAATTTACAAACACAGATCCAATAACACGTAAAATTCATTACCGCCACTTTATTTTTGTTTAAAATCGACAACCATATTGTTTTTTTTAATTGTTGCCCTAACAATTAAAAAAAACAATATGGTTGTCGTGCCAAAACGATTATGGTACTTAATCGATTTTTTTTTAATTTTGAACGACTCGATCAAATGAAATGAGTGATTATAATAAAACGATTCTTAGAAATTAGAAAAACACGTATAAGGTATAAAATACAATAAGCACATGATAACTATTAATTTTGTGCTTCGTTAAGTTAATTTAAATTGTTTTCGAACATCAAGAAATAAATCCAACTCGACAAAAAAAACTCAGACAACTAATTCATCGGACCCGCACGGATTTCGCGCCCAATTGTCTTTGTTATTCAAAATTTAAATTCAGAATGCGTTCGTGATTCAAATTTGTTTTTTTTTAATCTCTACATTGAGTAAATTACTTATTATGTACCTATGGTATGGTTACCTAGTCATTGGATCGGGATGATTTAAAAAAAATAATATATTAAAATTCGTTATGCAGCAGATAATTATTTAAGAAGTTTTTCTATCCTGGCCCCTAAAGAGGCTGAGAATGTTTTTTGACAATATTGTATATAAGTAAGTAATGTATAGTTCTCGTCAAATAACTTTGCCCCTCTGAAGTTGGCTGCGTAGTAGTCAAAATTACGAACAAACTGCAACTGCGCATGCGCAAGAGACATGGGGGTGGGGATTAATTTTATGTCTCAGTCGCTCGTTTACGTTCGATGAATGCTTGCGTCCTGCTTGCTCCCGTCTCCGTGACTGCACCGGCGCGATTTTTGCAAATAGCTAACTTCAGAGGGGCAAAGTTATTTGACGAGAACTGTATATGTCTATGTATGTTTGTAGTTATCGTCTATTTCTGTGAAACGCCCGGCAGCCTAAGGGACTTGATAAACAAAGCGCTCAAGGCGCGCGGAATGTGGCCGGTGGCCGTCGCGGTACGAAAATGTAAATGAGTTTAGCTGCGCGCCTGCGACGCTAAGTACAGTTCTCGTCAAATAACTTTGCCCCTCTGAAGTTAGCTATTTGCAAAGATCGCGCAGGTGCAGTCACGTAGACGGGAGCAAGCGGGACGCAAGCATGCATCGAACGTAAACGAGCGACTGAGACATAAAATCACGCCGCCATAATCCCCGCCCCCATGTCTCTTGCGCATGCGCAGTTGCAGTTTGTTCGTAATTTTGACTACTACGCAGCCACTCGTAGCCAACTTCAGAGGGGCAAAGTTATTTGACGAGAACTGTATATTTCGTTCTTTTGACGACATACATTTTATTTTGTCAGCACCCTGTCCGCGCGCCCTGTACGCTTTGTATACCTATCAAGTCCCTAAACGGTTGCACAGATTTTTCAAATGAGGTATAGATTCGTCTTAGGTGTCATAGATTTTGAACAAAAACTTCGCGTCTTTTTGCAAGAGGTAGTCATGTCTACCTAGCCTTTTCCTAACTATGTTGGAGCTGAATACTAATTTTTACATAGTGTGACTACAGCGTGCTTTCCGGAGAACGGTGGATACTCAATATGTAAATATAAATATGTACCCATCCACGGACCGACCTCGGCAAACGAAGCTTAACTTCGTAATTCAATTTTTGCGACTTATTATTTACATTTTACAACATAGTATCAAATAACCCCTTTTTGAAGTCTGCTAAAAATTATCAAAAAACCTCTAGGATCACGCATGTCACGCATCTACTCACACATAGCTACAGCTACATAACGGCTATGGGAACATGCAATATTTTCAATTGGCTTTAATTTTGAAGAATTCATGAAAATTTCACGTTGCCCGAGAGCGATACGACGAACAGGATAGGCCAACAAGTATAACCGCATACTTAACAACTTTGTTTGACATTGGCACGCTAAAGTGTGCAGTACACGTTGGCCGAGCCTGTTGGCCGAGAAGGCCGTTTTCTTTATAAAAAATATTAGGTCACACTCAAAGGAGAATGAGCAAAATGGTACCCGGCTCCAATAGATATGATTGTAGTGTCGTTTAAAAGGTCTTACCAAGAGGAACAATTTTTACTATAGCCGCCACTCTCAAATCTGATTGCGTTTGAAGATAAACGACAGTCTTACTAACTAATAAAAACCCTGTTCCTTCAGTTTCCCTTTGCTTTCCAGGGCCACAGTAACCTGTTTAGACAGTCTCGTGGCCCCGGCGATAAACATACATATACGAGTATATTAGTTACCACTTATTTATGTAAGAAAATGAGTACCAAGGTAATATTTTCGGCATTTCCGTTCATGTTTTCTATTAATAACGTTTTTACGTAAGACTTTGCCATGCACTCCTCATTTTAACTCGAGTCCCGTTGCTCCTGAGCGCGGGGTGTGCGCAAGAGCAGCGGGGGAGGGAGAGGAGGGGATCGACTGACACCAGACGTGTTCGCGTCCTGCGTCAGTCGCTCGTTCGTTTTGCGCTCGTGACGACGTTTAGCTGCTGTTTGAGTTTCTTTTGTGCTTTCATAACTCGGTTTTATTAACTACTGACCCCTGCGCTCCTACTGGACTTGTTACCCGCTCTAATTAACGCTGACCTGTGCTAGTGTTGTGGACTATACTGATTTGCTTTTCGAACTGGAATATCGCAATGGAACGTCTCAACTGTGTAATGTGTCGGCGAGCTTTATATACCAGAAGATACCAACAACATGTTTTGACAACTAATCTGTCAAGAACGCGCCCTGAGTTCGCTGCGTTTATTCATGAACATGCTGTTCTGGAGGTAAGCACTTCCATTATTATAATCAAGGTGTGGTTTTATTTCATCATAGAGAAATGATTTATGGCCCGACGACTTTGTTGAATCTGCTCTTACTATAACAAAAGTGTTGTTAGGTTACGATCGACACTTTAATATTTTGTATTTACGTGACGTTGTTTTCTCAGTTTTTTAGCTTAGTTCCAAAAAAATATATATTAAATCATATTTTTACTACTTTCAGGTGGTATTCGATGGCACACGACGTGTGTGTCACCGATGTTGGCAGTCCGCTGATAATGCAGTGAGAAGACATGACATGCGAACCCTGCCGTGCCCGTAGCAATGCCTGAAGCAATGCCAGATGCAGTGCCAGAAGCAATGCCGGATGCAATGCCGGAAGCAGTGCCGGATGCAATGCCGGAAGCAGTGCCGGAAGCAGTGCCGGAAGCTGTGCCGGAAGCTGTGCAAAATGTTCAGGAATTTCAAGTTTCAGAGTATACACGTGCTCCAAACACACCACGGCATTGTATATTTAACAACTGTCCAAACGCAACTCGCCATCGAATCCCAATAACAATTAAAACTCACATCTTTTGTGAATATAAGCTTTATATTCCAAATGGTGCAAGAGTGTGTACACAGCACTTAGAGAACAACGTTTGGGATGAGCTACCTCAAACATGTAATGTCACTCATGATTTTAATACAGAACAGTTTACTGACATTTGTGACATGTTAAGAATGGCCTTACAACGTGGACCTCGGCTAGACTTCAACACGAGAGGCGCTTTAACCAACGAAGAAATGCACTTTTGGACAGGACGCAAGTGCGAAGAGTTTGATAATATATTGGTACAAACACCTGCACTAAATGAAAGATGTAGAGAGCCGAGAACTGCATTAGGTATTTATCTAACAAAACTGCGTTCTGGGGAGCCAAATGAAAGACTTGCGACATTATTTAACATGTCACGACGAAAGCTCGAACGTTTATTGGTTATTGTGAGGGAGTGTCTCAGTAACAATTATGTCGGGCTGCATTTGGGAGTGGATCACATTGACAGACAACAATTATTGGAAAAAAATCTAACTATACCAAAAGCATTATTTGGAAATGAAAATAATGATAAGTTATTATTGATTGGTGATGGTACTTAAATTTACATAAATAAAAGCTCGAACTTTTTATTCCAAAGATTATCCTACAGTTTACACAAGTTTCAGAATCTACTGAAACCTTTCCTACTTGTATGTACTGATGGATATATATTGGATGTAATGGGTCCATACGCTGCAACAAAAACAGATGCGCAAATAATGGGCGATATTATGAATGATGGACAACATCCATTACATTGGTTACTCCGAACAAACGATGCTTTTATATTAGATCGAGGTTTTAGGGACAGCTTGGACCTCATTGATGAATGTGGGTATGAATCCTATGTCCCACCAACAAAGAACCGCCAAGAGACACAGCTGACCACTGAACAATCCAACGAAGCTCGATCGGTAACGCTATGCCGGTGGGTTGTGGAAGTGGCAAATGGCCGGTTTAAACGTGATTTTAAGCTCTTGCGGCAAAAATATTTTAATAAGTCACTGCCCAATATGTTCACTGATTTTAAGATTGCCGCAGCTATCACGAATCACTTCCACCAACCCATCGTGGATAGCGTACACGCAGACGAATTCGTCCATATAATAAGGCAGAAAATAGATACCCCGAATCTTCTGCATATGTATGTAGAGAGAAAACGGCTTAACCACAGAAGAGTAGATTTTCAGAGGATGGAAGCGAGCCAGATTGAAAACTTCCCTTCAATGACGGAGGAGGATATAATTCTATTAGCGCTAGGTACATACCAACTCAAGCTGGCAAGATCTTACTGTGCCGAGCATTTATCAAATGGTCTATATATAATTGAAACGTACAGAGAGGGAGCACTTGATGATCTGCCAGACTATGGCATACACGAAGATGCCTGGCTTTTGCGTGGACGAATCCAGTCGCGACATGTCCGTGTAAAAACATATTTTTGTTATATATTAATCAGCAGTGCAAATAATATTGTCCAACAGTATTGCACATGTTTAACCGGGCGACGTACGATCGGCACTTGTGCACATATAGTGTCCATCGTATGGTACTTAGGCTATGCGAGGCATACGGGATTTACTGCTCCGGCATCTTTCCTCAATGCTGTTATAGTTGATACCGATATGTAATGTTTTAAATCTACTCACTTATTGATAAAATATATGTTTTGTATTTAAAGAATGCTTGTTTTCTTACTTCTTTTAATAATAGAATCCTAAATGTGTTATATCATGTTATTCTAGCTTTATTTTACTTATATAAGTAGTTTGTAATAAATTCTTCATCATTTATAAAACACAAGCTGTTCCCCGTGGTTTCACCCCTGCTGCTCGGCTCCTTTTAGTCGTAGCGTAGCGATGATATATAGCTTATAGCCTTCCTCAATAAATGGGCTATCTAACACTGAAAGATTTTTTTAAATCGGACTAGCAGTTCCTGAGATTAAAGCTTTATAATAATAAGTATAGATAGTGAGATTACTGCTTTCCAAACGTGAATAGGGACAGGCGCCATGGTAGACGTTTTTCTGCATCAAAATGTCTATTCAATGATATATTAATGAGGACTATTGGAGCGGGTACCACGTTCCATACATTTTTGCCCATTGTCCTTTACTCAAAATAAAACGAAACGAACGAAACGTTGACATCAGTTTAAAAAACTCCTCTATTGTACATCTACCATAAATCAATTTTAAGTATACTGGGCATTCTGTAGGAACCTGCCGAAAGTATCAAACATCAATAACTTTAAACTAATAAAATATTTCTGAATTTATACGACCACATTCTGAATTTAAATTTGGAATAACATGGACAATCTGGCGCGAAATTAATTTATTTAGTTAAAACCTACAAAATAAATTAATTTCGCGCCAGATTCCTTGAAAAACCTACTTCTAACCTGTAAATTTACTACATAAGAAAGTAGTATTAATTATTATCATCAGTGCTCATTCTATTTTATGCCAACGTATTTTTTTAACTAATTTCTAAGAATCGATTTATGAAAATCACTCATTTCAATAAATCGAGTATATCGAAATTAGAAAAAAAATCGTTTAGCAAAATCGTTTGGCTACAACCCAACAATAAAAAAAAAACAATATAGTGGATGATTTTGAACAGTCCATCACATTTTACACTTTGATTTTATTTATGAAAATTAGTAAACTTGCGGGTTAAATATGAAAGAAATATGAAACATTTGACCTATTTATCCAATTGTTTTAATTAATGCCCATACATAAGATTTTTTAAGTAGCTTTATCAATAACAACATTATTAATTAGGATGTCGTATGACGTAACTCTTAGTACCTAAAGGTACTACTACCGAGCCGGCGGAGGTACGCCTGTCTAGTACCTTTAGGTACTACTACCGAACTATACGGTTAAAATAGTACCCCAGTACAGCTTTTAGTGCTTTTTCTTACCATATAAACAAAAAATTATAATTTGATTCACAATCAAAGCTAAACATTGCTAAAATTTGGCTGAATGATGGTCTATTATTGCCTCATAAAAATAAAACTGTCAAAATAACAGGAGCCCGGCGAACCCGCGAAAGTTGAAATTAAAAGGACTTTGATGCTAAGCATTTTTTTTTTCTTTCTTTATTAATATTTTTAGGGACTTTTATAACGCGCAGCGTATGTCAGTCCCATCGTACCCTAAGGGCTATTACGCACTGTCGACTAGTCGCCGGCGACTCAGTTGTCGACGACTGTAATATTGTATTTATTTTATTTTATTATTCTTAGGAAAACTTACAGCTAATACATTCGAGTAGTCAGTAGCTATATGTAGAAGAAAGCCAATTACAAGTTTCCACTTATATAAACTTAGGTATAAAATCGACAAAACGTTAAAACAGCACGAGAGTTAAACGTTGAAACGTAGAAACAACTGAAGAGAACAAACAAAGATAAATACATCATGCAACAATGTTAGTCTTCAAAGAAACAGTTACTTAAAATTTTTTTTAATTTCTGGACACTATTCGTAAATAAATCAAGCTCAACATCCTGGCAAACCTTATTAAACATTCGACATGCTCTTAAAATATATGTATTTTTCCTATATGTAGTTTTCACAACAGGTACATGAAGGAGATGAGGTCTCCGAAGAAACACAGACGGCACACGTAGTCCAATCTTGGCCACCAGCTCAGGGACATCAATAGACCCGTTCATTATACTAAACAGGAAAGCGAGATCTGCAATTTTTCTTCGCTCGTGTAAAGGAAGAATATGAAATTTCTTACACCGACTAGCATAGTTAGGAAGGTAAGTATTTGAACGAAATTGAGTGTACCTTAAAAATCGCCTTTGTATACTTTCAAGGCGATTAATATAAACATTGTAATTTGGATTCCAAATTTGAGAAGCATATTCGAGATGGCTACGGACAAAAGCACAATATAGAATTTTCATGGTTTTGATATTCTTAAACTCTGAGGGGACCCTAAAAATAAAACCCAACGCCTTAGAAGCCTTGTTGACTATATTGTCAATGTGCGCATCAAATAAAAGCTTTGAGTCAAAAGTTACCCCAAGGTCCTTGATGACGTTGACTCTGGCAATTGAGGTATTCGATAATTTGTAATCATACTTAATAGGGTTTGGCTTACGAGTAAATGTACACACATAACATTTTGAAATATTTAAATCTAATTTATTACGATCGCAGTAATCATGAAACCGATCCAGATCCTCCTGTAATAGGTGTGCATCCTCAACGGTTGTCACTTGACTCATAATTTTCATGTCATCCGCGTATAATAAACATTTAGAATTTAGGAAACAAGAGGCGATGTCATTTACATATATATTGAATAAAAGAGGTCCTAATAGGGATCCTTGGGGAACCCCCGACGGAATGTACATTGCTCTCGAGGTATAACCGTTGAGGACTACAGTCTGGCATCTATTTTCAACATATGATACAAACCATCTGTACAAGCTACCCCTCACACCAATTCCTAGCAATTTGCGCATGAGAAGCGCATGATCTATTCGATCAAAACATTTGCTGTAGTCAGTGTATAGTACGTCGACCTGAGACCTCCTGGACATATGCTCTGAAAGATAGTCACTACAGACCACGAGATTGGATGTGGTGGAGCGACCTTTTAAAAATCCATGTTGGTGTTCGGAGAAACTTAATTTAAGCGAAGAAGAAAGTTGTACATGTACGATTTTTTCCATAATTTTAGCGAACACACAGAGTTTGGAGATCGGTCTGTAGTTTTCAACGCTGTCCTTAGGTCCTTTTTTATGAATCGGCGTTATATACGCCGACTTCCAGATTGTAGGCACCACTCCCAAGTTGAATGACCGTTTGAATAATAAGGTCAGCGGAATGGATAGACTTCTGGCACAATTGGTTATAAAGATTGGTGAAATATTATCTGGCCCAGCGGATTTGTTGGTATCCACTTGCTTTAGCAAGCGAAATACCTCCTCCTCCTGCACGTCAATAGAGCAGATGTCTGATACGAGGCCAGAAGGCTGATCCATTCTCGCAGAGGCTAAGTATTCATTTGCGTCGCGTCGCTCTTGGAAGTTGGAAAGGAAACAGTCGCCAAACATATTGCAAATTTCCTCCCCGTGACCAGACGACAACTCACCGTACCTTAATACAGATGGGTAACAGTTGGTTTGTTGTTTAGATTTAACATATTGCCAAAAGCCCTAGGATTTTTAGAAATGGCTAATTCAATGTTTGCTATATAATCATTAAACATTTCATTCTCCAGATCTTTGGCCCGTTGACGTAAGGTAACGAAAGATTGATAGTCCGAGATATTTCCATAGGTTTTAACTTTTGAGTGAAATTTTGACTTTCGCGCGTATAGTTTAAATAGGTGTTTACGCACTAGTCACCGGTTGCCCGGGCGACTCGGCGACTCGCCGCGCAGTGGCGACGCACAGGCAACTGCCGGTCGCCGGCGACCAATAGGAGCACGGTTTCAAATGAAAGCATTCACACTGCGAGCAACTGTCGTAACGACCGGACGGCCGCGCACAATGAGTTTCAAAACTCATTGTGCGCGGCCGTCCGGTCGTTACGACGGATAAATTTATATCGGAAATACAATCCCGAAAAGCTATTTGGGATTTACAAAGTGAGGAATATGCTAATCGGGATTTGAAGAAAAAACAGTGGGAAGAAATAGTGGAGTTATTTGGAGGTGAAGAATTATCAGACGAAGAAAAAAAAAACTCAGGTAAGTAAGAAATGCCATTTATTTTTTATTAATTAATACTGCTCATCTGCCAAGATAATTGACCCTCAGTTGTAAAGTAATCAGCAAATACATCTCTGTATGATGCACCACGTCGCGTAGCTCTTTGGAAACCGTTTGGGACTTCTTCAAAGCCAGGAATGCTCAGGGTATCTTCAAATTTATATCCGTCTCTTTCTCGGACATAGTTGTGAAGAGCGCAACATGTTTTGATGATGCATGATACTAGATCTAAATTCACGTTGATAGGTCTGTGAAAAATCTGCCACTTGTTTGCTAATATGCCGAATGAACATTCAATATGGCGTCATGCACGAGAAAGCCTATAATTAAATATTTTTTTCTTTGTTGTTAAATTTGATCCACCGAACGGTCGCATAATTTTGTCAGTTTGTCCAAATGCTTCGTCACCCACAATAACAAACGGTACTGGTATAGGGTTTGTCGATGAAATGGGCATAGGTTCGGTTATTTGCAAATCATTGTTCATTAGCTTTTGATAAAACGTTGAATTTGTAAATATAGTTGAATCGCAATCCTTTCCGTAGGAACCAACGTCTATGTATATGAACTTATAGTCAGAGTCACAAATGGCAAGCAAAATTACAGAAAAGAAGTGTTTGTAATTATAACACAATGATCCACTGTTGTATGGTTTTATAATTCTTACATGCTTACCATCTACGGCACCTATGAAATTTGGAAAATTGGCCCGTAAATGAAAATCTTTTGCGATTTTTAACCAATTTTCTTTTGTCGGTTGCGGTAAACACATGTCTTTTAGTACAACCCATATAAAATGACAAACTTCTCTTATTATTTCAGCTATAGTTGAAATCCCAAGTCTGTATGAGTAATGTAAATCTACAAATTTACAACCGCTTCCAAGATATCTGGAATTAAAAAATAATTTAAATATATACATTATTTACAGGTCATTCACTTCAAAAAAAATGGAAAAATATAAGAAGCTGCTTTTCGCAAGAAGTACGAAGATTAAAAAATACTTAAAGCGGATCTGCTGCTTCCCATAAAACTCCCTATATTTATTATAATCAGCTGTTATTTTTGAAGAATACCGTTGGTAATTTGAACACAGAGAGTAACATTGCTGAACAAGAACATTTGACAAATGATCAAGAACCTTTAGGACCTTACTCGAGAGAAAATATAGTCGGAAGAAAAAAGAAAAAAACGTCAAATGATGGCACAAGCGAACTGTTAACCACATTAAACAAGTGTATTGAAACTCGCAAAAATAAGGAGGATATTTTGGAACAAGATGAGGACAAAATGTTCCTGATGTCCCTATTATCATCATTTAGGGCAATTCCGGAGCACAAAAAGTCAGCTGAGAAAATTCAATTAATCAGTGTAATCGAATCATTCCGATCCTCTACTCAAAATAATATATATCCAAACACAATGTGGCGAAATTTTAATGAGTACGAGTATGAGCGTGGTTACTTCACACCGGAGGCCGGGCGTTCAACAGCACCAAGTCAACAATCACGCCCGGAAGCACAACATTATTAGACGCTACCAACTTCAACTCCTTCAGAACGTGAACGCCCAGAGTCGCGATTTTCTACTGTCACTTCAAATACCTCGCAAGATTCTGACATTTTGGATCTATTTTGAATATTTCCTTTTGTTGTGCGTTCGTTTATAATATTGATTTCATTAAGTACTTTAAAAAAATACATGTTTTATAATTATTTACCGTATATTCTTAAATTATGTCATCGAAGAGTAGACTTCAGATAGTGCCATCCACGAAGACGCGCCCCACTCTTTGTTCAAATGCATGTGTGCTATCTTCCGCATGTGTTAAACATCTGTCGATACACGCTAATTATCGATGAATGCAAACGCACACTAATAGAAATTGACTAATCAGGAAAGAGTATTATGAACAGCACGAAAGATGCTCTATTTAAATTTAATCGCGCGTCTTCGTGGATGGCATTATCTGTAACTCTAAACACACTCCCGGACACATCTATCGGCCCACCTTGAGTTTTAAGTTTTGACTGGAGACCAGCTAAAAATAAATGTTAGGAGGAGCAATAAGTTTTTGCAGGTGTGAAGCTGATTTACTGGCCATCGTTTTCGTAAAAAACTGCATAAAAACTTATTGCACCACTTAACATTTATTTTTAGCTAGTGATTGTCAACAGTTTAAACACTAGGTTTGGCCGATAGATGTGTCCGGGAATGTAATGTAAATTGTGTTAAAATCCCGTAAAAAATAAATGTTAGGAATGAATTTTATTTGAATTGTCACTTACCTTAGTGTTATAAAAAGTTTTTCTTCCGGAGAAATACATGGTCGCATATTTGTATCTTTGCCAGTTATATGTGGTTTTAGAAGACACAATAAGTCATCAAACGAACTCACAGACATTCTTGCATAATTAAAAAAATTACGAGGATATTTTCTAACGTCTTCATAAAATATTTTAAACATTTCCTTTGACCTCCGTTCTACTAACAAAGGATGCACCCAATACTCTTTTGATTTTTTTTTATTTTTCTTTCTTTTTATAATTAGTAGCGCCGCTACTATTGCAAGTTCTTCAACGTCCATTCTGCACGAATGTACTTGGAATACTGTCGCTCGGCTCGGTCTCCGGCCCTAGTTTCCCATGTTTCGGTCGCCGAGGGACTGAGTCGCCGGCGACTAGTCGACAGTGCGTAATAGCCCTAAGATAAGTATCCATCAAACCGACGAGATCAATGTATCAGGGCCATAAAGTTGAACA
This sequence comes from Melanchra persicariae, assembly GCA_947386135.1. Lineage (NCBI taxonomy): Eukaryota > Metazoa > Arthropoda > Insecta > Lepidoptera > Noctuidae > Melanchra > Melanchra persicariae. The sequence goes on from OX376665.1 coordinate 4,637,397, forward strand.
ACTTTCTCGCAACATCAGAAGCATATATTACTTATACTTATTATAACAAAATGATAAGGATGTAGGTACCTACAGCGAAGAAGCAGCAGTTTAAATGACGTGAGTTTCATCTTTTTTCAGCACCTACAAGTATGTCTTCACGCTCACGCAAACGCGTTTCTGTGCGGCAGATTGAATTGTTGGTAGAGTATATGGAGGGCCACAGGGACCTTGCCCGTGGCAGACTTAAATCGAGAGAGGGGAGTGCCCTTACATCACGCCTTTGGTCAGAGTGCGCCAACATTCTGAATGCCGAGGCAGACGGGGATGAAAGAACTCCCAAAGAGTGGAGCAAGGTCTGTTAGATCCTATCAATATTGTACCTGTGTGTATCGGTACCTACATTATACTTGGATAAATAACAAGATTTGTAATATTTTTAGTGGTATACCGACAATAAGTGCCGCTTGCTCAACCGAATCAGGCAGACTCGGCAAAATCAAAGGGGTACAGGTGGAGGGCCAGGCGTACCCACTTCTATAACCCCTTTAGAAGAAAGGATGGCTGCTCTACTTGAAGCAGGCACTGAGGCTGTAGGGAGGAGTGGCACACCCCAAAATGAGGAGCAAAAAAATCGCTTGTCGGTAAGTTATGGCCTAGATACGTACCTTATTTATAATATCTTTATTGTATTTATGCTCAGTCATAGTGATTGCTTTTTTCTTTCGCTTTGCTAGCCTGCGCCCCACGCAGTTTCTCCGTTCCCTGCACTTCTCAATTCTCCAACGACACTTGCACGTTCACCCACATTTCAACTACTACCTTCAGATGCACCAACACTCAAAAATAGTAATAATATGTAAGTTTCAATTTATATCAAGTACTTAGGTACTTAAAATTCAGTTGTGCTTTATCTACTAACCAGTTAGTTAATATTCATAAATGTTTTTTTTCAGAAATGACGATAATATTGTTGATGTTACACCCGCAAACTTCACACATTTTACTGAAAGGTAATTCTAGTTACTTGTCTTATTTAGGAAATAAATAACAGTAGTAACCGTATCTTAATATTTTTATTTTGTTTCAGTGAGCAAGAGGCTACTGCAGCCAGTCAGCGTCGCAGCAACCGTCGCCGTCGCAGACAATGTAGGTATATATTGTAATTTTATTATTAAATAGGTACATAAGTAATCCAATATAATGTAATGAAAAACAAAAACAAACACCTAATTGATTTTTCTATGTACATTTTCAATAAGTATCTTATTTTTAGCAGCGCCTCCTCCATCCTCAGAACTGGAGCAATCTCAGAATATGCTGGCCAGTATCGAGAAGTCGAGAATAGATGTGGAAAGGCTTGTGGCTGAAAGCTACAGTAAAATGGCTGATGCCATGGACAAAATGGCTGATGCATCAACCACATCAGCTGGTGCACAGTGCCGCATAGCAGATGCACTGGAGAATATAAATAGAACCTTGGTAATAACATTTTTTCTTTTTTGCATACACACAACTTTACACTAATTACCTATAGTTGTAGTATACCTATTATGTTATATATACCAAAATAAATAATTGAGGTTTATTCTGACTCGTTATTCCCTAAAAACAAAATCAAGTCATTTATTCAAACTAGGCTGAAAATAACGAACGTGCTGCCGGTTGATCAGTCAATTTATCGAGGTCGCTAGTTAACCACATATTGCAATACAACCAAAAAACTACTCACTCAACATGGTAATGAGAAGATTATGTCAATAAATACAACTAAGTAAAACCAAATGACCTATACGGTCAGAATAATAATAAATGATTGCATCAGTAAATAATTTATGAAAGAACATTTAGCATGTCTTGTGTTCAACACAGCAACCAACTATTCTTATCGTCTAAGTACCTACCTAGTCGTTTATAGAATAGTATGCCTTCGAACAAAGGTTAGATTTCACTTTTGCTATATAGATGCATTAAAAGGGAAGTCTGGAAAAGAAAGAGGTAGCTTATTATTAAAGCGGACACAAGCGGACACCGAGCCTCGCAAATGAGCCCTGGACCTTACGAAGACGGTGGAAGGAGCATGTATAGTTTGTGCCGTTCCTTCTTCGTGGTCAAACTTAATGGTCAAACTGATTTGACCACGAGAATTCAGTTCCGGATAGTCAAACTAAGAAAAATATCCACCCTTTGTATACTTGTACAGTCAATCAGTTAATGGTCAAACTGATTTGACCACGAGGAATTCTGTTCTGGATAGTCAAACCAAGTGTCTATTTAAACATTTTATAAAGCTGTATACACTGTAGTCTTATTGTACAATTATAAATAAAATATTATGTCAATTTGATGACACATGCCACACACATGACCACTCAAATTATTATCCTGTTCTTTGCTGTTTTATTGCGATTTGTATTTTATAATTATTTGGATAAAATATGGATTTAGATATAAAATACATTCATCGTAAAGAGGGAAGGTTACTGCTTTTCAAGGGTCAGCAGTACTACAAATTGCGTACGCACAGAAATGGAAACATTTTCTGGACTTGCAGTCATCTCAAAAAAGAAAAATGTCGGGGCTCAATTACTCTGAAGGTATGCTCATAATTAAAACATTTATATATCGTGTTTAATTCCATATTATTACATAGATACCTATTATTTTAACCATACAACTTTTTTTGTTTAGGATGACAATGTGGTGAAATGTATTGACCACTCATGTAACGTATCTACTATAAAAATGAAGTCGATATTGCTATTGACGAATTAAAACAAAAAGTTAAAGACAATGATGTCCCCATCTCAGAGGCGTTTCAAGATATGAAAACGTCGCTAGAAAAGCGAGATGAGAATATTGAACTTGAAATTCCGTCATTTGATAGCGTCAAAACGGTTTTATATAGCAACAGGCAAAAAACTTGCTTTAACGATTTCACACAAGTAAATATTCCCGATAAATATCAGTCCTTTCTTTTCGCTGATTATAATACTGAGAAATGACACATTATGGTTTTCTGCTCCAAAAAGAATATGGTAATAATAGAAAAATCCGATGAGATTTTCGGGGACGGAACATACTTCAGTTGTCCAATTCCGTTTAGCCAATTATACTGCATCCATGTCAATTTGACAAAATCCATCACAACCACTAATGCGGTTCCTGTGGCGTATGTTTTGATGACAGACAAAAAAGAAGAATCATATTTTATTTTATTTTCAACGATAAAGTCAAGATTGGAGGATTGGTCACCAAAAATTTTCCATTTAGATTTTGAATTGGCTGCAAGCAATGCTTCAATAACAATTTTTCCGGACATCCAAATTGTAAAATGTTTTTATCATTTTACAATTTGCCAATGGCGAAAGGCAAAACAAATGAAAATTAAATCTAAAGATGACAGGAGAGTAGTGGGATTGTGTGAAGCACTCGCTTTATTACCCGAAAATAAAATTGAAGAAGGATAGGAGTATATGTACTGATACTCCCAATACTACCAAAACTCAAAAATATCTTTTAAATATTTTGAAACAACGTGGCTTAAGAATAAATTATTCCGAAAACAATGGTCTGTTTATGGCCAGAGACATCGCACAAACAATGTGGTCGAAAGTTGGAACGGCCAACTAAACGTCATAATTCAATTACAGTTGCTCGTTTACTTGAAACTTTAATACAAAAAAAAAACTTCTGATGAAAAAGTATCTCTCCGCCGCCAAGACCAAATATGTCGAGATGATTTCATAATGAAGTGTCAGCTGCAATTAATGCATGGCCATATTAGTGTTGGGTACTTTTTTAAATAAACTAAGATAATTATTTTTGATAATGACAGTACAAATATATTTACGAACTATATCAAAGGGTGGATTTTTTTTTTTTTTTTCTTTATTTATTTAAAGAGGGTTTAATCTACCGGAACTGAATTCCTCGTGGTCAAATCAGTTTGACCATTAAGTTTGACCACGAGGAAAGAACGGTTTGTCGTTCCTTCCTTTAGGTTTAAACTATAAACAACGTGTTACAGAAAAGAGCCATTAAAGCCATTATATACAAAATCGGACGGCGAGATTATCTAAGGGAACTGTTTAAGAATATTACATCATGACGGTACCTTGTCAATACATTTACGAAAACATCATGTTTGTTATAAAGAATTTACATCTTTTTAGTAAAAGAGGCGACAAACATAATTATGCTACTCGAAATAGGGAAGAATTAGTTCAACCAGGTTTCAGACTGACTAAAGTAGCCTCATCTTTTATGGGGTACTGTTTAAAATGTTATAATAAAATACCTCCCCATATATTAGAACTAAATGAGACTAAATTTAAATCTTGTATTAAACGCACACTATGCAGGCAAGCATATTATAAGTTAGGGGAGTATATTGAAGATAAAAATGTTTGGCTCAATGCTGGTCCTGCTCCACAGCCACTAGGGCACACAAAGTAATCTGTTAGCATTTGGAAATATTGTTGGACCGGATGAAGATTGTAAGAATGCAATATTTTTCATTGTATAGACTCAATTTATTTAGCATTGTATAATTTCATGCATTAACGGCACATGTGTGAGTACTATGTACCTTAAAGGAGGTGGGAATTTCTGGGCCCAGCAGTTATCTAGTTGAAATGTGTACTAAAAAAACCACTATTTTTTTGTAAAGAAAATCACAAAATACGGTACCTTGTTTCTATCTAAGAAGCGAGAAAAGTTAAATTACGTTATGAAACTAAATAAATCGGTAAAATCGCAGAATATGTATGAAAATCGAGAGACATTTGTTTGTCAATCATTGCGTGGAATCGATTCCGATCGAATCGAGTACCTTTAATTTATTTGAGTTGGCAACTCTGGTCTCCGATTGACATACGTGACAGCTGACAAAAATACCGGCCGGCACTCGTTCGTTTTCTTTCGTTCTGAGTGTGCTTGTATTTCTATGTTTTATTGTTTAACCCTACGACCTTGGCTTTGTATTGGACTCGACGGATCTTGCTACTTTGAATTACCTGGCTTTCTATTTTGGACAACTGGTTACGCCTATCGATCAGATTTCGACATGGATCGCTGTGTGAACTGTAATATTGCGACTGGTCGCAGTAACTCTATTGGCAGAAGAGTCTTGAACGAAGAGGCGATTTTATCAGTTATTCGTCAGTGGCGTGCATCTCAGCCTGTACGTAGCTATTCAAATGTTCTTGAGCTTTTAGTCTGTCATGCGAACAAAACCAGAATGAGTAATATGTACTTACTGTTTACGGTCTCGGGCGACATTTCTATTGGCTGTCTTTTTGTTGCTTAGTAATTTATGTTAAAACTTAATAACCAATTAGATGATGAATTAGCTATAAGAATCCATGCAATGTGGAGTTTTACCATTTCACTCATAAAAAAGGTGTAGGTAATCGTCAAGTCCCGCGGCGACCGATTTTTTCCCAGGCTTTGTTACTTTGGGGAATTGATAGTTAATCGGTTTATTCCGGTCTAGGCTAGGTCATAGCCATTTGGTTCAATATGCATTAGGAATAGGTACATGTTATGAAACTATTGTTAATGGTTGAATATGATTTAAATAGTTAACTTATTTCAGGTAACCAGTGAGAACTACGTGTGCCAAGCATGTTGGAACTTGGCCCAAGATGTGGTTCTTGGGAGACGTTCAATTGAAACACCAAACCAAGTTGGCCATTCCAGTGTTTGTGTCCGCTGCGGTCGTTCACTGTTAGCACGGCGGAACAAACACCTTCTTCGCAATGATTCTGCTCGTGATTTGCGATATATAATATTATCAGAGAGTGGATACTGCCACAAACAGTAAGTTACTTCAGCAATATCTGAATTAAAAAGAATAATAAAATTATTTTTAATTTTACATTATTATTACAATAAATATAATCATTTCCTCTTTATTACTGTGTGAAATCAAATCTCTCTATCGCAGTGTGAGTTCCTGTTAGGAAAATCAGCTCTGAGTTAATTAAGCTGGCCTTTGCATGAAATTCCAATGTCAACATTATGTGTGTGTACAATAAAAAGTATTAAAAAATAAATGTAATTATCTGATCTGATTAGTAGGCACATACAATATTACTATACTACTTTACTTTATTATAATATAATTATCATGTTAGAAAATATTTTAATTATAGATTTCATTTTACTTTTGTTATAGGTGGGTGAGGCGGATCGTATATGCCACTCTTGTTGGATATTAGCTGATAGAGCTGCTGTTCACATGAGAACTGGTCCCTCAACTTCCTCGCAGAGAAACCCACCGCCAGCCCTATCGTCTGTTGATGTTTCGGATGGACAATTGGATGGAAATCAAGACAACAATCTGCATGAACCTGTAATTGTTTCCATTCAACAAGAACAAAATGAAGGTAACGAGGTACCCTTAGAGCAACCAATTTCATCAGATGCCCCTATTGTGGAACCAGGACCGCAGCTCGCAGAACCAACAATTGTATTGCCCGATTACATGCGGGCAGTTGAATCAGAGAGACGGTGCTTCATAGAAGGATGCCAGAGAACTGAACGTTACAGAGTTCCTGTAGCAACAAGAAAAATGTTACTCAATGTGCATAAATATTATGTGCCTCAAAATAATAGACTTTGTGATGTACATTTAGTCTTCGAAGCATGGGATTTCCTCGATAGTTTAAGGAGTAATTATTTACAAACATTTACTGCGAGGCATATCCAAGATATGATGACATTAAAAGAGTCTTGTAATGAAAGCTTTTTGAACTTTGCAAACATTGATAATATGGAAGACCATGTTGTGTATACTTGGATTGGGTTTACTAAAGCTCAGTTCCATCAAATACTTAATGAGGTGCCGCAATTGTTAGAAATTCGCAACAGTTCCTCAGTGTTAGCAGCCTATCTTATGAAATTAAGAACTGGGGACTCAAATGAAAGGTTGGCAACATTATTTAAAATATCTAAAAGAACAGTTGATAAGTGGCTATTTCAAGCCCGTGAGATATTTCATGAACATTTTGTGCCCCAGCATTTAGGTTTGCAACACATAACTAGGGAACAAATAAAAGAAAGAAACCAAGCCATACCTAGTGTTTTATTTGAGGGAGATTCTAGGCCCATTGCTATATTTGATGGAACATACTGCTATGTAGAAAAAAGTTCTAATTATTTATATCAGAAAAAAATATACAGTTTACATAAATATAGGAACTTAACCAAACCCTTTTTAATGGCGTGCACTGATGGCCATATTATTGATGTTTTGGGCCCCTATCCAGCCACCACGTCAGACTTGGTAAAACATGAATTTTTAAGTGGAAATTACCCACTCCGGAAATTTTTCCAATATGGTGATGTATTTATACTGGATAGGGGTTTCCGAGACTCATTATCACTATTAAATCAATGTGAATATAGGACATACGTGCCTGCTTCTTTGGCGCAGGGTGAAACTCAGCTGTCAACACTTGACGCAAACAAATCGAGAGCAGTCACCATTTGCCGATGGGTTGTAGAGGTTGTGAATGGGAGATTTAAAAGAGACTTTAAATTATTTAGGCAGTGTTATTTTAATACAGCTTCAAGAAGTTTAATGAAAGATTTTAAGGTGGCTGCTGCTCTGATAAATAGATTTCACCCTCCCATAACTGACAGAATAGACAGTGGGGAAATCATTAATCAAATTAATTTAAACATGAATAGACAAAACATACTAGGTGATTTTATTGTAACCAATCAATATAATAGACGTAGGGCCGATTTTGAATCAATAACTGTTCAAAATGATAATTTAAATGATTTTCCCCAGCTGTCTTATGATGAGTTAATTCTTGTATCCTTGGGTACCTATCAATTAAAGCAGGCACGGTCCTATTTTGGCGAACATGTGAGGGGAAATTATGGGTTTATAATAGAAGTGTGCAGGGAGGTAAACAGCAGCCTTCTTCGACAGCTGTCGGCTTCAAATACATCATGGTTATTGCGGGGACGTATTCAATCCCGGCATATAAGTCGCAAAATATATTTTGTTTACATTTCAGTTGACAGCTGTCGAAGAGGACGAGATTCAATATTAGGCTATTATTGTAATTGTATTGTAGGTAAAAGGACTGTAGGCTGCTGTGCCCATGTTATGTGCATAATATGGTATCTCAGTTGTGCAAGATACCAAGAAAATATCGTATCTCCAGCACAATTCTTAGATGATATTCTTATAATTATTGAAAATGAATAATAAATATTATACACGTAGATTGGTGTATTATTTTACTTCCTCTTCTACCTTTAGAAGGTACCTACCTAACCTACTGAGTTCAAAGTATTAGATATTGGATTTCGAAACTTGTCTTCGACTACTGGACTATCCAGAGGCCTAGACAATCTGCCATTCCATTAGCGCATGCGACTGTCAAATGTAGGAATGTGATCACGTGACATTTCGACAGCGTTTGTCAATATCATACATTTTGACGTTTTACTAATCGCCGTCGCCTACCGCTGGCAGTATGACATTTTTCTAGACCCCCAGGGCGTGTCAAACGTATCAGATCTTCAACACGTCACACATGGAGGCTCTCTATTTGCATTCCATTCATAAAACCATTAAACAACCGAAGCCATTCAAAAATATTTCGCAAATAACATAAAAAAACTACTAGGTTAAAATATAACCTCACTTTTACTATACTTTATTTATCTTGATTCCTGGATAGCCAAATTTCACCAAATTTCCAGTGAAGCCTTGTAATATATTATATCCTCTTACAAATAAGGCTAGTTTGATTGAGATAACACCTGGGCCCTGGAAACTATGGAGGCCTTCCCTTCTCCTTTAAACTATAATGATCATTTTGGGTAGGTCTTTGACTAGAATGTACGGTCACCAGCAAAAGTCGATAAGAATTCTCACAACGTATTAGTTTGACGTTTAGTTTGACTTACGACCTTCAATTTTCAAGTTATCGCCAACAATTGATTGTAATCCTCAATTTCATCAACTTAGCATAAGTCAAGATGGCCCAGTGGTATAGAGCACACAGATTGAAGCGCAAATCAGTGTGCCGCAAGTTCAAATCCCAATTGTTGACTTTTTGTAAGTTCTTACCCGATTGGAAGTTATGGATTAGCATTACATATTATTATATTAAATTATTCTTTAACTTGTTCACACATTTCTTGGAGTTAAAAGGTAGATCACAAAAAAACTAAATAAAGAATTAGATTTCTGCGAGGTAGACATGAGTTTTAACTTGACCGAAATGAACTGTCGTTTGGTTGTAGTTGTTGGTTAGTGACGTGTGGTTAACAATATTGTAATATTCGCAAAATGCAGGCTAATATTAGTATTGAAGTGAGGGCGACTATCATTGGGCTGCATAAAAGTGGTCTTAATAAAACACAAATATCTGAAGAAACCGGACTGAATGTGAGTATAATAGCTATTAATGAATTGTAACTTTATTCTAAATTAATCTTCTAATTAAAATGTATGCCATTTATGAATCCATCCATCGTATCTTTATGAGGTTTAGAAGAGAAATACATAAATCCTTGGGTTTATTGGGTTGGTTATTGGATTTATAAATGCAGTTTTATTTTAAAATTATATTCAATAATAATTATGATTATTAACATTTTATATAATGAAAATGAAGTCAAGAAGGTATAGCTGCCTAATATATATATTTTTTTTGTTTTAGAAAAATACTGTAAGTCTTTGGATAAAAAGATATGAGGAAGAAGGTAGCCTTGCTAGTCGAAAGAGAAGTGGGAGACCGAAGCTTATTAGCGAGGCGCAGCGCCGACATATGGTGGACATATACGAAACGAATGGTTTCGCACCAACGAGACATTTTGCGGAATTATATGACACCTCGATGGATACTGTTCGCCGTGCACTTCACGCTGAAGGCGTGCATCACAGAAAACCAGCTAAAAAGCCGTACTTGACAGAGAGGCACAAACAAGAACGATTACGTTTCGCACGTAATTATTTAGATTTTGACTGGAATACTGCGGTATTTTCAGATGAAAAAACATTTAAATCCAGTCAAAAGGGCAGGCTTCACTTATGGCGCAAGAATAACACTCGCTGGTGTGATAACAACGTCATTCCTAACACCGAATCAGGTCGAATCACAATTAATATGTGGGGATGGATGAGTGCAGCAGGACCAGGAGAACTGGCTTTCATTCCTCCACGCGCAAACAGTTCAACTTATGTGGAAGTGTTAGACTCAATTATGCTACCTACTGTGCGCAACATTTACCCAGCTGATGAGTTAGCAGAATTTCCGTTTGTCCAGGACAATTGTCCTATTCACCGAGCGAGTACTGTGCGTGAGTGGTTTCACAATCACCCGGAAGTAATTGTTATTCCATGGCCAGCGCGATCACCCGACTTCAACCCCATAGAAAATCTATGGGGTTTGATGGTGCAAAGGTGGGACTCGCGGAATGAGAGGTCTACGGAACAATTAAAAACCCATTGCATGGAGGTGTGGGAAAGTTTTAGAGGGAGCGAAGTATGCAGTACCTAATATTGTTAGGTCCATGCGCAAACGTCTACTTGACTGTATCGAAAATAATGGGGGTTATACAAAATATTAAGTTTTAGTAAAATCAGTAGGCCATTTTATTTTAACATATCCGTGATTATTCGTTAACAAACACTGTATTATATTGTGTTTACTTTCGTTTAAAATAGCTATATCTTTTAACTTGTGCCATCGCCTTATCTTAAGAATGCAGTGAACTCGCTATCAATTTTGTTGACAATAATCATGATTCTATTTTGTTTTTTATTCTTCTACCCGCACTGTTCTAACATAATAGTTCAATTTATTTTTCTCATCTAATTGACGATTATCTTGTGAGAACTAAAGTTCTTTTAACAGAAATTGAGGTTTAGTTTCAATCTTCTTTTCGTCAAGAAAATGAACAATTAAGCTATGACCTCAAAACATTCATTGTGACGTTACATAAAAATAAAATGTTTACAAAGTCTAAATCATATATGACTTTTCAATAAATAACTGGATATAAACAATTATATTTTATTTTATTAAAATTTTAATATCCTTTCATTGTTACGTTATTCATATTATGAATGGTCTAAGTGGGTATACTCATAACAAACAATCTTACACGTAACATAGATAACGGTTACAAGATAACTTTTTTGTCTAGGTAACAATTCGACGTCACAATTCTCATAAATGTTTAATTTGTAAATAAAAAGAATAAACATTTTTATTAAACACGTCTTTTTATTTCCACCTTACAACATCGATAAGATGTAAACAACTAAATAATGTAAACAACGAATGTGATTCTTCTTGTAGTTAATAGATCATATTCGTAATTTGCAACAATTTAGTGCAAAAAATGCAATAGTATTTTTCATAGAAATATAAAAAACAACAATATTAATATAGATTGGGAATTTTCAAAGTAAGAAATAACCGCAACGGACCGACCATGATTTGAACTCGGGCTACGTTATTTGCGAATCCAACACTTAGTTCATACGGCTACCAGCACATGACATATTTGCGCGAATTTTATCAATACAATGGTAAGAACAAGTCGCCTCTGTGACTGTGTGAAGCGTATTCAATGGCACAGAAAAATAATAATGATGTTTTTAAGCTCAGTGTGACGATAGTTCCTTAGTGTGTGTTATCTGTTGAATGTGGATACTCATACACGGGCACACATACGCACGGAAGTATCGCGCTCGCTCGGTTCGTAGCAAAATAATCTTTAGCGTTCCTATGGACTTTTGCGGCCTTACTGTACCCTGGCGATTGGGAATGTCATGCTCGCTCAAAAGTCTGTCTGTGCGTTGGATCATTTGGCTCCCTTAAAAATGGTTGAGCCGAATGGTGCTAGCGTATGCGTCATGTTCGTGAACGGGCGCCGTCAGCTGAGACTGGTCATCTCTTGGCTGCCATGGTTTATTTTAATTATTTCTTTGAACTGTTTCTTTTTACTCCGGACTCTTTTATCCTGCACGTCTTTTACATTGTTCTCACATATGTATTATTTCAATATGAATGATGTAACCATAATTTTGTAACAAAATATTATTTTTTAAAAGAGTGTCCGTGGAGTTTCTTGCACGTTCTTCTCCATAGAGATCTACGCTTTGGAACGTGCAAATAGCTTCATCTTTTTGACCAACCGACCTTGACAATTCAAAAGTGCCTGTAAAATTTAGCTATGGTCCACAATAATAATACAGAAACAAGAGGTGATTTAGCTCCAAATCAAAAAGATAACATTGAAAGTTCAACTGGACGAAGTTTTTCAAATGCAAGTGTAGAAAGTTTAGAAATTTCTATTGATGATTCTGTAGGCTATAGCTAAAGTACATACATAATATTCACATACATAAATACATAATACAAATAACTCGTACATAAGATCTACATACATACTACATAAATACACAATAATAATATGACACCCGTATATACTTAACACCCGTGCGTACACAGCCTTATGCTTCCGCACGTTTTGTACACACCCTTAGCTATACCTACAGTCCGGCCGCTAGCGGAGCCCCGGCGCCCGCTCTGCCTAAGTATAGTCTACATACGATCGAGCAAGTTCTAAGAAACGCGCGCGTGGCACACGGCGCGCTGTCGCCGCCTCCACCCCGCGCTCTCGAGCCGAGCCCCTCGCTCGCCCTCGCCAGTCCGCGCCAAACGACTAGGTATCGCGTACGCATCGAAATATTATAATCGCGTATCACAGTGCTAATATTATTGTCAAACCTATTAGATTCCTGTTAATTGTTATTTATCTATAATATGTATGTATTTATAAATTATATAAGTATGTATATCAGTTGTCTGGTTACCATAACACAAGCTCTGCTTAGCTTGGGATCAGATGGCCGTGTGTGAGTTGTCCCAAGATATTATTATTATTATTATTATTGTTTAACAAATAAACATTCATTATATCGTTAGTGCATAGTGTTTGATTTGAGTAGAACCTAAGTCCTAACACTATTGACACTATAGTGGTGACCCCAAAGACTAAAACACGTGTTTGTGTTTTTTAAATCAATGTTTACATTGATTTGTTTTATATTTTTCAGTACCTGCGCCTCTTCAGAGTACCATACTACCACGACCCCGCCGGCGCTCTCTTCAATTCCGAGGTCGTCGGATGTAAATATGGAGCAAATAGGCCCATATCACACGGCGTATTTTAAACGCGCAGAAGACGCGCGTTTCAGGAACGTTTGAAGCGATACAAACGCGCGTACAAAGGAGCAGAGTAGGGGCAGGTGGGGGGGGGCGCTCTCGCCACCATTGCACCGCCCGCGCCTCAGTTGCAATAATAGTTTATTGTGTGCTGCGCGTGTACTTTTAAAATGGAACCCTTCGACACCGACCGCTTTATAACAGAAATAAACAATCGTGGTGCAAGTTGCCGTTTTCTATCTCTAACAAGCTAGATACTGTATCTACGTTTTGTGATTGGGGGGGCTTTTTGAAATTGATTTTGGGGTTATTTGGAAGAATATTTCAAATAGCCCCTTCTACGGATTTCTGTGTATTCCAATGGATTAGAGTAGTCGTTTCAAATAGCCCCAAGAGTGCAACAAAATTCACTTAAGGGTCAATGCTCAGTGATTAAATACGTAATTGTAATTAACCTAGGTAGGTATAAAAATCAGTCATTAATTTTTTGTAAACAACAGAATGAAGCGAACTGGAATTAAACCTAAAAGGTTTGTAGTTCAATAAATGTTTCTTATTAGTAGTAAGTACTTACTAAGAACAAACATACATACATATCTTCATGTCCATATATTCCTTTCCACGGGGTGAACATAGCTCCCAATAACTATGCTAAAATTAAACAACTCAACAATAAAGTAAGCTTCTATTAAATAAGTTAAAATTACTTAGTATTATTGTCCACAGATATAAAACTAGGGTTGATATCATGGTGCGAACATATCAAAGGAAGTATACTAACTCACGCAATGGCAATACTCATCCACCATATCTGCGGTATTCGGAAGAAGATTTACAAAAAGCAATAGAAGCCGTTCAAAATGGTAAATTAAAAGTGAGAGAGGTTGCCAAAAATTACAATATTCCGATGAGCACTATAAGCAGAAAATGTAGATACAAAAATGGCACACAAGAGAAAGCAGGGCACCCAACCCTATTATTTAAAAATTATTAAAGAGACACAAACGTGTGATTTCCAATTGCACAGCGTCAAACATATCTAGCGATCGCGCCAGAACTACAGAACTAGGGCATCGGAACCGGTTTTTCCCGGTTCCAAAAGAACCGGGAATTCCCGGTTCTGAGGTTCCCTGAAAGAATCGGTTCTGTAAAACGGAGAACCGGTCGTTTCGGTTCTCTCTTAAAATAAATTTAGAAATAATATTATCTCTATAATACTCTTTCTGCTAAATATCAAGTTAATATCCAAATTTATCCAAACAGAATAAATACTGTTATTTCACTGTTTTTAGATTTTGGAAAGTAATTGGTAAATTTAATAAGTAATAAGTAATATACATGGTTATATTTAACTTATATTTCCACTTTCCAAATCAAATGAAATGGTTTTCTGAAAAAAATAAGAAAAATACTTATGTAAAAAGTAAATCCAAGATTTAAGATGGCGGACTAAAATAAAGCTATCTCTCTGTTCTTGAAAAATAACATCAAGTTATTTATTAAATTAGACACGGATATATTGGAAACTATTGAATTTGGATGGGATACCTATACAAAATGATTTTTTCTTAATATATCGAGAAATTATTATCTTATCAAGATTTATTGGATCAACTGTCAGCGGTCAAGTCGTTTTTTATTTGCATTTTTTCTTGTGATTTTGTGAAATTATTTTCTGCAAGCAAATAAAATTATAAAACGTAGGTTCCTGACATCGCATCACGTATTGAAAGAATGAAACACCTCAAACACCCCTTTTGCTTTGGATGCCAAAAATAAATTGATCGTCAAAGGTGGCCTATACATCAACGAGCGACGTCTGCAGCCCTACCACCTTCTCCCCCCAACCTTCTCGGTGGTATGCAAAGGTGGTATACCTTTGCATACCACCGAGAAGGTTGTACTACATGCGCGCGGCGCCCCAGGCCCCCAGGGCGACTGCGCTAAAGTAGTCAATAATTGACAGTGTCATTTTAAAATTGTAATGAAAAAGTGAACTATATTTTTATTTTCAGTGTTAGTGATAGTTTTAGTGATATTTTTAAACTACTTTATTACATAGTGTTTTTAGTTTTAATTTATCTGGTAAGTCTAATCTTGTTACCTATATACAGGGTGTCCCAAAACTCAACGTCAAGCCGAAACGGGGTGACAGGATTGATCATAACCATCACGAGAAAAATCTGAAAAAAAATCTATCCCATGCAGTTTAAAAATTATGGGCGTTTTAAGAAAAACCTAGAAATTTGATCAAACTGTACCATTTTTCGGTTATTGTGGTTATTCTTTTTTATTTTTGTTCATTTGAACTTTGGAAACGTAATCCTAAATAACATTTCTAGAATCCCAATAAAAAATAATGACACAATTGCCTCAAGTTTCCGAGAATTGAGACTATTTGTTAAACTACGAATTTAAAATTTTCAAGATTCGTCGACTTTGACAGGCCCTCCTATAAAAAAAATGTACTAGAGTGCCTTGGCAAGTGGCATTAAAAGTTGGCGCATTTAATCAGAATTCTAAAATGGTACAATACTTGTTAGTTCCATACAATAGAAAAGAGTAAAAAAATTAAAACCTCAAGTAACCCGATTTTTGCTATCTCATTTTACTCAGTTAAAATGTTTTTAATTCACACAAGCTCTAGGTAGGTTCTTAATTTTAAGACAAAATGATGAGAGAGATGGATAATGGGTATGTTCGCCATGAGTGAGCGAGACAGATAGTGACGCCACTTTTACCAAAGTGAAAAAAAGTTAGTAAAATTAGTAAAATAATTAGGTTTGTTGGAATAAAAGTCAGATGATAGAGAAATAACGTTTTTTATTAAAATAAATGTTCAAATTGTTTACCATCAGCCTCAATACAAGCCCTACATCTTCTTAAAAAAGATCTACTTATTAGTCGGGCATATCTTCGAGAGTTGATCGCCTCAGCTGCTTGAGAAATGCGTTCACGCAGGTCGGCTACGTTCTCAATGGGCTTTGAGTAAACTTTTTCTTTGAGAACTCCCCAATAGAAAAAATCCAGGGGATTTAAATCTGGTGAACGGGCGGGCCACGAGATAGTGCCCGAACGTCCAATCCACCTTCCCGGATATTCCTGGTCAAGGAAATCTCTTACTTGCACTGCGAAATGCGCTGGGCAGCCATCTTGTTGAAACCACATGTCGCGAAGATCTGCTAGTGGTACGTCCTCTAACAGGGTTGGTAAATCTTCTCTTAAAAAATGTAGGTAATTAGTTCCATTCAAGTTCTCAGGCAGTTCAATAGGCCCAAAAAACTATCTTCTCGCATTAAATGTGGATTCTCCACATGCCACTCGTGATAATTGTGCAAGTTCATGTAACCATCTTTTTTAAATGTCGATTCATCTGACCAGAGAATTTTTTGGATGAATTGGGGATTCTCATTATGCCTCTGTAGCATTGTTCTACAAAAAGAAATCCTTTCCTGATAATCTCGAGGTAGAAGACTTTGAACTCGTTGTACGTGAAACGGATGCATTTCGGCTCTTTGTAAAATACGATGAGCAGTGCTTTTCGGTATTCCCGTTCTTTCTTCAATTCCACGTACGGAAATACTTCGGTCACGTGCGACCTCTTGCAATACTTCTTCCTGGAAAGGAAACACAGGTCTACCTCCAGCCTGTATTTGATTCGGGAAATGGCCGCCCTCTGTGAGTGAACGGTGCACATTAACAAACACGCGGTGATCCGGGTAGCGCTCTAAATTTGGATATCTTTCACGATAAAGTCTAGCGGCAGCACTTGCGTTGCATCTGCATTCCCCATAAATGAGGTGCATGTTCGCATATTCTTGTGAAGTGTAGCGCGTAGGCATGGTAGATAAAAAGGATGCCAACACAAAAGTCCAGAGAGAAGCCAAAGTTGCCGGTATGTTATCAACAAGTCCAATTCACAAAGATTCAAGTCCAAAAAGAGAAGCCAAAGTTGTCAGTACTAAATCAACACAAGCGAATACGAACGTGCGCAGTAGACGAATGAGCGAAACGTACTAACTGGTTGGTGTCGGACTGGTAGCGTAGCCATTTGCTTGGCTGAAACTAGTGCGAATGAAACAGATAGATGCCATAGCATCTATCTGTTTCATTCGCACTCGTTTAAACGACGCATCTCCGTCTCAATGCGTGGCGTCACTATCTGTCTCGCTCACTCATGGCAAACATACCCATTATCCATCTCTCTCATCATTTTGCCTTAAAATTAAGAACCTACCTAGAGCTTGTGCGAATTAAAAACATTTTAACTGAGTAAAATCTGATAGCAAAAATCGGGTTACTTGAGGTTTTAATTTTTTTACTCTTTTCTATTGTATGGAACTAACAAGTATTGTACCATTTTAGAATTCTGATTAAATGCGCCAACTTTTAATGCTACTTGCCAAGGCACTCTAGTACATTTTTTTTATAGGAGGGCCTGTCAAAGTCGACGAATCTTGAAAATTTTAAATTCGTAGTTTAACAAATAGTCTCAATTCTCGGGAACTTAAGGCAATTGTGTCATTATTTTTTATTGGGATTCTAGAAATGTTATTTAGGATTACGTTTCTAAAGTTCAAATGAACAAAAATAAAAAATAATAACCACAATAACCGAAAAATGGTACAGTTTGATCAAATTTCTAGGTTTTTCTTAAAATGCCCATAATTTTCAAACTGCATGGGATAGATTTTTTTTCAGATTTTTCTCGTGATGGTTATGATCAATCCTGTCACCCCGTTTCGGCTTGACGTTGAGTTTTGGGACACCCTGTATGTTAAATGCCGGTTGTCGCGATGCCGGAACCTGTGCGAGTCAACCTGCCACATCCCACGACACCCAGCTGGTGAGATGCCCCCATTGCTCCCAGGCACGCTTTTTTAAAGGCGAACGCGGGTTGAAGATACACTATGGCAAGGTTCACAAGCCTCATAGTGTACATTTATGCCCCCCAGCCACATCACAAACATCAATTCATTTGGAACCACTTTGGACAACGCTGTCAAAATTAAAAAATTCAACACCTCTGATAAAGAGAGTTCCTCGGGGCGCAAGACGGTCTGTTGCGCTGAGTTTAGCGCGATGCGTCCGTCTTGCGACACAGGAGAACACGCAAAGTGCCTGGGAGGAATTACTCACCTTCCCTTATAGGATTCTACATGTCCAAAAAAAATTGACTACAAAAAAAACATTAACGACCCAAATTAAAGACAACTGTAACAATTCGACCTACACTTTAGATCCAAAATTACCAGCTTTTAGTAACGTTCCCCAAAAAGGCGTGTGTTTACATGTGGAATCCAAATTAAGTGAACGTGACATAAGAGGAGCAGCCAGGCTGTTATTCAGTAGCGATGTAGTGGCGCCTTACTCTCCAGATACTATTTCAGCTCTGGAGAGTAAACACCCAGCGCCAGCGGATAACCTCAACTTCCCTGATCCCCCCGACACCACCAATCCGGATTCTTCTTTTTGCCAAATTTCATCCCCCCAGTTGTTGGGAGCCGTGAGCTCCTTCAGAAGTGGATCCGCCGGCGGCCTCGATGGCCTGACTCCTCAGCAAGCCTCTTGTTGAATAATTTCATGTTAATTTTATGTTGGATATTTATCATTTCTTGTGACATTTTATTTAGTAGGTGCTTACCTTTTTCTTTATTCACCTTTCTTGAACTATTGAATATTAAAAAAAAAAAATCATAAGATAGTTGGGTTTTATTTCCTAAGTGAAAAATTCATATTCAGTCCGCATTTACTCACGTAAAAAATAGCTTACCCTTAAGAATTTCAAATATCGCTTCACTTATAATACGCACAACTTTGTCATATTTACGTAAAATTCCAAATAATCCCAATTTGGCAACATATATAATCTCGATTATGTAACTACCTCCATATAATTCGGTATTTTCTTGACCAAAAACAGTCAAATTGCCATGAACTTAAAACCATGTTACCCTAAAATATTTCCAAATATCGCTTCGACAGTTTTATTTCGTGTATGTTTGATAAATTACGAAAAACAGGTCCAATAAACTGCGGATCCCTAATAACCCCATATTATAAGACAAGGATGTAGATTAATATTGTGAATTAGTTGAGAGCAACTGTGATTGATGTCAAAGTCAAAGCATTTATTTCAAGTATAAACCATTCACAGGTAATTTTGAATTGTCAAAGTCAGTCAGTCAAAAACATGAAGCTATTTGCACGTTCCAAAACGAAGATCTCTATGGAGAAGAACGTACAAGAAACTCCATGGACACTCTTTTAAACCATTTTGTATGTTTAACAAAAATCCTGGTTACATTGTTACTTGTTGCATCTATATGTGAGAACAATGTAAAGAAAGAAAAAACAATGGATTCTAAGTATCCAATAAGTATTAAATATTGAAATAAGCCAGTGACAGCTAAGAGATGACCAGTCTCCACTGACGGCGCCCGTTCACGAACATGACGCGTGCATCAGCACCTTTCAGCTCAACCATTTTGAAGTGAACCGAATGATCCAATACACGCGCCACCATCAGCGAGATATTCGAGAGAGCATGACACACCCTCAACTGCCCCTGCTCACTCATGTCAAACAAGGAAACCATCTATTAACATAATAGGCTCCATGGTCCTCACATTTACAGGATTTTAAAATAAAAAATGGTTCTACTTTATATAAAACTATGAATATCAATTTTCAAAAACAGAAAAAGAAAAGTAGTATTTAAAACATAATATAGGTAAGAAAAGTGGAAATTTTTTATTAGTCTACACATAGAAGGGTGAGCATCTCTTCCAAATATCTTAACTAGAGGAACCAAGCAGCTGAGACTATGGAGCAGGACCGGCATTTAGCCAAGCATTTTGGATGAATGATGGATGAAGGATTGGATATTGGAAGGTGTTTGATTTCATCACCCTGGCAAATCATATAGATTATGAGAAATGGAATAACCACCAGAGAGCGGAGGCCAACGACCCTGTTTTCCGGATTTCAATTCCTCGGATACCCTAATCTGATTACACGGACACATGAATTCTTCCGGATGGATTAATGGAAGACCGGATATAATGTGTGTCCAAGGACAACGCATCTTCAACAAAGACCCAGAAAACAAGGTCTGTTGGGAAGGTCAGATGGGTGGACTGGAGGGACTCAGACAGAAGGGGTGGAGTATCACCAATCTCCTAGTCATCCGCAGAGAGGGAAGGGTTGAGAACACCAGGATTAGCATACTCGCCCAGGAGGACGATCAGGTAGTATGTACCCAATATTAATTACAAAAGGTAAGAACAGATGAAGAGTTAGATCAGTGCATAGAGAATGTTGTCAAGAACAATGCACGGTATATGTACAACATAATAGAGGGGACGAGAAAGCTCGGGCTGATCATCAATCAGAGTGAAACTATTAGATCTGCAGATTATTTGAACTATGGAAAGGTATCGTGGGAACCCTATATATCGTGGGAAGATCAAGGGCCTGGAGACAAAGAGGTGGGCTAGAGTGACTTGTGTATCTAACGACCAACTCCCCACAATTGGCAATATAATGTCAACGGTCTCATCTAATGCATTGTCAGTCGGTTACTCCTCTGAGTCCCCTGTCAATACAATTTGCTATTACAACTTCATAGGGAACTTTGTGATCGAAATACTTCTGATCCACAATCCTGCCACCAAATGTGAAATGAAATCTTGCAGATAACGCGGC
This sequence comes from Melanchra persicariae, assembly GCA_947386135.1. Classification (NCBI taxonomy): domain Eukaryota; kingdom Metazoa; phylum Arthropoda; class Insecta; order Lepidoptera; family Noctuidae; genus Melanchra; species Melanchra persicariae. The sequence continues at coordinate 4,658,297 of OX376665.1, forward strand.
CCATTCTCGAAGGAGGATCCCTATTGAGGGCTTAAGCAATGTTGACTACAGTCTAAACTCCCCCCTAATTGGGGACGAGATCGACGAATTTATTCTTTACCTGAAAGGTCATCATCCTTATCGACAACTCTGGAATGCCAAGCTTTGGTCCCATAGGAGGGCCATGACGAGACATTACAAGCTCGAGCCAGGGAATATTCGACCAGCCTCTGAGTTCCACTCAACATTCTTTAGGTTCTTAAAAACCGCTAAGGTCCTCACACACAAATTCGATCGGCTGGTCCAATGAGCCGACTCGGCCCATCACCAGACATGGAAAATTCCGGAGGCCTTCTTCAAGTCCTGGTTGGGATCTTCACCAGATTGCCCTTCCATGGCATTTCTCTCCCCTGAGACATGGAAGTATGGGGCTCTTTGGTAGATTCCCATTTACTCACCCTCTTCATGAATGCCTCATCTAAGAATGAGATAAACGTCCTCTGTGGGAAGTTAGGGGCTACCCCGACCGTTCTATTAAACACAGTCGGGGTCCGGTTTTTCCTCCCCAATCTTGGCCCTTGTCTGATCTTCAATGGTATGGTATTCCTGCCCTATCTTCGGGTCCTAGCAGACAGAAATATGTTATTAATGATGAAGGATGTCACCAATGGCCGCATCCAGTGCCTGATGAGTCTCCAAAATAGGCAAGATGGGAGATATAGTGCTCAAGATCTTAGTGATATAGAGGAGGTCTACCGTCTTGGTGATGATTTGATTAAGAACAATGGTAATGCAGGTTACGATGGTATCAAACTAATTGAACCTCCATGCAACCTCCGGATGACAGAACTCGCCCAAATGGAGAGACCTAGGATACCCATGGCAACTGAATTCCGGGAATTTTTAGAGGGAAGTGTACAGAATTCCGGAAACAATAGACCCTACTTGGTTTCTCTGATGCGGAAGATTTTATCTATCACAGATGTCAATGTCATCCTTGTCATCTACGGGTCTTATCGCCACTGGGGTCACCCATTCCTAGAGTACCTGGAGGGACTCAGAAAGTTAGAGGCACAAACCAATATGCCTAAACATTATAGACTCGAAGTATGCCGAATGCCTAGCCAGTGACTTAGCTTTCGCTGTTTGTAAGGACCAGTTCAGTAAGACCAAGAAATGGCCTGTGGATCTCAACGTCTTAAGTCAAGATCATAAACTGTACGAATGCATAAAAACCAACACCTGGCCGACACCCTTCCTCCTGAAGGATGTCGGAGATACCTGGCACCTCCTCCCCCTGAAGAAGTGTTTCGAGATTCCTGATGTAATAGATCCGAGCCTGATATATTCGGATAAAAGTCACTCACTAAATAAGTCTGGAATCCTTGAACATCTGAGGAGATTGACCCACCGTAGGTGCGGGTCTGCGGATGGCGAGCGTTAGGTGGCTCGCCGTCCGATCAAAGCCAGGCCCAAGCCGACGGCGCGTTGTGTTCCACGCGCGTCTCAAAGAGATGTCAGCATAGGAGTAGGGGCCCGTTAGGGCCAGTGCCTGCCAGGGCTGCGGATTTTGTTCGAAAGAGTTACCGCGGCCCCGGAACGCAGAAGGCACTAGGAGGAACATGGATGGGTTTTAGTCAGTAAGAGTCTGACACTCCCTCCCGCTCCACCCAGAGCGGCAGGAGTCATTCGATGATTTCCCATCTTTAAAAAAGAAAAAAAAAGCTTGCAGCTCAACTTCTTAGTAATTTTGTGGCTACGAGCATTTAATATTGTGCCGAACGTACAAATATTCCCGAGTTCAAAGGAGCTGCAGCTACCGTCGACTTTATTAGAATTGTGAACAACACTTTCGACATATTTAACTCGAGAAATTTGTTAAGTCCAGGTTTTAAAACCTATTAACTCTAATAATTCACGTATGATTTTTAAAGAACCATATAAATTTACAGAATTTATGAAAAAATGAATTCTGGAAAGCAAACGAACAATTATAACTTCAAAAAGAAAATTGGGTTTTCTAGGCTTTTTTTTTTTTTGGATGGGAAATCATCAAATGACCCCTCCCGCTGTGGGTTGAGCGGCAGGGAGTGTCAGACTTCTACTGACTAAAACCCACCCATGCTCCTCTTAGTGCCTTTTACGTTCCAGGGCCGCGGTAACTCTTTCGAACAAATCCGCAACCCTGGGGGTTTTCTAGGCTTTATTTGCAATATTGAAGCATTAAAAATGTTGTATGATGATTACATTAATTCGGGTGTGCTTAAGTTTCTTCCATTGTATATAAATAAAATTATCACAGGATCATTTAGAAACTTTTTTTAGTTGTGTAAAAGCTCGCGGGGGTTTTAATAATAACCCGTCTGCAAGAAATTTCATGTCAGCGCATAAAAGATTGTTTTGCCATGCAGAAGTACAAATTAGTGAAAATATTAATTGTTTGCCGCTTGAAAATATTACTATTTTAGGTTTAAGCGATTTAAGCACCATGAGGCGGTTAAACTTAACAGCCTCTAAAAAACACCGAAGATTCTGTTGATGAAAGAGTCATGGAATCTTCAGTTCCTAGAATCGAAGAGGAACACGACTTTTTAATTTCTTTGCCGTGTGAGGAGACACAAAGAAAAGAAATGATTAAAATTGTAGTGGAATATAAAGGTGGACCCATCGTGAGAATTTTGGAAAAGAAGATTAAGTGTGGAGAATGCGTCACAGTTTTGCGTTCTCAACACAAAGATTTAAAGTCTTTAATATTTTTCAAAGATAAAGGAGGGTTAATTTATCCTTCAAAAGACGTGAAAGAGATATGTTTGTTTTGTGAAACAGTATTTAGGGATACCATAAGGTCCAAAAATCTGAATAAAAAAACAATTAGATTTGATTGTCACCAGGACCATATATAATTTTATGCACAAATTTTCTGCTTTAAATGACCACTGTTTCCCGTCTCTAAATGATCATATTTATGATCAAGATCCAAGTAAGTATTTATTAGTAAAATTGATAATTGAGAAGTTTTTTAATATTAGAATTAAATATGAACACAATTTGCGAAATATTAATAAAGAGAGCGTTCGACAATTCTACAACAAACTGATAATTTTTAAGGGTACATAAAACTGTGTAGTTGATTAATAAAGCTATTTTTTTTAAGTTTTTTTTTATTTCACTGTTTTACTACAGATCTTACCTTTATGGCCGCTAACTTAGTGGCACGGCGTGGCACGCTTGACATACTTATGCAAATTTTAGAATCTTTCCAATAGAAATTGCATGTTACCCAGACAGACAAACATTGCAAAACATACCTATATATTTACGGCATCAGTATCATTCCCAAAAAACGTAGTTATTTTTCTTTTTTATAAATACTTTGCCGTGTCATCTTCCCGCTAAATGAGGGCTACTGAAGTTTGATGCAATATTTTTTGGTGATTTCGCTGACGAACTAATTAGATATTTTTTAGTAAAATACCCTAGTGGTCTATATGGTGAAAATTACGTTTCCATCGTCTACCAATTGGGCTATGGAGAATTGAGACTTGTTCCGCTGCTCAGTAAGGGCTGAAACTGCGTTAAGCAGGCGCCCGCGCGGTAAAGTAAAACCTTGTCCATAACTAAACAACAAAAAACCGTTTAATAATCTTAGATTTACAGTGGATTTCGAAGTATAACGACGATGAAGGGACCACTCTATTTTCGTCGTTATATCTGGAAGTCGTTACAGGTAAAGGTAAAGAGATACAGACACGTACACATGTAGGTATAGTTTCTAGCAGCCATACTTATTCAAAAGTTTACTAAACCCAGTTGCTACTCAGAATATCACTTTGTAACTGAACTATAAATTTAAAACTCCAAAACGTACACGCTTCCCTACCTACTTAGCCGATACTCGTATCTATAAACAAAAGGTCTCCACATTTGCTGACCATCTGTGTGGATGTAAACAAAAGATAAGAAATGTTTGTGAAAGAAAGAAATCTTTGTGTCTTTGGCGGCCGACTCCGGTCGCAATATCTGCATGGGATTTCTAGGAATTTGTTACAAATGATTCATTAAAAACAGTCGCTATACCCGAACTCGGCGTTATATCCAAAGTCGCTATAGCGCCACATTAATTTTGTACTAAAGTATGCTTTAAATTAGGTAAATGGTCGCTACAAACAAAATCGTAATAAATGAAATCCACTGTATTATTATAAATTGAATACTGTATTACGTAGAAGAAATGCACTTCTTAGCCATACAATAATATTAGAATGACGTAATATTATCGATATCGTAAGAATACAAGTCACAACACTATCTATGCACACATTTACATTTTACGCACACTTAGATCCATTTTTTTTGGTCTCGTTCCATTGATGACATTGCCAATCTACGGAATTATATATCTATGGTTCTACCAATGTATGTATGTGTTCGAATTCTTCCAAAGATAATCTTAAAAACTGTGGCGTTCGGTAGTTGATTTCGTAATAGATCACTTCCAGATTCTTTGTCCTCTGTTGAAAGAGTGGTCGCATCCAACACTGCCTCTGTGTCTGTCTAATACACTTTCTTCTATTCCTTCTTCTACGTAATTTACGAATAATAAGCAGAGCAACAACACACGCGGCCGCTTTCATTGTGGTTTGAATACGAAATAAAGTGCACGGCGTGTTTCGCTCGGACATGCCGCGCAGCACTGCCGCGCAGAAGGTCTAAACTAGTCGCACGGCAAATTTGTGTTCTGCGAATGCCGCGCGTAGCTGCCGCGCACCCTGCACGCTGTGTTTCGACACACCTTTACTTTTTTAGTTAGTAAAAATGAAACCTAAACTTGATTGACTAGTTAATAAGTGCCATTTATTAAAGTGTCATAATTTTTGTTTGAAAAACTTTTATATCGCATTTTGAATTACTTATTTTAAAAGTAAGTATTGTTTATTAAAACTCTGTCAGAAAGACCTAGGTTGTGTTTAATTATATATTTTTTGTTATTATTTTGAGACTGATTTGTCGCTATAGTAGTAAAAATAAAACTTAAACTTGACTGATTAATATCATAAGTGCCTTTTTATGAAATGGATAAGTTTTTAAAATAAGTTTTTATAATTATGGTTTAAAAACGATGTAAGTTTGCCTTTAATAAAAAAATATTCGATTTCTTAATCATGTTTTTTTGCGATGTTGCCCAATTTATAATCCACCTGCGGCTTTTCTAATTTAACCTGCCAGTATCTCATCTTCTGCGAAGCAGTAATGCTAGTGAAGGAGGAGGCGGGCCGCGTGTGGGAGAGACAACCCTCACGCCCCAGCCGCCGCAACATAGGGAGACGCCCCAGGCGTCGGGAGTCGCAGGGCGATTCCCGGCTACCGTAGGCGCGGGTCTGCGGACGGCGAATGTTGGGTGGCTCGCCATCCGATCAAAGCTAGGCCCGGGTCGACGGCGCGTTGTGTTCCACGCGCGCCTCAAAGAGATGTCAGCGTAGCAGTCGGGGCCCGTTAGGGCCAGAGCCTGCCAGAGTTGCGGTCTATGTTCGAAAGAGTTACCGCGGCCCTGGAAAGCAAGGGCACTAGGAGGAGCACGGATGGGTTTTAGTCAGTAAGAGTCTGACACTCCCTTCCGCTCTGCCCAGAGCGGGAGAAGTCATTGGATGATTTCCCATCCATAAAAAAAAAATAATCTCATCTAACCTGCCAATTTCTAATTAACCTGTCTCTTACCTCCTAAAAAACTGGTTTATGTTAGTTCCTTTGTAGCGAAAAGTAATCATTTTGACATAATAAATAGAATAAGATATCATATGAATCACATCTAAACATTTTTTTGACTTTTGTCAAAAACGGCATTTTTTTTTAAAACAAGCCATATTGTTCTTGTAAAATAGCATGAATTTTAAAGCCAAATATCTTCAAGATAAGTAGTTTTTGAAAAACATATAATATATCATTCGATAGCTTAGTCAAAGACGAACACAGTGATGTCAATAACAAAAAAGTTGTGAAAGTGTTGGTTATGTAGTTTTTGTAAAAAAACTCTTCAGTTGGGATCGGGATCACATTGGAATCGGGTTCGACATGCGCTAAACGCTACTCTTGAGTTTATTTTGACAGCTGTGTATTGCGTCGGTATTGAGTTGGGATTGTTTGTTGATTGTGATTTTTCCAATAGCAAAAGTGTTACTTTTTAGAAATTGTTTTGCGTTTTAAGTGGTTTTTAGGGAAAAATAACTGTTTAATATGGTACGATTAGCAGTAATATACAGTGTTGTACGCAATTCCCATAAAAAAGCAATTTAAACCAAGACGAAATGAGCGTCGGTTAATGCGATATACGGACAAAGCGTTTTCCATGAATGTAGACGAATTTAAAGCGAATTACAGAGTGAGCAAAGATTTGTTTGAGGAAATTTATGAAAATATTAAGCCCTTTATGCTAACTCCTAAGAGAAGAAGTGATATATCACCAAAATATAAGGTATATTGTCTTTGATAGGTACATGAATTTTATCAGTACTTATGTTATAATAGCTGACCCGTGCCCACTTCGTTCGTCTATGATACTCACAAATTACGTGGCTTTCTATTGGTAAAAGTATTTTCAAAATCGGTTTAGTAGATTCAGAGATTACTCACTACAACTTCACAAACTTTACCCCTTTATAATATCAGTATAGATGAACTTTGTTTGGAAGTTCAATAACGTAATACTTGTATACTTCTTGCAGGTTTTAGTGGCATTGTCCTTTTATGCGACCCAGTCGACCAAAAACTAGTTGCAGGCACATTATGGGACCCTAATGTCGCAGCAATCTGTTTTTCGCTGTATTAGAGATGTAACGGCAGCACTTAACCATCCTATGGTACAAACCAAATGGGTTAAGTTTCCTCAAACTCGTCAGGAAAGAGATGTCAGAAAAAGGAGGTAATGTTAATGACAAATATGTACCTTATTTTATTTATATTCAATAAATAAGAAAATTTATGAAATTATTTAAGATAACTAAAATGCATTGTTTCAATAGTACCTTTAGTAAACACGTACTATGCCTCATGTTCCAGGTTTTTTAAAAAATTCGACATACCATTCGTTATAGGATGTGTAGATGGTACTCATGTAGCTATAGTTAGACCCATAGAAAATGAAGAGAGATTTTTTAATCGTTAACTTTTCTATTCAAGAAATGTTCTGATTGTAAGCAAATACATTTTATTAATATTTATTTGTACCTAATTCACCTCAATTCGTAACAAATTATTTTAACTCCTTTTTTATATACTTTCAGATAAGTGATGCAGATTTAAGAATTCTGTTAGTAGATGCTTCGTTTGGAGGAGCATCACATGATGACATGACAGTTTTGTCTGGAATCAGCATCCTGTGAAATAACATTTGATTGATTAAAACAATAATGATCGAGGTCAAGAGCTAGCCCATACATAAATAAAAAAAAATGGAGAAAATTTGTTTAGTTCATGTCTTGGGTTTATTTAACTTAATCAAATATATATTCCTATAAGAGGACACACATCGTCGTATTTATGAATAGGGGCGTAACTGCAAAATAGCTACTTTTCAGGAGACACTTTTTTGTGTTTAATTAAATTAAATATGAACAAATATGTATTGGTGGTTTCAAACAATGTGTATGGGTATCTTATGGTTTGGCTAAGATTATTTTCAATAAATTTTCTTTATATTATATACCCATTTTGTCCCTTAAATCCTTATTCAGTTAATACATCAAAAAAATATAAAAAAATTAAGGAGACAGATGTGTCGTCTTAGGAAGCGGGGAGAAAATCTAAAGTGGACGACTGGAAATGGCCGAAAAGCAATTCAAGAAATCGTTTTTTCTGAAAGTTGTCAAGGATATAACACCTGCTGCAAAAAAAATTACCAACATGCAGTCTTTCCAAGTAGGAAAAAAAAAACTGGACGGCGTTTTTCTATTGAAATGAAGGTTCTTTCACTTTCATTATATAACCTCCTGAGACCCCCGGTATCACCTATGATACCTCAGTAAAATATTTTTTTTTGCGCCATCTATTAGATTCTGTAAGAACTTTTACCATTTTTAGTTATCTCCTTGAGTGTGCGCTTCCGCCAGATGGCATTACTTTGCCGCGCAAACACATTTTTTAGTGTAATGTCACTTTTGAAGTAAACATTTTTTGTTAATCACAACATGACGACGTCACGTGCAGGTAATTATTGTTTTTGTGTAGTAATTTCGAAGTTTTTTGTTTGTTTCGATTTGCATTTAATGTCATCTTTAATTTTCAGTAATAAAAACCTAGAAATTTAATGAATTTCTCGGTTATTTTTTGCGGTTTTTGAACAATATCGTAGGTGATACTTTGGGCGCTCGTGACCTAAAATTTGCTTTTTTTAACAGACTTGGGAGAGTCTGCAATTGAAGACTTATTGTTGAATTTGGACGTGTCTGAATACGAGGAAGAAGATGAAGAAGATTCAGAAAACCTGGAAGTAGAGCAGGATGGTATTGTTGAAGAATTGGTACCTCGTGACGCAGCTGAAGAGGATTGGGATTCCTCCGATGATGAGCCTCTTGTAGAAGTTGCTCGTTCTTCCAATCGTTTGTCTACCAATCGTCCTCTGAGATGGGATCGTACAGAAGATTTTAATAACTCGAGCATGGATGAAGAGCTCCCTCTGGAATGTGACTCCTCGCTCCTCGCTCCCCAAGATTACTTTTACAGGTATATCAAACCCAATTTGTTTGAAATAATGTCCGATTGCACCAACATTTCCAGCGTGGCTCGAACTGGAAACTCCCTAAATGTGACTCCAGCAGAGCTTAAAACGTTCTTTGGGTGCTCTATGGCAATGAGCGTCCTAGGTCTTCCACGGTTCAGGATGTTTTGGTCTGCAGAAACTAGAGTGAACCTAATTGCTCAAAATATTACTCGCAATAGGTATTTCAAACTGAGATCGAATATAAAGGTTGTTAAAGATCACTTAATTACTGACGCTGAGAAAGAAGTTGATAGATTCTGGAAAATACGGCCTATTGTATCTGGGATAGAACAAGGGTGTAGAGAGAATCAAAGAGAGAAATGTGTGGCAATCGACGAACAAATGATGCCGTTTACTGGTAAATGCAAACTCAAGCAAGTAGTAAAAGGAAAACCTAATCCTGAAGGTATAAAAATTTTTTTGATGGCTAATCCTAACGGCCTTCCTCTTGATCTCTACCTGTATCAGGCTAAAGGTTCTTCGATCGAATCCGCTATGTATCCAACGCCTGAAAAACTTGACTTAGGTGGTCGCGTTGTATTGAAACTGGCTGACACATTGCCACAAAAAACTTCAATTTATATTGATAGATATTTCACTTCTATTGTGCTGCTAGAAACGCTAACAGAAAGGAAACTACACGGAACGGGCACGCTAATGAAAAACCGTGTACCAGAGTACCGACGCCCCAACCAACAAAATAGAAGACCAATGACTTTACTCAAGAGTGACAGATCGTTGCAGGCAAGTGGGCGAGGTAGCTACGATTGTGTAGTGCGGCAAGATAAAAAACTCGCAGTCATCAAGTGGTTAGATAGTAAGCCGATCCACTTGGCATCAACTGAGGACGCTATTCAACCTTTGGGGACATGCCGGCGGTGGTCCAAAAAAGACCAGCGGTACCTTGATGTCCCACAGCCTGTCGCTATAAAAAAATATAACTCTCACATGGGAGGAATCGACCTTTTGGACAGAGTGATCGGAAAATACGCCATGCGTGGAAGAACTGGCAAGTGGACAGTAAGAGCGATCTTTCACTTCTTTGATTTTGCTGCGGCTGCAGCCTGGATTGAATATCGGAATGTAGCCGTTAAACGTGGGTTGCCAAGAAAAAATATAATGCAGTACCTAAATTTTAAGATGGACCTAGCAAAACATTTGATTTTCGGCGGCGAAACACCGGTAGTGCTGCAATGTTCTAGCCCCAGCACTGATCGTCTTACTCGAAACAGCTTTGTCCAAAGTCCCAGACCTGTACTGCCTGTAACACAAGATGATCCGCCTTCGACATCATCACAAAGAAAACACAGACTTGTGGTGCCTATTCCCCACATTGCCAAGAGGCTAAAAGAAGCGCAACACCTGCCCATGTGCGTTAAAAATGATAAAAAAAATCGTTCGAAATGCCGGTTGAGTGGCTGCAACAATCTCACATTCATTAAATGTTTAACATGTGAAATTTTTTTATGTTTGAATGTCAACCGAAACTGTTTTTACGATTTTCATACTAATAAAAATTGAAGTAAAGTATAACATGATTTAGTTTCATTAAGACCCGTAGTATCACCTATGATAACCCCCATTCCAGACTTCTGGGGAAGCTAAAATTTTTTTTTCAAATATTTTTGGTAAAAACGCCTATTTTTATGCACCCATACCAAAAACCAAATGGATCTGACAAAATTTGATAGTCTGGGTCTCAGGAGGATAAAGAGTCCGAAATTTTACGGCTTAATGTCGAAATACTTTGTTTTACCTTCTACAAAATCCTTAAATCGGTTGTTAGCTCAAATTAAATTAGGCCCTGGCAAAAGAAACATCATTTTAGACAAGCTCAAACAGTTTGTGTCTAACTTGTCTTGTTGATGTTTTTGGTCTTACGAACATCGGAGGTAAGTTGCTGCAAGACACCTCCGTAAGTAACCCACGAACCTGCATTTTTATCCCAAAACATGTAGTTAACCTATTAATCAACGAATCCTGTTCAAGAGACTAGACAGCAATACGGCTTTCCAGAACAGAACAGAACCGGACATCGTCCTCGCCTGGCAGGTATCAACCACCGCTATACTATAATACTCTCTGGGGTAATGTGAAAATGAAATTGACAGTAATCATTTAGATATGTCGATGCTAAATACAGACGACCTAATACAGAGCCAAACTCCAATGCTTATTGAAAGAAGCGCAGCAATAGGGTATTGCAGTGAGTGGATGGCACAACTTGCCAAAAAGAACATTTATAAAAATTGTGTGGTTTGCAGAAACTCTATGGGAGCAGAAGAGCCACAAAGTTTCCATTAGTACATAAAAATGAAAGAATTTGACAACAAAAAGTGGTTGTGCTATCCTACAAGAGCTTTATTTGATTTCTTTGCCCAAATGAAAAAAAAAAAATATACGTATCGAAATTTTAAAAGAGCAGGGGAGAGCAGGTAGGCTTCGTACAGCGGGAGCGTTCGTACAGTAGTCATATCTACACTATCCAATACATTGCCGCGTTGATATTTGTGTGCCTGACGCTAACTCACATGCATGTGTGAACTGCGAGGTGGCGGGTCAGTGCGGCCGCCGGCTTCAACGTGACGAGTCGATACGTGTTTTCGCTTTCGGTAAGTATTTTTCATATTCACTTTTGAACACTTTAGTTGTTATAAGTTTTAGTCAAACTGTTAAAGTAATTTTATTTATTTTATGTAGTGATTACGTAGCTTATTACGTAAACAGTCATTTTAAGCTAACTATTACAGTTTTTTATTTTATTGTGGATTTCTCTGGTTGAGAGAAAAAACAAAAATATTAATCCCTAAAGTGTTGTAACAGAACCATGACGCGAATATACATAAAAAAGTTTTGGATAAAACTTCATCAATAAGGAAATCTGCACAAAAATATTGTGTCAAGCCATCAACTTTAGAAAGTCGTCTGTCAAAATTTCAAAAGCAAGAAGCAGTTAATAGAGAGAATAATACACAGGTGCGTGTTTTTAGTTCCAAATTTACGTCAAATCAAGTGTTTACCATTGACGAAGAAATTCTACTGAACAAGTATAACACAATGCTCGAAAATGCACTATGGATAAACTATTCTACAAGTAAGTAAACTTGCTTATGACTTTGCAAAAGTGAATAAACTACGTTACCCTTCTAGTTGGGATCATAATAATATGAAAGGAAAGGAATGGCGTAACTCAAATTTATTCTTAGGAAACCTGAAAACACCAGTGCACCGAGGTCTTTTGCATTCAATAAAACTGTCTTAAGCGAGTTCTTCGAAAACCTTGAAAAGGTATTGACAAAATATAATTTTACTTCTGATCGAATCTACAGTAAAATTTTGATGAGTCAGGAATATCCACAGTGATGAGCACTCCTGAACTTTTGGCAGAGAAAAAACACAAAAACCAATAGGTCAACTTGTTTCTGCAAAGGGGCGAAGTAATTACTTTTGGAGGAATAATTTCAGCTAGTTGAAACACAATTCCACCACTATTTATCTTTCCTAGAGTCCATTTTAAGGACCACTTTATGGCTGGCGCTCCCGAAGGCAACCTCGGAACTGCCACAAAAAGTGGTTGGATAAATTTATGTATATTTTTGGAGGTGTTTAAATATATAAAAAAGAAATCGTCGTGCTCTAAAGATAACCCTATTTTACTTCTGGTCGATAACCATGAAAGCCACGTAACAGTAGAAAGCATTCATCTATCGTTCCCACCCCACGCAACACATCGGCTCCAACCCTTAGACGTTGGCGTATTTGGGCCTTTTAAAGCCAAATTGAAGGTTGCGTTTAATGATTGGCATGTTAATAATCCAGACAAAACTCTTAACATATATAACATACCGAAACTGGCTAAAGTAGCATATTTTGAGTCAATCAATGGTAAAAATATAACAAGTGCTTTTGAGAAGACAGGAATTTGGCCATTTAACAAGCTAGTTTTCAGTGACGACGATTTTGCACCTGTGAGTGTTTATCATTCTGATTCTACACCAACCCCAGACGTTGACAGGGAACAAATTATTCCTGAAAATTTGCCACCGATGTTAGAGCATAGCTTTAGCGCCACAGCCTTTAGAGTACCCACAAAGTGGACCGTCTAACTAGACGGTCGATGACGACGATGACGGTCGGACGGTAGATGAGTTTCTGAAACACCGGCTTCTTCATCTGCTGTAGAACTCTACAGCAGATGAAGAAGCCGGTGTTTCAGAAACTCATCTTGCAGGAATAGAACTTATTCAACAAGATTTGCCGCGAAGCTCTACGCCTACATCACCTTCCTTGCTATCACCTTGTACTGCATATTCAGCAACTGTGCCAATCAAAACTCCTGAAATAATCCGGCCCTATCCCAGGGTGGACAGAAATTCATTAAACAAAATCAAAGAAAGGAAAACTGCCCGGAAAATCGAGAATTTAAACAGAAACTCCTGAAAAAACCAGACTGTAAAGTCAAAAGTCAAAGTCAAAGTCAAAAAAAACCAGACTGTAAGAAATTGAGAATAGAAAAAAGTTTAAGAAGCAAGAGCAAGAAAGGAAAGAAAGAGCGAGAAAAATGAAACGAGCGCTTAAGATACTTTCAGATGAAAATTTAATAACAAAAACAACAAGACCGAAGAAAACTTTAGGGAAAGATAAACCAAAGAGACAAAAGAAAACTGGTAAGGATGAAGATGAGAATGAAGACGATTATGAAGGTGAAACTGATTATACTGACGAGACTGATTGTGAGGATGAAGCTGATATGAGTTTGAGGGAAAGTTCTTGTTCTCCCATAGAAGACACTTCTGAAGAATCAGATACTGAAAATGAAACACCAGTTCGGACAGAGAACATCAAAGAACAGAGCTTCGTACTGGTTAAGTTTGAAAAAAAGAAAACCATTTTATATTATGTTGGGCAAGTGCTTCATAAATATATTTATGAAGCACTTGCCCAACTACACAACACACAATTTTATACTCGATAGGACTTTAGTCCTATCGAGTATAAAGTATCATTTTTAAGGAAGAAACCTCAAACTTGGAAAGGACATGTAAGGTTTTAGTATGGAGGCTGGGCTTTTATTAGAAGCTGCTTTAAACAGGTAAGATATTATATTTTTATGAAAGTACATAAATTAAGGAGACTTTCTATATTTTTTTTAAATCACTGTTTCTTAATTATTATATTTTTAAATAATTACAGTTTAAAAAATAAATTGCAACCCACAGTAATTATTGATGTTGCCAACACTTTTCGGTTGGATGTCATTAAGTTAAGAGTGTAAACGTCAATCAAGTGTCAAAATGTCAAATTCAATTCGTTGATTCGTTGAGTCTGTGGTTTGCGTTATAACGGAACGGATGCAAGTGGTTTGAATACTTTGAATTCGTTTGTTTTTGTTGTTATTTTTGTTCAAGTTTCTCGTTTTAACTTTTCTTTATCTGACCTGGTTTTTAATTTGGATTCTTTGATACTGCACACGATTTGGACACCCGACGACCGGCGATACTGACGACCCTGATTTCTCACTCGGACTTGGATTTTGCACACAAGTTCTAAATCCATTTATCGTAGCCTCAACATCATGCCTCGCTGCATTAATTGCTGGATTGCTATTCCAATTGCACAACCATATCGGTATAATGCAACACATATGGATCTTGAGATTATCTCTGTAATAGAAGAATGGATTTCCAGACAGGTATGTAGCTAAAAATCTGCATATCCATAATTAAAACTATACACTATGTTAAACACTCAGCAGTTTAATAATACAGATTCATTTGCCATTTATAGTGTATTTACCACATTTGTGCAAGGTGACAATAGAAAATCCATTGTATTCTGCTCAGACTCATGCAAACGTTGTGTTGCCTTTTTAATATAATCATAACTACGAGTATTATTCAACTTAAAAAAGAGTATAAAATTAAAACACATTAAAATATGATGCTTTTCTTGTTTTAGGTAATCGATGAAGACTACCTATGTCAAGAATGTGTTAGCCTATTGATTCTTGAATCAAATAACAGGAATGAAGGGAATATAGGCGAACGTCAATTTGGTCATAATTCAGTTTGTGTATGTTGTGGCATTTCCATTGCCAGAAGAACTGGGCGACGTTCTCATCAACTAAATTATGGTGATGCTGAACGGATTTATTCTGCCAATATAATCAGCCTTCTTGAAGTAAGTGTACCTGCTTGTTGTTATTCCAGCTAAAACAATTTTTAATTAGTTAAAAGTCTGTATGCCATAATAATATCAAGTTAATTCAGCAGCAATTCAAGCTTAACTTGAGTGATCTTCTCACTTTTTCTGTTTGTATAATTATTCACCCACTTTAGAACTTTTAGCTTTACTAAAACTAATTGTTCCTTCAATTGCAGATGCCTGCCTTTGAACGCCCGGGCATGTAATGCTTGTTGGCAAAGGGCTCATCGGCAACCACCACCACCTGTAGAAAGTGGATCTGGATTATTCATAGAAAGTACTGCCAGCACTAATAATGAGGACATTCTGGAAGAACCAAATCCATTTATCAGTGGATCCAGCTCTGTAGTGGAGCCTCCCAGTTCTGCCAGCACAGACACTGAAAATATTCTCCGAGAACCAGTTGTAAGCCTTACATTAGATGGTTATAGCCGCACTCCAGATACCACTAGTCATTGTTTTGTTCCGGATTGTATGAATCAGGAAAGGAAACGTGTGCCATTATATTTAAAGAAAAAAATTCTCACACATCAAAAACTGTACATCACTCAAAATTCTCGAGTGTGTGAAGAACATTTATCCTTATACAATTCGGATTTTCTTGCTGAATTTGAATTTGTAACTGAATTCAACCGGGTGCATATTACCGAAATGCTTGACTTACTACGGAGGGATGTAAATAACATCATAGATTTTGAAAATGTTGAAAACATGAATAATACTACTTGTCGATACTGGACAGGCTTGACTGTTCTGAACTTTTTGGCAATATTAACTTGCATACCTCAATTGTCCAATCTATGTAGAAAAAAATCTAAAACAGCACTTAGTATGTATTTGATCAAAATAAGGACTGGAGAAACCTTTTCGACGCATTGCCTCTTTGTTTGGTTTATCAACATATACAGTCTGCCAGTATGTTAAGAAGACCCGTGGTTACTTATTGGAATCATATGTACCTTTACATTTGGGCATTAGTAATATCCCAAGAGCAAGCTTGTCCAGTAGAAATCTTTTGATTCCACAGGGTCTCTTTGGCACACAGGAAAGTAATCCTATAGTAATCTTTGATGGCACATATATTTATTTGCAAAAGTCGTCTAACTACCTATTCCAAAAAAAAACCTATAGCTTACATAAATATGCCAATTTATTAAAACCTTTTATGATGGCAACCACAGATGGATTTATTTTAGATGTTTTTGGTCCATATGCTGCTACGACTTCTGATGCCCAGATAATGAACCAGCTTTTTGCACCCAGTGGTGCTCTCAGAAATTATTTTAGAGAAAATGATGTGTTTTTGCTTGATATAGGGTATCGAGATGCTATATAGGACTACTTATCTCATTAGGATTCTCAGTACACAAGCCAGAGACTCTAGATGTAGGTGAAACACAATTGTCCAAGATAAAAGCCAATAAATCTCGGCTTGTAACCTTGTGCAGATGGGTAATTGAAGTAGTGAATGGTCGGTTTAAACGTGATTTCAAGATGTTCAGAAATAAATATTTTAATGTAGCATCAAGAAACTTAATGAGTGATTTTAGAATTTGCGCAGCAATATTGAACAATTTTCATCCGCTGATGGTCGGTTATCAGCGGATGAAAATTGTTCTGATGCTCAAGCAATCTTAGACAGAGCAATGCTAAGAATGAACATGCCGAACTATTTAGGTGAATATGTGCTTGAGCATCAATTAAATAGACGCCGAGCCAGTTTTGTAAGAATAAATGATGCCCAATTACCACAAATTAATATGTTCCCTGTAATGGAAATGTCAGACTTGAATTTGTGCCTCAGTCGTCCCACAGAGTCTCGTCCTACATAAAAAATTCCCCACTTGTCCCAATTTGTATGCCTCGCTCGTCCCAAAACTTAATTTTCAATATTTTATTCCCCGCTCGTCCCAATTCGTATGCCTGGCTCGTCCCACATTTTTTTCATATGAGTTAAATTTGATTTAATTGTACAGTCAGCCTAAAAACCTGACTGACCAGAAAGATAAATAACCTCATGTTGCGGAAAATTTGATGAACTAATTCAATCCGAGACTCCACTATAATATAAATTATAAAATTACAAGTTACGCCACCATGACAGTTTTTTTCTGATCAAACTTTAGGTTTAGATTGAAGGCATTAATAAAGTACACATAGCCGACCCTAAGTACAAACCCTGTGCACCCCACTGCTTAGACCACTACTATTATTATTAACCTAGAACAAGTTTTTGAAAGTTTATAGCTTCGGTATTTTTGTGCGACCGGATTAGAGCTTGCTCTCTCGCTCTGCTTTCTTTGTATTAATCAATTGACCAATGGCTTTGCGTTATCAGCGCAATCGGAGCAAATGCGGTTACAAAGTGCATCTGCTAATTTTAAATATGAGGTGTTTACATTAAGCGTGGTGTATTCATAGAGTGAGGTTCAATATTTGTGAAGTTTTAAAGGGTAAGTAATAATTATAATTATGTCGATTTTTTCATATTTTGTGAAGTCATGATAAATGATTTGACTTATAGCACTATTGTGGTAATTATTTACTTTTATATTAGTTGCTGTCTAAGGATTATGGTCTTTTATTATATGCATACTTAACTCTGTGCCTCCTGTGAAAAAGAGTACATCGCTACTTTTTAGGAGACGCAAATAAAATTTTGAAAAATATTTTTTTTCCTGTTTCCTAGGTCCTGTCATGGAGTTCTTTATCTATGGCCCTGTTTCACGAAATCGTCTAGTATTTTTTTTTAAAATGAGTAACCCTTTTTCACATTAACTAGAAATTTGAACAAATAATAATTTGATTTGAGCCCTAATTCACATTAATTTTGTTTACCCATTTTAACAAACTTCAAAAAAAGAGGATGTTCTCGGTTATACTGTATTTTTTTGGTTAACCAATTTTCATAAATCTTCTTTTATGTAAAAGCTGGTGCTTCCCATATGGTCGCATTTTAATTTAGTTAACCTCTTTCATAAAATGAGGATGTTCTCAACTACAAAGTGTTTTCTGGGTGAATCAGTTTTGATGACTCTTTTGATTCGAAAGCTGGTGCTTCCCGTGTAGTCTCATTTCAATTTGGCTCAGTTCTGACAATAGCATGTATGATAAAACCATATTCAACACGTTGAAGTCGGTTTTCAGCTATGATTTTTAATCATTATAGCTATTCACGATTCGTATCTACGAAACGAAACTATTGTACATAGTTTCGTTCGGAATACCTTTCTTAGACAGATGAAAGCTAATTTTTTGCTCTCTTATATTCATTTAAAAACGAAAAGGGTATATTGGACTTGGTACCCCTTTTTACAGGAGGCACAGAACTAATTCACGTTGTATTTGCAGGTGATCAGATATAGAGCCGTGGCTTCTTCATCCTGAAACATGGAGCCAGTGGCTTCATCATCCCGAGCTGATCTTCAGACTGGCTGCAGTCTGGCTTCTACATCCCAAGAGATAACCTTTATTGAATCACAAAGAGGTGTGCCTATTATTTTACATGCCGGTTACGAATATACGAAAAAGCGAGAGAACAAAAATAGCTCAATCGTCTGGAGATGTGTGAACAGAAGGTGTCATGGAGGAATGGTGACTTCAAATAATAATGTGACGAAAATTCTTCGTCATGACATTTGTACGCCCAGCATAGCAAGAAATGACATCAAAGAAGAAATACATCGCTGCAAGCAAGAAGCAAAATCTTCTGAAGGAAAATCGATTCCTTCTGTCTTCAATTAAAGCATAAAAAAATTATTGGACAAAGGTACTGACAAGATAGAAAAATTACCTGAATTATCGAATGTTAAGAACAGCTTGTATAGTGCTCGAAACAAAGCCCAGCAAATAAAGAAAGCTACATTTAAAACGCCGTTTGAAGTAAAAATTCCAGTAAGTTACATGAGTTTTGTTTTATTTGATTATGGGTACAGAAAAACAAGGATATTAGCGTTCGCTGATGTAAATAGTAAAGGACTTCATCAACACGTGAAACATTACCTTGCAGATGGTACATTTAAGTGTGTAGTGAAACCATTCAGACAATTATATGTGATTTACGGTGACCTTGGCAGCACAAGTGAGAAAATTCACGTCGTGCCCTTAATATACATCTTATTAATGGACAAAAAAGAGTCCACATATGAGACTGCGTTTGCTCTTATCAAATCGCAAATTCCAGAATGGCATCCGATTTCATTCAGAACTGATTATGAGAAAGCAGCCATGAACGCAATCCGTAACATCTTTCCGGATGTAATATGCAAAGGCTGTTACTTCCATTTTAGTCAAGCACTTTGGAAGAGAGCAAAGGCGTTAAAGTTAAATAAAAAGAGAATGTTCAAAAAGCATATAGCTCTATGCACAGCGTTAGCTTTGCTACCACCTGAACTTAAATGCGATGGATGGCTATATATAATGGAGGATTGTCCGAAAACTCTCAATATTGAGAAATTCAATGACTATTTTGTATCAGCATGGCTTGACAACGAATATTATCGAGGCAAATGGGATTTTTGGGGGGATATCTACAGAACAAATAACCCAGTGGAAGGCAGTAACGCTAAATTAAACAGAACATATTCGGGAAAGCTGAACATCATTAGTTTTTTGAATGTGATCAAAAACGACGCTGTTCTTTCTTTAGCTCGCCAAGGTAAACCTCGGCGTGCTGATGATATAGCTCATGACAAATATATATTTGATTCTGTAACGGCAATGTCGAATGGCACTATATCACTGGGCCATTGCCTGGAAAAAATCAGCCCTTTTGTTTATTAATGATATTTGTTGACGACGGTGTCATGGTCCGCCCGTCTATCTAATTATTAAGTAAATAGGTACCATATTTGCCTGAGTTTATTATAAACCTGTATGTTTGCATAAGCTTTTGCCTCAATACTTTGTAATTTAAAAAAAAATAATAAATCAACGAACGGAAGAACGAACTGCGAGCGAGCGCTCTGATTGGTCAATGCGCGACGCCTTCACTCCGCTCACCGCTGCGGCGGCGATTGCTTTTGCAAAAACCACCCTGACACCAGTGTCCAATTGAACCTCCCGTACACGTAACGCGCGAACAAATACGCGCCCGCGCATTTCGTTCTGACGGTCATCAAATCAATCTTCCTCTCTTTTATTTTACTTCCACCGAAACCCAACAGCTACAAAGCTGGTCCATTCGAGCCTGGATCTGGAACTGGAAGTAAGAACAAAACCTGTGCTGCAGGATGTCGTTGGTCCGAACGCCGCGTGTGGTGAAAACACGTGGACAAAAGAAGACTGAGCGACTAACTAGTGAGGATGAAACCAAAGTTGATGTAAAATCAGACTTGCTGCCCAGCAGTATAGATGCAGTGAAAAAAGTCGGGGAAATACACTCAGATTTTGTACATCCACGCGCCAACTCGAGCGTACGACAAGATGGCGGCGAGTGCAAAACTTCTCGCAGCACACGCGCGTCATCGTCAGCAGCACGGCGGCAGAAACTTGAGTATGAGGCCGCACAGCTCAAAGCCGAAATTGAAATGAAGCAAATTCAAAATCAATCTCGAATTGAAAAAGAATTAGTTGAGAAGAAATTGGCCATGGACTTGGCCGAGTTGGAATCTGAGTCGCGGTGTTCAAAACGGTCCTCAGTTTCCTACAAAAGCAAATTAGTGGAGAATTGGCTGGAAAAATCTGTCGCTGAACCCGGCACGTCGCACGATTGTAACCAAGCGATTGTCGGAGGCGGTGACGGTCACCGCAACGTTGACAGCGACAAAATTGCTACGCCACCTACCACCGCACAAGAATCTCATCGTGCAATCGCGGAGCTGACCAGCGCGATTAAGAATGCTGTCGAGGCATCTCATTCTAACACCGGCGACAAGGTGCTGTTGTCTAGGCTAGCCACCTCGAAGGATCTGCCTTTGTACTTCGGCGATCCGTTGGAATGGATACAATTTCGAGAAGCATTTTATGAATCATCACGTGCATGTAAGTACAGTGATACAGAAAATCTGTGGCGTCCACGGAAATGTCTGCGTGGTGACGCAAAAGACGCAGCAGCTGCATTATTAATGGGAGCGAGCTCACCCCATGATATCATAGAAACGCTCGAACTGAGATTCGGCAGACCAGAAAATGTCATGCGGCAAGTTATAACACAGCTGAAAAAGTTATCACCGCTACCACACGCATACCACGCAGAAATTGTAAAATTTGCCATAAGAATAAAAAATTACGTCACCACAGTAACTACACTGAAACAAATAGATTATTTGAAAAGTCCAGAGATGTTAACAATCGTCGTATCCAAATTACCTACAGGACTCGTTAACAAATGGGTAGAATACCTCCACGAGAACCGAATGCACACTGACACGCCAAAATTAGAACTACTGTCGAAATTCCTTTACGGAGAAGCGCAAAAGGTAGCAGAGTCGGGAGTTAGCCACATACAGTACCAGAGTGACTTTAACAAGAATAAACAACAAGGGAGAAAACACAACGATCAACATTCCGTGCTAACATCTGTTAAGGTCAGTGACCCCGACGCTGCCAGCAAGTGCAAGTTTTGCAAAAGGAACAAGCATGCGTTGTCAGACTGTGGTCAATTCAAGCGAGCCATGAGAAAGGACCGATGGCGATTTGTTCGAGCACACAAGCTATGTTTCAAATGTCTCTGTGCTCAGCATCCGGATAAGAACGAGTGTACTGCCGAAAACTGCAACGTCGAGGCCTGTGGTGGGGCTCACCACCAGATGCTGCACTGGAAGAAGCCAGAAGAGGCGCGCCGTGAAACTTCCGCGCCACATCCCGACGACCCCGCGACGTCCGACTCCGCTGGCGCCGCCGCCAGTGAGCTCGTCTCACACGCTAGCACCCGCGCCGCGCAGTGTCACGAAATATCAGTGTCAAAACCAAAGAAAAAAGTAATACTTAAAATAGTGCCGGTAACTATACATGGACCCAGGTCAAGCGTGACCACGCACGCGCTTCTGGACGACGGAGCAACAGTGACTCTCATCGCGGCCGACCTTGCCGACAAAGTCGGGCTGCACGGGGAAAAGGTCGTAATGCGTGCTTCTCGTGCATGGGACTCGGAGTTGTTGTGCGAGACGGAGATAATTAAATGTAAAATAAGTAACAGTGACGGTAACAAATTCGACTTGCGAGCTCGTAAACTTAAAGAACTTAATTTGCCCTTACAGCTATTTACCTCTAATGTAAACTATTGTGAAAATATTTCTAGTAATAATAACCCCATTCTATGTGACAGCAATGTTAAACCTAAAATATTAATTGGTCAGGATAACTATGATTTAATTGCGCCTATTTTATAAATGATAAATGATAAATGATATTTATTTTGTAAGTAGGTTAAACATAACACTTTTACACGTCAATATTTTTTGGTCATTTTAAGCTAGATGAGGCCGGTGTTTCCTAGCTGACTACCCTGAGAAGAAACACCGAAACAAACTCAGAGGTCACGGTCTCTTTTGAAGTCCATACAAATTGTACTGGTCAAATCATACGAGAACCATGTAGGTTAATGTCTGAGGTGGCCTTTTGAGGAAAGTGCCACACAGATTTGAGTGGACCTGTCCAGACAGTGCAAGCATTTGTCAGTTATTGTGGAGCTCAAACTTAGAACTTTAAGGAGCTCAACGATTTGACGAACAATACCAAAGTAAGGACATTTGGGTAGGCCGCATAAAAAAAATCTCAAACTGCCAGACATTTTTGACTAACATGAAATGGATCCCTATCATAGCGATCTGCATGGTCCCCAAATTCACAATACGATATGAGGATCATGCAGATCAGTGTCTGAAATGGTCTTTTGAGGAAAGAACCACACAGATTTGAGTGGACCCGTCCAGTCAGTGCAAGCTTTGGTCAGTAGTCGAGTAGCTCAACTTAGAACCAAAAAGGAGCTCAACGAACCGACGAACATGCCAAAGAAAGGACATTTGAGTAGGCCGCAAAAGTACTCAAACTGCCAGACCTCGTTAAAAATACTTCGAAGAAGAAGTATTCTAAAGAAGCGAAAAATAAGAAGAAAATAACCCACATAGTCCCCATATTCACAAAACGAGTTAAATAATAAAAAAATAAAATATAATACTTTTCAAAGTAAGTATTCATGTCAAACATAATAAATTGAAAAAAAATAATAATAAAAATAAAATATATTACTTTACAAAGTAAATATTCCATGTCAAAAATAATAAAAATAGAATACTTAATAAAGTAAACATTCATGTCAAAATTTGCAAACAAGATGAACGAAAAGTAATAGCTTAAAAAAATGACAATGTCTAAAAATTAAAAAGGTATAATAGATAAATGTAATATTAGGCCATGTACATCATTGAAGCAGCTCAATCCCAAGCCTTTTTGTCTTCAAGATAGTCTTTAATTGTGTAAAAAGCTTTCTGGCATAGCTTACGTTTTATAAATAATTTGAACTTATTCATACTAAGGTCTTGAATATGGCTAGGGAGTTTATTATAAAAACGTATACATTGGCATCTAAATGAACCACCTATTTTCTTGAGCCTGGTTTTAGGAATGACAAAATTGTGTTTGTTCCTAGTATTTACGTTATGGATATCACTGTATCTTTTAAATAGATTAATATTTTTATGTGCATACAAAAGATTTTCATAAATATACTGAGAGGGCACAGTCATTATATTAATCTCTTTAAATTTGTCTCTGAGGGAGTATTTGGGACTTAATTTATAAATTGCACGAACAGCCCTTTTTTGTAAAACAAATACTGTTTGAATATCGGCGGCATTTCCCCACAACAGAATGCCGTATGACATCACACTATGAAAGTAACTAAAGTATACTAAACGGGCTGTCTCTAAATCAGTTAAGCCACGAATTTTTCTAACGGCGTATGCTGCAGAGCTAAGTTTTTTCGACAGTTTATCTATATGGGGGCCCCACTGTAGCTTCGCATCCAAAGTTATGCCTAAGAACACAGTGGTATCTTCGGGTTTCACCTCTTCCCCCTTTATTGACACACTAGTGTTCACTTGTCTAACATGTGGTAACGTGAACTTTATGCATTTAGTTTTTTTCTCATTTAGCAGAAGATTATTAATATTAAACCAGTTAACTACAGTTGCGATGGCACTATTAACATCGTCAGTAACCAGCTGCTGACGCTTGAGTTTAAATAAAAGTGAAGTGTCGTCTGCAAACAACACTATATCGTGCTTATCCTTTATGAGGTACGGCAAGTCATTAATATAAATTAGAAATAAAAAAGGACCTAAAATTGAGCCTTGGGGGACCCCCATCTTGACTACAGACCCGGGAGATCTTGTACCGTTCACATCGACTCTCTGAATCCTATCACTCAAGTAAGAAGTAAGAAGATCCAGCGAGGCGTCCCGGATTCCGTAATAGTGGAGCTTCCTGATTAATGTCTCATGAAGAACACAATCGAACGCCTTGGACAAATCGCAAAAAATGCCCAAAGCATCGCATTTGTCCTCCCATGCATTATAAATATGTCCTAAAAGTTCAACACCAGCATCGGTTGTTGAACGACCCCTTGTAAAACCAAACTGTTTATTATGTAGTAGTTTATGTTTATTAAAATACCTTTGCATTTGATTTAGAATAACTTTTTCAAAAATTTTACTAAAAGTAGGTAGCACTGATATAGGTCTATAATTAGTGGGGTCTGATGTGCTACCCGATTTAAATAATGGTATTATTTTACTGTATTTCATTAGATCAGGAAACTCACCACGGTCAATACATTTATTAAAAATAACAGCCAAGATAGGTGCTACGATGTGTATAATAGACTTAACAAGGTCAACAGAATTACCCCATAAATCTGCCGTCTTTTTAAAATTCAAGGAATTAAAAGTTTTTATTACATCATTGCAAGTGACATGTTGAAATTTAAATTCAGCATCACAAAATGGGACGTTTTCTTTAAGTAACATTTCTGCAGCAGTGGGTGATGAATTTAGAGACTTAGTTGTCGATACGGGAATCTCTGCAAAGAAATTTTCAAAAGCCGCGGCGACTTGGGAATCTAATTTAATTACACTGTCATTAATAGCAAGGCTATAATCATTAGTTCAGTTGCAAGATTTTCCCGTTTCGCTATTAATAATATTCCAAGTCATTTTAATCACATTGTTACTATTTTTAATTTTTGAACTCAAGTACCGAGACTTGGCGATATAACAAACTTGTTTATATAATTTAGAATAGTTTTTAACATATAAATTAAACTCTACTGTATTAATATAAGTCCGCTCCTCGTACAACTCGTAAAGACGTTCTCTACTCTTATAAATACCAATGGTGGCCCAGTCACTAAAAGAAGTGCTATTATTAACAGAAATAGTCTTAGGAATAAATGTAGTATCAAATTGTGTGCAATACATTCTGAAAAAATTATTGTAATGTTGATTAGGGTCATCATTGGTTAACAAAGATGGCATTTTGTTTAAAAGTTTAGTTTTAAAAATCTCCAGACGATATTTAGATTTTGGGTTAACAGTGATATCTTTCTTTGGCTTTATTTTGTTTACATTTGGTATAGTAATTAATTGCCCACAATGATCAGAATTTATTATATACCATTAAATTAATAATTTTTTTGTGGGAAGGTACAATATTTGTAAAAATGTTATCTAGGCATGTGGCACTAGAAGGAGTTATTCTAGTAGGTTCCATAAATAGGTATGCAAGATTGTATGACTGAAACAGACTTACTATTTTAGTAGTTAATCCAGAATTTTCTAACAAATTAACGTTAAAGTCACCACAAATAATAATAGACTTGCTTGAATTACAAATTTTGTGCAAAACTTCATCCATTATTTTTTCAAAACAATCATACAATCCAGAAGGTGGTCTGTACACACTTAATATAATAAACTGCTCCAATTCAATACAGGCTATTTCAATTATCCGCTCAACAGAGAGGCTCACTATGTCTTTGCGGTCCTTAAATTTGAGGTGATTATTTATTAAAATTAATGAGCCACCATGTATAGCATTTTCTCTGTTGAACGAACTACCAACCTGGTGATTGCTATAATTAAACATAAACTGATGGCTTTTAAGCCAATGTTCTGTTAAACAGAGAATATCAATGTTGTTATATTTAAGAAATAGTTCTACCTCTAAATCCTTGTTCATAAATCCTTGAATATTTTGATGCACCAGATTAATAGTATTTAATGATTTTACAACATTATTTGAAAAATTTATACAGTTTGAAACATTAGTGCCAGAGATTACCTCTGTTGTCTTAATTTCTAATTTAAATTATCATTAATGTCAATGTTTGGTGCCAAATGTAAAATAATATGTAAAAGGTATAAACCGGGCGGACCATACATCACGCAAACATTATTAGGATGGTGTGTGCACGGAGCCTGGCAAGCTGATTATACTGGTAAGCGCGCCGAGCACGTCAACATCATCGGCAGCATCGGCGGCGCCGGCGACGAGCCAGCCGCAGCGAACCAAGCGGCGACATCGTGCGCCCTCAGTTACCCAGGTAAGCCGGCCGCGCACGCGTACCGCGACTCGTCCCCGAGAAACGGCAGCGCTGGCGCGAGCGGGTCTTCATGTGATATACCTACATGTGTAGATAAATCATTTTGTCAGTCAGCTGTTGTCAAAGATACCTTAGAATGTAGTACAGATATTGATTTAAGCCAATTACACGATTTAATTCGCTGTTCATTTTCACTCGATTCCATTGGAATAAATAACAAACCTCGTCAAAATATTGAGGAATTACGAGCCGTAAATATCCTTAACGAATCAGCCGAGTTACTTAACGGTCAATGGTGGGTCAATCTTCCATGGAAGCGCGATAATTTTGTTATGCCGGACTCGTATCCCGTAGCATTAAAAAGACTACACTCGGTAGAAAGAAAAATGTCTTGTAGTTTAGAATATGAAAATAGATACCGCGAACGTATTGATCATTTACTTAACAATAATTACGCACGAAAACTGACTGAGGCGGAGTGCAGGTTCGATTCCAAGTCTGACCACGTTTGGTATTTACCACATTTTGGTGTTGATAACCCAAATAAAAAAAAGTTGCGATTAGTTTTTGATGCCGCCGCCAAAAGTGACAATAGGTCACTTAATGACTTTCTCCTTCAAGGGCCCGATTTATTACAATCTTTATATGGGATAATGTTTAGGTTTAGAGAGAACCGAATAGGAGTAATTGGAGACATAAAAGATATGTTCTTACGCATTAAAATACATAACCAAGATCAAAATGCATTTAGATTTTTATGGAAAGAGAAGGGCAGCGATGTTATAAATAAGTATGTAATGACGTCACTTATTTTCGGCGCGAATTGCTCGCCATTTATCGCCCAATATATTAATCAAAATAAAAACTCATCTCGATTTAGTCAGCTGATGCCCGACGCCGTGGAAGCTATACGAAACAATCAGTACATGGACGATTATATTGATAGCTTTTCGGATAAGGAGGTAGCACGGAAAATAATAAAAGAAATTTCATTTATTCATAATGAAGGTGGGTTTAAAATGTGTAACTATCTTAGTAATGAACCTGATGTGTTAAGTGACATTCCAAAAGACAGTCTTAATGACATGGTAATAAAGTTCAATTTTGATAAGCAGCCGGAGCGGGCACTAGGCATACTGTGGTTCCCGCGCAGCGATGAGTTGGCTTTAGATTTATCTTTTAAACGTATTCCGCAAGATATTGTACTTATGAGACGAATACCTACTAAACGCGAAATGCTAAGTATTATTATGTCTATTTTTGATATTCATGGTTTTTTAGGCTCGTTTACAATTAAAGGAAGAATATTAATGCGTGAAACATGGAAACTTAATATTAAATGGGATGAAAAATTGAATAATAATTTATATGATTTATTCTGTAAGTGGATTAATCAAGCTCAGGAAATAAACAATATTAGAATTCCGCGTCATTATTTTTCCTGTGATACGACTAGTGATAGTGAGGCTAGTTTGGAACTTCATTTATTTTGCGATGCATCGCCGAGCGCGTACGCCGCTGTCGCTTATTGGCGTCGCGAAAGCAGCGACGGACAAGTTACCGTTTCGTTTATCGCGAGTAAGTGTAAAGTTACTCCCTTAAAACCGGTTTCCGTGCCTAGACTTGAGTTGCAGGGAGCCGTGTTATCATGTAAGTTAGCTAATAGTATTAAAAGGGAACATCGTTTACAACCTAATTTAGTTTTTTACTGGACAGATTCGACTACAGTTTTACATTGGATTAAAAATAATTGCCGAACATATAAAGTATTCATCGCAAATAGGTTAGGAGAAATAGACGAGTTGAGTAAGTCGGACGAGTGGCAATATGTGCCCACTGATGTCAACGTCGCAGACTTGGCGACCAAAAATAATGATCACGTATTGACTAGTGCTTCGGAGTGGTTCTCGGGCCCGTCGTTCTTACACCAGCCGCGTTGTTACTGGCCGCAACAACCTGAAATAAAAACAATTAGTGATGATATATTAGAAAAGGTGCAAGTGGTTCAAGACAGTAATATACTATGCGACTTACCTGTTCCCGAGCCAAGGCGATTCTCTACTTGGCTACGATTATTACGTTGTACTGCTACTGTTCTATTGTTTATCGAAAAATGTAAAAAAAGTGGAATTAAAGTAATTAACGAAAAATTAATGAATAAAGCGGAACTATTGTTACTTCGTTACTCACAAGAACGTTCCTTTCAAAAGGAAATAAATTCACTTAGATTAAACCAAGAAATAAATAAAGATAGTCGTTTGAGGTCACTCACCCCGATGTTGGACACAAATAATTTGTTACGTATGGGCAGTCGTATCGGTAACGTAAAGGGTGTTGATCAGCTCACTAAATACCCAATAATTTTAGATGGCAATGATTATATCTCTCGCTTAATCGTTACTCAATATCATATAAACGCAGCGCACTCTAGTAACGAGATGGTAGTTAACGAGTTGCGTCAAAAATATTGGCTTATTCGATTAAGACCTACAGTTCGCACTATATCCAAACAATGCTTAGTTTGCCGTTTTAAAAGAGCTTTGCCTTCACCACCACGCCTCGGCGACCTACCCGAATGCCGTCTTACACATCACCAAAGACCTTTCACAATGTGTGGGGTAGACTTATTCGGACCGATGGAAGTTACCGTCGGTCGGCAGAGGGCGCGCAGGTACGGCGTACTGTTTACTTGTCTCACGGTGCGCGCGGTCCATATCGAAGTAGTTCCAACTCTTACGACTGATTCTCTGATAATGTCGCTTCGTCGAATGGCCGCTCGAAGGGGTTGGCCACACACCATGTTCTCGGATAATGGTACCAATTTAAGAGGGGCTGACACGGAATTAAAAAGGAGTTATAAAGACCTATTTGACAATCAACAAGCGTTAACAACTGAAGCTCTAAACAAGGGGGTTGAGTGGAAATTTATTCCTCCCGCCAGTCCACATATGGGTGGTGCATGGGAGCGCCTTGTTAGGAGCGTTAAAACGGCTTTAAAAGTAGTTCTAAAGGAAAGAGCTCCTAGAGAGGAGACCTTGCTTACCTTTTTGTGTGAAGTCGAGAACATAATAAACGGCCGTCCATTGACTCATGTCTCTGTCGACCCACGTGACCCAGAGTCCTTAACACCTAACCACTTTTTGCTGGGTTCCTCATCCAATCTCCCACAAATAGGTATCTTTGACGACGGCGACCTATACCTCAGAAAGCAGTGGCGTATTGCACAACTCCTAGCCGATTTGTTTTGGTCCAGATGGCTCCGAGAAGTATTGCCTACACTAGCGCCCCGCAAGAAATGGGACCGCGAGGGCGTACAGTTAAAGGTAGGTGACCTAGTGGTTATAGCAGATCCCACTTCCCCTCGAAATGTCTGGCCAAAGGGAGTCGTCCACCGAGTGTATCCGGGAGCTGATGGACGGGTAAGAACCGTAGATATTAAAACTAAAACAGGCATTTTGAAACGGCCCGCAACACGAGTTGCCTTACTCATAAGTTTTGAGTGTCGCGATGACGACACTAAGGGGCAGGATGTTGACGACGGTGTCATGGTCCGCCCGTCTATCTAATTATTAAGTAAATAGGTACCATATTTGCCTGAGTTTATTATAAACCTGTATGTTTGCATAAGCTTTTGCCTCAATACTTTGTAATTTTAAAAAAAATAATAAATCAACGAACGGAAGAACGAACTGCGAGCGAGCGCTCTGATTGGTCAATGCGCGACGCCTTCACTCCGCTCACCGCTGCGGCGGCGATTGCTTTTGCAAAAACCACCCTGACACCAGTGTCCAATTGAACCTCCCGTACACGTAACGCGCGAACAAATACGCGCCCGCGCATTTCGTTCTGACGGTCATCAAATCAATCTTCCTCTCTTTTATTTTACTTCCACCGAAACCCAACAGCTACAATATTAATGTGTCTATATTAATGATAAGTTTAAAAAAGTTGATTTTTTGGAGATTTAATTGTTAAAATACTACTTTCTCATAAATAGTAGGTTGATTAAAATACTGTGATTGTAATTTGATTGTGATATTAGTTACGTAATAAAGATTTTTAAATATAAATATTTCAATTTATGTTGAAATACCACATTAACATAAATAACATAACGTGGTACTTCTATAAGGTACATATAGGTAAATACAAATGTGTATACGGTCTATAATTATTTGACTGTTACTTATATACAAATGTTGATTTTTTGGAAATTTAATTGTTAAAATACCACTTTTTCATAAATAGGAGGTTAATTAAAATACTGTGATTGTGATTTGATTGTGATATTAGTCACGTAATAAAGGTTTTTTTAAATAAGTAGGTAGTTCTAATTATGTTGAAGTATCTCAGATAAATATTACATGTGTAATACATATATATATTTATCTTAACGTGGTACTTCTATAAGATAAATACAAATGTGTATATTGATAGGTGTAATTAATAGTACTGTGATTTGGATTTGATTGTGATACTAAATAATAAAGATTTTCCTAAATTGCAATAGATCTTTTAATTATTAAAATTAAAAACATGCATCGCGGATGCATACCTAGAACTGGAAGTATTTAATATCTTTATGTTATTAGAAAAAACTATTATTTCAATTTATTGGAAGATATAGTACAATATTTTTTGTCAACTGTACTTTGAATTTGCTAGGAATGTGGGACGAGTGGTGACTTTAAAACTCAAGTGGGACGAACGAGGAATTCTTTGGAATGTGGGACAAGATAGTGGGACGACAGAGGCACAAATCCAGACTTGATTTTGTTTAGTCTTGGAATTTACCAAATCAAGCAAGCTAGATCTTATTACGGGGAGCATATTCGTGCAAATGGGACATTTTTGGTTGAAATAAGTGAAAGCTTAGAAATCACAAATGTCCCAGGCATAATGTCATCACATGATACAGTATTACTAAGAGGTAGGATCAGGTCAAGATATCAAAGCAATAAAGTATATTATACTTATGTCTTGATAAAATTAACAGAATCAAGTAATTGGAAGGAGAGAATTTGTGAATATTACTGCAGCTGTATAGTAGGAAAGGGAACTGACGGGAGCTGTGCTCATGTAATGACAATCATATGGTACCTTGGGTGGACTCGGCATCAAAACAACATATTACCGCCTGCACAGTTTCTTGATAACATAATTGTAAGGGAAGATGTTGAAAATGAAGAGGTAGAATAAATACAGACAAATATAAGCAAATACATTACTTTTATTTCTTTACCTAATACACAAAAATGTTCACCTATTCCGACCTGCTCGAGCGACTATTTACAAATGGTCCAATGCAATCTAGTCTGTTACTGGACTTTCGGGTTTACTGGCCTACCTTGGAGGAAGGATACCATCAGTAATCATTCTGAAAGTCAGTGAACTGACTTCATGATGATAAAGTCCCAAATTGTAGGAGAAAATAAGGTTATTTGGTACATATAAATTCATTATCCTTATCATAAGCCTTCTTATTGTAAATAATAGCGTTACAGAGTTAATACAATTTCGCTATTAAAAAATAAATTCAGCCCATTACTGAGCCCTTGCTGGGCACGGGCCTCTTCTCAAAATGAGAAGGGTTAGGCCTTAGTCCACCTCGCTGGCCTGGTGCGGGTTGGCGGAGTACCCACCATCAGGAACGTTATAAGGCCCTCTCAGATGATGATTTCAGTAATAATTACAAATACAATAAACCTAAATGTTCATAAGCAAAAGAAAAAATTGACGAGCGAGAATGACGAGATAAGGGACATGACATGCTCTGACAAGTGTGACAGTGACATGAACTGACAAGTGCCCAGACCCAGGTAATGTTTTCATAGATTCCATTAGGAGGCAAAGGTATCAATGCCATACATACAAATTGTGAAGATAATTCGTTGATTTTATTTTAAAGCCATTTAATATTATTTTATAATATTTTTAATAACAATAAGGTGTATAATTTGCTTTAAAAAATGATATTTAACACTTTTTAGTTTGATTCAATGTGCAAAAATAATATTACGATACAAAAAATATCTGGATTTAAAATATTTATTTATTAAATAATGGTGAATTTAATTCTTTTTTTTTGTAAGGCCGTCCGTAATAATTTTCTCTATCAGAAACACCACACATGATAGCTGTTCAAAAATAAAAATATTTTAAGC
The DNA here is from genome assembly GCA_947386135.1 of Melanchra persicariae. Classification (NCBI taxonomy): domain Eukaryota; kingdom Metazoa; phylum Arthropoda; class Insecta; order Lepidoptera; family Noctuidae; genus Melanchra; species Melanchra persicariae. The sequence continues at coordinate 4,690,938 of OX376665.1, forward strand.
CCTTTTCATAACATGTCCTTTGTCTTTCCCGTTACGAAGGATGAAGGGACTGTTTATTTAGCCGATGTGGTATGTATATTATCAACATCAAAATCTGCTTCTACTGCTAGAACAGCCCAAATACTTAGTTTTAAAAAGGATCTCAGTATGTGTAATATTGGTAAGAGCTCTTACCATTTATAAATGGTAAGTCTTAACAGCCTAGTGGACGGAGGGAGTTTTGTTGATTTTTGAGTTCCCTTATTATTTTTTAATGTTTATAAATTTGTATGGTTTAGAAGTTTATAAGTTTTTAAAAAACAATAATTATTAATTAGTATTACATAAAGACTTATTACTGCTTACTTTGATCTCAATAAACGTTTATATTACATTTGTAAAATGGCATTTTTTATTGACTGTACGGAGGTTCCTCACTATGTAAGAATGCGCCCTACGCTGTGTACGAATCTGCCACACGTGTGGTATAGTTTCGTAAGTTTTCAATGTTTTAGAAAAGTAACCGCAGCTTCGTCATGCTGAATAGTATCAAGACAACACTACACTATTTTTAAAGCTAGATAAATAGGGTACGTATAGACATTCAAATTATTTTAAAATAGTTAATAGTATTTCGTATAAACGGTTAAGAATAAAAATTGTACGAATCCTACCTGCTTTCCCCCACTGCAACAAAAAATATTTCAAAAGTTAAACTAATTATAAATATTGTCACCCGGCCCGTGGGTGTGAGAACTCACTTAACGTGCTACAGTAAATGACAATGCCAGATCCTGCCCCACCCTTTCATTAATTTACAAGAAAAAAGTAAATTATCCAATGAAAATAGGACCCTTGGTTACTTAACTCTAATTCTGTTACACTTGCGGATAAAAAGTTAGTGATAAAAGGAATTTAAAAACCCAACGCTTATTTCCTGTTTTTATCGCGGCCATCAGCGTTACTTAGTACGCATACACGAGAACCAAATGAGTAATTTGATTGAAAAACGACATCTACTGATGTATGAATGTATATACTAATCATTATTTAGCATTTGAGCGTTAGTGATAACGTGTAACGGAACGTCCTTGGCGCGCCAATACTTATGTCTGTTGTTAAAGTCATCGGATATATTTTTCCAGTCCAGTGTGTTGTCAGGAATCTGCAAGGGATAACACACCAGTTAAACTTTTATCATATTTTAGGTAAGCAATACAACGGAACGTGAGGACAATGAAGATGCAGCTGGAGCAGAAGGAATTTCGGAGACACCAAATAGCTCAGTACAATCTGGGCCGCCAAGTAAAAAAGAAAAACGCGATCCAAAGTTACAAATGCTGAAAGAAGCTTTTGGAATTTTAAAATCAGCCTCGTCAAATACCAACCTACTTTTGTAGGAAGTAAAATGATGAAATATTCTGAGCACACTAAAAATATCGTGTAACAAGGCATATGTGACTTAATTTTTAAGGCAGACTGCCATTTTTTCGATGAATATCCCTACCAGCACACAAGCAATAGGACACAAACGTCTCAAGGATATTCTTCAGTTCAACTAACCTCGATGCAGGCGTATAGTTAACCAGCCAATGTTGGATATTATACAGGTCCTAGTACATCCAAAAATATGGAACAGGTATCCCAAATATATGCGTCTGTAGGACAATCATCTCAGGGTCAACCATCTCCGGGTCAACCATCTCCGGGTCAACCATCTCCGGGTCAACCATCTCCGGGTCAACCATCTCCGGGTCAACCATCTCCTCAACATCTATCAACTAACGTACAAAATGCTATGTCGTCTCCACAAAGTGAATTGTCTGAGCTTTTGGACATGGATGATTATGTTTAAGTTACCTACAGTATTTTATTTGCCTATGTCATTGATTTAGTTTCTATATTTAAAAGTTCAATTACTTACCTTTACATTGTCTTTTAATGCATTGATGATTGCTGCACAAACTTCTGGAACGAGTTTACTTATAACTTGGTTAGACATTCTGAAGGTATAGGTACTGTTAACTAGTGAATGAATCACCACTTGCTAAAAATCTCAATTTTAAAGCCAATTTATCTTGTTACGTGCTACACTGCTAAGTGAGTAGGAGTGACGTTTTGACGTTCGTACTGGTGGGTTCGGTGTCTGATTTATTACGATTATAAAATTAAAATACGACGTTATAGTGATAGAAAAGTTTTTAATAACGTATTTAGTAACATAATACAGTGTAGGGAAATCCTGTGATTGCTCCTAAGTGCGTTAATTTGGTATAAATAAATACTAAATCATCACCAAACTTATATATCTACCCACAAGTTTGATAAATTATTAGATAGTGACAGCTGTTAACGCCTGTCGGTTACATACCTGTCAACGTCTACTTTGACAGCGTCAAGCAGTCAGTGTTGGTTTGTTTTGTTCAAAAGTTCATTGAACTTGCATCAATCCCAACGAAAACAATGCCGGCAAAGTGTGGTGGATGCGGCAAGTTTGTGTCGGCAATTGACACGACAAGGTGCACGAAATGTGGCGGCGTCTATCACCGAACGTGTGTCGGCCTCCCTGCAAAGGGTCCCACTGCCACTATCGCACAGTGCCCGGAGTGCAGGAAAAACGTCCGCAGAGACAATAAGGCCGAAACACCTGTGCGTGGGTTGGTGGCTGAGCTACAAAATGAGGAGACGGCGGACGTGCCTTTGTCAACGCCGCCACCGATGACGTCGTCGGCGTCTGTGACGCCTGCGTGCATGACGCATCTGGTGCATCCGATGACGCCTCCGTCAGCGTTAGGCTCGGTTTCCGAGTTCCCGCAGGACGTGGGCTCCGCATTGAAATTGGTAGTAGATGAACTACGCACGTTACGTTTTGAGGTCTTGGAGCTTCGAGAGACGTTGCTGAATTGAAGGCGTCCAACGACTTGTGTCATACTCGTATGGACGGGATAGAGTCCAGGTTGGAGGTGCTAGAAAAGCGTTAGTGTGAAGGATGCGCTCCGACAGCAGATTCGGGTGTAGTGGAGAGCGTAGTGGAGCAGCTGAAGCGGGACCTGAATGACAGGGATCAGGAGCTGATGGCAAACGACTTGGTCATCGCAAACGTGCCCGAAGCTCAAGGGGAAAACCCATCACATCTCTTGCAGCTAATTGCCACAAAGCTAGGGGTCGCATTAGATGATCGCGACATAGTGAGCGCAGAGCGTGTGGGAGGCAGACACATTAAAGCGACAAGACCTACTGCGTCAACAGAGCCCCTCCCTCGTCCTATCCTGGTGCGCCTAGCTAGACGTGACCAGCGCGACGCCCTGTTAAATGGCGCTCGCGTGCGGCGTGGCGCTACGACGGAGAATCTCGGTCTCGCGGGGAAGCCTGTACGCTTCTACATTAACGAGAGGCTGACCAAGCTGAACCAGCAGTTATTTCGCCAAACTAGGGCTGCTGCAGGTGTTCACGGCTGGCGCTTCGTTTGGTCGAAGCGGGGTCGCATCTTGGTCCGAAACAAGCCCGGAGACCCCACTCACAGGATTGCAACTGAGGAAGACATTGAGAAGATTATTGGACCATACTCGGAAAACAATAAATAACCTTTTGTTTGGTGCTGTTCATTTTATTATAGTACTTAATTATAGCTCTTGTTCGCGCGGAACGCCTACTAAAATCATCGTCGCAATGGTGCAGCTACATGTGTGTTAGCTAATGAATTATTTTTGTTAATTTTGTTAATCACCTACCGACAGTTTTTAGATTATTCATGTAATACATTTTAATGAACAAGCAAGTTGTTTTTTTTACATCTCCGGCTGAAATATCTGATGAAATCCCGAACATGGTCCTTCGAGCCGGATATGTTAGGTGATTCCTTTATAAGGGCTAAACATTGTTTTTCTTCTTTAGAGCGTAGGTTTAAAAGCCAACCTCAACTGTCTAAGATGTACAAAGATTTCATGGCAGAGTACGAAAACTTAGGCCATATGTCGAAATGCAAAGATGTTGAACATTCTGTTCATTACCTCCCACATCACGGAGTTTTGCGTGACAGCAGTGTCACTACTAAATTAAGAGTGGTTTTTAATGCCAGCAGCGCCACTACTACAGGTACTTCTTTTAATAGCATACAGATGACTGGGCCTGTAGTACAGGATCTTTTATCGATATTATTACGGTTTAGACAACATAAATATATTATTGCTGCCGACGTAGAAAAAATGTACCGGCAGATAGTGGTCGCAATTTAGCAAGGTTGTGCTACCGTAGGTGTATTCGTTGCTCTCGGCTTAAAGGTAAAACCATCACACCGATCATGGGCAATTTACCACGGCAGCGACTTCTAGCTGGAGGTTTCCCTTTTGAAAATATTGGCTTGGATTATGCAGGTCCAATACAATCTGCTGTTCGACAGGGTCGTGGCTGTAAATTAGTGAAAGTATACATCGCAATCTTCGTTTGTTTCACGACCAAATCAATTCACCTTGAACTAGTCGGTGATTTAACCAGCAATACTTTTATCATGGCGTTAAAGAGATTCATTTCGCGTAGGGGTAAACCAGTTAATATATATTCCGATAATGGCACTTCGTTTGTTGGAGCATACAATGACCTATCAAAATTTCTTAAGGCTAATTGTGACTCATTATCTGAGGAGATGGCTAAAGAGGGAATTAATTTCAACTTTATACCTGCATACTCTCCTCATTTCGCTGGCCTTGCGGAGGCTGGTGTCAAGTCAACAAAGCATCATTTAGTCAGGGTGTTGGGCCTTTGTAACCTCACTTATGAGGAGCTTTATACTACGCTGGTGCAAATAGAAGCTATTTTGAACTCCAGACCACTAACTCCACTTTCATCGAATCCTGAAGATATGGCACCATTGACACCCGGACATTTTTTAATTGGACGTCCTTTGACATCTTTGCCGACACCAGATTTCCAAGACCATTCCACCAGTTCCTTAACACGATTTCAACGTATTGAACAACTACGACAGCATTTTTGGAACAGATGGAGCAAGGAATACATATCCGAGCTTCAAATCAGGACAAAATGGCGCACCTGTAAGGGTGCTCTGAAGCTGAATTCCTTAGTACTTCTAAAGGAAGACAACATGCCGCCGCTGAAGTGGAAAATGGGTGGGATTGTTGCTACCTATCCAGGCCCGGATGGCATAATCAGAGTTGCAGACGTCAAAACCTCCTCCGGGCTGCTCCGAAGATCATTCAGCAAGATTTGTCCATTACCCATCTACCCCGAGTCTGACTATTCTGGTTGAAAGACTGGCTTTCAACGCCCGGGGGTATGTTCGCGCGGAACGCCTACTAAAATCATCGTCGCAATGGTGCAGCTACATGTGTGTTAGCTACTGAATTATTTTTGTTAATTTTGTTAATCACCTACCGACAGTTTTTAGATTATTCATGTTTTTTTTACATCTCCGGCTGAAATATCTGATGAAATCCCGAACAGCTCTTTTAGTATAGGTTTCCTGTTTAACAAGTTTGTGCGTCGTATCTGTCATGATATGGGGAGGTGGGTCTATGAAAGTGAGTACTTTACTGTAATATCACAAACACTAGAAATACATAGAAAACATATTTTTACATTACATTATTCATGTTTATATACATATAAATATATTATATATTTACATACTTATATAATTATTATTACAACTTTACTTACACAGTTCTATTTCTATAATTACTATATATATATACAATTTTTTCACATAAAATTAAATGCCTAAGACAAAATTATTGAAGTTTGGTTTGTTCAATGCTGGCTCACTGGCAACTAATCAGGATGAGTTCCTGATTGCCATGTCACAACACTCAGTGAATTTAATGGCAATTAACGAGACATGGCTGAGACCTGGAGAGGAAGGCCGCGCGCCTAAGGTTCCGGGATATAGGCTGAAGCACGTGCCACGCCCTGCGACTATACGCGGGGGGCGAGGTGGGGGCGTAGCTTTTTATATAAAAACGGGAGTAAGGGCGCGCGTACGACCACATTCAGAACATTCCGGTGTAGAACAGATGTGGTTCAACCTAACAATCAATGGCAAAAAGTTATTGGTAGGCACTGCTTATAGGCCGCCCTGGTTTGAACTGTCAACCTTTTTGGATGGGTTGACTGACAGTATTAGTGCATTGGCACCTTACGATCATTTGGTGGTGTTGGGGGATTTCAATGTTAATGTATTGGAAACAAATAGTGCAAAAACAAAGGATTTAATGGAATTCCTAAATTACACTAGTCTGACTCAGGTGGTTGAGTCGCCTATGCATTTTATTGGAGATAGTAGTACCCTGATAGATGTCATCTGTACTGACATAGGAGTGCGTAATGTATGGGTTAGACATACCAGCGAGCTTGGCCATCACTCGTTTATTGTATGTGATACTGTAGTTAAGAAAGTAAAGATTAAACCTAGGTTGGTGGCATATCGACCTCTAAGGGATATTCTGGAGGACTACTTTGCAGCTGATTTGGAAACAATGCCATGGAGGGAAATAAGCTCACTGCCAGATGTGGATAGCATGGTAGATTATTTTAACTTCCTTACTACCCAATTGTTTGACTTACATGCAACCTTAAAAAGTAGAATAGTCAGAGACCGTCCCACGCCTTGGATTACAGATAACATTAAATTAATGTTTAAGTTAAGAGACGAAGCAAAAAATAGGTATAATAAGGACAAACAAGATACTACAAAAAAATATTATTTGGACTTAAAAAGACAGGCTTGTGCTGCGCTGATGCAGGAAAAGAAGGTGTACTTTGACGGGCACATTAATAGTCAGTTGAAAAACCCAAAAAAGCTCTGGAAAAATCTCAAGTCCGATATTCTGTCTGAACATAGTAATGGCGTGCTCCCCGGACAATTTAATGACCCAGATGAGATTAATAGGGCATTTCTTAGTGTGCCCGGTCAGAATACTGTGTCCAAATCACAGCAGTTATATTTTAATTCAAACAGATTTGGGGATGCACATTTCGAGCTACGAAATGTTAACGAGGACGAAATTGCTAAAATTATTAAGAGTTTGATTTCAAATGCTAAGGGAATAGATGGCTTGAGTCTTGATAATGATTATGCTCACGTTACCAACCACCCTCCAGGCCATCACCACTATAGTAAATACGTCAATTGATACCAAGACTTTCCCTCATTTATGGAAATGTGCTATAGTGCGTCCATTACCAAAAGTCAGCAATCCAAGTACTTTTAAAGACCTACGCCCAGTAAGCATTCTGCCTTGTTTGTCTAAAGTTTTAGAGAGGGTAGTTTACAACCAATTAATGGAGTTTCTGGAAGCTAACAACATGCTCCCCGACCTTCAGTCTGGTTTTAGGAAAGGTCGTGGGACGGCCACAGCTCTTTCCGATGTAGTAGGAAACATCCTAGAAGCACGGGATAGAGGGGAGGGAACAATCCTTGCACTCCTTGATTTTTCACGTGCCTTCGATGCAATTAACACCACTCTGTTACTTTCCAAGTTAGCCTACTATGGTTTTACTACGGGAACAATAGAGTGGTTTACTAGCTACTTACAAAACAGGTCACAGCTCGTGGAAGTCCAGGGGGGCGATGGATCAACTAGGTCTTCCTCTCCTCGTCATGTGTCACGTGGTGTGCCCCAGGGATCAATTTTGGGGCCCCTTTTATACATTCTTTACAGTGCAGATATTGTTAAATCCTTCCATCATTGCAAGTATCATATGTATGCAGATGACATTCAGCTATATATTTCTTTTAAGCCAGCAGATATGAAAGAGGCAGTGGATGAAATCAATGCAGATCTGGAAAGAGTGGTGGAATGGTCAGATGCTAATTCACTGGTTTTAAACCCATTGAAGTCCAAGTTCATGGTCTTAGGAAGTAGAAAAATGATCAGTGCAATACTGTCAGCCAATCCAGAAGTTCTTATCAAAGGGGGATAAAATAGACAGGGTAGAGACGGCATGCAATCTGGGTTTGACTATGGACCCAGAACTGAGATTTGAGAAACACATCAGCAATGCCATGAGAAATTGTTTTTATAGGTTAAAACTTCTTTACACAATAAGAGCCCATCTGAGTGTTGATCTGCGCAAACAACTGATGGGCAGCCTAATTTTATCACGGCTTAATTATTGTGACACAGTGTACGGGCCATGCCTGTTAGCAAGAACCGAAAAGCTAATACAACGTATACAAAACGCATGTGCACGGTTTTGTGTTAGCATACCACATAGGAGTCATGTTACGCCTTATATCAATGAACATAATATCTTAAAAATGGCAGCGAGGAGAAAGATGCATTTGGCTAGCTTACTGTTTGGAGTTGTCACTACACAGAAACCACAATACTTATTTGAGAAACTTAGTTGGAGGCACAGTAAATATGAACCACGTCCCTCCACATACCCTCTTTGTACACCTCATCACAGGACCGCAGCATTCAGAGGGAGTTTCAAGTATGCCGCCACGCACTGTTGGAATAACCTTCCTCCACCAATCAGAGACCTGAAGACAAAAAAAACATTTTATAAACATTTTAAAGAAACATTTGATGCAAAAACAACAATCCACATAGCTTGTAATGTTTAACTTACCTCTGGGTCATGGCCTACAGGCAATGGATATAGTCTTCCACAGTGCTGGTGGTATTGAGCTGATTCCACCCTCTCTAGGCTCGGTCTTCTTGTTCTCAAAGTGTAATGGTATAGTGGAGCAGTCACATATTTGTGGAGCAAGATTGCTGCGTGTTTTTTAAACTTTATAGAGGAGGTTGGGGATGGCGTGTCGTGGGCGACAGGTCCCTGTGTCACTTTCGTCTGTTGTTCCGATCGACACTCGAACCATTCGGCCTATAGCACCATATTATCACAGCTTAACACCTCATCTCATATAATATACATTACATACACAATTATTTTTCGATTTCTCCACTTACTGACTAAGGGATTCTCCAGAAAAGATACGATTTGCGGTCCAGCACGGTTTGCTTTGCTGTTGCCAAGCCAATATGCAAATGGCCGCCATCATAATTATTATGGTGAAAAACTGTAAATGATGGCGTATTGTTTTCGTAGATAAAGAATGCTTCCTGCATAAGAAATACGAGTTGTGATTATAACTATAACATATTTCTAGTTAATTATAAGATTGATACATGGTATACCCTTAATAGGGCCAGATGAACATTATTCCCACATCATTTTGTTGTCGTAAACGGTCAAATGTGTCACTGTTCCCACAAAATGTCACTGTCATTTTCTTATTTATGAGGTAACCTACAACATGAGCCAAAAGACACGTTTCCAAAACGAACGAAGTAAAAAAAAGGTGCTGTCAAAGTTTTACTTTCAATATTTTTTCAAACGGATAACAGATTTTCGTGTGATTTCGGATAAACATTGTGATAATGCCGAAAAAAAATCCGGTAAGTGTTGACTATTGATTTATTTTATTAGATAAAGGGTCACGTTACTTGTTTATGTAGTTCATTATTATGAAAAACAATGAGTGACTGAAATTTAGCACTCAAAACTATGTGGGAAATATTAGCTTGTTGCCCGTTTAGGTAAACAATATTTATTATATTGTGGGAAAGGTTTTCCTGCAAGGAATGTTTATGTTTCACAATCAGACTGATGGTAGTGTTTTTTTCTTTCAGAAACATCTTCGCGATTCAGATATTGAAGCCCAACTGTCCGCGCTGTTATGTTCGTCAGAGGATGAGGAATTTGATGATGAAGCAGTTGGTTATTTTGTCTCTGACTCCTACAATATCGATTTTGATCAGCGTTTGGATGAAGTACAAAATCTTTCTACAGAAGCATTGCACAGTTTATTGGAGGGTGAGCCAGATTTATCACTTATTCAAGATACTACTACTTCACAAGATGTCACTATGGCTGAAGTCCATGAGGAAGCTATATGTTCAATCCCTGAAATTTCTGTTGCTGCTTCAACATCAACTTCTCTTCCACTACCTGAAGTGACTGTGTCTGATGAACAAAATAATGCACAAACTACATTGTCTTTCTCTCGAGATACATTTAGACCATTGCAAGATAAATCAAGGAATTGGTCCTTTATACATGAAAATGGTACTTGGCCTAGTTTTGACAGAGAAATGCAAGTAAAAAAGAGGTACACTAACAGAACTCAACCACTTGAATATTTCATTGATTATTTTCCAGAAGAACTAATTGATATTATTGTTCAAAACACAAATTTGTATGCAAATTACACACATTCTAAAGCTTGGACAGATGTCACAAAACAAGAAATGAAAGCATACTTTGGTTTGATTATACTTATGAGTATAAATCCGTTAGCCGATATAAATACATATTGGTCAACGGATGAGTTTTTCAGAAACCCAGTCATTTGTAAAGTGATGCCATCAAAAAGGTTTAAAAAAATATCTCAAAATCTACACATATCAAACATTACAACAGAGGCACCAAGAAACTCTCCTGATTATGATAAATTAGGAAAAATTAAACCTGCTATTGAAATACTGAACAAAACATTCAAAGATAATGTACAAGTTTCTGCATTCAATTCAATAGATGAGAGTATGATAAGATTCAAGGGGCGCAGCCACATGAAACAATATATGCCCAAGAAACCTATAAAGAGAGGATATAAATGTTGGGCAAGGGCTGATTCAAAAACAGGGTACTTATATGAATTCCAATTTTATTCTGGGAAAGTCGATAGTGGAACAGAAGAGAACTTAGGCGCTAGAGTAATATTAGATTTATGTGAATCTTTGCCAAGCAACACATTGGTAGCATTTGACAATTTTTTTACCAGCCTTCCATTATTAGAGATTTTATTTGAGAAACATATTTATAGTGTTGGAACCGTAAGAATAAACCGCAAGGGTTTACCAGATTTATTGACAGGAAAAAATCTAAACAGTGAAGAGAGAAAGGAAACAGTCCTGAAACCGGGAGAATTTATATACCAGTGTGATGGACCAATAACTGTTATCAAATGGAAAGATACAAAAGATGTTTTTGTTGCAACTACTGCATTCAATCCTCGAGCTGTGGAAATGATTGAGCGGAAACAAAAAGATGGTACCAAAAAAAAAATGTTTTGCCCTCTTTCAATCAAGAAGAACACTGAGTTTATGGGAGGAGTTGATCATTTTGATCACTTTAGAGCTTCATACCCACTTGGGCGCAAATCTCGAAAGAATTGGCATCGACTTTTTTGGTTTTTGCTGGAGGCAGCTGTGATCAATGCATACATTGTTAATATGACAACTCATTCGGAACGGCGAAATACTCATAAAGAATTTCGTCTGCGATTAGGCCGGGGCCTAATAAATAATTTTACGTCACGAAAAAAAATTGCTCCAGTATTCAAAACCAAAAAAGGAGGTGCCACTGCAGTACCTGAGGAACTAAGAAAAGCGGATGTTGGAACACACATGCCAGAGCTATCTAAATTTCGGAGGTGTAGGATGTGCAGTACACGTGCAAAGGAACAGCGCAGCAAATACATTTGCAAAATTTGTAAGGTCTCTTTGTGCGCTGCTCCTTGCTTTGAAATGTTCCACCAATAAATAAACATTATTTTATTACATTTATTTGTGTTTTATTTACATAAAATAATTATCCTGTAATAAAAATAATCACAATATATTAGTTTCTTGCCCCTACTACTATTGGATGTGTATGTAATATATTTCTCATAAGTAGGGAAATAATTTCCCACATAGCACTTACATGTGTTGATCTAAATGGGCAAGAGGAATTATTTTCCCACACATTTTCCTGAAAAACTGAAAACACTTGGGGAGCAAATGATTTACTATCCGACAACACTATACACCCATAATGCCAAATTGACTGCGTTTTTTTTTCAAACACCCACAGTTTGCCCATGCCCTATTAAGGGTTAAGGAATATTGTATTTGTGTAATATTATTAATTCAATTTTTGTTTTGTTTTGTAATGTTGGTATACACGTATTTTATTTGGATAGATTATGACTAGGACAATGTTGATTTTTTATTTGCTTTTTACATTGTATTTAAATGATTTTAATACTATATAGTCTAGTTATTTAATTGTTAGTGGTGTTTTAAATAATAAGTTACCTGCTCTGTTTATACTCACGGGGGGACGCCAGAAGGTCACTCAAACGGTGGTTGCTGAAAATCAGCGCCGTTGATTGTGGGATTTATCTAGGGTCGCGGCATTATGCTGAGCAACGACCGATTCTTGCTGGGATGCGACGCACAACTTGAATTTATTTATATTTTGAGAATTATTTGTATCTTTTTATTGTACACAGAAACTGTACTAATACTGTTTGTGTTTACTTGTTTATATTTTGCCAGTGTCAACTTGTCACTGTCAGTCGACAGTTAGAGCCGGACGTCATGCCATGGACAAAGCTAGAACGATGTTCTGTTTTGTCTATGGCATGACCAAAGACTCGTGCCCGGTCCTGACATAGCCTGGTGGCAGTGATACGGGTTTTGTAGCTAACTTTGTTTAAATTATTTTAAGTTATTTTTGTGCGTCTTTTCTGGCGGAATAAACGCTTTTTCTTTCTCTCTTTCTTTTTCTTTAGTAGGGGAAGGTGGTCTGAGACGGCATAGCGGCTGAGATGGCACAGTCTCAATATCTTTACCATTTGTAGTCCAGTGGCGCCCCTATATGCACCCTTGCGTCCCTAACAGAAACCCGTCGCGACACGCCGCGCGCCAGTGCGCAACATCAATCGAGGCGGTTACTACGTCAGTTTTGGTAAAAATTGCTCTCGAAAAATTTAATTTTTGCTGAAGTGAAATCGTGATTACAGGTGTTCTACATTAGCTAACAGGTACTACTATCAATGTTTTCTTTTAGAGTAGAGTGTGAAACATATGTTGTAAAAAGCAAAGTTAGGTAGCTTGTCAAACAAAATAAATTCAATTTATTTTCAAGATTATGTACCTAGCGGATGAGATGGCATAGGTTGTATGCCATCTCACCCAGTAAGTGATGTTGAATGTTGAGATAATTTTATTTTGTTAATAAATCATTATGATTTAGTGTAGTCTATTTTGTAAGATATTTTTAACATTATGTACTTAATTAGTAAAAATATGTACCTGTTTGTTTTAGAAATGGCGCCATACATTCGTAAAACGACAAGGCAAAGTTGGGATGAAACAAATATGAGAGACGCAATTGCAGCCGTTCGAAGCCAAAGAATGGGTTGGCAAATGGCAGCAAAGACATATCATGTTCCCGCTACTACGCTCCGACGTCGAGCAAAAAAAGGAGAAACGTCTAAAGGATATTTAGGTGGTCAACTACATTTAATACAGAACTCGAAAGAGAAATTATTGCGCATTTACAAGAGCTGGAGGTGCGATTTTTTGGAATGACAAGGACTGATTTGAGAAAACTTGCTTATCAAATTGCTGTTGCTAAGAAACTTCCCCATAGATTTTCTTCGGAAAATGAAATGGCAGGTTTGGACTGGCTGCGAGGCTTTAGGAAACGTAATCCGTCCATACCACTTCGAATACCTGAAGCCACATCGGCAGCCAGAGCTCGGGGATTCAACAAAGTCCAGGTAAAAACATTTTTTAAATTGTTGGTTGATGTAATGGAACTGCACAACTTTGAACCCCATCAAATTTGGAATGTGGACGAATCTGGGTTTAGCACAGTGCCATCACAAAACCCGAAAGTCTTTGCGACAAAAGGTAGAAAACAAGTTGGGGTATTAACCAGTGCTGAAAGAGGCCAACATTATACTACGGTTTGCTGCGTTAATGCCCTGAAAAGCTTCATACCTCCAGCATTCACTTTCCCTCGCAAAAATATGAAAGCAGAACTTATGGACCACGCGCCTACCGGCGCTGTTGGATTTGCCCAAGAAAAAGGATGGATGAATGGGGAGGTATTCCTTAAGTGGTTGCAGCATTTTGCTAAACACGCAAAGCCGTCAAAAGAAGCCAAGATTATGTTACTTTTAGATGGACACTCCAGTCACAAAAACTTGGAGGTATTGACGTACGCAAAAGATAACGAAATCATCCTATTCTGTTTCCCCCCACATTGCACACATAAAATGCAACCACTTGACGTTAGCTTCTTTGGCCCACTTAATACATTCTACAATCAAGAGCTGCATATTTGGTTGAGGAACCATCCAGGACGAACTGTTACGCATTTCCAGGTGGCTGAGCTGTTCAAGCAAGCTTATCATCGAGCAGCTACGGTTAGCAATGGTCAAAATGGGTTTGCTGCAAGTGGCATTTACCCCCTGAATGAGAATATTTTCCCTGACTGGATGTTTGCGCCTGCAGATGTTACTGACAATGTTCTTGGAGATTCTTCCGTTCCTATCTTGCCAGACAATGCCAGCAATCAAGAGTCTCAGGATCTCCAGCTGACCAAACACGGCGAGGCACCACTTTTAGATGCCCAGACATCGCGCCCAAACGATCAAACTGAGGAAGAGCCTCCAGTACCTCAGTTAAATGACGACACTATTGCGGGGCCTTCAGTGCCTACTAGCTCCCACGATCAAATTCAGTCAAGTTTAACAATAGCAGATATTTCACCTTTGCCTAAATCTTCACAAATAAAACGATCTGTTCATAAGAAAGGTAAATTCGGGATGCTGAATGCATCACCAGACATAGCATTACTAAAAGCTGTCGTTTCTGAAAAAGAAGCAGCCAATATGAGAAAATCTGCCCGATAAGTTAAGAAAAGAATCGTGTTGGGAGTTTCCAGTGATGAGGAAGAACCGGTCGCCTCAGACGATGAAGACCCCCCCTGCATATATTGCAATGAGCCCTGGAGTCATTCTCGCTCCAGGGAATGGTGGCTTCAATGTCAAGTTTGTCGCCAGTGGTGTCACGCAGAATGCATTGGGTTACCAAAAACGGCTAAAAATGTAATCAACGATGTTTGCAAATAGATTAGCGGCTCCAGTTTGGTGTATGCCATCTTACCTACTGGGATTGGGTGAGTTGGATTTTCAAAACATTTTTATTTTTAATTATTATCCAAGGAAAAAAAAAAAAATTGTTTTGTTGATTGTTTTTATGCTGATAATAAACCACTTTTTTATACAAAATTGCTATTTACTTCTATTTGGTTACGAGTTTCTTATAAATCAAACTTCAAAATCTATGCCATCTCAGACCACCTTCCCCTACCCAGCTTTTTGCAGCGGTGATACGAGCGTTCTTGAAGGATGTCATTTGAAGAAATAATTTCAGAAATACAAAATAAACCTGAAATATGGTTATCTTCGCATTCTTTATATAAGAACAGAATAGTTAAAGCAAGAGTGTGGAGAGAATTAGCAATAACACTACACATTGAAGGTAAATATCGTTTTAATAAGTTTTATTACTAGATAGGTAGGTAGGTTTAATTTATTACTACATAATACTCACTTTGTGTGTCCAAATTTCTTGATGGAAATGGTCGTATTATATTCTCTTTTAAGGGATATGCTTCATCAGCAATAAGAACATATGGTACACGGATTGCTGTCCTAGGTATAACGTCCGGTGATAGGATATTATGTAGTTGTCCATTCTCCATCAGTCTATTAAACGTTGAATAGTGAAAAGTGCCTCCATTGCTTTGTTTACCCTTTCCTCCCACTTCTATGGCGATAAATTTTTTGTTTGCATCTGCTACGCCTACGTGAAATTATGGAAA
This sequence comes from Melanchra persicariae, assembly GCA_947386135.1. Lineage (NCBI taxonomy): Eukaryota > Metazoa > Arthropoda > Insecta > Lepidoptera > Noctuidae > Melanchra > Melanchra persicariae. The sequence continues at coordinate 4,706,607 of OX376665.1, forward strand.
AATAATTCTTATAGTTGTAATATGAAGAGCCAGACTTAGCTGGACATTTTACTCTGCAGTGTTAACCATCAATAGAACCAATGCACATCGGAAACTGCCATAGTCTGAAATAATCACTGGCTATCTTCTTTAAGTCCTCTCGTGTTGGATGTGGCATATGAACATAAACCAATTCCAGCCATATGGAAAGAAAGAAAGAAAAATATTTATTTGGGACTCGCACAAGACAAACAAAAAGTAAAACAATAAAATAAAATTAACGATAGGTATACATTCTGTGCGAGGCCAAAAAGGTCCCTATCTCAGCATAAGCTGCGATATTTAAAAAAAAAGAAAATATCACAGCGCTGGTATTCCGATAGGGCCTGTGATGCCACGGATACACTATACGGAACACATTTTATAATGAAAATATATAAATCCAAATAAAATAATTATTTAAAAATTAAATGTAAAAAAATAAATAAATAGTAATTTATGTAGTAAATTGAAATACATAGATACACACAATAAATATTATAAAAGTGACCAAAGCCCAATGGCCCAGTGCTCCAGTATCATTTATCTAGGAGGGACATTAAAACAAAATCTCGCACACGCATTCTGTACCCGCTGGATCAGCCTTTCGCTCCTACCAAGAATGCACGTCCCATACACAGTGTCAGCGTAGTTCGGCTTGGATAAAACTAGAGACTCACAGAGCATGACACGCATATCCACACTTATGTAGGGTCGGACACGGTACAAGAGTTTGCGACGGTAGAAACAGTTGCGCACAGCCTCCATGATGTGTGTCTCAAAATGCAGTTGCTCATCAAATACCACCCCAAGATTACGGGCTTCCTGCACCCTTTCAGTGGAACACCCATCAATCCTCACATCCAAGCTAACAGTACTCATTTTCTTTAAAAAATCTCTAGTTCCCAATACCATAAATTTTGATTTTACTGGGTTCAAAACTAGGGAGTTTCTCATTGACCAGGCTGAGATCCTATCCAAATCCTCATTCATTCTTTTTACAATATCAACAGTCTGCTGTAGATAAAATGGCAAATACATCTGCAGATCATCAGCATATAGGTGGAACTTGGCATTGAGCAGGCAGTGTGTAATATCAGCACTGTACAGGATGAAGAGTAGCGGACCAAGGATTGATCCCTGTGGCACGCCCCTGTTCACGCACTTAGGATCAGAGGACTTAACGGCTCCATCACTATCGCTTGTACCCTGGACTAACTGAGATCGGTGAGTCAACTTTTTTTTTTTTTTATTTATTTCCCAAAATCCTTAATCTATTTTATCAATGCTATTGCCACACAACGAAAACCTCTCAGGGTTTATCTGTGTGCTGGCGAGCCGTTCCTTTAGTTATATACAATACAGATTGATGTTAACATACAATAGAATTTGCCTGATAGTAATTATACAGTAACTTTATGTGTAAAGAAATATTTTGACTTATTCTTGTAGCTTTTCGAACTCGTTTTGTATAATGTTTGTAAGTCTTCTGGAAGTTTATTAAGAAAGTAAGGCACTAAATATTCTGCAACCCTCATTCCGTACACATTGTTCGTTTTTGGTAGAATGTATTTATTTTTTTGTGTTATGGATCTCAAAAAGTCAGGTCTTGTTTTTTCAGTTAGCAACTCAGGCCTATTAACTTCTGCAAGGGTGAAAAACTCAACTTTATTGAACACATTCATAATGTTACAGTATTTAAACAGATCATGATCGTTGTTTCTAAATTTATTTTTTATATGTTTAGGTGTAATGATTTTTAACATTCTTAATTGCAATTTATAGATATCTGATAAGTATGTATGGTAGGTTCTCCCATAACTGCTGAGGCCGTAGTTGATAACCGAGTCTGCCAGGGCCATGTATAACATCCTCAGTATTTTATAAGGCAATTTGAACTTTAAGATGCTAAGTTTACCTATAATAGACCTCAGCTTGTTGCAAACGTATTCTTTATGGGGTCCCCAACAGAATCGGCTATCAACTATTAGACCGATGTACGTGTGTTTATCGACTACTTCTAGTAGAGGGCATGTGCAAGCCCTTGACGAGCTATGCAGGCAAGAATGTTCATGTGCTACAATTTTCGGAGTAGTGGTACATTTATTTTGTGATGAACGTATGTGAACAATTTTGGTTTTAGTTGCGTTAATTACTAATCCTACGTCATGAGCCCATTTACACATTTGATTGAAGTTAATTTGTAGGGATTTTTGAGCATCGGAGATGTTTTTATTAGCGACTGAGATACATGTGTCATCTGCAAACTGGTATACGGATCCCGAGTTTATGGCGTTAGTCATGTCGTTAACATAAAGCAAGTACTCTGTCGGTCCTATTATTGATCCTTGGGCTGTTCCTTGCGTTGATCGAACCTTTGCACTAAGCTCACTGTCAATTTTAACAGTGCTGTATCTGTTTGTGTGATAATTTTTTAATAATTGTAATAGGGGTCCTTGTATTCCATTTCGAGATAACTTATCATAAAGTGTATCACAACGGAGCATATCAAACGCTTTGCTAAAGTCTATAAAAAGTGCCAATACATGCAATCATTTAGGTGTTTATTAACTTCATCAGTAAATTCTCGTAATAATTGTGTTGTACTCTTATCTTTCTGAAATCCATATTGTTAATTATTGATTACTCCGTGTGTTTGTAAAAAGTTATTTATCTCATTCCCAATATAGCGTTCTATGATCTTATCAATACAAGACAATATGGTGATTGGACGGTAATTATTGACGTCATCACGTGGACCCTTTTTGTGGATTGGACGTATTACCCCTATCTTTAAAAGATCGGGATAGGTACCAGTCCGCAAGCAACTATTAATTAAATGTGTAATAACTGGAACTAATTTATCTGAGATATATTTAATGTCTTTAGCTCGTATCCCGTCATAACCCGGGCTTTTTCTATCGTTCATTTGTTTGATTATTCGTTCAACCATATCTTCCCGCGCTGGTTTGACTCTTATCGATCTGTCAGGAATTATTTCGTACGTCCGTTTGTCCAGAAGAGGTACATCGCATGAATTGCTCAACTTCTCAATATTACTATTAAATTCTGACACGAAGGTGTTAGCTAGTGTTAATGGATTCATTCGAAAAGCTACCAGTAATAAGGGTTCAATACGTTGTATAATTTTCCCGGTTAGACTATTTACAATGCTCCAGATCTTTTTGCTGTTCTTGAAATTTTGAGAAACTTCCATCATTATTTTTTTATTTCTTATAAATTGTGTGTATTTGTTAGTTTTATTTCTATATCTATTATATAACAATCTTTTTTGGGGGTTATTTTCATCTTTGAGCCAAATATTGTATAGTGAATCACGCTTCTTACACATCTTTTTTAGTCTTTTATTGGCCCATGTACATGTGTTACGTTTACTGAGACAGCTTTTACTAACTGTGTATTTACATTTACCATATACATTATTAAATTTTGTATATAAGAACGTAACAATTTCATTAGGGCAACTGTATTGAAGAGGTATAGTCCAGTCGATATGATTCAATTCATTGTACACTCCGCGACTATCTATCTTTGTTATTAATTGACTAGAAGAGTGTGAGTCATGTTTGTTTACCGCGTTCATTATCGCGCAACCAGTTATGCAGTGGTCGGCCGGCGTGGTATTAACAACAGATGTATAAATGTCATATGAACTAGCATTTCGGATAAACACATGATCTATACATGACTTTGTTATTTTATCACCATATTTTTCTATGCGCGTATACGAACTAACACTACTAATTAATCCCAGGGTGCACAACGAATCCAAATATTGTTTCACTATGGGGTTACACAACTTTAGATCTATGTTCATATCTCCCATTATTACATAATCCTGTCTTATGGGACACTTCGCTACTATGGACGATAACTCTTCTATAAATCGATGTTTGGAGGTGTCAGGCGGTCTATATACGGCACACAGGCCGACTTTCAGGCTATTTATACTTAGTTCACCGGTCACACATTCAAACTCTTGTGTACATAAGTTACTATTTCTCATAAAAGATGCAGACTTATGAATATACAACAACACACCCCCACCTCTTCTATTGGTCCTTAATTCTGAATGTAGATTATAGTCAGGAAGCTCAAACATTTGCACTAGATCATTCTTTATGTTCACTTCAGTTAATAACAGAACTTGAATTTTATGTTTACTGTTTAACACGATATATTCAATTTGCGCAAAATTTATCTTGATTGATCTTATGTTTACATGTAGAAAGTATAAACATTTTTGGGGTTCCGGTATGTAAGAAGTAAAATCATTCCATGTTTGACAATTGGTTTCTATTATGTTATGATTTGTTGTATCCAGATTAGGAAAACAATTTGGATATGTTCTTACGATGGCAGTAAAAACAAAATAATAAAGAAAAAATACAAAAGCGTGTAACTCACCTATTCCTTAGCATGGGATGATTTTACCTTTTCAATATCGGCTATCGAGCGAATTGCGGTTATTTTTTTTTCTTGTTCACTTTTACGCACTAATATATTTCCATGTTTGCACCATATATAGCTAAACAATCCTTTTAGTTCTTCTTTTGTTTTCCATAACAAATAGGCCGTAGATGGTGTCAGACACTCCCGAAGATAAATCTTCTCAGCTCCGTCTTGCCCCATGCTAGCAGCAGATATCGTCGTGCTTTTGGCAGCGTCAATCCACTGATCTCGGATTCCTTCTCGCAGCATCACGGTAATTGTAGTCTGGTCTTTCTTTTTCGCCACATTTGATGGGTTTCTCCTTTTCCTGTAAGCTTTTACGACGTCGTCCGGGTTCTGCGTTAAGGCTACGGCAACTTTTTTGGCAATTTCTTCAGGATTGTCTTTCTCGGATGGATTGATGCCACATATTTCGAGTTGGTTAGATAACTGTGCTTGCTCCATTTGTTTTGGTTTCCAGTACTTCATATTTGACGTTTGTGTTCTTGACATGGTTTTGTAGGTCGGTGCATCGGTTTTCCAAATCTTTCATGGACTTCTCATATTTGTGGATCTTAGCCTCATACTCGTCTATTTTATCTGAGTAGAATTTGAGGGTACGGTGTAGTTCTTCCTGAATGACTTGCCTTACTTCCTTGCGTAGGTCTCGTAGTAATTGTTGCATTGTACTGTCAGCGTAAACACTGTGGGTGTGAGTGATAGGAGACTCCGTATCGGTATTTTCATCTCCATCGATTTCGGGCATGATACATGATAGTCGTTTAGGCTTACTGCTTCCAGCGCAAGTTTTGCATTTCCAGTCCACTGAATCTGTATCGTGTAATACACTTAGTTGGTCCGGTGTTATTGACGCACAGGTGCCATGAAGCCATTTACTACACTTGCTACACTGCAATCCAGGAGACTTTTTGGTTATTAGTTTTACGCACTTTGCACATTTCACCATTATTATTTAGTATGTGGGGTAGATGAACATCAATATTAGCGATCGCTGCGTATGCGACTGCTCTCAATCGGCGTGCGTGAGCGACTGAAAACCATTGACTTTAAACCATTGTACTGTCTCAGGCTGACATCCATAGTAAGACAGCTTAGAGAGAAGTGAGGTATTGATTGAGTCAAAAGCACGTGAACAATCCAGTAAGACAAGCATGGTACCCATGCCCTTGTCCCTGGCTTCTAGGATGTTTCCGACCACATCAAGAAGGGCAGTGGCTGTGCTGTGTCCCTTGCGAAAACCTGACTGAACTGACGGCAAAATATTGTGCTCCTCGAGGTATTCCCGAAGCTGGTTGGAGACAACCTATTCCAGGACCTTGGAGAGACATGGCAACAGACTAATAGGGCGAAGTTCTTTTATACTCGTAGGGTTAGATACCTTAGGAATTGGTCTAACTATAGCCATTTTCCACAGATCCGGGAAAGAAGAGGTGGTAATGGAACGGTTGATGATGGCTGTTATAACTGCAAGGGTACGAGGAAGTCATCATTAGCATCTCGAGCGAGATATCGTCAGAACCCCGAGCGTTGGACTTCAGACCATGCAGAAGCCTCAGCACCGTGTCCTCCTGGACTGGCTGAAGTTGGAAATGACCATTGTTAAATCTGTGTTGCTCAAAGAATGATAAGTCGGCATTAGTAACTGAACCACTGCCAGTTACATCCAAAAAGTGTTTATTGATTTTTTCTGGATCACTACAGAAGTGCGGCAAGGTAGGTTCCGGTTTTTTAGAGATAGCTATGGAGGATTTTATATGACTCCATGACTTCTTAGGTTGTTTAATGATTTTAGTTATATTAGTCTTAAAGTATGCATACTTCTCACTTTCGACAGCGGCCCTAACAAGGTATTTAAGCTCCCTATAAGATTCAATATGTTGTAATACTTTAGTGGCTTCTGCCATCCCTATCACGCAGCTTCATCATTTCCCTTACAGTATCTGTTATCCAAGGCAAAGACTTGTCTTTAATTAGAGTTCTTTTAAGGGGTGCATGTAAGTTAAATAAATTCAATATATAATTATTAAAAGTTTCCACCATGGAATTAACATTCTCCAGACTTTCAATATAATTCCAATCCATTCTATTCAAATCCTTATTGAAATGGTCAAGCAAAATGTCTCTAAGGGGTCTATAGGTGACCCAGTGCGGGAAAGGCTTCTCAATTTTAAAATGAAATTCAGCCGATATAATTGCATGCTGGCCGAGCTCGGGTATGTGAGATACAGAAATTTCACGTACACGAGCATCAGTGCATGCAATGTCAATCAGAGTCTCACTGTGATCTGTAAAATGTGTGGGCTGTGTTATGATCTGGTTCAATTTAAAAAAATATGGCAGAACAAGTTGCATATACTATATCTGCTACTGTAGATTTGCCCATACGAAAACTAAAGGCCAATGATCGAAAAGAAGTTCCCGTAGCGAGATACCTGTAATCAAAGTATTAAATAATAATAAAAAAAATATAAATAAATTAATAAATAGCTAATAATAAATTAAATGGCGTGAGTTTTATGTATATACGTAATAAATTAAAGTATATACATTTTATTTACAGAAGATGTATTGAAGAAACGTTGGAAACATTTAAAGGACCAATATAGAAAAGAGCTTAAGAAGCAACCAATTCTCAGATCTGGATCAGAATCCGAACCCTGGGAACAAACATGGCAATATTTCAATTTAATGTCATTCGCAAAACATGAATTAATACCTGCGTCGTCCAGCGGCAATTTAAGTAATAACGAAATAGAGACACTTGAAACTGAAAATATAGAGACGCATAGTGATACTGAAATGATGGCGCCTGCATCACCTGTACTATCTCAACCTATACCGTCACCAATTGGCTCTTCGGCATCTCAGGCATCGTCATCATTCAGAAAACGTACAAATATCAGAGACGATATGTTGGAAATAGAAAAAAAGAAACTATTAGTAATGGAAACTTATTTAAAAGACAACCAAGAAGAAGAAAAATTAAAAAATGATGACGACTTTCTAATTCTTAAAAGCATACTACCTAATATGAAGAAATTGTCAGATTTGCAAAAATAACATTTTCGTGGAAAAATTAACGATTGTCTTATAGAAGCTTTTACAGAAAATGAACGTGCTTATTATAATAATAATAATAATATGAAGTGAAGACAGATGACATTTTATGTCATTACGAAAATATTGATGAGTACGTATAACGTACGTTAAATGTATAAAATAAAACTTGTATAATGTTAACAAGAGCAGCTGCCCGACGCGCACACCCCCGGACTCGTCGCTCAGCTCCGCCTCGCCGCCGCCGGACATCGGATCACCAGTGGTGTCACCGGCGGCTGCAGTCGCGTCGAGCTCCAGCAACGAGTATTTCTCTCCACCGACGTCGCCAACACCTGTACGTCGGCAGGGGAGAGGCCGGCCACCGAGGGGCTTGGGACCTAGGGGCCAACCGGCCCCGAGCCGTGTCCCCGCTACCGGTGGTTGTGTGCAGCGCATGAAATGGACTCAGTCCATGAACGAGAACGTCATGCGCGCATACTACGGGTCTACAGAGGGGGGAACTAACCTCACTGCGTACCGTGTCAGGATGCTGTCTGTTTCAGGACCTGGAGCCAACTGTGAACGTCTCGGCCCAACGATTGTCGGATCAGGTGCGGGTCATCCAACGTAATCACAAGTTGGACGATGCCGCACTTGATAGGCTGCGCTCAGAGGTACTGAACAACCTTGTCATCTCGACCCCGACACAGTCCGTGGTACAGGCGCCAGCTAGTGGCGCGATTACACCGCGGCCCATTAATGTTTGTGATGAGGTAGATGATAGGGTTGTCACAGTAAGTAGCCAGTGCAACGATCGACTGAGGAGCGCGCTGGAGGATGCGCTTCGCGAGTACAGATCCACTCCGACCGAACTTAGGCCTCGAATTCCACGGTTGCCTATGCACAAAAAGAATAGGGCGCTGGTGTGTGCCTTGGACTCGCTGCTTGAGAATATTTTTGAAAGCAGCGAGAACCTCATTGATACGCACTCAATCCTGTATTGCGGGGCTGTTGCGGCATGTCGTATAGCAAACGTAAAGTTTAGAAATAGTGACGTAGCTATGCGACCAAAGTCTGCTGCACCAGCTTGGCAATGCAGGATCGAGCGGCGTATTGATGAAGCCAGGGTACTCATTGGCAAACTATACTGCTTCAGGGAGGGCAATTCACGACCACGCGTGATGCGCTTTGTGAGGCGGGCATTTTTGGGGACTGAAATCAGTCCTCAGGAGTACTTGTCCCGTATTACAGAGCGCATCGACTTCCTGAAGCAGAAAGTTTGTGCATGGGCGAACCGTATTCGACGGTATAAGCGGCGGGTTGATCGATACTCGCAGAATCGCATGTTCCAGAGCGATGAAAGGTGGGTATACAGAGCTTGGGAGCGACCTGAACAAAGTGTGACAGACGTGTGCCGCCCGGATGATCCCGCCACGAGTACATTCTGGCGAAACATCTGGTCGGTGCCCGTCTGTCATGCCGAGGGTGTTTGGATGCGCGATATCGAGCACGTGTGTGAAGCTATACCACAAATGGAAGCTATTGCCATTACACCAATAGATGTAGCCACAGCAGTCCGTCCATAACCGAACTGGAAATCTCCAGGCCCGGACGGACTGCACAACTTCTGGCTTAAGTGGTATAGCAGCTCACACGCGCTCCTGGCATCTCAATTCCAGTCATCCTTGGAGTCTGGGTCGCTACCACAGTTTCTAACAACTGGCACTACCCACCTGCTCCATAAGACAGGTAGTCCCGCGGAACCCAAGAATTATAGACCGATTACTTGTTTGTGTCGGGTCTATAAACTTCTTACATCCATTCTGAGAGTGAAAATTAATGATCACATTGACACTAATTCAATTATGTCCGCCTCTCAGAATGGATGTAGGAAGGGGTCCCGCGGCACTAAGGAGCTACTCCTTATAGACATGGCCATAAGCCAACACGTTCGTCGATCCCGCAAGGATCTGTCGACATGTTGGATAGATTACAAGAAGGCCTATGACTCTGTGCCACATACATGGCTCATGAGGGTGCTGGAGTTGTACAAAATAGATGCAACTCTACGCGCCTTCCTTGAGTCATGTATGAGGCAATGGAAAACGGTCCTTCGATATCCAGGATGTCGACCGATTCAAGGGAATGATGAGCCTGTATGGATTAAACGGGGAATATTCCAGGGCGACAGTTTGAGTCCACTTTGGTTTTGCTTAGCTCTGAATCCTCTTAGCACACTGCTGGAGGATTCAGGCCTAGGCTATCGGTTGAGAAGAGGTGGTCAAGCCATATCTCACCTCCTTTACATGGATGATCTGAAACTCTTTGCCCCCAACAATTTGCGACTGATGGAGCTACTGAAGGTAACTGAAACCTTCAGTAGTGCCATCAGGATGGAATTTGGTGTGGACAAATGTGCAGTCATGCATGTAAAGAAAGGGGAGATTATGGAATCTGAGGGAATTCAACTCTCGGATTCCATACAGGTTAGATCCCTTAGCTCAACCGAAACCTACAAGTATTTGGGTATGTCGGAAGCGTTGGGCATTAACGGTACTGACATGAAGCAATCGCTGAAGGAGCGCTTCTTTGGCCGCCTGAAAAAGGTTTTAAACAGCCTTTTGTCGGGCGGAAATAAGGTGGGCACGCACCTTATTTCCGCCCGACAAAAGGCTGTTTGTCGGGCGGAAATAAGGTGTCTTCAATGGTTGGGTCATGCCGGTATTAATGTACTCTTTCGGCGTACTCAAATGGACTCTAACCGAACTCGACGCCCTGGATAGAAGGGTCCGTACACTGCTGACCGCAAATCGGATGCATCACCCACGATCGTCGGTGACGAGACTGTACATTCCGCGGAAGTGTGGAGGTCGAGGCTTTTTAAATGCTAAGACTCTCCACAACCGCGAGATGTGCAGTCTCAGAGAATATTTTCTCAAAGCCGATGTGGGTAATGTGGGTATGCACCGAGATGTGGTCGCAGTGGACAAGGGACTCACCCCGTTGTCCATGGCTAAAGAGAACTGGCGCAAACCTGTAATACTTACTACAGATGACCGCAAGGAGGTATGGAAAGGCAAGGAGCTTCACGGGCGCTTCTATCGGGCTCTTTATGGGTCCGACGTAGATTTCCCGGCGTCCGTGGCCTGGCTACGTTTCGGTGATCTCTTCGGAGAAACTGAAGGTTTTGTTTGTGCAATTATGGACGAAGTTATCGAGACGAACAACTACCGGAGGCATATTATGAAGGATGGGACGGTTGACGTGTGTCGGGCATGTCACCGTCCGGGTGAGTCCGACGACCACCTGTCGAAGCTGGCGTTACGCAGTTGGGTAAAGGGCCTGATACAGAAGGCAGTTCTCCTCGATACGGCTCGTATTGTGAGGAGGTTCCTTTCTCTGGAGCCCTAACCACCGGTAGCTTGGACCCAGCTCCCGACACCGGCGGACTACTATTTTTTATATTTTTAAATGTTTTTTTTAATGTTTTTATAGAAATATTTAAAAATGTAAAATATATGAGTAAAAGTGAATAAAGGAAATAATAATAATAATAATAATAAATGTTTTATTCATCTCCACAAATTACACATATGTACGAGGACAATCATAAAGTTAAATGTACAAGTTGACAGTTACGTAAATGTAATTTGTGGGAGATCTGGAGTCTAAACTAAGCCTAGGCCTGTACTATAGAACTCCAGGCCCCCCATCATATATATATTTTATGCTAATTATAAGTCAGCGGGTAGGTACATGTTGAATGTGTGTGTGTGTGGTGTATGTGGTGTGTGTGGGTGATGGCGTGTTTGTTTTAAGTACTGTAAGAGCCTCTTTGCGCAGCATCTGGCTGTACATACCTCCTTTGGACGTGGCTGGTAATAATTAGAATATTTGAATATGGTAGAACGGTTTTTGTTTAAGCATTCAGATGTTATTGGACTCTCGGAGCCCTGGTGCTCCAATATAATGATAAAATAGTTAATACAGGAGTTTTATTTTATAATATTTGATAAGTAGACCATAGGACATATTCCTGTGGTCCACAATTGGTGGAGGCGCCGCGTATACGAAACGCCGCGTATACGAAACGCCGTGAAAAAAAACGCGTGTGCAAGGCGTGAAACATTGCACGAAGAGGTAAAACCCCCAAAGCTACGTAAAAGCGTACCAGAGGAGTATTTTGATGATGATGTCAGGCGATGTATCGACGCCTAGTGGAATAAAGCGCTAAGTGGTTTTTTTAATTAGATGGCGAATGTTTTAATGTGTGATTTTGTTTGAAAACGTCAAAATGTATATGTTTTCCGGCGTAGACCGAGTATGTTTTGAAGAATTCATAACTGAATTCAAACTCGTTGCCACTGAAAGTGAATGGCGAGAGAGCGATTATTCGTTGATATTGGGTGCATTTTTACATAGCGCGGCTAAGCATTTTTATAACTACACATACCACGAGGGTATTAATTTTGATTTGCTGTGCGATATAATAAGGAATGAATTTCCCTGCAAGTGCATTTCATGTAAAATACGTGCACTAAAAGCTTTGTTACATGTGGAACAAACTACCGCCGATGTATCCGACGAATGCGGACGGCAAGATAATAAAAATGTAGAGGATAATGCTGTATTATATTCTAGCGTGGTGACGGATGTCCCACTAATAAATGATGATGACAACGATGAACAGAGCTGCCGGGAGAGTGGCCTGAGCCACGAGCAGGTGGAATGCAGCATAAGCCAGGAAGAACCTGAGCAGACAGAAGAGAACATGACGGATGAAGACATGGAAGCGGGTGTGTTCATTCCGATACCTAATTTTGATTTAATTCCAGACAAACTTGTTGATTCATTGACAGAACCAGTGTGTGATAACAATGATCATTTGGAAAGCGGTGAAAGGGATCCCGAGCTTGTTGAGGTCCAAGCCGAGGAAGCTATCATGATGCAGGATATTGAAGTCGAACGAGCTGTCTCAGTACAAGCCGAGCTAAAGAAGACGGTCCTGATAGAGGCTAAACCTCACGTGTCGTCTCGTATTCACAACCCTAAAGTTAAGAAGGATAAGACCGTGAAAACTAAGTACTGCGTAAATAAAAAACCTAGGGGCTTGATTTCACATGTTAGGACTAACATGAGAGAACGAAATGCCACACACTCACACAAGATTCTGAGTAGGTTTGAATATCGTAAGATTTCTTTCCTTGCCCGTAATAAAATGTATAGAAGGGTAAGAAGAAAGTTTAGAAAGGATTTTATACACATACAAACTTATACACCGAAAATGGAACCATACAAGTCAAATCATAAAAAATATTCTATAGATGATTTGATCAAACGGTTGTCCATCAGTAAATATAAAATTTGGAAATCTGTTAGGAAGAAATTTGATACAACTGTATATAATTTAAAAAGTAGGAAGCGTTTAATGTTGAGGATTTCGTAAGCTGCCGTCATTTTCTTTTATATATCATGTCCTTGTTAGTATTGTTAGATAATTTTAGTTAGTTTAGGGAGATAAGCAGGACATGATAGTTATGTAACATTTTTAAACATGACGACGCACGAATGATTTTATTAGTATAGTTTTCATAGTTGTCATGGTAGGAAAAGTCATGTCATATGACATCTGTCTTGATGTGTCTTGTAGTCAAGGAAGGTTTTGACTAGATTAATAAATAGTTCATGCAAATAAGTTGAAACCATTTTATATTAGAATGTAGTTAAAACTTTTTAATTGTAATACTTAAAACGTTAGAATAATCAAGTAGAAAAAAAATAAGATGTCAATGTATGTCAGTTGTGTTGTCATTATTTCATGTAAACAAGACATTATTTTAGTGAAATATTTTATATAGTTTGTTAAATTGGATTATTTGTTTCATGTGGACAATGAAAACGGACATGTACGTGTATGAGGGACGCAGCCGGGCGAGAAGGAGAAGGTCACTTGTACAAGAACGGCATAGTGTGAAATATTTAAGAATTTGGTAGGATGAAGTTACTCCAGGGCGATATAATACTTAAGTTTTTTTTTGAAACTATGGTCCACCCTGTAAGGAGGGGAGTGGTTCGCACAACAAGGTTTGGTTCCAACTTTGCTCACGAGGCATAGCCTTTGCAAAGGGTGGCAGGTTGTCACCAGTGGTTCAGCAAACGTTGAGTGGCCCACAGTTCATGGTTAAATATGGTAAAGATAAACTTTGATGAATTTTATTCATACATGATAATCGCTGGAGTAGGTTCAAAGTTAGGATGATATTTTATCTGATTATGACCTTCTTTTTCTCGAAACACAATAGCGTCCGAGGAAATTAATGTTATGATGATGTAAAATATAGCTGTAAATCCCTTAAGGATTAATGTGAATTGTCGCATTAATTATTTGTATATTGCGATGCGACCGGAGTTTTTCTCAGGGGGTTTTGCTCCGGCGGGGCTTCGGCATGACCGCGTAATTGATCAGCGCAGGTGGCGCATAGTAATTTTAATTAATTGATTAACTAAATATTTTAATCGATGGTCATGACCTAGGCTGCTTCTATAGAAGTATACGCACCCCTGTTCATCCTGTTCCCCCTGTAGGTAGGGAAATTGTGTTAGGTTAGGCAGGTCATACTTGACTCTTCCAAAGGCTGAATAGATGTTAACGAAAGGTTGACTACGTTTCCTCTATTCGAAGGGGCGTAGCTGATGTAAGAGCCTCTTTGCGCAGCATCTGGCTGTACATACCTCCTTTGGACGTGGCTGGTAATAATTAGAATATTTGAATATGGTAGAACGGTTTTTGTTTAAGCATTCAGATGTTATTGGACTCTCGGAGCCCTGGTGCTCCAATATAATGATAAAATAGTTAATACAGGAGTTTTATTTTATAATATTTGATAAGTAGACCATAGGACATATTCCTGTGGTCCACAGTACCATGCGAGGACATGCACCTGAATACACAAGGCACATCCGAGGACATTTTCAATCCGAGGACCTTTTCGTACGTCCTCGGATTGACCCGACCAATTCATCGTATTCTCCATTCGATTTTGAGCCTTTCTATATACTTAATAAGGGAAACTTGATGTCGACCTCGATGGACCTCGGTTTGATCGCGGAAATTCATATTCACATTCCGAACGTGTGTGAGCTCTCATAAATTTTTAACACACTACATTTACACTTCAGTCATATTTTAAGTACCTTGCGGGGACTTATGTGTTATTCTTCACACATATGTCCTCGGATGGAAGTTTTTCCACGCAGTGTGTTTAAAAGTCCTCATATTGATAGCTTTTCCGAACATGTGTATTCAGGTCCCCATTTGGATAGATTTCCATGTGTATTGGGCTTTTAATTGTTTCAAAATTGTCTGATTTTATAAAATCACTTATTTCTCGAGTGATCAAAATAAAATCAATCTACAGAGGCCTTAAACTACGTAACAATGAAATTGGGTAATTTTTCCATTGTAACAGAACTCTCGTCCTATGATGGTGAAATTGGGAACGACAATTTGCATGGAAGTACGTCATATTTACAGTACGAGACAAAAAGCTTTTGAAACTCTAGAACCATACCCATTTTTCTTTGGATGTGAAATCATCAAATGACTTCTCCCGCTCTGGGCGGAGCTTGAGGGCGATTGCTGACGCACAGGGCGTCTCCTTCGGCGGCTGGGACGTGAGGATTGCCTCTTCCTCACCCATCTCGCCTCCTCCTTCGCTTGCATTTCTGTTTTGCAGAAGGAAGTGACTGTTTCCTATGGCCCTCTCACTCCGGACCATGGATTGGACCAGGGCCGAACGCGAGAGGTCACCACCGCTGATCGCCGCTACAAGAACAGACCTCCATCGCATGCATTACCGAGTCCTCGAATACGACACGATTGTGGTGGGCCCAGCGCTGGGTTGCGATTGCGACAGTCGCTTATTCCATACCACTATCAGATCGCGTCGGAGCTTGCTCCACCGTTCTGTTATTTTAATTAAGTTTGTACGTTAATTTTTTTTATGGTTAAATCTATAGAACTCCCTTTAGCATTTTAGGTTGTAAATTGGAGCAAAGATAACACTGAAAACAAGCAAAACTTTTTTTAACTGCCCCCAACCTGGCTGTACAGCTGTAATCAATGACAATCACTGTTGCAACACTACGACATTTATTCAACCATCATCCTTATGGCTGGCCAGAAACAACAGGGCTCGGTCCTAGAGCTACCGCTGTGGAATATTGAACTGGATATGACTGGGCTGCACTTCTTTTCGGTGTCGATGAGATATGTTACGCTGATGATACCCTGGTGACGGCCCGGGGGCAATGACATTGGCAAGCGGTAATACTGGCCACGGCAGGAGTTATGCAGGTCGTCGGAAGAACCCGGCGTTTGACGACGTCTCGAAGAGTGGCTTTGCATAAGTCCGAAACCCTCTGTTTCCCCATGAAAACCTAGGAAAAAGCCAACTCGGGATTCACATATAGTGGTCGGTGGCGTTCACATCAGTATCGAGCTGATGACGAAGTACCTTGGACATGTCTTCGATAGCCAATGTGACTTTGAGTCGCACATTCAGCGGCTGGTTCCCAGGTTGATGTGCATTGTAGGTGCTCTTTCGTGGCTTGTACCCAATTTAGCAGGGCCGAACGCTTCCTGCTGGAGACTATGTGGGGATCGTGCAGTCCATTGCCCGCCCCCCTGCCATTTATGGGGCGCCTGTGTGGTAAACCTAATAGCCCGAAACGCCGTGGCACTGCGAAGACCGCAGAAAGCGATGGTTATTCGGTTAATGAGTGACTGGATAAACTACATGGCGCCCTCAGTTTCCAGCTGACTCAGGTGCTTATTGGATACGGATGCTTTGGGATGTACCTGCGTCGCATGAGTCGGAAGCGGATGCTCGTTTGTCACCAATGCGTGGAATGTCCCGAGGACACCGTGCAGCATACGCTGGAGGAAAGTTCAGGGAGGACGCTGGGGGTGGTCTGGTGGTCTATCGCTTCCGTCTTCGGGGAATACCGTCAAAGATACATTCAAAGGAGACGTCGGAGGGAAAGAGAGCATACCTCTCACTCCATCTACACCAGAAAGGCAGCCGTGCGTTGACGGGAGCTCAACGATCTCCGGGCACCATGAGGAAAGGGGCGTCGAACTTTGGGCGGAGACGTTGCCTGACCAGTAAGGCCTAAAGAGCCATTGAGCAATATGTTACGTGAATGCCTTTTATGGGAGTATATACCATATTAACATACCGAGACTCCTCCGTGCCTTCGAAAGCACGTTAAGCCGTTGGTCCCGGCTGCCATTCGTAGATATTTGGCAGTCGTTACGGATTGTCAGAAGCCAGAAAATCTGACACCAGTGTTACCAAGAAGTACCGTGTTACTCAGTTAATGGGTTGTGGAGGTCTGGTAGGCAGCCGCTCGTCCTAAAATACTGGTATTCAGCTGAATCCGGTTTGACTGGGAGCCGACCCCAATATAGTTGGGAAAAGGCAAGGCAGATGATGATGCCTTTTTATTAT
Organism: Melanchra persicariae; assembly: GCA_947386135.1. NCBI lineage: Eukaryota > Metazoa > Arthropoda > Insecta > Lepidoptera > Noctuidae > Melanchra > Melanchra persicariae. The sequence continues at coordinate 4,723,649 of OX376665.1, forward strand.
TTATTTATTATTTATTTATTTAAACTCACACACTATCTTTACAGGATATCCCAATACAATAGTGGTTTATATACACAACAAATAAATTCAAACATCAACTTACGGCTAATACTTAAAACTCTTAACTTAAAAAATAGAACACAATACTAAACTATTAAAATCATCATCTGAAGACAGACTACTAAGTACACATATAATCAAATACAAAAACAATATAAAATATAATCTGACTTACCACAAAATAACTAATAACTATAACTAACAAAATTCAACAAAACTCTTGCGAATTCATTCATATTGCACGAAAAAATGTCAATCCTCTCGTGCACTTCATTTAGTACACGTATTGTGCGGATGAGGGGTGTTTTTGACAGCAGGTTGGTTTTGGCAGCAGGCACGGCCAGCAGTGGCGGTCGCCGCCGCCGCCACACGTATCGGTCAAGGACGCACAGCTTCAGGTGACACAGCACACCCGGGTTATATGCTACTCCACGCAGGAGCTTTAGTGCATACGCCGCGAGCGCAAATTCCCGGCGCACTCTGAGTTCGTTGTACCTCACCATACCCAGTACAAACAGTGTAGGATACATCAGCGGGTAAAATGGGTACACCCCATAAAGTTTGAAATACAAGTGTCTTGTAAATTTATTCTGGACTCGCTCCAGCATGACATTGTATTTCGCTTCATGAGGAGCCCATATCACCGCACTGTGTTCCAAGTGACTCCTAACTAAAGCGTCATACAGCACCCTGAGTGTGTTAATGTTAGTAAATCCTTGGGACTGTCTCAGCACGAAACCAAGGTTTCTGTACGCCTTCTTGCAAATTTTAACTACATGATCCCGGAAAGTTAGATCCGGGGTAAACAGTACTCCTAGATCTCGTACCTGCGACACTCGCTGCATCGGCGCTTCCTCTACTTTGTATTCGTAGGCTAAGGCAGTCTTCGCACGCGTAAATGTCATCACTGAGCATTTCGCTGTGTTGAAATAGAGTTTATTTTTATGGCTCCACTCTACCACTCTGTCTATGTCTTCCTGCAATCTCTCACAGTCCGACTCACCCTTAACCTCCAGCAGCAATTTGAGGTCATCCGCAAACAATAAACATAAACTATATTTGACTACATCTGGTAAGTCATTTATCATTAAAATAAATTCGAGAGGACCCAAATTGCTGCCCTGGCTCACGCCTGACCTGGTGTAGTACGGCTCGGATTCGAACCCGTTGTAGTCAACGTACTGCTGCCGGTCTTTCAGGTAGCTGGCGAAGAACTGTAAGAGCTGCGGTGTGCAGCCAATTTTTGCCAGCTTCATTAGCAGTATATCATTATTGACGGTATCGAATGCCTTTTTAAAATCAAAATATGCCGCGTCTACCTGCACACCAGCATCGACGGCCGGAACTACACGCGTCATGAAGTTAAGCAGATTAGTGGCAGTGCTGCGCGCCGGCCGGAACCCGTGCTGCGCGTCCGATAGCTGTGCGCTCACTTGAGCCTGCACGCAACGTTGGATGGCAGATTCGAACACTTTTGCAGGTGTCGATAACACTGCCACCGGTCTGTAGCCACTGACATCCGGACCTGCCTTACCCTTGGGAACTGGAATCACTCGCGTGATTTTCCATCTAGGCGGAAACGTGGCTAGTTTTAAACAAGTATTAAATATATGATGCAGGGGCTCCGCCAGCACCCTGCCACAATCTCGGAACAGAAAAGCTGGAATACCATTTTATGGGAGTATGTGCTGCTGCGGTCGTTGAATCAGCCACATTAGGTGATGGTGTGCGACGATGATAGTCGGGGGTGCGCTTGAACAATATTGTCTTTCGAGCTCCAGAATTATGGTAGCTGTAGTTCTCCTCTCCGTTTGAGCAGCAGCTACATAACATCACCATGACTATGTATTGCTTTGAAATATCAACAAAAAGCACACAGAGTTTCAAGACGCTATGAGTAACCGTTGAAGAGTTGTCTCACATGGAGACAATTCCAGCAGCAGCTACATAACATCATCATTACAGATGTATTACTATGAAATGAAATATCAACAAATAGCACATAAGACGTTACTAGTAACCGTTGAGGAGACAACTCCAGCGAAAGCTTCATAAAATCACCATAATTATAATATTGTTATATCACACTTACATTTTGAACGTTTGTCAGTTAACATCAAATAAGGTCCTCTGATGGTACTTAAATCAAGAAATTGACGTGTGTGAATAGAATTGCCTACATGAAGATGATTCAAATATTATTATGGTAAAGTGATAAGTGTGTTAAAAAAAAATATTGGAAATTTTCTAAAGGTCCTCGCTTTGTACACCGTCTACTCGGAAAAACGTCCTCGTACTGATCATGAAAAGTCTAGTACTGCGTCCTCACATTGTACAAGAAATGAGAAAAAGTGTGTTAAATTAGGTCCTCGCATTGGTGTCCCTGGTCAGATGGTTAAGGTCCTCGTTTGGCTCACACAAAGGTCCTCGGATGGTACTTCCCAGGCGGGTTTTCGAATGTATTTAGGTCCTCGCACTGTTCATAGGAAGTCATACCAAATAAAGATTGAGATAGCGCTATACGAATAGGCTCATCAACCTAAATATTGTTTTCTCTTTCTTTCTGTCTTGTTAATAAAGTCGTAAGTCGTCGTTAACATGGTTTTCTAGAAGGTCCTCGGATGGTGACTTACAGCTATAGTCCTCGTATGGATGTCTGTACAAGTAATGGTGTGTGTGTTTGTGTGTGTGTGATGGTGTGTGCGTGTGTGTGTAAATGTTTCATATACGTGCTATGCATGCTATATTTATACATATATATGTTATACAATCATAAAACTACCTTGCCACTTCAATTATTATCATAATTAAGCATATTATTCTGGCCCTGGTACAAGTGGATCTAATCGTGGTTACTATACTCAACCAGACGTAACAGAGTTGAGAGTAGAATTAACTCAGAATACTGCTAATATGTAATATTATAATTTTAGTTTCTTTTAATGACTCTTATGAATACAATATACTTCTTAAATTTTACTAAATATTAACTTTTATTTTAATTACCTTATTGTCACTACAAGTTTTTCTGTGGGAGTAATCGAATCTGATGTGTGAAAATTAGTACTACTCAAAAAAATCTTGATTCAATTCTCTGTAATATGTAATCAAAAGTTGCCACTGTCATCCTTGTATACTCATGAAATTTATCTTCATTCACCCTTAATGTTTCAAATAACGTAGAAAACTCTCCAAATTGTTTTCTTTGCTTCACAATGTTACTATTTTTTTATAGGCAAGCGCTTGACTACTATCTCACCTGATGGTAAGCGACGATGTGGTCGAAGATGGAGCACGCTTGCCTAGAAGTAACCTATTCACTCTTGGCTTAAAGACTCCCAGGTTGTAGCTATCAGGAAACACAGACCCCGGCAGGGAGTTCCACTCCTTAGCTGTACGCACAATGAATGTCTTCCCAAAACGCTTTGTGCGTGTGGGTGGGATGTCCACCATGTACCGGTGGCGCATCGCCGTACGTCTTGTGGTCCGATGATGGAACGGGCTAGGCGGAATCAAACTATGCAGGACCTTAGTCAGGCAGATACTAGGACCTTGTCTTGACTCATAATTAAATTTTAGCCACAAAGGACATGGACAAACTGTGCCCCAAACTGTACAGAAATAAAATTAAAACAGTTAATTTTAGTAAAAAAAAATAGAAAATATTAAGTACCTATTTTAGTTTAAAAGCAGAAGACGAAAAAAAATCATATTTAAAAGTATTTTCTTTGTTTGCTTTCATTATAATGTAACTTTAGTGTTGCCATGTAATGTGAACAATATTATAATAGGGAAAAGCAATAGCTAAACAGCCTGTAGGTCTCTAAAGTAACATATTCATATCCTAAGTGTAATAAAACAAAAGTACTTTTTGCACGTTTTTATTTGTAAATCGAATTATGTGTGATCGAATTCATAAGTAGTTCAAAACAATCTAAGTGAGATTTATAGATAGGAATATTTCACTTGTATTATAGCAACACTCGGGTACCTACGCCGTGACAAATGTCAAAATAGTTGTATTGTCAGAGTGTCAATCACACAATTGTATTCGTCCGGCGTTTGCGGAGTGTTTTGTGTTTTTGATCGTTTTGTGTGTGCAATTATATAAATACGTTTATATATTCTATAGTGTCGTAGACCCACGCGAGTGCTCCACTAATTAAACTGTATTTAAATAATACTTCAGGAAAATGGACCTTTTACAAGCGTGTGTTAATTGTGGTATCGCAATCAGAGAACGCATCAGGCGGCATGTAATATCAACATTGCCTGCTGATATGACTGTTCTTTTAACGGAGTGGTTAACTTTTGAGGTGAGTTTTATAGTTTTGTTAAGTAATCAACCGGCAAAAACAATACAATGAAAAGTGATTTGTTATGGGAGAGGGTTTTCGCGGTTAAGGAAATATACACAACATGTAGGGTACTTACGAGAGAATATTATTTACTTTGTGTGGGTATATATATATTTTTAGACTTATACTTATTCTACCTTTACAGTTATCGCCCCATAGCTGCGTCTGTGGTGCCTGTTATGACATTATGACAAGATGTCTTGCAACCAATTCAAGGGAAAGAGAACTCGGTCATAACTATGTTTGTTTTGGCTGTGGTAGATCAGTGACACGTGCAAGAAGTCACAGCATCTCAGAATCGAGCCCCCTCACTATAGTTGTATCATCATGGCATCATCATGTGAGTATTTTCTATGTAAACATTCTTTGTTTGGTTATACATGGAGTCACTGTAATGGGATATACAAGTTATATATAGATAGTATAATATTGATTTTATTAAAAACCACTCATTGGAAACTAATGTGGTATTCATATTTTATGATATATGTATTAGTTTTGCTATTTTCATTGTACACATATACTATACCTATATAGCATTCATTCTTACACTGGGTTTTCAAAAATTTTAATCTTATAATTAAGATTTTTAGACAGTGGACAATATGGTAAAGTTTTATATATGTTTCAGGTCAGAATGGCCAACTTTTTGTGCCATGGTTGTTACGTGAGAGCTAACAGAGAAGTGGCCCGAAGAAATATTATTGACGCTGTTCGTTTTGATAATGTGGAAGAAAATCAAGAAATACAGATACCAAATCCTCCACCACTCCCTACTGGCCCAGGTGTACAGAGAACTGTTCAAGATGTATCATTAATTGCACTGCCGAATTATAGACGTTGTGCTAATACATCTCGACGATGTATATTTGATGGATGTCAGCAAAGTGCAGGACATTTGGTGCCTACTTTGATTAAATCAACATTGCTTTTGGATAATAAACTGTATGTGCCTCGCAGTGCCAGGGTGTGTGAAACTCATTTGAATTCCAATGAATGGGAATTATTATTAGAAAATACAAGTTTAACTAATACTTTCACAGCAAATCAAATTGAGAGTTTGCTAGACAACAAAAGTGAAGAAAATGTAGTAATTGATTTTGAGAACATTGAATTAATGCCTAATCATATATGTCACTATTGGACAGGGCGCACAACCCAAGAGTTCATAGAATTGCATAATAGCATACCAATACAGTCTGTTATATCTAAAAAATCTAAGACAGCATTAGCCATGCTTTTAATTAAATATAGGACCGGTGACAGTGATGCTAGGATATCTAGTCTTTTTAGGATTCCTAAATCCACCCTACAATTCAAGATGAAACTTGTTAGGAAATGTCTAACTGATCACTTTGTTCCACTACATCTTGGGGTGTCTCACATATCTCACCAAGAAGTGGCAGAAAGAAATACTTTTATACCTGAAAAGTTATTTGGAAATCCTGAGTCTGATCCTTCTGACAGGTGGGCTATTATACAATGTGATGGTACTTATCTCTATGTGCAGAAAAGTTCAAATTATAAGTATTAAAAAAAGACATACAGTCTCCATAAATATCATAATTTAACTAAACCATTTTTGGTAGTCTGTTGCGATGGACATATTATAGACGTGTTTGGACCTTTTGCTGCAATTCACACAGATGCAGAAATAATGAATTACTTAATTTCTAGTGATGGGGGCTTATTTCATTCCTTGAGGCAAAACGACGTATTTATATTGGATCGCGGCTTTAGAGACTCAATCTCCAACCTAGAAGCTCTTGATTTCACAGTACATAAACCTGAGACCAGAGATGAAGGAGAAACACAATTAACAACCCTTCAAGCTAATAAAAGCAGATGTGTGACACTATGCAGATGGGTTGTGGAAGTTGTCAATGGGAGGTTTAAACGTGATTTTAAACTCTTTAGAAATGTATATTTTAATTTAGCTTCCACTCATATGATGGAAGACTTGCACTTGACAGGGTTACGGCTGCACTCATAAATAAATTCCACAAAGTAATTGAAAATCCCGAAAATGCAGAAGAAATTGTTCAAATAGCAACTTCAAGGTTGAATTTGCCTAATTACTTAGGTCAGTTTATACAGGAGTATAATTTAAACAGACGAAGAGTACTATTTAGACGGATTGATGCAAGCCTGCCGGAACTAAATACTTTTCCACGTTTTAGTATGCATGATTTAAAACTTATTTCTTTAGGACCATATCAGGTGCAGCAAGCTCGCTCATATTATGGCGAGCACGTCAGAGATCGCGGTATTTATGACGTTGAAATAAGCCCACAGGTAGAGTTTTCGGAGGAACTTGTTATGCACATAGGAGGTAATCATCCTGTACTATTAAGAGGTCGCATTAAATCTAGACATACATCTAGACGTGAGTACTACACTTACATTTTATACGATGAGCATCCCTCAAGTCAAGACCAGCCTAGAAATGCAATCTTAGGTTATTGGTGCAATTGTATCGCTGGAAACCGAACTGTTGGATGTTGTGCACACACCATGACAATTCTTTGGTACTTGGGTTGGGCCAGATACGAACAAAATATTGTCCCACCAGCTGCATTTCTAGACAATGTATTGACAACATTAAATGATTAAAATGATGCACTTTGTTTTATTTTCTGTCTAGTATAATATGTTACAAAAATAGTTAGTTAAATAGATTTTCTCAGATTGAAAAACCTGTTCTTTTAGATTTTTTTTAAACTGTTATTACATATAATATAATGCATAAGACTTAAAAATATATATTTTACACAATAATCTATATAATGTCCACGAAACTACTCTGACCGTAATGACAAAATCAACTTCTTTTGAACTCCATAACTTTTGTCCACGACTGCTGAGCAATATGCACCTTTTTTATTTATGTAATAAAAGATCTGTATTATTAAATGACATACATTTTATAACTGTACAGTCTGGGGCATAGGCCCATACAGTTTTTGGCCATCTCCTTTTTAACCGACTTCTAAAAAAGGAGGAGGTTCTCAATTCGAATGTTTGTATTTTTTTTTTTTTTTTTTTATTTTTTTTTTATGTTTGTTCGGGCATAACTCCGTCGCTTGCCAACCGATTTGAAAAATTCTTGTTTTGTTGGAAAGGGTATACTTCCCAAATGGTCCCATTGAAATTTTATCAAAATCGGTTTAGTAGTTTAGTTATTAAATCCAAATAGCTGGAAAAAATATGTGGAAAAATCATCCATGTATACGAAATTGCGTATTTTTGATTTCCTGTGACTTTTCAGTGGTGTTGTTAGGTGTGGGGTACCACTAAAAAGTGAAAAATAAAAAACTTTTTCACAAAAAAAAAGAAACCGACTTCCAAAAACACAACAAAGTTCAAAATAACTTTAATTTCGGAAGTCGGTGTCAAATAACGAAGAAACAACCAAAAACACCGACTTCCGAAATTAAAGTTATTTTGAACTTTGTTGTGTTTTTGGAAGTCGGTTTCTTTTTTTTTGTGAAAAAGTTTTTCTTCTAAATACATATCAATAATATCGTACGACGGAGACGCCATGATCGACACAAACGACCGCCCTACCACAAACGCTGAGCGTGCACTGAGGCCACTTAAAGAACGCGCTTTCGACCGCTCTTCCCCTCCCCACCCGACGCTCGAATAGAGCGTGCACTCAGGCCGTACACTTAAGACACGCTGGAAAATTGCACAAGTACTGCTAAATTATTAATGCAAATGCAATGGCGGAGGACCGAAGGAAAAAGGACGACGTTTTACGTTACAGGAGAAAATTTGCTGCTTTATCAATATTTAAGCAAAGTCCCAAAGGATATAGATTTTTCAGGAAGATTTTTATTTTGCCTGCTCAGCAAATTCTACTACTACTACTACACTAATTAAATTAATACAAATGAGTAATCTCAAGCCTGGTATAAACAAAAACATCTTCTCTCAACTCAAAACTAAAGCTGACCTTATGAAAATAGAAGAAAAGTTGTGTTCTTATGTTTGACGAAGACTCGCTGAAAACCAATGTCACATACCAGGAGAGAAAAGATAAAGTAACAGGTCTTGTTGATAATGGGCAAGAAAGATAGAGTGACTTTGCTGATCATACCCAAGTTTTTATGGTGCGTGGTCTAATTTATAATTGTAAACAGGCAGTTTCCTACACATTTGCGTCAAGTGCAACCAAAGGACCCGAGTTGGCGAAACAAATTAAAGAAATTATAACAGGCTTGCAAGAAGCAGGGTTAAGCAGGGTAGTGGTTGCTTCAGTATGTGACCAGGGACCACAATAGACAGGCTCTGAAACTGTTGGTTAATGAGACCCGAGGACTCTATTTGAGAAAAGGAGAGGAACCAAAACAAAATATGATTGTTATAAATAGCCAAGAAATAATACCTCTCTATGACCCCCCACACCTTCTCAAAGGAATTAGAAATAACCTCCTAAATAAAAATTTAGAATACACCTCAAAAGGTGTTACAAAAACCGCAAAATGGTCTCACTTAAAATTACTGTACGAAGAAAACCCAGGTTACAAGGGCATTAGATTAATTCCAAAATTAACAGAAAGTCACGTCAACCCTGAAAAACTCAACAAAATGAAAGATAAATTTGCCTCACAAATATTCAGCTGTACTGTGGCATCCAAAGGTAGCATTCGGTTCTTAGCGACAGCGACGCGCGACGGCGACCGGGTCGCGCGACCCACTGCTTAGTATCAATTTATATGGAGCACTAAACAAATCCCGCGACCGCGTCGCGCGACCGGTGGGCGGGGGGGCCAGGGAGCGGCGTGGCAACCGCGACCCGGTCGCTCCGGCGCCAGAGCCAGTGCCGTTGCGCGACGCTGGCGAGAAGCACATCAAAATGGCGGCGTTTTTACCGAGCCCACCCACCTCTACATGACTTAAGGCTTCAATCTTATAAGGACAACATTGTGAGGGACAATATTTGGGAAGAAATTGGAAAGGCATTGAATAAAACAAGTAAGTACTATTGTATTTTTATTTCTACTTTTTATTCGACTTCAGTTACATTGCTTTGAAACTAGGTACTATACTGGAACACTAATTTCTTCTATTTATACGCTTTTCCTGCCACGAGACTTGGCCAGCTGGACTTGCAAAACCGCTAACCCGTGTCAATGGTATCATATTCTCTGTAGGTCGGGGGATTTTTGGATCATACTTATAGTATGGTAGGCCATTTCTTTCTAAGTAAGCATCCCGTAATAAATTATGTAGACAACAAGCGGCCAAAATCAAGTCATCACTAACCTCCGGTCTGATTGATATAGGTGTGTAAAATATTCTAAATACCTGTGACAAAAGCGCAAATGCATTTTCTGGCACGGCAAAGTCTGTAGTTAAAGACAGCTTTATCACGATTTACTCTTGCGTCGTTTCTACAGTATGGCTTCATCATATATGTGTCAAGGGCAAATGCTTCGTCACCTACTGAAGGGTTGGAAGACAATTATTTTTTTACCTTAATGTGAGAAAAAGTTTTTCAGCGCTTGTAATTACCGATGTGCCATTTCTTCTTGGTTTGATGTCTTCATTTATTAAACTGAGTACAAAATCAAACTGTTTATGATTTAACCTACAATATTTTCGGAACTTTTCTTCTTTATAAATTAAATGTCGTTTTATGAGTATTTGAAAGCAACCCTCTTCTTCTCGCGAAGTGAAAATTGAGTCGATCTTCATCCTTTTTTCCGGAGGCATAGATAATAACATGATAAGATTATCATCATCTTCCTCATCCTCCAATAGCTGTTGAATAACTTTTTTCGCTCCGGAGAAATTGTCCGACATATCGTACTACAATAGAACACAACCGTCACACATAAAAACTGCGGGAAGACTGGCGATGTCGCGGTCGCTGACATCCGAAAGCTAGGGGTCGCCTTGCGACAGGCGACCATGGTCGCGTAGTCGCTGGTCGCAGTCGCTCGTCGCGGTCGCCGAAGAACCGAATGCTACCTTAACATGGGATATCTAGCAGGTAATGTCTGGCTTATTTTATATTATAATAATAATAATAATAAGATTTCTTTATTAAGGCACCAAGTCCCAATATTAAAATTAAAAATATAATTAAAATTACACAAGCTTTAAAAATACAAAACATTTGACAAACACTTACATTAAAATCATAAAAATACTACATTAAAATCATTAAAATCATCAAAATCATCAAAATCATCAAAATCATTAAAATCATCAAAATCATCAAAATCATTAAAATACTTCATTAAAAATACTTCATTAAAATCAATAAATAAATATTAACAACAACAGAAAATGACAAAAAAAAATCTCAAACTACAATTTAATTTTAAACCTAAACCTACACAACCATTACCTACCGTCGGTTGGCACTCCGGTGGACTTCGCGCCAGTACCTGCGGATCGGACTGCACCAATCCTCACCGACGACTCTCAGCAGTTGATTGGTCGATTTTTGTAGACTGCTGGAGAACGATGCAATTCGCGAGCGAATAATAGCGTGGAAGTCCGGCACTCTCGCCTCCGCGAACATGGTCGACGCGCTGCAGTACCGCGGAAGTTTCATAATAATACGGTAAGCATCGTTATATTGCACACGCATGGTACTTAGTGTCGATCTTTTAAATTTCGTCCACAATTGGCATGTGTAAAAGCAAAGACAATAAGCTCGGAACAATGTCTTTTTAACACACGTGCTGCATTGGGAAAATCTGCGTGCGAGCATATTACACCGTATCGAGAGCGCCCGTCTTTCCCGTTCTATGTCGGCGTCATCTGTAAGGTCGTCAGTTAGTATGTGGCCCAGATATTTAAACGTGCGTACAACCCTTACCGGTGAACCATACAAACAAACTTCCGGGACTTTCTCCGGACCCTTACCAGCTCTAAAAACTAACATTTCAGTTTTCATGACATTGTAGATCATGCCATGAGAACTGGCGTAACGCTCACAAATGTCAAGGAGATGCCTGAGGGCCCTTATTGAGGGGCTCAGGAGAACCATGTCGTCGGCGTAGCTTATATTATTAAAACACACGCCGCCTATGTGGCAGCCGACACCAGCCCTCCCCAGCTCCTCAATAAGTCCGTTTACGTATATATTAAAAAGGTCCGGAGAAGTCAAACCCCCCTGACGCACCCCACATTCCAACCTATAATCGCTGGAATATGCGTCGCCCCATCTAACATTGTTAGTTTGGTTTCCGTACCAGTATTTTTGCATGTTTATAATGCCCGAGTTCACTCCCGAGTCGCGCAATTTGCTGGAGCAAATTGCGCGACTCGGGAGTGAACTCGGGAGTGATCTGGTGAATTATGATATTCTCTGGAGAGAATATCATAATTCACCAGATCAAATGCGCGACTCAGGTCCAAGAAACAGGCATATACGGAGGTGTTCCGACTTTTATAATAATGAACCGTATGTTTCAACGCAAGTATCGCTAGATCTGTCGATAAACCAGGACGGAAACCAAACTGCGCATCATTAATCTTAGCGCTCCTCACCAGTAAAGGCCGCACAAGACGCTCCAAAACTTTGCCTAGGACAGTTCCAAGAGAGATAGGTTGGTAGTTGGCAGCAGAGCTGAGGTCACCTGTTTTATTTTTTGTAATTGGAATGACTACTGTTTTCAATAGAGCTTCAGGTAAATAGGAATATTTAATACACAAATTAAAGAGCGAACATAGTTTACTGTGTATGAGTTCCCCAGCATGAATCAAGTGTTCGATGCTCAGGTTATCATGGCCCGCAGATTTTCCACGCTTCATACATCTTAATACGTCAAAAACATCCTGCGGCGAGAATTGTAACTGCTCACAATCCACACGCCTCTCACTCACACCCAACCTCCGACCACACTCCCCCGAAGCCTGGCCGGCCAGATCCACAGGCATGGGCTTCATTTTAAATCTACCAGCAAACATATTTGCGATTTTAGGCGGCTCAAGTAGGCCGTCTATGGATAACGGTACATTTTGTTTGCCATTTAGCTTTTTTGTACTTTGCCAAAATTTTATGAAGTTCTTGTTTTTACAATGCGCCGCTAATATATCCATTTTAATTTTTTCTTCATTACGCTGACACCACTTTAACTTATTTTTAAATATCTTACGATAAATAATCATATTGTCATACAAGTCCCCCATAGACGGTCTACCAGCTGTCACCCACCATTTATAGAAGAACTTCGCATTGCTATGGGATTCATGCACATGATAGTTTCATCCCGTAACCGGTTTACGAGACTTACGTCCACGGGAGTCCAACCCATAACATTTTATAGCCCCCCCTTGAAGTACATCAACAATATCACCGTAAAGCTTGTCAATAAATTTGCAATGCTCATTTATCTGATTACATATTTTATTATCACAGTCAGTACAACACAAGACATTATCTATTTTATCCAAATAATCATTACAATAGGAGGTATACTCCGTTATTTGGGTTAGTCCCGCTATGGTATGGTCCCGGTATGGCACCCTCTTAAAATACCTATCAAAAAGTCCCGCTATGGTACCCTTCAGTTTTTGGTACTGTTGTAAAGAAAAGTTATACAATGCGTTAAGAAAAAAATAGTATTAATAAAAAATATCTTTTCTTAACTATTATAGTTAAGCAAGATAATATTTATTAATACTATTTTTTAAACAAATCACGCTCGGTAATTGTCGTTTCACTTCAGGTAGTTACCTGACCAACCGGTTTTTTCGTAAAACAATAGAGACGAGCCCTTCCTCGAATTCGTATCTAGCTCTTCCCTTTTGTTTTTATGAAAATAGAGAGAGACAGTATTATTCCGGGTTTAGTTTGCTATTTGCAGCTGTACTTTTGCGATATGAGTAATTAGGATAGCTTGTAAGTTTATCTATTGCAATGTCTGGGTCAAGTAGTGCACGTGGTGTAAATTTAATAATTATTGACAGTCGACGCGGTGGAAAAACTTTATTACGTGCCGGACATAAATATATTAAACGCAGAGAAAATAAAAATTCAAGTACTTGGCATTGTGTAAATAGGAGAAATAGTATTAAATGTAGTGGATATATAACTATTGAGAATACCAATAATACAATAATTAAAGATTATAAACACAGTGATCAGTGCGTGCCACATTTTGAAGACAATGAAGTTCAAATGGCTATAAGTGAGTGCAAAAAAGAAGTAAATTCAAATTACGGATCAGTACAGAAAATTTTCGAAAAACACATGGGTAACTTAAAAGACAAAGGGTTACACCTTACAGGAAATGTTCCTGACTATAAAAAATTAAAAACAGTATTATACAGACACCGAAATAAGTCGTTGAACGTACCAAAAACACAATTTAAGAATGTGGAAGAAATTATAATACCAGAAGAATTTAATAAGTATGTATTGGCTGATTATTGTAATGAAGACTGTAATCGAATAATTATATTTTCCTCGACAGAAGTAAAGGAATATATAAAATGTGTAACGCATTACTTTGGTGATGGCACTTTCGACGGCTGCCCAAACCCATTCGAACAAGTTTATGTCATTCATGGAGACATGGGAAGCACTGAGTTATCCACGAATGTAGCACCATTATTTTATATTCTGTTAAAAAACAAAGAAGGGAAAACTTATGAAAAAGTTTTCGAATTGATTAAACAAACTTTGCCTGAATGGCGTCCATCGAAATTTACCTTCGATTATGAAATAGGAGTAATAAATGCAGCAGCGAAGATTTTTCCTGATATCAAAATAAATGGATGTAACGTACATTTTCAAAAGAACGTTATCAAAAAAGCGAAATCTTTAAATCTCATGGAACACGAAGAGTCCTCGAACCATGTTAAGCAATGCATAGGCTTGGCGTTTTTGCCAAAACAAGATATTGAAGACGGCTGGCTGCATATAATGGAAAATAGGTATAATATCTTGGTTACTTTCCAAAATGATGTTTGAGTACTTAACTCTAATTATATGGCAAAAAAGTAAAGAACAACAATATCAGTAAGGACCTGTTAATTTCATTGCTTTACAAGTACGAACGTTTAATAAGTATTTTTTTCAGTTTCGACGATGAAGCTATGACCAAATTCAATGACTATTTTGTCACTCAGTGGCTTGAATATCCAGACCTCATTTGGTGTTGCCATAATGAACGCCATAGAACAACTAACTTGGCGGAATCATGGAATGGCAGATTCAACAAAGTTATTGGAAAAAATCCCAGTTTATTTTTGTTTCTGCAAACAATTGGCAACGACACATGTCACTTTGATATAAAACAAGCCAAGTAAGTTGTATTTTTTAGACAATATTTTTAAGCAGATATAATATTTTTAAAAGCAGATATATATTTTTTTACATAATACGAGTACATAGAAGAATTTGAAAATGGATTTGATTTTATTCATTTTGGTAGATATTATTGGTTGTCGCCTTCTATTACAGACGGTTACTGAAAAAAATATAGCTTAACTTAAATAACTGATGATTTTTGTTATAGCTTTCGACTAAAAAGATCACCTATAAATTCAAGAAAAAGAACAAGTATAGAAATCGACCGCCAGATTCAAAAGCTAACAAAAAGTTACGAAAATAAAGCTATCTCCATTGGTGATTTTCTGATTAACATATATCAAAGTCAACATTTCGATCAGAACATTTAAAAAAATAGTTTATTTTAATTTTGTTTTTAGCCTATTAAAATGTTTAATACTTTTTCTCGATGTTGATTATTTTTTGTAGTTTATGTTTACAATTTGCGCCTTTTTCTCCATGTTGATTATTTGTAATTAATATATTTGTCTAGTTGGTTGTTGATTATTTTTGTAGTTTATATTTTACAATTACTGCCTTTTCTCAATGTTGATTATTTGTAACTAATATTTATGTCTGGATGTTGTTTTTATTTGTAGTTTATAATATTTACAGTAATACTTTTCTGAGATGTGGATTTTTTATATTTTTTTTATTGTTGATTATTGGTAATTAATATTGTTGATTATTTTAAAAATTACATTGCAATTAATATTTCGTTTTACTGTTTGATATTTTTTTATAAATATTTTGAATTAATAAAAGACTGATTTAATATCGCAAACAGACGTTTTATTGATACACTCCTAAAAGTATTTATTTATAGATACACTTTTCTTTTCAGTTGTACCTTCTATTGTCTAACGTAGATCTAAAAGATGGGTACCATAGCGGGACTTTTTGATAGGTATTTTAAGAGGGTGCCATACCGGGACCATACCATAGCGGGACTAACCCCGTTATTTGACTAGGCGATCTCTTTCCCCACAAAATCTTGTTACAATTGTTTTTACTGCAATCGGTAGCCAGACCACTGCCAGTCCCACCCACATTACACACAATGCGTAATGGAAAGTGATCCGACGAGAAAACATCATAGATAACATTGACTGACCTGACAGTGCTCCAAGCAGACGCCGTGACTACGCAGTGGTCTAACCACCGGTTGCAACCATGCGCAACACTCGTAAAAGTGTGCGTTTCTGAATCCAACCCTAACATCACTATATCTGCACATGTTAGCTTTTGTTCGTCACAAAACAACAGTAATTCACGACCAAACGGCGCAGTAGGGTGAGCATTAAAGTCACCCAAAATGTAAGCGGCACATACATCGGAATCCTCTATGATTGCACACATACGCGACAGACAGTCAGTAAACTCAGTTAAGTTGTCCAGTTTATCAGTAGGCAGGTAAACACTAAAAACTAAAAACGAACTGGGGGCACTGTTAACACGGATCGCAATTAACCTATCACTACCGCACTCAACTATAGTCACATTTGGAAATTTCTTTTTCTTCCACATCAGAGCCAGCCCACCGTAGGGTCGCCCACGTAGGACACCAGCCGAGGTGTCCACCGACGATTTAGCTATACAGCCAAAGTCACTATCAATGTTGTGAACATAATCCAGGTCGTGAGGTAATAACCAGGTTTCTTGTAACGCTAAAATATCAGCGTTGCCACATAAATGTCTTATTTGCTGTACTGATCTTTTCAAGGACTTGCAATTAAAAGATAACATAACTATCTCAGAACTTGTACTATCCATGATTATGTAGATTTGTTTCCGTTAGTGGCACGCTCACGAAATCGTCTGAATATAATCCCACTCGGCCAGGAACCAGGATTTAAAAATGTAGCAAGCTTATGTTTCGGTATTATAATTTTAAAAGAACGGAAACTAGTTTCTTGTCTCTGGGGTAATACTTGCACATCTATACATTGTTCACCCAAAGACACTATATGCTCCTTAATGTCCTCAATGGTCGTGGTGTTTTTCAGTCTAGACAGGTACACCGCATCTGGAATGTCCGCTAACACTAAGCGGCTCGATGCTAACGCCGTTCCACGCATGTTCTTGTTGCGAACTCGCTTCTTTTTGTTTTGCACATATGTATAGCCATCATCACTAACGAGTTGCTCATTAGTGCGCGGTTTGCCGACACTTTTTACAATATCACGGTAGGACGGGGCGTCGATGACCGTCTCCACCGACGTTTCACTTTCTCGATCAGAGCAAGTAGGTAGGTGAACAGGTACACTATCACCGGACTCCATCGTTGCTGCCCGTTGTGCCGTCATCAGTAATGACCTTGAGACTGCTTGGTTATCGCCCTTATTTTTACCTAAGTAAGGTTCGGTTTTCTTCGGAATGCTCGCGCGTATATCAATTAATTCTGTATTAATGATAGCTTGAAACGA
Source organism: Melanchra persicariae (assembly GCA_947386135.1). Classification (NCBI taxonomy): domain Eukaryota; kingdom Metazoa; phylum Arthropoda; class Insecta; order Lepidoptera; family Noctuidae; genus Melanchra; species Melanchra persicariae. The sequence continues at coordinate 4,740,793 of OX376665.1, forward strand.
ACTCATGTCTTGTTTAGAGACTGAGCTTTCGCGCAAACCTTGCAATTCGTTTTTTAAGACAGCGAGATCCTTCAGAAGACGAGACACATCCACGTAGTCAAACGTCACGGGGGGTAGGCGGTTCAGATCTTTCGCCACAAATACTGGTTGTTGCGATGGATCGGAATCCTTCAATGCCTTGATCACATCTCTAATGTTTTTTTTACTTTTGTCATCACCCTTTCTCTGCACTAATTTTAGCGATAATGAAGTAAACAAGACGGATTTCCCATTTTCAATCTCACTCTCGGTAAAATTACTGGCACATATCTGAGTAACACTCAGCTCGTCAATCACATCGATTTTGTTTTGCACGAAAGTTAAAAACTCGTTAATTATGACTTTTGATTCTGTCATATTAGTTCGCGTGTGCGCAGGACATGCGCGCGTCGCTCGTCCGCGGTGGCTACGACCGAACTGACTGTGTATTATGACTGTCATCATCTGCCTAGCCTTTTCTCAACTATGTTGGAGTTGGCTTTCAGTCTAACCGCATGCAACTGGATACATGTATTTTACATGAAGTGACTGCCTGTCAGACATACACAATCCAGTTACTGGGTAAAACAATACCCCTAGGTAAAACTGATTGTCCGACTTTCGGTCTTCTGACGATCTATTATTATTACCCCAAAATTTATTTTTTATGTTTTGTTAGCAATTATCAAGCCCAGTGCTCAAATACAACAAAACCCATCCTGATTAATAAGTTTGCTTGTTGAATACTGTTATTTAATCTTTTTTTCTGTTTGTTTCAGATAAGAACATCCTTCCTGCAGAGTGCAAGGAAACTGCGGACTTACTGCTTTTTATGGACAAAATATTTGACTAAGTCAATGGAAGCTATATGAAAAATAAAAACCCCTACTTGGCCCAGCAACGCCGAACTCTGTCCATCATAAAACGTGGGTGGAGGGCATAAAAATATTTAACTCTATGAAATTTATAACTTCGGATGGTAAAAAAGAAACTGTTCCCTCTGTAACCAATTGGGTGTGGACACTGAACGGCATAAAATTTTGTTAAAAAATGATTTCAACGTGTCGTCAGTATGGTTGCAAATTTGCGCAGTGAGAAGCCAAGGGTGTCGCAACACTAACCCCACATGTGATCAATTTGAGTCGGCTTTCGCCACACTTTTAATAAATAATATAAGCAGTGTTTATACCCGCGGTAACTCTGCGAAGTAGACTTTTGCGACGCATTGCACTCTCTCATCATTAACGAAAATGCGAAAGCAACGTCGACCTGCTCCTCATTCGATTTCTCAAAAATATTTGATTTTAATTTTGCCCCATCAGAGGTAAAAGAAAAGGATCCTCGTATTATTGCTCCAATACAATATATGAATGGATATTATTTTCTTAAAAAAAACGAAAACACACATTTTCAAATCTTGCGCTAATTGCACAAATGATTTATCATCACAAAATGAAATAGAATATATTAAATATAGGGAATATGCAGGTCGACGATGGCTTTGCACTCCCAGGAAAGAATTTGTCGAATTAATTTCAAATATGCACGACTTAATAAATTAAATTATGAAAAAAAATATTGAATAATTTAATTTAAAAGAAATAATTAAAACAGCTACAATAATATTTGTTGATTTTCAATGTATAAAATGTAAAATACACAGAGAGAAGTTAATTGATTATTTGACTCGAATTGTCATTCGTTGTATGATATTTAATTATTGTAAAAATATTAATAAAATATTAGCTGGGAGAAAACAGATTGATGATGATGAGGACGGTCTACAAATTAAAGCCAAGAAATTAAACAAGTGCTATAAAAGACAAATAATATATTGTTTCATTTATAAATCCTTATTTATCCTTCAATAAAATTATGATAGTGTTGTGAAGGTATTAGAAAAGTACCAATCATAAAAAATAATAAGGTAGTACACTGCGGCTAGGTTTAGGTGAACGACTGCTACGCCAGTCGAATATGAGCTTGTACGTATCGGTTCTATTATTTCCCTACCCACACGTCCCCCAATCATAACAGTTGTCGACGAGGACAAAGTTCAAGTACGCGTTTATTTCCAAAATGGCAAAAGTAACGGTCGGCACATTAACAGTGCTTAATCACGGACATCAAGAATAGTCACTGTACAAAGAAATACTCGAACAGTGGTTTCTTGCAAACGAAATTAGGGCAATGTGGATAAAGCCGGTTGTAAACGTCGAGCTATTTTGTTGAGTAACTGCTCAGAATCGAGTTACAAGTTAATTCGTGATCTAGCTTTACCGCGGAATCTACAGGGCAAACAGACAGGGGTACACCACTTCAAGTGATGAAGATGGACTCGACAGCAGAGTGCAGAGCAGGGCGCGGGAGAAACGCACAGCCTTGCAGGCGGACACCAGTAGCAGCTAGCGGCGAGCGCGATCGAGACGGTGGCAATGGCGTTAGTTGCACAGCATGCGGCTACGCTGGTCATCAGGCGTCGACGTGTCGTTTTGCGCGGTATAAGTGTAAAAAGTGTGGCGTTCAAGGACATGTTCATTACTTACTTAACTAACTAACTTACAGGTTCACTTTTGTTTGCCGGGATTTTTTAAAGAAAACGACGTGTAGTTAGCATGCAGGTTTATTTGCGACTAGTTAAATCAGTGGACTGTAAGTAAGTAATAACATAAGGCTAATCGATTTGGACATTCCGCCCGCCAAAGAACATAGTCCTTTAACTACATTTTTCCAAAACACTTTGTTCAGTTCCTATATTAATGCATGTAGTTAGATGTAGAAACAGTCGCAAATAAATCACCATTGAGTAAAGACGTTTGTTATTTTCTAAAACACCGTTCCATTATTACAAAGAAAGTGAACCTTAAGTACATAAACATATGGTCGAAATCGAACCGGATAAATTAGTGAATGGAACGGCTTGCAGACTCGGTGCGCGAATACAATAGAGGACCGCATTCCTTAGATAAGGATTGAAGTTGTTTACTAGTAATTAGTGTGTGAAGACTACTTATAAAAACTTATTGAATAAAAAGTGGTTTAGACATTGCAACGTATTGAACGTGTTTGTGCCAATAATACTACGTGGACTATTTTTTTAATTCTGCAAAATGACGACACCTACTCCAGAACAGTCTAAATATTTATCTACGTTAGAAGATGTGGCTAGTATGGTACAGAAAGCGCAAGTTAACATAAAAAAGTGTCCGAAACAGCGATTAACAGCGGGTTATGTTAAAGCAAGACTAAAAGCCATTGAGGAATACTGGGATTCGTTCAAACAAACGCATAGCAGCCTTATGAAGTGTACACCACGAGAACAGCGGGGCGTGTTGCCTTACTTTCTTAATGAAGAATATTATACGTACGAAGAAATGTATCTTTGTTTACAAGCGGATTTAACCGATCTCCTAACAAACTTGGAGTCACAACAGAGATCATTAGAAGCGTCCAACATGTCTACTTCATCACACGATGGCCAGCTACCATTTGCTAAGCTACCGAGAATACAGTTACCTACCTTTTCGGGCAGATATGAAGAATGGCCTACGTATAAAGATATATTTACAGCACTCGTACATAACACATCTATTAGTGATGTGCGTAAGTTGCATTATTTAAAGACTAGTGTTGCCGGAGAGGCAGAGATGTTATTACGACATATTCAAATTACGGAAAGTAATTATGTAACAGCATGGGAACTACTTCAAGGACGTTTCGGTAGCAAAAAGATGAATATATGGTTGATTGTGTCGTCAGTTTTAAAGAAATTTTGCTGTCAGAAAAAGATAAGCAACCCGTCAGCTACACAAATTAAAGCTTTGCTCGATAATTCTGTAGAATGCATCAACAGTCTCAATAACATGGAAATAAACACCGCCACTTGGGATCCTATCCTAGTATTTCTAGTGACGCAGAAATTGGATTCAGAGACGTTAAAGTGTTGGGAAGAGGAAGCTTACAAGGAGAATAGCGATGAGTTGTCTACATGGGCGGCGTTGAAAAGGTTCCTCGAGTCTAAGTTTCGAACACTCGAGCTAATTGCTCCCATGACTACTACAGTAGCAAAAGAGAAGGCACAAGGTCACAAGTCGTATCATGTCGTAGCAAAGGATACTGAGAACGATAAAGGTGACTCGGCGCAGACCAATAGCAGTTCATCACCTTGTTGTGTATATTGCAAGGGTGACCATTACATCTTTAGTTGTAAGGAATTCGCAAAACAAACTGTGCAACAAAGACGAGAATTTGCGAAAAACAAAAACCTTTGTTTCAACTGCCTAGTACCGAATCACATAGTCTACAAATGTAAACAAAAGAAGAAATGCCGAGTCTGCGGAAGAAAACATCATTCTCTCTTACATGAAGCAAAGGAAACAACACAAGAGAGTGACACACAAGAGAGTAACAAACATGAAGAACAAACCGAGAAGGTCACAAGCGCACATTTCTCTAAAGAACAACCTGGTCGTCAAGTGTTATTGGCAACAGCACAAGTACATGTTACATCAAGCGACGGCGAAACACATGTACTTCGGGCATTGATTGACCAAGGCTCAGAGGCTTCATTTGTATCTTCAAGAGTAGTCGAACTCTTGAGATTGAAGAGGACAAGCATCAACGGTGTAGTCTCAGGGGTTGGAGAAGGAAACTTGGTTCCAATAAAGCATGTAGTTGACCTGTCAGTTACATCGCAATATAATAGAAAGGAAGTTATTCAAGTGAAAGCTTATGTTTTGAAATCACTATCTGCTAGATTACCTTCAAAACAAATCACGATGAACTGGCCAGAACTCCAAAAACTACTATTGGCTGACCCTACGTATAACAAACCGGGCAAAATTGATATATTACTCGGTGCAGACATCTTTTCCAAAATTATAGAAGTTGGTTTAGTAAGATGTTCTGATGGCATAGTGGCTCAGAAAACACGTTTGGGGTGGATATTATCAGGTCAAAGGGAAGACAAATTAATTAGCGACATACACAAAATAACAACACTACATGTGACAAGTATGGTATCAGAAGACAATGATTTATTAAGAAAATTCTGGGAAATCGAAACAGGTTTATACAAGAAAAGACAACTACTTACAAAGGAAGAAGAGATGTGTGAAGAGATTTACAAAAATACAACAAAAAGAATGAACGGAAAATACACAGTGCACTTACCTTTGCGACAAGGAATAGAAGAGACACTGAAATTATGTGGAGATACGAAACAACAAGCTGTTCATAGATTCAAACAATTGGAGAAGAAATTACAAAATTCACAGAGTTTAAAGTCAAATTATTCTAAAGTGGTTCATGAGTATATGGAAATGGGTCATTTGAAAAAATCTGACGCAAACGATGACAACAAATCGGTCTATCTTCCTCACCACGCCATAATACGCGAAGACAAGGACACAACGAAGGTTCGAGTAGTTTACGACGCGTCGGCGAAAGGTTCTAATGGTCATTCTTTGAACGACACCATGATGGTTGGACCTGTATTGCAACCTGACTTACGAAGCTTAATTATCAAATGGCGAACACATAGAATATGTGTAGTAGGAGACATTATTAAGATGTATAGAATGATTGATATGACACCTGAGCACACAAAATTACAACGCATAGTCTGGCGAGATAACCCTGAAGAAAAACTAGAAAGCTTCAACTTGATGACTGTAACCTTTGGTACAGCTGCAGCACCCTATTTAGCTGTACGAACGTTACAACAACTCGCCGATGATGAAGTACTTGAGTATCCTAATACAGCACCTGTTATTAAAAATTCATTTTACATGGATGATTTGATGTCGGGAAGTGAAACTGAGGAAAAAACAAAAAAAATGTGTGAGGAAATAAAGGTGATACTAAGTAAAGGAAATTTTAAGATGCAAAAGTGGTCTAGTAATTCGGAAGAAGTATTGAAGTATTTACAAGAGAGAGATAGTACAAACAGTACGAAGGATGGAATAGAGATAAAGCTAGATAAGGTTATAAAAATCCTGGGATTGACATGGGATAGGAAGGATGATACATTTAAATTCACAATTAACTTACCTGAAATTCGGTGTCCCGTAACGAAGAGATCTATTCTGTCTGATGTAGCAAGGCTGTTTGACCCATTTGGATGGCTGTCACCAGTGATTATCAACGCTAAAGTTTTTATACAAAAACTATGGCTATGCAACATGGGATGGGATGACGAGCTGCCGTCACAGTTGATAGATGAGTGGATGAGATTTAGAGAAGAATTAAAACACCTTCAAAACATCACAATACCACGCTGGTTTAAAACTACACCGATTAATTATACAAACATTGAATTGCATGGTTTTGCAGATGCATCTACGCACGCATATGCTGCTGTTACTTACCTTAAGATTATTGAAGAGGACACAGTACATATCACAATCGTCGCATCTCGAACCAAGGTTGCGCCGTTGAAGCAAATCTCAATTCCTAAATTGGAATTATGCGCCGCTGCATTACTAGCAGAATTAATCAGTGATTTGGTAGACCTGTTGAAAATACCTAAAAACAAAATCTTTGCGTGGACTGATTCAATGGTCGTGATGTCATGGTTGCAATCTCAACCAAGTCGTTGGCGTACATTTGTTGCGAACCGAGTGGCAGACATAACACATATACTAGACAATGACCGATGGAGACACGTTCAGTCTACCGATAACCCAGCCGATATCGCTACAAGAGGCGTAAAAGCAAGCGACCTGGCTTCATTTGACTTATGGTGGACTGGGCCTGTATGGTTAAAACATAAAAATCTCGATCTACAAACATATGAAATCCCTCAAACTGAATTAGAATTGAAAGGTTCATCATTTCACACAAATTTAGAAGACAAACCAATCTGGGAACATTTTTCTTCAATTTCGAGAATGAAAAGAATATTAGCTTACTGTAGAAGATTTACACGAAGAGAAAGAGTAACAAAAGAAATATATTTAACCGTTAATGAGCTGGAAAAAGTATTAGAATTATGTATAAGGTATTATCAAGACTTAGTTTATCAGAAGGATATTGAAGATTTACAGAAGGATGGAAGCGTGAAGAAAAGAAGTTCTCTTATCACACTCGCCCCTTTTTTAGATAAAAACGGGATAATAAGAGTGGGAGGAAGGTTAGAAAATGCCTCCATAGCTGAAATTACAAAACACCCGATTGTAATACCATGTAATCAGCATATAACTAAGTTATTAGTTCAAGAAGCTCATCTTAAAACACTACATGGTGGGATACAAGCAATGATGGCTTTTGTGAGAACGAGATACTGGGTGATAGGTTTGAAGTCTGCCGTAAGAAAATGTATTCACAACTGTAAGACCAGCATTCTGGATAAAGCGAAGGTGAAAACCCAGTTCATGGGTCAATTGCCTGCTGTTCGAGTCAATCAACATCGGCCATTTATGAATAGTGGGGTTGATTACGCTGGCCCGGTATTGATAAGAACATCGAAAGGCCGCGGACACCATGCAACAAAGGGCTATATCTGTTTATTTATATGTATGGCCACTCGCGCGATCCATCTAGAGGCAGTCACAGACCTAACAACACAAGCTTTATAGCCGCATTTCGGAGGTTTGTGGCGCGCCGAGGCCACTGTTCGAACTTATGGAGCGACAACGGCACCAATTTCGTTGGTGCTGCCAAGGAATTGAAGGACATGTTCCGGAAGGGAAAGAATAATATCGCGAAGGAAGCGGCTGAACTACTAGCTAATGATAACACAATATGGCACTTCATACCACCAAGGATGCCCACATGTGGAGGCTTATGGGAGGCTGGAGTTCAGTCTGCTAAAAGACACCTCTACAGGATAAATAAGGACACAAAACTGACCTACGAGGAGATTTCTACGCTCTTAGCGCAAATCGAGGCGTGTCTCAACTCTCGCCCTCTTTATCAAATGGACAACCAAGTGATGCCACTTACTCCGGGGCATTTTTTGGTTGGTGAGCCCTTGATTTCGGTTCCTGATACATGCTACGAGTACCAACCTGTCAGTCTTTTAACTAGGTGGCAAATTATTCAGAAAATGACTCAAGACTTCTGGCATAGATGGCGTACGGAGTATCTCAACACGCTCCAACAAAGATACAAGTGGCAAGTGAAGGTCCCAGAGCCTGCTATTGGAGATGTCGTTATTATTAAGGAAGAGAATCTGCCCCCTACGAAATGGCTGTTGGGACGGGTGAAACAAATACATCCTGGAAAGGACAATCTCGTAAGAGTGGTAACAGTCCAGACTATGGGGAACAAGGAGTTAAAACGGCCCCTATACAAATTGATACCGCTTCCTAAAGAACCAATAAGCCAGTAAGCTATGGTGGGCGGTTAAATAAATGATTAATGAAGAGTTGATAAAGTGTAATATAAAATCAAATGTATAACAAAATTTAAGTTAATAAACAAAAATATTTACAGTCCACTTATTGTTAGATTTGCATGACATGTATTAGTATTCAGTTAAGTATAGATTAAAACTTATGTTTTGGTGGGCGGTATGTTCAGTTCCTATATTAATGCATGTAGTTAGATGTAGAAACAGTCGCAAATAAATCACCATTGAGTAAAGACGTTTGTTATTTTCTAAAACACCGTTCCTTATTACAAAGAAAGTGAACCTTAAGTACATAAACACACTTTAACTCAAACAAAATTACTGTAAAACAAATGCGTAAACTTAACTCATAACAAATGTAAATAAAACACTTAAGAAAATAGTCACAAAACATCTTAATACAAGTAGGTACTTAACTATTGAATAACAATACAACTTGTCTTTCTTAACTACGGTTAGTAGGTACATAAGTTAAACACATTCAAGCAACAACAAGCTCGCGCAACCTAGTCGTGTTCAACTACATTGATAAAAAACAACACGTAGATAAAATAGATACTTGTTCATTAGTACGTAGCTCGATGCATTATGTGGTAGGGTAAGTTGAAAACTCATTATCAGGTAAGTAAATAAACACTTAGGTAACTCAATACAAACAAAATGTTTAGGTAATCAACAAGAATATGCGAAATAAAATATAATTTAGTTATGATACAAATTTTGCTCACTGGACGCTTAAATTCTCCGGTTTTACACTTTACAGATACGACTCGAGTTACATCATCTGGTCCAGGATATTTTTTGGTAATTTTACCTAATGACCACTTGGCTGGCGGTATATTATCGTCTTTTAAAACAACAATATCGCCTAATTCTGGTTCATCGCGTTTAGTGTACCATTTATACCTTTGATTTAAATTAACTAGATACTCCTTATACCACCTATTCCAAAAATCTGTTACAATTTTTTGTGTTAATCGCCATCTATCTACACCCACTACATTAACATTACTGTAATCCTCATCTGCAATATTTAACAATGGTTCACCAACCAAGAATTGACCTGGTGTCAGGGGTAGAGGGTCATTTGGGTCATCGCTCAACAAAGAAATTGGTCTCGAGTTTAAACACGCCTCCACTTGCGCCAGGACAGTCGACATTTCTTCGTAGGTAAGGGTACTATTTCCTACTACCTTTTTTAAATGAGTCTTAGTGCTACGCACTGAAGATTCCCAGAGCCCGCCAAAGTTAGGCGAGTGGGGAGGAATATAATGCCAGGTGGTTCTTTCTAAAGAAAGTAACTCTGCTATTTCTCCAGGAAGAGAACACTGCGCAGTATTAAACATTTCTCGCATTTGTTTATCGGCTCCAACAAAGTTAGTGCCATTGTCATATAGATACTGACAACGACCTCTACGCGCAGTAAATCGCCTAAACGCAGCAATAAAACCCTTGGCAGTCATATCGGTAACTGCTTCTAAATGAACTGCTCGTGTAACCATACAAACAAATATGCAAATATAACTCTTGAAAGATTTAGCTCCACGACCTGGTGAAAATCTGATAAAAATAGGGCCACAGTAATCCACACCTATAGATTTGAATGGTTTACTGGGTTTTTAACCTAGCCTCTGGAAGCAAGCCCATTTGAGGTGTATTCTTCCTATCTCAAACAAATACTGCACTCTCTAAAATATTTTTTAACAAGTTCCCTAGCACGTAATATTCAATATTTCGTTCTAAGAAAGTCTAACATAGCCTGTGGACCACCGTGCAATGTTTTGTATAAGCATCCGCGACAATAACTTTACTCAAATGATGTTTACCGGGTAAAATTATCGGGTGCTTCGTGTCATAACATACATCCGATTGTTCTATCCGTCCACTCACTCTTAGTATCCCTTTTTGGTCTAAAAAGGGATAAAGAATTCTTAGTTTACTCTTTTTAGGCACACATCCTCGACTCTTTATCTGTTTTATTTCAATTGAAAACTCGCGTTGTTGTACTTGTTTAATGCATGCTAATAAACTCTCGTTTATTTCAATTGGTGTTACAAATTTAGTTAGTTTAGTTCTGTTATCTTTTCTTAATTTATAATTTAAAACTCGTTTGCAATATGATACAATTTTTAGTAATTTATTTAAAGATGAATATTTTGACCAAAAAAAATCCTCGTCAACGTTAGATAAAACAGTTAAAGATCGAATACGTTCCTCTTCATGTGTATCCTCAATAAGTTTACTCTCAGCGTGCATTGTAGTTTCTGACAACCACTGCGGTCCTCTCCACCACAACGCATGCTCACTTAACTCTTTTGGCAACAGACCACGCGAAGCACAATCCGCAGGGTTTGTCTCTGATGAGACATGTCTCCACTGGTCATAATCCATAATGTTTAATATAGTGGACACTCTGTTGCTAACAAATTTTACCCAACGACTTGAGCCTCCCTTGAGCCATGCTAACACTATGGTGGAGTCAGTCCATCCATAGATATGTTTTTAGGTATATCTAGAACTTGTGATACCTCACATATAAGCTTGGCTGCTAAGGTGGCGCCACACAATTCTAGTCGGGGAATAGAAATTTCCTTTACGATTGGGGCAACTCGGGTCTTTGCAACAAATGAAGAAGAATGAAGTGATGAATGAAGTGAATGTACATACACTCTATTTGGACTATCAATCACTCGTACGTAAACCGCTGCCGCAAAGGCTGATTTTGAAGAATCTGAAAATACGTGTAACTCTCTCTTGAAATGTGTGTGTATTCCCAGCGGAAAAGTGTCGTATTTCTTAATTTCAGTTAAGCAGATATTTAGTGTATGACGTCGTGTAAATGTGTATGGTAAGTACGAATTTGTGCATCCAACCATTGGGGAGTTATTCAACAAAAACTGTTTCCGCTGGAACTACGTCATCCCAGCGGCACTTTTTTTTCTTATGGACGTACAAGAAAAAAAATACATGCAATAATTAGTGTGTGACGAGAGGTAAATGTGTATGTTTAAATGAAATTTGTGTATCTTAAAACTTCGAAGATATTCAAGTTTCCGCTGCGCTGACGTTTGGCTATTTGATGGAAATCATATAAATCGGTTTAGTGCAGAGTTGATTTTTTTTAAGCACGTTGCTATAAATTTGTGTATAATGTTTGTGAAAACAGATTTTGAAAAAAGCGTACCGTTTAGGAGATATACACGTAAAGGTGAAATATGGTTATTAGGTCCAAGTACTTAAAATAGGAACTTTAGAGCCTAACTTTTAACGTTTATTTGTATCTTGTAAGGGTCTACAACGTCTTGCCAAGTTTCATTTAAGTGCGCTTAGTAATTAATGAGCAATGGCATAATTTACTACGAATGGACCACTATATTTTGTGACATCCGATTGTAGGACTTTTTAATGGAAAAGCAAAATAAAACATATTCCAATATTTAGTGTATTAATTCAACTATTCAGATATAAAATTTCAGCTCATTACGCTACATAATTAAAGAGATATAATAAAAATACCAAAACAACCGAAAAATATGGATAAACCGACCAAGTTTGAATGGCTACAAAAAAGCGGCCGTGCAGTACATAGAGCCAACGTTCTAGAATTTCCAGTGTTTTACCATTATTGGACTGGTACAGGTTGGCACACAATTCTTGACCTGGCTCGATATGTTTCGAAACGCTTTACTTGGCATCACTGTTACCGTTGCGTTTATATTATTTAGGTACATCGAAATTGAATTGTTCAATTTTAATTAAAACGTCATTCGAAATGTGTCGAGCCAGGTGCCAAGTTAACGCGTACGGGTAGTAGTTATGTGTCTTCTTAGCGCGCTTTATCAGTCAACTCACAAATGTGCACCCAAGGTAGCGATGGTCGTTGAATGAACGAACTAGTTAATTCGACCGTCGACGTACTGTGAACGAATCGACGGTTCACCGATAAACGATGGACTAGTCGAATCCGTAGACGCCTCAGACGGTTAAACTGAAACTCGCAACTCGCTTGCGCGACGCGACGCGACGGCGAGACGGGCGAGACGAGAACGAGAACGTAGACTGGTACATACAAATTCAATCGTCCGTTGAAATTTGTTGAAAGTTGCAAACAAATTTGAACTCTAAATCTATTAGCAGGGAGTTGATATTTGTTTGTTGTACAGGTCGAATGAAATTATTGTTGTGCTATGTGAAGAAAAGGATGCCTATTGATGGATGTTTGGTAGTTTCGCGAGTGCGAAAGAGAAAGGCGATGGACTGGTCGAACTATGCGAGACAAACCAGTTTTTTACTTGTTTGTTATTACTTACGTACCTAGTTCATCTTGTTTTGATTTTAAAATTCATTGCGTGCGTGACTAATCGCGCTCCGCGCTGAAGGTTCTTTCCGTTTTCGAATGTTTGCGAATTCAACGATTAACTGGTTTTGTATATATTTAATTAATGTATATAAAATCAGTTGATCTTCTAAATACGCCAGAATAGTGAATAAAACATTATTAGTGATTAACTCTATTCAGTATTCAGCCAGTCCTAAGCCTGGAAAAGTATGAAGGGAAGTTCAAATTAATAGGTACATAAAGCACGCGGGAGACTAGTCTAAAGTCAACCGCCTACGTCGCCGTCGACGCCGTAGATTGCGTCGTAAAGTTTACCAAGTTAACGCGTAAACTAGTCGACGAATTCAACTAGTTGATCGACTAGTCGATGAACGAAAATGGACGGTCTAGTTTCGTTGACGTCAAATACGTCGACGACCCATCCCTAACCCAAGGACAACGTGCGTATGCGCTGTTTATTTTGCCGTAACGTAATATTATGTACCTATTGGACTCGGTTATTGACATAGTGTAAGTGACTGTGACATACTTATTGAGCCAGTAGTGAGAATGATTAAAAGATAAACAAGGTAAGTAGGTACTTCCTAATAAAATACCCCATGAAAATGTTATCTGTTGGAAGGTAGGTATATAGGTTCAAGTGACAACTACATTATGTTACTTACATCTCGACGACGCCGAAAGCCTAAAAGTTGTCTATATCTGCTATGTACAGATTCCAGTGCATACCTACAGTGTTTATGACTGCTATGTAAATACCTATAGTTATTTGATGAAAGTTTCTTCAGATGTTCAAAAGTTGCAGTCTCTTATTCGAACTTGTTTCGAATAATAATATGTGTAGGTAGGTACCTTTTATTTTCTAGGTAGGTACTTTGAAGTGTGAGACGAGAATTTCGTTTGTTCTTGTTTGCATTTATCCAAACCACAGTTAATAGGTATAATCCCGCAATAATATTACGTAGGTACCTACTTATTGTTAACCTGTCAGGCATCGCGAGCGCGAAACACAGAACAACAGTCAAGGCCCCACCCGCATTTTTATATAATACCTACAAGCTGTTGCCCGCGACTTCGTACGCGCATATCCCGTTTTTTCCCGTTGGAATTCCCGTTCCCGTAGGTATTCACGTTCCCGTAAGAATATGCGCTAGAACGTAGGTAAGTAGGTCGGTACCTACTGCACTACACTATAAACCTACCTTCAAATTGATTCAATTACTTAGTACTGATCTGTGATTCTGTGATTGTAAGACATACTTATTTGTTGCTGTAAAAGCTCGAACGAGAAGACCAACTTTCGAAAATTAACTACTAGGTACTTAATACCTAAGATTTACCTATACATAAGTATTTGAGCTTTTACAGTAGGCAACGTATTTCTTATTTATGAAAGACAGATTCTTTATATCAATGTGTGGTGGCGTTGTTAGCGGCACAATAAATCTAACAATAATTTGATTTTATTTGATGTTATTATTACTTTGTTAATAACGTTTTTTCATTTTAATAGTCAGTAACTAATAAATACTTTTAAGAGTACAAAGTTAATGCAGTTGTTTTATTTTCTGCGAAACGATTGTGTACGCGCCTGTAAGAATCTATTAAACACGATAATGATACTATACTGGAAATTCTAGAACGTTAGCTCTATGTACTGCACGGCCGCTTTTTTGTAGCCATTCAAACTTGGTCGGTTTATCCATATTTTTCGGTTGTTTTGGTATTTTTATTATATCTGTTTAATTATGTAGCGTAATGAGCTGAAATTTTACATATGAATAGTTGAATTAATACACTAAATATTGGAATATGTTTTATTTTGCTTTTCCATTAAAAAGTCCTACAATCGGATGTCACAAAATATAGTGGTCCATTCGTAGTAAATTATGCCATTGCTCATTAATTACTAAGCGCACTTAAATGAAACTTGGCAAGACGTTGTAGACCCTTACAAGATACAAATAAACGTTAAAAGTTAGGCTCTAAAGTTCCTATTTTAAGTACTTGGACCTAATAACCATATTTCACCTTTACGTGTATATCTCCTAAACGGTATGCTTTTTTCAAAATCTGTTTTCACAAACATTATACACAAATACATAGCAACGTGCTTAAAAAAAATCAACTCTGCACTAAACCGATTTATATGATTTCCATCAAATAGCCAAACGTCAGCGCAGCGGAAACTTGAATATCTTCGAAGTTTTAAGACACACAAATTTCATTTAAACATACACATTTACCTCTCATCACACACTAATTATTGCATGTATTTTTTTTCTTGTACGTCCATAGGAAAAAAAAAGTGCCGCTGGGATGACGTAGTTCCAGCGGAAACAGTTTTTGTTGAATAACTCCCCAATGGTTGGATGCACAAATTCGTACTTACCATACACATTTACACGACGTCATACACTAAATATCTGCTTAACTGAAATTAAGAAAAACGACACTTTTCCGCTGGGAATACATACACCTTGAAATCTTGCGTAAATTGTACCCACCTGGGTATTTTAAGATTTTTTAAATTTATTACTTCTTGTCTGTATTTAGACCATTCACAAAGTAATTCATCCGTCAAACACTCATCCCACTCAAGACCAGATTTCCACAGTTTCTGAATTAAAATCTTAGCATTAACTACCACTGGGGCAATCCAGCCTAAAGGGTCATACAATCTCGCGACTTCAGATAATACTTGTCTTTTAGTGACTAAACCTTTTGGTTCAATTAAATTCAACACGTACTCAAAATTATCATTTTTTCTATTCCAACTCAATCCTAACACCTTTATTAGATTATTAAATGTAATGGATTGTCGTTCAATCAGTTCAGTTTTCCCAATTTGCTCCAAAAACTCCTCATTATTACTATTCCATTTTTGTAAATCAAAACCACCACTCTTCATTTATTCATTCATCTCCTCATATTTTTTTTTGACCTCATTAACCGTGTCAGCCCCGGTCATTAAGTCATCCATGTAATAACATTGTTTTGTTATTCTCGCAGCTAATGGATAATGCTCCTCTTCTAACTCAGCAAATCTGTGCAATACCTTGACAGCTAGATATGGCGCGCATGCTGTGCCGAACGTTAAACGCAACAATTTGTAACGTTGTATAGGCTCCAAAGGATCAAATCTCCAGACAAGTCTCAGGAAATCTGTGTCCTCGTCCGCCACTCTCACCTTTTGATACATTTTTACAATATCGGCTACGATACAGATTTTATGATGACGCCATCTCATCAAAATATGCCTTAAATCTTGTTGTAACCTTGGCCCAACAAGAAGCTCATCATTTAGTGACACACTGTTGTCACCTTGGCTCGAAGCGTCAAAAACGACTCTCACTTTCGTGGTGTCTTTATCTTCTCTCACCACAGCATGGTGAGGAAGATAGACAGCCTTAGACTATTGCAACTCACTCTTAGAAACCAGTCTCATATGGTTTATACTCAAATACTCACTCATAACTTTATTATATTCTTCTCTCAACCTTGAATCTTTCGATAGCTTTCTCTCTAAATACTCTAGCCTCTTTAATGCTCTTTCCTCCGTATTACCATATTGACACTTCGGGTCGTCCGTTGTAAAAGGTAATCTCACTATAAATAGCCCTTCATTATCTCTTACCGTAGTTAAATCAAACAAATCTTCACATACTTTCTCGCTTTTTTAAAGCTAGACCTTTAAATTTTGCCCTTCGGGTAAGCGTTGAAAAAGAACTCAACCGCCTCGTAGATTTAGGTGTATTAGTACCAGTGAAATACTCTGAGTACGCTAGTCCAGTAGTCCCTGTTTTGAAGCGAGATGGTTCCATACGTGCATGTGCCGATTATTCCGTGACTTTAAATAAACAGTTACTTATTGATAAATATCCGTTACCAAGGTATGACGAGTTGTTTACTAAACTACATGGTGGTAAATATTTTAGTAAATTAGACCTTTCACAAGCATATAATCAGCTGTATCTTAATGAGAAGTCACAAATGCTTACTTGCATAAACACTCATAAAGGGTTATATAAGTTTATCCGATTAGTGTTTAGCCAGTGCGCCAGCGATTTTTCAACGAAACATGGAAGCGCTACTCTCAGGCCTGGATGGTACTCGATGATATTTAGATTTGTGGGGTAGACAGAGATCAGATGACTAGTAGGTTAAATGAAGTATTCCGTAGGTTACAGGAAGCGGGCCTTGTATTGAATATAGAAAAATGCACCTTATTTCGAGAATCCGTCTGCAGATAATTTACCTGCATTAACACCCATCGACCAGCGCCTAGTAGCAGTAATGGGGGGCCTTCAATTTGCTGCAGGAGACAGCCATGTTGCAGCCAATCCATTACCATCCACAGTAAGTCAATTAAGTTAAAAAATTTAATACATATTAATAAACTTAAAAAAATAACACCTTCACAATGAAGTATGTGGGGTAAAATTAATGGAATAATAAAATAAATGTATAAATTAGACAGTTTCTTTAATCAGGCAGCACAATAAATAACTGTATTAAATATGTACATCATATTATTGTTACAAAGAAACAGCAATACAAGAATACATAATACATCAACAATGAGAATCATCAGCAATTTAGTAGCAAAACACAATCATATTTATTTATCATAATATTTCAGAGCAATATATTTAAACCAAAACATACCTGACTGTTCAGAAGGTTCTTGCCGCGTTCGAAGTAGAACAAAAAGTGACCAGTCTAGCCTTATGCACGCTCTTTTATAGTGCGGCTTGCTTGTCAGTGGCGGGGAGTGGGTAGTCAATAGACAAACTTATTATACCGGAAGTTATTCAAAAAAATACGTGAATATTTTAAAATTAACAGAAATTACACTTCTCTCCCACAAGTACTTATACTATAATATGTTTAATGATTGCAGAGCCAAAGCCAGGATGACATTCAATTAGAGATAGTCAATCCAACCCCGGAATTAAATATGGATGCAAGTCAATTGGAGTCTCATGCTTCTCCCGTTCAAAATGTGGAGACGGCGACAGGTAATTTATTTTGAGCTATGTATGTCATCTTTCATGATGATAAAGGCATTTATTTCATTTTAAATATACCATTTACAGGCACTTTTGAATTGTCACATCGGTCAGTCAAAAAGATGAAGCTAATTGTACATTCCAAAGCATAGCCTGTAGTAATAAAGTAGTAATGTTGTTTATTTTATTTGGCAGTTTCAACACCGAGAGAACGTAGTCCTAGAAGGACTAGTCTGCCCCCGGCATAGCGTGTTCGATCAAGGACTATATTGGATCAAAACCGGGAGAGATTCGCTGAGATAGAGAGGCAGAGGGTTGAAGCAGAAACTGTCACAGCGAGGGCCTTATCTCTGGCTGTAGAACAGATAGAGGGTCTGTCAACATCCATATGAGAAGGTTCTCAATCTGTGGCAAATGCCCTCAATAACATTGCTGATGCCCTGAGACAAACTAGGCAGTAAATAAATTTATTTTAATCTAAGTTAATTACTTTAGGGTTTTAAGTAGATAGGAACTAGCTTAGAGCTGGAAGTTACACTGTATTATTTATTATTGTTAATAACTTTGTAGTCCATACTAATTTTTTTTGCTGTATTATAAATGTATACATCAACTGAAATGCCTTTAGACTTCGAAACATACATGAACAACTATTACGAACATCGAATAAATCAGCGACGCGACGAGGATCTAATACTATCTTTGCAGATATTTCACTTACAGAATGGAATTATTTTGCGTATCTTATATTAATGGCGTATCGGGCCTTAAGGGAGATAGGGGAAATTCATTTTTTTTTTACTTATTTCTTTTTTATTATTTTCTTGCTATTTACATATCGTTCATTACCTCAAAAAACGAAAGTATTCGTTTATATTATAGTTATTTTTGTTTTGGTTGCAAGAGTCTTGTTCAGACCATTAGTGTATGCTCCCGCCTATCAAAGTAGGTTTCCAAATGTTCGTGCAGCTCCAAAGCCGCATAGCGCACAGCATCCCGCACGCGCGGGCAGTACGCTGCCGCCGGGCCACCCCACAGCATCGGCGGCTCCTCGGCGCACTCCAGCACTACCCCCAGCTCGGCCGCCAGTCCTGGCACAGCCGCCGCCGCCACCGCTCCCGCCTCGCCGTGAACGTTCGTCATCGTGGTGTACACCAGACACCAACAGTGACCAGAGTGCTCACTGAATAGTAGTGACAAAGCGTCGCTGCACACTCGTGACAGACTTACCTTATTTTCCAAGGCAGCTGTGTAAACCGCGACAATCATTTTGTGATTCGTTTCCAAAAGCAACAGCACGTCGATTCTGTAAAATTCAAACAACAACTCGCATTTCAAGTCGTTATTCACTCTCACTTCGCATAAGGTTCAAAATGACCTTGATTTTGCATTCTGTAAGCATCACCTAGGCACTTGCGAAGTGAAGTGAGCTCCAAAGCGACCAACACTGTACTAGTGACTACCACACTCAACAAATCTAAGTCGGGATTTATCGGTTTTTCATTTTACCAGTTTTTGACACAGATTTTTAGCTATTACGATGTTTAAATTAAAATTTCTTATTTTAAAGAATTTAAGGCAGCTAATAAGTAAAAAAAAACAGAAAACTCTAAATTCGTGCCGTGAATATAATCTATGCTTACCTTACGAAAAGAAATGACTGACAGATAATATCATAAGTAATCTGTGGACAATATTTTCATTTATTGCCGTTGACGTTTAAAAGTTCGTTGCATTCACAGAGTACTTTTGGTTGCATTGTTTTGTTTACGTTCTGTTTGTTTTTTGATCGATCAGTGCCGGTAATAATAGTGAAATAATCATGAAGTGAGTTTATATTTCTGGTTGTGAATTTCAAAAATAATATTAATTAAAGAAGTGTTTATTTTGTTTTCTAATCCATCAATAATGTTTCAGTCCAAATGAGACACGTTCTTTTCATCCATCGTCGGATTAAGTAGGTAGGCACTTATTCACTTTATAACTTTAAAAACTTTATTTAAACACTATTTAACTATGATTTATTCTATTTTCACTCATAAAATAGATGCTTTTAATTTGACACTTTGAATCGCGTTCGAGTGCAAAGTGAACGTCGAAGTGACAGGGGAATTACCTTATAGAATGCCACTTTTTACGTCATCTCATACTTTATCTGTCAAAATCTCGAGGTAAATTTAGTTCAACTCGCAAACACGCTCGCAATAGTAGCGCTAGTGTAGATTCGAATTATCAACCGAGTTTTAGAATGCCAATCAAGAAACTCACAGCGGATTCAGATTCGAAGTTTAGAATGAAGTCTTACAGAATCACACTGGTAACTGGAATATCAGGCGGTACAGCGAGCGTGCCAGTTCATCGAACTTGCCCCGTGACAGCTCTAGGACCTGTCAAGTGAAGTGCGTGAGAAAATGGATCATGACTTTGAAACATACATGAACGACAATAGTCGTTCATGTATGTTTCAAACATACATGAACGATGAACGAATGAACGATGTGTTCGTAATAACGAACATCGAATAAATCAGCGACGCGACGAGGATCTAATACTATCTTTGCAGATATTTCACTTACAGAATGGAATTATTTTTATGTATCTTATATCAATGGCGTATCGGGCCTTTAGGGAGATTATTTTCTTGCTATTTACATATCGTTCATTACCTCAAAGAACGAAAGTATTCGTTTATATTTTAGTTATTTTTGTTTTGGTTGCAAGTCTTGTTCAGACCTTTAGTGTATGCTCCCGCCTATCAAAGTAGGTTTCCAAATGATCGTGCAGCTCTAAAGCCGCATAGCACACAGCATCCCGCACGCGCGGGTAGTACGCTGCCGCCGGGCCCACCCCACAGCAGCGGCGGCTCCTCGGCGCACTCCAGCACTACCTCCAGCTCGGCCGCCAGTCCTGGCACAGCCGCCGCCGCCACCGCTCCCGCCTCGCCGTGAACGTTCGTCATCGTGGTGTACACCAGACACCAACAGTGACCAGAGTGCTCACTGAATAGTAGTGACAAAGCGTCGCTGAACACTCGTGACAGACTTACCTTATTTTCCAAGGCAGCTGTGTAAACCATGACAATCATTTTGTGATTAGTTTCCAAAAGCAACAGTAACTGGAATATCAGGCGGTACAGCGAGCGTGCCAGTTCATCGAACTTGCCCCGTGACAGCTCTAGGACCTGTCAAGTGAAGTGCGTGAGTAAATGGATCATGACTTTGAAACATACATGAACGACTATTACGAACATCGAATAAATCAGCGACGCGACGAGGATCTAATACTATCTTTGCAGATATTTCACTTACGGAATGGAATTATTTTTGTGTATCTTATATCAATGGCGTATCGGGCCTTTAGGGAGATTATTTTCTTGCTATTTACATATCGTTCATTACCTCAAAGAACGAAAGTATTCGTTTATATTTTAGTTATTTTTGTTTTGGTTGCAAGAGTCTTGTTCAGACCATTAGTGTATGCTCCCGGCTATCAAAGTAGGTTTCCAAATGTTCGTGCAGCTCCACAGCCGCATAGCGCACAGCATCCCGCACGCGCGGGCAGTACGCTGCCGCCGGGCCACCCCACAGCATCGGCGGCTCCTCGGCGCACTCCAGCACTACCCCCAGCTCGGCCGCCAGTCCTGGCACAGCCGCCGCCGCCACCGCTCCCGCCTCGCCGTGAACGTTCGTCATCGTGGTGTACACCAGACACCAACAGTGACCAGAGTGCTCACTGAATAGTAGTGACAAAGCGTCGCTGCACACTCGTGACAGACTTACCTTATTTTCCAAGGCAGCTGTGTAAACCGCGACAATCATTTTGTGATTCGTTTCCAAAAGCAACAGTAACTGGAATATCAGGCGGTACAGCGAGCGTGCCAGTTCATCGAACTTGCCCCGTGACAGCTCTAGGACCTGTCAAGTGAAGTGCGTGAGAAAATGGATCATGACTTTGAAACATACATGAACGACTATTACGAACATCGAATAAATCAGCGACGCGACGAGGATCTAATACTATCTTTGCAGATATTTCACTTACAGAATGGAATTATTTTTGTGTATCTTATATCAATGGCGTATCGGGCCTTTAGGGAGATTATTTTCTTGCTATTTACATATCGTTCATTACCTCAAAGAACGAAAGTATTCGTTTATATTTTAGTTATTTTTGTTTTGGTTGCAAGTCTTGTTCAGACCTTTAGTGTATGCTCCCGCCTATCAAAGTAGGTTTCCAAATGATCGTGCAGCTCTAAAGCCGCATTGCACACAGCATCCCGCACGCGCGGGTAGTACGCTGCCGCCGGGCCCACCCCACAGCAGCGGCGGCTCCTCGGCGCACTCCAGCACTACCTCCAGCTCGGCCGCCAGTCCTGGCACAGCCGCCGCCGCCACCGCTCCCGCCTCGCCGTGAACGTTCGTCATCGTGGTGTACACCAGACACCAACAGTGACCAGAGTGCTCACTGAATAGTAGTGACAAAGCGTCGCTGAACACTCGTGACAGACTTACCTTATTTTCCAAGGCAGCTGTGTAAACCATGACAATCATTTTGTGATTAGTTTCCAAAAGCAACAGTAACTGGAATATCAGGCGGTACAGCGAGCGTGCCAGTTCATCGAACTTGCCCCGTGACAGCTCTAGGACCTGTCAAGTGAAGTGCGTGAGTAAATGGATCATGACTTTGAAACATACATGAACGACTATTACGAACATCGAATAAATCAGCGACGCGACGAGGATCTAATACTATCTTTGCAGATATTTCACTTACGGAATGGAATTATTTTTGTGTATCTTATATCAATGGCGTATCGGGCCTTTAGGGAGATTATTTTCTTGCTATTTACATATCGTTCATTACCTCAAAGAACGAAAGTATTCGTTTATATTTTAGTTATTTTTGTTTTGGTTGCAAGAGTCTTGTTCAGACCTTTAGTGTATGCTCCCGCCTATCAAAGTAGGTTTCCAAATGTTCGTGGAGCTCTAAAGCCGCGTAGCGCACAGCATCCCTCACGCGCGGGTAGTACGCTGCCGCCGGGCCCACCCCACAGCAGCGGCGGCTCCTCGGCGCACTCCAGCACTACCTTCAGCTCGGCCGCCAGTCCTGGCACAGCCGCCGCCGCCACCGCTCCCGCCTCGCCGTGAACGTTCGTCATCTTGGTGTACACCAGACACCAACAGTGACCAGAGTGCTCACTGAATAGTAGTGACAAAGCGTCGCTGAACACTCGTGACAGACTTACCTTATTTTCCAAGGCAGCTGTGTAAACCGCGACAGTCATTTTGTGATTCGTTTCCAAAAGCAACAGTAACTGGAATATCAGGCGGTACAGCGAGCGTGCCAGTTCATCGAACTTGCCCCGTGACAGCTCTAGGACCTGTCAAGTGAAGTGCGTGAGAAAATGGATCATGACTTTGAAACATACATGAACGACTATTACGAATTAATTGTTTTCTAATCCATCAATAATGTTTCAGTCCAAATGAGACACGTTCTTTTCATCCATCGTCGGATTAAGTAGGTAGGCACTTATTCACTTTATAACTTTAAAAACTTTATTTAAACACTATTTAACTATGATTTATTCTATTTTCACTCATAAAATAGATGCTTTTAATTTGACACTTTGAATCGCGTTCGAGTGCAAAGTGAACGTCGAAGTGACAGGGGAATTACCTTATAGAATGCCACTTTTTACGTCATCTCATACTTTATCTGTCAAAATCTCGAGGTAAATTTAGTTCAACTCGCAAACACGCTCGCAATAGTAGCGCTAGTGTAGATTCGAATTATCAACCGAGTTTTAGAATGCCAATCAAGAAACTCACAGCGGATTCAGATTCGAAGTTTAGAATGAAGTCTTACAGAATCACACTGGTAACTGGAATATCAGGCGGTACAACGAGCGTGCCAGTTCATCGAACTTGCCCCGTGACAGCTCTAGGACCTGTCAAGTGAAGTGCGTGAGAAAATGGATCATGACTTTGAAACATACATGAACGACTATTACGAACATCGAATAAATCAGCGACGCGACGAGGATCTAATACTATCTTTGCAGATATTTCACTTACGGAATGGAATTATTTTTGTGTATCTTATATCAATGGCGTATCGGGCCTTTAGGGAGATTATTTTCTTGCTATTTACATATCGTTCATTACCTCAAAGAACGAAAGTATTCGTTTATATTTTAGTTATTTTTGTTTTGGTTGCAAGAGTCTTGTTCAGACCTTTAGTGTATGCTCCCGCCTATCAAAGTAGGTTTCCAAATGTTCGTGGAGCTCTAAAGCCGCGTAGCGCACAGCATCCCGCACGCGCGGGTAGTACGCTGCCGCCGGGCCCACCCCACAGCAGCGGCGGCTCCTCGGCGCACTCCAGCACTACCTTCAGCTCGGCCGCCAGTCCTGGCACAGCCGCCGCCGCCACCGCTCCCGCCTCGCCGTGAACGTTCGTCATCTTGGTGTACACCAGACACCAACAGTGACCAGAGTGCTCACTGAATAGTAGTGACAAAGCGTCGCTGAACACTCGTGACAGACTTACCTTATTTTCCAAGGCAGCTGTGTAAACCATGACAATCATTTTGTGATTAGTTTCCAAAAGCAACAGTAACTGGAATATCAGGCGGTACAGCGAGCGTGCCAGTTCATCGAACTTGCCCCGTGACAGCTCTAGGACCTGTCAAGTGAAGTGCGTGAGTAAATGGATCATGACTTTGAAACATACATGAACGACTATTACGAACATCGAATAAATCAGCGACGCGACGAGGATCTAATACTATCTTTGCAGATATTTCACTTACGGAATGGAATTATTTTTGTGTATCTTATATCAATGGCGTATCGGGCCTTTAGGGAGATTATTTTCTTGCTATTTACATATCGTTCATTACCTCAAAGAACGAAAGTATTCGTTTATATTTTAGTTATTTTTGTTTTGGTTGCAAGAGTCTTGTTCAGACCATTAGTGTATGCTCCCGGCTATCAAAGTAGGTTTCCAAATGTTCGTGCAGCTCCACAGCCGCATAGCGCACAGCATCCCGCACGCGCGGGCAGTACGCTGCCGCCGGGCCACCCCACAGCATCGGCGGCTCCTCGGCGCACTCCAGCACTACCCCCAGCTCGGCCGCCAGTCCTGGCACAGCCGCCGCCGCCACCGCTCCCGCCTCGCCGTGAACGTTCGTCATCGTGGTGTACACCAGACACCAACAGTGACCAGAGTGCTCACTGAATAGTAGTGACAAAGCGTCGCTGCACACTCGTGACAGACTTACCTTATTTTCCAAGGCAGCTGTGTAAACCGCGACAATCATTTTGTGATTCGTTTCCAAAAGCAACAGTAACTGGAATATCAGGCGGTACAGCGAGCGTGCCAGTTCATCGAACTTGCCCCGTGACAGCTCTAGGACCTGTCAAGTGAAGTGCGTGAGAAAATGGATCATGACTTTGAAACATACATGAACGACTATTACGAACATCGAATAAATCAGCGACGCGACGAGGATCTAATACTATCTTTGCAGATATTTCACTTACAGAATGGAATTATTTTTGTGTATCTTATATCAATGGCGTATCGGGCCTTTAGGGAGATTATTTTCTTGCTATTTACATATCGTTCATTACCTCAAAGAACGAAAGTATTCGTTTATATTTTAGTTATTTTTGTTTTGGTTGCAAGTCTTGTTCAGACCTTTAGTGTATGCTCCCGCCTATCAAAGTAGGTTTCCAAATGATCGTGCAGCTCTAAAGCCGCATTGCACACAGCATCCCGCACGCGCGGGTAGTACGCTGCCGCCGGGCCCACCCCACAGCAGCGGCGGCTCCTCGGCGCACTCCAGCACTACCTCCAGCTCGGCCGCCAGTCCTGGCACAGCCGCCGCCGCCACCGCTCCCGCCTCGCCGTGAACGTTCGTCATCGTGGTGTACACCAGACACCAACAGTGACCAGAGTGCTCACTGAATAGTAGTGACAAAGCGTCGCTGAACACTCGTGACAGACTTACCTTATTTTCCAAGGCAGCTGTGTAAACCATGACAATCATTTTGTGATTAGTTTCCAAAAG
This sequence comes from Melanchra persicariae, assembly GCA_947386135.1. NCBI lineage: Eukaryota > Metazoa > Arthropoda > Insecta > Lepidoptera > Noctuidae > Melanchra > Melanchra persicariae. Next base: position 4,766,589 of record OX376665.1, read on the forward strand.
CAACAGTAACTGGAATATCAGGCGGTACAGCGAGCGTGCCAGTTCATCGAACTTGCCCCGTGACAGCTCTAGGACCTGTCAAGTGAAGTGCGTGAGTAAATGGATCATGACTTTGAAACATACATGAACGACTATTACGAACATCGAATAAATCAGCGACGCGACGAGGATCTAATACTATCTTTGCAGATATTTCACTTACGGAATGGAATTATTTTTGTGTATCTTATATCAATGGCGTATCGCCTTTAGGGAGATTATTTTCTTGCTATTTACATATCGTTCATTACCTCAAAGAACGAAAGTATTCGTTTATATTTTAGTTATTTTTGTTTTGGTTGCAAGAGTCTTGTTCAGACCTTTAGTGTATGCTCCCGCCTATCAAAGTAGGTTTCCAAATGTTCGTGGAGCTCTAAAGCCGCGTAGCGCACAGCATCCCTCACGCGCGGGTAGTACGCTGCCGCCGGGCCCACCCCACAGCAGCGGCGGCTCCTCGGCGCACTCCAGCACTACCTTCAGCTCGGCCGCCAGTCCTGGCACAGCCGCCGCCGCCACCGCTCCCGCCTCGCCGTGAACGTTCGTCATCTTGGTGTACACCAGACACCAACAGTGACCAGAGTGCTCACTGAATAGTAGTGACAAAGCGTCGCTGAACACTCGTGACAGACTTACCTTATTTTCCAAGGCAGCTGTGTAAACCGCGACAGTCATTTTGTGATTCGTTTCCAAAAGCAACAGTAACTGGAATATCAGGCGGTACAGCGAGCGTGCCAGTTCATCGAACTTGCCCCGTGACAGCTCTAGGACCTGTCAAGTGAAGTGCGTGAGAAAATGGATCATGACTTTGAAACATACATGAACGACTATTACGAATTAATTGTTTTCTAATCCATCAATAATGTTTCAGTCCAAATGAGACACGTTCTTTTCATCCATCGTCGGATTAAGTAGGTAGGCACTTATTCACTTTATAACTTTAAAAACTTTATTTAAACACTATTTAACTATGATTTATTCTATTTTCACTCATAAAATAGATGCTTTTAATTTGACACTTTGAATCGCGTTCGAGTGCAAAGTGAACGTCGAAGTGACAGGGGAATTACCTTATAGAATGCCACTTTTTACGTCATCTCATACTTTATCTGTCAAAATCTCGAGGTAAATTTAGTTCAACTCGCAAACACGCTCGCAATAGTAGCGCTAGTGTAGATTCGAATTATCAACCGAGTTTTAGAATGCCAATCAAGAAACTCACAGCGGATTCAGATTCGAAGTTTAGAATGAAGTCTTACAGAATCACACTGGTAACTGGAATATCAGGCGGTACAACGAGCGTGCCAGTTCATCGAACTTGCCCCGTGACAGCTCTAGGACCTGTCAAGTGAAGTGCGTGAGAAAATGGATCATGACTTTGAAACATACATGAACGACTATTACGAACATCGAATAAATCAGCGACGCGACGAGGATCTAATACTATCTTTGCAGATATTTCACTTACGGAATGGAATTATTTTTGTGTATCTTATATCAATGGCGTATCGGGCCTTTAGGGAGATTATTTTCTTGCTATTTACATATCGTTCATTACCTCAAAGAACGAAAGTATTCGTTTATATTTTAGTTATTTTTGTTTTGGTTGCAAGAGTCTTGTTCAGACCTTTAGTGTATGCTCCCGCCTATCAAAGTAGGTTTCCAAATGTTCGTGGAGCTCTAAAGCCGCGTAGCGCACAGCATCCCGCACGCGCGGGTAGTACGCTGCCGCCGGGCCCACCCCACAGCAGCGGCGGCTCCTCGGCGCACTCCAGCACTACCTTCAGCTCGGCCGCCAGTCCTGGCACAGCCGCCGCCGCCACCGCTCCCGCCTCGCCGTGAACGTTCGTCATCTTGGTGTACACCAGACACCAACAGTGACCAGAGTGCTCACTGAATAGTAGTGACAAAGCGTCGCTGAACACTCGTGACAGACTTACCTTATTTTCCAAGGCAGCTGTGTAAACCGCGACAGTCATTTTGTGATTCGTTTCCAAAAGCAACAGTAACTGGAATATCAGGCGGTACAGCGAGCGTGCCAGTTCATCGAACTTGCCCCGTGACAGCTCTAGGACCTGTCAAGTGAAGTGCGTGAGAAAATGGATCATGACTTTGAAACATACATGAACGACTATTACGAACATCGAATAAATCAGCGACGCGACGAGGATCTAATACTATCTTTGCAGATATTTCACTTACAGAATGGAATTATTTTTGTGTATCTTATATCAATGGCGTATCGGGCCTTTAGGGAGATTATTTTCTTGCTATTTACATATCGTTCATTACCTCAAAGAACGAAAGTATTCGTTTATATTTTAGTTATTTTTGTTTTGGTTGCAAGAGTCTTGTTCAGACCATTAGTGTATGCTCCCGCCTATCAAAGTAGGTTTCCAAATGTTCGTGCAGCTCCACAGCCGCATAGCGCACAGCATCCCGCACGCGCGGGCAGTACGCTGCCGCCGGGCCACCCCACAGCATCGGCGGCTCCTCGGCGCACTCCAGCACTACCCCCAGCTCGGCCGCCAGTCCTGGCACAGCCGCCGCCGCCACCGCTCCCGCCTCGCCGTGAACGTTCGTCATCGTGGTGTACACCAGACACCAACAGTGACCAGAGTGCTCACTGAATAGTAGTGACAAAGCGTCGCTGAACACTCGTGACAGACTTACCTTATTTTCCAAGGCAGCTGTGTAAACCGCGACAATCATTTTGTGATTCGTTTCCAAAAGCAACAGTAACTGGAATATCAGGCGGTACAGCGAGCGTGCCAGTTCATCGAACTTGCCCCGTGACAGCTCTAGGACCTGTCAAGTGAAGTGCGTGAGAAAATGGATCATGACTTTGAAACATACATGAACGACTATTACGAACATCGAATAAATCAGCGACGCGACGAGGATCTAATACTATCTTTGCAGATATTTCACTTACAGAATGGAATTATTTTTGTGTATCTTATATCAATGGCGTATCGGGCCTTTAGGGAGATTATTTTCTTGCTATTTACATATCGTTCATTACCTCAAAGAACGAAAGTATTCGTTTATATTTTAGTTATTTTTGTTTTGGTTGCAAGTCTTGTTCAGACCTTTAGTGTATGCTCCCGCCTATCAAAGTAGGTTTCCAAATGATCGTGCAGCTCTAAAGCCGCATTGCACACAGCATCCCGCACGCGCGGGTAGTACGCTGCCGCCGGGCCCACCCCACAGCAGCGGCGGCTCCTCGGCGCACTCCAGCACTACCTCCAGCTCGGCCGCCAGTCCTGGCACAGCCGCCGCCGCCACCGCTCCCGCCTCGCCGTGAACGTTCGTCATCGTGGTGTACACCAGACACCAACAGTGACCAGAGTGCTCACTGAATAGTAGTGACAAAGCGTCGCTGAACACTCGTGACAGACTTACCTTATTTTCCAAGGCAGCTGTGTAAACCATGACAATCATTTTGTGATTAGTTTCCAAAAGCAACAGTAACTGGAATATCAGGCGGTACAGCGAGCGTGCCAGTTCATCGAACTTGCCCCGTGACAGCTCTAGGACCTGTCAAGTGAAGTGCGTGAGAAAATGGATCATGACTTTGAAACATACATGAACGACTATTACGAACATCGAATAAATCAGCGACGCGACGAGGATCTAATACTATCTTTGCAGATATTTCACTTACGGAATGGAATTATTTTTGTGTATCTTATATCAATGGCGTATCGGGCCTTTAGGGAGATTATTTTCTTGCTATTTACATATCGTTCATTACCTCAAAGAACGAAAGTATTCGTTTATATTTTAGTTATTTTTGTTTTGGTTGCAAGAGTCTTGTTCAGACCTTTAGTGTATGCTCCCGCCTATCAAAGTAGGTTTCCAAATGTTCGTGGAGCTCTAAAGCCGCGTAGCGCACAGCATCCCTCACGCGCGGGTAGTACGCTGCCGCCGGGCCCACCCCACAGCAGCGGCGGCTCCTCGGCGCACTCCAGCACTACCTTCAGCTCGGCCGCCAGTCCTGGCACAGCCGCCGCCGCCACCGCTCCCGCCTCGCCGTGAACGTTCGTCATCTTGGTGTACACCAGACACCAACAGTGACCAGAGTGCTCACTGAATAGTAGTGACAAAGCGTCGCTGAACACTCGTGACAGACTTACCTTATTTTCCAAGGCAGCTGTGTAAACCGCGACAGTCATTTTGTGATTCGTTTCCAAAAGCAACAGTAACTGGAATATCAGGCGGTACAGCGAGCGTGCCAGTTCATCGAACTTGCCCCGTGACAGCTCTAGGACCTGTCAAGTGAAGTGCGTGAGAAAATGGATCATGACTTTGAAACATACATGAACGACTATTACGAATTTATTGTTTTCTAATCCATCAATAATGTTTCAGTCCAAATGAGACACGTTCTTTTCATCCATCGTCGGATTAAGTAGGTAGGCACTTATTCACTTTATAACTTTAAAAACTTTATTTAAACACTATTTAACTATGATTTATTCTATTTTCACTCATAAAATAGATGCTTTTAATTTGACACTTTGAATCGCGTTCGAGTGCAAAGTGAACGTCGAAGTGACAGGGGAATTACCTTATAGAATGCCACTTTTTACGTCATCTCATACTTTATCTGTCAAAATCTCGAGGTAAATTTAGTTCAACTCGCAAACACGCTCGCAATAGTAGCGCTAGTGTAGATTCGAATTATCAACCGAGTTTTAGAATGCCAATCAAGAAACTCACAGCGGATTCAGATTCGAAGTTTAGAATGAAGTCTTACAGAATCACACTGGTAACTGGAATATCAGGCGGTACAACGAGCGTGCCAGTTCATCGAACTTGCCCCGTGACAGCTCTAGGACCTGTCAAGTGAAGTGCGTGAGAAAATGGATCATGACTTTGAAACATACATGAACGACTATTACGAACATCGAATAAATCAGCGACGCGACGAGGATCTAATACTATCTTTGCAGATATTTCACTTACGGAATGGAATTATTTTTGTGTATCTTATATCAATGGCGTATCGGGCCTTTAGGGAGATTATTTTCTTGCTATTTACATATCGTTCATTACCTCAAAGAACGAAAGTATTCGTTTATATTTTAGTTATTTTTGTTTTGGTTGCAAGAGTCTTGTTCAGACCTTTAGTGTATGCTCCCGCCTATCAAAGTAGGTTTCCAAATGTTCGTGGAGCTCTAAAGCCGCGTAGCGCACAGCATCCCGCACGCGCGGGTAGTACGCTGCCGCCGGGCCCACCCCACAGCAGCGGCGGCTCCTCGGCGCACTCCAGCACTACCTTCAGCTCGGCCGCCAGTCCTGGCACAGCCGCCGCCGCCACCGCTCCCGCCTCGCCGTGAACGTTCGTCATCTTGGTGTACACCAGACACCAACAGTGACCAGAGTGCTCACTGAATAGTAGTGACAAAGCGTCGCTGAACACTCGTGACAGACTTACCTTATTTTCCAAGGCAGCTGTGTAAACCGCGACAGTCATTTTGTGATTCGTTTCCAAAAGCAACAGTAACTGGAATATCAGGCGGTACAGCGAGCGTGCCAGTTCATCGAACTTGCCCCGTGACAGCTCTAGGACCTGTCAAGTGAAGTGCGTGAGAAAATGGATCATGACTTTGAAACATACATGAACGACTATTACGAACATCGAATAAATCAGAGACGCGACGAGGATCTAATACTATCTTTGCAGATATTTCACTTACAGAATGGAATTATTTTTGTGTATCTTATATCAATGGCGTATTGGGCCTTTAGGGAGATTATTTTCTTGCTATTTACATATCGTTCATTACCTCAAAGAACGAAAGTATTCGTTTATATTTTAGTTATTTTTGTTTTGGTTGCAAGTCTTGTTCAGACCTTTAGTGTATGCTCCCGCCTATCAAAGTAGGTTTCCAAATGTTCGTGCAGCTCTAAAGCCGCATAGCGCACAGCATCTCGCACGCGCGGGTAGTACGCTGCCGCCGGGCCCACCCCACAGCAGCGGCGGCTCCTCGGCGCACTCCAGCACTACCTCCAGCTCGGCCGCCAGTCCTGGCACAGCCGCCGCCGCCACCGCTCCCGCCTCGCCGTGAACGTTCGTCATCGTGGTGTACACCAGACACCAACAGTGACCAGAGTGCTCACTGAATAGTAGTGACAAAGCGTCGCTGAACACTCGTGACAGACTTACCTTATTTTCCAAGGCAGCTGTGTAAACCGCGACAATCATTTTGTGATTCGTTTCCAAAAGCAACAGTAACTGGAATATCAGGCGGTACAGCGAGCGTGCCAGTTCATCGAACTTGCCCCGTGACAGCTCTAGGACCTGTCAAGTGAAGTGCGTGAGAAAATGGATCATGACTTTGAAACATACATGAACGACTATTACGAACATCGAATAAATCAGCGACGCGACGAGGATCTAATACTATCTTTGCAGATATTTCACTTACGGAATGGAATTATTTTTGTGTATCTTATATCAATGGCGTATCGGGCCTTTAGGGAGATTATTTTCTTGCTATTTACATATCGTTCATTACCTCAAAGAACGAAAGTATTCGTTTATATTTTAGTTATTTTTGTTTTGGTTGCAAGAGTCTTGTTCAGACCTTTAGTGTATGCTCCCGCCTATCAAAGTAGATTTCCAAATGTTCGTGCAGCTCTAAAGCCGCGTAGCGCACAGCATCCCGCACGCGCGGGTAGTACGCTGCCGCCGGGCCCACCCCACAGCAGCGGCGGCTCCTCGGCGCACTCCAGCACTACCTCCAGCTCGGCCGCCAGTCCTGGCACAGCCGCCGCCGCCACCGCTCCCGCCTCGCCGTGAACGTTCGTCATCGTGGTGTACACCAGACACCAACAGTGACCAGAGTGCTCACTGAATAGTAGTGACAAAGCGTCGCTGAACACTCGTGACAGACTTACCTTATTTTCCAAGGCAGCTGTGTAAACCGCGACAATCATTTTGTGATTCGTTTCCAAAAGCAACAGTAACTGGAATATCAGGCGGTACAGCGAGCGTGCCAGTTCATCGAACTTGCCCCGTGACAGCTCTAGGACCTGTCAAGTGAAGTGCGTGAGAAAATGGATCATGACTTTGAAACATACATGAACGACTATTACGAACATCGAATAAATCAGCGACGCGACGAGGATCTAATACTATCTTTGCAGATATTTCACTTACGGAATGGAATTATTTTTGTGTATCTTATATCAATGGCGTATCGGGCCTTTAGGGAGATTATTTTCTTGCTATTTACATATCGTTCATTACCTCAAAGAACGAAAGTATTCGTTTATATTTTAGTTATTTTTGTTTTGGTTGCAAGAGTCTTGTTCAGACCTTTAGTGTATGCTCCCGCCTATCAAAGTAGGTTTCCAAATGTTCGTGGAGCTCTAAAGCCGCGTAGCGCACAGCATCCCGCACGCGCGGGTAGTACGCTGCCGCCGGGCCCACCCCACAGCAGCGGCGGCTCCTCGGCGCACTCCAGCACTACCTCCAGCTCGGCCGCCAGTCCTGGCACAGCCGCCGCCGCCACCGCTCCCGCCTCGCCGTGAACGTTCGTCATCGTGGTGTACACCAGTAGGAATATTTTGAGTGGCGTAGGTACTTTATTTAAAATATTTCCTTTAAAAAGTTTCGAAACTTGCTTCCTACAGTTATGCCAAAAATAAACTTGCAATACTCAAACAAAACGATAGTATTTACAGCTTTGCGAACAGAGCCTCTACCATGAGATTTCATCGAAAAATTACTCGCTAGCGTTAAACTCGCTAGCGTACTAACGTGGATCGAACAGATTTCGATAGTGCTTGCACCATGAGATTTACGGAGTCTTACGCATTCGCTAAGGTAAGCTCGATAGATCGCGTTCTCTAGCTAACTTCACTCTACTCGATATAAGGCTTCACTACTTATGTTTTGTTTCTTTCTTTCTCACTAATAAGAAGAGAGAACGGCTCTTAAGCTCAAAATGTAGTTATATCGCTATGCTAAAAATGTTAAGATAGTCAATATCACAAAATAAACCGACTAAATAAAAAAGTTGACGGTTAGTGGACTACTTATGGTATTTAGTGGTTTTTTAATTTTTATTCCATGTAACATGTCATGTTTTGTTTGTTGGCGTTGTGTTACAGTTGTGTGTGTGTGGTTTAAAAGTTTACAACAATAGATTATAATTGGTTTTGTTTTGGGATAGCTGCATACCATACTAGGTACTTACTACCTTTAGTTCTAATGAAACTCGTTGTGTTCAGTGTTGACGTCGAATCCGTAACATTATTCAATAATATAAATGCACAAATCCTCAAACGCTTCTCTATAGTGTGTGTAAAGTTTAATAAACTGTCTTTCACATATATTTTCCAATTGAGATCCAACATAAAATTTCATTTTGGCTTGAAATTAACGTTGTTCACGTCGTTGGTCTTCAAAATCAGCGGCAACTAACATATTCCACGCTAAATAAGCTCTTGCAGACATTATTTTGACTTTATTATACTCAAACACGTGTATAATTTTAATGTAAACTTATGTTTCACACGGCAAAATGCTAGTGAGCTACGTAGCTAATATCGTAAGCGTATTGTTCAATAGCTTCTGTCAAATTAGTGACTCATGGTGCCGTTATGTATGGTGATAGCTGAAAAACGTCAGTGACCATCGAATAGATTACGTTAGGTTTTTAACCTATCGAAATCTATAGTGCTCATGGTACGAATTTTAATTCTTTCTGTGACCGCTAGGGGCGCTGTACAGTATGTCATACAAATAATTTACGGAGACGATAGCGAGTTTTGGCTGCATAAACTCATGGTAGAGGTACAGACACCAACAGTGACCAGAGTGCTCACTGAATAGTAGTGACAAAGCGTCGCTGAACACTCGTGACAGACTTACCTTATTTTCCAAGGCAGCTGTGTAAACCGCGACAATCATTTTGTGATTCGTTTCCAAAAGCAACAGTAACTGGAATATCAGGCGGTACAGCGAGCGTGCCAGTTCATCGAACTTGCCCCGTGACAGCTCTAGGACCTGTCAAGTGAAGTGCGTGAGAAAATGGATCATGACTTTGAAACATACATGAACGACTATTACGAACATCGAATAAATCAGCGACGCGACGAGGATCTAATACTATCTTTGCAGATATTTCACTTACGGAATGGAATTATTTTTGTGTATCTTATATCAATGGCGTATCGGGCCTTTAGGGAGATTATTTTCTTGCTATTTACATATCGTTCATTACCTCAAAGAACGAAAGTATTCGTTTATATTTTAGTTATTTTTGTTTTGGTTGCAAGAGTCTTGTTCAGACCTTTAGTGTATGCTCCCGCCTATCAAAGTAGGTTTCCAAATGTTCGTGGAGCTCTAAAGCCGCGTAGCGCACAGCATCCCGCACGCGCGGGTAGTACGCTGCCGCCGGGCCCACCCCACAGCAGCGGCGGCTCCTCGGCGCACTCCAGCACTACCTCCAGCTCGGCCGCCAGTCCTGGCACAGCCGCCGCCGCCACCGCTCCCGCCTCGCCGTGAACGTTCGTCATCGTGGTGTACACCAGACACCAACAGTGACCAGAGTGCTCACTGAATAGTAGTGACAAAGCGTCGCTGAACACTCGTGACAGACTTACCTTATTTTCCAAGGCAGCTGTGTAAACCGCGACAATCATTTTGTGATTCGTTTCCAAAAGCAACAGTAACTGGAATATCAGGCGGTACAGCGAGCGTGCCAGTTCATCGAACTTGCCCCGTGACAGCTCTAGGACCTGTCAAGTGAAGTGCGTGAGAAAATGGATCATGACTTTGAAACATACATGAACGACTATTACGAACATCGAATAAATCAGCGACGCGACGAGGATCTAATACTATCTTTGCAGATATTTCACTTACGGAATGGAATTATTTTTGTGTATCTTATATCAATGGCGTATCGGGCCTTTAGGGAGATTATTTTCTTGCTATTTACATATCGTTCATTACCTCAAAGAACGAAAGTATTCGTTTATATTTTAGTTATTTTTGTTTTGGTTGCAAGAGTCTTGTTCAGACCTTTAGTGTATGCTCCCGCCTATCAAAGTAGGTTTCCAAATGTTCGTGGAGCTCTAAAGCCGCGTAGCGCACAGCATCCCGCACGCGCGGGTAGTACGCTGCCGCCGGGCCCACCCCACAGCAGCGGCGGCTCCTCGGCGCACTCCAGCACTACCTCCAGCTCGGCCGCCAGTCCTGGCACAGCCGCCGCCGCCACCGCTCCCGCCTCGCCGTGAACGTTCGTCATCGTGGGGTACACCAGACACCAGCAGTGACCAGAGTGCTCACTGAATAGTAGTGACAAAGCGTCGCTGAACACTCGTGACAGACTTACCTTATTTTCCAAGGCAGCTGTGTAAACCGCGACAATCATTTTGTGATTCGTTTCCAAAAGCAACAGTAACTGGAATATCAGGCGGTACAGCGAGCGTGCCAGTTCATCGAACTTGCCCCGTGACAGCTCTAGGACCTGTCAAGTGAAGTGCGTGAGAAAATGGACCATGACTTTGAAACATACATGAACGACTATTACGAACATCGAATAAATCAGCGACGCGACGAGGATCTAATACTATCTTTGCAGATATTTCACTTACGGAATGGAATTATTTTTAAGTATCTTATATCAATGGCGTATCGGGCCTTTAGGAAGATTATTTTCTTGCTATTTACATATCGTTCATTACCTCAAAGAACGAAAGTATTCGTTTATATTTTAGTTATTTTTGTTTTGGTTGCAAGAGTCTTGTTCAGACCTTTAGTGTATGCTCCCGCCTATCAAAGTAGGTTTCCAAATGTTCGTGGAGCTCTAAAGCCGCGTAGCGCACAGCATCCCGCACGCGCGGGTAGTACGCTGCCGCCGGGCCCACCCCACAGCAGCGGCGGCTCCTCGGCGCACTCCAGCACTACCTCCAGCTCGGCCGCCAGTCCTGGCACAGCCGCCGCCGCCACCGCTCCCGCCTCGCCGTGAACGTTCGTCATCGTGGTGTACACCAGACACCAACAGTGACCAGAGTGCTCACTGAATAGTAGTGACAAAGCGTCGCTGAACACTCGTGACAGACTTACCTTATTTTCCAAGGCAGCTGTGTAAACCGCGACAATCATTTTGTGATTCGTTTCCAAAAGCAACAGTAACTGGAATATCAGGCGGTACAGCGAGCGTGCCAGTTCATCGAACTTGCCCCGTGACAGCTCTAGGACCTGTCAAGTGAAGTGCGTGAGAAAATGGATCATGACTTTGAAACATACATGAACGACTATTACGAACATCGAATAAATCAGCGACGCGACGAGGATCTAATACTATCTTTGCAGATATTTCACTTACGGAATGGAATTATTTTTGTGTATCTTATATCAATGGCGTATCGGGCCTTTAGGGAGATTATTTTCTTGCTATTTACATATCGTTCATTACCTCAAAGAACGAAAGTATTCGTTTATATTTTAGTTATTTTTGTTTTGGTTGCAAGAGTCTTGTTCAGACCTTTAGTGTATGCTCCCGCCTATCAAAGTAGGTTTCCAAATGTTCGTGGAGCTCTAAAGCCGCGTAGCGCACAGCATCCCGCACGCGCGGGTAGTACGCTGCCGCCGGGCCCACCCCACAGCAGCGGCGGCTCCTCGGCGCACTCCAGCACTACCTCCAGCTCGGCCGCCAGTCCTGGCACAGCCGCCGCCGCCACCGCTCCCGCCTCGCCGTGAACGTTCGTCATCGTGGTGTACACCAGACACCAACAGTGACCAGAGTGCTCACTGAATAGTAGTGACAAAGCGTCGCTGAACACTCGTGACAGACTTACCTTATTTTCCAAGGCAGCTGTGTAAACCGCGACAATCATTTTGTGATTCGTTTCCAAAAGCAACAGTAACTGGAATATCAGGCGGTACAGCGAGCGTGCCAGTTCATCGAACTTGCCCCGTGACAGCTCTAGGACCTGTCAAGTGAAGTGCGTGAGAAAATGGATCATGACTTTGAAACATACATGAACGACTATTACGAACATCGAATAAATCAGCGACGCGACGAGGATCTAATACTATCTTTGCAGATATTTCACTTACGGAATGGAATTATTTTTGTGTATCTTATATCAATGGCGTATCGGGCCTTTAGGGAGATTATTTTCTTGCTATTTACATATCGTTCATTACCTCAAAGAACGAAAGTATTCGTTTATATTTTAGTTATTTTTGTTTTGGTTGCAAGAGTCTTGTTCAGACCTTTAGTGTATGCTCCCGCCTATCAAAGTAGGTTTCCAAATGTTCGTGGAGCTCTAAAGCCGCGTAGCGCACAGCATCCCGCACGCGCGGGTAGTACGCTGCCGCCGGGCCCACCCCACAGCAGCGGCGGCTCCTCGGCGCACTCCAGCACTACCTCCAGCTCGGCCGCCAGTCCTGGCACAGCCGCCGCCGCCACCGCTCCCGCCTCGCCGTGAACGTTCGTCATCGTGGTGTACACCAGACACCAACAGTGACCAGAGTGCTCACTGAATAGTAGTGACAAAGCGTCGCTGAACACTCGTGACAGACTTACCTTATTTTCCAAGGCAGCTGTGTAAACCGCGACAATCATTTTGTGATTCGTTTCCAAAAGCAACAGTAACTGGAATATCAGGCGGTACAGCGAGCGTGCCAGTTCATCGAACTTGCCCCGTGACAGCTCTAGGACCTGTCAAGTGAAGTGCGTGAGAAAATGGATCATGACTTTGAAACATACATGAACGACTATTACGAACATCGAATAAATCAGCGACGCGACGAGGATCTAATACTATCTTTGCAGATATTTCACTTACGGAATGGAATTATTTTTGTGTATCTTATATCAATGGCGTATCGGGCCTTTAGGGAGATTATTTTCTTGCTATTTACATATCGTTCATTACCTCAAAGAACGAAAGTATTCGTTTATATTTTAGTTATTTTTGTTTTGGTTGCAAGAGTCTTGTTCAGACCTTTAGTGTATGCTCCCGCCTATCAAAGTAGATTTCCAAATGTTCGTGCAGCTCTAAAGCCGCGTAGCGCACAGCATCCCGCACGCGCGGGTAGTACGCTGCCGCCGGGCCCACCCCACAGCAGCGGCGGCTCCTCGGCGCACTCCAGCACTACCTCCAGCTCGGCCGCCAGTCCTGGCACAGCCGCCGCCGCCACCGCTCCCGCCTCGCCGTGAACGTTCGTCATCGTGGTGTACACCAGACACCAACAGTGACCAGAGTGCTCACTGAATAGTAGTGACAAAGCGTCGCTGAACACTCGTGACAGACTTACCTTATTTTCCAAGGCAGCTGTGTAAACCGCGACAATCATTTTGTGATTCGTTTCCAAAAGCAACAGTAACTGGAATATCAGGCGGTACAGCGAGCGTGCCAGTTCATCGAACTTGCCCCGTGACAGCTCTAGGACCTGTCAAGTGAAGTGCGTGAGAAAATGGATCATGACTTTGAAACATACATGAACGACTATTACGAACATCGAATAAATCAGCGACGCGACGAGGATCTAATACTATCTTTGCAGATATTTCACTTACGGAATGGAATTATTTTTGTGTATCTTATATCAATGGCGTATCGGGCCTTTAGGGAGATTATTTTCTTGCTATTTACATATCGTTCATTACCTCAAAGAACGAAAGTATTCGTTTATATTTTAGTTATTTTTGTTTTGGTTGCAAGAGTCTTGTTCAGACCTTTAGTGTATGCTCCCGCCTATCAAAGTAGGTTTCCAAATGTTCGTGGAGCTCTAAAGCCGCGTAGCGCACAGCATCCCGCACGCGCGGGTAGTACGCTGCCGCCGGGCCCACCCCACAGCAGCGGCGGCTCCTCGGCGCACTCCAGCACTACCTCCAGCTCGGCCGCCAGTCCTGGCACAGCCGCCGCCGCCACCGCTCCCGCCTCGCCGTGAACGTTCGTCATCGTGGTGTACACCAGACACCAACAGTGACCAGAGTGCTCACTGAATAGTAGTGACAAAGCGTCGCTGAACACTCGTGACAGACTTACCTTATTTTCCAAGGCAGCTGTGTAAACCGCGACAATCATTTTGTGATTCGTTTCCAAAAGCAACAGTAACTGGAATATCAGGCGGTACAGCGAGCGTGCCAGTTCATCGAACTTGCCCCGTGACAGCTCTAGGACCTGTCAAGTGAAGTGCGTGAGAAAATGGATCATGACTTTGAAACATACATGAACGACTATTACGAACATCGAATAAATCAGCGACGCGACGAGGATCTAATACTATCTTTGCAGATATTTCACTTACGGAATGGAATTATTTTTGTGTATCTTATATCAATGGCGTATCGGGCCTTTAGGGAGATTATTTTCTTGCTATTTACATATCGTTCATTACCTCAAAGAACGAAAGTATTCGTTTATATTTTAGTTATTTTTGTTTTGGTTGCAAGAGTCTTGTTCAGACCTTTAGTGTATGCTCCCGCCTATCAAAGTAGATTTCCAAATGTTCGTGCAGCTCTAAAGCCGCGTAGCGCACAGCATCCCGCACGCGCGGGTAGTACGCTGCCGCCGGGCCCACCCCACAGCAGCGGCGGCTCCTCGGCGCACTCCAGCACTACCTCCAGCTCGGCCGCCAGTCCTGGCACAGCCGCCGCCGCCACCGCTCCCGCCTCGCCGTGAACGTTCGTCATCGTGGTGTACACCAGACACCAACAGTGACCAGAGTGCTCACTGAATAGTAGTGACAAAGCGTCGCTGAACACTCGTGACAGACTTACCTTATTTTCCAAGGCAGCTGTGTAAACCGCGACAATCATTTTGTGATTCGTTTCCAAAAGCAACAGTAACTGGAATATCAGGCGGTACAGCGAGCGTGCCAGTTCATCGAACTTGCCCCGTGACAGCTCTAGGACCTGTCAAGTGAAGTGCGTGAGAAAATGGACCATGACTTTGAAACATACATGAACGACTATTACGAACATCGAATAAATCAGCGACGCGACGAGGATCTAATACTATCTTTGCAGATATTTCACTTACGGAATGGAATTATTTTTAAGTATCTTATATCAATGGCGTATCGGGCCTTTAGGAAGATTATTTTCTTGCTATTTACATATCGTTCATTACCTCAAAGAACGAAAGTATTCGTTTATATTTTAGTTATTTTTGTTTTGGTTGCAAGAGTCTTGTTCAGACCTTTAGTGTATGCTCCCGCCTATCAAAGTAGGTTTCCAAATGTTCGTGGAGCTCTAAAGCCGCGTAGCGCACAGCATCCCGCACGCGCGGGTAGTACGCTGCCGCCGGGCCCACCCCACAGCAGCGGCGGCTCCTCGGCGCACTCCAGCACTACCTCCAGCTCGGCCGCCAGTCCTGGCACAGCCGCCGCCGCCACCGCTCCCGCCTCGCCGTGAACGTTCGTCATCGTGGTGTACACCAGACACCAACAGTGACCAGAGTGCTCACTGAATAGTAGTGACAAAGCGTCGCTGAACACTCGTGACAGACTTACCTTATTTTCCAAGGCAGCTGTGTAAACCGCGACAATCATTTTGTGATTCGTTTCCAAAAGCAACAGTAACTGGAATATCAGGCGGTACAGCGAGCGTGCCAGTTCATCGAACTTGCCCCGTGACAGCTCTAGGACCTGTCAAGTGAAGTGCGTGAGAAAATGGATCATGACTTTGAAACATACATGAACGACTATTACGAACATCGAATAAATCAGCGACGCGACGAGGATCTAATACTATCTTTGCAGATATTTCACTTACGGAATGGAATTATTTTTGTGTATCTTATATCAATGGCGTATCGGGCCTTTAGGGAGATTATTTTCTTGCTATTTACATATCGTTCATTACCTCAAAGAACGAAAGTATTCGTTTATATTTTAGTTATTTTTGTTTTGGTTGCAAGAGTCTTGTTCAGACCTTTAGTGTATGCTCCCGCCTATCAAAGTAGGTTTCCAAATGTTCGTGGAGCTCTAAAGCCGCGTAGCGCACAGCATCCCGCACGCGCGGGTAGTACGCTGCCGCCGGGCCCACCCCACAGCAGCGGCGGCTCCTCGGCGCACTCCAGCACTACCTCCAGCTCGGCCGCCAGTCCTGGCACAGCCGCCGCCGCCACCGCTCCCGCCTCGCCGTGAACGTTCGTCATCGTGGTGTACACCAGACACCAACAGTGACCAGAGTGCTCACTGAATAGTAGTGACAAAGCGTCGCTGAACACTCGTGACAGACTTACCTTATTTTCCAAGGCAGCTGTGTAAACCGCGACAATCATTTTGTGATTCGTTTCCAAAAGCAACAGTAACTGGAATATCAGGCGGTACAGCGAGCGTGCCAGTTCATCGAACTTGCCCCGTGACAGCTCTAGGACCTGTCAAGTGAAGTGCGTGAGAAAATGGATCATGACTTTGAAACATACATGAACGACTATTACGAACATCGAATAAATCAGCGACGCGACGAGGATCTAATACTATCTTTGCAGATATTTCACTTACGGAATGGAATTATTTTTGTGTATCTTATATCAATGGCGTATCGGGCCTTTAGGGAGATTATTTTCTTGCTATTTACATATCGTTCATTACCTCAAAGAACGAAAGTATTCGTTTATATTTTAGTTATTTTTGTTTTGGTTGCAAGAGTCTTGTTCAGACCTTTAGTGTATGCTCCCGCCTATCAAAGTAGGTTTCCAAATGTTCGTGGAGCTCTAAAGCCGCGTAGCGCACAGCATCCCGCACGCGCGGGTAGTACGCTGCCGCCGGGCCCACCCCACAGCAGCGGCGGCTCCTCGGCGCACTCCAGCACTACCTCCAGCTCGGCCGCCAGTCCTGGCACAGCCGCCGCCGCCACCGCTCCCGCCTCGCCGTGAACGTTCGTCATCGTGGTGTACACCAGACACCAACAGTGACCAGAGTGCTCACTGAATAGTAGTGACAAAGCGTCGCTGAACACTCGTGACAGACTTACCTTATTTTCCAAGGCAGCTGTGTAAACCGCGACAATCATTTTGTGATTCGTTTCCAAAAGCAACAGTAACTGGAATATCAGGCGGTACAGCGAGCGTGCCAGTTCATCGAACTTGCCCCGTGACAGCTCTAGGACCTGTCAAGTGAAGTGCGTGAGAAAATGGATCATGACTTTGAAACATACATGAACGACTATTACGAACATCGAATAAATCAGCGACGCGACGAGGATCTAATACTATCTTTGCAGATATTTCACTTACGGAATGGAATTATTTTTAAGTATCTTATATCAATGGCGTATCGGGCCTTTAGGAAGATTATTTTCTTGCTATTTACATATCGTTCATTACCTCAAAGAACGAAAGTATTCGTTTATATTTTAGTTATTTTTGTTTTGGTTGCAAGAGTCTTGTTCAGACCTTTAGTGTATGCTCCCGCCTATCAAAGTAGGTTTCCAAATGTTCGTGGAGCTCTAAAGCCGCGTAGCGCACAGCATCCCGCACGCGCGGGTAGTACGCTGCCGCCGGGCCCACCCCACAGCAGCGGCGGCTCCTCGGCGCACTCCAGCACTACCTCCAGCTCGGCCGCCAGTCCTGGCACAGCCGCCGCCGCCACCGCTCCCGCCTCGCCGTGAACGTTCGTCATCGTGGTGTACACCAGACACCAACAGTGACCAGAGTGCTCACTGAATAGTAGTGACAAAGCGTCGCTGAACACTCGTGACAGACTTACCTTATTTTCCAAGGCAGCTGTGTAAACCGCGACAATCATTTTGTGATTCGTTTCCAAAAGCAACAGTAACTGGAATATCAGGCGGTACAGCGAGCGTGCCAGTTCATCGAACTTGCCCCGTGACAGCTCTAGGACCTGTCAAGTGAAGTGCGTGAGAAAATGGATCATGACTTTGAAACATACATGAACGACTATTACGAACATCGAATAAATCAGCGACGCGACGAGGATCTAATACTATCTTTGCAGATATTTCACTTACGGAATGGAATTATTTTTGTGTATCTTATATCAATGGCGTATCGGGCCTTTAGGGAGATTATTTTCTTGCTATTTACATATCGTTCATTACCTCAAAGAACGAAAGTATTCGTTTATATTTTAGTTATTTTTGTTTTGGTTGCAAGAGTCTTGTTCAGACCTTTAGTGTATGCTCCCGCCTATCAAAGTAGGTTTCCAAATGTTCGTGGAGCTCTAAAGCCGCGTAGCGCACAGCATCCCGCACGCGCGGGTAGTACGCTGCCGCCGGGCCCACCCCACAGCAGCGGCGGCTCCTCGGCGCACTCCAGCACTACCTCCAGCTCGGCCGCCAGTCCTGGCACAGCCGCCGCCGCCACCGCTCCCGCCTCGCCGTGAACGTTCGTCATCGTGGTGTACACCAGACACCAACAGTGACCAGAGTGCTCACTGAATAGTAGTGACAAAGCGTCGCTGAACACTCGTGACAGACTTACCTTATTTTCCAAGGCAGCTGTGTAAACCGCGACAATCATTTTGTGATTCGTTTCCAAAAGCAACAGTAACTGGAATATCAGGCGGTACAGCGAGCGTGCCAGTTCATCGAACTTGCCCCGTGACAGCTCTAGGACCTGTCAAGTGAAGTGCGTGAGAAAATGGATCATGACTTTGAAACATACATGAACGACTATTACGAACATCGAATAAATCAGCGACGCGACGAGGATCTAATACTATCTTTGCAGATATTTCACTTACGGAATGGAATTATTTTTGTGTATCTTATATCAATGGCGTATCGGGCCTTTAGGGAGATTATTTTCTTGCTATTTACATATCGTTCATTACCTCAAAGAACGAAAGTATTCGTTTATATTTTAGTTATTTTTGTTTTGGTTGCAAGAGTCTTGTTCAGACCTTTAGTGTATGCTCCCGCCTATCAAAGTAGGTTTCCAAATGTTCGTGGAGCTCTAAAGCCGCGTAGCGCACAGCATCCCGCACGCGCGGGTAGTACGCTGCCGCCGGGCCCACCCCACAGCAGCGGCGGCTCCTCGGCGCACTCCAGCACTACCTCCAGCTCGGCCGCCAGTCCTGGCACAGCCGCCGCCGCCACCGCTCCCGCCTCGCCGTGAACGTTCGTCATCGTGGTGTACACCAGACACCAACAGTGACCAGAGTGCTCACTGAATAGTAGTGACAAAGCGTCGCTGAACACTCGTGACAGACTTACCTTATTTTCCAAGGCAGCTGTGTAAACCGCGACAATCATTTTGTGATTCGTTTCCAAAAGCAACAGTAACTGGAATATCAGGCGGTACAGCGAGCGTGCCAGTTCATCGAACTTGCCCCGTGACAGCTCTAGGACCTGTCAAGTGAAGTGCGTGAGAAAATGGATCATGACTTTGAAACATACATGAACGACTATTACGAACATCGAATAAATCAGCGACGCGACGAGGATCTAATACTATCTTTGCAGATATTTCACTTACGGAATGGAATTATTTTTGTGTATCTTATATCAATGGCGTATCGGGCCTTTAGGGAGATTATTTTCTTGCTATTTACATATCGTTCATTACCTCAAAGAACGAAAGTATTCGTTTATATTTTAGTTATTTTTGTTTTGGTTGCAAGAGTCTTGTTCAGACCTTTAGTGTATGCTCCCGCCTATCAAAGTAGGTTTCCAAATGTTCGTGGAGCTCTAAAGCCGCGTAGCGCACAGCATCCCGCACGCGCGGGTAGTACGCTGCCGCCGGGCCCACCCCACAGCAGCGGCGGCTCCTCGGCGCACTCCAGCACTACCTCCAGCTCGGCCGCCAGTCCTGGCACAGCCGCCGCCGCCACCGCTCCCGCCTCGCCGTGAACGTTCGTCATCGTGGTGTACACCAGACACCAACAGTGACCAGAGTGCTCACTGAATAGTAGTGACAAAGCGTCGCTGAACACTCGTGACAGACTTACCTTATTTTCCAAGGCAGCTGTGTAAACCGCGACAATCATTTTGTGATTCGTTTCCAAAAGCAACAGTAACTGGAATATCAGGCGGTACAGCGAGCGTGCCAGTTCATCGAACTTGCCCCGTGACAGCTCTAGGACCTGTCAAGTGAAGTGCGTGAGAAAATGGATCATGACTTTGAAACATACATGAACGACTATTACGAACATCGAATAAATCAGCGACGCGACGAGGATCTAATACTATCTTTGCAGATATTTCACTTACGGAATGGAATTATTTTTGTGTATCTTATATCAATGGCGTATCGGGCCTTTAGGGAGATTATTTTCTTGCTATTTACATATCGTTCATTACCTCAAAGAACGAAAGTATTCGTTTATATTTTAGTTATTTTTGTTTTGGTTGCAAGAGTCTTGTTCAGACCTTTAGTGTATGCTCCCGCCTATCAAAGTAGGTTTCCAAATGTTCGTGGAGCTCTAAAGCCGCGTAGCGCACAGCATCCCGCACGCGCGGGTAGTACGCTGCCGCCGGGCCCACCCCACAGCAGCGGCGGCTCCTCGGCGCACTCCAGCACTACCTCCAGCTCGGCCGCCAGTCCTGGCACAGCCGCCGCCGCCACCGCTCCCGCCTCGCCGTGAACGTTCGTCATCGTGGTGTACACCAGACACCAACAGTGACCAGAGTGCTCACTGAATAGTAGTGACAAAGCGTCGCTGAACACTCGTGACAGACTTACCTTATTTTCCAAGGCAGCTGTGTAAACCGCGACAATCATTTTGTGATTCGTTTCCAAAAGCAACAGTAACTGGAATATCAGGCGGTACAGCGAGCGTGCCAGTTCATCGAACTTGCCCCGTGACAGCTCTAGGACCTGTCAAGTGAAATGCGTGAGAAAATGGATCATGACTTTGAAACATACATGAACGACTATTACGAACATCGAATAAATCAGCGACGCGACGAGGATCTAATACTATCTTTGCAGATATTTCACTTACGGAATGGAATTATTTTTGTGTATCTTATATTAATGGCGTATCGGGCCTTTAGGGAGATTATTTTCTTGCTATTTACATATCGTTCATTACCTCAAAGAACGAAAGTATTCGTTTATATTTTAGTTATTTTTGTTTTGGTTGCAAGAGTCTTGTTCAGACCTTTAGTGTATGCTCCCGCCTATCAAAGTAGGTTTCCAAATGTTCGTGAGTGAATTTCCCGGGATCAAAAATTGTGTGGCATCAATGAAATTGGTACTAAAAAACAAAGTTATAATGTTCTAACATTTTTTGCCGGTTAGGTGAAATAGAAATCTACGTGTAGCATTAAATGTTTTATTAATAGGATTAATGGATACTCCAAAATAATTAATGAAACCTCGAAATATTTCATTGCCGTGTTTGTCCACACGTCACCTTCTTGTTTATTATTCCTCATTGATAAAAATCTATTGGTTAATTATATTAAAACCTTGTTTTTTTCGATACATGAATATTTAAAGTATTGTTACGGAATACATTTATTCAAATATTTAAACAATACAACAAATGGTTAATAAAAATTCATTTGTCCCAGAACTACCGTTCATCGCCGTGTCCTAATCATGTTCAAGGATATTGTTTTACCTAACGACTTGCGTCCCCCCCGCGGTGCACCAAACGTTTCGTATTAGTGCTGCCTACGTGCTCGACGTGGTAGGACGTACACACGTGCCTGCGTTTTCAAGCCATAATGTAAGTTATTCAATTTTTATGTTACTGGACATGTTTTCTTTCATCGCCGTGGATAGGTAACCTCTTTTGAATTAAGTTTGTCTTCGTGAGTAAGCATTCGATAGAACGCCATTTCTTTTATGTTTATTTGTGAAGTGTTTATTTCTTCAAATAGTTAATAGATTTTTTGTTATTTATATTTTTTGCCTTGATTTTCATCGCCGTGCTTTCATTGCCATGGATTTTGTGGGCGAAATTTGCTATGGCAATGAAAAAAAAGACACGGCAATGAAAAAAAATTCATTGCCATGCCTTTTAAAACAATTTATTTTTATTGCCGTGGCCAGGAATTTCATTTCCGTGACTTGTGTTTTCATCGCCATAGTATGATTAGGCAAAGAAAATATCTTTATCACCTTTTATCTCTTATACAGGTAATACCGATTACCGACATTACAGGACTCGTCAAGTTAACTCCCTCTGCAATGCGATACAACATTTAAGGATAGACTTGATGAGTTTTTACTGTACAGTCAACTACAAAAAGATTTTTTCATGGTAACCTAACAAAATGATGTAACATTTGGTACTCTATCACACGTATAAAATACACCCTCACACATGCACGCACCCCCACACACTACAGTCTGATTTTAATAATGGATTGTTTATTTTTAGGATGCCAAGATGCCTAAACCAAAATTATCTGAAGAGGACAGAAAGGAGATGAAAAGATTAGCAGAAGAAAAGCGACGTCTAAAATTAAGAAGCGACCCTGTATTAAGAGAAGAGTATCTAAGAAAAGAAAGAGAACGATATCTTAAAAAGAAGGTTGCAGGAGTAGTTGTTCCTCGAAGCGCAATAACTTCGCTATATTATAGGAGGATAAGGTCTTGATTCCAACACTCGTATGGGAGTAAAATTTGGGCAAGGAAATATTACAAAAGAAGAATGAGAGTACAATAAGTAAAGAAATACTGTTGAATTACACTCGCAACACTACTTAGAAATTTTAATACTACAGCCTTTATTCTTACACATACTCCCATTAAACCTTTTGTAATATCTATCCAAATCTTACTCCCATACACAATTTGCCTGGGTTTGCCTTTCCCTCTCGTATAATATTTTTTTATTTCCATGGATTGATTCTTTCATTCCCATGGCACAGGTTTTTCATTGCCGTGGATGTTTGTTTCATTGCCGTGCACGCATGTTTCATCGCCGTGGCACGGAATTTTTAATCCTGTATATCTCGTTTGTTTTTTAAGTTATCTGCTAGACATTAAGCAAGAATACAATACATTATCAAAAACTTTAATAACAGCGTGTTTTTTTTAAAAAAAAAACCTTACGATTAAAAAATACACGGAAATGAAGATTTTATAGGACCTGTTGAAATTCACTCTCGTGCAGCTCCAAAGCCGCATAGCGCACAGCATCCCGCACGCGCGGGTAGTACGATGCCGCCGGGCCCACCCCACAGCAGCGGCGGCTCCTCGGCGCACTCCAGCACTACCCCCAGCTCGGACGCCAATCCTGGCACAGCCGCCGCGGCGACTTACCGTATTTTCCAAGGCAGCTGTGTAAACCGTGACAATCATTTTGTGATTCGTTTCCAAAAGCAACAGTAACTGGAATATCAGGCGGTACAGCGAGCGTGCCAGTTCATCGAACTTGCCCCGTGACAGCTCTAGGACCTGTCAAGTGAAGTGCGTGAGAATATGGATCATGACTTCGAAACATACATGAACAACTATTACGAACATCGAATAAATCAGCGACGCGACGAGGATCTAATACTATCTTTGCAGATATTTCACTTACAGAATGGAATTATTTTTGTGTATCTTATATCAATGGCGTATCGGACCTTTAGGGAGATAGGGGAAATTCATTTTTATTTATTAATTTTTTTTATATTTTCTTGCTATTTACATATCGTTCATTACCTCAAAGAACGTGTTTTGGTTGCAAGAGTCTTGTTCAGACCTTTAGTGTATGCTCCCGCCTATCAAAGTAGGTTTCTAAATGTTCGTGCAGCTCGAAAGCCGCATAGCGCACAGCATCCCGCACGCGCGGGCAGTACGCTGCCGCCGGGCCTACCCCACAGCAGCGGCGGCTCCTCGGCGCACTCCAGCACTACCCCCAGCTCGGCCGCCAGTCCTGGCCCAGCCGCCACCGCCACCGCTCCCGCCTCGCCGTGAACGTTCGTCATCGTGGTGTTCACCAGACACCAACAGTGACCAGAGCGCTCACTGAATAGTAGTGACAAAGCGTCGCTGAACACTAGTGACAGACTTACCTTTTTTTCCAAGGCAGCTGTGTAAACCGTGACAATCATTTTGTGATTCAAAGTCAAAGTCAAAGCATTTATTTCAATTAGACCATTTACAGGCACTTTTGAATTGTCAAGGTCGGTCGGTCAAAAAGATGAAGCTATTTGCACGTTCCAAAGCGTAGATCTCTATGGAGAAGAACGTGCAAGAAACTCCACGGACACTCTTTTAAAAATGATATTTTGTTACAAAATTATGGTTACATCATTCATATTGAAATTATACATATATGTGAGAACGATGTAAAAGACGTGCAGGATAAAAGAGTCCGGAGTAAAAAAAGAAAAAATTCAAAGAAAAAATTAAAATAAACCATGGCAGCCGAGAGATGACCAGTCTCAGCTGACGGCGCCCGTTCACGAACATGACGCATACGCTAGCACCATTCGGCTCAACCATTTTTTAGGGAGCCAAATGATCCAACGCATGCGCCACCATCAGCCAGACTTTTGAGTGAGCATGACATCCCCAATCGCCAGGGTACATTCAAGTCAAAGACCTACCCAAAATGATCATTATAGTTTAAAGCTACACAGTACACATGTGCATGAAATTTTACAATGTTAAATAAGTTGCATCTATATAATGAAAAAGATTTGCATTCTTACAATCTTCAGCCGGTCCAACAATATTACGAAATGCTAACAGATTACTTTGAGCCCTTAGTGGCTACCTAGTGGCGTTGTGGAGCAGGACCAGCATTGAGCCAAGCATTTTTATCTTCAATATACTCCCCTAACTTATAATATGCTTGCCTGCATAGTGTGCGTTTAATACAAGATTTAAATTTTGTCTCATTTAATTCTACTATATGGGGAGGTATTTTATTGTAACATTTTAAACAGTACCCCATGAAAGATGTTGCTACTTTAGCAAGTCTGAAACCTGGTTGAACTAATTGGTTCCTATTTCTAGTGACATAGTTATGTCTGTCACCTCGTTTACTAAAAAGATGTAGATTCTTTCTAACGTACATGATATTTTCATAGATATATTGACAAGGCACCGTCATGATGTTAATTTCTTTAAACAGTTCTCTTAGAGAATCGCGCCGGCGAAGATTGTAAATGGCTCTGATGGCTCTTTTCTGTAGAATAAAAATAGACTCGATATCAGCAGCCCGTCCCCATAGTAAGATACCGTAAGATATTATACTATGAAAGTAACTAAAATAGACTAGTCTCGCGGTATCAACATCTGTATACTGGCGGATTTTCCTAACAGCATATGCTGCTGAACTTAGCCTTCCTGCAAGAGATGTTAAATGGGGACCCCATTGTAGCCTTGAGTCAAGCGTAATCCCCAGGAAAACTGTTTCATCGACGAATTCTAGTTTCTCCCTGTTTAATACTATGTCACAATCACTACGTTTGACATTTGGTAAAGTAAATCGAATGCACTTCGTTTTTTTTCCATTTAATACTAAATTATTAGCAGTGAACCAATCATGTACCTGCAGTAGGGCGTTATTTATTTCGTCAAGATTATTAGCATGTCTATTTATTCTAAAAATTAAAGATGTGTCATCAGCAAATAACACCATATTAAGTTTATTTTGTAAAATATAGGGCAAATCATTTATATAAACTAGAAACAAAAAAGGACCCAAAATTGAGCCCTGAGGTACCCCCATTTTCACGTTTAATCCTGTTGAATTGTTGCCGTTTATATGAACTAGCTGCTGTCTATCATTCAAATACGACTTTACTAAGTTCAAGGCTGTTTTGCCTAGTCCGTAATACTCCAGTTTCAGGAGTAATGTTTCATGGCACACACAATCAAACGCCTTCGACAGGTCGCAGAAGATACCTATGGCATCTTCTGCGACCTGTCTGTTCTGAGAATATGGATCATGACTTCGATACATACATGAACAACTATTACGAACATCGAATAAATCAGCAATAAATTCATAAAGCAATAAATTTATAAACAAAAACAATAACCTCGCCACGAGACTTTACTGGTATTATAACCAAAAACAAACTTAAATAAAACACACATGAAAATAAAAACTAATGAGTGCCCGTAAAAAATAGAATAAGAATAACAAATCAATAATCTTTTATTAACCGACTTCCCAAAAAGGAGGAGGTTCTCAATTCGACTGTATTTTGTTTTTTTTTTGTGTTTGTTACCTCATATCTCCGTCATTTATGAACCGATTTAAAAAAAAATACTTTTATGTTAAAGGATATACTTCTCGATTGGTCCCATTTAAATTTTATGAAAATCGGTTCAGCAGTTTGGATTTTAAATCCAAATAGCTGACAAAAATATGTGCAAAAATCATACGAAATTGCATATTTTTGCTTTCCTGTGACTTTTCAGTGGTGTTTATAGGTAAAACTAAAGTTTTTTATTTTTCACTAATAAGTGAAAAATTAAAAACTTTCACAAAAAAATACCGACTTCCAAAAAAACACTACAAAGTACAAAATAACTTTAATTTCGGAAGTCGGCGTCAAATAACGAAGAAGCAACCAAAAACACCGACTTCCGAAATTAAAGTATTGTGTGTGTACTTTGTAGTGTTTTTTTTGGAAGTCGGTTTTTTTTTTGTGAATTTTTTTTTAAAAGTAATCGATAAATCGATTTAATGTATTATTTTTTCGTGATAGTGACAACACTGATTTGAATCTGACACTAACTGACTGTCACTGAACTCACTGACACTTCCCCTATTGCCTTACGCTCAATGTGGATGTGTTTTGATTTTTCTTCGATTTCTTTTACTGCGACCTGGCTTTGTTTTATGGACTTGATTCGGATTTTTACTAACGACTTTGGCTGTGTTTTGTGGTTTTTGTTCTTACCTTCAACGACAACTTTGGCTTTGGAATCAAGGATCACGGCTGCATTCGATTTTGGAAACTGATCAATAACGTTATATACAATGGCTGAAGAACATTGTGTGAATTGTGGTTTTAACCTGACCGAAACTGAAAATCATACCTTGGAACCCGAAGAAATAAGCGTGATACAGCATTGGGTTGCACCACTGCAGGTAAATAAACAAACCATAAAATGATTTTGTTATTTCCTACATCCTTTGATTATATACATTTAACCAAAGCCTACATCATCATACAATTATTTATCGATAGCAATATTGTTTTAGATGTCAAGAGATAATCTTGTTTGCCACAACTGCTGGTTGTTAATAACTACTAGCCTTGCGCCTCAACAAGAGCCGGAAGGATCTGTACGTCAAAACAGCTGCATTCATTGTGGACGTTCTGTTAGACAGATAAGAAGTTGTAGCGTAGCTACTTATTTAAAATATTATTTATTTAAATTAAAAGTTATGTTTAGTAAAATAAGTCAGTATTTTATAAACAAAAACAACAAAAAGTAATATTTACACTTAATTTATACATTATATACCTATACACTATATACACTTAAATCTAATTTTATACAACTAAAAACTTAATTAATAAAACCTAGTATTGTATAACTTTCTGTATAGCATAAATTAAAAATTAAGACATCAGTACAAACAGATAATTTTGTTAGTAGATATTTTTTATGTCGTTTTGTGGAATGCGGACCGGTTACCTCAGCGTGCGCGAGCGCCGTGTCGTTCCATCTTTTTCACACTCGCGCAGCGCGCCGCACTCCTCAGTCGAGAAACCATATGAGACGCATGCGCACGTCGCTGTCGCTCGTCGCCGCCGGTTTAGCATTCGACAATACCAAACCTTGTTAGCGTATAAACTTTTAAACAGTGCTTTAAATAGACTTGTGCTTTGACGTTCTACTTAGTGCTGAACTGTGCCTATCGCTGTCTTTCTGTCT
Organism: Melanchra persicariae; assembly: GCA_947386135.1. NCBI lineage: Eukaryota > Metazoa > Arthropoda > Insecta > Lepidoptera > Noctuidae > Melanchra > Melanchra persicariae. Next base: position 4,794,372 of record OX376665.1, read on the forward strand.
TTCTGTGCTCTTCATTTCGCCTTCTAACTTTCTATCTGTGACTGTGTATACTGTGAACTTTAATCTTGACATTATACTTCTTTCATTCTGTAAGCTGTTGCGTTTGCTTATTTATTGCAACCCAATTACCGCTTCATTGGTGACCCCGACGAACACGAAACATGACCGAGCCGAAAGACACACAAAATGGCGGCGGCAACGTGCCACCTAGTTCATCGCAGGATATCCAGCGAGTTGGCATACGTGTACCTCCATTTTACCCGGAGAAACCAGCTTTGTGGTTTTACCAGCTTGAGAGCCAATTTTTTCTGGCCAATATTACAGCTGATAGCACCAAATTCCATCATGCTATGGGGCAGCTAGATCCCATTTATGCATCGGAGGTGGAGGACATCATAGCTGGACCCCCAGCACCCAATAAGTACGAGCGACTGAAGTCGGAACTCATTAGGCGACTATATGCGTCCAAGGAGAAGAAGATCCTGCAGCTGGTCACGCGTGAGGAACTGGGCGATCGGAAGCCCTCCCAATTCTTACGCCATATCCAGCATCTAGCAGGACCCGACGTCCCGGAAGACTTTCTGCGGACCATGTGGTCCAGCCGCCTGCCGAATAATATCCAGACCATTGTAGCCTCGCAGTCGAGGGCTACTCTGGACGAGGTCGCAGAGCTGGCTGACCGCATCCACGACATCGCAGCCCCCACCCCGCACGTAGCGGCAGCTACATCATCAGGCGCTTCTCCAGAGTTAAGCTGTCAAGTAGCGGAACTCACACGCCAGGTGCAGAAGCTGACGACCAAGTTAGACAGGATGTCACGGTCGAAGTCACGGAGATTCAGATCCGAAAGTCGTGATCGCAGCAATTCCCGTTCGAGCCGTTCCCAGTCCAACTACCGGAAATACCCATTGTGTTGGTACCACGCGAAGTTTGGTGAGAAAGCAAGTAGGTGCATAAAACCGTGTGACTATAAGTCAAAGGGAAAAGAATAGGGCAGTCCGTGATGGCGACCGACGCCTGCCCAAATCCTGGTCGCTTGTTTATAACTGACCAACGGACAAAAGTGCAGTTTTTAATAGATACTGGCAGTGATATTTGTGTTTTTCCTCGAACATTAGCGAAAGGTAAACAAAGCCAAACGAACTATCAACTGTTTGCCGCAAATGGGACTGTTATAAATACTTATGGATATGCTCATTTAGTTATTAATATAAACTTGCGCCGCGACTTCGCTTGGCGATTTATTATAGCGGACGTAACGCGGGCCATAATAGGTGTAGACTTTTTATCGCATTATAATTTAATTGTTGATGTCCGTAACAAATGTTTAATAGACAGCAATACTATGCTCACTACCGCGGCTTCGGTCGCGAGTTTTTCTGACGATGTTTCTTCGGTGAAGGTAACGTCGGGTGACAAAAATGATTCTGTGTACCATGCTATACTAGCAAAATACCCTGACATCACTCGACCCTCAGGTATGCACCGTACACCTAAACATAACATAATGCACCACATACGCACTACACCTGGACCACCAGTATCTAGCACACCACGCAGATTAGCACCGGATAGGTTAAAGGTTGCTAAAGCTGAGTTTGAGGCCATGTTACAGATAGGTACGTGTCGACCATCAGAATCACCATGGGCCTCTCCGCTTCACCTCGCTCTTAAGCGGGACCACAGCTGGCGCCCGTGTGGTGATTACCGGATGCTTAACGCCAGGACGGTCCCAGACAGGTACCCCATTCGCCATATCCAGGACTTTTCCCACAACCTTGCAGGATGCGCCGTCTTCTCGACAATAGACTTGGTGAAGGCATATAACCAAATTCGTGTCAATCCCAGCGACATCGAGAAGACCGCTATCACAACGCCGTTCGGCTTATACGAATTCCCATTCATGACGTTTGGACTTCGTAATGCCGGACAGACGTTCCAACGCTTCGTCGACGAAATGCTGCGCGGCCTGGATTTTGCCTACCCCTACGTCGATGACATTTTGGTATTTTCAAAAGACCAGGCGACCCACCTTGACCACCTTAACCAAATTTTCAACAGGTTGGCGGAGTATGGTGTGGTCATTAATACGGCAAAGTGCGTGTTTGGAGCGGCGGAAGTAACATTTCTTGGTTACAGCATCTCGGTGAATGGCACCAAGCCCTTGCCAGACAAAGTGGTGGCCATCAACAATTTCCCCGTTCCAAAAACGGTAAGAGAGTTGCGCAGGTTCCTCGGAATGATTAATTTTTACCGCAGGTTCATTCCCGACGCTGCCACACACCAAACACCGTTGAACGCTCTTTTGACAGGTTCCGTGAAGGGTGCCCATCCCGTGAATTTCACGCCACGAGAACAGACAGCCTTCGAGGCGTGCAAACAGGGTCTGTCTCAAGCTGCCATGCTCGCTCACCCAGACTGCGAAGCAAAACTTGCTCTCGTTACCGACGCTTCGGACGTAGCTATGGGTGGCGTTCTGCAGCAGTTAAAGGACAATACGTGGCAACCTCTTGCGTTTTTTTCACGCAAGCTAAGTCCCTCGCAGACCAAATATTCCCCATATGATCGTGAGCTCTTGGCGATCTATGAGGCGGTCAAACACTTCCGTCATATGATCGAGGCACGTGACTTTGTGATATATACTGATCACAAGCCACTTACATTCGCATTTCATTCTAGGAAAGAGAACTGCTCTCCCAGGCAATTTCGTTACCTGGACTTTATCTCACAGTTTTGTACTGACATCCGGCATATTTCAGGGAAGGATAATGTGGTAGCTGATACTTTATCCCGTATCGATGAGATCGTTTTACCTCTCGATCTGCAAAAACTAGCTACTGCACAAAACACCGACCCTGAACTAAAACAACTGCTGGATGGCAGCAACTCCCTACACTTGGAGAAGATTAAATTACCTGGCACACACTCAGAGCTGTTTTGCGATGTAAGTGGTACTACGCCTCGACCATATGTGACGAAGGAGTTACGTCGACAGGTGTTTGAGAGCCTTCACTCCCTCAGCCATCCTGGCGCCAATGCCAGTATCCGACTGATCACAGACCGCTATGTATGGCCTGGGATCAGGAAGGATTGTAGGGAATGGGCGCGTACTTGCCTAGCATGTCAGCGTGCAAAGGTTTATAGGCATGTATCAGCACCGTTGGGCACGTACAAGCTTCCACGCGCTAGGTTTAGGGACTTACATATTGACCTTGTCGGCCCCCTACCACTGTCGCAGGGATACCGGTATTGCCTCACAGCAATCGATCGCTTTACTCGATGGCCTGAGGCAATACCCATTCAGGATATTACAGCCGAGACGGTAGCAAAAGCCCTCCTTAGCGGGTGGATATCCCGTTTTGGCTGCCCCACGAACGTCGTTACAGACCGTGGGGCACAATTTGAATCAGCCTTGTTTTGCCACTTATCGCAAATAGCTGGCTTTCAACATAAAAGGACGACGGCCTATCATCCAGCCTCTAATGGACTCGTGGAGAGGTTTCATCGGCAGCTTAAAGCCGCCATAACCTGTCACGCTGATAGCAGCTGGGTCGCGTCCCTTCCCCTTGTATTATTAGGTGTACGTAGTGCCTTTAAAGAGGACCTTAAGTCAACGCCAGCTGAACTGGTGTATGGTGAATCACTACGTTTACCGGGAGACTTTCTCAGCCCAGAGGACCAAGGAGACCCAGACGTCACCAGTTACATCGCGCGCCTACGGAGTTTCGCAAATAATTTGCAACCTACTCCAGCGTCACGTCATGGCGGACGTCGCTCACCCTTCGTTTTTAAGGATTTGGCCACATCTACACACGTCTTCCTTCGTGATGACACTGTAGCCGGATCGTTGAAGCCTGCCTACACTGGTCCTTACGAGGTCATACAACGAGGGGACAAAGCATTCAAGCTAATGGTGAAAGGTAAAATGGTCACTGTATCGATCGACAGAATAAAACCTGCCTACATACTGCGTGATCCAGACACCACAACACACCCAAGTCAATCCCCACTACCTCACACTACTACTCACACACACACCCCAATAACAAACTCACCTCAAAATTCCACTCACACTCCCACTCAGAATACAAGTCACGATGACTTACCTGACGCCGGAGAGAGCATGGTCAGAAAAACTCGTTCAGGCCGCAGAGTGAAATTCCCAAACTATTATCGCCCGTAGGACGGTCTCTGGAGGGGGGTGGTGTAGCGTAGCTACTTATTTAAAATATTATTTATTTAAATTAAAAGTTATGTTTAGTAAAATAAGTCAGTATTTTATAAACAAAAACAACAAAAAGTAATATTTACACTTAATTTATACATTATATACCTATACACTATATACACTTAAATCTAATTTTATACAACTAAAAACTTAATTAATAAAACCTAGTATTGTATAACTTTCTGTATAGCATAAATTAAAAATTAAGACATCAGTACAAACAGATAATTTTGTTAGTAGATATTTTTTATGTCGTTTTGTGGAATGCGGACCGGTTACCTCAGCGTGCGCGAGCGCCGTGTCGTTCCATCTTTTTCACACTCGCGCAGCGCGCCGCACTCCTCAGTCGAGAAACCATATGAGACGCATGCGCACGTCGCTGTCGCTCGTCGCCGCCGGTTTAGCATTCGACAATACCAAACCTTGTTAGCGTATAAACTTTTAAACAGTGCTTTAAATAGACTTGTGCTTTGACGTTCTACTTAGTGCTGAACTGTGCCTATCGCTGTCTTTCTGTCTTTCTGTGCTCTTCATTTCGCCTTCTAACTTTCTATCTGTGACTGTGTATACTGTGAACTTTAATCTTGACATTATACTTCTTTCATTCTGTAAGCTGTTGCGTTTGCTTATTTATTGCAACCCAATTACCGCTTCAAAGTCACGTATTAAGAACAGACACAGATAGAGAAAGTCTCATTAGAAATATTATTATGGAATGGATTCAACCTCGAGAGGCAAGTTTTTAAAATACTTTACAAATGTATGTTCATACATCTGTTTACTTTATAATTATTTAGTTAATAATAATAAAATATACTTTTAGGTTTCATCTTTAAGTCGCATCTGTCATCCTTGCTGGCAGAGCTGACAGGGCCGCTGTTCATTTTGTACAAGAATCAGCATCAACATCTTCAGCTGCGACAAATGAATCAGAAATAATTCTACCAAGTTACACAAGGGCTGCAAATACAGAAAGACGCTGTATTTTTCCAGACTGCAACGGAACTGAGAGAATGCATATTCCTACATCAATTCGTGTGAGATTGTTATGTGATTTATCTTTTTATGTTCCTCAAAACTGCCGAATCTGTAACTTATACCTTAGAAACTATACTTGGGATAGTTTAATTGTAGAAAATGGAAACCATACCTTCACCGCAGCATTCATTGAAGATTTGCTATCATTGTTAAAAAATCAGATAGGTAATAATATTGATTTTGAAAATATTGAAGAGAGTGATGACCACTTAGTTTATTATTGGCTTGGTATGTCTAAACATCAATTTAGACGAATATTGGATGAAGTTCCTCGGTTAAATAATAGTCACAGAGGAGCTACTGGACTGGCAGCTTATTTAACTAAACTAAGAACTAGTGATTCAGATCAAAGACTTTATACATTATTTAAGGTACCTAGAAGTACTTTAGAAAGACTAATGAAAAATGCGAGAGAACTTCTTACTCAAGATTTTGTACCACAAAACCTAGGTCTACGGCACATTACTAGAGACAACATTGCTCAGAGGAATTTAATAATCCCTAAAGGCTTATTTGGAAGTACAAACCAAGTTAAACCCATTGTAATCATGGATGGAACTTATGTCTACATCCAGAAAAGCTCAAACTATAAATATCAAAAATAAACATACTCTCTTCACAAGTTTAGGAATTTAATGAAACCATTTATAATAACTTGTTGTGATGGAAATATATTAGATGTGATGGGGCCCTATCCGGCAACAACATCAGATGCCGAGATTCTTAAAAATGAATTAAGTTCACAAAAAGAGGACATTCTTTGAACCTGGTGATGTGTTTATATTAGACCGAGGTTTTAGGGACGCAATACCACTTCTAACAGAATGTGGGTACTCTGTTAAAGTTCCAGCATCACTCTAGGAAGGTGAATCACAATTATCCACGGTTGATGCTAATAATTCCAGAAAAGTCACCATTTGTCGCTGGGTTGTTGAAGTCATAAATGGTTTATTTAAACAAGCATTTAAATTGTTTCGACAAGATTTTTTTAATCGGGCATCTACTCGTATGATGCAAGATTTTGCAGTAGGTGCCGCATTAATTAATCGATTTCATCGTAGGATCCTAGATAGACCTGATGCTGCTCAAATATTATCTATAATTAATCAAAGAATGTATATCCACAATACTTTAGCAGATTATGTAAATGAATATCATTTCAATCGCAGGAGGGCTCAATTTGTTAATATTACCGTTGGCTCAGATAATTTAAATGACTTCCCACAGTTAACAATGAATGATTTGATATTAATTGCGTGTGGGACTTATCAAATAAAACAAGCTAGATCATATTATGGAGAACATATTAGAGCCAACGGTATGTACAGTATTGAAATATGTAGAGAAAAAAATAACCTACCAAGCGAGTTAATTAATGAAAACTGCTGGCTTTTGCGTGCCAAAATACAAAGCAGACATATAAGCCGTAAGGTATATTTTGTGTACATAAAAATAAATAATAATTATGCTGGCAGAGAGGCAATTGATGGATATTGTTGCAATTGCATAATAGGAAAACGCACGGTAGGTTGTTGTGCACATACCATGACTGTGCTTTGGTATATAGGTTGGGCAAGATATGAATCAAACATACCTCCTACGCCATTTTTAGATGATTTGTTAATTGTATATGACAATGAAGAGAATATAGATATTTAAAATAGCAAATGTGTTTTTTACACCCTAATAACTACTCAAAATTGGATAAAATATATTAGAAACGCCTCTCCTATCATAATCAATAATAACGTATTGAAAAAAGAAACGTTCTTTTATTATCTCTCAGTCCCACACATTAACCTCAAAACGTTCTGTTGTTTTTTTATATTTCTAAAATAGTGGCGTCAATTTGAATATATTTTTTTACTTATCCAATACTATTAAGATTTTAAAACACTCCATTTTTATAGTAATATGTGATGTCCATCTTGGGCCTAGGAGACTATGGAGAGTAGGCATTCCCCTTTAAAGTGCATTTACAACTCAAAGAAAATTCGCTACCGAAATTTACTAAGGCCCGACCAATACTCGTAGTACCATTCGCATTAAAAGAGAAGGTAGAATCAGAACTAAATAGATTAGTCAGTTTAGGAATACTAGTCCCTGTTTCTAATTCACAATACGCGACACCTATAGTACCAGTCCTTAAAGATAACGGCAAGGTTAAGATTGCAGGTGATTTTTCAGTCACACTTAACCAGGACCTTATAATAGATAAGTACCCATTACCTAGAATCGAGGAAGTATTCGCGAAACTAGGAGGCGGTGAACATTATACGAAAATAGATTATAAAATCTATTTTCGTATAACGAATAAAATAGAAAATAAATAAAATATCTCCTTGTTTATTATTTCTATGTACGTTTTTTACACAATACGTTTGCGAACCAAATGCGAGTCGCCCCTTGTGAAAGCGCATGCGCGATCTTACAAAAGAGGGGTCTGTAAGCTAGCTGCTGGCGTTGCGTTACTCCGTCAGTGTTCTCATAACACCCGAATGATCGCGACGTCAGTTGTAAAATCGGTGAGGAGCAACAATTCACTCTGCATCGTCAGAATGGATCCAAGTAAGTAATAATAAATAATTGTTGGATGTGTCATGTGTTCATACTTGGTGATTTTTTCTTATGTAGATAAATCCAAATCAAATTCAAATTCTATGGGTGAACTACGAGTAGTATGAACGAATCGATGACGCTATCGCCAGTTTGGAAAGCTCACAGAGGTCTCGTTTTGGGTAGGGGGTCAAAAACCTAGTCGAACTTCCAGGGATCACGTGTTGGCTATGTTTATGTAGATTATTTATACCTAAGTATTGTGGTGTCAATCAGATATAATGCAGACATCATCATCAGACTCGAAGAGAGGACAGGACTGGAGAACCTCTCCGGGAGTGCTAAGCAAAATATATAAACCATATCCAATTTTATTTGGGTTGAGAGGATATAAGAAAGACGATCCAAAATAGTAAGAGGGCCTCGGACGCCCTCGGTCTACACAAGTCATCTAGGTTGCGTCCAGTCCGCACACTTCATTGAATTTACAAATTAAGGTAGGTGATGTTACTGTAACTATGGAGTTAGATTCAGGGTCGGGTGTTTCAGTTATGTCAAAAAAATTGTACACTGAATTGGTCGTACATTACAAGTTACATGAATGCAAAATCAAAATGAGTTTGTATAACGGGCAAAAAATTTCACCGTTGGGGTATTTCCAAGCTACTGTTGAGTACAATTTCGTCAAAATGAACATTAAATTATTTGTAGTAGATTCAAATGGCCCACCCCTGCTAGGTTGCGATTTTATGTCCGCCTTCGGTTTGATTTTAAATAATATTTATAAAATAAGTCAAGACGATGATGTTAATACGTTACTGGAACAGTATCCGAATTTATGGAAGGGCGAACTATAAATTTAAAGTTAATTGACAACTCAAAGAAAATTCGCTACCGAAATTTATTAAGGCCCGACCAATACTCGTACCATTCGCATTAAAAGAGAAGGTAGAATCAGAACTAAATAGATTAGTCAGTTTAGGAATACTAGTCCCTGTTTCTAATTCACAATACGCGACACCTATAGTACCAGTCCTTAAAGATAACGGCAAGGTTAAGATTGCAAGTGATTTTTCAGTCACACTTAACCAGGACCTCATAATATGTAGATAAGAGGCCGTCAGCGCAAAAGTGGCCTAACCCACAATTTTTCATAATCATACTTTTTTATAGCAATTTATTTAAAATATTTTAATTTTTCATGCAAAACCGGCCTATCCCTAGTTTCATCCATGGATAGCAGATGGCGTTGTAAACATTCCTTTTGCGCCTAATTTTTGTGCCTGCGACGCAGTGTAAAGGTGGCCTAACCGAGCTTAGGCCACTTTTGCATTCTGGCAACATTTGTTGTTTTGGCGGGTTAGGCTGACAGCTGTCGTCGAAACGTCATAATTTATTTTTCCTGCTCAAACTAACTGCTAAAACTTTGTTAAAAAGTGTTAGAATGGAAGACTTAGAAAATGCAGAAGATGTGGAAGAAAATATGCGATGTAAGTACCTACATCCAATAAAGAATTACTCTGTTCATTTTGGCGTGAAAATGTTTACTTCAATGAAAGTTTTTTTTCAGCGCTCTTTGGTTCTGATTACCAAGATTCAGGGTCAGAACAGCACTCTTCATCTAATTTGGAAGATGTTTTGCAAGAGGGACTTGAAAGTTTAAGATTACAAGAAGACAGAATCGCAAGGAAACCAAAGAAGAGAATTAGAAAAACTGAGAATTGGAGCAGGAATGTGAAGAAATCAAAACGTAATAAAGGAGAGGAATATGTCAACTACAAGGGGGTAACTGTACCAGCAAAGACACCTAAGGTAGGATTGTGCTCATGTCCAAACCAATGTCACGTAAAAATAAATTGTGCCCAACAAAGTAAGATATTCAAAGATTTCTATACTTTGGCGAATTTCGACTTGCAAACATCTTATTTGTTTTCGCTTATCAAAGTTGTTTCAAAGTCTCGTACCTACACTAGTAATGAAACCTCAAGAAGACAAATGACAAGACATTACTACTTGAGTGACTCTAAAGGAATAGAAGTTTTAGTATGCAAAAAGTTCTTTAAAGATACATAATGTGTCTCAGATGGTCGCATTAGTAGACTACTTAAAAACAAAAGTTCTGTGTCAACTCCACCTCTGGATCGCCGAGGTCATTCAGTATCAGCTAATAAATTACCCAGTGATAAGATCAATGAAATAAAAGATTTCATCAACTCTATTCCTTCATACGAGTCACATTATTCATTGCATAAATCAATAAACCGCAAATTTTTAGCACCAGATTTAAACATGAATATTTTATATGGTCTTTATAAAGCCAAAGTTTGTAACCCTACCTCAAAGTTTATTTTTAGTAAAATTTTTAATGAAGAGTTTAACTTGAGTTTCCATGCCCCTATTACTGACTCTTGTAAGCGCTGTGATTCATAAGATATCAAAAGTACAAGTAGTTACATCTACTCAAAGCAAGTTCAGCAAGAGAGGGCATAAAAAAGGATGTAGAAATGTATAAGAATGATGAAAATGTATGTATAATTTCATTTGATCTAATGAAGACCTTACCAACTCCTGTAATAAGTACAGGAATATGCTATTACAAACGTCAACTCTGGACATACTGTCTCGGTATATATAATATGAAAACAAATGATGTGTATATGTTTATGTGGGATGAAAGCATAGCTTCTCGTGGCCCACAAGAAATAGGTTCTTGCATAGTGTATTTCCTTAAAAACATTGTAAAGTGTGAGCATTTGATTATGTACTCTGACCAATGTGGCGGCCAGAACCGCAACATTAAAATGGCTGTTTTATGCCAATACATTGTTTCCAATCCTGAGTTTACAACAAAGAAAATTGACCACAAATTTTTAGTAAGTGGACATTCGTACATGACTTGCGATCAAGATTTCGGTCTAGTAGAAAAACAAAAACGTTTTTTTAAAAACATTTATGTTCCTCAAGATTGGCACCAAGTGATTTTGGCTGACCGGAAAACAAGACCATTCATAATCATTAATATGACAAAAGATCATTTTTTTTCCACTCAGTCACTTGAAAGAAACATAACAAACAGAAAAGTTTCTGTAAGCAAGGATAAAGTTGAGTGGCTAAAAATGCAATGGTTAATGTTTCATGAAATGCATCCATTCAAGTTTTTTTATAAGTACTCCAATAATATTGATGTTCTCTTTGAAGAGGTTGATTTGAAGAAACGCAATTCTGTTTTCATCCAGAACCTAAATATTTTATATCCTGATGGTCATGTCGTAAGTGATAAGAAAAAGAAAGATTTAATGGAATTATAACATTTTATACCACCTGTAAATCATTGTTTTTACAATGAGTTAAAGACAGCAGCTGACATTGATATTATTTTCAATGATGAACCTATCGACGACTAGTATAAATTCCATTTAAGTACTGTTTAAATTAAAATGTCATTTTCTATTAATTTGAAAAATAAAAAGGTGATTTCATTTAAATATTCGTTTTATGTTTGGCCTAACCTTCTGGATATTAGAGAAAATGTATAGTTACTTTAAATGCAAAGGTGGCCTTTACCACAAAAAAAAAAAAATTTTTGATTCTTTTCCAAAATAATCTTCTTTATCACAAATAATATACCATAGTAACTAAATAAAACACACCTGGAAACTAAATTTAAATATAATATAATTACTATGTATTCAATTTAAATTCATGAAAATTCAAACCCCATTATCTCCATACTAACTATGCTGAGCTTAGGCCACTTTTGCGCTGACGGCCTCGTACCCATTACCTAGAATCGAGGAAGTATTCGCGAAACTAGGAGGCGTACGGAGGTTATACGAAAATAGATTATTAAATCTATTTTCGTATAATTTTTTTATTTTTTGTTTATTGGCCAACCAACAATTGTTTACACTGATAACATTTAAAGTAAGTATATAATATCCAAGGTTAGTGTAACAATTAATTACAGGTTAGCACCGCATGCCCCATAAACAAATAAGATGTGCCACAAGCACTGAACTATTATTAAACGTTAATATTTGAGTACTTAACTAAAATTAAAATTAATAGGTATAAAAGCATTACGTGATGAGATTAACAGTGCGAAAAGCAAACAGAAACACATCGAAACTGTACATAATAGCGAATTTGGAAATCAAAATTACAATCAAAAATTAAAATCACAATTAATATCAAAATCAAAATAAAAATTAATTAAGATCGATAATGAATAAAATAGAAAATAAATAAAATATTTCCTTGTTTGTTATTTCTATGCAGGTTTTTTACACAATTCGTTTGCGAACCAAATGCGAGTCGCCCCTTGTGAAAGCGCATGCGCGATCTTACAAAAGGGGGGTCTGTAAGCTAGCTGCTGGCGTTGCGTTACTCCGTCAGTGTTCTCATAACACCCGAATGATCGCGACGTCAGTTGTAAAATCGGTGAGGAGCAACAATTCACTCTGCATCGTCAGAATGGATCCAAGTAAGTAATAATAAATAATTGTTGGATGTGTCATGTGTTCATACTTGGTGACTTTTTCTTATGTAGATAAATCCAAATCAAATTCAAATTCTATGGGTGAACTACGAGTAGTATGAACGAATCGATGACGCTATCGCCAGTTTGGAAAGCTCACAGAGGTCTCGTTTTGGGTAGGGGGTCAAAAACCTAGTCGAACTTCCAGGGATCACGTGTTGGCTATGTTTATGTAGATTATTTATACCTAAGTATTGTGGTGTCAATCAGATATAATGCAGACATCATCATCAGACTCGGAGAGAGGACAGGACTGGAGAACATCTCCGGGAGTGCTAAGTAAAATATATAAACCATATCCAATTTTATTTGGGTTGAGAGGATATAAGAAAGACGATCCAAAATAGTAAGAGGGCCTCGGACGCCCTCGGTCTACACAAGTCATCTAGGTTGCGTCTTGCGAAGGTTAAATGAAATATTTACTAAGGAATTATTTACTTATTTTAATAAAAAAATAATCCTATCATAACTTTTTCGGAATAAAAAAACTTAGAAAACATTTATGAGGTAATTGCAGGTTCTTTGGTTGAGAATTCAGCAGTAAAAATTATAAACTTCTTACTAAAACAATTAAAATTAAATCAAGAAAGGTTCTAAAGTTTCAATACTTAAAAATAATTAACATCAGTCACAATAATCAATGTTATAGTTGTTTCAATAACCTAGTTATAATCACAATTTTAATAGTAATTCTGTATTTTTAACCGACTTCTAAAAAAGGAGGAGGTTCTCAATTCTGATGATGGTTTTTTTTATGTTTGTTCGCGCATAACTCCGTCGCTTGCCAACCGATGTGATAAATTATTTTTTTTGTTGGAAAGAGTATACTTCCCAAATGATCCCATTGATATTTTATCAAAATCGGTCCTGTAGTTTGGTTTGGTTTTTAAATAAAATAGCAGGAAAAAATATGTGGAAAAATCATCCATGTATACGAAATTGCGTATTTTTGCTTTCCTGTGACTTTTCAGTGGTGTTGTTAGATGTGGGGGGTACCACTAAAAAGTGAAAAAAAAAAAAACTTTTTCGAATAACGAAGAAGCAACCAAAAACACCGACTACCGAAATTGAAGTTATTTTGATCTTTTTACTATTTTTCGGAAGTCGGTTTCTTTTTTTTTTGTGAAGTTTTTTATAACAAACATAAATCCTGTGGAGGTCTGCCCCGCTTGGGCGGAGCACCGCTGTGTCCTCGTCGAGGCGATCGGCGGCGGCGACCTCTCGAGTCCTGCCTTGGTTCAATCCATGGTCCGGAGCGAGGAGGCATGGGAAGCCATCACCTCCTTCTGCCAAGCAGTAATGCTAGTGAAGGAGGAGGCGGGCCGCGTGAGGGAGAGACAACCCTCACGCCCCAGCCGCCGCGGCATAGGGAGACGCACCGGGCGTCGGGAGTCGCTGGGCGATTCCCGGCCACCGTAGGTGCGGGTCTGTGGACGGCGAGCGTTGGGTGGCTCGCCGTCCGACCAAAGCCAGGCCCAGGCCGACGACGGCGCGTTGTGTTCCAAGCGCGCCTTAAAGAGATGTCAGCATAGGAGTAGCGGCACGACAAGGCGAAGCGCATGTCATCTGACTGATGACGCAAAAGCAATGACCGCGCGCCCCCGCGCGCCCTGCTTAAAGACGGCCAGCTGTAGTTAAACGCATCTACGTCGTGCAATTTTACAAAACATGAGTAGTTGTCTTCTTTTACGTGACAAAAGTACAAAAAATATTTGAATATTTTTTTTGCTATGTTGTAGAACATGATATTTTTTGTTAGTTACTGCAATAATCAAAAAATCTCAAAATTGTAGTTAACTTTTTTTACTTTGCACCCGTCAATGTGATCCATACAGCCTACGATACAATTTCTATTTTGAAAATAATTTCATATTGACACGCATTTATTATTTTAATTAGACTTAAAGTACCTACACATAGGTTGAATTCTATTAAATTAATGATAACTGTGCACGAATTCTAAAAAATAGTTCGTTAAAGATTACTTTGATGATTCCTGTTTGGCTGAATGTCACTGTCAATGTCAAATAAACACTAACCTTCAATATAAAAATAAGATTAATTGAACGGATATCAAGTTAAATATTTTGATGATCGCTATATTTTTACCCTACCTAAACAAACTTGAAAATTATTTCATGATATATATTTTATTTTAACTAAAATTAAGGACTATTTGTAGTTTCTGTCTATTTCAAGCATTTTCTGGGCGTTCCCCTTTTAAGTCTTCGAAATTGGCGCCGCTAGCCAGGTACCTCAAAGTTATTTATTATCTTTGAGAAGGTGGTATAGATTTGCGCATGTGTCCTTTTTTTCAATGCGAGGACGGAGTATAGTAAGTAATTCTTCAAAAGTTTTATGGTCCATGCGCAGGAAGTTTGCGTGGTCTTCCGGTTCTGTGCGCAATATTTCCCGTAGCAAATTCTCGTGGGTATATTTGTCTCTTAATTTTAACCATTCTCGACTTCTTTTTTTTGTCTTAATACAGTGCTAGAGTCAATGTCAAAAATGCGTCATCTGAATTACTCATTGTAAGCGCTCGGCACGGCGACGTCACGTCACGAAAGGAGAAACCCGAATCTACTAGAAAGTTAACAAATTCGTTTGATAAGTTTGACAAACAAAGGAGATGGCAGTTTTTGGCAAGAATTCAAAGCTATTTAAAAAAAACGCTTATTTTTGTGTATTGTTAGCCAGATTAACGTTATTATTGACAATGGGGATAAAATCTCGATAATTAAGAGTAACTTAATTTGATTTTACATAGAGCGGAGGTCTTTGTTTTTTAAGGCACGGATAAAAGGCTTTTTGGCCTTGTCATACTTATATGAAATAAAATTAAAAAGAAAAAGTTTTGGAGTGGCGACCGCGTACCGGAAGACACAGCGTTGGAAGGCCTCTCACAAGGTGGACCGATGACCTGGTGAGGGTCGCGGGTAACCGATGGATGCGAGACGCACAGGACCGGGGGGTCGATTCTGCTGTTGCAATCGTGTCTCAATGACCGGTCAATGATCGATTTTTGACGTATAACGTCAAACTTTTGACACATTTCCCATACAAAAACTGTCAAAGTTGTCAAATATTCGATCACTGACCGATCATTGAGACACGATTGCAATAGCAGAATCGACCCCCTGGTGTTGTGGCGACACTTGGGGGAGGCCTATGTCCAGCAGTGGACGTCTTTTGGCTGATATGATGATGAAAATAATAAAAAAAAATTAAACATGAAAACAGTTTACGAGGACTTGATCTAGCTATGAAATCAAATTTCTTTTTTTCAACCCATAAAAATGACTGGGATTTTTGGCGGGATTTTCTCGAGTGAAGTTCAGTGGCTGTTTTAATTATTCGTGCCTAGTGGATATTGTGATGTAAAATTGGTGTGTGTCTCGAGTGTCTACACAACTGGACATTATTTGGAATCATTGAAATAGGCGCGATCTCGGTAAAATGGAGCTGAGAATTTTATTGCAGTTTTGACGTCAAAGTTACCGCTACCTACCGCTCGCTGTTGTATTTTGTGCTCCCAAATACGTGGATTTTTACAACGACCTGGCTTGCCTTTGGATTTTGAAGACTCCTACCTTTCTGAACGACTATTGCGAGACTAGGACCTCGACGTTTCCTACTTTTACGACCGACCTTGGCACTCTATCTTGGATACTGATATTATTTGTGTGTATAACATTACGAGTCAACGTGATGTCAATCACAGACCGCTGCGTAAATATATACAAATCGTTGTAGTACGATAACAACCATGCTTTGGCAGATGAATCCATTCTATCGGTCATTCGCTCCTGGATTGCTCCTGAGCCTGTAATTTATTTTTTTATGCACGACGAAACATTTCGATTGTTTTTTTAGGTTGTGGCGGCGCCACCGCCACACAACGAAGCGACCCGAGTCACTGGTCGGGAACCTTCGGCTGTCTCCGCCGCGCCGCGCACGCCGTTCGGTTTCGTCGCCAACTCACGCGCCAGTCCATTGTTCGCCGTCGCGCAAGGCACTCACGCGCTCGCTTGCCTCCGCACTAGCTTACCGCGCCCCCGCTCGTAACATCTAAGTCTTTTTCCTGTTGCTAAATTTGCTCTGCTTGTTAATCTTCCATCTGTCTTTATATTCTTCTATCTTTCAAACTGTCTTTCTAAAGTGCAACGTGCTTCCTACTCTTGTGTAACCGATATAAACTTAAAAACTAGAATATAACCGTTGTTAGTGACTTTTGGAGTTTTATTTGGTGGACTAATACCTACATATTGGTGACCCCGACATGGAAACGCCTAAAGGAGATCCGCTTTGGTTGGACAGCTTAGTTTTAGAGGGTGAGAAAGGCCTCACCTCCGAGAATTCCATTAAGGAGTTTAAAGCCGATGCAGCGGGATACGTCGCACTTGTAGAGCATGAATATAACGCTTTGTCAGATTGTGACAAGCACGTAACGAAGACAATGCCTCAGAGCGCCCACGCGTACTATCATCATGTGATGTGGTGGTATCACGTGGCCACAATTGCTCAGAAGCATGGACGAGCAAGCCAAGACCAAGAACGCCTCATCCATTTTGTCAACGGTTACGATGCAAAAGTTGGAGCAGGAGCCGCAACATACCTAACAGGAATGGGCGACTATACAGACGTAACAGGCGTCAGACATTATCTGACAGCGCGAGAGCCAAATGAGGACGGCCACTTCGGTGTCCTAAATCATATGACGCACCGCGACTATGAGACTCTGATCTCACCTGCCATGTCAGTAACCCGCGTCTTAAGCGACATTGCAATGACGATAAATCGTGGAGGAGACTTCCAGATGCCTCAGGGCGTCATACCACGAGCTGAGTTGCTTCGCGAGCGCGTGCCAGCCGCAAGGCCCGCCCCACAACAGGATATCGACCAACCCCGACCTGACGATGTTGACATTGCAGAAGGTGTCGAAGAAGAGGAGGAGAGAGGGACACCTGAACCTCAACGCCGGGAGAATCTACCAACCGCCAACCTACTTGGCTGGCGCCGTGCCGTCTCACTTAATAAAAACCAGATGGCCGAAATGCTTAGCATCTTCGACGATCCAGAAGATGTTGAATTCGTCATACCGAGATATCGGGTTCACCGGGAATTGTTTGAGTTTGTGCACCGCCGTTTAGGCGCCGCCGAACGCTACAAGACTACGATGTTGCCGAAGAACACGGAAGGTAGTATCGCACAACAGCTTGCTTGGAAAGCGACCACGCCAATCCTTAATAGAAACCGCCAATTCATATCAGGCGAAGGAAAGGTAGTATCAAGGACTATGGTACCACTTCGAATTGCGACCGCAGCCCGAGTATTGTGCTACCGCACCATCCGGCCCGAGATTGACGACCATGAGCACGGAGTAGTAAACCCGTGGTGTTGCCTACACTACAATAGGTACACCGACGTCCCAGGCGAGTGGAGGGGTAACAGGAATCATTACCTGACCCACGGAATGACAGGTCTTTACGACTGTCTTCCATTCGCATCGTCGATTGAAGGGAGAGACGACGCTGTTGTCAAATTCCTCACAAAGTTTAAGGCCCGCTAAAAGAGGCCTAGTTAGCGCTCCCACTATAAACAAAAGCGAAATTTACGTTTTAAAATAAATAAATAACACCAGGGCAGTTGCCCACCAGACACAAACAACCGTCTGGTCGGAGGATCCTCCCTTTTCAGTGGAGGTATGTGGGACTTTACTCTCTGTCCCGTACCTCTAAACTGGTGACCCCGACGTGATGATACCTTACTTTGGACAAATTGGCTGAGCTGGCGGACACGGTTAACGAGATTGCGCCGGCGGGGCCCATGCAAGTGGCAAGTGTCGCGGAGGCAGGTACAACTACCCTCATAAAAGAAATGGCGAGCCAGATAGCGGAATTAACTAGGCAAGTGAGTGCACTATCTACTAGAGTGGATAACCAAAGGCAGGTACGTGGTCGTTCTCGTTCACATTCTAAAAGTGGCAACTGGCGAAGCAGATCCAAATCCAGGCCACGACAGCCACCAGAAAACCACCCGCATTGTTTCTATCATTTCACATACGGCGTCCGGGCAAAGAAATGCACACAGCCTTGTTCATGGAGGTCGGAAAACTCAAAAGGCAGCCCGAATTAGCGGCCTACGACTGCCCATCAGCATCAGGCCGACTTTTTGTATCTGACCGCTATTCTAAAATACTATTTCTTGTCGATACAGGCTCCGATTTGTGCGTCTACCCTCGGTCGGCAATTAGGACGCCCTGCAATATAGCAAAGTTTAGTTTAACAGCTGCCAATGGAAGTATTATTAATACCTATGGACCAGTGCAACTCAATCTCAACCTAGGTCTCCGCCGTACATTTACTTGGAAATTCACCATAGCCGACGTGTCAAAGCCAATTATAGGGGTGGATTTTCTAATTTATTATAATCTGCTTATAGATTGCCGCAACCACAGGCTCATAGATGGCACCACTTCACTCTTCGTGGCGGCGTCCCCGCAGCGGGTTCCAGATGATGTGGCATCTATCAAAACTGTCACCGGAGAGACTGAGTTTCACCAGCTGCTGCGTGAGTTTCCAGAGGTTACCCGCCCTGCAGGTACTGTGAATCGGAACAAACCAAAACATAATACGGTGCACTTTATTAAGACCACTCCTGGACCACCCGTTGCAAGCAGACCTAGGCGCCTGGATCCAGAAAGATTGAAGATCGCAAGGAAAGAGTTCGATGACATGATGACCAGCGGAACTGCAAGGCGCTCCGAAAGCCCGTGGTCTTCAGCACTGCACCTGGTGAGGAAGAAGGATGATGGGTGGCGCCCGTGCGGTGACTACCGTGCCCTAAATGCTCGTACTGTGCCTGACCGCTACCCCATACGCCATATCCAGGACTTCTCACAGCGACTTTCTGGCTCCACTATATTCACAAAAATTGATTTGATCAAAGCATATAATCAAATACCGGTAAATGAAGCGGACATACCAAAGACGGCCATCACGACGCCATTCGGATTGTTTGAGTTTCCCTTTATGACGTTTGGCCTTAGGAATGCAGCTCAAACCTTTCAACGTTTTATAGACGAAGTACTTACCGGCTTTGACGACTTCTGCTTCGGATTCCTCGACGACATTTTAATTTATTCTTCTTCTCCAGACCAGCACAAACTTCACCTGCGCCAGCTGCTGTCACGCTTGCAAGAATACGGTGTTCTCATCAACGCAGCTAAATGTGTGTGGGGCCAGCCCGAGGTGACTTTCCTTGGATACCAGGTAACAACTGCTGGTACTAAACCTCTCAGCACGAAAGTCCAGGCGATACAGGACTTTCCAGTTCCACGCACGGTGAAGGAGTTACGGAGATTCCTTGGCATGCTAAACTTTTATAGAAGATTCGTACCCGATGCTGCAAAAAGCCAAGCGCCACTGAACTCGATGTTGTGTGGAGAAAAGGTCAAGGGCTCAGACCCGGTCAAGATGTCGCAGTTCCAGCTGGAAGCGTTTGAAGAATGCAAAAGAACGCTGTCAAACGCTACGCTCCTTGCTCACCCAAGGGAACAGGCAGAGCTCTCTATACTAACTGACGCATCTGATGTTTCCATAGGAGCTGTCTTACAACAACGCGTCGGTACACAGTGGGAGCCACTCGCGTTCTTCTCCAAGAAATTGAACCAAGCTCAACGCAAGTACAGCCCCTACGATCGCGAGCTGCTAGCCGCCTATGAGGCAATCAAATATTTCCGGCATATGCTGGAAGCCCGGGAATTTGTCATCTTCACCGACCACCGCCCACTTACATACGCCTACAAGAATTCAAGAGAAAATTGCTCGCCACGTCAATACAGGTACTTTGATTATATTGCTCAGTTTACTACAGACATACGCTACATACCAGGTACTGAAAATGTCGTAGCTGACGCACTGTCACGTATCGAAGAAGTTGCAAGGACGATTGATTACAGCGCCCTAGCCCAATCTCAAGAGTCAGACCCCGAACTTCAGTTGCTATTGGAAAAAGGATCATCGCTAGAACTGAAAAAGATAACTCTGGCTGGCTCAGACACCAATCTCTACTGTGACGTTTCAACACAACCACCAAGACCCTACGTCACACCTGAACTGCGCAAGCAAGTGTTTGACGCCCTTCACGGTCTGAGCCACCCTGGACGTACAGCTACCGTGCGACTGGTCACGCAAAGTTTTGTCTGGCCAGGGATTCGTAAGGACTGTAGAGAGTGGTGCAGATGCTGTCTTCACTGCCAGCGCTGTAAAGTTACCCTTACCCTTATTTCAAACTGTCTTTCTAAAGTGCAACGTGCTTCCTACTCTTGTGTAACCGATATAAACTTAAAAACTAGAATATAACCGTTGTTAGTGACTTTTGGAGTTTTATTTGGTGGACTAATACCTACAAGGTGAACCTTATTTCTATTTTATTTTTACAGGTGAGCTGATTGCTCACCTATAAAAATACGCACGTCGATTCTGTAAAATTCAAACAACAACTCGCATTTCAAGTCGTTATTCGCTCTCACTTCGCATAAGGTTCAAAATGACCTTGATTTTGCATTCTGTAAGCATCACCTAGGCACTTGCGAAGTGAAGTGAGCTCCAAAGCGACCAACACTATACTACCACACTGACTACCACACTCAACAAAATCTAAGTCGGGATTTATCGGTTTTTCATTTTACCAGTTTTTGACACAGATTTTTAGCTATTACGATGTTTAAATTAAAATTTCTTATTTTAAGGAATTTGAGGCAGCCAATAAGTAAAAAAAAAAACAGAAAACTCTAAATTCGTGCCGTGAATATAATCTATGCTTACCTTACGAAAAGAAATGACTGACAGATAATATCATTAGTAATCTGTGGACAATATTTTCATTTATTGCGTTGACGTTTTAAAGTGCGTTGCATTGTTTTGTTTACGTTCTGTTTGTTTTTTGATCGATCAGTGCCGATAATAATAGTAAAATAATCATGAAGTAAGTTTATACAGGGTGGCCCAGAGAGAAATGCACTTTTGAATTCGCGCGCTTTTCTAAAAAACAAAATGGCGGGGCGCGGGAATGGTAGCAGTGCGGAGCGCGGGCTTTGTAATTTTAGTCACCATGAGTCGTTACACGGGAGAGCAGCGCGCGTTTTGTGTCTGCGCATTTTAAGAGAATGCTCGATCATATGTGACTGTTCGACGGCTTTACCGTACTGAATTCGAATTGCGGCGCATCAGTGAGTGTCCAAGCACTAATTTAATTAAGCAATGGATTGAACAATTCGAAAGGACAGGGTCGTCGCAAAAAATGCGGCCTCGCGGTCGCCAAAGAGTATCACGGACCGACGATAACATTCAGCGAGTTCAAGAATCTGTACGCGCGAATCCACGAATGTCGGAGCGCAATCGTTCATCGACTTTGGGAGTGTCTAGATCGACATTGTAGCGAATTTTACGGCTTGATTTGAAATTACATCCTTATAAGATGCAGTTAGTACAGGAACTAAAGGCAGAAGACTTTGAATCGAGATTGAGATTTGCAAATGAAATGCGCGATAAGTTCAATAATTTCAATAACATCCTGTTCTCGGATGAAGCCCATTTTTACCTGAACGGATTTGTAAATAAACAGAACTGTAGGTATTGGGCAGCAGAAAATCCGCGGTTGAAACATCAGAAGCCGCTGCACTCACCGAAAGTTACAGTTTGGGCCGCAACTGCGAAATGGGGAATCATCGGACCATTTTTTTTTTAGAACAATCGTAATCAAGCGGTGACCGTCAATTCAGAGCGCTATACTGCCATGCTGAGAAGCTTTTTGATTCCAAAGCTGCAAGAATCGCGAGGCTATAACAGGAGTACTTGGTTCCAGTAAGATGGGGCTACGTGTCACACATCAAATGAGAGCATCGAGGCGGTAAGAGACATGTTCCCACAAAAATTAATTTCACGTAGGGGCGACATCTCCTGGCCACCAAGAAGCCCCGATCTCACTCCAGCAGACTTCTTTTTATGGGGTTACCTTAAGAGCAGAGTATACTCTAATAATCCAACAACTCTGCAGCAACTGAAACTGAACATTCGGCAAGAAATGGAATCCATTTCGAGGATAACTTTAACGAAAGTTTTCCAAGATTTTGATGCCAGATTGGAAGAATGCTGTAACCGTCAAGGTTATCACTTGGCCGATGTAATTTTTAAAAAGTAAATTTTAAAATAAATTTTATTTAATTTTCTTTAAATTGTAATAAATAAAGTTCTATAAAATTATACAGTTTTTTTTTCCTTGAATGTTCAAAAGTGCATTTCTCTCTGGGCCACCCTTTCTGGTTGTAAATTTCAAAAATAATATTAATTAAAGAAGTGTTTATTTTGTTTTCTAATCCAACAATAATGTTTCAGTCCAAATGAGACACGTTCTTCTCATCCATCGTCGGCTCAGGTTGAAACTCTGGTAGAGTTTATGGAAAGAAACCCTGGCATAGCGAAGGGTTTCTTGAGAACTCAAAGTGCCAGAGAGCGAAGCCGACGCCAGTGGGAGGAACTAGCCGTGCGCCTAAATAGTATAGGTGGCACTATCAAAACATACAAACAGTGGACAAAGGTTAGCAATGCTTTTTATATATGTTAGAACCACTTAACATTCCATAAAGCAAGCCACTTGAAATGTGTGACGAACCTTGGTTTAAAGTGTGTTCCTTGATTTCATAAATATCTTATTTTAATTATTTTACATTAATTTTACTCAATGCTTGACTAAAAACGGAGATTTTAATGTAGTTTGAAAAATATGTGTATTTAATAACGGCAATTTTATATAATTTCTTTAACTAAATGTCTGATTGTAGTATTGGTCTGACAAAAAAAGTGCCATAAAAAAAAAAGTTGCAGCACGCTCTGCTTCTAGGCGTAGGACTGGTGGTGGGGTGGAGGATGAAGTGGAGTTATCAGAGCTTGAAGAAAGAGTTGTTGCTTTATGTGGTGGTGAAAAAGCTTTGGAACAGGAGATGCACATTTAAGCATGCAGCCATTTCCGGTAAGAAATTTAGAAATACAATAGGTAAGTAAGTAGTACTGGAAGCACTCTGCAAGGTTTGCTGTCGTTTTTTATAGCGCCAATTTTTTTTTTTTTTTTTATTAGTAATGGGTTTGCTCTTGACTCTAGTCAATGTCAGATATGACAGAGACAAAGTCTACGAAGGAGCGAGCTTACCCAGGAGCCTGTTCACTCTAACTTTGAAGAGATTAGGGCTGTAAGCTTTTGGAAACACAGACGCAGAGAGAGAGACAGAGAGTTCCACTCCTTTGCTGTGCGCATTATAAAAGACGTTTGGAAACGCTTAGTGCGAATTGGTGGAATAGCTACAAGGTAGGGATGGTAAGATACAGTGCGTCTGGATAACCGATGGTAGAAGGGGGCCGGTGGGATGAGGTCGTGGAGTTCTTGGGCACACTCACCGAAGTACAATCTGTAGAAGACCGATAAGCAGGCAACCTTACGGCGATGAGCCAAGCTATGTAGCTTGGCATCCACCAGTTTTGCGTCACCGATGAGCCTCTTAGCCCTGCGTTCCACCGAGTCAAGCGCGGCAAGCTGATACTTAGCTGAGCCATCCCAAAGGTGGCTACAATACTCCATGCAGGATCGGACTTGTGCTTTGTAAAGGGTTAAAAGCTGTCTAGGCCTGAAGTATCGCTTCACCCTATTTAGGATGCCCAGCTTTTTGGCCGCAATTTGGGCTTTATACTCGATGGTGGCGCCGAAGTTGAGACTGGATGTCAACTCCATGCCTAGGAGCTCGAGCCGATCAGTAACAGGAACAGATGCACCCCGAAAAGTAGGAGTTCGGTCAAAGCGACTCCTTTTTGCGGTAAAAAGACACGCCTGTGTTTTGGTGGCGTTAAAAGTGACCAGATTGTCATCACCCCACTGGGAGACAACGCTTAAGGTCAAATTTGTCCGCTCTACCATGGCCTCTCTCAAGGAACGGACTTCATCCCCGCCGGTTGTTGCGGTGGACAAGTATCTCTCTGAAACCGTACTGTCATCTGCTTACCCAACAATACCAGGCTGAAGTAGGTCATTGATATGTAGCAGGAAAAGAGTTGCAGAGAGAACAGACCCCTGAGGAACTCCGGCATCAGTAGCCATGAGGTCAGAGGAGCAGCCGTCAACGACTACTCGAATCGACCGTTCACTTAGTATATTAGACCCTTTCTAATGTAAATTTGAAACTGTACCCTTTCTAATGTAAAGTGAATTTTTATTAGAATTTTTTGGTAAATTTACTTACTTGATTCAGGAAAATGATACTCCATCTCCATCACATGAAGTGCAACTAATACAAGATGCTGATACTGACAATGTGTGATCTTTAAATTTAATTCATAATGTATGGGATTAATGATATATATTCTTAAGGGGATTACATTGCTCAAACCCTAAAAATACGCTCGGTAAAATGAAATTTCTAGACGAATTCCTTAATGCTTTTACTATAAAAAAATTATACAAATAAACTAGAGTATACGAGAAACACTTTGTGTTGTTTAAAGTTTTTATAAACTTGTCCAAATGTTGCCAAAAAAATTGAGAAAACAGGTCTTATTAACAATAAATATTAAATTGTCTATAGAACGGCTGGGCCATTTTGTATGATATTTATACTAAAAGAAAGAAAAAACCCTGTTTAACAATTTGTGTTGTTTATTTTGACAGATTTATTTTTATATTTTGTAATAATCCACAATAACGTTAATCATTACAAAACTCCCCACCAAGCACCCCCGCTGTACCCGTGACGCTTACTCGGGATTCGTCTTGTTAGTGTCTTGACGACTCTTACGACGAGTGGACTGTACGTGCGTTTTTTTTTTCAAATAAGATTTTAAATTCATTATTCTTGAATGAAATCATAGTCTTAATTTAAGAAAAATAATCTTATCATCTATATATATAAAAATGAAACCCGTTTCGCGTTGTCACGGCATCACGTGTGAACGGCTGAACCGATTTCGATAATTCTTTTTTTCAAATGTTTGTGGAAGTCCAAGGATGGTTCTTACGGAAAAAAATATTAAGAAAATCTCTCAGAAATATTGAAAAGTATACATTTAATTTTGCATATTTTAAAAAACGCGCGTTACGAATGTCAATTTTTTTTTTTTTTTATACGAATGTCAACGTCATTCACAGCCATAGACTATATTAAAAGAGCATCGTTTGTTCGGAAACGTGGTTACTTAATTACGTTTGTTCGGAAACGTGGTTACTTAATTAAATTCTATTGCACTATTTTATAATTTTTTGAAAATAATACAAATAGTAAACCTATACAAATTTCGCATATCCTATTTAGTAATTTGTGGTAGTATCTGTTTCCCTAACTTGACATTGGCGTCATTGGCGAATGGCTGAACAGCCAAGCCAGTTAAAAAAAAAAAAAAAAAAAAACTATGGTAATCTGTGGCATCACATCCATAACCACTTTCTAAATTTTTGATAAAGTTTGTTTTGTTATAAAGACTAAGAAGTTTTTTGTTTGTTAATAAGTGTTTGTTAATTACGGTAAGTTGACAGCTTCATATCGATTTTTGGTAACTTTTGGTGACTACATAATATTACAATTTGGTTATACAGAAAATATATGAGAGCTTTTTATTTTCAGTTTTTAACAATGCCACCAACCAGACGTACAAATTTAGGCCGCAGAACTCGAAATACGGCAAGTCAAAGAAATCTACGAGCAAATCAAACTGATGAGCAACGCGAAGCGCGAAATGAACTTCAACGGAATCGAAATCAACATAGAAATGTTGTGTTTAATCCCCACAGAGCTGCATTCAGTTATAATGTGGCAATTGATTACAGTTCAGAGCGAATTGTTGCTATTGGACTAATGAATATTGTGTGTCCACATTGCAAGGCATTGAAATTCAAAAATGAAGGCCCTGGATTGTGTTGCGCCAGCGGCCAAGTCAAATTGACGCCATTGGTACCGCCACCAGAGCCATTACATTCATTGGTTTCCGGAAATAGGCCAGATTCCAATCACTTTTTGACTCATATCCAGCAATATAATAATTGCTTTCAAATGACATCATTTGGCGCAACAAAAGTTATTCGAGACAATTTTATGCCTACTTTCAAGGTAAGTAAGCACAATAATGGCAAACAATTTTATTTAGTTCTACAACCATGTAGCTGGTGCAAAATATGTTGAGCCAGTGTTGTGTACATTTGTTTATTATAAACAATTTGCTATACAATTACCTAAATACATTTTTATATTCTTGCAGATTCAGGGTCAAATATATCACCGAACAGGTTCCTTATTGCCAATGCCCGATAACGACTATACATTTTTGCAAATATATTTTATGGGCAATTCAGCAAGAGAAGTCGATCAGCGTTGCGCACACAACAACTCAGTGAAAAGATCCATTGTGGAACAACTTCAAATATTTTTCCATCAACATAATGAATTAATTGCATTATTCAGAACTGCATTAGACCGCATGCCATCAGATAATCACAAAATTGTCATCAGAGCCGATAAGGCGCCTGCAGGACAACATGCTGGACGTTTTAATGCGCCAACAATTGATGAAGTGGCAATTGTCATTGTGGGTGAAAATTTAGATAACCGAGACATTGTTTTACATCGGCGGAACAATCAACTTCAGCGCGTGTCTGAAACACATCGATCATATGATGCCTTACAATATCCTATCCTATTTTGGCAAGGTGAAGACGGCTATCATTTTTCAATGAAGATGATAAATCCAGTTACAGGTAAATTATTAACAATATGTATGTTTACTACATTAAAATATAGGTATGTATACTAACTTAAAATTTATATTATTATAACACAAAAAAAATTGTTTACAGGTGCTGAAACAAACAAAAAAGTTAGTTCAATGAATTATTATTCATACAGACTGATGGTTCGGGAAAATGAGGACAATCACATCTTAAAATGTCGGCGTCTATTTCACCAATATGCTGTGGATATGTATGTGAAAGTTGAAACTGAACGATTGACATTTATCAGGTTGAACCAGGCAAAACTCCGTTCCGAGGAATACATTCATCTTCGGGATGCCATTACTGCTGATGGAAATGCACAGAATGTTGGCAGAACAACTATTCTCCCTGCAACATACGTCGGAAGTCCGCGACATATGCATGAATATGCTCAAGATGCTATGTCCTATGTACGACATTATGGCACACCAGATTTGTTTATCACGTTCACATGCAATCCAAAGTGGACAGAAATTCAACAAGAATTATTTCCTGGCCAATCACCCATTGATCGCCACGATATCACTGCAAGGGTGTTCAAAATGAAATTAAAATCACTCATGGATTTTATTGTTAAGCATAGCATATTCGGAGAGACGCGCTGTTGGATGTACTCAGTTGAGTGGCAAAAACGCGGATTGCCACATGCACATATCCTCATTTGGTTGGTTGAGAGGATAAGACCGAATGAAATTGATAATGTGATATCAGCAGAAATTCCCGATAATAATGAAGACCCACTGTTACATGAGGTTATTACAAAAAATATGATACATGGTCCATGTGGAATATTAAATCCCATTTCTCCGTGTATGGTTGAAGGAAAATGTTCAAAACGCTACCCAAGACAATTAGTACCAGAAACTATTACTGGAAATGATGGATATCCACTTTATCGCCGCCGATCCATTGATGACAATGGAAAGTCAACAATAGTCAAAGTAAATCGACAGGACATTGAAGTTGATAATCGTTGGGTTGTTCCGTTTTCGCCATTACTCTGCAAGGCATATAAAGCACACATAAACGTCGAATTTTGCCATTCCGTAAAATCGATTAAATACATTTGCAAGTATGTGAACAAAGGTAGTGACATGGCTGTCTTCGGAGTTGCTGCCGAAAATTCAAATGATGAAGTCACTCAATATCAAATGGGCCGCTATGTTAGTAGTAACGAAGGCATGTGGCGTATATTTTCGTTTCCTATACATGAACGACACCCTACTGTTGTTCACTTGGCCGTACATTTGGAAAATGGTCAACGGGTGTATTTTACAGATGCAAACGTATTACAACGACTTGACAGGCCACCATCGACAACATTAACCAGCTTCTTTGAAATGTGCCAGACTGATGATTTTGCCAGAACGCTACTTTACTCTGCAATGCCAAGATATTATACCTGGAATCAATCATCAAAAAAATTTCAACGACGAAAACGAGGACAGCCAGTTCCAGGTTACCCACAAGTATTTTCCACCGATGCACTAGGCCGTCTTTATACAGTTCATCCCAGTCAAGACGAGTGTTTTTATTTGCGTTTACTGTTAGTCAATGTTCGTGGTCCAACATCATTCCAATATCTGCGAACTGTTAATGGTCTATTGTGTGCCACATACAGAGAAGCCTGTCAACATTTGGGATTGTTAGAGAATGACACTCATTGGGACCACACTCTCGAAGATGCTGTGATTTCGTCAAATGCTAAACAAATACGAACATTATTTTCTATAATTTTGTCTACATGCTTCCCATCAACACCGACTGATTTATGGCATAAATACAAAGATCATATGGCGGAAGATATATTGCATCAGATGCGTCTTAGAACATCGAATGCAGATTTGCAAATGAACGAAGAAATTTACAATGAAGCATTAATTTTAATTGAGGACATGTGCTTGATGCTTACCAACAAAGTATTAGCACAAATAGGAATGATAGCACCCAATCGCCCAATGCACGACTCATTTGATCAAGAATTGAGACGCGAAGCCCAATACGATTCCGAAACATTACGAGAAATGGTTGATAGGACAGTTCCCCTTTTAAATCAACAACAAAAATATGCCTACGATACGCTCATGAAAGTAGTGAACGATGGAACTGGCGGATTTTATTTTTTAGATGCTCCCGGTGGAACTGGGAAAACTTTTTTGTTATCATTGATTTTGGCAACGATTCGATCGCAAAATGGAATTGCACTAGCCCTAGCTTCCTCAGGTATTGCAGCTACGTTGTTGGAAGGCGGTCGAACAGCTCATTCAGCTCTCAAGCTGCCGTTGAACCTTCAAATTAATGATACTCCAACTTGCAACCTTTCGAGGAATTCTGCGATGGCCAAAGTGCTGCAGCAAACCAGATTGATCATATGGGATGAATGTACTATGGCACACAAAAAATCTTTGGAGGCATTAGATCGCTCGATGCAAGATTTACGAAATAACAAAAACCGGTTTGGTGGTGCCATGATACTATTGGCAGGTGATTTTCGACAAATATTGCCAGTTGTTCCACGATCAACGCCAGCTGATGAACTGAATGCATGTTTGAAGTCGTCCATTTTATGGAAATACATTAAAAAACTTAAATTGAGTATAAACATGAGAGTCGAATTGCAGGAAGACCAGTCAGGAGAAGTGTTTTCCAAACAACTACTCGATATTGGTAATGGTAATATTGCTGTTGATAGATCATCTGGATACATTACATTCCCTACCAATTTTTGTAACTTTTGTGAATCAAAGACCGAACTCATGGAGAAGGTTTTCCCAAACATTGCACAAAATTACGTAAATCACGTTTGGTTAAGCGAACGTGTTATATTGGCCGCAAAAAATGTTGATGTGAACGAAATGAATTTTCAGATTCAAGAGAAAATAGCTGGCGAATTGAAGAATTACAAATCAGTTGATTCCGTTTCTAATGAAGATGAAGTTGTGAATTATCCAACAGAATTTTTAAATTCGCTGGAATTGCCCGGGTTACCACCTCATAATCTGCAATTAAAAATCGGATCAGTAATTATTATGTTACGGAACATAAACCAGCCACGTCTGTGTAATGGCACCCGGCTTGCGGTGAAGAAATTATTGAACAACGTCATCGAAGCCACAATTTTGAAAGGGAAGTACAAAGGCGAAGATGTTTTAATCCCACGCATCCCTATGATACCGAACGATATGCCATTCAGCTTTAAGCGTTTACAGTTTCCAGTGCGGCTTGCATTTGCAATGTCAATAAATAAATCACAAGGGCAGTCGCTAAGTGTATGTGGCATCAATCTAGAAAATCCATGTTTTTCACATGGCCAATTATATGTCGCCTGTTCCCGTGTCGGAAAACCATCAGCATTATTTATTTACGCGCCAGAACATAAAACTAAAAATATAGTGTACCAAAAAGCATTAGATTAAAGAAACAGCAGCATTAGAATAGAGAGAAACAGTGAAGAGTATAGAGGCTATTAGTTGTTTTCTAGAGCGCGCGTGGTGTTAAGCTCAGTATTTACTTCAAAATGCCAAGTTGTTCAATAGCGATTTGTAAAAATATAAGTGGAATTATTGAATCCTATGGAATAAACACTATTATGAAAATATATATTTTGTTTTGTATTTAATAAAATTAGGTCCTTTTCAGATATGGCGAGAAAAGGGAAATAGGGATTAATTTATATATGGAGGATATTATAGATTCCAGTTTAAATTGAATAGGTACTCATACCTAAGATAGGTCAACTATACAAAATAAAGTAGTGCATCAAAGCTACGCTAAGGCGGTACGAAGTTCGCCGGGTCAGCTAGTTTAGTATAAATTGTGATTAAGTTTGTAAGCGTAATATAACCCAGATTTAATTAAGTTTTATTTTCAAAATAATCATAGACTATGCCTAAATACAAAAATAAAAGTCAAGTGAAGCGTGGCCGAGCTCTCCAAAACTATTGGTAAGTACCTAAGCGGAGTGGTAAGTACGTACTTGAGTTGATAACAAAATATTTATACTACGCATAGTTCGTACCTTGTTGATTTATTTCAACGATGTTTTTGTTCATCATCCTATGTAAGACTTCGTTGCTTGCTTAGATAAAATTAATGTCTTGAGCTCCTTGATGGTGGAAAACCTCAATCATGATATGACACACGTAAACCAACATGTTTGTACTCATTTGAAAGAGCTCACGGAGACCTATGTGACTGTGAGGAACTGACTTACCTGATGGTGGACTCCGAAGGTAGGCAGACCTCAATCATGACCAGAGCTCACGGAGATCTATGTGACTGTGAGGAACTGACTTACCTGGTGGTGGACTCCGAAGGTAGGCAGACCTCAATCATGACCAAAGCAAACCAACATGTTTGTACTCATTTGAAAGAGCTCACGGAGACCTATGTGACTGTGAGAAACTGACTTACCTGATGGTGGACTCCGAAGGTAGGCAGACCTCAATCATGACCAGAGCTCACGGAGATCTATGTGACTGTGAGGAACTGACTTACCTGGTGGTGGACTCCGAAGGTAGGCAGACCTCAATCATGACCAAAGCAAACCAACATGTTTGTACTCATTTGAAAGAGCTCACGGAGATCTATGTGACTGTGAGGAACTGACTTACCTGGTGGTGGACTCCGAAGGTAGGCAGACCTCAATCATGACCAAAGCAAACCAACATGTTTGTACTCATTTGAAAGAGCTCACGGAGATCTTTGTGACTGTGAGGAACTGACTTACCTGGTGGTGGACTCCGAAGGTAGGCAGACCTCAATCATGACCAAAGCAAACCAACATATTTGTACTCATTTGAAAGAGCTCACGGAGATCTATGTGACTGTGAGGAACTGACTTACCTGATGGTGGACTCCGAAGGTAGGCAGACCTCAATCATGACCAGAGCTCACGGAGATCTATGTGACTGTGAGGAACTGACTTACCTGGTGGTGGACTCCGACGGTAGGCAGACCTCAATAATGGAAATGCAGAGAACTGCTATTCATTGGAACACATACCTAGGACTCATTGTAACCTAATCTTGGTTTTAAAGTATTTATTGTGTTTTTTTTATTCTGATGTGTGGCTATTACCAAGCTTATAGATAAAGCAGTACAAACGTCAAACAAATATAACTAAAATTCATTTTTTCAGGCAACTAAGAAAACAGCACAAATCTGGATTACAAAATCAGGAGGATCAACCATTGTCGGAATCCGACGAGACATGTGAACCGTCTGATAAACCATTTGAAGAGGAGGCAGTGCAAAATGTGCCGGTAACCCACCGCATTATTATTTACTACGCCATTTATCGATTTCTTTAGATGAAAATTAGATTTAAGGTTCATCATTTACAAAAACTTGATCACTAGTAGTTTGAGGTGTCCCGTCTATAGATTGCTGGTAAAGTAAACTAATGATCCTAGCGGTATTCCCGATTGCATCGTCCATCATCATCCTTAACTCCTGCTTTGGAGAACAGAGTTCACTATCTAGCCTGGCCGTATTTAATTGAATATTGACTTTTATTAATAAACTACTTTAACTACTTACGTATTATTAATTAGCTACTTTTAGTAAAATAAATTAACGCCAAGTATATTTTTAAACTCTGTTTCCGCTGTACAAACTTATAAGATACTGTATTATATATACTATACTTTTATTGGCGACATCAATCATTTTGTTGACAAGAATTTTTGTTTTAGCTTGAACAAGATGAAGCTTTTTCACCAACTTGGATTGTTGAAAAAGAACATTCACAGACTGAAACAAAAATTGTATCGGGAAGAAGAGTAATAGACATAGATTATTTTTTTTCTAAAATACAAGAAATAAGCGGCCATGGTGCTTTAAACTGCGGTGTACAAAGTCTAAAAATAATAGGAGAGAAACGCGTTGGGCTTGCTTCTAAGTTTACATTAGAATGTTTAATGTGCAAAGAAAAATTTTCTCTTAGTAATGTCACTGGGGATATGGATATTAATACTGCAGCGGTCGCAGGTGCAGTTTCAGTTGGTATAGGATATTCGCAGTTAGAGGAATTTTTATCAGCACTTGACTTGCCCGTGATGACTGAGCCTGTGTACCAAAAACGTCACAATACAGTTTCTGATTCCTTTGATAAAGCACTTATCAAATCAATGAATGAAGCTGCTGAAGAAGAAAAAATCATCGCTTTAGAAACAGGTCGCGTCAGTAAAGATGGTATTCCCATTATTGATGTTGTTGTTGATGGATGCTGGAGTAAAAGGTCTTATAGAAAGAATTACTCAGCGTTATCAGGAGCTGCAGCCATAATTGGTAGACAAACAAAAAAAATTTTGTTCCTTGGCATCAAGAATAAATATTGTAGTATATGCGCGCAAGACCAAAACAAAAATCAAAACCCAAGAGTTCACCAGTGCTTTAAAAATTTTACAGGATCATCCACCGCCATGGAATCAACTATAATAGTGGAAGGCTTCAAATCATCTATAGAAATGTATGGTTTAATTTATGGCCGCCTCATTTCCGACGGCGACTCTAGCACGTACGCTAAAATACTGGAAGCGAGACCTTATCCTCAATTTACTGTTGAAAAAGTGGAATGTAGGAATCACCTTTTAAGAAACCTATGCAATAAAATGGAAAACCTGATCACTGACACAAAATATCCCATTAGATTCAGAAAATTGATAACAAAAAAGCGCATTATGGCCATTAGGTCAGCCATACGAAAATGCAGCAAAAACTATAACAACTCATCGGAAGATACAGATTACTGCACACAAAAATTATTTGAAGACATTCAAACTGTACATTTACATGCCTTTAACAACCACACAAAATGTAAAAGTTATTTCTGCAACAGTTTACAAACCGAAGAAAACATACCACAAGACTTTTTACAAGTGCCCTGTGGCAGAAAATATTGTTACGAGCTTAGGGTTCGTGACAATAAAAACAGCCGATTAAATAACCAAAATGACACTTTAATTAATCAACACTAATTACAACTTTAAACTCACTAATTATAAATCACAATTGCACTACTGATCACTTTAATTCGCAGTCGAAGTTCGCTCTCGAAGTTGTCGCTTGTATCGCAAATTCAATACTGACTCGGTCACAGGCTATGCGGGCCTTATATAGGTCGGCAGATAATTCCAGAACCTTCTAGTATAGAAACATCTAGAAAGTTCGAGTACATACCGGTCCGGACCAACCAGACATCGAAAACTCTAGAATGTTCTAGCATAGAAAAGTCTAGAAGGATCTTGACTCTACTAGTTCTGCTACTCGATACTAGATGGCGCTAGTGGTAACTTTTATCTTTATATACCCGGCATTAATTCTAGCGCGTAACACTGCCCCCTCCTAAGACATGCTCGTCCCGAGCATTATCGGTCCCATAATAACGCGCCAGTCGATCCACATGGACGATCTTAGGAGCACTTCTTATACCTTTCTGTATGCGGTAGGTTACGTCATTGATTTTCGTCACAATCCGGTACGGCCCGTCCCATTTAGCTTGAAGCTTAGGAGATTTCCCTTTGCTGCGAACTGGATTGTGCAACCACACTAGTGAACCTTCGTCGAATCCTTTATTGTTCATTTTGCGGTCATAACGGGTTTTCATCTTTTCAGACATTTGCTGACCCGATTGTCTGACGTGCTCATAGATGTCATTCATTTTGTGCCGCAAGTCATTCGCATAATCGGTTATACTGCGTGGGGCATCAGGTGGTATTCCGGTAATCAGGTCTGCAGGCAGCCGTAATTCTCTACCAAAATTTGCGAAAGCTGGTGTCACTGATATGCTTTCGTGAACAGCACTTCGGTATGACAGCAAAAACGGTTGTATATGCTTGTCCCAATCCCGTTGCCGATTCTCCACCACTTTTGCAAGGTATCTCTCCAATGTCTGATTAAATCGTTCCACCATTCCATCCGATTGTGGGTGGTAAGAAGTTGTTCTCGTTTTATGAGTACCCATAACTCGACAAGTTTCCTGGAATATTTGGGACTCAAAATTCCTTCCTTGGTCGCTGTGAATCTCCAAGGGTACTCCAAAACGACAGAAGACTTCATGAACTAGTTTATCTGCAACTGTTGAAGCTTCTTGGTTTGGAATGGCGAAGACTTCCGGCCACTTAGTGAAGTAATCCATTACAACCATGAAATACTTATTACCACTTTCACTTTCCGGAAACGGTCCCGCAACGTCTAGGGCTATCCTTTCCCATGGTGCACCAACATTGTACAACTTCAATGCACCTCTACCACGAGTCTGTGGTCCTTTTACAGCCGCACAAGTTGTACATTTACGACACCAGTCCTCGACATCGTCACGACAGTGGACCCAGTAAAACCGTTCCCGTATCTTTAGTAGAGTCCGTTTAACTCCCATATGGCCTCCTGAACAACCATTATGGTACAACTCTAGAACATCCGGTACTTTAGCTTTAGGGACAACCATTTGCAAGTGACAGCAGTCTCCCCGAGCATTTTCCCATTTACGACACAGGACTCCATCCTGAATCACTAAGCTGTCCCATTGGGCCCAATAGCTTTTTGTGATCGAACTCATCGCTGAGACGTCGCTCCACGTTGGCTTAGGAGCACTGGCCTTCATCCATTCCAGAATCGGCTTAATGTCCAAATCTTCCTGCTGTGCAAGTTGTAGGCTTTCCTTCCACTCGTTGCAGAGATCTGTCTTGAGCATTCTCACAGGTACGACTTCTTTACCCTCTTGCCTAGTACAATGCTTGCAGTCTTCAGGGCAAGGTCTTCTTGACAATGCATCTGCGTTGCCATGAGTTCTTCCGCTGCGATGTTCAATCTCAAAGTCGTATTCCTGCAGTAGTTCAATCCATCTCGCAACTTGTCCCTCTGGATTTTTAAACTGCAATAGCCATTTCAGTGCAGCATGGTCAGTTCGCAAGTGGAACTTCCGACCCAGCAGATATTTGCTAAAATGCTGCAATGATTTTACTACAGCAAGCAATTCTCGTCTTGTTACACAATAATTCCTTTCAGGTTTCGACAACGACTTGCTGAAGTACGCTATCACAACCTCTTGATCACCATTCCGTTGAGATAATACACCGCCAAGTCCTATGTCACTTGCGTCTGTGTCAACTATAAATTCCTTGCCCGTATCAGGATACCCCAAAATAGGTGTTTTGCACAGACGGTCCTTTAGCTCCTGGAAGGCGATGTCGCAACTTTCATCCCAGCAGAAATGTCGCTTCTCCTCGGTTAGCTTGTGCAGGGGTTTGGCTATATCTGCAAAGTTCTTGACAAATCGCCGATAATAGGAGCACAAACCCAAAAACGCTCTGACCTGCGTCTTGTCTTTTGGAACTGGCCAATCCTTGACAGCGGCAATTTTCTCTGGATCCGTGCGGATACCTTCTTCCGACACGACGTATCCCAAAAAACTTACTTGCCGTTTGAAAAGTGAACACTTCTTAGGACTCAACTTGAGGTTGGCACTCTGGATCTTCATGAGCACACGTTCCAGGTTTTGAAGATGTTCTTCAAACGTACGACCTACGATGATGATGTCATCCAAGTAGACAAGACAGGCATCACCAATTAACCCGGTTAGTACAAGTTCCATCAACCTTTCAAACGTTGCCGGAGCGTTGCACAATCCAAACGGCATAACTTTAAATTGCCACAGACCCTTTCCTGTCGAGAATGCAGTTTTCTCTTTATCCTTAGGGTCTATTTCAACTTGCCAGTAGCCACTTTTTAGGTCTAGCGTGCTAAACCACTTCACTCCAGTAAGCATGTCCAGCGTGTCATCAATTCTTGGCAAAGGGTAGCTGTCCTTCTTTGTCACGTCGTTCAGACGACGATAGTCAACACAAAACCGCATGCTGCCGTCCTTCTTTCTCACCAGCACTACAGGAGAACACCATGGACTTGCTGAAGGTTCTATGACACCGTCCTTCACCATTCCCTCAATCATGGTTTCCACTTCCTTTTCACGTGCTACCGGTAATCTTCTTGGCCGCTGACGGATAGGCAATTCTTCTCCTGTGTTTATTTTGTGTTGAACTAAGCCAGTCTTTCCGATGTCAGCATCGTTTGAAGAGAAAACATCGGCGTACTTGAATAACATCCTCTTCGCCTTGATCATTTCATTGTGAGACAGAGCACTGCGACAGTCTTCTAAAAATGAGGTCACTTTTGTTTGTGCCTCCTTGCTAATAATGGTCCCAGTTGATTGATATTGGCATTGACGCAACCAATCCACTTCCTCGCAAGTACCAATCAGCGAGCCTTTTTCTATCATCTGTTCCGTATCACAAAGGTTCAGCACACGTACCTTTGAGATTTCAGTGTCTCTGACCAAAGTTCGTGCCACTTTCCATGGAAGATCATTGTCAACCCTTTCCACGAGTACACAACGATGAGTCTGCCCAGGATTCCGAGGAAGACTAACCGGCACAATCGTTTCCGATCTCGGAGGAAGAACAATCTTCTTCAAGCTGTATACATTTCCTGGTAAAGCCCCTTCCATGAAAAGTTCCTCTTGTCCACATTTCAAAACTCCTTGCTTAACGTCGATCTCACAACAATTCTTCCTCATAAAGTCTAGGCCCAGGATGCAATCGTCCATTA
Organism: Melanchra persicariae; assembly: GCA_947386135.1. NCBI lineage: Eukaryota > Metazoa > Arthropoda > Insecta > Lepidoptera > Noctuidae > Melanchra > Melanchra persicariae. The sequence continues at coordinate 4,832,141 of OX376665.1, forward strand.
TGTCAGCCACGACAAGATTATGCAGGTATGTTCTGTTGCCTAACTTCAACTCCATCTCTTTCTCTCCTCGGACGGGTATGCGCTGACCGGTGGCTGTTACCAAATGTATGCGCTCTCGATTGTATGCGGAGTCCCCAAGGAACCGATTTACAAGTTGGGAACTGACAACCGTGCGTGAGGCTCCAGTGTCTATCGTCAGCTTACATGGCGTTCTGTTGACCTCGCCCTTGATGATTAGGCTATTCCCATCGTGGGTTTGTGAGATCGAAATCCTTGGGGCTCTTTGAACATCAGCCAGCACCCGCCCCGCAGTCCTGGCTTTTACTCGTTTCCCTGCTGTTGCTGGGCGGTGCTGTTAGCCGCCCTTCCTTCTGGAGATCGGTTATCTTCCCTATCTGCAGTTCGCTTAGGGCAACTGGATCGAAGGTGGCCCCTTTCCCCACAGCCATAGCACCTAGGGCTGTATCCTTTAACACGGTCGCGAACTGCAGCCGCTGCAACTTCTCTGACGCGATGGGACCGGTGATCCTGCCGCACAGCTTCCACCTCCAGTGCATGAGCTAAGGCGTCCTTAAGCGTCCCGTGGTGCCCAAGCCTCACAACAGCTCTAACCTCAAGGTCGCGGATGCCGTCGATGAATGCCTGCACCAGGTTCCCTTCAATGAGCGCAGGTACAGACTGGTATGCTTTTCGAACCAGCTTTTCCACTTCAAGGGCCCACTGCTGCAGGTTTTCACTGCTACGTTGCACGCGATCCTTGAGCTGCGCACGAAAAACGTGTTCCAGATGAGCGTCGCCATACCGGGCTTCCAACGCCTCAAGGAGCTGCTCGTAAGTCACTTCCTTACCGAGAGCTTCCAGGACAGTTAAGGCCTGGTCGCGCAGGCCTAAGGTAAGGGCAGTCATGGCCTGATTTTTATTCCAGCCGTTCGCCTTCATAACAGCCTCAAACTGTATTTTGTAGGCCGACCAGGAAGATGTCCCATCAAACGGTGGCACTTTGAACCCGCGTAGCGAAGGTGTAGTAGCTACGGGAGTTGCAATTTCATCCCCTACTTTAAGGTTGTCCATTGCTGTTTTCATTTCAGCAATCTGGGTTTCAGCTTCTATCAGGCGGTTCTCGTGCTGAACCACCTTCTCTTTTACCACCTTTATTTCTTTGCCGAAAGTGGCATGCAGATCCTTCATGAGGACCATTTGTTCTTCCTGGCGGCGCGCCTGCTCTTCCTTGTCACGCTGGAGCTGTTCTTCCAACCGGCGGGCCTGTTCCTCCTGCCGGCGGGCCTGTTCCTCTTGCCGGCGGGCCTGTTCCTCCTGCCGGCGGGCCTGTTCCTCCTTGTCACGCTGGAGCTGTTCTTCCAACCTTCGGGCCTGTTCTTCCTGCCGGCGAGCCTGTTCCTGCAGCATCATCATCAGAGCTCTAAAGTCTGGTGCTGCAGATGCTGGAGCTGCTGTGGATGGGCCGGGCTCCATGGTCATGGTCCCTCCAACGTCTGCGGCGTTGCACCTCCAAAACGCCTCTGGTCCGTCTCTTGCTGGCGTTGACTTCGGGTACGAATACCCTCCGTGTCGTCCTTCGGTAGAATCGGCATTGTTTAAATATCCACTCTTCTGACACCAATTGTTACGAGCTTAGGGTTCGTGACAATAAAAACAGCCGATTAAATAACCAAAATGACACTTTAATTAATCAACACTAATTACAACTTTAAACTCACTAATTATAAATCACAATTGCACTACTGATCACTTTAATTCGCAGTCGAAGTTCGCTCTCGAAGTTGTCGCTTGTATCGCAAATTCAATACTGACTCGGTCACAGGCTATGCGGGCCTTATATAGGTCGGCAGATAATTCCAGAACCTTCTAGTATAGAAACATCTAGAAAGTTCGAGTACATACCGGTCCGGACCAACCAGACATCGAAAACTCTAGAATGTTCTAGCATAGAAAAGTCTAGAAGGATCTTGACTCTACTAGTTCTGCTACTCGATACTAGATGGCGCTAGTGGTAACTTTTATCTTTATATACCCGGCATTAATTCTAGCGCGTAACAATATGCTACTACATTATATACTATTGCAGGTCATTCCAGAAGTCTTGTACAGTAATATTGTGGAAAGTTTTCACAGCGTTGTAGCCAAATTTGTTGGTGGTAAAAGGGTAAATTACTCGTGCCGGCGTGGATACCAGACTCGATGTTCAGCGTCAGTTGTTAATTTTAATACAAAAAGGAAACCTATGTCTATATTATATAAAACAATTTTTGGCGAAAGTCCCAAGGGCAAAATGAGCACCTTAGATAGAAAATATCAGAAAAAAAGAAGAAGTGTGAAACGTCTCCATTATACAAAACGGCAGACACTTGCTGAAAAAGATACAGAAAAAGATTATGGTGAACACAGTATGAAGCCAGATGTGAGCGATTCTATTTTAAAAGAAATGGAGAAAACGTTTTTGGCTAACTTAGAAAAAACTACTGAAGAAAGAAGACAAATTGAAAGACGAACCATTTTGCAGAGCGAGTCAAGTGAGTGGCTTGAACTACGGCGCTCCTTATTGACGGCCTCTAATTTTGGCAGGATCATTAAAATGAGACCAGATACTAGTTGTGCCAGTATTGTCAAACAACTGCTATATAAAATTAATATAGATGCTGCACCTTAACACCACGGCAGGGAAAGCGAAAAGAAAGCGCTGGATCAGTTATCCAGACAAGAAAATGTTGATATAAGACCATGTGGGCTTTTTATCGACCCCGAAATTCCGTATCTGGGTGCTACACCAGATGGCCTTATTGGCGAAGATGTGATAGTGGAAGTGAAATGTCCACTATCGGCGTTCAAGATAGGGCTTGAAGAAGCCATATTACAAAAAAAAGTTAATTTTTGGGTAGCAGATAAATCGGGTGCTTTGCAGATCAACAAATCCCACAATTGGTATTACCAGATTCAAGGTCAATTACATGTGACTCGAATGACTAAATGTTTATTTGGAGTATGGGCCAATGACTTAAAACCCTTAAAAGTTGAATACATCAATAGAGATGAGAACTTTTTTGAAAATAAAATGAAATTAAACTTATGTACATTTTATTTAAATTGTGTTTTACCAGAACTGCTAGATCCACGCCATAGCCGAAATATGCCAATCAGAGATCCCCCGTATATTTTAGAGGCCATAAAAAAGAAAGAAGACAGAAAAATCAAGCAAAATTCTGAGGAGTCACAAGAACCAGATATTATTGAACTTCAAGAAAGCGAACAATTGACACAGTTACCAAACCCAATTAGCGACCAACCAACCTGTTCACGGTTTTTAGATTTCACTGATTTTTTATTTTCACTTTTTGTATTTTAATTTACTTTATTACTTGTATTGTTTAATTTTATACTTTTATTTTGTTTTACTTTTTACTTTTATTTTGTTTTACTTCACTTACGTGTAGTAAAACAAAATAAAAGTATTATTGTCTACTTTAGACTTCTATTTAGTTTACCTATTTTACTTGTATTTTGTTTTACTTCACTTTGTTTAAAGAATTATGTTATACTTTGTGTATTTCAATTGACTTTGTTACTTGTATTTTGTTTAATTTTATACTTTTATTTTGTTTTACTTCACTTTAAGTATTATTTTCTGCTTTAGACTTCTATTTCGTTTACCTATGTTACTTGTATTTTGTTTTACTTCACTTTGTTTTAAGAATTATGTTATACTCTTTGTATTTCAATTGACTTTGTTACTTGTATTTTGTTTAATTTTATACTTTTATTTTGTTTTACTTCACTTTAAGTATTATTTTCTACTTTAAACTTCTATTTCGCTTAACTATTTTACTTGTATTTTGTTTTACTTCACTTTGTGTTAAGAATTATGTTATACTTTTTGTATTTTGTTTTATTTCACTATGTTTTAAGTTTTTTTTTTATTTTTGTATTTTAGTCGACTTTATAATTTCTGTTTCGTTTTACTTTTTTACTTGTAATTTGTTTTACTTCAGTTTGTTTGAAGAAATATTTTTTACTTTTTGTATTTTAAATTAATTTTGTAGATAAATTGAAATAAATTATACTTAGTTGAATTTAGACCACTATTGCCTTTTAATACCCACTTTGTCATGTCAACTTACTTATCAATGTAAAGCATCTGTGCGGAATAAGATAAATGTTAAAAACTATATTTTCCTAAATATATTCATGACCAAAAACCGTTGAATGCTTAGATAAATGTTAGAACCTGAGTCTTTCTGTCTATTTCCATTACTGATAAACTTTTAATCTCTAATATGGTCATCATCAGACCTTCGGCAGGTGTTCTGTAGTAGCAACCATGATCAACTAGCCAAATATTGAAAACTGGTTCCTCCTAACTGATTCCATTATTGAGAACCGTTGGGCGCTGATCTGATCATCATCAGACCTTCGGCAGGTGTTCTGTAGTAGCAACCATGATCAACTAGCTAAATATTGAAAACTGGTTCCTCCTAACTGATTCCATTATTGAGAACCGTTGGGCGCTGATCTGATTATCATCAGCCCTTCGGCAGGTGTTCTGTAGTAGCAACCGTGATCAATTAGCCAAATATTGAAAACTGGTTCCTCCTAACTAATTCCATTATTGAGAACCGTTGGGCGCTGATCTGGTCATCATCAGACCTTCGGCAGGTGTTCTGTAGTAGCAACCATGATCAACTAGCCAAATATTGAAAACTGGTTCCTCCTAACTGATTCCATTATTGAGAACCGTTGGGCGCTGATCTGATCATCATCAGACCTTCGGCAGGTGTTCTGTAGTAGCAACCATGATCAACTAGCCAAATATTGAAAACTGGTTCCTCCTAACTGATTCCATTATTGAGAACCGTTGGGCGCTGATCTGATTATCATCAGCCCTTCGGCAGGTGTTCTGTAGTAGCAACCGTGATCAATTAGCCAAATATTGAAAACTGGTTCCTCCTAACTAATTCCATTATTGAGAACCGTTGGGCGCTGATCTGGTCATCATCAGACCTTCGGCAGGTGTTCTGTAGCAGCAACCGTGATCAATTAGCCAAATATTGAAAACTGGTTCCTCCTAACTGATTCCATTATTGAGAACCGTTGGGCGCTGACCTGATCATCATCAGACCTTCAGCAAGTATTTTATTTTAGCGTAAACCTCAGTTGCCACCAACCCAACCAAACCTGATTCAACATATTCATATCAAACAAAAGAAATACATAATGTAAGTGTGAACACAAATAAATAACTTTGTACACTGAAAAATTACCTACTGCCTCCCAGAGAGCGAATAAATTAGGCAAATACTGTGTCAATATTGCGTCGCATCTGTGATCTTATCTAATCATCAGCAAATGTTGTCATAGTTTGATTCTCTGTCAGCAGATGGCGCTTTATTTTTAAACATTGTTACGAAGGCCAGATCTCCAAGGATATCGAGCAATGTAATACCCTTAAGTAGCATTTATCTGTTTATATTTACTTATTATAGATTATGTACCACAAGAACAACAGAGTCAGGCACCTACAGAGGAATCACCAGCTATTGTATTTTATGTAAGCTATATTGTACTAAATACTAGGAAATACCTAGTCAAATCAGATAGGTACATGTACCTACTATTATAAATCTGATGTGTCTAGATTATATTCTATTAGATCTAAATGTAGGTACTATTTGCAGTGAAAATATTTTAATCTAATTTTATCCCACAAGGAAGATATTATGGAGTAACATTTTTATCCAATTTACTTTTCAGGATTCCAACCTGATTGAGGATAGCCAAGAACACACTCGAAATTACAGACCACCAGGTCGTGCAATTTCGAGAAAACTGTTTGCTTCCTCATCCAGCTCAACTGTTGGAACAAGACAAAGCATTTTACCAGTATGTATCTGAGTAGAGAAAGATTTGAGTTGTCACAGCAAGTGTAAATTTCTTTTTGAAATTTCAAGTGCGTTAATATTATTTACTGTGTCACTAGCAAATTTCCTTGGAATTGTCAATATTTAATTATAATATTAGGAAGTGGGTTTCCTTTTTAAGATTGTTTCTGTTGTTTCAGAATAACCAGTTAGAACACACTCCTCCTCCAAATCCTCATGTATATCATCCTAGCCTGTCCCCTCCTACTATAACACTTTCTCACACACCCACACCTTCACCTTCACGCCGTGGTTCCACCCAAGTAGCCTCCCCAGTGATTCATCGAACTGCTGCTTCATCATGTAAGTTACCACTAATGTTAAACAACTTTCACTACTATTAGATCAAGAATTCTAAAGAAGTTGCTTTTTTTCATACTATTTTCTTTTTTTATTTAATAATTATTTAGATTAATCGACAAAAATATTTGTTGGCTTAGGTAAAACAAATAATGGTCATTTCTGCTCACAAAAGATTTTTTATGTTTAGGAAACTACTTAGTAATAAGGTTTTTTTACTATTGGTAGTTGTCTATGATGGTCATTATTCGATTTAATATCAAGCAAGATGAATATTTTAAATCATAGAACTACACGACAATTTGTGAGAAACAAAACGCCAATTTCATGGGTAGGTAGGAATCCAATATTATGTGGCTTTGCTCATGCTCAATGATGAACTTCCTGCCGGGGTTGTGGAATGCGTGATACGTTACCGGAGCCCCGGCACACAAAGGGCAACCGAAGGAACCGGGGTGGAATTTAGTCAGTAAAAGTCTGACACGCCCTCCCGCCCGCCCAGGGCGGGAGAAGTCATTGGATGATTTCCCACCTTCCAAACAAAAAATGATGAGCCTAGTTCATAATATATTTGGGTTGATTTGTAGTTTTGTTTTGTACCTAAGTATTTGATTTAGGAAAAAAACTTGAGATTATAGGTACTATTAGGAACAGAGCTGCCAACTTAAAAAACCTTTATGTAATTTATGTAAATATTTATCTTTTTAGCTTCACGTTACGCAGCTTCAGTTGCTTCACCTTCTCGCCGCCCTAGGACAGTTCGTGGTAGTCGAGGTGGTTCTGTGTGTAAGTACAAACTAAAAATAACTATCAAAACTTCATTTTTGAAACAAATGACAACGAAAAGCTGCTATTTATTTAAGAGTTTTTATTAACGCATTGTAGTAATAGTTCTCTTTTCAGCATCACGTCACACGTCTTCAGTTGCTGCTCCTCCACCATCACCACGGCGAACGGAATTCTCCACCACCACCGAGAGATTTCTGAGGTTGGAAGAACAGCGGCTGGAGTTACAAAGATCAAGTTCTCAGATCTTGCAGTCCTTTCTGCAGAGCAGTGCAGAGAGAGATAGGGTTTTAGCTGAAGCTGTGGGCTGCAGTTGGGAAAGGGCTGCAAGCATTGGCAGAGGCCAAGAATAGAGATAGGGGCAATGATGTGATTTGATGGAGCTTTAGTTTTTTTTTGTTTTTTAATTTTTTGTAGTAGTCGTGTTTTAGTTTTTAAACTAAGATTTTTCAGATTCGGGGTTTATTGATTTTTAAAATAAACACTTTTAACGAATACTAGCGCAGTTTTATTGAAAGACCCGCCTCACACACCACAGAATACATACAATAAACAACAATACCGATCAATTAATTATGACGTGAACGCCAAAGCCTATTTACTATGTTTCGCCTACGTAATTGCCCTAGAGCTAAATCGGCGTTAGATGGCAAATCTCTAGTTTGCCTCCTTTGAACTTCAGCAATTGTTTGGAGCTCTTCTAGTCGCTCTTCTTCTGAAATTGTGATTGCCGGCATTCCTGCGCGATTGCACATGTTGTGCAAAACACAACATGCATTAACTATTTTTGCAACTACGTCTGGGTGATAGTTGAGCACTCTGTGTACTAACAAGCAAGCAGCAATGATTGTTTACATTTAGTTAAGTACCTAAACCGATAGGATATAGTAATTCAGTTCGGTCTCGTATACTAGCTGGAGCAGACGCATTGTCAGTTTTACTTAAATAGTGAAGTTCGGTGTCATATAAAATCTAACCTTGCTACTAAGACAAAAAAACTCAATTTCGTTATGCACCTATTTGCTTAAAATACTTAAGCACGGGTCACTAAGTACGTGTCGCGACAGTGCGGCCCTCTTCACCCCCGCGAGGAAACAGTGCGGACTTTATTTTTTGACTCGCTTACACTACTTCGCGCAGTGATAGTCGCGTGAGTGCGGCCCTCTTCACCCCCGCGAGGGAACAGTGCGACGCTCACCCGAGAGTGCGGCCCCCTTCACCCCCGCGAGTAAACTAAACGCTGGTCTTTCTCTTTTACTCAGCGGGTCAGCACTTACTTGGCCTACAACTTCATGGAACAAGTGCCTATCACCTGATCTGATACCTAGTTGTCATCACAGCCGATTATTGCCGAACTGTCCAGTTCGGCCTCCATTATGATGCACTCGCCGAAAAGCAGTAAATGCCAATCCGTTCCTGATCTGCACTCAGTTGAAGACGCTGACCCTAATGTGACTCAGAGAAACCTTAAGAGGAAGCAGCCAGAATGCGACTTGAAAAGAGACATCTCTGCACTTTCCGAGGAATTCAAGAGATCAATGAGCTTTCTGAGCACTGAAATACGTGACCAGTTTTCCAATATCAACTCGAACATTAGTAACCTTCGAAATGAATTTAATAATTTAGCAACTACCTCCTCTCAAATTCAATCTGAGTTGAAAGAATTACACGCTGATTTTTCCAATACAAAGAAGGATATATCAACTCTAAATACAAAACATCTAGAATTATCTAAGGTTGTCGATGAGTTGAAGTCATCGGTAGAATTCAACTCTGCAAACATTATTGATTCTGTAAAACGCACGAAGGAGCTGGAGTCTAAGATCGTTACCTCTGCATCTGAACCCATATCTACACTGATTAATAAAATAGATCGCCTGGAACAACAGGCTAGGCAGTGTAACATCGAAATTGGTAACTTGCCGGAAAAACGTGGTGAAAATCTAGTGGCTGTTTTGAAGTCAGTTGCGGCAGCTATTAACATACCGATAGGACAGAGCGACATAGTGGCTATTCACCGTGTTCCACACGCACACATGCAAAATTCACGTCCGAAAAATATTATTGTGAAGTTTACTTCCCGATTACTCCGTGATAACGTGCTGAGCGCTTATCGACTGTCTAAAGGTATTACGTCGGATCGTATAGGACTCGCTGGGACTCAATGTCGTATCTATATGAACGAACACCTAACGCTTCGTAATAAGGAGTTATTTCGCAAATGCCGCGATGCTGCCAAAACAAGCAAATTTAAGTATGTGTGGGTCCGTAATGCTACTGTGTTGGTCAGGGAAAATGATGATTCACCTACGATTGCGATCCATTCCGAAGACGACATTTGTAATAAGTTTAGGTCAAAAAATTAATCCTAATATGCTGATGGTTGTTACTACAGAACGATCATTTTATTACATAATTTACCCGTTAGAAAATAACATCTGTTTATATGTGTGTTTGTTATATTTTTTTGTAAACAAACGTGTGCTTGTTTTGTTTAGGATTACATTACACTGTTTGCAATATTTCCTAACCATAGTAGTATCTATCGCGAATAACATGAATATCTGGCTAAATGTTTATTGGTTATATTTTATTGCAAACAGTTGTGTGCTTAATTTGCTTAAGATTTGTATTGCAATTCACTGTTTACAATGTTTCCGTACCTCATCAAATTTAATGTACGATGTTAAAATAAGTGCGTCTAACAATCAAGTCCTGAAAACAATCCTTATATTGTTGCTTGAGTTTTTTATGATTTACTTTGTCGATTATACCTACTTTTTAGTGTTATTTACCGATAACGTACCGTGTGAACTTTCAGCGTTGGTTTGTTTTAAGTATACTCGTGTGTTTAAAAGTGAATGTTATTTTGTTTTTGGCTTTTTTTATTGTACCTTCACATTTGTGAATGACATCACAGTTGTGTATGACTCACATGTTTTTAGTTTACTTATGAGTCTCAAAGTGAATATTTTTTTACCTTTGGTTTATTTTCTTGTACCCTCAGATTTTAAAAATGCCTAATGATTGTAAAATATCCATGTACTATCAAAACTGTCGAGGAATCAGGACTAAACTTAATACCCTTTATTTAAATATTCTGTCGCATGCATATGACGTCATTATCTTGACTGAGACGTGGTTGACGATAGACATTTCTGATAACGAATTTATTGATCAGCGTTATTTGGTGTTTAGATGCGACCGGAACCGTTTACTCACCAACAAAAAGGATGGCGGTGGTGTCCTTATCGCCATATCTAAAGAACTAAATCCCTCCTGTATCTCATTTACGCCTCCGTTAACCTTGCCCGAGCATGTAATAGTTAAAGTTCCCACTAAAAGCAATAAATATCATATCATTTGTGCTACTTACATACCCCCTAATGCTCTTGATGATACATACTTGACTTTTTTTAATTCTCTGTCTGTGTTGTGTGATGACTCTTCCGTAGAAAATATTATTTTAACAGGTGACTTTAATTTACCCTCACTTACTTGGGTTAAAAAGGTGTCATACATGGAATATGCTGCGAACAACAAACTCACAAATATAACTCGTTGTTTATCAAATTTCTTCTCTCAATATGTTATGAAACAGTATAACCACTTTTTTAATTCTGGCGGACGAATCTTAGACTTATTTTTTTTGTAATACTCATACTGACACATTCTCTCCTGATGTCCCCCTTTTACCTGTTGATGCCTATCATCCAGCCTTCTATGTACTTATTTCTTTCTCTCACCCCACACATAAACCTAAACATACTGCTGTTAACAAATTAAATTATCACAAAGCTAACTATATAAAAATAAATACTGATATAGGGGACGTGGATTGGAATGTCTTACTGGATAACTTACCACCTAATGAATCTGTTTCTACATTTTATGAAAAACTTTATGAAATTATAAAATCACACACACCCACATGTCGAACAAAAAATATTAATTTCCCCACTTGGTTTTCCAAATCTCTCATATATACCTACAAAAAGAAAACTCAAGCCTGGGTTAGATGGAAAAAATATGGAAATTTATGTGACTATGAGGTATTCTCGAGTAACAGGAAAAAATTTAAGAAAGTGGCTGACATTTGCTATAGTAAATACATTAATGCAATTGAAGACAGTGTTGCTACCAATGCTAAGACATTTTGGACGTACGTTTCTAGCCGTAAAAATACTAATAAAATCCCATCGACGGTTCATTACAATCAAATCTCATCCAATGATCCTATTACTACTTGCAACTTGTTTGCTACATTTTTCCAGTCTGCGTATGAGCCCTCAACATTTGACTATGACTCTTGGGAACCACCATCTAGTTATGCTGACCACGATGTCTTTCTATGCAAACTGCAGTTGTCTCTTGATGAAATACATAAAGAACTAAAGTCACTTGATTCGACCAAGGGTCCTGGTCCTGATGGGATTCCTTCTGTTTTCTTGAAAAGTACGTGTGATACATTATGCTATCCCTTACTTATATTATTTAATAAATGTCTATCAAATGGTATTTTCCCTGAAGTTTGGAAACATGCAAATATTGTACCAGTTCATAAAAGTGGTTCCAAGCATGACGTAGCGACCTATCGACCTATCTCTATACTATCTGCTTTTTCTAAGCTATTTGAGAGACTAGTACATAATAAATTATATCCTGCTATTCGCAAAGTTTTAATTAAAGAACAGCACGGATTTGTGAAAGACAGATCATGCATTAGCAATCTCCTCATTTTCACGTCCCAACTGTTTGACAGTCTTGATAATAGACAGCAGATTGATGCGGTTTACACAGATTTTCAGAAGGCATTTGATAAACTTGATCACACACTACTACTTAATAAAATTGCATACAATGGAATCAGAGGGGACCTTTTACGGTGGTTTATATCTTATATAACTAACAGAACACAAAAGGTAGTTGCTAATGGCTTTGAATCTGGCTCTTTTCAGATCACCTCCGGTGTACCGCAAGGTTCCATTTTAGGCCCTTTATTATTTATCCTATACATTAATGACATAAAAGACTGTTTTCAAAATTCAAAATTTCTTCTCTACGCAGACGATTTAAAGGTCTATAAAATTATTTCTGATAAAGTCGATTGTTTAAACTTCCAGCACGATTTAGACCGTTTCGCTAACTACTGCTCTTCCAATAAACTTTACCTAAGTCTTCCAAAATGTCATGTTATAACTTTTACCAAAAAAAAAAGTATTACTGAGTTCGACTATCGTCTTGGAAGTACGCTGATTAGCAAAGTAAGTTTTCTCCGCGATCTTGGTGTTCTGCTAGATTCGAAGCTACATTTGGATGTTCATATAGATAAAATTGTTAACAAGGCCTACCAAATGTTTGGTTTTGTCATGAGATCTTCTAGGGATTTTCGTCGACCTTCCACCTTTTTGCACTTATACAAGTCAATAATTAGGCCACAGTTAGAGTTCGCAGTACCCATTTGGAACCCATTTTACGTAAAATATACTGAAAGATTAGAACTAGTACAACGTAAATACCTTCGTGCTTTGAATTTTAGATGTTTTCGGAAAAAAATGTCATATCACTTACTTCTTAAAAAGTATGATCTTCTCACCTTAAAGTCAAGACGGAAACTTCTCGAAGTTATGACTCTGTTCAATGTGTGCCGCAATCATTTTGATTGTCCGGACTTAGTTAGGAGTCTGTGTTACCTGGTTCCTCGAACAGTTCATGTACGTGAAGTACGCACTCGACGTCTATTTGCTTCTAGCCTCTGTAAATCCAACGCTGGCTCGCGTTCACCACTTCATCGTTTAGTTGAGACTTATAACAATGAGTTTAATTCAATTGACATTCTTTTTCTTAGTAAAAATTCATTCAGGATGCAAATCCAAGCAACCTTAAAGGATCAGCAAATTACGACAATATAACATGATGTTTAATAATGCACGCACACACATTTACTTTTTCTTTTTTTTCTTTTATGTATGTCACCGGAGAGTTACGGACTCTGTAAAGTTGTAATGAATCTTGATTAGATTATAATTTCTCGATGTTTTATGGAAATATTGTTTTGTATAAGCAGCCGCAGTGAATTCCATTCAACTCAATAGTTTTCAATATATCCGTGGCTTATTTAGAAAAATTGTTTAAATTTCACGCGTGTCACTAGCTAGTTATACTTCTAATAGTAATCTGTGGAGAACGCAGTGGGTAGCATAATTGTTTTAAAATGTATATTTTAGACATTATGACAATTTCTTATTGTGCTACTGTTTGTTTTTCCTTAAATAAATAAATAATAAAAAATAAAAAATAAAATTAGATTTATTTTCTGAAGTAGGGGCAGGGAGGGATCAACTAACCGAGCAAAACAACTTCTTCACCAGCATTTGTTAATGCCTCTAAATGGGCTTTTATAACACCATAGTTAAAAATGAAGCTATCATGAGTAGCTCCACCATATGTTGGATCCACATTTAAAATATTTAGATCTGCATCTGTTATCTGAAAAAAAAATAATATTAAAAAGACTAATTGAATACCTAATGATAATCGATTACAAAATTGAAATCCATTTTACCAATTGCACATTTCTTGCATGGTAGCCTTTGCGGCAGTAGAAACGTTCCTCATTCTCTGCTGGTTTTTTCATTGCCACCAGAGTGCCATCAATACACCCAAGAGCTGCTGGAAAGCCAAACTTGAAACTAGAACCTGTAATTTACAGTAACCAAGTAACATGATCAACTGTCACAAAAAATGTAAAAATAAGGGTCACTTTAATTATAATATACCTACAAACCTTTCTTTTAACATTTGTCTTTCTTGTATATTTTGAGGAAACCTTATATATTTTTTTACTATTGCTGGATTATTAAGAGCTTCCACTACTTCATTTATGCAACGAGATGCTGATGGTTGCGATAAATATGTTCTTATATTTTCTTTAATTATTTTCTGACCGCTCAAGTGTCGATTATCCTGCGAGGATAGTGACGCCATTGTTTTTCTATTGTGTCTCATGCGTTGACAGTTGACAATATAACTGCCATTAGCCAAGAATGACAAGGTGCATAATAACTGTGAAACAATAAAAAAATTAAATACCTACTTAATCTAGATCTAGTCAAAATAAAATAGGGACCAATTTGGTTATTTTCATGCTTAATAGAATACGAATATTATAACTATACAGGGTCCTTAGACTAACATGAAAACATAAAGCTAGCAGGAAAACCACATATAGGGAATACTTCGTATTATTAAGTGTTTTTCTTATTATGGTGTGCTTGGTTACAAATCTTTCAGCTATAAACTGAGTTAATACTTACAAAACTAACTTTATACTTAGTAAAATGAACCACTTACTTTTACACGAGTTGGAAGTCCTTTGCCACGACGTTTTGTGGGCTTTATCAGAGGCAGTAACTCATATTCCAGTTGGTCAATTAGCTCCTTTGACAATCTATAGACGCTCACATAGTCGTCATCTCGGGTTAATAAAGATAAACTTCGAATTTTGGTAGATTGTCGACGCTTTTCTAGTTTATCCAAAGCATGAGCTTCTTCTAATAAAGATTTAAACAAAAACATTCTTGCCATCGTTATCGCTTAAGTAGGTAGGCACTTATTCACTTTATAACTTTAAAAACTTTATTTAAACACTATTTAACTATGATTTATTCTATTTTCACTCGTAAAATAGATGCTTTTAATTTGACACTTTGAATCGGGTTCGAGTGCGAAGTGAACGTCGAACTGACAGGGGAATTATCTTATAGAATGCCACTTTTTACGTCATCTCTTACTATATCTGTCAAAATCTCGAGGTAAATTTAGTTCAACTCGCAAACACGCTCGCAATAGTAGCGCTAGTGTAGATTCGAATTATCAACCGAGTTTTAGAATGCCAATCAAGAAACTCACAGCGGATTCAGATTCGAAGTTTAGAATGAAGTCTTACAGAATCACACTGCAGGATCGTAATGTAATGCCTGTTGGGTCATCATCATCATCATATCAGCCGAAAGACGTCCACTGCTGGACATAGGCCTCCCCCAAGCGTCGCCACAACAACCGGTCCTGTGCGTCTCGCATCCATCGGTTACCCGCGACCCTCACCAGGTCATCGGTCCACCTTGTGGGAGGCCTTCCAACGCTGCGTCTTCCGGTACGCGGTCGCCACTCCAAAACTTTTCGCCCCCATCGACCATCTGTTCTGCGAGCAATGTGCCCTGCCCACTGCCACTTCAATTTGGCGATCCTTCGGGCTATGTCGGTAACCTTGGTTCTCTTGCGGATATCATCATTCCTGATTCGATCACGCAAGGAAACTCCGAGCATTGCCCTCTCCATTGCCCTTTGGGTGACTTTAAGCCTTCTGATGAGGCCCATTGTGAGCGACCACGTTTCGAGTCCATAGGTCATCACTGGCAACACGCACTGGTCATAGACTTTCGTCTTGAGACACTGTGGTATGTGAGACGAGAAAATACCGCCCAACTTCCCGAACGCCGCCCAGCCGAGTCGGATTCGACGGTTGACCTCCTTCTCGAAGTTAGCCCTTCCTAGCTGGATCGTTTGTCCCAGGTAGACGTACTCATCAACAACTTTGAGTGCAGAGCCTCCAATCTTGATAGGAGTGGGTGCTACATGGGTATTTACCATGACCTTGGTTTTGTCCATGTTCATTTTAAGACCCACTCTTTCGGAAGCTCTACTGAGGTCATCGAGCATTGTACTGAGGTCCTCCGTGGTCTCAGCCATGACGACTATATCGTCGGCAAATCGAAGATGAGTGATGTACTCGCCATTTACATTAATGCCTAGCCTTTTCCAGTCCAAAACCTTGAAGACGTCCTCAATGGCGGCCGTGAACAGTTTCGGAGAAATTACGTCTCCCTGCCTCACACCCCGCTGCAGGAGGATAGGTTCTGATATCTGATCCTGAAGTCGGACTGACATGGTGGCGTTTTCATACAAACACTTCAGCACCTCGATGTACCGATAGTCGATCTGGCACCGTTGGAGAGACTGCAGCACAGCCCAAGTCTCGATCGAGTCGAAGGCTTTCTCGTAGTCCACAAACGCTAAGCAGAGGGGCAGATTATACTCTTCGGTCTTCTGTATAACCCGCCGCAGCGTGTGTATGTGGTCTACGGTGCTGAAGCCTTTTCGGAATCCGGCTTGTTCGGGAGGCTGGAAGTCGTCAAACCTGCGTGCGAGACGGTTTGTGATGACTCTGGAAAACAGCTTGTAGACATGGCTCAGAAGTGAGATGGGCCTGTAATTCTTAAGCAGGGAGCCTGTTGGGTACTTGTAACCAATTATTTATATCAAGTACATACAGTGGGTTGCTAAATTATTAGGGACAGTCACATTTTTTATTAATTTCTTTCTTTGGGCGCACTTGACTGCAGTTTTAAGTGGTACAAGCGTTGCAAGAATGTATTATTTATTTACGTCATGTCTCTGTTACTCAAATTTTAAGTGGATGTTGAGATTTAAAGGGTTTTTTTATTTTCTACAAATTTTTAAGTTGCGCGAGAGCCGTAGTGAACTTTAGACGCTAATCAGTGAAACACGAGTTTGAATATTTTAACAAAGTTATTTTAATATTTGTGCTACAAAATATTGATAAAATGTAAGTATTGTTGTTATGTTGTTCTAAATTCAATTATTTTTCAAATAAATGTAAAAACATTTTTTTTTGCTTTCAGTATGGGTCGGGGCTGCGATTTGACTCCAAAAAAGAAATCTGAAATTAAAACCCTACTCCAGCATACCAGTCATTCCCAAAGGAAAATAGCAGATATTGCTGGTGTCTCTAAGTCGGCAGTCAATAAAATAAAAATTAAATTGGACCTAAATCAGCCAATTTCGCCTAAGAAAAAAGGCAATTGCGGCAGAAAACGCATCACTACTCCACGTTCGGATAGGAAAATTAGAGATATCTGTTTGCAAAATCGAAAAAAAAGTGCTGGACTGTTAACTCAGTTAGTCCAGGAGTCGGGAATATCAGTTTCCAAGAGAACGGTGCAGCGCAGATTGGCAGAGGACGGCTTGACAGGTCAGGAAGTTCCGCGCACACAGACGGTGTAATTAAATTTTAAAGTTGTACGAAAATCACTCGATCTTACCATCATAATGGCAAAATCCCAGGTTGCTGAGACTTTTGCGCTCAAAGAGGAGCAGATGGCAAGCCTCATGGCTGGCCTGGGCATTGCTGATAACAACCAAGATGCTTTCAAGATGACTTTCACTGAATTGGAGTGGAAACAATGTGCGGCTGTCAGGGAGGCAGTCAAATATCTTGGATTTGATGCTCGTCAGATTATGGCTCAATTCTTCAAGAAGGCTGCGGAGAACCCGATCAAGGTTGGAGATGAACCAATGTTGAGAGTTGGGGATGCAGCCTTGTTTGAGAACTGTGACCCGAAGACAGACCTCATGTTCTTTTTAAACGTCTTCCTTGAGAGAGGTAACAATGTGACCAAGGCAATAATGAGGTGTGATGGTGCTGCTGGTGCCATACTTAAGCGTAAGGCCAGCGCTTATGGAATTATAATGGACCCAAGCCAGAATAAGACGATCTTAGGGCCAAAGGAGTTAACCTTATCAAGGATCGCACAGGCATTCTCCATCCAGACTGCTGCAATCATTGTCAAGGATAAGATCCCCGGGAAACTCAAAAGCAAACTGTTTGGTGCTGATATACCATTAATCATGCAGCATACTGTCTTCTCAGGTGTCATACCATCAGTCAGTGAGTTCTCTGATGATCTGCGTGAATTAGCACTGCTACTCAACGTGGAAATGACTCTAACACTAGCATCCCCCAAGGATAAAAGGAAGATGGCAACAAGGCCTCTAGAGGATCTATTGGAATCCTCTACCCAATATGTTGATGCAGCAATCAATGGCAATCTCATTACTGATGAGATCAGATCAAGGATGCTTGTCAAAGCAGATGTGCTGAGTATGCCCGGTGGGAGACTCACACTCAGCCCTAAAGTGCAGATGATGGTCACAGAATTAGGCCAGATAAGGCGGTATGCCAGGCACACTTATCAGAAGGCAGTTGAAATGCTGATGGCTGATAAGTCACAACAAGCATCTGGGTCTTTAAACTAGAGCGGTCCGGCTCCAGCATGCCTTCACAACTGTCATCAGGGGAGGAACACGATGTGAACACCAGCCACACCCCTCAACGGAATCTGCTACAGCAGATGACCGATGTGATGGGAAGGATTGCTAGAGGGATCACGGGCCCTACCCTAGATGATGAACCTGACGGGACAAGGTCAGATCCACAGTCTGACTATGATGATGTAGATTGACTAGTTCTGGGACTCTTCTTACTTGTTATAGTGGTAGGGCCCTTGTCAATACCTAGATAATAAGTAAGAAGATTCTTATAACTCGTCATCGACATCTTGTTATAACGTTTTATTTTATTTCGTTTTATTCTTATATTGTACTATTTAGTTGCATGTTAGTTTAGGTCAAGTTGGTTTCATGTTGCATGTTAGTTTGTAGGTGATTTATAATTTACTTCTTTAGTCTCATTTAAATATTTTATTTATTTAACTTTAAGACCATTTTGAATTATTTTATCAATTGATCACTAATGTTATTAAAATATTATGTTGTATTATTGTATAGATTAGACAGTTAGTGGGGCCTATCATCCATCACTACCTGACATGAAGACCGGCTTGAATTATTAGTGGTATTTAAAATCATTTAAAATAATAATTTTCAAAATAATGAACAACTTTCTTTTTTTTCAGGTGTGTTTCTCGGATGAGTCAACATTCGAGATTCTAGCCGACAAGAGCAGCTTCGTCAGGCGACGCGACGTCCAGGAGAAAAATACCACCCCGACTGCATCGTAGAAAGGGTAAAACACCCTGTTAAAATAATGGTGTGGTCTGTCATAAGTGCCAAGGGGGTTGGGCGCCTGTACATTGTCCAGGGAACCATGAAACAAGACCAGTACAGGCAAGTTTTACAAACTCGCCTGCTACCGACACTTGAAGAATGGTTCCCTAATGGTGAGGAATTAATGTTTATGCATGATTCAGCGCCATGCCATAAAGCCAGAAGCGTTACCAAGTTCTTAGCAGACCACAACATTCCAGTTTTACCTTGGCCTGGTAATTCTCCTGACATGAACCCCATAGAAAATTTATGGGAGATAACCAAGGCTGAAATAGCCAAAGAAATGATTACCACCAAGGTTAAGCTGATAGAAAAGCTCATTAATGTTTGGCATCACAACCCAAAAATAAAAGAAAGTGCCAAACAGTGCATAGCAAGCATGCCCAGGCGTATAGAAGCACTAATTGAGGCGAAAGGAAATGTCACTAAGTACTGATCACTACTAAGTTACATTTCTTTTTGCCTATTTATGTACTTAATAATTATTTTTTATTTTTATTTTGTTCTTATTTTACTTTGCTAATAACTGTTTTGTGTAATTAAAGCTTTTATCGTTCATAAAAAGTGTTTTTCTAATTAATTTAAGACACAGATCACACAAATAAAATTTTTTCGTGACTGTCCCTAATAATATCGATACCTTTGGGTAGAAAGGTCGTATAAACCATTTTGGCCAAATTGAGTTATATATACCATTTTTATCAGATTTTTTTTCTCTATCGATCTGTATATACGAAATGCAGAAATTCACACAAAAATGGTTAATACGACCCAGAAATTTTCGGTCATAGCCTCTTACAAAAGGTAAATTTTCAATGTAAAAGCCGAATGTTTTTTTTTTTGGTTTTGTTATGATGTAATGACCATAATTTACATTAACTCAGGGCGTAAAAATAGTCGTTAATTGTAAATGGTTTATACGCCCTAACGTGTTAAATGCATTATCTAAACATAGTTTAAATTCGACGTCGTAAATCCAAAGGCAGTTCGCGACGTTGGTGTATAAACCATGTTCATTGCAAGAAGCACTTTACAACCAACACACAAGGCTCGCATTTGGCGCGCAGCGACAAGCAGAAGAGCGAGCGAGATAGATACCAGCGCGCAGCGCATTTGTTTACTTGGATGCGAGTTCGCGCACTGAGCGTTTCGTCACATGTTTCGTTTACAAGTTTTATTGTTATTACAACAAATGAATAATAAGTAGTGACTAAATAAATTCCTATTTAAAGTCTGTAGATGAAAGAGGAAACATTAAAAATATTTTATTTTATTGTGACTCTTGTCCGGGTCAGAATAAAAATAAGACTATCTTATCTGTTCTAAACTACTTCTTAATGAAATCAACGCATTTAGAAGTGATTCAGATAAATTATCTTTTACCAGGGCACACTTACATGCCTGTGGACTCTGTTCATGCAACTATCGAACGTGAAGTTAAAAAAAATACTGTCTGGAGTCCAACACAATGGCCATCATACATTGAGGCTGCGAGAAAAAATCCTAGGCCTTATAATGTTAACGTAATGGAGTATTCTGATTTTCTCAATTGGAATGAAATAACTGCTGAGACGATTACAACTGAAACTTCTAAAACCCTGAAAATGCGAAACATCCGAATTATTACGTTGAAGAAAAAGAATCCAAATGAAATGTACATTAAATATTCTATGAAAGAAGAGGCGTCACCTGATAAAGTAATATTATTTAAAAAATCTGGCAATAAAGAAAAAGGTAAAGGTAGAGGTAAAGGAAGATCGAAAAGCCGTGCGATATTACCCGAACAAGGTGTAAGCAATGATACACATGAAAAGGTGATGATTATGTCCCCAACTGCACTTTATAAAAACAAATTGCAAATATCGGATGTAAAATATAGAGATTTAAAACGTCTATGTGATAATGGCATTATACCAAAAAGGTACCACCATGATTATTTTAACTTACCCCATGGAAATGTGGCTGATTCTCTTACGCTAACCGACGAAGAAGACGAGGAAGAGCTAATTGAATAATACAATTATTATTATAAAAGAATAACTTTTCGTATTTATTTCTATTTTCTATTTCGTATTTACGTAATTTCACATTTCGTTCGTTAGCAAAATATTATTTAGTAAAAAAACGAGACTATGTTAAATGATTGTATTCTTTGTCACCTAAAATTATTTTTTGAAAATATTTTTCTCAATTCATAATTCGTTTTAAAATAATATATAATAATAATTAAAATAATTTATAGTAACAATTCATACATAATTTTAAACTAATTATGAATACAAATTTATATCATAAATAAGTTACTTTTTAGTGCATAAATTAGTTACGTTTAGTGCTTGATCGTTTTTTATTTTTTTTTATTTAGTTGCAATTCAATAAATTACTTAGTAAGTAAGCCTTAGTATAAAGGCTTAATTCAATAATTTATTGAATTAAGTACATTTAAATATGTACAAAAATAAAAAAAAAACGATCATGTCATATTTTATAAATGATTAAAATGCCTGATTACTTTAATTTAGAAGAAGTTTGAATAATATTTGTTTTTTTATGACTAAGTACATTTTTTTATTTCACTTTTCGGTTTAAGTTGTTATAATTATTTTTTCAATTTAAAAATGTTAAACCTGTTAGGTATGTTGTACCATTATTGAAATAATAGTAAATGTTGATTAAAAGGTATTATAATAATAAATAAATAAATAATAAATAAATAAATAAATATCTTGGGACAACTCACACACGGCCAAATGTTGATTTCGTATTTCAGGTAGTTTTATTTTATTTGAATCGACCAATAATGGGTATTAGAATAATAATAATTGAGTTCCTACTAATTTTGAGAGTAACAGGATTGTTTATTAGTCAGAATTCAATTGATCTATGATTATAAATGGTTTTTAATACAAAAAAAAAAACTAAATATATGGGTTTTTACGACACTAAATGTGACCATTAGCTTACCAAAAATGGATATACGACCTATACAGTTTTTTAAAGTACATTTTCATGGGGTGTATTAACCAAGAATTGATTTTTTCTTAGACGTAAATCCAAGCTAACTTTAAAACTAAAGCAGATACATAGGTTTTGATGATTTTATCTTTTTCATTTGCAAATTGTAAGAACCTTTCTCATAGATCATTTTTTTATAACTTCAAAAACAAAAAAGTTATGAATTTTTATGTAAAAAAAAAATTGTTTTTCTGCTCTCCTGAAAAGTCGGGTTTTGGTTTATACGACCTTTCTACCCAAAGGTATCGATATGGCAACCCACTGTACTATGCCTGAACCACATTCACCATCTTGTACCGTTGGGCGCCGACAGGTGTGTGTCAATTGTGGATCTTCAGCACATTCAAGAAATCACCAATTACGGACTGATTCGGATAGAGAACCAGGCATATATAATGTGATAAGAGAATGGATACTGCCCCGACAAGTAAGTTAAAACACATTATTTCAAAATTATTAATTCAAAAGACATTTGCAGGCACTTTAATAAATAAATATCTTGGGACATTCCTCACACACGGTCATCTGATACCAAACTCAGGACAGGATTACACCCAGGCTCAGGACATACAGACTTATGAATAGTCTGACTCTAATACCAGTTCGGAAGGTTGCATTTGCTGAGAATAGCCGGCAATAAACTTATCAATGTAGTCTACATCAATTTTTATGTGATTTGTTTAATAAGCTCCAATTTATAATAGGTACTGCAGTTATTTAAAAAAAAACAAGAACATAAGTTCTTGCAGATGTGGGTTACATAGTTGTACTTTGAATAAGTTTTCTTTTATATTATGTTTACACTTAAATAAAATCCACATGTGTAAGTATGTTTTATTGTTGCAGCTACGGACCAGAAACAATGTCTGTAATCGTTGCTGGGTGAGAGCAGACAAAGAATCTCGTCATTTCGTATCCAGGGCATCCACATCCTCGAGTGGATGCTCTCATCTTGACTCTGAAACTTCTGAAGGTCCACCTGATTATGAATCTATGCCCCAACATGACCCTGAAAGTCTGCCTCAACGTGACCTTGAAACTCGCCCTCAACATAATGTTGAAAATCTGCCTGAACCTGATGCAGATAATGAACCTGCATCTGATGAAGATCATCCCGAACCTGTTCTTGAAGACCAGCCTGAACCTGTTGTTGATGATCAGCCTGAACCTGACCTTGTAATTCAGCCCGTTTCAAGAAGAGACAATTGTATTGCTTGATTACATCCGAGCTGTAGACTGAAGGTCAAGGTGCATTATTGAAGGTTGTCAGAGGAGTGAAAGATCAGGCTACCAGTTTTAACAAGAAAAATGCTGCTTTTACAGTTTATTACGTACCAGTAAATAGTCGTGTGTGCAGTAACCATTTAAATATAGAAACGTGGGACTTTCAAGATGGTATTAATGCTTATTCAAATGCGTTTAATGCAAGACATATACAAGATATGTTGCATTTAAAGAGCACAAATGTTAACGCCTTAGATTTTTCAAATATAAATAATATAGAAGACCATCTTGTACGCCACTGGATTGGCTACACAAAAGATAAATTCAATCAGTTATTAAATGAAATACCTGCCGTAAATGATATGCGAAGAGGTAAAACAGCTCTCGCTGCATTCTTAATGAAACTGAGGGCAGGTGAACCCAATGAAAGGTTGGCAACCTTATTTCAAATTCCAAGGAAAACTTTGGAGGTGTTGATTATTATATAATTTCGTTCCAACTCACTTGGGTGTAGCACATATCTCAAGATAACAAATAATACAAAGAAATCTATTGATACCCCTAGGATTGTTTGGACTTCAAAATGATGGTCAGGAAAACCCTTTAGTTATAGCTGATGGTTCATATTGCTATATACAAAAAAGCTCAAATTACCTTTATCAAAAAAATACTTACAGCTTACATAAATATCGAAATCTAGTGAAACCATTTATGTTAGGATGTTCTGATGGTTATATTATAGATGTTCTGGGCCCCTATCCAGCCACAACATCAGATGCAGCTATAATGCAAAAGGAATTTGAAAACGAAAAATAGTTATTTACGAAGGCATTTCCAAGAAGGTGATACTTTTGTACTGGATCGGGGTTTCAGAGATGCCTTGCCCTTACTGAATGCTTTTGGTTATAAAACACATGCTCCAGTTTCATTGCAGAGGGGTGAAATGCAACTATTGACACTAGCAGCAAATAAATCTAGGTCGGTTACTATAACTAGATGGGTTGTAGAAGCAGCCAAAGGTAGGTTTAAAAGAGATTTTAAATTGTTTAGGCAGGAATATTTTAACTTAGCCTCAAAGCATGTAATGATTGACTTTAAAATACCTGCTGCATTAATTAATCGCTTTCGCCCTCCAATAACTAATAGAAATGATGCCGGGGATATCTTAAGTATAATAAATGCATGTATGTAAACCATTACTTATCTGATTTTGTCAACATTAATCAATTGAACAGAAGACGAGCTGATTTTGTAAGCGTTATTGTTGAAAATGATAACCTTACAGATTTTCCCCGGCTATCACATAGTGAACTAATGTTAATTTCTTTTGGAACATATTAAATAAAGCAATCGCGTTCCTATTATGGAGAGCATGTAAGGGCAAATGGCACCTATTTAATAGAAGTATGTAAGGAGGTTGACAGGAGTCTACTGGAAGAGCTGTCAACATCAAACTCAATTTGGATTTTACGGGGAAGAATCAAGTCTAGACATGTAGGAAGAAAGATATACTTTGATTTTATTTTAATTGACAGCTCTTTAACTGGCCGAGAAGCTATACAGCAATACTGTTGCAATTGCATTGTTTGACGAAGAACAGTAGGATGCTGTGCCCATATCATGTCAATCATCTGGTACTTGGCATGGGCACGGCATCAAGATAGCCTGTCTCCCCCCCTGCACCTTTCTTAGATAATATATTGCTATTAGATGATGATGAGCATGAATAAAATATTATGATTAAATCCTGGTTTTTTATTGTACAGTCGCCAGCTCATTATAATGTTTACCGTCACGGTAAACATTATACATATCTATAATTATGACGCGGCGTGAAGTGTTAGAAAGAAAGTATCTTTCGCATGATTGGTGGAGTTTTCAACGTTTCCAAAATGACCCAATGGTTGCACAAGCTAAAAATTAGGAACCAATGAATATGCCTCTCTTGGAATAGGCCACGCCTCCGCACCCTTGCGCGTATACCCGCGCCCCCGAGTTCTCCCGATATCGTTTGCGTTAGTCTCTACAAATTCGTGGAGTGTTGAAGTCTGTAGTTGCGAACCATATACAGTGCAAAATAAAAATGGCGCCACATTTAACACAAATTGAGCGAGAGCGCATCATAGCGCTTAGATTGAGTTGCTGCCGGGTGATTGATATTTGTCGGTAGACGGGGATAACAGTGAGTAAATATTATTTTACTTATAATTTTAAATTAAAATAAACAAAGACTAATATTGAAAAATGTGTCTGTCAACGGTCAAATCAAATCAAATTTTCGAAAAAAGTTAACAGAAGGGATAGCTAGGTAAAATTCTTTTTATTTTTTTACAATCAGTTCCCTTTGTGAGTTTGTTCTAAACGCCATTAAAATGTAGAGTAACCGTGTAAGCTTATGCAAGCTACACACCTTCAGTTTTAACTGTGCGATTTAACTGTACAGTCGAACTGTACAGTTAAATCGTTAGGTGTGAAGAACAAACAGTTGAACTGTACAGTTTTAACTGAATCTAATCAAAATATGAATAGATAAATCTGTACAGATAGAACTGTACAGTTAAAACTGAGTGTGTAGTCGGAACTGCGCAGTTTTGTCAATTTTTTCACAGCGAGCGTGAAGTGAACACGTATCGACTTTGCTATCTGCCTTTGCGAAAACTTATCGACCATGGCTCAACGCGAATGGCTGGAAGAGTTTATACTACTATACCAATCGGAGCCTTCGTTATGGAAAATCAAGAGCAAGGATTATCATTATAGAGTAGTAAAAGATTCAGCTTATGAAAAGCTTATTTTAAAACTACGCGAAATAGATTCTAAAAGTTATAAAGAGGCTGTTATAAAGAAAATTAATAACCTACGCTGTACGTATAACAAGGAACATAAAAAAGTCATGGCCTCAAAATCCGGATCAGGCGCCGAAGATATTTATGAGCCAAAGTTATGGTATTACCCACTATTACGTTTCTTAGACGATCAAAATATACCAAGGCCTAGTCGGTCGAATTTGGATGAAGATGAGGTAAGTAAATGAAACTTATAGGTATCTTTGTTAAATAAGTATAAGTTTATTAAATCAAATAAAATTATTTTGCCAAGGGACCTGACCTTCATTGTTAAAATAGTTCATAAATTCTTCTCTTATCTTTTTGGGTGTCCGACTTATGTTTCCCACATTTCTTCTTTCTAAAGGTTCCATAGTCGAAATATCTTTTGTACTTCCTGGTATGATGGTTCCGGTATCATAGTCTTCTCGATCAAAGCAATCTGGATTAGTATAAGAATTTGGCAGTTTTCTAATTAGATAATTATGTAATGCACAACATGCCATAACGACGGACTCAATTTTATTTGGATGTAAATTTATAGCCGTATGGAAGATTCTGAAACGTGAAGCCAGAATGCCAAAGGCATTTTCCACAATTCGTCGTGCGCGCGAAACACGATAATTATAATTTTTTTATCTGTTGAAGTAAATTCTGCTTGTCTGAACGGTTTCATCATATCAGGTCTCAACGGAAATGCGTCATCAGAAACAAAAACGTATGGCAAACGTCTCTGACTATTTCTTACTGCTTCTTAGCTTGGAATTTGTAATTGGTTGTTTCGGAGCATTTCAAAAAATTTCATATTTTGTAATACGCCTCCATCTGAAACTCGCCCGTTTGTACCGAAATCACATAATAAAAACTGATATTGAGCGTCAACAATAGCCATAAGTACCATGCTGTGGTGTCTTTTATAATTGTAAAATTCCGATCCACATCCTTTAGGTGGAGTAATAGCAATATGTTTACCATCTATTGCGCCAAGTAGATGTGGAAAGTTCCATCTTTCTTCAAATAATGCACTAATTGCTTTCCATTCACTGCAACTTTGTGGAAACTGAAACAAAGAAAATGTTACAGATTAACGTGATGGAATCATCGGGTGCAACATCAGTGTCTGAAAATGAAGCAGCGCATTCAGAGTTAGATGTTACTGAAAATCTTTCTGCTCAGAGTCCTGCGGCTTTCACCTCAATTACTGCTTCAACTTCGTCTGCCCATGGTTCGGCATCTAAACGGCAAACAAAGCGGAAAAATAATGAAGATCTAACAAAAGACGTTTTGCAATCCGTTCAGGACCACTTTAAACGGCCGACATATCAAGAGGATCGCTACGACATTATCGGAAAAATGGTAGCATTGAAACTTCGAGAATTTAAAAATAAACAGCAACAGTTGTTGGCTGAAAAAATAATAAATGAAACTTTATTCGAAGCCGAGATGGGAAATCTTACAATGTCACATAGAGTAATGGCTCCAAAAACAATGATACTAAATGATTTTCGATTACGGTCAAGTAGTTCAACTTCTATACCATCACCATCTCATAACTCTTTGCCATCACCATCTCATAACTCTATGCCATCACCATTACAATATACAGGTACTTCAAATCAGTCACCCATACATCAACCTCAGTACTATCAAGCAGGCACACTAGCACCTCAGATGACAAATAGTACCACAAATAAATTTGTAGTTTGATGACAAGATTTCACAAGATGATTTGAATAAAAAATAAATAAATAAAACATGAGTCTTTTTATTTCTTACCTTTAAGTAGTCCTTGTGTAAAACCTTATAAATTGCTTCACAGGTTTCTGGTATGATGGCGGAAAGTGCTTGTGGCGATATTATTGTAGAAAATTTTAAACATTCATAAGATCTCCCTGTAGCTAGAAATCTTAAAGTTGCCGTTAATCTTTCATGAGGTGTTATAGCATTTCTCAATATGGTGTCTTGCCTTTTTATTAATGGTGTCACTAATGACAGCAGATGCAAATATGTATCTTCATTCATTCTCAAATAATTATTGAAATCTTTTGGAGTAATTCTCAATTCATTTATCAAGGATGTGTGTGAATACGATTTTCTCAACAGAAGCCAGTGTTTACACCACAATTCACGTTTTTTTCGTTTTCTTCTATTTTCTTTTAACACACACATTAGCCCTACGATCGCTTAAAGCTGGGCATTCACGGTCATGCCATCTTGTCAAATGGCATGATATACGTCCAAATTTGATTGTGAATGTGAAAATCCTTTTGGCATGATGTAAAACTCTGGATTTCCATTCGCATCAAAATCCATCGCGCCGCGCCGTGGCGTCACGCCGCATCATCATGCCGTCGCATCGTGAGTGGGGGTACACTACGTCATGCCATCGCGCCGCGCTGCCCGTGAATGCGCAAACCGACATCCATTTTGTGTTCATTCCGCATGGAGACGTGTTTCGTGCAAGACGTATCTACTTTTTTGTTTTGTGTTACCAAAATGGCGTCCGGGCGCGAGGCGATAATCGAATTTATCAATAAATACAAGGAACTAGAATGTTTGTGGAAGGTGAACGACAAAGATTATAGAAATAAACATAAGAGGTTAAACGCCACCGAACAGCTATTACAAATAATAAAAAAAACAGAGCCTAGCGCAAACATGGATAGTGTAAACAAAAAAATTAATTCACTGAGGAGTTCATTCAACAAGGAGCATAATAAGGTATGTCTTATACAAATTACATAAGTATCTTTGAGTTTTATAGGGTTTAAATGATAAACAAGTCAGCATTACTGAAACCTGTTTTTTTTGTTAAGTAACTGCAATAGCTGGGTCGACGGCGCGTCGTGTTCCACGCGCGCCTCAAAGAGCGTCAGCAAGATGACGGGGCCCCCTGTAGAGGGCCGAAGCCTGCCGGGGTAGCGGGACTTATCTCATTACCGTGACCCCGGAACGTAAAGGGCTATTGAAGGAACACCGTGGATTTTAGTCAGTACAAGTCTGACAGTACCTCCCGCCCTGCCCGGGGTGGGAGGTCTCATTTGATGATTTTACCACGATAAAAAAAAAAGAAAAGTAACTGCAATAGCTAATTATAAATCATGGCTTTATTTTATATTATGTACCTACTTAGTATTCAAAGTAACTTCTTTTTTTTTAACACACTGTCAAACAACGATATGCACACAAATCAAATATTCAATCAAGGGTCGATCAACTCACGTCGGGTTCTGCTAAAAAGTCTTTAAACTTGTTAAGGTGACCATTTCGAGCTACTATCATCCATTCAATAAATTACAATAGAAAACATAGTTTTATTACGGGAAATTACTTATTGACTGTCAAAACTGCAATTTACCTATCATTATTATTTTTAAGTTGTTTGTAATTAATTGACCCACAAAGATACGACAGCCGTATTGAAATAGTGATTATAAGTACCTAACTAATAAAATATTTGTTGCAGGTTAAAGCATCTTATCGATCAGGGGCCGGAACCGATGAAGTCCATATACCTAAATTATGGTACTATGATTTATTGCTATTTTTGGCAGATAGAGACATTGAAGTGAGAAAATCTAGTGGTATTGCTGAAGTATTAAATGAAACGACACCTGAACATGAGGTAAATATGTTATGAATAAAAAAAAATTGCAAGGGTTGTAAGGATTTATTTACTTTTTTCATTTTAGGTTTAATTTACTTTTTCATTTTGCCAACCTACTGCGCCATCGCCATTAAAATAGCGTACAAATTCCTCTCTAACAAACTTTGCATCGTTACTGAAGTTTCCAGTAGTTATATCCAATGGTTCCAGATTTATTACTGGAACGGTTTCATCAACAGCATCATCGTCTATATCAAATTGATCGATTTGTGAATAGTGGGGGACCAACCTCCTTAAAAAATTGTGTAGAATACAACATGTCAAGACCACAAGATCTATACGATCAATAGATAAATTGATGGGAGTACTAAAAATTTTAAAACGATTCGACATTATTCCAAAAACATTTTCGATTACTCTTCTTGCTCGTGACAATCTATAGTTGTATATTTTTCTCTCTTGCGTAAGAGCATGTCTGCCGAATGGCTTTAAAAAGTCAGGTCTCAAAGCAAATGTTTCATCACCAACAAACACATATGGTAAAGCTGTAGAACTATTCAAAGGCCTCTTCTTATTAGGTATATTGCACTCGTGATTAATTAACTTCTCATAAAAGTTAGTTTCTTTTATAGCTCCACCATCTGATATTCTACCATTCATTCCAGTTTCGCACCAAATAATTTCGTAGTTGGCATTAGCGCAAGCCATGAGAACAACACTAAAAAACTTTTTATAGTTAAAGAAACTGGATCCAGATCCAGCAGGTGGTATGATCCGGACGTGTTTTCCGTCAATAGCTCCGAGACAGTTAGGAAACTGCCATCTTTCTTCGAATCCTCTTGCGATAACTCTCCACTCTTCTTCTGTTGCAGGTACCTGCAACAAAAATAATATTACAAATTCTAAATGCTTATTTTTTAGGATATCGAGGACTTCACAGATGTGGAGCCACCTTCGCCTTGCTACTCCCAAAGTAGCACCAGTACAAACATGTCGAACTACTCAAAAAGAAGCATCCGCCAGAATGCGTCACAGCAAAATAATGAGAGTGCAAAAAAAAAACTAAAGACAACGGCTACTGAAGTTTTGTCAAAAATTTCCAACAGACTAGATGTTCCGAAATCGAAAAAAAAATACAGTGCTTTTGGAGAGCATGTGGCTGAAAAATTGAGAGAGATGGATGAAAGAATGGCTTTATATTGCCAAAAATTAATAAATGACGCTATATTTCAGGCCGACTGTGGTAACCTAAATTATCCATCACGTATTGTCACCGAGTATCAACACTCACAGGTCCCACAGTCCCAGCTGCCACAGACCCAACTGCCACAGTCCCAGCTGCTACAGACCCAACTGCCACAGTCCCAGCTGCTACAAACCCAACTGCCACAGTCCCAGCTGCCACAGACTCAACTGCCACAGTCCCAGCTGCCACAGACCCAACTGCCACAGTCCCAGCTGCCACAGACTCAACTGCCACAGTCCCAGCTGCTACAGACCCAACTGCCACAGATCCAACTGCTACAGGGCCAACAGACCCAGACCCAACAGCCATCAGCCCAGCAGCCATTGACCCAACCATCACACATTCTACTATCACCAGTCCAAATGCCTCTCGAATCACATGCTACATACAGGGCCACATTATATAACGACAGTAATGAGAATACTATATCTCTGCCTGAAGTCGACGACGACGCAGTTTTGAACAAGTACATAGAAGCATTACGTAACAAATAACGTATTATGTTACATTAATTAATTGTAATGGGCTACCATAACATACATAAAAATGTGTAATTAATTCTATTTATTGAGTTTTATTCAACGCCACCTAAGCCTACGCCAGCAAAGCAAAACCAACTTAGCTTAGTTAAAAAGAAAAAGAATCCTATATCTTATTTGAATGTACAAGCAACATAATTAAAAAAAAAATGGTTGGGTTTAGAAACGTGCTACCTTGTTAGTATGCAGGGTAGCATGTTTCTAAACCCAATCTTTTAATTCTATTTAATAATATAGCTAGCAACTTTAACTGGATTAAAATAATATATTAAAAATACATACCTTCATATAATCCTTCAATACGGTGAGAATTGCTTTACAAGTTTCTGGTATAATTACTCCCAAACGTTGTGGAGATATTACAGTTGGAAACTTTAGCTCCTCATAGCTCATTCCTGATGCTAAAAAACGAAGAGTGGCACACAGCCTCTCATGAGGACTTATTGCTTGTCTCATATTGGTGTCTTGTTTAGTTATAAGTGGGGTGACGAGTTGCAGTAGTTTAAAATATGTAGGCTCGTCCATTCGCAGATAATTTCTCCAATCACTTGGCTCCAATGATAGTTCATTTAACAAATTGATGTGTGTGAAAGTGTCCCTTTTCTTCAGCCACTCTTTGCACCACTTTTTTTTTGGTTTTCTCGTTATTATATGATGAGAAACAACCGCCACACAAAGTAAAAGTTCTTCTTCGGAATCAGAGCTCATGTTCAACTTCTTTCGACCCGGTGAAACACGTAAATGAAAGAAAATTGGAGTGATCGTGAATGTGATACTTGTTTTGCGTCCATCCATTTGACTTAAGCCATTTGGATCCACGCCGAACGGCGCGACCGTGAATGCCCAGCTTAAGCGTCGTCTATGGAGGCCATGATGATAAAAACTGAAAGATCGTATATTTTTACTTGAACGTGTGTGTGTGTGTGCGTGTGTGTGTGTGTGTGTGTGTGTGTAGGGACGTACGATTTATCTGTACAGTAAAACTGCACAGTTTTATCGCACAGATAAAACTGAAGGTGTGTAGCCCCCATTAGATTTATACCTTTGTAAACCGACATCGAAAAACGATTGTTTTTTATTCATTTCGTCCTGAATGATTCTAAACAAAAGTTTATTCAATAGGTAGTGATAAGATTTAAAAGTAAATACATACCTACACAGTTTTGCACTTTATTTTTGTCAGCTGAATTATTGCATTGCAGGGACAAGGCATAATTACTTTGTTATTATTATTATGAAACATACCACGTAGGCACACGTAGGTAATTCAACAGGCGGGTTCAGTTCACATTATGTAATCTAGTTACCACGCTATCGCTATCGCAATCTCAGAATGGTCATAGTTATATTTTATATTTCTATGGTCATGACGATCAAGTGTGTAAAAAAATAAATGATAAATGATATTTATTTTGTAAGTAGGTTAAACATAACACTTTTACACGTCAATATTTTTTGGTCATTTTAAGCTAGATGAGGCCGGTGTTTCCTAGCTGACTACCCTGAGAAGAAACACCGAAACAAACTCAGAGGTCACAGTCTCTTTTGAAGTCCATACAAATTGTACTGGTCAAATCATACGAGAACCATGTAGGTTAATGTCTGAGGTGGCCTTTTGAGGAAAGTGTCACACAGATTTGAGTGGACCTGTCCAGACAGTGCAAGCATTTGTCAGTTATTATGGAGCTCAAACTTAGAACTTTAAGGAGCTCAACGATTTGACGAACAATACCAAAGTAAGGACATTTGGGTAGGCCGCATAAAAAAAATCTCAAACTGCCAGACATTGTTGACTAACATGAAATGAACCCCTATCATAGCGATCTGCATGGTCCCCACATTCACAATACGATATGAGGATCATGCAGATCAGTGTCTGAAATGGTCTTTTGAGGAAAGAACCACACAGATTTGAGTGGACCCGTCCAGTCAGTGCAAGCTTTGGTCAGTAGTCGAGTAGCTCAACTTAGAACCATAAAGGAGCTCAACGAACCGACGAACATGCCAAAGAAAGGACATTTGTGTAGGCCGCATTTAAGTACTCAAACTGCCAGACCTCGTTAAAAATACTTCAAAGAAGAAGAAGTATTTCAAAGAAGAGAAAAATAAGAAGAAAATAACCCACATGGTCCCCATATTCACAAAATGAGTTAAATAATAATAATAATAAAAAAAAATAATACTTTACAAAGTAAGTATTCATGTCAAACATAATAAATTGAAAAAAATAAAAATAAAATATATCACTTTACAAAGTAAATATTCCATGTCAAAAATAATAAAATAGAATACTTAATAAAGTAAACATTCATGTCAAAATTTACCAACGAGATGAAAGAAAAGTATACAACAGAGCTTAAAAAAAAGAAAAAAGACAGTTTCTAAAAATTAAAAAGGTATGTAACATTAGGCCATGTACATCATTGAAGCAGCTCAATCCCAAGCCTTTTTGTCTTCAAGATAGTCTTTAATTGTGCAAAAAGCTTTCTGGCATAGCTTACGTTTTATAAATAATTTGAACTTATTCATACTAAGGTCTTGAATAATATGTAAATAAATAAGTAACCAAATTATTGTAGGGAATTATATTAGTATTAATACAACTTCGCCTGTTTGCATAATATGTACAAATAAATGATGGCTATATGTTTCGTTCCAGAGAAAAACTGTTTACTTCTGGCTTCGGCGGTGGGAAGAAAGTGGAACTCTCCAAGCCCACCACCGCCAACTTTACGCAAGAGCCACGACGGCGGCAGAAGATGCGGCTATAGTCGCTGCACACATTGCCCATCCGTTCCTCAGCACGAGAGTCTCTTCTTCTACGTACAGCGTGAGTCTATGATACCTTGTTATAACACTTATCTATCGTTATCATCCTAACTTAGGTAAATCATAATTTAATCAACATAATAACCTAATACTAACTTGCAAATTGCAAAAATTGATTATAAAACCTACCATTACCTACCTATAATTTTATGTTTAAAAAGCTGACCTAATATTGCATTACAAGACCTTACTGTACCGTATATACATAAATTGATACATTTATAGTTGACAGAACCAACAGAACACTTCATACTTTCATCTACACATACCTACATCTCATGTCTTTGAAGTTTAAGTTCGCTAGACAATCGACAAAAGGCGGGGCGGTTGGCGCTCGGCCAAACCGGTTTTATGCGTGCATAAGGTTAAGCTGCGTATCGATTATGCGCTCCAAGAGATCGAACATTGGCGCGCGCTCCAGCCGCGCGAAATGGATACCATTTTGGAACGCGCGCCAATGTGTTCGTTGGAGCGCCCGAACGCGGAGCGGTCCGTTCCGTCGGCTGTCGGTTTCTTACCACCAGTGTTGCCACTTTAGTGATTTTGACACTAGATTTAGTGAATTTTAGGACTTTGACAGTGATAATCTGAAATAAAAATAACTGAAAAATTATTTGATCACTTTAAGTGATATTTATCGAATGTTGTGGTTTGGATCCAGGATACACTTTGCCGAGCAAAAATTTCCTGTTTCGGAACGTAGCTTTAGACGTCTTTGTTTGGTTATGCTTGGGGATTAATAAAACCTAACACGTATGTAAAGTTTGTATGAGGGAGTGCTGCATACTATTGCTTGTATTTAGTTAGTTGCTAGTTTTCGTTCGCGAAAGTAGGAGACAATACTTATCGAAATCATTCAAGTCAAGATCTAAAGTTTTTGTGTGTGTTTTTGTGTAGTATTTATTTCGCATTATCATGGACGTGCCACTGAAAAAAAAGACTTTTTAATCTCAAAAATATCGAAAAGAATGGGAAACCCAAGAATAAGGCTTGGTTGCGGCCTGTAGCAGACGATCCTACAAAACGTCGTTGATAGTCCAATAACGCGTAACTAACATTGTTCAAATCCGCGTATCTGCAAAAAAAGCAAAAACGAGATTTCGCGGCAGTAGGTAACTGATTGTGATTGGCGTCGACCTGTGCGACAAATTTTTGAATTGACCAATAGGAAGAGGAGTAAATCAAAAATAACAATACCGCGGATCTTTGGACGAACAAGTTTTGACACGAAAACCGCGTATTCGCACCAGTTTGTTTAGGAACGTGCAGTTTTTGTGTGACGCTCCAGTTAATAATTGTTTTTACACAGAATAACTGGATTAATTTGAAGGTAAGTATATCACACGTATTCTATACGTTATGCTAATTAAAATTGGGATATTTTTTATTCCAAAATTGTGTTATTTGAAGTGTTAAAGTTCATCTAATAGTTACGTGTTTGTTACGCGGTTTTGACAAAATCCCTTTTAATTTTGTTTAGTACTCCCGCGGTTCCATTATGCTTAATTTATTTTATTTTTGTGTGACTGATTGTTCGTACTTTACAAGATTCCTAGTGCAGACGTTTGTTTAATAACGTACTAAGATGTTTTTGTTGTTTTTTTTAAACTTAGTGAAAAACTGGTATATTTTCCTTTGCAGTAACAACTAAGATTCACAATGAATGAAGACGAAAACTCAAAACAAGATGGTTCTGCGGATTATTTGGAGGGTGCTGATATTGATGATAACGTCACGACATTACAAAAACTTAAACAGCGACGGCAGAAACTACTTTTGAAGAAAAAACAAATATTAGAAAATCAAAGACCTGATTTCATTGAACTCACCCCAGTCCAGCCGGCTG
Source organism: Melanchra persicariae (assembly GCA_947386135.1). Taxonomy (NCBI): domain Eukaryota; kingdom Metazoa; phylum Arthropoda; class Insecta; order Lepidoptera; family Noctuidae; genus Melanchra; species Melanchra persicariae. Next base: position 4,868,216 of record OX376665.1, read on the forward strand.
TATGTTCCGCTCCTTTTGGTGATACTGTAAGTACAGCTGATTTCACTACAGTAGGAATCGATAGCCAATATGATGAAACTGTAATGGGAAACACTACTACCAGCGCTACACCTACGGTGAATGTAAATCTCGACATTAGCCTCCCAGATGAAAGTTTTAATTTTGGGTCTGACAATTCTGTGGCAGACCCAACTTATGTTCCCCTTTCCGATATCACCAACGTGCAACCCTTAGATAACCTCGATTTCGGTTGGTTTCCTGAAAGGGCAATTGAACCGGAAGTTTCAAGTGCATCCAGAACCCGAAAACGTAAAGCTGACCGTCAGAATTGGATGAAAATTAAAAACCAAAAAAATAGGATGTTAGGAAAAGAGTATGTAGGATATAAAAAAAATGATAATATTAAGTACGTCCAAGATGCTCCAAAACCTAAAAGGACTTTAGGTCCAAAATGTAATTCACCATTCTGTCTGCGTAGTAAAACTCTGTTTTGCGCACAAATCAGTGAGGAAGAGAGACAGGAAATATTTCAAACTTTTTGGTCTAGATCATGGAAAGAGAAAAAACTAGTTGTATGTTCTATGATAGACGTAAAGACAACTCAGAGAAAAATGACGGCAGGTACATCTCGGCGTCTCCATAGCAAGGAGTATCATCTGCAGAAACAAGGTGTAAAAAAAAGTATGTCTCAAAACATTTCTCTCTACCTTAGGCATCAAGGAATGGACTGTCCGTTATTGGCTAGGAGATAGAAATCAGAGACAGCTTAATAACGAAGTTACAAATGTTTCGCTTAGCCTTGAGACTAAAAGACTGTCCATAAAAAGTTACCTGAGTAATTTACCTAAATTACCATCACATTACTGTCGTAAATCTAGCACAAAACAATATCTTGAACCTATCATTCAATCGAAATCTGAGCTCTACAGAATGTACGTACAGTATTGTACAGCAACAAACTCCGTGCCGGCTGCATGCCGAAAGCTCTTTAATGATGTCTTTGAAGAAGAGAATATAGGGCTATACAAACCAAAAAAAGACGCTTGTGATTTGTGCTCCTCCTACAAAGCTGGTAATGTAGAAGAAGGAGCATATCAACAGCATGTCGAAGCGAAAAATTTAGCTCGAGAAGAAAAGAATAGAGATAAAGAGAAGGCAAAACTGAAATTAATCCACGTTATTACTGCTGACTTGCAGGCGGTGAAGTTATGCCCTTCTTTAAACGCTAGTGCGTTATATTTTAAAACAAAGTTAGCAGTACACAACTTTACAGTTTATGACCTTGGGACAAACCATGTCGATTGTTATTGGTTTGACGAGACAGCGTGTGATCTAAAAGCAGCCACGTATGCATCTTTTTACGCTGATTATATTGAAAAATTGTTAGAGAGAGATCCGAAAGACATTATCATTTGGAGTGATGGATGCACAGCGCAAAATAGGAATAGTGTACTATCAAACACACTTCTCCTTTTAGCAATGGAAAAGAACGTGACTATAACCCAAAAGTATTTAGAAAAAGGCCGAAAATACACAGATGGAGGTGGACTCAGTACATTCCGTTATTGAAAGGAAATTAAAAAATGTCGAGATTTTTTTGCCGTCACAGTATGCATCCATAACAAAAGAAGCTAGAAGAAGACCATTTCCTTACACTGTTATCCAACCAGACCACACGTTCTTCAAAGATTACAGCGCTAAGAAGTTCCAAATATACGACTCGATACGACCTGGACGAGGGGTTGGTGATGGCTGTGTTGTTGATCTCCGCGTGTTGAAGTATAATCCTAATGGAACAATCGAATACAAAAATCATTTTGAAGCAGATTTCACCCCTCTACCTCGGAGGTCTAAAAACATTCCTTCACCTCTATCCACCATTCCTCCTCTTTATTCATCGCAACTACCTATTCAGGAAACAAAATATGAACACTTGCAACAACTGAAAAATGTCATACCCCGTGATTGCCATGCGTTTTACGATAATTTGCCATTTAAAAAGAAATAGCTTGTGATTTAAGCTATATTTTGTGATTTAAGCAATCTTGTGTGATTTAATCAATCTTTATTTTTGTTGGGCATGATTGTAAGTTTAACTTTTTAACAGATAATTAATCTCTAAGTTAATTTGTTAAAAATATAGATCATTATTATAGGAGAGAGATGAAAAGATTGTATCTAGTTTTTTTTTAGTTAACGTTATAATTTTGAGACTGTTTGATTATTTAGTTCCTAATTAAAGAATTATGTTTGGTTTTTATTTGATAATAATGTTAATAATTGCATTTTAGCAGCATTTATAATCTTAGTAAGTTTATAAGAGAAATAATGTTCCCTATTCATTTCTTCCAATTATGTTTTCATACTCGTAGATTGATATTTGTGTTTTTTTTAATATATACCATTTGTGATTGAACTTTATCATTTAAATACTTCATTTTGTTAAATAAATAAATAATTGATTGAGGTTGTGGTATTATTTTTTAGATTTATAATTTCACGTAAATACTGTCTATAATTCAAAATCGTTTCAATACTGCGTAATCTATACAGCGTAAGTGACTTTGTAATTAAAATATTGATAATATTGACTTCAAAATTAGTACATTATATGAAAGAAAACAAAATGATCCTCTACTCAAGTTCAGTCAAAGATCGGTCGATTAGTCTTTTAGAAAATCAGTTTTTTGTTTCTCCTGTAAAATCAGTGAAAGTGTAGATACGCAGTATTTGACAGTGTTAGTTACGCGTCATTTAGCCTTTTGTACTTTTTGTCATTGTGATATGTTTGCAAGAATTGGCGACATTAAGAAACACAGAGTAACAAAAAAACATATACATAAATCTGACTTAGTGTCTAAAAACCGACAAATTGAATTTCTGCCCGCTTCTAAAAATAATACAAATACGTTGAAAGTTGAAGGAACATTGTCCCTGTTCATTGTAGAACACACATCCATACAGCAAGTTGACCACTTAACTGAAGCTTTAAAAAAATGTATTACTGATTCAAAGAGTGTTATTGATTTTTAGTTTTGACATGTTTATTTTTATTCTTTGTATCCACAGTTAAAATATTATTTTTTGACTTACCTTGTGATTTAATTTAAATTATTTAGTGAATTCTGGGGATTTTTTTAGTAAAAAATATCGCTAAATCTGGTGAAATTTCAGACCAAAACTAGTGAAAAAGTTTTCTGCAAGGTGGCAACACTGCTTACCACGCATCAGTCGCGGCGCGCGCGCCAATTGAGACGGACACGTTGTATTTTTTTGTGTTTTTGCGCTCCTATTATGGATAACCAAAGTTGCCGTAAGTTAATACAACTGTATGGTACAAAAGAACTGCTGTGGAATAGCAAAAGTTCTTCGTATCACAACAAATCGCTGAAAGAAGATGCTTGGAGAGAAATCAGTAGTGAAATGGGAGTCCCTGTGCCGGAGTTAAAGAAAAAAATGACTGTGCTCCTATCATCGTACAGAAGAGAAAAATGGAGAATATCTAAAAGTCAAATCACTGGCTCTGGTAATTATTTTACAGATTTTTTATTACCTCTGTTAATAAACTCAAAAATAGTTTTATATGACGGCGCGCAGCTAAATTAAAAGTAAATCCAAGATTTAAGATGAGAGACTGATTGTGTTATTTGGTTGAATAGTAATTATTGTTAAATTCAAAATTAAAATGGTGATTTATTTCAATTGGTCGAATATAAATGGCGATTTATAAAATATGAGCGGGTAACCCCGAATAGGGTAGCAAGTTTGCGTCTACGCCGTGACAGCTGGCATTCTTTTGACAGACAGCGTACGAAGTGCACGCGTGCTAACCTATTGGCTCGTAATCTAGTTTCATCTTGTGTTTGCCCGTATATTTTGTTTACAAATGTAATCGAATGAAACTAGGGACTGTTAAGAATCACAAACGTGCTATTATTTCAACGTTTCTTCTACAACACGCCCATGATGGACGACTATCACAAAGATCGCTCCGCTGCTCATTCTGATATTCCGTCATCAGGCGTGGGATGTAACCCACATGGCCCACAAGGAAATTCGTGACAATACTAGTGAAATACGAGGCGTTACGTTTTGAAATGCAAAACACATAGTGACAGTGATAGTGAAAATTGCGGTTCTTTTTGAAACGCGTACGCTAATCCAAAAGTTAAAAACTCAATGTGTGCCGTGAAGTGCCCTGAAATTTGATCCGTTAAACCCAAGTTTGACGCCCGATCATAGTGCGGTATCACGGTGGTATGTTGCGTCGAGGATGCAGTATTGTGCAGTGCAGCTTATTTTTGACCATTAGTAAGGCGCTGAAAAGCTTCGTGCCTTCATGCCTGTCGTAGATAACCTATCTGGGTTCAACGTAGGAAAAATTCAAGGAAAATTACGAGGTCAAGATTTCTTTTTTTCGAGTTTTATGCGACTACCCTCATCAACCTGAACAATGGAAAACCAGTCTAAAACGGAGGCAAGCAACTTCACAGCAACTGGCCAGGTCAAGGAGAAGTGTGTGGGGATATTCACGACAATCTGGTGAGCCATTTTCGTTTAGTTATTGCTGTGGAGGTGAGGTGCTAGTTAGTTAACATTTTTCTGTTTGTTTACGGGTGAACATTTTTATGCTGTGGAGACTGACTCACAGAGGGTTACGGTCTCATGATTGACGACTATCGATATTTGACAGTTGACTTGTCGTTTTATTGCTCTACGCTAAAGTGAGGTTGTTATTGTCGTGTTGGCTATCGCTTTAGTGTAGTAGTAGTTTAAGCGCTATAGCTTTGACGTTGACTGGTTAAGCGATGCTCTATATAATGCTCATGAAGCGACATTATTTTGCTATCGCTATTTGAGTAATAGACTTGATTGTTTAGTGTTATTGTTGTTGGGAATGTAGTGGCGTAAATACCTCCATGGGACAATAAAGCGCTATAGTCTCAATACCGTACCCACCTAACGCTTTTTCTGAAAACTGTGTTATTCGCAAAAGCCATGTTTTGATTTATCATTACCTTCCATTGCCCGGGCTTTGCCCACTGCTGGGCGTGGGCCTCTTTCCTTGTGCCAATGTTTTGTTTAGTTTTCGATTTATTGACTTTATTTATTGACTTCTACTACTACCTGAAAGCTCTATTTTCAGCCACAGCTTTGATAGAACTTGTACTCTCGTAGTGTTTCTCAGTTTTCAGATATCGTATTACGGTGGATGAAGTTAGCAAGAGGCTAGCGGTTCGCATGCTGCTATAACTGCTGAGCAGCTGCAACTTCTGAGCAGTTCTGAGCGTGACAAACCAAAGGTCAACAACCAGTTTGCAGACTGCAGTAGCCGAGCATCTTGTCAACATCTGTGGGGTGTAAAAACGTTCAAAGCTGTCTGGAACTGGGTGAGTCGCTCCCATTTTATTTGTATTGCGAGTTTAAAAGTTTCCAAATTCTTCATATGTATTCAGTGGTTGGTTTGATAGTGCAAGGTTATTTTGACATACTTAATACAAAGCGAGTACTTAGTTTTCCCATTGGCGGTAATAGTTTCAACATTTTGTTCAGTGCGAAACTTTAGAATGAGATAGTGCATGGCAAGGTTGCCATAAGGTCATGTTCCGACTTAGACGTTTTTGGTGAAAAATTGGACCCAGGCTTATGTACTAACGTGTCGGCGACAGTTTTCCTTACATACGTTTACATTTACGTACGTTTTCCAACAGTTAGTTATTTCGATAGTAAGTAAACCATCATGAACAGCAACTTGAATTTAATGACAATGATTAAAGGTTTACAGGCATAGAGAAATCATGCTATTAAAATTTCTAAATAGATTTTTCCATTCTCACTACTGGTTTGCCTACCTGGTATGTGAGTTAATACGGGTGAGATTAAAATAAGATTTATTAATTCAAATTGAACAGTGCAGTTATGACCGTGATGTTCGTAGATTAACGTAGAGTAACTCGTGAACGTAGCTCCTTCACATGAACGTTTAACGCAAACATTGTATCTTTTTGGAAGCTCCAATGTGCATAGCTTATCGGTCGGCATGTTTTAAAATCTCTTTATGGAGAAGAAGACACCCGAGGCAAAGTACCAATAGATGTTGTGAAGTAGATGACGAGTTAGTGGCAATTTAGTTTATGTGAACAGGTTCTGAGTTCTGTGTGTCAGTGACTGTACTAGAGTATCGTAGCAGTATCCCAGAGTGATACAGACGAAGGAGTCTGTAACAGGGTTGCGGTAGTTCTTTGTCGTACAAAATAAAACTTACTTGATATTATTCCCATGGGGAAGAGCGAGTGTAGTAATTGTGTTGTGTTGAGCTATGATATGATAGCTGTTGACTGTGATGAGATACCTGGTCTTTGATTTTCTTTATTCAAATTATTGTGAGTTTGGTGACTTTTACCGGTTTTTGGACTTGGTAATCACGAATCTTGAATCAAACCGCATTTGTTTCAATTAGGTCATATACAGCCGCTCTTGAACTCTCAAACGGCTAACTGACTGACCAACACTAGTTTGTAGACAATTGCCGTAGAATTCAACGACAGCAAATAATGCGTCAAAAATGTTAGACTTCATCTGTAGAGCGTTTGATTTAAGAAACTGCGAGACCCATAATTGATGTTTGGTTATGTAGGTACTGGAGTCGATTAGATGAGGTCCCTGAGATTTCATAACAGGGTTTAAAACGACGCGTGGTATAAGGTAAAGCTCAATTTGATTGTACATAAGCAGCTAAAGATTTAGTTTTCTGTTAACGATTTCATGTTATTAGAAGATTATGCGTGAAACCAGATTAGGTACGTAAAATCTTGAATTAAACGGTCCATTTAAGGATCATCGAAGGATCATCGAAGGGTTATTTACCTAGATAGATACCGACTAAAGGCGCTTAACTCTTCATGATTGTGCAAGATTGAGGAAGATTCCCGATCACCAAGTATTCTCGTGTATTAGATGTCTTAGTCGAAGACAATGATGATAAAACGAAATCTTGTTAAGAATAGCATGTCTACTCATACTCGAAGCTCTTGAACGCACCTCAGGTGGTGCCAATGGGTCTGACCGCACCCTATGAGTAACAAACACGTGGCGATTGGCATTTACTGAAGGCTCTAATAATGGAGTAGAACCTATAAGTATGCACATGATCGAATACGACCTATGCCAGATTGCTACGTTCCATTGGAGTTGAACGTACATAGGTTTGAAGGCCTACTAATAGTGTAGAGTCAGTGGATTTACTTGTTTACTGTGAAGGCCTTTGCTAATATTAACCATTGGTCACAATAGCCTGTGTGGCACTAGCCTGTGTGGCACCAGCCTGTGTGGCAATAGCCTGTGTGGCACCAGCCTGTGTGGCAATAGCCTGTGTGGCACTAGCCTGTGTGGCACCAGCCTGTGTGGCAATAGCCTGTGTGGCACCAGCCTGTGTGGCAATAGCCTGTGTGGCAATAGCCTGTGTGGCAATAGCCTGTGTGGCAATAGCCTGTGTGGCAATAGACTGTGTGGCAATAGCCTGTGTGGCAAGAGCCTGTGTGGCAAGAGCCTGTGTGGCAAGAGCCTGTGTGGCAAGAGCCTGTGTGGCAAGAGCCTGTGTGGCAAGAGCCTGTGTGGCAATAGCCTGTGTGGCACCAGCCTGTGTGGCGATAGCCTGTGTGGCAATAGCCTGTGTGGCACCAGCCTGTGTGGCAATAGCCTGTGTGGCACCAGCCTGTGTGGCAATAGCCTGTGTGGCAATAGCCTGTGTGGCAAGAGCCTGTGTGGCAAGAGCCTGTGTGGCAAGAGCCTGTGTGGCAAGAGCCTGTGTGGCAATAGCCTGTGTGGCGATAGCCTGTGTGGCAATAGCCTGTGTGGCACTAGCCTGTGTGGCACTAGCCTGTGTGGCACTAGCCTGTGTGGCACTAGCCTGTGCGGCACCAGCTTGTGTGGCATCAGCCTGTGTGGCAATAGCCTGTGTGGCGCAAGCCTGTGTGGCACTAGCCTGTGTGGCACCAGTTTGTTTGGTACTAGCCTGTGTGGCACCAGCCTGTGTGGCATTAGCCTGTGTGGTACCAGCCTGTGTGGCAATAGCCTTTGTGGCATTAGCCTGTGTGGCACCAGTCTGTGTGGCACCAGCCTGTGTGGCAATAGCCTATGTGGCAATAGCCTATGTGGCTCCAGCCTGTGTGGCAATAGCCAGTGTGGCGTTGACTGGCCTGTGTGGCGTTGACTAGCCTGTGTGGCATTGACTAGTCTGAGTAGCATTGGCTGACCTGTGTGGCATTGACTAGACTGTGTGGCATTGATTCGCTTGTGTGGCATTGACTAGCCTGTGTGGCATTGACTGACCTGTGTGGCATTGACTAGCCTGTGTGGCACTGACTAGCCTGTGTGGTATTGACGAGCCTGTGTGGCGCCAACCAAACTGTATGACATCGAACAGCTTGGTTGGCACTAACTTGCTGTGGTGGCACTGAGATGTGTTATCTGAGATATTTGGTTATCACTAGTATTGAAAATGATAAATAATCAGATTTAGGTGCCTTATAAGTATTGCTTTAAATATGAGTCAGGGTGACCGAGTGGAGAATAATGTTAATCATTGTGTCTTTCTGTTTGACCGTCGATAGTGAAGATGAGAGCAATACACACGAGGACGTGTGAAGATGCAGGACGGCCGTGACGGCGCGCAGCTAAATTAAAAGTAAATCCAAGATTTAAGATGAGAGACTGATTGTGTTATTTGGTTGAATAGTAATTATTGTTAAATTCAAAATTAAAATGGTGATTTATTTCAATTGGTCGAATATTAATGGCGATTTATAAAATATGAGCGGGTAACCCCGAATAGGGTAGCAAGTTTGCGTCTACGCCGTGACAGCTGGCATTCTTTTGACAGACAGCGTACGAAGTGCACGCGTGCTAACCTATTGGCTCGTAATCTAGTTTCATCTTGTGTTTGCCCGTATATTTTGTTTACAAATGTAATCGAATGAAACGAGGGACTGTTAAGAATCACAAACGTGCTATTATTTCAACGTTTCTTCTACAACAGGCCCATGATGGATGACTATCACAAAGATCGCTCCGCTGCTCATTCTGATATTCCGTCATATATAAAAATAAACATGTAAAAAAAATTAGCTAAACTAGGACTAACTAAACTTTGTAAGAAGGTAAGAAGACAAATAAAAATTTACATGCATTTTAAATATTTTATTGGTTGATTGTTCACAGGTCGGGATAGTATTTACGTATCAAAATGGTTTGGATTTGACGACTTCAACCTCATGCAAGACAAGTGTACACCAAATGTTACAATAGATACTTTGCAATACAATGGGAATAATGAGTCAAACGATACAACAGGCGATACGCAGGTAAATAATGTTACTAATTTTAATATCTATTTTGCCAAGGTATTGCTCCGTTGGTTGCAAAATGTTGAGCGAGATGTAAACGTATTTCCTTTGCGTCATTCCCACTTCTACGTGGCGCATTAGTGAGAGGGAGTAGTGATGAATGTTCACCCTCATTTCTCCAACTACCTGGTGTGATTCCTGTTTCTGTTTCCGTATCTAAAGATCCATGTGGTGTGTATTTCTGGCTAGACCTCTTTCGCAAAAAATTGTGCAAATGTACAACAGCTAAAACTACTTTTGTAGCTTTACTGGGTGATAGTAACATAGGTTTCCTTAAAACCCTGAAAACCGAGCTTGCTATTCCGAAAGCATTTTCCACTACTCTACGTCCTCTTGACAGACGATAGTTGAATATTCTTTCTAGAGACCCCCCTCTCTGGCTCCCCTTGGAACGGTTTCATTGTGTATTCGTTTAGTGCAAATGCTTTGTCTGCCAGAATAACGTATGGAACTTTAAGGGTATATGGTATTTGAAGTATCGATGGCTGAGGTATTTTCATAGACTTTTCTTCAAGTCTTTTGTATAATGAAGTGCGTTCAAAGATCCCCCCGTCCGAAAGTTTCCCCTGGGAACCAATGTCAACGTATCTAAAACAGTAGTCGGCATCTACGAGAGCGAACAGTACGATACTAAAAAAGTGTTTGTAGTTATAATATTCCGTGCCGCTGTTACCAGGTGTTTGTATCATTACGTGTTTTCCATCCATGGCAGCTATAGCATGAGGAAAATCCCATTTTTCTTGAAATTCTTCAGCAATTACTTTACGTGAAGGAGCCATCCTGGATTACGAGGCGCCTGGACACCAGCGCATTCTGGTCAGCAATTCAGCTGAAGGACTACGAAACCCGGATCGGCATTTTCAACAAGATTGGGCAAATGAGGAGTTGCCCCAAGGACCATTGGATTCGTTCTGGACGCCAGTGACGATGAGGTCCCAAGATATGTTCATGGGAACCATGAACCTCGTTGGAGAAAGACGAGCAGGAGCTGGAGATGCATTTGCATTTCGCTCACCATTGATAGCTAGAGGCAAGGCCCAGCATCGATGGACGACATTGGTAGATAACATGATCGCCTAGTCGTTGTAGTAGTGGATCTGGCTACCGATTCACTGTTATAGGGGAGACCGTTCTATGTCCGGAATTGAAATATTGGCATCTACTGAGGAAGAAATACTGGAGGAATTGAGGTGTGAAACCGAGATTATAGGCATAAAAAGACTGAAGCGCCGCAATACAATTAATGGACAGTGGGAACCTGGAGAAGCAGTCAGAGTTACCTTTAAAGGGTCTTCCTTACCTAACTACGTCTACATATTTGATTCAAAAGTGAATGTGTATCCCTATCAATACCCCATAACGCAATGCTCACGCTGCTGGAGATTTGGACATACACTTAAAGTGTGTGCAGCAATAAAAGTGGTATGCCCAAAATCAGTCACATCCAAATTGTGACACTACGCAATATAAATGTGTAGGTATTAGTCCACCAAATAAAACTCCAAAAGTCACTAACAACGGTTATATTCTAGTTTTTAAGTTTATATCGGTTACACAAGAGTAGGAAGCACGTTGCACTTTAGAAAGACAGTTTGAAAGATAGAAGAATATAAAGACAGATGGAAGATTAACAAGCAGAGCAAATTTAGCAACAGGAAAAAGACTTAGATGTTACGAGCGGGGGCGCGGTAAGCTAGTGCGGAGGCAAGCGAGCGCGTGAGTGCCTTGCGCGACGGCGAACAATGGACTGGCGCGTGAGTTGGCGACGAAACCGAACGGCGTGCGCGGCGCGGCGGAGACAGCCGAAGGTTCCCGACCAGTGACTCGGGTCGCTTCGTTGTGTGGCGGTGGCGCCGCCACAAATGTAATAACTGCTCAGGAAAACATATGGCGTTATCCCGCACATGTCCTATATACTTAAAAGAAAGAAGACTTAGAGAATTGATGGCAGAATTTAACTGCACATACAAAAGGGCTTTGACAATATATGTTCCGCCGGAACCGGAAACGTATGAGGAAGAGATTGTAGAAAAAGAAGATAAAATAGAGAGAGAATTTCACCAAGTAACAAGTCAAGAAGAAAACTTAGAAGTGGGCTCTGTAACTCAAATTCAGAACACTTATGTAGACATTGTAAATGGGGTAAATAAGACAAAAGCTAAAGCAAAGAAGAAACCTACAGCAAGTCAAGAAGAATATAAAAAAACGGATAGAGCTAATCGGAAGAATATACAAACAAATAATACCGAGATTAACTGCGCGGCATTTTCAAGCAGCGATTCTGAAGAACACGTAGAAACAAGAAATACAGATAATTTAAACAAGGAAACCTGGAAACCGCTGTGGAATAAGCTAAAGGAAAAAATATGGGATAGTAGGATGAGTTTGGAAGATAAAATGTCAGTGTATAAAAATAATTTTTGAATGGTCTACATCTTTCATAAGCCACTACATAATGGAATTACCCTGCTTTTCTAACATAAAAAAATGGATTATACCAGACACAGACACGTAAAAATCAGTATTCTACAATGGAATGCCCATAGTTTACGACCAAAGAATACAGAATTTGAAGCTTTATTATATCAGGAAAAAATTCACATAGCGATCATTAGTGAAACTTGGCTTGAACCAGAAAGCTCATACAGAATTAGTGGATACAATATTTACAGGGCAGATCGCGAGGATGGTTATGGAGGAACGGCAATCTGTACCCACCATTCGATCAAAGCCATACAATGTAGTGTAAACATTTCGAATTCAGGTATACAAATCGTTCACATAAAGTTGCTTAATTGCAGTCAAGTTGAGAATATTATTTCTATTTATTGTCCATCGTCAGTGAGCACTTGCAGAAGGGACTGGGATGAAATTTTCTCAATATCACAACATAAAGCTATCATTGCAGGAGATATGAACGGTCACCACTCGAACTGGTCTTCCAGAACTGATACTAGAGGTAACCAGATTTTTGATTCCATCATGGACAATAACCTATGTACAATCAACGACAACACACACACACACGTGTAAAATTGGTTAATGGAAGTGTTCAAAGGTCTTCCCCAGACATCACTATCGTATCAACGGAGTTGGCATTACAATTGGAATGGTATGTGATGAATGAAAACCTTGGAAGCGACCATTTGATAATAAAAGTGCGATTAGGAAACAATAGGTCAAATACATATAAAACTCGAAGAAACTTTAAGAAAGCAGATTGGCAAGCATATACTAAAGAAATTGAATCGGAATTAACAAACTTAGAGCTACCACTAGACCAACAAGCAGCATATAATAAATTCATGGACATTGTAAACTCTGCAGCTGATCAACATATACCTATAGTAAGAATGTGTGAGAACCCTCTTCAATCAGACAAGTTCATACCAAAGCCATATTGGAACCAAAGGTTATCACATATTGTCGCACAAAGACGTCTTGCATTGGCTACTTTTAGGGGAAACCTTGGTCCTCAAAACCTTGAAACCTTGCAAAAGAAAATAAGTGAATCACAAAGATTAATACGACAAGCCAAGAATAAGTCCTTTCAGGAGTTTTGCAATGGAATAGATAGTGTAACTTCTTCAAGTGAAATGTGGAAGCGCATGAGATGGCTAAAAGGACATAAATCAAATACATCCGTGGTTGATCAAGGTAAAGCGGAAAAACTGTTGCAAAGTTTAGCACCTGACTATGTAACGCCACCTACTCCAAAATTCTCTTCATGTAACACGCAATTATCTAGCCCGGTGTCGGTACAGGAAGTAATTAACTCTATTAAAAAATCTGATTCTGCCCCGGGTCATGACAAAGTAGCATATTCTATGATCAAACATTTACCACATACTGCCAAAATTATGCTGACTGCAGTATACAATATGATTTTGTTATCTGGAGTTGTACCAGAGCAATGGAAAAAAGTTAAAATTGTTCCTATACCGAAACCGGGCGGAGACACAGGTTCAAGCTTGGCTATTAGACCTATTGCACTAATATCTTGTGTATGTAAGATATTGCATACTATTATAACACGCAGGTTGGAATGGTTCCTAGAGAAAAATTATCTATTATCTTCTGACACCACAGGCTTTCGAAGATCTAAATCGTGTTATGATGGCCTTTCTAGATTGATTGCAAGGGTTCAAACAGGTTTTACTAAAAGTGTACCAACTGTTGGATGCTTCATTGATATTGAGAGTGCTTACAATAATATAAACTTGACATCTCTTTTAGACATTTTTGAGTTGTCGTAAAAGGGAATATGCCCACGTTGAGTGGGCATATTCCCTTTTACGTCGCCATAAAGACGAATACTCTCAAAGGGTATCAACAAATATTAAAAAAGCAAGGACAAAAGTATCTCATGATAGTATAAAGAAATACTTTGACAACCTTACACCAGTTATTAAAGATTTGCCGCCGTCCAATATATTTAATTATGACGAGACGAACATGAGCGACGACCCTGGGAAAAAACAAGGCATTTACAGGCGTGGGGTCAAATATCCAGAGAAGATTATGAATTTTTCCAAAAGTGCCACTACAGTGATGATGTGTGGGTCTGCAGACGGTGTCCTCTTACCACCTTATGTGATCTACAAAAGTGTTCATCTTTATGACACATGGAAAGATGGGGGACCACAGGGTGCACCGTGTTGTCAGAAGACCTACTGTTCCAGTGGATCTCGATATAACAGAACCAATAGTGGCTGAATTGATAGCATAACCTTCCGTGATTGGTTTAGGACCTCTTTCTTGCCGCATGCTAAAGCATTACCAGGTAGAAAAGTTTTGATTGGGGACAACCTGTCCTCACACATAGATGTTGATGTCCTCAATGAATGTGAACAGAATAACATTGATTTTGTCTGTCTGGTTCCAAATTCTACACATCTGTGCCAGCCATTAGATGTGGCATTCTTTAAGCCATTGAAAGGCGCTTGGAGACACGTGTTAACTAACTGGAAACTACAAAATCCTCGATGGTCGACTGTTCCAAAAGATACTTTTCCTCGCTTGCTCCAAAAGGCACTAGAAAAGATAGACTCAGTACAAGCTAAACCCAACTCACCTTTTGCGAATGTCACACAAGGAGTAAAAAGAAATTTACTGAGCGCCTTTAAAGGCACTGGCATATTTCCTTTATCGAGAGATCAAGTGCTGAAAAGACTGCCTGTTGTAGAAAATGGCGACCCTACTAATGAAGCTGAAAGCTGTTTGACCAACTATCTCAAAGAACAGCGATATGGTAGTCAGTCAGCTGCTCCGAGAAGAAGAACACGGTTAAATGTGGTTAACCCAGACACGGAAGATGCCAATGACATAGAACCTTCTGATATGGATCAAGGAAACTTGCCCATCGCCACATTTAATGTAGACGAGGCAATCCCTGTAGAGGAGAGCAGTGGGTCTGAAAATCCAGTTTCCGAGGAGCATGAGGAATTAGAAATAGGGAGATTTATCTTGGCGAAATTTTACTCACGTCGAGGAAAGAAAATTTACAAATATGTTTGCCGCATTATCAGCCTAGACCCCTTAGTAGCCGAAGGATTTAAATCGATCGAAAATAAAAAAGATTTTAGACTGGTACGCGATGACATATCAGAAATAGAGGAGACTAATATTTTAAGCTATCTGCCGAAGCCCAAACATTTTTTCGATAAAAATAATATTGAATGCGTTCAATTTAATTTTGATATTAATATTTTTGAACTTCCTTAGATTATTTACATCATGTCAATGGCGTTAATGCTATTTTATATCGATCTATTTTTATGATTAAAAAGTGCCATTGTTGATTGATCTCATTTTGCCAATATATAAATAATTAATAAGGTAGCTGTAAGCTTGAAAAGAACATATCTTAGTATTTCTGTATAAGACTGCTTTTTGAGAATTTTAATGTTGATTTTTATTTGTCAAATAACTGTCTTACTTAATTAAAACGTGTAGACTGTTCGATTTTGTGTATTTTATTTGAACAATGTTACCCCAAGGAATAAAAACGGGAATAACTTTTTTTTCCTGCTGACCGATTTTTTTTTTGTTTTTTGTTTTTTAATAGTTATTGGGGTTACTTTCAGATTCCATATTAAAAAGGAGAGGTATCAATATAACCCCAAAATCATTTTGTCTTTGATCACGCTGTTTTTATTTTTTTATTCCTGAAAATATACTCATTTTTTATTTATTTTTTTACTTTTCTAGAGAGAACTATAAAAACCGATTACTAGGTTTTTTTTAAATATTTTATAGAACCACAGATTCAAAAGTTACAGAGAGGTAAAGTTCAAAATTGATCAAAGTAACCCCGGTTTACGGTACTGGATATATACTCTTAAAATACTTGGGTAACCAATATAAATTTAACTAATGTGATAAACATTAATGTTGAGGGTATTACTTCGGCAAAAAGACTGGTAAATGCAGCAGATCTTTTTAATAAATGTACTCAAATGATAGAGGATAGGTTTAGTCGCCACTATAAAATATTTACGGATGGGTCCAGAGAAGGGTCAGACCTAGGAGCTGCTTTTATTGATCCCCAGCTCAATTCAAACGCAAAATTTAAAATGAATTCCCAGATTTCTATAATGTATTGCGAACTCATAGCTATTTCTGAAGCACTGGCTTATTTACTAAATACAAATCAAGAAAACTTTGTTTCGGACTCAAAAAGCAGCCTCCAACATTTGGCTCGGGTTCCCTCGAGTCTTCGAGGATTCCCGATAGCCTTAAGTATTATAGATACAATTTGTAAAATTCAGTCTTTAAATAAAACTGTGACTATTCAATGGATCCCTTCACATGTTGGAATCAGGGGTAACGAGGAAGCAGACTTGGCTGCCAAACAAGCATCTTATGAGGGCATCTCCTACTCATGTTTACCACTATACTCAGATTAGCTTGGTCATGTCAAAGACCGATGTAGACAAAGATGAGAATGATGAGAGAAAAAAAGTGGCAACACTGCTCAAGTGACATGTGAAATTTTTGTTCCGTATTTTAAAATTAGATTTAATTAGTATTTAAGTGTAATTAGGGTGTAATTGTTTTTGTAAACTTAATACAACTGCATAAATACACAGGATTATTGTTTTCTCGTAAATATATCAAGGAAAACGCAGTTTTTGTAACCGGCTGTCACCGGTAACCTAAAACCAACAGCTGACGTTTGAACTACGGAATTAAACGGGGAAGTATTGTTTACTTTTATTTTATTATAGCACACAATCGTCACTTTAACTCAATAGCACGACTTTGCAAAGTTTTAATAACTTTGGCACAGATTTAGGACTCTGCGTTTAGACTATATCGCTTTGTTTACATCTTAGAAAACGTCAAGACTCCTTATTTCTGTTATTGGTATCTAATATTTTTCGGTTCTATACAACAACAATAACGCATATGACCGTTATTTCGCATACTACTTATAGTCATCTTAAAAGCATTAAATCTTAAAAATAATTTTTATATTAATTTAACTTAGCATCCTACCCACATTTAAGAAAACCATAATTTAAAGGCAATTAAAAGCGAACAATTTAATATAACAAGCTTTTAAAGCCAATTCAGCAGCCTTCTTCAGTTCTCCACTTAACTGCGCTTATTTCTCCTAGTTTTTTAGTACTTACTTCTTTCATTTCCCACTTTTTTTTTTTATTTGTCCTTTGGATTCTCAGTTTCTTTTATTCTAATTTCAGTACCTAAACCTGAAACCATGCCTGTGATGACCCGCAAGGCTTCAGCTCAAGATATGTAGCTTAAACTGAGAACTGCTCTCCAGGAACTAAAAGCTGCGAACCAGCAATGTCAAGAAATGCTGCAGGAGAGAGAGGAAAGTGAGGTGGAAGTCAGGCAAATGGTCCATAAAAACACATGCCTTAAACGGGAGCTAGTAGACCTCAGTCAACAATACCAAGATGTTGTTGAAGAACGCGACCAACTGCGGGTGATCACAAATGGTTTCAGCAACTGTAGCAACCTGTATGAGGAGGCTTTACGTAAAGTTAGGGACCTAGAGGATGAATTGATTCATGCAAACAGTTGTATTACCAAATTGCAGAAGGAAAGACAAAGTACTCAGGTTAAGGAAACTAACCACTTATTTAATGAATTACTAAATTCTAATAATTGTAACCCTCATTCCTTAGTCACGATTGACCTTACTGAAGATTCCATAATGAAACAGAACTGTAGTTTCAAAGCTAGTCATAATAAATTAAAATAATACGCTAAACTAAATAGAATTATCAAAAAATGTTATCAGTACAAAAAGCAACATAAACACTTTTCTAAAAATACTCAACTCAGGAAAGAACGTGTTGACCTGATTAGTAAATTAAACAATTATGAAATTAAATTAGAAGACAGCAAAAAAATATATGAAATTGATACTGAACACTTGCAGTCTGAAATAAAGGTTCTTGAAGCTTCACTGAGCTCACTTTACAATAAATATGTAAAATCACAGAACCAAATAAAAGAACACATTCTTGCTGCCAATGAGTTAGTCATATGTCAGTGTACTTGCCAGGCAGTATCAAACCTTGGTGTGGTCCAGCCTGTAGCAACGGAGGTCCCGTCCCGGGCAGAGATCTTGTCTCAAGAATGTGTCATTGAACAAAATAAAATTGTTTTTGATCAGGAATTATCTCAAATTGAACAGCCTGAGATTGATGATTTTTCATCTGTGAATAGTGGTAATCATTCGGTTATGTTCTCGGACAGTATGGGAAGAGGTTTGGGTACATTAATCAGTAATAATCTGAGTTATTCTACACAAAATTATTGTATGCCTGGTTCATCTTACAAGCATATTATGGCATCAATAATAAATAATAATTATAGTTCTAAAACCAACATAACTGTATTTATAGGTAATAGTTTAAATGTAAAAAAAACAGATATCACAGACAATCTAACTGAGATGTTAAAGGTTAATTGTAAAAAAATAATATTGTGTGCTTTTCCATATTTTAGTAAATTGTCAATTAAACAAAATAATTATATTCATATGTTAAATAAACATATGCATTTCTTAGTTTCTCATTATAGTGACAAGTTTATGTTTTTTGACATAAATATTTTTGTGGAACATTTAAAATCGACTAGGAATACTGTGTATTTGCCAATTAGTTTTAGACATAAAATAGCAAGGCTATTAGCTTATTATATTAACTCAGACATAAGTAGTATGTCGAAGTCTTCTGTAATTAAATCCACAATGTTTAGTAATAATACTAAGAATCAGGTGGTGAGCCTAAATAACTGTAGCACTATTGCTATAAATTCTTTTACAAATTGTACGAAGGAGGTTCCATGTATTACTATGGAAGACTCATTTGTTAACATGGGGACTACAAGTAGTTGCAACTTACTGCCAAGTGATGATATTGAAGTCTTGGGGCAAACTCCGGATAATCATTTAAACTAGTTCATAAGACAACAGAAGATACCAGTAACAGAATAGTTATGCCTTCCAACCACAAAGTATCTTCTTGCTTTCCAGTAACTATATGTCAAAAAGGGGGTCAGCAGCATTCCTTGAAATTATTTCATCAAAATATTCAAGGTGTCTCTTCCAAAATATTAGAAATTGAAATGTTTTTAGAAAAAACAATGATTGACATTGTATGTTTTAGTGAACATTGGTTGAAGGATTACCAGATGCTAATTAGTTATGAAAATTATAGTGTGGGCAGTTGTTTTAACCGCAAATCTATGTTGCGTGGTGGTTCCCTCATCTTAGTAAAAAAGTGCTTAAAATTTAAGCAACGTAATGACATTGTCGGCTTGTCAGTGGAACATTGCATTGAACTGTCCTGTGTTGAGCTGGATAAGCATGTTATAGTGTGCGTGTACAGACCCCCAAACCCTCAAAACTTTACTTTATTTGAATCAACAATGGAAGATATCCTTGCGAAACTTGCAGCAGGTAATAAATCCGCGATTATTTGTGGAGATTTTAATATTAATATTTTAGAAATTAATTCAAATAGCAGTAGATTTTTAAGCCTTTTTAAATCGTTCAATTTGTCTTATGTTTTTACGGAACCTACTAGGATAACAACTACTTCTTCAACCTGTATTGATAATGTATTCTGCGATTGTGATTATTTAGATAAAGCCGTAGTTAATTACCTTCCATCGGATCATAGCGGTCAATTGGTAACATTTAAGTTTAAAGCAGCCTTGCAAAAAATTCAAATACAATATAGGCCAATAACAACAGGCAAACTAGTTAGATTCAATGGTTCCTTACAAAATAAGTTAAATCTTTTGGGCCATAATATTGAGGATGCGAATAAATTTTATGATTATTTCTTTTCTGTAGTTCTAAAAGAATTCAACTCAACTTTTGAAAAGAAGTCTAAAAATACTTTCCCTAAGTATATATTTAGTGACTGGGCGACTAAAGGTATTAGGATAAGTAGGGAAAGACTATATGAGTTATATGGCCTTAAGCCTTTCATTAATACGGAATCCTTCAATAAATATGTAAACAAATATTCTAAAGTTTTCAGAAATACCTGCAAGGTAGCAAAAGCTCTGTATATTAGCAACAAGATCAAATCGGCAGATAACAAAATAAAGACAGTTTGGAAAGTTATTAATAATGAAACATGTAAGAATAAAGTACGAAACACTGATTTTTTACTGGAGACTGCACATGGTGCCATAAGCTCTAATCTAGAAGTAGCTCAAGAATTTGTAAATTTTTTCTCCGAAATACCATCAAAAACTACTGAACCTTTAAATTCTTCACCAGAGGTCTCATTTAGTTTATTAAGAGCAAACGTTCCAGGTTGTACGGTTGAATTCCAATTCCAACATATCAACCCTATGACAGTTATAAAAGCTTTCCGGCAAATTAAAATCAAATTGACCGAAGACATATGGGGAATGTCTATCAAAGTGTGCACGTCCATAATTGAGACCATAGCACCATACTTGGCTTTAATATTTAATTTATGTGTGGACCAAGGAGTCTTTCCGGATATAATGAAATACAGTAAAGTTATACCACTTTTTAAGTCCGGCGACAGCACAGACACCAATAATTATAGACCTGTATCCGTATTGCCGGTTTTCAGCAAAGTGTTTGAAAAAGTAATGCTCAATCAAATGCTCATTCATTTTAACATCAATAAAATCTTACACGATCAACAGTATGGTTTTACCAAAGGTCGTTGTACGACTGATGCTGGTGTCACGTTATTAAAACACATATATACAGCGCACATACAAGTATTACGACGATCTACGCGGCCAAAAGTCCCATTATCAAAATAACAATAACATTCATAAAAACGAGTTCCCGGAACAGAGTACGAACCAAATAACAATACTCCATGCTTTGTCTAGAGCCCCCGCGCACCCCGCTCAGGTAGCATCAGTCGGAATTAGACCGTTTCACCTAGTGTACGTATCTGTTCTCGGCGCTCTTGTAAACATTAAATTTTCAAGGTGATTTTTTTATGTTATCAAGTTCTTTTTACGAATTGAAAGTGATGGAATCTGATGAACAAGGTAAGAGACTTACAAATTATCTGAATAAAGTTATGATCAACCATAAAACTACATTAGTTTTTTTTATAATAAAATGACTCATTTTCATACCGTAATTTTCTTCAATATTATTTCTTTGCTAGTGTTTTTGTTAATGTATCGGGGTAGATCGGGGTATAATTTTTATTATAGGTTATTATTTGATCTTCTAGCTTATAAATACCATCAAAAACATCTCCGGAAACGTCCGGATAAATACTGTTTTAAGGGATTAAAGACATTCAGCGAAACATCGTCTAAAAATGAAAATGTTTGTTAGCGTTTTTTAACATAGTGTTTGTTTGTTTTAGGTTCAGTGGGTACGTCAGGAGTAAGGATTGTTACCCGACAATACTTGTTTGATCTCATGAAGAAAGAAAATTTGCCTAACTTAGATGCCAAATTAAACTATCTAAGGGATAAACTTTTATCATGTGAAGGTTACAATGAAGACCAAATTGTTAAGTTAAAACGTGATTTTGCCCATTTAAAATCAGAAATAAAACAAAGGTGGACCAAAGCTCATTATAAAGAAGATAATTTTATAAAATACAACCAGTCTTGGCTAGAAGGTACTTTTGAAATACCTGTTGTTACAACTTCACACAAACGGCCAGGTCGACCATGCAAATTATTTGAAGACGCAAGTGAGAGGAGTAAAAGGCGCAAGACTGAAGAACTCCGTTCTAATTTTGAAAAGGAGGTCATAATACATGCTGCGAAAGTGGAACTGGGGAAATCTGGTAAGAAAGATGCATCAAACGTCCTAAAAGATATCACTAGTACTCCAACACGTGCGACTAAATATAAAAAGGCATTTCATCTTACCAAATTAAGTAAAAAGCAACCCTCCTTGACACCAATGCAAGCTTTGCAAATGTTCATTGATGCAGATTTGACACAAGGACAGTACGAAATTATAAGAAAGACCAATAATAAGTTTTTTCCGTGCTATAGTGCCTTACAAAAAGCCAAGAAGAAATGTTACCCACCTCAAGAATCGTGTACAGTAACGAGTACTAGTGCCGAAGCTCAGTTACAGCCTCTAGTGGATGTTACCGTTAGGCGTTTATCGGAATACCTAGAAGAGGTATTAATAACTTTAAAGGAGCAAGAGCGTGAAAACTTAACTATAATTAATAAATGGGGCTGCGATGGGTCCCAGCAATCTCAGTATAAGCAAAAGCTAGACAGTGATATTGATTCTGATTCAAACATATTCCAAAGCTGCTTCGTGCCCCTTCAATTAGTTTGTGGAGATAATAATGAAAAAATTTTGTGGAATAATCCAACGCCCTCTTCGCCGCGATTCTGTCGACCAATCAGATTTCGCTTTATCAAAGAAACTAATGATGTCACTGAAGAGGAAATAAGACATGTTAAAAGCGCTATCAACTCTTTAGTCCCAACAGAGGTCGACATAGCAGGGAAGAAATTCATAATTAAGCACACTTTTATAATGACTATGGTTGACGGAAAGGTCTGCAATGCAGCCACAGGTACGAAGTCTACAAGTAGGTGCTACATCTGTGGAGCAACCTCGAAAGATTTTAATAAATTGGACTACACAAGAGAAGTGAATTTTGCAGCCCTTGAATTCGGCATATCGGTGTTACACGCACGAATTCGGATATTTGAATCTATTCTACATTTAGCCTACAAACTTCGGGTGAAAAAATACAGGGAAAGAAAATCAAAAGAAGAGAAAGACCTAGAAGATCAAACCAAAAAAGAAATACAAGCAAGGTTTCGCACTGAGACAGGTCTAATAATAGATATGCCTAAGTCGAATTTCGGAAATACAAATGATGGAAATACCAGCAGAAGGTTCTTTGAGGACCCCAGATTAGCCGCTGAAATAACTGGCATCAATTACGAGCTGATTTATAGATTAAAAGTCATATTAGAAGCAATTTCAAGCGGGTTCAGAATTGATCCCGTAAAATATGAAAGATACGCTTCAGAAACTGCTCGTATTTATGTGAACCTTTATGATTGGCATCCTATGACGCCAACAATGCACAAGATTTTAGTCCATGGCGCAGTTATAATTGAAAAGGCATTATTACCAATCGGACAGCTTTCTGAGGAAGCAGCTGAGGCTCGCAACAAACATTTTAGATGTTACCGCCAAGATTTTGCGAGGAAGTTTTCTAGAATAAATTGTAATCAGGATATTTTTAATCGCCTCCTTCTCAGTTCAGATCCTCTGCTCAGTAGTATGCGAACTGTGAAAGAAAGGAAAGCAGAAACATTTTTGCCTGAAACCTTGGCTATGTTTGTATCTGCGGAATCGAACATATTATCAGAAACTTCATCAGAGAGCGACGAAGAAACTCAAGAAATGTAGCATTATTATATTTTCCTTTGTACGAATACAGCGATCTTGACCTTTTTTAATTTGTATTTTTTTTTTTTGGAAAATATATATATATTTTTTTGTAAAATACGTTTTTTTGTTTATTTACTCGGTTTAGATACCAATAATAAGGATTAAAATAATTTTGGCCGTGTAGATCGAGCAAATACTTGTATGTGCAGCGTGGGAAGAGGCGCAAGATGCCATAGGAATCTTTTGTGACCTCTCCAAGGCATTTGACTGTGTAAATCACGAAACCTTGCTCCTAAAACTAGAACATTACGGTCTAGGTAAACTTGCACTCAGCTTAGTGAAGTCTTATTTAAATGACAGACAGCAGCAAGTTCAAATAAACGGTGTTAATTCAAGGGGTTTAAAAGTCAAAATGGGGGTACCACAAGGCTCAATATTGGGTCCTTTCCTCTTTTTAGTGTATATTAATGATCTACTCCATCTTTTAAAAAATCAACCACAAATGGTATTATTTGCTGATGATACGTCTTTAATTTTTAAGATAGATAGACGTTCTACAAATCTTGACGATGTAAATAAAGCCCTACAGCAGGTCCAAAATTGGTTCACTGCTAATAATTTAGTATTAAATGGGAAAAAAACTAAGTGTATTAGATTTGCTTTACCGAATGTCAAAAGTAATAATTGCGATATTGTATTGAACAAAGAGAAACTTGAATTCGTCGAAAACGCGGTTTTCCTGGGGATCACGCTTGACTCAAGGCTACAATGGGGTCCTCATTTAACATCTCTTGCGGGACGGCTAAGTTCAGCAGCATATGCTGTCAGAAAAATCCGTCAATTTACTGATATAGATACCGCGAGGCTGGTCTATTTTAGTTACTTTCATAGTATCATGTCTTACGGTATCTTATTATGGGGACGTGCTACAGACATCGAAACTATATTTATTCTGCAGAAAAGAGCCATCAGAGCCATATATAATCTGGGTCGCCGCGATTCCCTAAGGGAACTGTTTAAAGATATTAACATCATGACGGTACCTTGTCAATACATATACGAAAATATAATGTATGTTCGGAAAAATCTCCATCTTTTTAGTAAGATTAGTGACAGGCATAATTTTAATACTAGAAATAAGAACAAATTAGATCAACCCCGATTCAGATTGGCTAAAGTACACACTTCTTTTATGGGGTACTGTGTTAAATTTTATAATAAAATACCATATGATATTCTCGGACTGAATGAGAGAAAATTTAAAACATGCATTAAACGCACACTATGTAGACAGGCATATTATAAACTGGAAGATTATATCCTTGATAAAAATGCTTGGCTAAATGCCGGTCCTGCTCCACAGCCTCAGCCGCTTGGTTCCACTAGTTAGGATTTTATATATGGAGGAGATGCTCACCCTTTTTTATTTTACTTTTTACGTTTAATAATAATAATATTCCACATTTCTATAATGTTTGGAATACACTTTTACTTTTCTGTTCTTACCAATTGATATTTATAGTTTTATATAAAGTAGAAGCATTTTTTATTTTGGAATCCTGTAAATGTGAGGACCATGGAGCCTTTTTATGTTAATAGATGGTTTCCTTGTTTGACATGAATGAGCAGGGGCAGTTGAGGGTTTGTCATGCTCACTCGAATGTCTCGCTGATGGTGGCGCGTGTATCGGATCATTCGGTTCCCTTCAAAATGGTTGAGCTGAATGGTGCTGATGCACGCGTCATGTTCGTGAACGGGCGCCATCAGTGGAGACTGGTCATCTCTTAGCTGTCGCTGGTTTATTTCAATAGTTTATTTGATACTTAGAATTATTTTTTTTTCTCTTCCTTTACATTGTTCTCACATATAGGAGCAACAAAGATAATGTAACCAGGATTATTGTAAATCATAAAATGGTTTAAAAGAGTGTCCGTGGAGTTTCTTGCACGTTCTTCTCCATAGAGATCTACGCTTTGGAACGTGTAAATAGCTTCATGTTTTTGACTGACTGACTCTGACAATTCAAAAGTACCTGCAAATGGTTTATTTGAAATAAATGCTTTGACTTTGACTTTGACTTTGATGGCACGAATATTTTGATGAACGATCAAAGTTAAAAGGTATTTGGTATAAAACCATCCAAGCAGAACCTCCTCGTTACCCTTGGTTCGAAGAAAAGGAAATAGATAGAAGATAAGTAGTGGCTCTAATGAGATTACGTTCCGGCCACATTCCATGCAATAAATTTAAATACTTAATGGGTAAAATCGCATCACCTAACTGTGAAGTATGCGGAGTGATTGAAGATATTTATCACGTGTTGATGGAGTGTGACCGAAACGTACACGAAAGGCAATGTGTGTTTGGTACAGGTCTGGAAGTGGGGACATGTAACAGTATATTAGCATCTCCATTGTCAAGGGAGGCTAGGATGTTGTGTCTACAGTACCTCTACCATGAGATGTCATCGAAAAATTACTCGCTAGCGTTAAACTCGCTAGCGTACTAACGTGGAGCGAACAGATTTCGATAATGCTTGCACCATGAGATTTACGGAGTCTTAAGCATTCGCTAAGGTAAGCTCGATAGATCGCGTCGTCTAGCTAACTTCACTCTACTCGTTAGAATGCTTCACTACTTATGTTTTGTTTCTTTCTTTCTCACTAATAAGAAGAGAGAACAGCTATCAAGCTCAAAATGTAGTTATATCGCTATGCTTAAAATGTTAAGACAGTCAATATCACAAAATAAACCGACCAAATAAAAAAGTTGACGGTTAGTGGACTACATAAGGTATTTAGTGGTTTTTTAATTTTTATTCCTTAAAACATGTCATGTTTTGTTTGTTGGCGTTGTGTTACAGTTGTGTGTGTGTGTGTGGTTTAAAAGTTTACAACAATAGATTATAATTGATTTTGTTTTGAGATAGCTGCATACCATACCAACTTAGGTACTACCTTTAGTTCTAATGAAAACTCGTTGTGTTCAGTGTTGACGTCAAATCCGTACCTAACATTATTCAATACTTATTGTAAATGCACATATCCTCAAACGCTTCTCTATAGAGTGTGTAAAGTTTAATAAACTTTCTTTTACTTATATTTTCCAATTGAGATCCAACATAAAAATTCATTTTGGCTTGAAATTAACGTTGTTCACGTCGTTGGTCTTCAAATTCAGTGGCAACAAACATATTCCATGCTAAATAAGCTCTTGCAGACATAATTTTGACTTTATTGTACTCAAAAACGTATATAAATTTAATGTAAACTTACTGTTTCACACGGCAAAATGCTAGTGAGCTACGTAACTAATATCGTAAGCGTGTTGTTCGATAGCTTCTGTCAAATTAGTGACTCATGGTGCCGTTTTATATGGAGACAGCTGAAAAACGTTAGTGATCATCGAATAGATTACGTTAGGTTTTTAACCTATCGAAATCTATAGTGCTCATGGTACGAATTTTAATTCTTTCTGTGACCGCTAGGGGCGCTGTACAGTATGTCATACAAATAATTTACGGAGACGCTAGCGAGTTTTGGCTGCATAAACTCATGGTAGAGGTACTGTTGTTTGCAGTCCGCCAAAGAGAATAGATAGGTACCCTGTTGTCTCTGGGGGACTGCATGTTGTCTATACATAGGTTATTAAGTTAAATATGCATAAGAAGAGAAGATGATTGTTATTAATTATGTTAAGTTTAAGTTTGCTGTATTTTTCATTACGGGGGTGACATTATCACTATGTGACAAAGCCCCTTTCAATAAATAAAGATTTAAAAAAAAAAAAAAAGTTAAATAAATATAATACTAATTAATATAATAATAATAATATTGCGTGTTTCACTTACCTTTACCCAATCTTTTAAAACCTCACTGATAGCATCACAAACCTCTGGGACTATCCTAGATATAGTTTGCTTTGAAACTCTAAACAAGTACTGCAAGCTTGTATACGAGTCTCCAGTGGCAAGAAATCTCAAAGTTATAGTCAGCCTTTCAGCCACTGTAATAGCTTCGCGAAACCGGGTGTAAATTTTTTTCACCTTTGGCTCTATCAAGTTTCTCAAGTAATAGAAATCTTCTGTCGACATTCTTGTGAAGTTTTTTATTGTGTCTTCTACCACTTCGAACTGCATATTTCTGATAAGTGTCACTCCATACTGCATTCTTTTTCGGTACAGCTTTGGGCAAGGAGCAAGAAATATCAAAGAACTGGTTGACACTTTACAGCAGATATCTACCGCACAGCTTGGACAATGCAGCTCTGACTACACTATTTCGTGAACTAATAAAGACAGATGTTAAACATCACTTCCGGGTCAAGGGCGAATTTGAGAGATGGCTCGATACTCCCATACCTGCCGGTGGTGGTGGGCCGATAGAATGGTCGAGGGTGGAGCGATGGTCTAGAATGGAATCGGACGATAACATAGAAAGAAAAAAAGAAAATTTTTTGGCATTGTTTGGGATAGAAAAGAAAACAGGCACCCGTGCAGTGAAGAGCCGGATTGTGCCTATCAACATGATGACAGTTAAACACGATGCGACCAACATGCGGAGGGTCAACCAAGAACACGAACAAGCGATCCCCAAACACGTGAACAAGACCACCTGTTTCATCAAGTTCGTACACGACGTGGACTACACGGTGAGTGCGTTCGAGAGGGACATATCAGTTAAATTACCTCGTGGAATTAGGTCATCCGCACGAGTGTCCATCATCAAGTTTCTGATGGGCGTAGATCAGAACCTGAGTGCATTCTGTTCAGTGCAGACCACCAATGACGCACTGGGCGCGCTTTCACGATATTTTAAGACAGTATACAGACTGGCGTCGCACAACCGGCGCTTGTCATCCACAGCCGACATACCTGCAATAGCCACCATATATGCACAGCAAGCTTTTTCACACGTTGAATTCGTTAGCGGTAGTTGGTGAACGTACATTTTGAATTTTGGGCCGGACAACAGTCCGGCCCCCGCCCATCAGGTTTGCTGGTCATCTGATGGGCATGACGCGACCAGCCCCGGCTAAGGAGTAGCCGGGTTAGCTCTGTGACGAGCGTAGAGTACCCGCCCTGGACGAGATGTGTGAGCAACGTCAGCTCACCGGCAGGGCGGAGGTACCTCCCAGAAGTGACTTTTCACATAGCCGTTGGGAGGTGAAGTAAGGGGTCCTGGTGGGAGTGAGCGCGTCGCTCCTCCCACAGGTCCTCACTTTGCGGCAGCAGAGAGGACCTACGAAGGAAACCGTTGCATGTGAGAACAGATCTACAACCAGCCGTGGAACGGAAACTTAGTTTAAGCTACATAATTTACCAAACAGGAACTGTACATTGTCCTCAGAGTGGACATAACGGATTAAGACTTTTACGATTATGGACTCCCCTTCGGGGTCGAGTGTCAATCTTAGCCCTACCAGCAACAACAGGAACAAACGGGCATACGTCATCATCGCACTTATACTGCTGACCATCTTGTTGACCGTGATCATACTGGTAAGAACCGAGACCAGAACGTTAACCATAGACAGAAAGAACTCAGAAATGATAAGGAGAATTTGCGAAGCAACAGTTTCTAACTGCTGACGACATGGCTTATGTATACGATGTCAACCCCAATGAGCAGGCCTCAGACCTGTTCAAATCAACATTTCAAGCACCACTCCCCATGTCTGGCTCTGCAATCTCCAAACTGCAGGATGTGCCAACTTGCGCTGACCTGACGACTGTCAGAGGGAGCAACCGTGAGGTGCCTATCACTACATGGAACACCCAGTGCCGCCACTATATGACCAGCTATGGATACACACGTGTGGTACCTGTACGTGTGGTCGCGAGAAGACGTGTGCAGCGGGACACAGTACTGATGGACGGCGCTCTCAACCAAGTAGTTGCCAAGATCAAGAACATAAATGGAGTTACGCGCCGGCGCTTGCTACAAGCCAAAGGAATATACATAACTACGACAGGACTAGTCCTCAGGGCATTGCCCAAAGGGCATTCAGCCAGGAGCAGCACACTGTCAGATGCGACAGCTGCCAGCATAGCTCAGGCGTACGACGAGGGCAGGACGGTGGATCAAGCACCAGCTGACCAGCCTGGTAGCTCGGATACAGGAGAAGCCAATATTGGCCAGGGCAACGATGGCGCCCCCCCTCCCCCCTCCGCCATATTTACAGTCTGATGCCACCGTGGACATCGAGCTAGGTGCTGCTACCAAACCAGCCAAGTCACAAACTGCACTAGTGATACCAGTGCGAGAGGTACGAACCGTGGCCATGATGTTCAAAGGGTTTGAGCCAACAAAGCCCCCAAAAAAAAAATGCACTTTTCAGTTTTCCTTTTTCTTCTTTATAATACTGTGAATAATTACAAAAGCTGCTGCTGCTCGTACACGACTGGCTTCCATGATGAAGGGTCAAACACTGGAACGATTGCCACGCGCGCCAGGCGCGCTTAGTTGATATACTTCAAAAGTTTGGCACGCGTTCCGCGGAACGCACTCTCGGCGCGGTCATTCATGGCGCGCGCGCCAGGAGCGCATAATCGATACGCGGCTTTAGACTCGATACTCAGTGAATGTTATCAGTCAGTGTGTTGTGGTCAGTCAAATTTATCTTTGAACCTTGCAAAAATTCCTAACTTTGATATTTTTCTTGAATCGTGTTTTTCCTTCAACTGGGTCTTACTAAAAAAAACAAAAAACCGCGTTTATTTCAATAAAAGCTACGGAAATCAAGTTACCTCTAATTATTTTTATAATTAGTAAAACGTAACATTTTCGTCCTCAGGAATGTCGTTAACAAATTCCTACAATGGAGAAAACTGGCTGTGATAGACAGACAGACAGACACCCGAGTGATCTTATAAAGGTTCCGTTTTTTACGGAACCCTAAAAACATGATTTAAAAAAATAGGAAAGTAATGTTTTTTCCCATCGAGTTATAATTGAAATTAGGTGCTTCTTAAAAAAAACGAACAGCCGCGGGTTAACTTTTTACGGTACTCATTACATAATTACCTGCCTATTCTATACACGTTAACGGCAAACAATCAGAGTTAAGAATTATTGCAGTTATCGTAATTTTCGGTGGTTTTTTCCTGGACAAGCGAGAGACACACTGGTCCTAAGTATATCTGGATTCTTGATTACTTATGAAAAACAATGCAATAGAAACACACTTATCGTATGCTCTACCTACCTACCTACCTATACCTCTGTAGGGAAAAACGGAACTCTTATAGTATCACTCGGTTCTCTCTCTGTCTGTCACATCCGAATTCGATTGGATTTCTCCAAATCTACAGGACCGATTTGGTTGGGTACACATATATAACCTTTTATGACCTAAATACGGACACGTAACGAAAATTAGTAATATTTGAAACTGGTGTCACTTTTTGGGGAGAATGTTAGGCAGTTAAAAAAATATCCAACTGTACCGTGTGACATATCACATCAAAGGGTTCTTCAGGGTCTCAAAAGTATTTTTTTATAATTTTTAAATATTTCATTTCGAAGTTATTAAAGAAAATATATGAAAATTGGCCATTCCCCTTCCCCTTTAGTTCTGAGTCTAAGATAAATAAAAAATATAAATAATAAGACCTACAGATTACAGGAAAAGCTATATGAAATCTTTGATTTTAAAGTAACAACTTAAAAGTGTTCGTGGGTAACGAGCAACAAGCGAGACCAACTCAGACTTCGCCGGTTTTTTGTCATAGTAAAGTAGTAGTAGTAGCATGTATTCAAATTGTCATGTTCCTTGTTTTAGATATCTATGGACACCGTGAGAAGGCGCCTGAAAGACGCCGGAAGCCTGTGACGAAGACGCCCTGCCAAGAAGATCTCTATGACCCAGGCCAATAAGGAGGCCAGAGTTAGTTTTTGCCTAGAATATTATAATTTTGACTGGGAGAATAATATAGTTATTTTTGTGGATGAAAAAAGCTTCCGGTCGGATACGGATGGGAGAAAAATATTATGGCGCAGAAACAACGAACGATATGTGGAGGCAAACATTTTGCCAAATCGGGCAAGTGGAAGAATTTCCCTAAATTTTTGGGGTTGGATGAGCTCTATGGGACCCGGTGAACTGGTACTAGGTAAGCGGGCGCATGACTGGGGAACAGTACGTCGAAATTTTACGTGACGTGATGATCCCCACCGTGCGCCTGCACTACCCAGAGGGCATAATTTACCTCTGTCAGGACAACTGCCGCGTGCACACCTGCAGAGTAGCGCAGGAGTGGTTCGCGGCCCAAGAAGACGTTGTCCGCTTGACATGGCCTGCAAAGAGCCCTGACCTAAACCCAATCGAGAATTTATGGGGTCTCATGGTTCTCGATTGGGATGCGTCAGAAATCCGCAACAACGAAAACTTGCGGCGAGAAGCTCATACTACATGGGAGCAATCAAGAGGCAGGGACACCTGCTGGAATATGGTGGCTGGTATGAGGGGCAGACTAGACGCTGTATTACATAGATGCGCGAGGTGGTCCAACCCGATATTAAATATATTTACGTAAGTACTGGGTGGCGCAAAAGTACTGGCACTAAAGAAAATACTTTTTTTTTTTTTATATGACATTTTCTGTCATTCTGTTGTTGAAAATTGTGTAGTGAACAAATGTAAAATACACTGAAAATAAACATGGACCGTTTTACTCCCCAAGAACGTGGAATAATTGTGTCAATGTTCTTACGGAATAATTCATCAGTGATAAGAACACAACGTGAATTTCGTCGACGATTTCCCCACCGTCCGGCACCGATTGGTCGCACAATTCGACGCTTTGCCACACGCCTTGAAGCAACTGGCTCAACATTGGATAGACCTAAGTCTGGGAGACCAAGAACAGGCCGTTCAGCTGAAAATATCGATGCTGTGCGCGAAGATGTGGAAGAGTGTCCAGAAACATCAACGAGGCGACGTGCCACGCAATTGGGCATTTCCAGACGGACCCTGCAGCGTATTTTGGTGAAAGACTTAAAGATGTTCCCGTATAAAACTCAAATGACTCATCAGCTGCTGCCTGCTGACCACCGAGCTCGTCTAGATTACTGCCAGCGCGTCATAAACCTCAACCTTGAAGAGGATGATTTTCCTTCAAAATTGGTTATGAG
Source organism: Melanchra persicariae (assembly GCA_947386135.1). Lineage (NCBI taxonomy): Eukaryota > Metazoa > Arthropoda > Insecta > Lepidoptera > Noctuidae > Melanchra > Melanchra persicariae. The sequence continues at coordinate 4,900,639 of OX376665.1, forward strand.
TGACGAAGCGCATTTCCATCTCTCAGGGCATGTCAATAAGCAGAATACTCGGTTCTGGGGCACTGATAATCCGCGCATTATTCAAGAAACACCTCTACACCCACTAAAAGTTACTGTATGGTGTGGCATCTGTGTTGACAGAGTGATCGGACCCTATTTTTTCGAAGACGCTGGAGGCAATGCGATTACTGTCACTGGAGAACGCTACAGAACCATGTTACGTGAGTTTTTGATACCCAGTTTGGACGAATTGGGGCTGGAGCACATCTGGTTTCAACAAGACGGCGCTACGGCACACACAGCGCGCGACACTATGGACTTAGTGAGGGACGCTTTTCCAGGCCGAGTTATCTCTCGTTTTGGCGATTTGCCTTGGCCTGCAAGATCACCCGATCTGACCAGTCCAGACTTCTTTCTTTGGGGTTTTTTGAAATCTCGGGTGTATGTGAACAAGCCACAGACTCTCGCAGCTCTAAAAGAAAACATTCGTCAAGAAATAACGAACATATCGCAGGAAGTGTTACGGCAAGTTATGCAAAATGTCATAAATAGGGCTCAAATGTGTATCAACTCTGGAGGTCACCATTTAAAAGACATCATCTTTAAATCCTAATGGTACGAAATTTAATGGCACAAATATACATTTAAAAAAATCTAAATCTAGTTTTCTAATTTAGAAAAAATGTTATAGCTGAACCAAATAGGGTCTTTACTTTTGCGCCACCCAGTATATATTATAACTTGTTAAGTTTATTCTTTTTATTTTATATATTTACAAAAACATCTGTTTATACTTACATTAAAAATAAATACCTATTGTTATATACATTTGCTTATGTTTGTATTGTTATATAATATGTTTACCTAGTTATTGTTAATTTTACAGTATTCATTAATTTATGGTAAGTAAGCTTTTATTTAATATTAAATAATATATTGTTTCGACAACGAGGGTTAAAAATTTTGAACGAAAGTTTACAATTACAAAAGTTAAATAACGATAGTGACGCAAAAGGAAATCGAGCATTTCTTATGTCCTTTGTACCCCAGGCCCGGCACCGGCCGCATCCGCTTCCCGTCCAAACCCGACACGCCCCGGTCCTCAGCGTTAAAAATTTTGAACGAAAGTTTACAATTACAAAAGTTAAATAACGATAGTGACGCAAAAGGAAATCGAGCATTTCTTATGTCCTTTGTACCCATTATGGATTCCATGACTCCTGATTTGGCAATGGAAACTAGATATGAAATTACGAATTTATTCAGAAATATACAAAGAAACGAAAGAAACCGCAGTATTCCTAGCAACTTGTCCGAGTTTATTTACCATAGGAACCAGGAGCCATCTGGGAGCTCTGGGTCTAGAGCATATCACGAGGGCACATTAACTCCAATGACTAGTGTCGAATCGCCACAAAACGATAGTACTGCTTCGGACACATCAACGGAAAATGACGAATATTTTAATGTTCTGAACTACTTACCCCAATAAAAAGATTACATAATAAAATAATGTTTTTATTTACTTGAGAGTTACAGCCAAACGTTCCGCAGGTGTGATGGATCTTCGCATATTTGTATCCTGTTTCTTAATACGTTGGCTTATAATTGATAGCAGTTCATCAAATGAGTTTACAGACATTCTTTAGTAAGAGAAAAACTTATGAGGGTTATCACGGTGTGCACTAAACATTGAATGAAATATTCCCGAAGTTAAACGGTTACTAAACACTGGTTCCACCCAAACATTGCGGTTTACTTTATTTTTTAACAATTCTTATAATATAAGAGCTGCAAGCGCAGTTATCATTGGCGGATCCATGTTGAATTGAACACAAAACACAGCGGTAAACCGCGTCCTGTGTAGGTTGCTGGTTTGCGGGAGCTTTGTCGAGCGGATTCCCGCGGCGCACATTATACGATTTGACCAAACTAGAGAGACAAAAGTCAAAACTCATAATGTTAAAATAAACCGTGTTTTTACGGGTAGTATTTAAACGAGTGACTGTAAATAAAAGTTTTAAGTGACAAAAATAATTAATTTACGTTATAGTATTACTAAGTGAGCGACTGACTGCGAGTGACGAGAAATCAACAGAACAGCAACTTACAAACATTAATAAATGAGAAGCTTTATAATATTTGAGCGACCTAATATTTGTTTGAGTGTCAACGTTACGTCCTGCATTTTATTAAATATTTGGCAAATGATATTTCTGGGTGGTTTAAAAAAAAATAACCACGAAGGGGATGGCGGGGTCTGTTCGCTCGCTTCGCTCGCTCACTTGACCCCGCCATCTCCTTCTAACCTAACCTGTCCAAGTCGGGGTGCCCCAAATCCCGAGCTCGCATCACTCGCTCTTGCGCACCAAATAACATATTTGGTGCGCAAGAGCGAGTGAAGCGAGCAAAATGTTAAAACCTCAATTGGAACAATCGTCTCTATCTCAATATTGAAGTTGCCCTCTCTGTATTTCTAGTCGCTCACTTAGTAATTTAGTCGCACGGCTAGAATTTTGTTATCTGAAATGAATTAATCACAACCCACTTTTTGTAAGCTCGTCCTGGATTTTATTATTAATCAATATTCGTCGTTAGTTTAGTTAATTTTTCGCTTACTCAAATTCATTCCGCTCAAGTTATTAAAACAGTATCTCATCATCAGTCGCTAAGTTATTTTTTTATTCGATCGTTTTATAATTTCCCTTTTTTTACTATTATTACCCATTTGACGAACCCTACAGCCGATAATGACGTCAGAATATGCTATTGTGTAGTGATCCCTTCAATAACAATGCGCGAAGTTACCGCGCCGAACTCAGGTAGCCGCCCCCGCACGTCAGTGCAGTTGTGAACGGTTCCGTTTGTGCATGTGTTTCGAGGTTTTGTGTGATTTAAAGTATTTTCTAGTCATGGATTCTGTAACTCGAGGTAATTATCTGTATATAAATTGATTTTAATCCATCAAATTGTTTTAAAAGGCGTAGTTGTATTGTATTGTATTGTAGTAATAAAAAGAGTTGGTGCTCACAATGTTTTGTGAACAGCCCCCAAAACCGAGTTCCAGTTTTGGCAGACCAAAAAAGAGTTTTGAAGATAGTTCCACGAAAACTAAAAAACGTAAAGTTCAACATTTGTTGGAAGAATATGACGTTAAACAATTATCTTTTGTAACTCAATTAGGTATGCGAGCCAGTGGGAAACGTGACGCGGCTAGTTTAATTCAGGAAGTTACAACAGCTTCACCGAGACGAGCTACTGGATATAAAAAAGCACGCAGAAGAATAAATGCAAACAAAGAACAAAGGCCGTATACCCCGGCAGAAGCATTGGCTTTGTTTATATCCAACCATTTCTCTGTGAATGTATATAAGACTATACAACAGGAGTCAAAAGAAAGAGGATTCCGTCTTTACCCATGCTATGATCAAGTAGCAAAAGTGAAAGAACATATGCTGAGGTTGAGCTACAAGCTCTTTTGAATCATACGGCAAAAAGAATATGCGAAAATATTCTTGGAGAAGTATTGAGACCTGATGTAAACGGCTCGAACTACAAAATGATCCACAAGTGGGGATGTGACGGCTCCTCAGGCCACAGCTTATACAAACAGCCATTTGAAAATTCCAACAATACAGATGAATATATGTTTGTATTATCATTGGTGCCGCTAAGACTTGTGAGAGATAATGCTGATGCCAATAACTCAATCATATGGGAAAATCCACGCCTATCTTCTCCAAGATTCTGCAGAATTATAAAGTTTATATTTAAGAAAGAAACACGAGTCATTAATAAAACAAGAATGTGAAGCAGTCAAGAAACAAATTCGGGATTTGATGCCTACTTGTGCACAAATAGATGGAGTTGCTATTTCTGTAAAACATGAGTTTATTTTGTCGATGATAGACGGTAAAGTATGTAACGTGCTCTCCGAAAATAAATCTACTCAAACATGTTTCATCTGCAAAGCTACCTCCAAAGAGATGAATTCAACTGTAAGTGCAAGAGTACCCTGTGAATCCAAAACACTGTACCTGCAGATACAGTGTTTTGAATTAACAACGTTCATTCGATTTCTTTTAGCCTGTTTCATGGTATAGAATTCATATTTTTTTACTTTGTATGCAAAGTACTGAGATATTACAATGCAAATTACACTCTATTTACATTAAACTACAGGCCTAAAATAGAAAAACACGGCAATTGAAGATGCAGTGTATTACCAAAATAATCTTCGCGCGTTTTAAGATAGTGTTTTGTCAAAACAACGTAGAAGGGCTAGCGCGACGCTGTCGCGCCAATCGGAAGGAGGCCCGACGATCGTTCTGAATTATTATTGGTTGCGCGGTGGCGGGAATGTATTACGTGTTTGTTGCGCGTCTGTTGACAAGTTGTTTACGCATCGTGCCGTGAGTGACAGTTTTCGTTTGTTTCCGGAGTAATTAGTGAATTAATGTGATTTTAAGTTCTAATAATGAGTGGTTATCGTAATAAATTGTTGATAAAGTTATCCCAAAACAATGAGCAATATTATAATAACTCTAATTGTGCTACTATGGCGTCTGAACTAAACAGTGATATGCAAAAGGAGGAAGGTACAGACATGTACACTCCAAGTCTCTGTGTACCTTACGATGACTCAAGTATAGACTGTCTTCCTTTGATCCCATTAAATGAATCTGACTGTCCAAGCTTGTGTGAAGAAATAGGTGAAGGGAACTACACAGAATTATTAGCTGTCGTTACGTCTTCAATTTCGCAGGAATGCTTACAAGCTTCAGAATCGATTTCCAATAACTTAGACAGCCGTCCTGAATTGCAAATATGTCATGATTTTGTCAAAATCACTACAAATGCTATTATAGAGAATCAACCATGTTGCCAAAACACGGACATGCTTGTCCCTACCACCAATATCAGGCAACCACGTGTAACTAGCGACATCGCCTATGACGAAATTCTACAATTAACTGAAGATAATTGTGTGCATTCAATGAAACGTAGCAATTTGAGTAACGACAACTCAAAAAATGATTTAGAAAACCAAGAACACATTGAAGTTATACAGTCCAAAAAGGCAAAAAGATTGAGAGACCCGAAAGAAATTCTAGAAAATCAGAAAAATAAGCACCCAATGAAACCACCTTGCAGTAACTGTAAGAAGTCATGTACTGAACACATAGATGAATTGAAAAGAGAAGAAATACATGAACAATTTTGGAGCATGGACAGACAAAGGCGTCGCGATTTCTTGTCCAGACAGGTGGACAAGTTACCAACTGCTATCAAAACTGCTGGTTCTAACTCAAGACGCCGCCGTAACACATTAGTCTGGACACTGAATGAAAAAAAAGTGTGTAAGAAGTTTTTCCTCAGCACATTGGGTTATACAAATGACGAAGCCGTACAAGCTGTTTTGAAAGCAAATTTTATGTCTCGAATTAAAAATCCAAAAATAGGAGCTGCGCAAGACCCTCGAGGGCGTCACCCATCTTCAACGGCATTTTCCACGATTTATCAAGAAAAAATGAGGAATTTCATCTTAAAATATAAACCTGTTCATTCTCACTACAACATTCAACATGCCCCTAATCGCCGTTATCTTCCAATAGGGGTTACTTTTTTCTCAATTTTTAATGATTTTAAAAGTTATTGCGAAGAAACATCAATGGAAAAGTGTAGTTGGACTCATTTCCATAAGATGATTAAAGAAATGAACATTTCTACTGCAGAGTCAGTACATGACATATGCACAAAATGCAAAAATCACGAAATGGCGCATAAGTCAATGCCATTTCCTTGTAATTGTCAGGATTGTATTGATTTGGCTCAGCATTTACAGAACAAAAGAAACTCGAGAAGAGACTTCAAATTGGTGGAAGAAAAGTGCGAAAATAGTGGAGGGAGGGAGTCACTTTACACAGTTGACATGCAAAAGGCAATACAGATGCCATTATTGACAACAAAAGAGTTTTATTTCTCCCGCAAACTCGTACTTTTTAATGAATCTTTTGTCCCACCAGGAAAAAACAAGACAGCGGTATGTATTCTTTGGCATGAAGGTGAAAGTGGCAGAAGAGCTTATAATGTGGCTACGACTTATGCTTTTTTTCTGAGAAATTATTGTCGTGATCAAAAACATGTTTACTTTTTCCTTGACAACTGCAATGCGCAGAACAAGAACAAAGTCCTTATCTCAGCTTTAGTACGATTAATCAATGATAAGATGACAGAAATTGAAACAGTAACGCTAGAGTATTTTGAGAGTGGTCACACGTTCATGGCTGCAGATACTGTGCATGCAGCTATAACCAAAAAATTCAAAAAGGCTGGAGAAATCTACGACTTTGACGATTTTGTACACAATATAAAGACATCGCGAAAAAACATAGAAGTGGCTGTACTTAGTCACAAAGATATGATCGTCTTTTCAAATGATTCGAAGCCAACATACCCAAAAGGTTTTAATATTCATAACCTGAAAGTCATAGAGTTTAGAAGGGGGCATCTTTCTATGTTTGCTAAGAATGATTATGATGGTGATTTTAAGGAAATACATTTCTTGAAAAGAAAGGATGCGCAAAAACTAACTGCTGAAATTGCTATTGACAAAAGTGATCTACTCCATTCATTAGCAAGAGAAAGTGAAGCCAGAGGCATAAGTGATATTAAAAAAAGAGAATTGTTACTGCTGTGCAAGTCTATGCCTCCAACAAGGTCAGCATTTTATCAAAATCTAGTTGTATCATCTGACCCGGACCTTGATGAACACGATGAACCCAACTACTAATATTCCGTTGAATCTGACTTTGTGACGGTTTATTTTAATATAAATTTTAAATTTTTTAATTTTAATTTGCTTAACGATCAGCTAATTTAAGCTGTTACACTATCTTAAAAGAACTGTAAGACTGATTTGTAAAAGTTAAGTTTGATTAAGAGGTATGTAATGTTAAGTTTTTCAAGTGATTTTCAAGTTCATATGTGAATCTGTAAGACTGATTCCATTTTCATAACGAAGTTGAAAATGTATTTTTTTTTATTTCATTTATTAAATAAAACAAAATAATAATAATAATAATAATTGTAATGCCGCAAGATTGATTTTGTCAATATGACTTATGTTTAACTTTTTGGACCAAATATAAAATGCTGTTTACTAATTTAATAAACTCGTTTTTTTATCTCTTTCCCATACATTTTGATCCATCAGTTTACTCCATATAATAAAAAATCTGACTATAACTACCTATCAAACATTTCTAGGTCCTATTTTACCAAGTCAATACACTGTAACTCTAAAATGCAGTGTATTGTCTTAACAATTTCATCCTTCGCTTCTGACGACTATTACGGCAACACAAGTTATCCACTATAATTAATTAGTTTCATTGCTTGTGTATATAAAACATACTAGGCTTAATAACTCATAAAATAACCTTTAAATTGATACCAAACACTAAATACTTTCACAATTGTTTTTGGAATAATCTTCGAAAAACTAAAAAAAATGTACTTGCTCATTTACTCAAAATCAGTTTTTCGTAGTTACAGTGTTTTGGATTCACAGGGTACAAGAGAGCCTAATCAAAATATGTATCAGTTTGGGATATCTAGCCTCCATGCTTACATCCGCACAATGGAATGTCTATTAAATATTGCATACCGGATGAATATAGGTCAGTGGCAAGTTAGGGGAGATAAAAACAAAGAAATCTTTAAAAAGCAGAAAGAAGAAATCAAGGGAAAATTTAAAGAAATCGGTCTCATTATAGACAAAGTTAAGCCGGGTTTTGGAACGAGCAATGATGGAAATACAGCAAGAAAGTTTTTCCACAAATATGAAGAAACTGCTCGTATCACCGGCCTCGACGAAAATCTGCTCTACCGCCTCTGTACAGTTCTTACAGTCATAGCTTCTGGCTATGAAATTGACCCGATAAAGTTTGATTCATACTGCTCAGAAACGAGAGGCTTGTACCTTTCCTTATACCCATGGTATAACATGCCAGCTACATTACATAAATTACTAGTTCATGGAGCAGAGATAATAAGACATTCAATCATACCAATAGGACAAATGTCCGAAGAGGCTTCGGAGGCCAAAAACAAAGAAATTTGTAAAGTCAGACTGGGCCACACTTTGAAAACTTCTCGTGTCCGCACAAATTTTGATTTAATTAAGAATTTACTCGTGTCATCTGACCCTTATATATATCATGGTTGAGAAAATTACCAAAAAAAAGCAACTTAAAACATTGTATTGATTTAAAATCGCTTTTAAAGTCAGATTAAAATTTACATAATTGAAAAAATGTGTTTAATTTGCTACCACATCATCACATAACTTATAAGCTATAACGTTGACCCATTACAAACCCTTTAATTGTCTTATAGACTTTTGTCCCTCTAGTTTGGTCAAATCGTATACTGTGCGGCGGGAGAACCGCCCGTGTAGCTTAGCCCTTATTCTACACCACGACGCGCATACGCACACACGCTCACGACGCACTGCAGCACGAAACATTACAAGTAAGAACGGACAAAAAGCTATTTATCTCTTTCATACGATTCTCGCTGTTTCTGCTCATAACTCGCTCAAGGTCAAAGTGTGGTAACTTGATACGCTGGCGACTGTACCTACAATTAATTATTACTGGTATGCTTAGAATCCGATGTGATTTTAATCAAAACTGACAGAGTACACTTAAGGCTACTCTCTCGAAAAAAGCTTAAAAACAGCGTGCAGATGAAGCAGCTTTTCGTCGGCATTTATAGAGAAATTACATCTGAAAAAAATATATAGTAATCTACATGATATATAATACGTAATTTGGTTTAGCCATAATTTTTGTATCGGCATCCGATAATAAGAAAAAAAATCACCAAATCACCTCTAAATCGTTGTGATGAAACCATTTTACTCCTTCATTTTTTATCAAAAGAATATAAAAAAAATATCTACTGCTTTGCAATACCAAAGAAAATGATTTGGTTTTGTTAATTTTTAAAAACATGTATTATTTTTTCCATAATAAATTAAAAATGCGACCGTTTAAAGTCCGTGTCTATATCTCCCCCGCACTCGTCCACGAATTCAGTGCGGGGCGCGTCGTGTTGCTAGGTGGACCTGCGTCGCGTTGCGAGAGCTCAGCACAACAAAAATATCGTAAAATATAACTGCAAAAAATTAATTTTGTTAATACTGGAGTAGGTTTTTTCTGATTCCTGTATAAGTAGTGTTTCATACTTATTTTAATTGTGCAGTTTTATTAGTGTTTAAGTTTAGTTTGTAAAACATGGGGAATAACCAGAAACGAATGAAGAGAGTTTTAAAAAAATATTACAAACATTTATCTAGGTAAGTTTTATCTACATTTTCATTATAGCTTTACTTACCTTTCATAAAAGTAGATAGATACTGTTTATAAAATACCTATTTTCAAACAAAGACGTAAGTATAATGCTTCTGTGTCAAAGAGTAGTGAATGATCACAGAAGGACCATGTCCTTGCAATGACTTTTCAATATTACTTGTAATTTTCCTTTTCGGTATCTCAGTAAAGTATATTTTTACCCGACCGCGCCAGAAGGAGGGTTATGTTTTTCGAGTGTATGTATGTATGTGTGTATATTTCTTTGGTACGCTTTGTAGCCTAAACGCCTTGATGGATTTTATCTTGAGAGATGTCATTAGATTCGGCTTGATAGTGAGAGTGACACTGAGTATATAAAAATTAAAATGGCTGATTTTTGACGCCATATTATGTCTTTAATTTTTTTTTCCTCTAAACGTATCGAGTGGGGTATGAAGATAAAGGGCACGAGGAGACGATTTCAAAAATGTATCTCACTAAAATTAAAAAAATTAAAAAACACCTTATAAGTAGTTTTTAGCGATCGGGTTTTTAGACAAAGTCAATTGTTTAAAAACAATTGACTTTGTCTAAAAACCCGATCGCTATTATGATTAATTTATTCTGATTATTTTACAGAGTTTATGCAGTGAATGGCTGGAATTGAGAAGGAAACTGTTAACAGCCTCTAACTTTGGCCGCATTATAAAGAGGCGTTCCAATGTCAGTTGCAGTAACGTAGTAAAAGATTTAAATATATTTTAATCTATAATAAAAAGAAAGCAGAAGTCACGTTAAATCAATTAAACATGGGATTGAAATTGAAGAAATTGCTCTTGAGCAAATTTCAAAAGACACTGGTTTAGTTATACAACCATACGTTTTGATGGATTGCCATAGCTACTCCTGACGTTATATGTATCGAGGAGAACATGGTGGTAGAAATTAAATGCCTTGTTGCAGCTCACCAACTGAGTTTTACCGAAGCAGTTACTAAAAAAAAAATTCCATTTTAAAAAACTGCTACGATTGTTATTAATAATAATCATAATTGGTATTAACAAATTCAGGGTCAGCTTCACGTAACCAAAAGAACAAGATGTCTTTTTGGAATATGGCTGGGTGAAAATATTCCTATGAAAATCGAAATTATAGAAAAAGATGACAAGTTCTGGAAAGACGTAATGGAAAATAAATTAATTAGATTTTATTTGGATTGCATATTACCGGAACTTATTGATCCAAGATACCCGAGAAAAATGAAAATTAGAGACCCTATTTGTATGCATAGAAAAAACGGTGGAAGAGAGCGTTAATAAAAATAAATAACGCAAAAAAAGGAAACAAAATGAGTTAAATCAACAAAAAAATGATTTACAAGAAGACGATGTACAGGAGAAGGAAAAAAATGTCAAAGAGAAGGAAATAGAACTAAGGAAAGAAAAAGAGGTTGAAGAGAAAAATTAACAAAACGAGAACGAAGAAAAAAAGAAAACAGAACAAGATTTTGTCTGCCTTTCGAAATTTCCAAAAGGAAATATATATGAACACGGAGAAATAAGTGAGGATCAAGAAGTTCAACCAGCCAAAAGAATAAAAATACTCATTGAAACGAAGTTACATTTCAATGAATTTTTAGTTTTTATCTTTTTTTATAACAAATATGACATACACTAGTACTTATTACTTATAATATACTACCTATCTTACCTACCTACCCTACCTAGAAACCTTCCTCTGCCTTTAAAAAAAAATTGATAAAAATATTAGCTGAAATTGGTCCAGCCGTCCTCGAGTCTTGCGCTTAGCAACAGAAATAACCATTCATTTTTAACCGACTTCTAAAAAAGGAGGAGGTTCTCAATTCGAATGTTTGTATTTTTTTTTTTTTTTTTTTTTATGTTTGTTCGGGCATAACTCCGTCGCTTGGCAACCGATTTGAAAAATTCTTGTTTTGTTGGAAAGGGTATACTTCCCAAATGGTCCCATTGAAATTTTATCAAAATCGGTTTAGAAGTTTGGTTATTATAAATAATTTTGTCCACAAGTTGTCGTCCTCGATCACGTTTCAAGCCAGGCTGATTTGTAGTAGAGGTATAGTTTCTACCCGCGGCCTCGAAGCATTTGACAAATTTATTCGTAACTGTTGCCCGAAAAGTACATCCATATCAATAGATAGTAAATAAAAACAAAAATTGACCACTTTATATGCGGAACACATAAAAAATTAATTTAACTTTCACGATGATTTGGCCTTCTGTGATTTCGATACTTTGTGACGGGACTAGGCGACGACGCGCGATGGCGGAGCGGGCCGCGCGCGGCTCTTCGTTCTGTTGCATGCGGGTAGCGGAGTGGGAGTTAGCTCCGCCCAAATGCGCAAGGTCATTGGCATGAATACAAGCCTTAAACTATCATTAGGTATATGATTAGCGGGTAAGTCATTGAATTAAACAAACTCCAACAACTTATTATTTTTCTAGTCATTACCTAAGTCTAATTAGCAATTTGTTATGCATACAATAAATATTTATGCGATAGAATAGTATTTGAGCTAAAAGAACCTATAAAGTACAAACATTAATGCACTTAACCTCACTTTTACAAAAATTAAGATTACTCTTTAACCCCATTGTTATTATTTTTTTAATAGAAGCTCATAATGTTCCCTATCAAACCATGCCACTTTTATTTCTGTAGCAACTAAAAAAGTTTAATGCCAGCGTTATTTGAACTTCTGCCATTCTCCTTTGTCAAGCAAATTTGTCCGTTAACAGGGAACTTTAAATGATCTCCAAAACATGTGGCTTCAAAATGATGGTTGCCCAGCACACTATGCCCGTCCTGTGCGAGAATATTTAAATCAAGAGTATCCAGGGCGACTTGGTCCTATCTTATGGCCACCCCGTTCACCCGATTTGAACCCCTGGACTTCTTCTATTGTCTTAAAGACAGGGTCTACTCAAAACCCATTGTTGCGACAATGGACGAGCTTCGTCGAAATATCACTCAGGCTACGGATCACATGAATAGCAGAAGATAAGCAAGACAAATAAAACGGGCATTTTTAAGGCGATGTCACGCATGTATTATTAATGCTGGTTGGCAAACAATTTGAGCATTTGGCCCCTGTTTAGAAATAATAGCCACATTTTATTTTTTAAACTTGTTTGCCTAGTGTTATCATTTTGGAATCTTGATTAGTTGTGTCAATTTATAAAAAAAACTTGCCATAGTAGTGTTCATACTTTTTTTTTACACCACGATGAGTTAGAGCAATAGCGCACTAGCGGCTTGGCCGCAGCGGCCAGGTCGCGGCGGCCATCGAGATAGATACCTTAGTATGAAATCGCCACAGAGCGCGCGCACCTGGTCGCACGCGACCAGCGGCCACACTCAGCCGCAGCGGCCAGCGAGATCGGAGCGGCGCGTTTGCGGCCAGTGTTCAGTCGCTGGTCGCAGCGGCCACTGAGATCTATAGTATTGTAGTAAAATCACCAGTGTGCGCGCACTAGCCGTGGCGGCCGCACGTGTTGTAGATTTGTAATTATCGCGATGTCTTTCGACACGGAAAGATTTATAACAGAAATCGAGACGAGGAGGGCGTTGTGGGACATGTCCTGTGAAGACTATGCCAACCGAGATATAAAAAGGATAATGTGGGAAGAAATAATTGAAATATTTGGAAATGAAAACTTAAGGACAACTGAAAAAAACGAACTCGGTAAGTAATGTTTATTTTATTGTGTTCTCAAAGCTACTCGATTTTGCCACGGGAGTTGTCCTTCACCCACGAAGTAGTCAGCAAATAGATCTCTGTTTTGAGTAGATGTTCTATTTCCTCTTGACGGCTGGCAGGGAGGTATTTCTTCAATAGTCGGAGGAATATACAAGGTGTCTTCGAATTTGTACCCATCTCGCTCCCGTACGTAGTTGTGAAGGACGCAACATGCTTTTATGATTGCAACAGCAAATTCTCTGTGTACATCAAGAGGACGATGAAAAATTCGCCACTTGTTGGCTAGTATCCCGAAAGTACATACTATGTACCGGCCGGCGTGCACGGGAAAAGCGGTAGTTAAAAATTATTTTCTTGTCTGTCAAATTTCTTCCGGCATATGGTCTCATTATATTTTCTGACAAAGAGAATGCTTCATCGACAACTATGACAAAAGGCAGAGGCACACCTGTTTCAGTTATCGGTCTTTTGTCTGGTATGTCTAAATTATTATTTGTAAGTTTTACATAAAAATGGGAGTTCTTGAATACCGATGAATCGCTGCATTTTCCATATGCGCCGACGTCTATGCATATAAATTTGTATGTGGCATCGCATATAGCCATCAGCACAATAGAGAAATAGTTTTTGTAGTTATAATATAGTGACCCTGTATGGGTCGGCTGAATGACTCTTATGTGCTTTCCGTCCACAGCTCCAATACAGTTAGGAAACTGCGAACTCTTCCTGAATCCTTCACTTATTTCTAGCCATTTGTCTCTATTGAGCTGTGGAAAGGCAATGTCTTTTATATTTTGCCATATATGGCGACGCAGACCTCAAGTACAATTTCTCGAATAGTTGTGTGTCCAATGCGAAATGAATGATTTAGTTCTCTGAAGGAGCATCCAGATGCTAGGTATCTGGAACAAACAAACACGTTATGATAACTTTTTTTTTTATTTCCAGGTAAGTCACTCCAAAAAAAATGGAAAAATATAAGGGACTCATTCCTCAGGGAGCTACGACGTGTCAAAGGCGCAAAAAGTGGTGCTGCAGCGAAACGTAAATCTCCCTATGTATACTTTCAAAACCTGATGTTCCTTAAAGATACGGTAGAACCGAATACAACAGAATCAAACTTAAATGATACGGAAAATATAGTCCTTCCCACCCCCGAATCAGTATCTCAAGGACAACCAAGATCGAAGAAGAAAAAGGAAGACAATAATTTGGAAAAAGAAGACCTTGTTTCGGTTTTAAAAGAAAGCATTAATTCAAGAACTCAACGTGAATCATTTCTCGAAGACGAAGACAGATTATTTATGCTTTCCTTAGTAAAGGATTTCAAAAAAATACCCGAATCCGCGAAGCTGACAACTAAGATGGAAATAATTAATCTAATCCACCGAGCACAAAATACAAGATATGATCCAAGCCACTATGAACCTATGACCACTATGACAAGGCACAACCAACCTACTTACCCTCGAAGCAGTTATACCAGCCGTCAAGAATATCAACAGGGATATTTTACTAAGAATTTGGATAATGAACCACTTGCCACAATGAGCTGCCGCCCTTCTCTGTTACGTCCCAGTGAACCGGCGCCGCCTTTGGATTCACAAAGAGCAGAAAACTCTATCCAATCACCCGAATCAAACTACTCGCAGGCCTCGCAAGATTCAGAAATAATTGAAACTTTTTATGATAATTATTGAACAACTGCACTTTTCATTATGATAATTACAGTACTTAAATACTTTTATGTACCTACTAGTTTTACTTATCTACCTGCATTCTTTTTCATAAAATAGACACAGGGACCGCAAAGAAATGATTTAAATAAAAGTAGATAGGCATAGGCTTACCTTAAAGTTACAACAAGTTTTTCCTCAGCAGAAATGCAGGGACGAAATTTAGTGTAGTGCCGGTGATAGATGTTCTTAATATTCTTAACAGTTCTTCAAACGTAGACTTGCTCATCCGTAAATAATTAAAGAACTTGTCATCATATTGCTGAAGGTCCGTGAAATAAGTATAAAATAATCCTTTTGTTCGCCTTTCACGAAGCAAGGGATGAACCTACACAATACTATGTACAATGCCTACACCTACTAGCATTGATGGCTCCTAGTAAACATATTAAGTTTGGTCTACTAAATGCGGGCTCTCTAGGTACAAATCAGGATGAGTTCTTAATCGCCATGGGCAACCACTCTGTGGACATCATGGCTATAAATGAGACATGGTTACGTAAGGGGGAAGAGGATCGCGCTCCTAGTGTGGCTGGGTACAAATTTAGGCACATACCACGACCTTTGACCACGCGAGGCGGGCGTGGTGGAGGAGTTGCTTTTTATATCAAGAATGGCATTAACGCGCGTGTAAAACCTCATCCTGAGCACCCTAGTGTGGAGCAGCTCTGGCTGGGCCTGACTATAAACAAAAAAAAGCTTCTTATTGGGACCGCGTATCGTCCGCCTTGGCAAGACTTGGAGCTTTTCCTTGACGCCCTAACTGCTAGTATTAGTGCATTGGCCCCATATGATAATCTGGTGCTGTTGGGTGACCTAAATGTTGATTTGTTGGATGCAAATAGCTCTAAATCAAGACAGCTTGCGGACTTTTTAAATTACTTAAACCTTGTTCAATTAGTAAGTGCTGCAACACACTTCGTGGGTAACAGTAGTTCGCTCATCGACATCGTATGCACTGATGCTAAAACCCGTAATATAGAGGTGAACTATATTAGTGAACTTGGCCATCACTCCTTCATTACATGTGAAACTATTTTTAGGAAACCCAAGGTTAAGCCTAGGATGGTGAGGTTTCGCCCCCTTTCAGACATCTTGTCGGATCGCTTCCTTGCTGACTTGAAATCAATACCATGGTCAACAATAGGTGATATGAGTGATGTTGATACCATGGTACATACTTTCAACTCATATGTGATCCAGCTTTTTGATCTCCATGCACCTTTAAAGAAAAAGATCTTTCATAAGCGGCCCACACCCTGGATCACTGACAATATGCGTCTGATGTTCAGGCTGCGAGATGAGGCTAGGGCCAGATGGCGTAAAACAAAAGAACCGCATCATAAGCAGTACTACCTGGATCTTAAACATGAGGCCTCCGCCGCATTAGTGAGGGAAAAGACTGCTTATTTCACAAAAAATATCAATGATCAAAGCAAGGATCCTAAACTATTGTGGCGTAACTTGAAGTCAGATGTACTTCCAGACCATAAGGAGAGGCTACTGCCGAGTCATTTTGACAATCCACACGTTGTCAATGCGGCTTTTTTGAATGTTCCGGGAAATAGTAATGATAATGTCTCACAAATATCTTACTTTAATTCCCACAGGCACAGTCCAGCCGAATTCTCGCTCACTACAACCAACCAGGAAACGGTTCTGAAAATTATCAGGAGTTTAGGATCAAATGCTCGGGGTGTTGATGGTATCAGTCTGGACATGGTAACACTCACTTTGCCGAATACCCTGCAAGCCATAACTGATATCATCAACAGATCAATAGAATCGCGCACATTTCCTAGCCTTTGGCGACGCGCTATTGTTCGCCCTATCCCAAAAATTAGTGATCCAGCCAATTTGAAAGACCTTAGGCCAATCAGTATTCTGCCTTTCCTGTCAAAGATTCTGGAGCGTGTAGTGTATCTTCAGGTAATTGATTACCTGGAGGCTAATAACATTATCCCTGACTTTCAGTCGGGGTTCCGTAAAGGTAGAGGCACTGCAACAGCCTTGATAGATGTTGTGGGCAATATCCTGGAGGCTCGTGATCGGGGGGAGGGGTCAATCCTGGTCCTCCTGGATTTTTCACGGGCATTTGATGCTATTAATACCAATCTACTGCTGTCCAAGCTATCATACTATGGCTTTGATCGTGACGCTGTGGATTGGTTTAATAGTTATCTAACTGATAGGTCCCAGTATGTGGAGATCTACAAGGAGGATGGATCAATAGTGTCATCCCCCCCACTTCATGTACCTAGGGGAGTCCCGCAGGGTTCGATTTTGGGCCCTTTGTTGTACATCCTCTACAGTGCTGACGTTATTGGGTCATTTATTAACTGCAAATATCACATGTATGCAGATGATATACAGTTGTACATGTCTTTCAAGGGGGACGATACGGCATTGGCAGTGCAAAGGGTGAATGAGGACCTTCATCGTGTAGTGACCTGGTCTGAAGTGAACTCTTTGGTTCTTAACCCATTGAAGTCTAAGTTCATGGTGTTGGGTTCAAAGAAACAAGTTGCTGCAATTTTGTCCGCCAAACCGGAGATTGTAATTAAAGGGGAGAAAATTGAACAAGTAGAACAGGCATGTAGTCTGGGCCTAATCTTAGATCCAGAGCTGCGATTCGAGGCTCATATTAAAAACATACTAAGAAATTGTTTTTATAGGCTGAAGGTTTTATATGGTATACGTAATTATCTTAGTGTACCACTCAGAAAGCAACTGGTAGACAGTCTGGTCCTATCTAAGCTAAATTACTGTGACACGGTCTATGGGCCTTGCCTGCTTGCTAGGACAGATAGGTTAATTCAACGAATTCAGAATGCCTGTGTTCGTTTTTGTGTTAATGTCCCCCGTAGACATCATGTGACCCCTTACATAAACCAACTCAATGTATTAAAAATGGCTGCCAGGCGAAAGCTCCATCTAGCGAGTTTAATGTTTGGCATTGTGACAACCCATAAGCCGCACTATTTATATGAAAAGCTCACTTGGCGACAAACACATTACAAGTATGGTCTTCGTTCTATGGTTGGCCCGCTAAGTGCTCCGCGTCACAAAACTGTAGCATTCAGGGGCAGTTTCAGGTTTGCTGCCACGCGCTGCTGGAATGATCTTCCACCACCAATACGAGGCCTAAAATCATTACAGTCGTTTAAATATCAACATAAGAAGTTACTATTGCAGGCACAACGTTTATTACAATAAGTTTCCAGACACATCTTCATGTTGATTACCTCACGGGTCATGGCCTGCAGTCCTTGGTTTTGGATGATCGGAAGCGCTGTGGCATGACTGCCTCGTCTGATGTGATTCCTTGGCGGCGGCGAATTCCTGTCCCTGTTCTATGTTGCAAGCCTGTTTAGTGGACAATATAACTCTTTATAAATTCTATTATAAATCAATTACCTACTTATATATTGTTATTATTTCCATATTAATATTTTGTTACTTGTTTTTATACTTACTTGATATTTCCTTTCCATGCTGTTTGTGGTGGGCATTGCTCAGATTACGCAGTTCGGGTCGTCCTCCAACTCCGAGGTTTTTCATTTAATAACCGCTTTTTTGGCTTTTTTCACTCACAAACAACACTAACATTGTCACAAACATTGCTGTAGCACCATAATAACATCATCATTTCGTAATTCCTTACGCCATTGCTGTAATTCTAATGTCAATTGTCAAATTTTTATGTCTACCTAGTCTTTGTCACTCGTTGTTTCATTGTTTGTCTTTGGCTCGGGAAGCATCAGAGTGTTGCCACACAATGAAAAATTGAACGAGTGATATTTAGATGTGTGTTTTTTTTTAGTTTTATATTTATATTTTACATTTCATCATACCTTATTTGTGTGTCGTGCCCTGCACAGGTACGACAGGTAGGCCGATACAGTGTCTTTTTGTGTGTTTTTTTGTACCTGTTTTATGTATTATTCTCTGCCTCGGAACAGTGAGTAATTGTATTTAGTTTGTGCTTAGTGTACATTGCATAGGCATTATTTTGTTTATTGTTCTGAGGCAGTGACACTCCGGCTCACGCTGAAAACCAGCGCCATGGATTCGTGTCTTCGTGCACGGGCCTCGGCATTATGCTGAGCGTTGGCCGTTTTGCGCGGTGGTGACGCATTACATTATAGTTCGATGTATAGGTTTACACCTGATTTTGTTTTTTTTTTTTTTTTTTATTATTATTTTTTTATTTAGGCCTAATGTTAACTGTTTTGTGTATCTGCGTCACTTTCACGTAAATAAACAGTTTTTCTTTCTTTTTCTTTCTTTCTTCTAACCCAATATTTTTCCTTTTCTTTTTCCGCTTCTTACATATAAGATACAAAAGCACTGCTATTTCCTCAACGTCCATTTTGAAGCGCGCTGTACGTGCAACTGACGATCGTAGCCGTGGTTTTGGCCGCGTTGCAAATCGATCCCTGCGGCCTGGCCGCGCGACCTGGCCGCTGCGTCCAAGCCGCTAGTGCGCTATTGCCCTTTAAGTTGATTAAAAGTAAAAAATTTCAAAAAATTTAGGGAATAAATTAAGTTTCATTAATTTTTAAGAAAAAACTAGAGGTGTCCTGAATTTTTTGCGAATTGTGGTATATTTAAGAATTGTGGTAGATTGCAGCGCTATTCAGGTTGCCTA
This sequence comes from Melanchra persicariae, assembly GCA_947386135.1. Taxonomy (NCBI): domain Eukaryota; kingdom Metazoa; phylum Arthropoda; class Insecta; order Lepidoptera; family Noctuidae; genus Melanchra; species Melanchra persicariae. Next base: position 4,920,124 of record OX376665.1, read on the forward strand.
TAAATAAAAAAAAAAACAGAAATATTTGTTTCGTACCACACTCGTTTCCGAACACAGTTTATGACGTCTTGGGCGCTGTCACTGTCATGTCAGTTGTTATGTCATTGCTGTTTTTTTCTACCAATCGCAGGGAACGTAAAGATTGAATATTGTTGAGGAAAATTGTAAATCTATTTGAATCCGAGTTGTTTTCGGGATTATTGTTTGAAATGAGCTTATTTAGCCTAACACCCTTTTTGAACCTATTAACCCGGGATAGTTAGTGCATTGGACAAAAATGCCGGTTTTGAGGTTACGTTAACTACCCCGCGTGTGGAATTGATACTTCGTGAAAAGACACTGGTGAGGAGTGTGAACGTCTTAGTTCAGGCCCGGAGCCGTTTGTGATCGTCTTGAACAATTGTTGTGGTGCATTCCGAGCTATTACACGCTGTAAGGACCAGCGTCCTCCTCGGATCTGACATCAAACTCTCCACTCATTACACAAACAAAGACACCTACAAACATACACAGAAACGACGTGATCTGCAGACATCATCAACAGCGCTAAGTAAGTGCAAATAAGGCCAGAGGATTATTAGTTTAGATTCGCGGACATTCGACAGACCGGAGCTTGCTCTGGTTGGGCGTCGAACAACTACTGTGAAACGTCTTTTACTGCTTGGATTTAATATACGAGTTTTTGTGTCAGATCTAGGATCAGATTTTTTGGCATTTTCTAAAACATTAGGGATCTCCAAAGAAAATTCATGTTTTGAGATTGATGGACACAAAATTTACTGTAATTTGATGTTCCCCACTTAATGAAATAATTTAATGAATTATGATTTTGAGTTTGGCAAAACTGCTCGGTGGGAGGACATAATAAACGTGTATGAACAAGATAAAATTAAACATATGCGATCAGCTCCCTGTCTTATTGATTCGCATACACAGCCAAATAGTTTTCAAAAACAAAACGTTTGATTTGCCGTTCAAGTTTTTAGCAATTCTGTGGTAGCAGCTTTAAAAAATTACCAGTCATCGGATACTCTACAAGTTGCTAATGGCACTATAGATTTTATTGAAACCATGAACAACCTCTTTGACTTACTGAATTCAAGCAACATTTACTCGCCAAAACTATACTTATATAACGACATGAAGTCTCAGGGATACGAATACATACTGACACGAAGAATTAATGGCATACAATACACCAGGGCATTCCGAAAAAAAAAATCTATGTCAAATTATAAAGTTGACGGATGCTACATACTGTACCGAAGACTTCGACAGCATTTTAACACAGTTTGTAGAATTTACCAAAAATACACCTCAACCTCAAGTTTCTATCCAGGATCCACCTCAATCAAACACCGACTAAAGAAATTCTTGAAAGCACCTACGACATTCCGGAAAAAAATGCATTCTATTATATCTGCGGTTATTTGTTGCGAAGGTGTGTTGAAAAACATCGATGCCTGTCAATAGTCAATTACGTTTCATCATGTACAGACGAAGCAAATGAGAAAAATTTATACATTCGTCAGAGAGCTTATAATACTAACCGTGACCGCTTCGAAGGTCTACAAAACCCTCCGGATGATTTTGTGAATTAAATTTATAGCTTGGAAACAAAATTCATGTAAAATTTTAGTTTTACTGGAAACAACGTTGGGCTTAAGTTGTTTGAGCATTTGAGTCAAATAGAATTTAACAGCAAGCCATGTTCATGCTTCCCAATCAATTTTTTGACAAAATTGTTTAAAGGATGAATATTTTTTACATATTTAAGTTCAACAACAGTCAAATCCAATAAATCTAAAAACCGAAAATATTTGTCAGTCGCCCCCCAACTAGCAAAAAATAATCTTATATAATATATCCCAAGACCATTTTTTTTCAGTCTGATAACCCACTTATATACTTATATAAGTGTGGATTTGGGCGCACTTTATAAGTATATTCACCCTGGCAATTGCCTTAGAATGGTCTCGCGAAGTGTATTTTCAATCTTACAAAGCTCTTGCTGATACTTTTATAAAGACAAACAAATTTACAAGTGACGTACAATGGCATTTTTTAAGGGCAAATAACCTTATAGTCCACTTACTAATGCTGTTCTAAGTGTAATATGGCTAGTAGTTATCTTTCTGATCTTCTAGTAAGGGTGTAATCACATACTGCCGTGAAGTTGCAACGAGTAGTGAAACTTTTGAAAAATAATAAAAATTAAGGCATCAAAAACGTAAGTTAAGTAAATTATCTGTTTAACTTTCCTACAAAACGCTTAGTGTTTATTTTCCAATTTCTTACTCATATATTTGTCGATATTTATGTAGGTTGCGAAGTAGGTTCTCTCGATTATTTTGAAATTTGAATAACATTTTTTTCACGGGCCCTTTCAAAACCTATCTTATATATTATAAATAATTTCAATTATTTGTAAAATAATATAAAAATGGTAGCCATTTTTACAACCATGACTTACAAGTGCTTTATTAGAACAATTTAAGTCCAGAACTCGTGTATGGTTTATATCGCACTCGTAAAGTCAGACTAAAAACACCTACTCGGCCATACTGTTCATAATTTTAGTTCATTAATACCTTGCTTTTACTTAATAAGTAAAAGCAAGGTATTAATTTATATATCGACAACGTTAATTATACTCACATGCATGTATGTTTTAGGACAAATATACATACGGTATGGTTGCAATTATGGATGTCGACTGTTCCATAAGTAAAAAAAAGATCCGAATGCTTACTAATGAAAAATGGCCATGGAAGATAACGCACTTTGTATTGTGTGAAAAATGTATCGCCTGTGGATGTCCTGTTTCAAAGTTCCTGCCACAACATTTTACATTGGCCCAAAATTATATAATTACTTTATTGTATTTGAATTTCTTCTGGTGCGAAAGCTGCCATAAATTTGCAATTTACGACCATTACTCAAGTGGTGAATGTGAAGTATGTCACTAAATAAACAATAAACTTCAATTTATAAACTACATAAATAAAAATGTAAATACATATATATGATAGGCAATTACAGCATACCTTCAATCTACATGTTGAAAAATATTTGGTAGGTAGACTTTTTAATACTTACTCGTAGTTTTTATTTTACTGTTATTATTTTTTATTTATTTAAAGATCTAGTAATATAAAAAAATTATTAAGTGTTTACTTATCTATGCTTAAATAAAACAAATACAGCGTACATCGACGCACAAACGGATACCATGAGTTCAGGACATGATTCTGGACCCCCCGCGTTGAAATTTTTCGTCGGCTTTTTCCTCATTTTTCAATTTTTTTCAGCTGTTTTTTTTACTTTAGACTGTTCATAATCGTTATTCTTACCCAACCCAACGTGATTTTAATTAAAAAAACAATTAACTCACTACTTTCAATAAAAAGAGCAATGTAAATAAAACTAGTTACGCATCTGCTCAGCTGTTTTGTAAAGGTGCGTACGGATTGCACGTACCCTGGTACGCGTACTCAGTTTACGCGTATCCGGAACGCCTAGTCCATACCTGCAGCTACGCGTTCACTCTTGGGGTACGCGTACCGCGCGAGCCAACTCGCAGCGCGAGCCACCGTCAGTCGGTTTTTAGTCGCGCGTCAAAGTGGACGCACGCGGCCGGCTACGCTATATTTGGACGGCAAAATGAATAAACACGCGTTTTTCGAGTTTCAATAATGAAAATATTATCAGATTGATTCAACTTCATGAATTTCACCGGGTCTTGTGGGATAGCACACTAACTGATTATTGGAATAACGATTTACGCCAAGATGCACGGAAGGCAATTTCAAATGAACTGAAAATTCCAATAGGTGAATTAAAAAAAAAGATGACAACTTTATTAGCAACTAATAGAAAAGAAAAGAGCAAAATCAAAAAAAGTTTAGTAACAGGGTCAGGTAAGTTTTTAAATTGTTTATTTACGCATTGTATTTTCGCATTGTAAATTGACATATTTATAATAGCCTATATACTTTTTTTTTACAGGATCTAATGATGTATAAATATCGAAGTGGCTTGCATCTGAATATTTTACTTTTCTAAATGATAAGGACAAACCTCTGCCAACAACGGAGACTACTGTAAGTAATTACGAATAGTTATTAACGTTATTATATTTATACGGGTCTCTGAGAAAATGGACCTGCTGCTTTATGAGGCTTTTTCAATTTTATTATACATATTTTAGTCTACGTTAATCCGTGTAGGTAGTACACGTTATATTTAATACATATGTTACATTAAAACTTGAGTGATTATTTTGCCACTCAAGGGGGGCATTATTAACAAAGTGTTCCGCCAGATGTAAACGTATATGAGTAGGAGTATTGGACGATCTCCTAGGTACACTGTCTGAAGGAAAAAAAGAAGTTAATTGCTGTTGGTCTTGTCGCCATGCACCCGGAACAAGCTCACCTCGCTGTTCCGAGTCAAATGCATTGGTCTGTGCGTAAATATTTTATAGTCTGCTTTTTCGTAAAAAAATGTGGAAATAAACAGTTGCCCGTACAATTTTTGTAGCTTTTTCCGGTTCCAAAAGCATTGGTTTTCGTAGTACTCGAAACACTGAACTCAGTATTCCAAATGCATTCTCAACTACCCTCCTTGCTCTTGACAGACGATAATTGAATATTCTTTCAATAGATCCTCTTTCTGGATTACACGAAAAGGGTTTCATGGTATATTCACTGAGGGCAAATGCTTTATCACACAGAATTATATACGGTACCTTCACATTGTAAGGAGTTTGTAATATTTCAGGATTCGGTAAATTTATGCTTTTGTTTTCAAGGTTCCTGTACAAGGAAGTGTTTTTAAAAACACCTCCATCTGATATGCGCCCTTGACATTCAACATTTACGTACATAAAATTGTAGTCAGCATCAACTAATGCTAACAATACAATGCTAGAATATTGTTTATAATTGTAAAATTCCGTTCCACTATTTAATGGTCCTTGAAGGCAAACATGTTTGCCGTCTATTGCGCCTATTGCATGAGGAAAGTTCCACTTTTCTTCAAATTCTTTTGCAACGGCCATCCATTGATTTTCAGTCTCGGGTAGCTGTAACAAATTATTTCACCTAAGTTAATAGTCAAGAGGTCAAACTTACATAAAGTATCCGTCACGAGAAGCTATAAATTATGTAAAGAAACATCTTTAACTAAGTAAACATTTTATACTGCGAGATAATAATAAATTGACCATATTCAATCGACATGAAATATAGACGGGTTATATGAAAGTAACAACTTATTTAATTCAGTCGGATCATATTTTAACGACGCAAAGCGCTATCGTTTGTGTTTCTTGGTACCGGAACGCGTCCGTCGCAGGGATTGTAAACTATCGGGACGCCCGCCATTTTGAAATAAACGCGTCATTCGAGTTTCGAATGCGTACGAGTTTGTTTCATTGCTTTGCATATATCGTGGATCTGGTTGTTATTGTTAATTTTGTTATTGTTTCGTTATCACTTTTTTATTGTTGTTACTTTAATTGTTGCGTTAATTTTATTTGTTATTACGTATAATGGAGCCAGTAGCCAGTACATCTAAGGAAATAAATTCGCCACGAAAAAAACGTCAAAAGGTGCGTAATACAATTTATCTAAAATATATAATAAGTAAAAAGAAAGAGTTGTTTGTTCAAACGCGCTAATCTTTCGAAACTTAAGGTTAATATTAGAAGTAGGTTTTAAATTGTGAAGTAATTGGTTAGGTTAATTGGTATACCTGGAGATATAGCTTGAGCTTCGTGTGACAAGTGGCTACAGGTGATTTTTACAGGTGACGAGCTTTACGGCTAATGAGAAAAATATGGTGATCAACGTATATAAGTACGTGAAAGAAAATTGGCCATCGAATGAATATCCCTACAAAACCGAAATAAATAAAAAACAGCATCGATTTTGGGAATTGGCATAGCATCTGTGTATAATATATTAAAAGAATATAAATCAGAAGAGGGAATAAAATCACCTATCAAGTCTAAAGACAGGCCTAAATTTTATCAGAAAGTATAAATCCGTAATTAGGAAAAAAATTCACAGTTTCTCTTTAAATGGCCAATCACCAACAATTCCCAAGATTCTTCAGGCAGTCAATGACGATGAAGATTTGCCAAATTTTAGCGAAACAACTCTCAGGCGGCTAATAAAGCATTTAAACTTTAAATATATAAAACGACAGCGAAATAACGCACTTATTGATAGTGATGACATAACAATATGGCGGCGAAAATATTTGAAATCTATTAAAGACTATAGACAACAAAATCGCCAGATATTTTACATGGATGAGACATGGGTGAATGCAGGTTAGTGTTTTTTTTTATTGCAGTGAAACGGCAGACTACCATACGGTTCGCCTGATTGTAAGCAAATACCGTCGCCTTTACCGTGAAGTGATGTGTATGATACTGCAAATCTATTTGCAAAATATAACCCACGCGCCGCCGACCTTGAGACATTAGTTCTTAAGGGCTATCACAAGTGTGTATTAATAATAATGTACTTCAACTCTTTTACTGCGCAAGACGCTAATTAACAAATGTTTAATTGTTTTTACAGGACATACCGTAAATAAAACTTGGGTAGACAAACAAGTTAAAAGTAAGAAGCAGGCTTTCCTAGAAGGACTTAGCATTGGTGCACGTAACCCAACGTCAAAAGGTAAACGATTAATAATTACCCATATCGGCAATGAGAACGGTTTTGTAGAGGGCGGTGAAAATATATTTGAATGCAAGAAGACGGGAGATTACCATGAATCAATGGATGCAACACATTTTGAACAATGGTTTGAAAACGTTCTCCCAAAACTTGGAGAAAATGCAGTAGTGGTAATGGACAATGCACCATACCACTCAAGGCGTCTTGAAAGAATTCCTACTACTGCCTGGAAAAAAATGATATACAAAATTGGCTTGTAAGTAAGAATATTTCTTACGACGACAATGAAATTAAGACTGAATTACTGCTAAAAGTAAAAAATGTTAAAGACAATTTTAAAACTTATGTAGTGGACGAGCTCGCAAAAAAATATAAGGTGGAAGTATTGAGACTCCCGCCATATCATTGTGAGCTTAATCCAATTGAGCTAATTTGGGCCAACGTAAAAGGATATGTTGCTCGCAAAAATACAAATTTTAAATTTGACGAGGTAAAACAATTATTACAAGAGGGACTGCAGCAGATTACTTCGGAAAATTGGAAGCGTTGTGTGGAGCATGTTATCAAGGAAGAAGATAATTTTTATTCCAAAATCGATGAGATGATATAAAACTGTAGACAGCTTCGTGATACATGTCACTGATTCTGACACAGAAATGGAAACATCTGAATCTGACGAATAATTATTCTTAAATAATATATGTTAATTAATATTTGTTCCTTAATAATTTATTAAATCTTAAATAAATTCATTTTTTTTGTTGGTCCAAATGTTGTGAACTCCTGAACACTTGTTTACAAAATTTATACTCCGATACAGAAAATGACAATGAACAAAGGCAAATAGCTAAAGAACGTCTGAACCGGGTGTCATCCAATAAAGTCAACATCGAACAAAATAAATTTTAATGAAATAGCAGAAGAGTGTTTTGCGGTATGTATATATTAGTTTTTTATTCACTTAATGAAATTATAATACAGAGGACGTAGTGCGAGTTTTTTACTTACTCGATCGCGTGAACGTACTCAGATTTGTATTTATATCGTTGTATTTGTATCGAATAGGTAGAAAAACTCGCCAAATTTTTACGTTTAACGGTATTAAACTTATTCGTTAAATTCATTAGTGCAACGTTTAATGAAAAGATAATTTTATTTTTATTAGTCTGGCCAGGATTTTTTAAAGCAATCTACTCCCGATATATTTTTTAATATTACGCGTGCGAGGATATGTACGTTAGTGTGTTGATTAATACTGTCATTTTGTACGTGACTGCAGCAGAGCCCATAGGGTAATATTTTTCGCCAGAATGTAGGTACGTATCTATATAATGTAGGCATGTCTGTTTCCATGTTCTCTAATGGCTCATTTAAATCAGGTCGTTTTGATCGATTACCGGCTACTGAGAAATTCTTAATGGAAAAACCCAATAACACTGCCCTATCTTGGAATTGGACCCGGGATCTCATGCTCAGCAGTCGCGCTTAACTAGAAGAATTTTTTTATTTATTTTCAGGAGCTTCAGCATCGACCTGTATGTTACAACAGCATCACACAAGCTGTGGCAACTCAAGACTTACTCATTTCAAAAAAACAAGACTTTGTTGTCATACAGGATGACATAAATACTATATCAACAATTGAAGAGCATACCAATATAGAAAATGTTATTGCAGATCCACAGGAACATATTACGGTAAAAAAGGAGAAAACCGAAATACTATGAAGCCTGGTACTTTATTCAAATTGAACGCAACCAGAGGTTATACTGTATTGATCGGTAGCGAAAAAAATAGTTTAATTTAATTATATCCTAGTCACGTAAATATCCTGCAAGATAAAGATCTTCATTTTTTAAATTCGCTTCACAATACAACACAGGAATAATTTGGTAACACCATGTTTTACGTTTAAAATAATGGTTATGACATTTGAAAAAAGCTAAATGTCATTGTCAGTGTCACGATAGATAAGTCCGTCAGACAGTTAGTCATTTGACTGCTTGCGTTCTGTTCGGTGTGTTATTCGGTGCATTTGATCTCATCCTATTTTCTCACGACTCTGGCTTGTTTCCTTGTATTTGATTGATTCTGTGAACGATAACCTACCGGCTCGCTATACTAGACTACGATTAACATCATGACTTGGTTTTCGACGATTGGCAAAATCGTGTTTTTGTTTGCTGGACGTAAGTACCACAATAACACTTTTTGTATTTTATCATATATATGTTATTCTGTAAGGTATATAAAAATGAATCTATGTTGTCTATCATCTCATGTTGTGTCAACCCAAATAAGGCTCTCTGTTAAACTGGCCTTTTATATTTCAGATTGTTCACTATAATAACCTACAGCAGCTAATCAAGTACTTTATCATGTTCTAGACATGGGACCTGATATTATTGGTGTCGTTGAAGAATGGAGAAATGAAGAGGTTTGTTTTGAATAAAAATACCATATTTTAAATTGCCAAGAACTAATTTTAGTCAGCAATGTGACATGACAATGTGGTACTATTATTTCAGGTTCTTGATGGTGACACTTGATGTCAAAATTGCCTTGACCGTATTCTTCGTGAATTGGATAGACAAAACATGGCTGTAAATAAAAATCCAAACCACTGCATTTGTTGTGACATATCTTTATTACGGCAAACAGGAAGACGTTCTAGTCTGATACCAATAGCCAGACCGGAGAGAGAATATATTGCATTGGCAATTCATCCACGTCAGGTTTGTATTATTCTGTTGATTTAAGAGCACTGCTCAGGGTATCAGGGTACAAAATAACGAACATGATTTAAAGAGAAAATATTATTATGATTTTAATTGTTTTTTCAGTTTATAGAACCAAATATTTTATTCTAATGCAAATTATTTTATTCCAGGTTCCTGCCAATGCCCGAGTGTGCAAACGGTGTTGGCAGCGTGCCCATGCCAATATACCAATCGTCCAAGTAGAAGCAGCAGTAGCCGAACCTGACCAAGTTGTAACCGCACCTGACCAAGTTGTAACCGCACCTGACCAAGTTGTAACCGCACCTGACCAAGTTGTAACTGCACCTGACCAAGTTGTAACCGCACCTGACCAAGTTGTAACCGCACCTGACCAAGTTGTAACCGCACCTGAACAAGTTGTAACCGCACCTGGCCAAGTTGTAACTGCACCTGAACCAGTGTTGGCCCAAGCTGACCAAAGTGAAATGCCCCAAAGGGAGTATATACATTTACGAAACTATTGTCGCACTCCTAATACGCCTAACCACTGATTTGTGCCAGAGTGTAATAATGCTGAACGTCTGCGTGTGCATGTACATAAGAAAAAAAATATTAAACAACAAAAAACTGTTTGTAACAGAAGGTTCTAGAATTTGCTCATTTCACTCTGCAGTATACGATTGGAACTTTTTAGACCAGTTTGAATTTACGTCTCATAGTTTCAGTAATGTTGACATAGAAAATATGTTAGAATTGACACAAAATAATGAAGATACTATTAACTTTGAAAATGTAGAGCACATGAGCGATACTGTCTGTCAATACTGGACACGTTTAACTATAATTATTTTTTTGGCAGTTCTTAATATAATTCAAATGCAGCTTAACACATTGTGCAAAAGGCCCAAAAAAGCCCTGGGTATTTATTTAGTTAAACTTAGAACTGGCGATTCATTGGCAAGAATCGCCAGTATGTTTTCCTTGTCAAAAACAATGGCTCAAACATATGTAAAAAAATGTAAGAAATTGTATGAAAGAACATTATGTACCGCTGCACTAGGGCTTCAGCATATTACCAGAGATGGAATTTCGACTAGAAATCTGTTAATTCCTCAAGGCATTTTTGGTACACAGGCGAGAAACCCTATCGTCATATGTGACGGTAGTTATATGCACAAGTCATCAAATTATTTATTTTAAAAAAAATCATATAGTTTACATAAATATAGAAACTTGGTGAAACCAATGATGTTTGTGACAACAGATGGACACATAATAGATGTGTATGTATATTTATTACCAGCCTAATGATATTTTCATTTTGGTCAGAGGATTTCGGGACTCCCTAAGGCCCGGCGCCCATTATCGGCATCGGTACGACTGAGGATTTTAAGTGGCAAATAGCAATTTACTATAACATATTGGCAATAAAGTAGAAATTTCCGTGATATGTGGTCGTAATAACAAAAATACCGCTTCGGTATGCTTGAGGCTGGTGTATCGGCAGCATTGAGAATGCTTCGGGATGCTTCGGCATCCTTCGGCAACCTTCGGTACGCCACCGGCGCCGAGGCAACACTCGGGGGATAGTTTGCCCTGCGGGGCGAGGGGAGGCATCCGCCATTTGCATCATTTGACTCACAACACAATCGAGGTAATCGCTGTGTGTACCGGTTGTTTGCTGTCACATCGAATGTCATGGCGGAAGAAAAGCTTATTAATTTAGTTCGTCTACATGAGTGTTTATACAATATAAAATCGCGTCACTACAGTGACCAACACATGAAACATAATGCGTGGGAGCAAATCGCCAAAGAACTCAATAAAACACGTAAGTAAGCATCTTAAACATTTTATTTTTATTGGGTTATAATAAGTACCATCAATATGATAATGATTAATTACATTGACTTATAGATCGTTAGTATTTTATGATCTATTGACAATATTATTCTGCCAACTAACTGACCCATGTTCAGAGTTAAAATATTGTTTGAATTGATCTCTAACGACCATACCCTCGCACATGATAATATCGTTATCGCCTACTACATTGTTATCCACGGAACCTTCTAAAATATCGCTTTCCTGTAGTGGGTTTGGAAGTTCCGTCGTTGCATTGTTAATGATATAATTATGTAAAGAACAGCAGGCTAAAATGATGTTATCTATATATTTTGCTTGTACTTGCATTCTCCTCTGAAATATTTCAAACCTTGATTGAAGAATGCCAAAAGCACTCTCCACGATACGCCTTGCTCGACTTAGTCTGTAATTAAAAACTCTTTTCTCTATATTTGCCAATTGATTCGCAGGGTACGGTCTCATTATATTTTTCGTTAGTGGAAATGCTTCATCAGCAACAAAAACAGGGTAATTCTTCAGTTATTCCTCGTAAGCTCACATTTTGAGGAATATTTAATGTGTCGTTTTGCAATTTTAAACCCAATTTTGAATGATCTATTATACCACCGTCACTATTTCTACCATAAGCACCTACATCGACAATGACAAATCTGTATTTAGCATCTGCTACAGCCAGCAGAACGATACAAAATTTTTTTTTATAATTAAAATACATACTTCCACCATTATTTGGAGCTCGTATCTTGAAGTGCTTGCCATCCATGGCACCAATACAATTTGGAAAATGTACGTTAAGTTATCGTTTAAGTAAGTTATCGTTAAGTTATCGTTTCAATCGCGACGATTTCATCAGCGCAAATAGTGCAATTGCAATTTTACAATTGTTCTATAATAATGACCTCACTGAATCATTTTCAGAGTCAATGAAACTGTTGCGAATTCTGTGCACTATACCAATGACTTCGGTAGAGAGCGAGCGATGTTTTTCGACACTGAAAAGAATTAAAACTTTTCTGCGAAACACTATGTCTCAGGATCGGCTAAACGCACTTTCTGTGCTCAGTATTGAAAAAAAAATTATACAAACTATACCCGATTTTAATAAAAAGGTGATTGAACATTTCGCTTCAGAAAAATGTCGTCGCATAGATTTAATGTATAAAAAATAATAAAAATAAACATATTTTATGTAAATTGTTGTTTTATTAGAATTTCTAATCTTAATACTTAGTGAGCAAGTAAAGTGCACCACCAGTTCGATGACCCACCAGCCGCCACTGGTGGTGAATCCTGTTTGACAGGGTCAAACAGGATTCACCACTCGGGCTTGTTTGGGTCGTGTTCAAAATTAATGTACATTTTAATACAAATTTGTGTCCATCAAACTTATTGGTAACTCAAGTATAATACAGCTCCAATTTTAACCAGATAAACCACCATTCAAATCAATTGATAACAATAGAGTAAATAAAAAAAATAGTTTTGTGCGGTAATTCAATTTACTGTGTTAAAAAACTAAAGATTACGGTCGTAATTTTTTCCCCATACAAAAGTCCTGAGTCCACAGTCGCACACATTTTCAAAGAGTAGCGTTTTAAATGAATAGTTCACGCATTTCGGAACCCGATTCAACAATATTTTGTCCAGTCAAAGAGTAAGATTTAAGCAATATATGTATTAAGCAATGTAATTATAATTAACTTTTTATTTTTTTACTCATAAACATGTGTCTCATATTTCATTACTTTGTTACTCTTTCTTGTTACGTTAACATTCCATCCTAATAGAAGTAAATTCATAATTTAGTATGGCAACTCCATGCGTCAAGATAGTTACACCGTGAGGACGCTAGTTGGCTCAGGGCGCCATTTTGTGTCTTGTGACTGATGGATTCACTTCGTGCGCGTCGTAAAAAGGACCATTAAAAACCAGTTTAAAAGTGTTAAATAGCGTTAATTCGGTAAGCACTATACTTTACATTGCATCCCGTTATTGTAGAAAATAATAAATCATAGTTAAATGCATGTTTCGTGAGTCAATTGAGGGCAACTTTACAACAGTATTGTTATTTTTAAGTTAAAGACACGTGTGTTTTATTCATTTGTGTGACCATGTGTTACGTAACACAATGGAATGGGTTAGGGTTTGTTTACATATGCATAAGAATATAGAATAATAGAATCTTCGTGGTTATAGTTTGGTTTAAATTAGTCAATAATTGGTTTTAAAAATATACCCAATAAATATAAAACAATATATAAGGTCCCATTAAAATAGGTGGACAAACTTTTAGGAATCATTTAGACCACCAAAGTAAGGACATTGGTAAAAAAAAAATATAAGAAAATCGCATTAGATACCTACAATTAAAATAATCAGCGAACAAAAATACACTTATAAATCGTCGGTGCGCTTGCCAAACCTGATATGTGCATTTTTTTGATTTTTCGTTTTTTCAAACAACAAACAAAATTATTGAGCTCCCATTCACGAATGTAATAAGTTTTTTATTAGCATAGACTAAATTAGATATTTTTTGCCATATTTTGTAGTATTTTTATATTTTCAGAAGATAATAATTGCGAAAAAAAACGTTTTTTTTGTTGTCCTGAAAAGTTCTTCAAATGCACATATCAGATTTGGCAAGCGCACCGACGAAATGTTGATTACCCAATGCATAAACACATCCCTTGATACTACAAATGTGCAGGCGCACGTGACCACGTCACCGCCGCCCGCGCCCGCCGCCGCGTTCATTGTCTAAGGGTAGGTTCAGATGACAAGCGCTCAACGCGCGTTTTGATAACGCGCGTTTACAACTACATACATTTTATTCAGGCCGTACACATGCTAACGCGCGTTTTAGTAACGCGCGCGTTCAACGCTGCGCTAGCGCTCGACTGTTGTCAGCGCGCGTCAACGCCGCTTTGAGATCATTGGTTTTCTATGTTTCCGTTCAGTTGAGCGCGCGCTTTCGACGCGGATAGACATATTTTAAGGTTCGTCAAGTTAGCTTTTAATACGGAATTATTAATTGATGAAATAGAGAAACGTCCTGCGATATGGGACATGACAAGTAGCGATTATTCAGATAAGAATTTGAGAAGACGGGCTTGGGAAGAACTCGTCCTTATATTTTGTGAAGGACATGACAATGAAGAAAAGAAGAAAATATTATGTGAGTATATATATTTATTTACATTTACAATCGGTTTGTGTTACAAGTTAAATATAACGATCCTGCCAATCTACTTTTCCTTCATTAATGAAATAGTTTGTTAAATGTACTCGAACATTATCCGCCTGTCGCACAGCACGTCCGGTATAATGTGAGGCTAGATTTTCCAGGGGTGGCGTATAAAGTGTGTCTTCAAAATTGTAGCCATCCCTGATTCTGACATAATTATTTAGTGTACATATCGCTTTTACGATCTTTTCTGCAAAACCGATGTTAACATCTAACGGCCTGTGTAAAATGCGCCATTTATTGCACATTATGCCAAAAGTACATTCAACATACCGGCGTGCTAATGTCAAACGGTAATTAAATATTTTTTTAGCATAAGTTAGTGACCTTCCCCCATATGGACGCATTAAATTCTCCATCATGCCAAAGGCTTCATCAGCCACTATCACATATGGCAACGTTGTCGGTCTATTTTGTATTAACAATGCCTTTGGCTCAGGTAGATCTAATGACCTTTTTTTTTTTTTTTTTTTTTTTTTTTTTTTTTTTTTTTTTTTTTTATAGGATGGGAAATCATCAAATGACCCCTCCCGCTCTGGGTGGAGCGGCAGGGAGTGTCAGACTTTTACTGACTAAAACCCACCCTTAGTCCTCCTAGTGCCTTTCTTCCCAGGGCCGCGGTAACTCTTTCGAACAATTCCGCAACATGACCTTTCTGTCAGCTTTTTGTACAATGAAGAATTCTTGAATATACCTGAGTCACTGTTTTTACCGTAGGCACCTATGTCAACCCACACAAAACAATAGTTTGCATCCGCTAGCGCCAATAAAACTAGCGAAAAATAATTTTTATAGTTATAATACATAGAACCCGTGTGTTCAGGCTGGATTAACCGTATATGTTTCCCGTCCAAGGCTCCCAAACAATTGGGAAACTTTGAGTTCTTTTCAAATATCGTGGATATTTCACACCACTTTTCTTTCGTTGGTTCACTCATAACAACGGGTCTTAATTTTTTCCAAATAGTTTCACATACATGTGGTATTATAGTAGCCACAGTAGATTTGCCAATTCTATAGTCGTAGCTTAATGTCCCAAATGAACATCCAATGGCCAAATATCTGGAAACAAACATAAACTATTACTTAATACTGTTTTTTTTTTCAGCGTCATCCCTGCAAAAAAAGTGGAAGAGTTTACGGGATAATTATATGAGAGAGGTGAAGAAAATAAAGACTGTCAAATCTGGATCAGGAGCTTCCAAAACTTCGACATATATTCATTATAATAGACTACGATTTCTACAGGCATCAATTGCCAACAAAGATACAGAAAGTAGTTTCGATGCAGATAATGCATCAACTTCGTCAGAGGTTGCTGAAGTAGAAATAAGTTCTGGCTTTAAGAGTCCTAAATCTACTTCAAGAAAAAAACAAAAATTAAATCCTGCTGATGAAAGATTTGCAAACATATTAGAGCAGAGTTTAGCACAGAAAAATGTGTCTCATCCAAAAGAAGATGACGATGAAGACAAGCTGTTTTGTTTGTCACTCGTTAAAGAGATTAAAAAAATTCCGGAATATAGGCGACTTCAAACTAAAATTGCCATTTATAATTTAATTTTGCAAAACCAAAATGAATTTCAAGGACCACAACAACAGACATATGAAAATCAAAATTACCCGGTATCACAACGAAGAAATTATTCATCACAAGAGCAGCGTCATCAGTCATCAGCTTCTGTTGAAGGCTTTCGTTATCATGATTATAGATCACAGCAGTCTAGTGTGTCAAATAATTTTGCACATTATGGTTATACTACAGCAATGGGGTCTCCATCGCCAGTAACACCTACTCCATCGCCAGCACCAACTAATGTCAGCAATGAATCAGAGTTACAGTTATTCTGCGAGTAACAAAATGTTATTTTTTCTTTAAAAAAATTGTTCCTAAACAAGTTGATTTGATTTATTTGATTTATAGATTATGTTGATTATTAAAAAACTTACCTCAATGTAATTATGAGTTTTTCTTCCGGTGAAATGCTATATCGCACAGCGTTTTTATCTGCTACGAGTTCATCGTTTATGAGAGTCAGTAAGTCATCAAATGACTTGATGGACATTCTGAAGTAGTTAAAGAATTTGGGCTCAAATTGCCTTAACTTAGAATATAAAATAATGTACTGACTTTCAGTCAGCCTGGTTGACAAAATTGGGTGAACCCAATATCTCCGTCTTCTGTTGTGTCGTTTCTGCCGTCTGTATAAAATCACCGATAAAACTGTTTCTACGTCCATCTTCGACAAATGTAGAACTCAAACTGGCCGCAACAACGCGCGTTTAACGCCTGACAAGCGCGCACCATGTGAACACTATACAAAAATTCAACGCGCGTTCAACGCGCGCTGAGCGCTTGTCATCTGAACCTACCCTAACTCATGCCATCTCACCCTAACACAGCCTTTCGCCGCCGGAGCCCGCCGCGCGCCGCTCGCTTGACGTTATGACAATGACGCAATTTCAGTTTCCGTCGCGCAACCGAGCCGGCAAAACCTGTTGCATGAGTTTTATTCGTTGAGTTTTATTTCTTAAAATGATGGCTGAGAACAACGAAATTATCAGAAATACGAAAAAAAGAAAACAGACAGGAAGAATGAGTGATGTTTTGAAGAAACTTCGACTCCAAGGACATGAAATTGGCGATGACTGCAAGTGTAATCGTTTTAAATGTTTTGAAATGATAAGTGCAGACCAGAGAACAAGATTAATAAGACAATTTAATAGTTTTGCGAACAGGTATGATCAGGATAATTATTTAAGCGGACTTATAACCGTTTTTAATATACAACGTCGTCGTCCACGAGTAGGTGAAGAAAATGCGAAATTACATAATAAGTCATACTCTTACAAGATTCGTATGATTGGGGATGATACATACGAGTTGCCGGTGTGTAGAAAAGCTTTTATATCCTTACATGGTATCACTGGAAGAAGACTTCAATTTCTTCAGAAATCACTGACTGAGCATGGCGTTGTCCAAAAAGATAAACGGGGGATGCATGTTAAAACAAAGCTTTCTCAACTAACTACTGATTTAATGTACAAGCAAATTGACACTCTGAAAACAATTATTGGTTAAAAAGGCCACTACAATTTACGTGAGAGTCAAAAAATATATCTGTCGGATGAGTTGAACTTGTCTAAGATTCACAAAATGTATAATGAAAGCAATCCAAATAACAAAGTATTATACGAAACATATCGCAATTTTTTCAATAAGAACTTCAACATATCATTCGGTTATCCCAGGATGGATACATGTTCGACTTGCGATGAATTTCAAGCTGAGAAAAAGCATTTTGTAATTAAGATTGCTTCTCTTCCTGATGGCCACGAAAAATCTCAGATTTTGTCTCAACTTCAAAGACTCGAAATTGAAAACTTAGCACGCAAGAAGAAAGCTGAAGTTTTTTATGATAAAAAAAGAAAAGCTCGTTTGAGAGCTAGGCAAGATGTCACAACAATAGCGATAACAATGGATTTCTCAAAAAATCTTCCTGTACCGAACATAACTACAAACGATGTACAGTAGAATTCATATATAACGACTTCGCTTATAACAACTAATCGGTTTTAGCGACGATAATATGTATATTTTATTACTAATAATAAAAATTGAGTTACAACATATTTTAACTTGCTCTGCTTAGTTCTAAATGTATTCGTTTTGCCATGGGACTGCTCCTTCGTTTGATAAAAAATAGTGACTAAAAATGGACCTTACGCTGTTTGCATGAACATTTCGAACTGCCGTACTTTGAATATTTTCAAATAATGAAGGATTTGCCACATCTTCAAAATTGTGTCCATCATTTTCACGAACATAATTGTGTAATATAATGCATGCTTTTATGATTTCTGTCAATAAACTTGGTGAAACATCAATAGCCTTATGTAGAATTCTCCATTTTCCCGCTAAGATACCAAAAGCACACTCCACGTATCTCCTTGCTCTGCTCAGGCGGTAATTGAAGATTTTTTTACGTAAATCTAAATGTGTTCCTCCAAAAGGGCGTAGTAAATTATTATGTAGAGCAAATCCCTCATCACCAATAAATACGTAAGGTGTACTTTCTCCACCTTCTAATAATGGCTTTGGTTTGGGTATATTCAACGAACCATCATTAAGTTTTTCACAAGACGGAATTTTTCAAAATGGATGAGTCACAATCTTTTCCGTATGATCCTATGTCTACATATATAAATCTGTATTCCGAATCAACCACCGCAGGTAGCACAATTGAAAAATAATCTTTATAATTGAAGTACATGGATCCACTATGAGGAGGCTTTAAGATTTTTATGTGTTTTCCGTCAATTGCACCTAAACAATGAGGGAAATTAGTCTTTCTTTCAAAACCTTCCACTATTTTTATCCATTCACTTTCTGTAGAAGGCATTTGAAGATATTCTCCCTGAAGGACATGCCATAGAGTCCAGCAAACATCCCAGATGATACCACTTATAGTCGATACTCCAACTTTGTATGAATAGTGTAAATCTTTCATGGAGCACCCCGATGCTAAATACCTGAAAAAAAATGTATATGTACAGTCAACAGCACGTCCCTCTATACAGATCCAATATAAACTGACACGCGGCATCATTACAGACTGGTTTGACAAGATCAGTTTATAATGGAAGTGTAAAGAGGGACGTGCTATTGTCTGTACCGTATTACTTTTTTGTTTACCGTTTTTGTTTGTCTTTTACAGCTAAAATGATTATTCAACGGTGGACTCATATAAGAGATAATTATAATCGATCGTATAAAAAGATAAAAGATCAGAAAAGCTCAGGAAGTGGCGCCAAAACAGCAAAGCCTTATGTATATAGTAAACAGTTATCTTTTCTGCAGAAAGTAATAGAACCTTAAAAGACAGTAAATAATGCTACTACCGAAAATAACAACACGGAATCCAATAATAACACAGAATCCGAAAACCAGAAAAAAAATTCTGAGGGTGGAAATGAAACATTGGAAACAAACTCTATAGAGACACATGACACAATGGCGGCAAAGAGCCCAATACCTAATCGTGTACCTAAAAGATCTCTAAAGAATATGATTAGTCCTGTAGATGCGAAGATGATGAAATTTATGGATTCTTATTCGAATAACGAACCTAAAACAATGAATCGGCATCTTTCATTTTTTAATGGGATATTACCATAATTAGATAAGTATGACGATGATGAAGTCCTTAAATTCCAAATGGGTGTGTTACAGTTAATGAAAAAAAATTAAAAACAGTCGCCAAATTCGTGAATCGTCGTCTTTCAATCTGTCATCAGTTCACAGAGGATATTTTACTCAACAATACCAAAATAGTAATATACAAGAAGCTACAAATTCTATTAGTACAAACATGACTACAACGACTTCTCTTCAAAGTCCAGCCTCTGTAGAATTAACTACAGCAGCTTCTCTTCAAAGTCCGTCTTCTGTCGAATCCTGCTATTCTAACTACACGGATATTGATTACAATGTCTTTTAATACGAAACACGAATATACCATAGTAAAATTGGTCAAATTTTTATATTTTTTTAATTATAATAATTAACATTAATAAAACTTAAATAATCACAACCTGTGTATTCTTATTTGTGTACTTATTTTTTTTTTTTTTAGGTATGACCACTAGCAAGTTAACACACTTGGGATATCAACTGCTTAACCGGACTAATGCATTTCCGCATATTCGTATTTGATTTTGGTAGGCTTGAATTTTCTAGTCGAGTTAATAACTTTCAAAACTTTCAACAGACATTCGAAAGTAATTAAAAAAACTTTTTTTCATCGTTTCTAAGATTTTCGAATAATTTTTCAAATATGATCGTTCGCACAGATTCTTGATTAATAGGATGTACCCAAAACCTTCTGTTTTGTCGGCGGCGAGACCGTTGGCGCCTACGATACCAATATAAAAGTACAACCACGCGTGGATCCATCAGTGACGTCTACTCGCTGTGACAACTGTGTGAAGACTGCGGCTATTCGTCTTTTACACGAATGATAATTTACCGTGTGAAGACCCGGATGATTGTACGTTAAAAAAAACGAATACGAAAAAAAAAACGTGCAGGACAATGCCGTGTGAACGAAACCTAAGGATATCGTTAGCTTCTAGGTATGCCAGGAGCTTACCATTCAGCACGCGTTCCATACTCTTGCAGAGTATAGAAGTTACTGAGATGGGTCTATAATTAGCTGGGTCAGCTCGACTACCCTTCTTGGGCACGGGCTGCACGTTAGCTTGCTTCCAAGCCATCGGCACCTTACCAGTCTCAAACGAAAGGCGATATAGGCGTGTCAAGATCGGAGACAACTCAGGCGCGCAGGTCCTCAGTACAATTGCCGGTATCCCGTCGGGGCCACTAGCCTTATTCACGTCAAGGTTACGCAATACCCTACGATCGTCCTTCTGATGAATGCGAATGTTCGACATACTCGACTAGCATCCAACAGGAGAAGCAGGGGGCCTCGCGCCACCAGGATCAAGACGCGAATTTTCCGCAAACAGAGAAGCAAACAGGTTCGCTTTTTCCTCAGCGGAATGGGCCAGCGACCCATCAGGTCTCAGCAGTGGTGGTAGTGAGGGGCGGCAGAAGTTCGATTCAACCGACTTAGCCAGGGACCAAAACGCCTTACTGCCTGCTGGGTATGAAGCAAGTTTGTTCCCAATTCGGCTAATGTGGTCAAACCGAGCCCTCCGCAACACCTTTTTGCAGGACTTGGCAGCCCTGTTGAAGGCCCTCTTCTTCTGACTCACGTCACCCGCTTTGCGCGTACGAGCGTCGACCCATGCTAGGAGAAATAGATACAATACGTCTTGTAGCGGATGGGTGTGGGGCACAAAACAAAAACTATAATGATGGGGATGTGTTCAATATGGCTGTCCAATGCTCCAGCACACGTTAATTTTATCGAATTAGTTTTCCCAGTGTCAGAACATTCATTTCTTCCCGCTGATAGGGTTTTTGGGAATATTGAGCGAGAGCTGAAAAAAAGAGGTCATTATAAGCCCCTTTGAGTATGTGGAGATATTTGACCGTTACGGAAGGGCGATAAATTTTGACATGAACCTGGATTGGAAGTCTGCATTAAATTCTGTCATAAAACCCCCGGAAACTGGCACTTCCCGTTCGCGGCAAGCAAGCGATTCTTTTTAAAAAGGAGTCACAATAACAAAATAACGATTAAAGGTGAATTACACTATCGTTCTGAATCACAAATCTACAAATCAGTTTTGAAAAGGGGACAATCATTCAAAAATGTTTTACCTAGTGCTAAACTTGCTGACGTTGAAACGTTGTTAAAAAAACATTTCGGCTCAGAATGGCAAACAAGAAATGAACTGCAATATTTTAAAGAAGTACTAGCTGGCTCAGGGTCTCAAGAAGGTGATGCAGAAGATAATGAAGCAATTTGTGAGCCAAATCCACCCGAAATAGGATTACATAATCCTATTTCGGGTGGATTTGGCTCACAAATTGCTCACCCTAAAAATCATAACATTAGTATAATTTTATACACATGTATAAAATTATACTAATGTTATGATTTTTAGGGTCACCTTTAAAATAAAACGCTCCAAATTTCAAATACAGTTTATCTTTGTTCCGAAATGTTTTTGTTACTTTTTTTACCATACCGTCGATATCAATAAGTGTACCTATAGATAACGTTGTTAATTATATTTTTTTAATAAATGTCATAAAAAACTATTTATTTTGATTGCCAATTGCCCATATTCGGTAAAGTCCATTTCACGAAAGAAGTCCCGCGGACAATATTGTGGAACTAAAGAATCATGACCATCAACGGTACTGGTTTTTCTCATGCATCAAGATAAAAATTATATTACAATTATTTTCTTTATTTTTGAAGCCATTCTGCAATTAGAATGCCAATTTTGTATAGGGGTTTATTTTGTTAACTTAAAAAGTTATGAAATTCTTTTGATAAAATGAATACCTACTGCCGGCTATTCTTACGTTAAAGTGTTGCCATAATCAAAATAAGTAAATATATTGACAACTCTTATCGATTTTTTTTGTATACCATTACAAATTAATACAAATGTAAAGTCATTGGAAAGGTAAGTCGCGGGGTTTTTATAAATAATAAAGCGAGATGATACTACTGTGGTGTGAAATAATTAGTATTTCACACACACAGTAGTCGTATTATTTTGCTTTCAAAACTTTTTAAAGCAATTTCACTTTGTTGGCTAACGATACATATGAATGATTGCATAGATTTTTTTTTAATTATCTTGCTTCGGTTTGATATAAATCGAACCTTTTTAATAAATTAATGATTATAGAACTAAATCAGTCATTTGAAATAATTGTGTCGAGTGTATTTATAAGAGTAATCAATTTTCATTTAAAATCTAAAGTGGCAACATTGGTGTTGGTGTCTCAAGTTGAATTGTCATCGTCAAAAAGTCCAATGTCAATGTCGTCATGTGTCAATGTTGCGCGTGGTGCATGCTAAGTTTGTTCATAGCGATTTAAATATTACAGTTTTTTTTTGTGTTGATCGAGTCCTACTCTCCACAGTAATTGTGATATTCATTGTAACTATTTGTTTATTTCTTGTTTTCAATCACTATCGCTAACTTTAATGTGAAATTGTGAATCTTACGCCAGGACGTTTTTACGCCAGGAAGTTTTCACTTTGTTTGAAGTTTGTGTGTGATTCGTATTTTGTTGTACTGTACTGTACTACTTAGCGACTACCCAAAATGTCGACCACTTCGCGTGAGGTACCGACAACAAGAACAATCGACCGGCGAAACCGGTGTATCAACTGTTTTTTTGCAATCCTAAGAAACCAACGCAGGTATTCTTTGGAACAAGCTACTACTCAGATGATCAATGTGTTACAGTCATGGATAACTTCTACTCAGGTAAGCACATTCTATTGACGTTTTCATACCTATCAGTCAATTTCTTGATTTCTCAGACAGTTTAAACCTACCCAGTCATTCTCTCGTTTTTATATTTTAATTTTTGCTTTTTATACATCACATATTAAAAACTATAGACAAATGATAGCATAAAATCGATGTCACAATGCTGAAATTGGAAGCACTCCGTGCTGTAAGCACAAAGTATAATTATGTTGTGCGGCCCATTCAGTTGGTCTTGAAGTCGGTGATTGTGACATTCCTTTGCTGATTCTATTATACAGGGTGGGCCAATAATTTTTGCAAATAGCAACACTAAATTTCTCGAATACCGTTGGAAGGAGGGGTGCGCGGGTGGCGGGAAACTATGCGTCGCTACATGCAATTTTAGTCACGATGGAGCGCTTCACGGGACAACAACGTGCTTTTTGTGTTAAACAATTTTACAAAAACAACGATTCCTACGTTACTGTACGACGCCTGTTTCGAATTGAATATGGATTACGCCGTGTAAGCGAGTGTCCAAGTGTGAATTTAATCAAAGCTTGGGTCGTGAAGTTCGAGCAAACGGGATCGACAACGAATATTAAACAAACAGGCCGGCCACGTTCAAGAAGAAGCTATGAGAACATTCGAGAGGTTGAAATTTCCGTTCGGAACGATCCAGAATTATCTACGCGTAAGCGTTCGGCGGTTCTGGCATTACCGAGAACCAGTCTACGGCGGATTTTGCATCTAGACCTCAAACTGCACCCGTATAAGCTTCAAATTGTGCAGGAGATGAAACCAAATGATTACATTCAACGTAAGTTATTGGCTGACACAATGCTGGAGCAATTCTCTAGCCTGGAGAATGTATTCTTTACGGACGAGGCCCACTTTCACATCAACGGGCACGTGAATAAGCACAATCGTCGATATTGGAGCAGGGAAAACCCTCGCCTTAAACACCAAAAGCCACTTCATTCACCTAAAACGACAGTATGGGCTGCCATATCAGCAAAGGGCATAATTGGTCCGTATTTCTTTGAAAATAATCAAGGAGATAATGTAACTGTGAATTCAGCGGAATATGTCAAGATGTTGCGAGAGTTTTTGACGCCGCAGTTGCATGAATTTCAAGGATACAACAGCAGGACCTGGATGCAACAAGATGGAGCAACATGCCACACATCAAATGTGACTTTACCGGTAGTCAAAGAAATGTTTCCGAATAAATTGATTTCTCGCAGAGGTGATATTCCATGGCCTCCGAGAAGCCCGGATCTTACACCATGCGATTTTTTCTTATGGGGATACCTGAAAAGTCGAGTCTACCTTAATAAACCGACGAATATATCCCAATTAAAACAAAA
This sequence comes from Melanchra persicariae, assembly GCA_947386135.1. Classification (NCBI taxonomy): domain Eukaryota; kingdom Metazoa; phylum Arthropoda; class Insecta; order Lepidoptera; family Noctuidae; genus Melanchra; species Melanchra persicariae. The sequence goes on from OX376665.1 coordinate 4,944,929, forward strand.
CATCCACGACGAGATAGCCGCGATCCCCCGCAGCATGTGTCAGCGAGTTTTCCAAAGTTTGCGTAGTCGATTGCTAGAGTGCCAACGACGAGACGGTGCACATCTCGACGATGTCATTTTTAAAAAATAAATTTCATTAAATTTTCAAAACGTTAAATATATAATCAACAAAATAACAGTTGTAGTTTTATTTCTATTCATGTTTTAAAAGTGCAAAAATTATTGGCCCACCCTGTACTATATTCTAATGACCTTTTTTATATTTCATTTCAAATATATTTTTTTGATTGCAGCTGTCTCCAGGAAGTATAATTTGTTACGAGTGTTTTGGACTGCTTCAAAATCGAGTTAACACAATGTGCGAAGGAAGTACTATGCCTTTGCCTTTTTTTGGACATAGAAGAATCTGCTTTCCTTGTGGAAATTCTATTTTACGAGCACCAAGAACATACCCTGTGCGACATGATCGACAAGAAAGAAACATTTTAATGAGACTGGTTCCACTGCACTTGGTAAATATTTATTAGTATCTTATTGAGAATATGGAGTGTCTAATACAGAATCTGTCTACTTGGGCTAACAGAAAAAATATTTAAGCACCTTATTTTTTTTAGGTTTCCAGAATGGAACGTGTATGTGCTGCATGTTGGAGATCAGCTACGAGAGAAGTACAGAGGCAACAGCAGCATGATTCAAATCGTCCTACTGTAGCACATGCTGTATCAAGTGATGATTTCAATATTCCTGAGCCACCTCCTCTTCCATCTTCAAGACCAGTAGCAGTTCAATTAGCGGCACAAAAATCACATCATCTTTATATAGACGTGCTGCAAACACATCTAGCCACTGCATATTCGTTAATTGTTTTGAAAATGACCGTCTACTTGTACCATGTGCTATAAAAGATTTATTATTGTATCATTATAAATTCTATGTACCATCTGGTGCACGTGTTTGTCGGCACCACTTGGATCACGGTTCTTGGAATGAATTAACCTCCCGATTGAGGGATTTTACTGGTAGTCAATTTGATAATATTATGACTATGATGCAGCGAGCAGCTAATAACAGATTTGATTTTTCAAATATTAGGATGATGCCTCCATATTTATGTCATTATTGGCTTGGATTCAATGCTGACCAGTTTTATGATTTACTTAACAGTATCCCAAATCTAGCAGAACATGTACCAAATACTTCTATAGCCTTGTGCATATATTTAGTTAAGGTAAGAACTGGTGACAGTAATGAAAGGTTGGCTATTCTTTTAAATAAACCTCGAACCACTTTAGAACGGTGGATGTCAAAAGCAAGAAATAGTATAATGAGTGATTTTGTCCCCTTGCACTTAGGATTTAATCATCTTACTGTACAAGATGTTGCTTCTCGAAATAAGATTATACCAGAAGGACTGTTTAGAAATCCTGATTTGCCATCAGATGTTAAACCTGCAATAGTTATATGTGATGCTACCCATGTTTTTGTGCAAAGTAGTTCAATCAAATTATTTGTTTCAGAAACAAACCTACAGTTTACAAAAACTAGACAACCTAGTTAAACCATTTTTGATTGTGTGTTGCGATGGCCACATTGTGGAATGTCTTGGTCCATACAAAGCCACTCTTAATGATGCTACAATCACAAGTTTAAACTTAAATAATGAGGGATCTTGTATAAGATCATTTTTTAGAAGAGGTGATATTTTTCTTCTTGATAGAGGATTTCGAGATGTTATAAATGAACTCCAAGAACACGGTTTTGTCACCCACATGCCAGAGTCTCTCTTCGAAAATGAACACCAATTAACAACCCAGCAGGCAAATCGGTCTCGTCTAATAACCATGTGTCGCTGGGTTGTAGAAATAGTCAATGGTAGGATAAAAAGAGACTATAGACTATTCCGTCATGTATTCAATAATAGAGCTGCTATGCATCTCAATGATGATTTTAGGATTTGTTGTGCCTTATTAAATAAGTTTCATGTTGCCATAGATCCCACTGGAGGTTTTGGAATGTTACAATAGCTAAAAGTAGACTTTTTCTAGTAAACCATCTGGCAACATATGTAGAGCAAGAAAATCCTAACCCTTAAATGTGCAGTAGGAAAATTATTCCCACATCTTTATATGTGTTCTCAAAGGGTCAGGACGAAATAGTTTCCCACAATCTGTCAAAATAATAAAACTACGTAAAATTGTCTATGATAAAAAAATAGCGTGAATTGGAACGCACCACTTAACGAAAGTGGTTAACGAAAGTTGTGTGATAAAATTTTGCATCTTTTCAGAAGGCGCTCCAGTCACGACAAGGCCCCGACGTGCTTTGAGTGTGACATGGCACACTCGTAAGTTATTCCCTTCACTTAGAAGTAGAAATAATCATTAAGTAGGTACCTAACCTATTTAAAATAATAAAAAAAACATATGTTCAGATGTTTGCACATTTGGACGTTTGTTCCAAACAACCAAACACGCCTTATCAATATGTCGCTGGATAATTGAGGAGCTGGGGAACAAAAGCGGACTTGTCCACTGTACTCGAATTTTTTATTTTTATTTTTTTGCACTCTTTAAGCTCATATCTATCGAACCCCGGAGTATTGTGTATCAAAAGCGGTCCGATCTTAGAGAAAAAAATTGTTAAAAATGATGATTTCGTTCAAAAGCGGACTTGTCCTGTTAGAAATTTATTAAAATTCTAAGGGATTTTTTCTCCAATCAAAACCGGACAAAAACGTAAGGAGAATTGCCGTTAGTACGAAAAATGTCAAACAAAACCGGACAAGTCTAAAAAAAATCATTGTTTTTTTGTTATGATATCCCTAAATCAGTTGTGGCAACACTGCTAAATTAAAAAAAAGATAATCAGCTGTGTGACGGTCATTGCTTTCGTAATTTTGAGAAGAATTTTCCTAGAAAACCGACAAAATTATGGACGGAATCGAAGAAATAGTGGCCAATATAAATGACGGCTCACGTAAACGAAAAAAAACAGGACGGCAAGCGCAAAACAACAGGGAATCGAAGTGAGTGTAAAATTATACCTACCGGTGCGTGTTTGTTATTATTCTAACCTATGATGAATTTAAAATTGCTATTATTTTGTTTTAGGTACGCAGATAAAGACCCCCTTGCTTTGAATTTCGTGTCTGCGTGTGAACATAACAAGGGAAAATTTAAGTGCCAGACTTTGACATTAAACGAAATTGTTTACAACCGCAAACTACTATATGAAAAAATTGGCAAAAAATTACAGGATATTTACTTGTCACGGCTCATATCACCATGCCCCATAGAAAGAGAAAGATCGAGAGAGGAATCTCGCAAACCGCAGAGGAATAAGTACTTTGTGACATACTTTCTCTTCCGTGATTCAAAAAGGTTAGTAAAAGTATGCAAATCTTTTTTTTTGGCTGCTCTTGGGCTCAGTAAGCACAGGGTAAACTTAATTGCGAGCAAATTATATGAAGGCAAAACGCCACTTGACGGCAGAGGAGGAGACAGGAAAAGTTTCAAAAGTATTGATAAAAAGGAATCTGTAAGAAAATTTCTCGGTGGTTTGCCAGCAAAGGAGTCACATTACAATCGAAATAAATCAAAAAGAGTGTACCTGTCATACGAGCTAAACGTAAAAAAGTTGTGGGAGTTGTACAATAATTCAGCGACTGATGATTTGAAAGTCTCACAAACGATGTTCCGAAATGTTTTTGAGAACGATTTTAATATTGGGTTTGCGTCACCATCTTCCGACATATGTAGTACCTGCGAACTGCTGAAAAATAGGCAGAAGACTGAAAATAATCCTGAAGAACTTCAATCATTGAAACTTCAACTCCGAGTTCATAAAGCTAGAGCCAAAGCGTTCTTTTCCCTTACCAAAGAAAAACCTGAAAATTCTATGACAATATGTTTTGATCTCCAACAAATTCAATCCCTTCCTAAAACGCCAATCCAGGAATGTTTTTATTTACGACAAGTTGGACTTTATTCTTTCTGCATTACTGATATGCCTACAAAGGAGCCACATTTCTTCATATGGACAGAAAACCAAGCTAAAAAAGGCGCCACCGAAATTGCGTCTGCCCTTTTAACATACCTGATGTTTACTGATTTTTCTGAAGTGGAAGTTTTACGCCTTTTTTCGGACGGGTGTGGAGGTCAAAATAAAAATGCACATGTCGTCCACACTTTGATTTTCTGGTTGAAAAACTACGCCCCTCAAAATGTCGCCAAAATCGTACTAACCTTTCCTGTACGCGGTCACAGCTTCTTGCCGGCGGATCGAGTGTTCGGGAGGGTCGAAAAGGATTTGCGGAAGATGCCTTTCATTTTGGATCCAAAAAAATATCATGAGGTTTACGCAAAGCATGGCAAAGTTCATATTTTAGCTGAAAACTGGAACCTTTACAACGTCAAAAACCTTGAAGACTATTACAAGAAAGTGGAAAGTATTCGTGATGCAAAGAGAATAATAATAGAAAGAAAGTCAACCATCATCCAAACAGAAACTCCTAGTCAATCTCAACAATCAACACGAAGAAGTCAGGGCCGTAGTCGTGGCAGAGCACGTGGCCGAGGCACTGCAAACATACGAAGAGATCCTACTGCACGTTTAAATCACGTAAACTTTGGTGTGAAAGTCTTAAACACCTATTATGGAGATGAATCATCAGAAAATGCTGTATCATTGTTAAAAATGACAAAAAACCATCCGAGTTTACTACAAAGATTTTCAATGGTTAATGAACTAAAACCAAACAAGAAAAAAGATGTTGAAACACTCTTAAAGAAACAATTCGGAGATAATTGGATGGATAATCAAGAGCTTGATTGGTTTAAAAACAATATATTCCATACCTCACCAGTGGCAATTGCTGAAACAAGTCAAATAAATGACGAAGACGACGACCACAGTGACGATTGTGACTGTTGCGAACCAGATGTGGGAGAGTTCATATAATTTTTAAATAAAAAAATACAATAATAGAATCTAGTTTTCTTTCATAACCGGACATGTCCATAACTCTTTCAATCATAACCGGAGTTGTCCACCTTTTGTAATCAAAACCGGACTTGTCCATTACAAAAAAATAAAAAAAATTGAAAACGCATAGTTTTATGACCAACAAGCAGGCTATTAGTTATGTTGTATTAAATACTAATTATACTGAAATGCACAAAATTACAGCCCATATGCATATACCTATTTCAGTTTTTTTGCTCTAGTGTAAAATTTGATTAATTGGACAAGTCCGCTTTTGTTCCCCAGCTCCTCAATTATGAAAACAGAAATATGATCAAATCCCTATAGACCGTAGAAGTACCTAACTGATTACTTACACTGCGCTTATGCGGTAGGTATAATAAAATTTTACTAAAAATATCGTTCTTGTTCCAGCTTAAGTTTAAAGTTAAACTTATCTATTACTGACTGTTTATTTAATAATACATGGGAATAAATAAACGGCATTTAAAATTTAAACAATATACAACGTGTACCAGACTGCACGCAATACCTCCTACACACTCGTACAATAGTACAGCCCTGTGACGATGAACGACGATGCAACGATAGGATACAACGTGTCACAGAATAAACGAAATACCTCTTAAGGGGTCATTGTACACATCATTACGAACAACTTTTAGTTTGGGATAAACCACGAAAAATGTTATATTTTTCACTTTTTCTTGTTTTTTGGGGTGTGCCCATACATCCCTTACAAGTGGAAGTACTTGAAAGATTCACAGGGATAGGTATCATAATGATACTTTGAATTTTGCGTTCATGAGATTATTTCCGGCCTTCACGCAGGCAGGTTCCCAGTGGTTAGGTTAGGCTTAAATTCCACTGTAGTTACTTTTAATATATCATGGTGCGTGATATTCATAAAATGTTGTTTAACTTTACAGAATCCTACGACAGCAGCATGCGGGATGTTGTAGTCGGCTCAACACCACTAGTGCACAACCCTAGGTAAGTAATAATAATAAAATATACCAAATTATTTCGGGTAACCCATAACATGTACCTTACCGAATATCACACATATTTATGAAAACCACAAAAAAATGAATATACTATAGTACACGAAATGACGGCGTCGTGTTGCGCTACGTGGTGTCGCGTGGCCTTCCTATGAACTGATTCCGTACTATTATAAGACGACCAAATGTCCCGCATTGAAATGGATGGAGGTCTGGGTTTGCTCGCATCGCTCACTCACTAGACCCCGCCATCCCCTTCTAATCTGAAACACAGGTTAAAACTAGTTCAGACAAATAAGCAACTGTGTTCTTTAAAATTTGTAAGATATTTAATGTAAATGTGCCCTATTTTATAAATAAACAATTTATTAATATAACCTAACCTGTCCGAGTAGGGGTGCATAATTATAGTGGAAACTATTATTTTCATAGTTCATTCAATTCGTTTTATTAACCGACTTCTAAAAAAGGAGGAGGTTCTCAATTCGGATGTTTGTATTTTTTTTTTATGTTTGTTCACGCATAACTCCGTCGCCTGCCAACCGATTTAAAAAATTCTTTATCTACACTCACAACGTAATGTTCCAAATATGAGTTCAAAAACGAATGCATAAACACGTACTTTTTTTTCGTGGATAGGTAAAATTTAAAATAAACTATTACAGTTCAACATTTCCCTTCGATTTTTAAACAACTGCATTATAAAATATTTTTTTAATTTTTATAGCACACTTTTACTCTTTAATTTATTGGCGCGGGCTCATTGACTTAAGTTAGCTTTTCTCTTTGTCTATGGATGCGCGCGCTGCGCAGTCATTCGAATACGCAATAAGAATATCCGCCATATTGGAATAAACTATTTTTCCACTTATTTTATTTCAACTGTATGAGTGACGATAAAATAGCAACGGCATATAATTAGGTATTAAAACACTCGTGTAATGCTATTATCCAAACTCGTGTTTTAATAACCCCTTTTATATGGTCGTTGCATAAACTACTATTTTTGTTGGAAAGGGTATACTTTCCAAATGGTCCCATTGAAATTTTGACAAAATCGGTTCAGTAGTTTTGTTTTTAAATCCAAATAGCTGGAAAAAATTAGTGGAAAAATTATCCATGTACACGAAATTGCGTATTGTTGTTAGGTTTGGGGTACCACTAAAAAGTGAAAAATAAAAAACATTTTCACAAAAAAAGAAACCGACTTCCAAAAAACACTTCAAAGTTCAAAAAAAATAAAAGAATTTAGTCGATAGGACTTGTAGTTTTATAGATACTAAGGAAAATGTATAGTGAAAGTTTGTCATGATGTAAATTTTGCAGTTTTTTTTCTAGAAACTTTTTATTGTGTAAAGTAAGCAATAAAATGTGTGTTAACTTGCTAGTGGTCATACCTAAAAAAAAAATGGCTCAATCGCAGTCGTCGAGCAGCCGTTGAAGAGGCAACATCAAGAAAGGGAGCCGAAACCTGCGGATCAAGAAACCCCAGGAAGAAGCAATTTTTTTTTATTTCACCTCCTCCCGGCTGTCCGTCTCAGTCTCCCGAGGTCCCAAGAGTTCAAGTAGAAGCACATACGCATTCAGGGGTGCGTGGCGGCGTACGTAACCAGCGCAAGGGAATTTAAGGGGCGTACGTCGAACTACGTGGGAGATTGTCCCAGGTCGACAGTGCGGACACTGGTCGTGTCCCTGCCGTCCGAAACATATCAGCTCTTTTCCATGACACCTTGCGTTTGGTGGTAATAAAGGCACTATTTCCTGGCACAACTCCTCGAATAATTGCCGACTGAGTCTGTAATGTCCTACAAACTCGAGAATTTCCTTAATATTTAGTTGATTGCGAAGGCGACGTCGGTTCCTTCTACGCTCTAAACGTTCTTCACGTAGAGCAGCCTCGATTAAGAGCATTCTTGCAGCCATTTCAAATTAATAACAAAATCCACACTAAAGAATGACAAACGAAAATCAAAAGGTAACACTTTTGGTTTCGTCAATTTGAGGTTAAAATTCCGAACAATCATCTGACAAATTCAAATTTTCGTTCGCAACATTTATGAATTAGAGTAGGTTTGGAGAATGTAAATGTCAAACAGTTTTCGTTCGAACGAAACTTCGGGAACGAATAGAACTGTAGTAGGAAACACGCGAAATTTCGATCGAAACTTCGTTTTTCGTTGAATAAGAGTAGACCTCCTGGTCACAGGGCTGGTGATAATATTGTGAACGACATTCGTTGCTTAAAATATAATCCTAATGGCTCCATTGAGTATAAAATTATGTACTATGACGATTGGACTCTTTTGCCCCGAAGAACGAGATTGCCAAATCCAAACATCACACTGCCTGCACTCTACAATTCCAAGAAAAATATTGATCTTCACAAGTTTCAAGATTTACAAGACCTGAAAACTTTACTTCACGAAAATTACCATTCTTATTATGATACCCTACCTCATGCATGCCAAAATCAATCATCTTGTCCTCATATCAAGAACATATAATTTTTAAACAAAGATGAAACTGCCCATAATGTTGTTTGAAAGGTATACTTAGTCGACTGTTCAGGAATTAGTAACAGTATATAATTTAGTCGACTTAGCTTCTCTCCGTCCGAAAAGTTATAATTAATTTTAACCCTTAATCGGGCACAGGGAATTATTTTCCCACCCGTCATAAACAGTCGTATATTTTTAAAATGGCAACTCCCTAGTCTTTTTTTTTCCTAAATATATTCTTGATTAGTTACTGATTTATTTTATTGACAACCCCACTCTTTCAAACGTCAAATGTCAACGTCAGAATCAAACTAAAGTCACTTTTGAAAAAATTGCGCGTTTTTCGTGTAGTGGAGACATAATTCTGTTAAGTTTCTTCAAGAAAGATTCTGGTAAGTAGATATTTGATCCGTTATTGACTAGTATATTATATTCTGTGTAACATTGTTATGATATTCAATACAAAAATGTTATATTTGTGTGGCTTATATTCATTTGAAATATTGTCTTGCAAGTGGGAAAATAGTTGCGATTGCCCGTTCCTGAACTCCATACTGCGTCAATATATATAAAATGTAGGGTTTTATTTCTGTCGACTTTTTATTTTTGTAATTTTTTTTATTACCCGACTGCGGTGAAGCCAAAAAAGGAGGGTTATGTATTTGATCTTTTTTATCGTTTTTAATTGTTGATATTAATTGTTTTAGATCATGTCTTTTAATAGAAGAATTAATGATAAAACACTTGAAAATATATTAGAGAATATTTCTGATTTATCAGACATCGATACTTCTGATGATGATGATATTTATGGAGGTAGCCTGATAAGTCCAACGGATTCATTTTACCGTACAAACTCAGAAGACTTAGTCGAGAGGCGTTTAGAGGAAATATTTGGTAGACTAACTTTAGACCCTGTTTCAAATGACACTACAAACAAAACAGAGCTACCTACTTCCTCACTCGTAGAAATTTTACAAGGCCCTTCAACATCCAGGCAAAGTACTTCTGCTTCTTCACCACCACATTCTTCGCCAACATTGATTTCACCAACTACGCCAACAAGTTCAGTTTTTGAGCCACCGCTTACTACACCACCTTTGCTTTTATCGAACGAACCAACATCCAGGCAAAATACTTCTGCTTCTTCACCACCACATAATACGCCATCGTTGCTTTCACTAACTACGCCAGCAAGTTCAGGTTTTGTGCTGCCGCTTTCTACACCACCTTTGCTTCTATCGCACGAACCAACAGAACCGGTTATAGATCAACCCACCCCTGCACGACCAACTATAAGAATAGATAGAATAGAAAGACTCAATAATAACCCTCGTGAATGGAAAATTGTAGATCAAATTCATAACATTCCAAACTTTACCAATAAAATTATACCGCAGTCAATATATACTCACAAAACGCAACCTGTCCAAGTGTTTAACAACTTCTTTCCGAGATATCTTATAGCCAAAATTGCAGAACAGACAAATAAATATGCACACCAAAAATCGAGCAGAAACTGGTCTGACGTTAACCCATTACCTAATATGGAATATTACTGGTCGACAGATCCCTTCTATAATAATTCCGAGATATCAAAAGTATTTACGCTAAAAAGATTTAAGAAAATCACCGAAAACTTACATTTAAATGACAATTCTCTAGAACCATCAAGAAACTCTCCGAATTATGACAAACTATACAAGCTACGACCATTTATAAATGAACTGAATGAAATTTTTCAGAAGCAAACAGCTAACTCCAGTATTCAGTCCATAGACGAATGTATGGTGAAATTTAAGGGGCGATCTACTTTACGACAGTATATGCCGAAGAAGCCTATTAAGCGCGGATTCAAGGTGTGGGCTAGATGCGACGCTAAAACTGGGTATCTCTATGAATTTGAGGTGTACACTGGAAAGGGAGATAACATGGAACATGAAGGTTTAGGTTACAATGTTGTTTGGAAATTTAGCCAAAACTTGCCAATGAACACGTTATTGGCATTTGACAATTTTTTTACTGGAGTAAACTTACTGGATAATTTATACATGAAACATGTGTATGCTGTGGGAACAGTACGTAGCAACCGGAAGGGACTACCAGATGTTATCAAGAAGACTCAGCCAAGAAATATGCGTTTAGGAAAACATGAATTCGCAGCAGTAACTGCATCACCGGTATCAGCAATAAAATGGGTAGATACCCGAGATGTATCCGTGCTCACCACAGCACACGATCCAAAGGATGTTGTTTTTATAAAAAGAACACAAAAAGATGGCACCAAAGCAGACGTCTTGTGTCCTAAAGCCATAGCTGATTATACGCAAGCTATGGGAGGTGTCGATCGTTTCGATCATTTTAGATCATCATATCCCATAAACCGGAAAAGTAGAAAATTTTGGATGAGGTTATTTTTTTTCTTGTTTGATGCTGCCATAATAAATTCTTATATTACATACACAACTATCCATAGAATTACTAGCGATTCACATAAGGACTTTAGGCTACGGCTGGCGCGAGGGTTAATAGATAATTACACGGAGACGAAAAGGGGAACAATTATTTTTAAAAATAAGAAAGGGGGGAATTTTGGAGTTCCAAATGAAATTCGGCTTCAAAATGTCGGTGTGCATCTGCCCGAAAAAGGGGCTACCTACAAAAGGTGCCGTTATTGCAGCACAAAAATTAAAGAAAAACGCACCAACATCTTGTGCTGCACATGCAAGGTCTCCTTATGCCCTGCAAGAATGTTTTAAACTATTTCATTTGGCTGAATAAATTTTTATCACATTTTTTTTCTGAATTTTTATTGAATCCCTCGTTCACACACTGATCCTCCACCTCACTTCCAAGTTAACAACTCGGTGCACATTTATTGGAGGATTGAGGAACATAAATTCAAAAGTAAAGTCAGGGTAAGTTACTAGTCTATTAAAATGTATTGACGTAATCGGGCAAAGGGAAATAATTTCCCACTGGGGTTATCTTTAAACGGGCAAAGGGAAATAATTTCCCACACAAAAAAAACCTTTTCTTTTCAGTTTCAGTAATTTATATTGTTTTTTATGTACACTGCTATCTAACATGATACAATAACTTACACTTAAACCATGAAAAGTTATTTTTTTTGTTCGGCCCGATTAAGGGTAGTAGGGTAAAGCCACCAAAGAGTACGCGCTACCAAAGAGTACGCGGACTCTTTTTGTAGGTTTATTTTTTCTTGAAATGGCAACACCACTGCCACATGTCAGTGGTATATGTTGTGTCAAGGTGAAGGACGACAAATTGCTAAGGTATTTGTTACGAATTTTATAGCTAAAAATAGATTTTTGAGGTGTTTGATCTTAATTTTCAACATTTTAAACCATGATTTGTAAGGGTTGTGATTTAATTTGCATCCATCGACTGGTATTTTACTAGACATTTGTGTTTCTAACTTTGATGCTTTTATGAGGTTATGTCGCCATTATACATGCTTTCTAAAATAATACGGTCCATGCCCAATAATGCGTTTTAGCTAAGAGTACGCACCTAAAGAGTACGCATGCGTACTCTTACCTTGTATGAAGATAAAATAAACAGCACGCTTGGATTTTTAGATTTTTAATTTTTATTTTACAGGACGAACAAGATGGGGAAATATAAAAGAAAATCTGATAGAAAATTAGTTTTTACTGAGGAAATCTTAAAAGAAATTAAAGAAAAAATAGCAAGAGGTCAAAGTAAGAGGTCTGTTGCGGAATCATTGAATATTCCTGAAGCAACATAAGGAAAAGACTAAAAGCCGACACCGTTCCCGTGTCCCTCGGTAGATTCAAGAGCGTGTTTGGCCCCGACTTAGAAAACAGCTTTGCAGGCCATTGCCGAAAATTAGACGCATGTTTCTATGGACTCACAAAAAAAGAATTAGGAAGAATTGCATACGATCTGGCGGAAAAAAATGATCTTGATCATAGATTTAATAGAGAAAAGAAACAGTAAACAGCAGTGGGTGGAAGGTTTCGCAACAAAACACCAACTTAGTCTTCGTCAACCAGAAAAGACCAGTTTGGCACGTGCTGCTGGCTTTAACCGTGATCAAGTACAGCGGTTTTATGACAATTTAAAGGAGGTTATGAATAAGTATAAATTCGTTGGCAGACAAATTTTCAATATGGATGAAACTGGTCTACAAACGGTTCTTAACAAACTACCCAAAGTTTATGCCACCAAGGGGAAGAAGATAGTTGGGAAAATAGTGTCCGCTGAAAGAGGACAGACAGTGACTGCTGTATGCTGTATGGGTGCCACTGGAACGTTTGTGCCGCCAGCATTAATATTTCCTAGAAAGCGACAAAAGCAAGAACTGCTTGATGGAGCACCTGAAGACTCTTTGCTGCTTGTTTCAGATTCAGGATATATGAATTCTGATTTATTTGTTTTGTGGCTGAAGCACTTTATTGAGATGGTGAAATCATCTAACGACACGCCAGTTCTTTTAATTTTGGACAATCATTCGTCCCATTTGAGTTTGGCTGCAATTGAATTAGCACGTGCAAATGGAGTAGTTCTCCTAAGTTTGGCACCACATACGAGCCATCGCATGCAATCTCTGGATACAGGATTTTTTGGTCCATTAAAAAAAGCCTATGCTGTTGCTTGCGACAACTGGCAAGTTTCTAATCCTGGGCGCGCTATTACGCAATTTCAAGTTGCCAGGTTATTCGGCACAGCATATTTAAAGGTTGCTTCAATTCATAGAGCCCAAAAGTCATTTGAATCCTGTGGTATTTGGCCATTTAATGACAAAGTGTTCACTGACGAAGATTTTGCTCCGGCAGATGTAACAGATCGTCCATATTTAAATGCAGAAACAGTTGAAAGCCATGCCCTGCATTTGGAAATTCCAAGACCATCGGAAACATCAGGTGTTCAAGATATTGAAGAACCGACTGAAACCATTGATATCCAAGCTCCTGATGCACAATTATCTCCATCGTTGCTACGTACATTCTCTGTTGAAGGCTTGGAAGAATTCGTACATCGCACTCAAAAAACTCCAGACCTTCCTGATGATGTTTATGATACTCATGATGTTTTTCAAAATATGTCTGCAGATGAGCCGACGTCGTCCACATCAGGTGTTCGTCAAAATATATTAACTGATGAGCCAACACCTTCCACATCAGGTTTTCGTCCAAATATACTAGTTAATAAGCCAACACCATCCACATCAGGATTAACAAAACCTTCTGACATTCGGCCTCTGCCAAAGGCAACCCATCAGTCAAAGAGAAATGTGAAACGGAAGAAATCTGAAATTTTAACAAGCACACCGTATAAAAAACAACTAGAAGAAGAAAAACAGAAAGAAATAAAAATAAGACAGCAGCAGATAAGAGAAACAAAATAAACAGGACTACCAGAAGTAATCCACAACTGTTGAATACAAATACAGGTCAAGAAATTATAAAATGTCCACTATGTCTTGAAGTCTACGTTGAGCCGCCGCCAGAAGATTGGATCCAGTGTGGCCGATGTACTGCTTGGTGGCATGATGAATGCACAGACTACATTGGATTTGGGGCCTTCACTTGTGATAATTGTCAGGGTTGATGTCTTAACTTCGCTCTCTTGCGCACTCTTAGCTTGTATGAAGGGTTGTCACTGCGTACTCTTTGCAGCAGAACACCCTAAGAGTGCGCACGGGACGAGTATTATGTTTGACACTATTAAAAATTATTTGAGACTGGTTACCTTAGATTAAAGTTTAAAATTGTATTCCTGAATGACCAAAGCTTATATAATTAATAAGAAGTACAAAGTGTAATTTTTAAGTTGATTTTTTAATAAATAAAAGTTTATAAAATGCGCACTCTTTGGTGGCTCTACCCTATAAAGGTTTTTTTTTAATGGCATTTAAACTAATTAACGGATTTACCTAATATTATGTTATTGAATTTAAAGAATCCGTTTATTTTGAGTATTTTTAAGTCTTTACAAGGTTTTGTAATAAGTTTTTTTTTAAATGAGGCTGATTAAGATTAATTAAGCAATTAAGGCCAAATAGAGGCATAATACTTTTTTAGTCTGAATTTATTGACCATGTTTTTGAGTTTCAAACAGTTTGCAATTTCAATTTTGTTAGCTAAATTTAAACACGAGAATATTTAATAAGGTCTGAAAAAATGGAGGCCGGTAATTTAAATTTTTATTTTTTTTTGGAAATGAGGCTGATTATTACAATTAAGTAATGTTGAAAAAGCAATTGTTAGTATTTATTAAAAGACCATTTTTAAGTTTGAAAGTTAAGTCTAGTTTTTGTACTTGGGTGATTATTTTTGAGTATTATAATAATTTTGAATGTGGAGTTTGTTTTTTATTTCTTTAATTTAGAGACAGTAAAACGTCTTTCTATCAAAAGTTATTAGTCAATATGTCGTAAAGACATTCAAAATGTCGCATGTTTGGATATCAAAACGTCTTTCTATCAAAAGTTAACAGTCAATATGTCGTAAAGACAATCAAAATGTCGTATGTTTGGTTTTTATATATAAAAAAAAGGCAAAAGGTCCTATGTTTGCAAATTTCTAGGTACCAGTTACAATCTGTTTTTTAGGATATTATAGTTGAATAGACACCGTAAAATTATGCAATTTCCCAAAAAAAAAAGTTACTTTTTACACAGTACTATAAAAAAAAACAGTTTTTTGTGTTTCCTGAAACAGGTACTTAAACAATACGACATTTTGATATGACAGCGACGACTTGCTCGCGCACCCAAAAAGATGGGTCAAAGAAAGCCTTATTGTCCTCAGATGATACCTGAGTACACGAAGCGGATGGGTGGTGTAGACAGGTTTGATCAGAAAAGGACTCCATATGCTGTGGGTAGGAAAAGCAAAAAATGGTGGAAGAGAATTTTCTACTTTCTTATTGATCTCGCGATCACAAATGCTTATATGCTATATAAGAGTAATTCACGAGTACATAACGTAATGACCCAAAAGTATTTCCGGATTACACTATCAAAAGAACTTATCAATAACCTGTCATTTCGAAAGAGAAGCTTTCATTCAATGCCCAAATACAACATCAAGAAAAGTAAGCATAGTAATGAGAGACAGAAAACAGTACACAATGTTCCAGATGGACTGAGGACTGAGCAGTTGGGAGAACATTGGCCAGTGGAAATAGAAACATACAAACGTTGTAGATTATGCAGCACTAAGACAAATAACAAGAGATCAAAAATAATATGTGAAAGATGCGAAGTTCCTTTATGTATAAGTCTTCGACTTATACGTTTTCGACAATTTCATTTTGATTGAGTTGACTAATTGTAATTTCACAGACTGATTATTTTTATATTAATTTTGTAACTAAGATTTGATTATTACAAAGACTATAATTGTTCTATTGCTACTAAGACTAAGTTTTGATGTTCAAGCTAGTAATGTTCACTGATTATTCAGACTGATAATTTTTAGACTGATTTTGTACCTAAGATTTTATTAATACTATAAGATTCTTTTTTCTATTGTTACTAAGACAAATTTTTGATGCCCAAGCTGGTAATGTCCAAGCTAGCAGTGGCAACCATATTGCCACCATGTTTTTTTATAGTAAATGTGAACTTAAAAAAAAACAAAAATTGGTTTAATTAAAGTTTAATTTTGTTAAACCATACCGCAAATTTTATTTTACTGCTACACTTAGATCCTTCTGCTGGTAAAAGGGTTAAATTTATAGGCAAAGTTGCCATGTTTTACGGTACATAAGTAGGTATTTATAGCACGGTTTATACCACTGAGACTCGTTTGCATGAAAAATTTAACTAGTAAGTACTATAAATATTAACTAATAAAACGTTGAATAATTTGTAATAAATAGGTAAATACTTACTGTGTTCCTTCCTAAGGATCTCATTAACAAAATAAGCTTTAAGCAATATATTAAATCAATGCCTAGATAGTTTAAGTGTTGTGTTGAGGCAATGTAAACTGAGCATAACAATTTTGTTACCGTCAGTTTTGTTACTGTCCCTATTTTTTTTCAAATTTTGAGATTTTATACGATTTTGTCATAAAATTCTTTACTTGTACGAATGGTTTTGGTTTAAAATATTAATTATTTAACAACTTCTGAACATGTTCTTAATATTATATGGCTTATTTTACATCATAGGCATGAAAAACAATGGTTGATTTGGAGACTGTCCTTCCTTCCACTCGACACCACCAAAACGACACCATCGGTGGTGTCGTATGGAATCACTAGTCCATACGACACCACCGACTAATAGTGAGGTTACCTACATACAAAGTTGTTGATATGAAAACTCCAATTAAGTTCAAGCAGTTTCATTAATGAGGTATGTCATTTGATAAAGTTTATATTTATCTGTCACTCAAATGGTCATCTTGACATTGTTCATTGCAATTTGCATATTATTGTCTTTCCGTCCGAATATTTTAATTTTTCACAATGGACATGGATACTAATACTGACGACATAAAATACATAAAAACTAATGGCGGAACAGGTTTGCTCTGGGACCGTCACAAGGGATATAAAAACGGCTCAGTGTTATGGAGATGCACTAGCTTCAAAAGGACAAAGTGTCCAGGTACGATAACTATAATGGTAAGTATCCTTTTCATTTGTCATTTTTTCCAGTATTCCATAGCCTTTACTTATTTTACTAGAATAAATTTTAATATTACTTTTTAGAATGACATAATTACAAAGACCAAAGATCACACTTGCGGAAGAGACGCCTTTGCAAATGACCGCTGGTAACAAACGCATTACGAAATAAGGTAATTACATCTGACCAACCAATACCAACCTTATATGAAGATAATGTGTTTACATTGAAAGAAAAAGGTCATGATTTACTGAATGCAATTCCAAAGTTTAAAAGTATTAAACAATTGCTTTATGATGCAAGAAATGAAGAACTTGGTGTTCCCGCTACAATTTTTAAATCTATAAATGAGGTCACTGTACCGGTAAGATTTCGCGAGTCTATATTAGCGGATTACTATTATGATGGTACTCGCATATTGGTGTTTTGTCCCAAACGTTGTCGTGTAATGATTTGTAAAATCACTGAGTATTTCGTTGATGGAACTTTTGCAGTCTGCCCGACTCCCTTCCAACAAAGGAGATTGACCATTTTTATATGGACGTTGGACCAAGTGCTGCCCAACATTGAATCATAGTGCATACTGTACCTTAGACTAATACTAATCTGTAACCCAAAGCTCTTTAAAATCTATCCGAGGAGTGTTGAGATTTTACATTAACGAAGAAACATAACCAACAGCTTTTTTTTGAAAATAAAAGACTATATTATAAACAATGGATTATATTATTATAACAACACTTAGTTAAGTAGGTATAATCATTCAATCAATCAATTATTTATTCGTTACATAGGTTTTAGAAGAACCATATCCGCCAAATCGGAGCTTCTGAGGGAGATCGAGACATTTTATGGACAGTTATACACGTCAATGACCAAACCCGCAGCAAATCTAGCAAACGACCCAAGAGCTAGATTGACCCGGCATTATACCGAAGACATACCGGACGTCAGCCTGTATGAGATTAGGATGGCTCTGAAGCAGCTTAAAAACAACAAGGCGTCGGGTGAGGACGCAATTACCGCCGAACTCCTGAAGGCGGGTGGAAAACCAGTCCTTAAGGCCCTTCAAAAACTGTTCGATTCCGTCACACTCGAGGGGAAAACGTCACAAACGTGGAGCAGAGGTGTAGTGGTAATCTTCTTAAAAAAGAGCGACAATACCCTGCTTAAGAATTACAGGCCCATCTCACTTCTGAGCCATGTCTACAAGCTGTTTTTCAGAGTCAAACCGTCTCGCACGCAGGTTTGACGACTTCCAGCCTCTCGAACAAGCCGGATTCCGAAAAGGCTTCAGCACCCTAGACCACATACACACGCTGCGGCAGGTTATACAGAAGACCGAAGAGTATAATCTGCCCCTCTGCTTAGCGTTTGTGGACTACGAGAAAGCCTTCGATTCGATCGAGACTTGGGCTGTGCTGCAGTCTCTCCAACGGTGCCAGATCGAATGGTCGTTATCGAGGTGCCTAAGTGTTTGTACGAAAACGCCACCATGTCAGTCCGACTTCAGGATCAGACTTCGAAACCTATCCTCCAGCAGCAGGGTGTGAGGCAGGGAGACGTAATTTCTCCGAAACTGTTCACGGCCGCAATGGAGGATGTCTTCAAGGTTTTGGACTGGAGAAGGCTAGGCATTAATGTCAATGGCAAGTACATCACTCATCTTCGATTTGCCGACGATATAGTCGTCATGGCTGAGACCACGGAGGACCTCAGTACAATGCTCGATGACCTCAGTAGAGCTTCCGAAAGAGTGGGTCTTAAAATGAACATGGACAAAACCAAGGTCATGGTAAGGTAAATACCCATGTAACACCCACTCCTATCAAGATTGGAGGCTCTGCACTCGAAGTGGTTGATGAGTACGTTTACCTGGGACAAACGATCCAGTTAGGTAGGGCTAACTTCGAGAAAGAGGTCAACCGTCGAATCCGACTCGGCTGGGCGAAGTTCGGGAAGTTGCGCGGTATCTTCTCGTCTCACATACCACAGTGTCTCAAGACGAAAGTCTATGACCAGTGCGTGTTGCCAGTGATGACCTATGGACTCAAAACGTGGTCGCTCATAATGGGCCTCATCAGAAGGTTTAAAGTCACCCAAAGGGCAATGGAGAGGGCAATGCTCGGAGTTTCCTTGCGTGATCGAATCAGGAATTATGATATCCACAAGAGAACCAAGGTTACCGACATAGTCCTAAGGATCGCCAAATCGAAGTGGCAGTGGGCAGGGCACATTGCTCGCAGAACAGATGGTTGATGGGGCCGAAAAGTTTTGGAGTGGCGACCGCGTACCGGAAGACGCAGCGTTGGAAGGCCTCCCACAAGGTGGACCGATGACCTGGTGAGGGTCGCGGGTAACCGATGGATGCGAGACGCACAGGACCGGTTGTTGTGGCGACACTTGGGGGAGGCCTATGTCCAGCAGTGGATGTCTTTCGGCTGATATGATGACATAGGTTTTCAACATACTAAATGATCCTCTATGTTAGGCCTCATGTAAACATTAAAATACCTAATCAACCGTCATCCTCATTGTCGTCTATAATTACTGAATCTAAAAATAAAGCAGGGCGCCTCACTACCAGTACTGTACCATCTCAAACTTGTACCTACATTGCTGGCAAATAAATAATTCTGATTCTGATTCTAGCCCACCCCAAAAACCAAACTAGGCAAACAACGTGGGCGCAACTACCGATCGTTATTCGCCCAGTAAAACATGAGCAGCAATAATGTTGAACGGAATCGAGCGCATGATTGTTCTCGTCAAGTAAAATATAGAAATGATACACTTTTGACGATGTATATCGACTCTTTATGTGCACTCGAATTAGTTGCACATTGCTGGTGCAATTGTACACCATGCAAGCATTTGGCGTATTTGGGATCTTCCATGTTTAGTAGATTTTCCACGGCAGGCGGATTACCCGCAGCAGGTGGATTTCCCACAGCAGGTGCATCTTGCACAGCAGGCATTGCAGACATCGTTCCACGATGAGCTCTTGTCTAACAGTTGTGGCAGAGGTATTCCTTATTATTGAATGTTATCTGAAACCATGAAAAAATGTTAAACAAATAACCCACGGCATAACATGAATCCGTTTTATAGTAGGTAACTTCTAAGTATATATTATCTAGGAACGCATTTGTTATGTTATGATTTAAGTAATGTAAATAATTGTCTTAACTGTTGAGATAATGGCTTATTTTGCGTAATAATATAACTACTTAAATAAAAAGTAGGTACTTACCTCACGTGGTAGAGCTTGAATTATGTTTTGAACACTGTATGTTGATGTTCGTTTTGAGGTCGGTTTCGGACTCGGGAGCTTTTATAATAATATTTAACGTAAACGTTAAAAAAATATACAGGGTGTCACGGACATCGTAACTAAACTTCGCGAAAAGGCTACACCTAATGCCACTAAACTTCGCGAAAAGGCTACACCTAATGCCACTAACCAAATTGTGAAAGTCATTAATCTCGCTAATGATCGGTTACAGAAATTGACATTTTCGAGCCCGCAATGTATTTAGAACAACACGATCAAAACGCGCGAGAGCGCTGTACTTGGTTAACGTAGTATTTGCAAACACACATACACAGGCCTTAGTCGCTGCCACGCAGCGTTGCACTTTAATGTAGGTACCTACGAATATCGCCGACGGCAATAATATCACAAAAACTCATTTTGATCACTCAGAAATACCTAATCTACTGATGGTAGGAACTTGTTTAGGTATGCAGAAGTTAAGAGAAATGGAGGAGCCATAAGCTTAGTCTCTTTATATCACGATTCCGATAAGGATTGATAAAGAAAAGGTTTTAAGTAAGTATGTACATTGAGATCCAGTAATGATGTAGGTATAAACTAATGAACTAGCTAACTCACCCCTAAACAGATAGGATTCGAGATTCGAGCAGATGCCTAAGAGCTCATTCACACGAAGACGAATCGTGATTTTTCACGAATCGTGTTTTTTCACGATTCGTTATTTTTTTTGACGGGAGCAATGCTTTTTATATACCCATGTTCACACGCTTCACGAATCGTGAAAAAAGACGTAGACGGATACGTCGGTCACTACGGTCATTAGAATGACGATTCGTTAAAAATCTCGAATCGTGATTGGCGCTCGCGCCCCGCGCGCCTGCCTGCTCCGCCCGCCTGTCTGCCCCACCCGCCGCGCGCCCGCTCAATTCAGTACATTCCTTTGACTTGTTAAGACGTGTAGCGCTGCGCTTCAATAAAATCATGTCGAAAAAAGAAAAAGAAAAATTGTATGACCAACAAATAAATCGCGAAGTTTTGATTGCTGCAATCAAAGACAGGCCAGTTTTATGGAATAAATTTTTGGAAATTTATAAGGACAAAACCGCTAAAACAGCAGCATGGCGGGAAATATGCATAATTTTGAAAGAAGATTTTGAAGAAATGGATCAAAAGGACCGACAGTTGTTTGGTAAGTTTTTATTGAGAAAATTTTTAATACAAATCTATACTGCCTATATTTTGTTGTCTTGCCATGGTACTGATCCAGTTTCTGATAGAAAGTAGGTCATAAATTCATTTCTCATTGAATTGCCAGTTCCGACACTCGGTGATACTTCCTGGGGTAGTAAATTTTCAAAATTAAATTCTTTTTCTAATTCAATTCCCTCCTTTTTTATAATCAAATTGTGGAGGACAGTACAAGCTTTCACAACTGAAATAGCTGTTTCTCGTTTAAGGTCTATGGGTCTATGTAAAATTCTCCACTTATTTGCTAGAATGCCAAACGCACATTCCACGTATCTTCTCGCTCTGGTTAAACGATAATTAAATATTCGTTTACCTCTGTCAAGATGCGTTCCACCAAAAGGTCTTAATAAATGTGTGTGTAAACCAAATCCCTCGTCGCCAATAATTACGTAAGGAACTTGAACTTCTGATTCTGTAAATAAAGGCCTTGGTTCGGGTATATTCAAACGGCCTTCTGTCAACATTTTCCAAAAACTTGACTCTTTAAATATTGATGAGTCGCATTCTTTTCCATAGGAACCTACACTGACGTAAACGAATCGATAATCTGAATCTACGACTGCTAATAACACTATTGAAAAGAAATCTTTGTAGTTCATATATACTGAACCACTATTTGACGGCTTTCGAAGCCGTCAAATAGTGGTTAATATGCTTCCCGTCAACTGCTCCAAGGCAGTGAGGGAAATTGGCCTTTTCATTAAATCCACTTGCTATCTTTAACCACTCTTCTTCCTTATTAGGAAGTGGCATAAATTCTTCATATAAATTATTCCATATACTTTGCGTCACTTCTACTACGATGGTGGAAATGGTTGATTTGCCAATTCGATAACTAAAATGAAGATCTTCATAGGAAAGTCCTGACGCCAAATACCTAAAAAAATATTTCATTAAAACCAAATTAGTGGGATGAAGAAGTCGTATTTTCATTCAGAATAAGCGTTCCCACTAGGCACCCAAACGATTTCATATGTTTGACTGGCTGCCTAGTGGGATAGATTAGTCTAAATGAAAATACAACTTCTTCAAGCGCTTCTTCAATTATACAAATTCAGCTTACTAAGCATCCTCTTTTTACGAAAGCAAAAACCGTTATAAAACGTATGGGGCGTAGCCCGTACAAAACAACCACAGATCAGGTCCCTGTATATTTTATTTATGTATAATAATTCATAAATACACAGACGGACAGCGAACGGCGTTTGTGAATAGATATTCGCCCGACAACAGACCGCTCGTCTTGTCGTGACGTGTTTCGAAACCGTGTCCTTATTATTACAGTTGTTTTCTAGTATATATATATTCATCTGTGGTTGTTTTGTAATATTGGGAATAATGCGATGTAAATAAAAATCTTCTTATAAAACCGTTCATACAGTTTTATGAATTATTGTTTCAGGAAGTTCAGTGATGAAAAGGTGGACACAATTGAGAGACACTTGGAGGAAATCATTAGATGAAAACAAAGAAACAAAAAAATCTGGGTCTGGTACAAAATCTAAGCCCTACAAATATAATCAAGAGATGAGCTTTTTGAAGCCAATTATTAAGCCAGGTGAAACATATGACAATAATCCAAATATAAGAGATGAAGCCCAAAGAGAAAATGCAGATCAACAAGAAAATCAGAAAGAGAAACACTTAGAATCATCATCAAAAAAGAAAAGAATGGATAGTGGCAGCGTATTGGATGATAAAATGATGAAACTTGTTGATCATCAATTAAACACAATTGGAAGTGATGACCGTAACATGAATTTTTTTAAGGGGGTTCTGCCATCCCTTCAGCATTTTGATGATGATCAAATACTGGAATTCCAATCTGGGGTCATTAACCTAATACAGAGTATTAAAACTGGACGAAACTATTCGAATTGGCATCAAAATTATTACAATTCACATCATCACAACTATAATAGTGGTGGTTATTATACTAAGCCTCAAGAATCACCTTTGAGGAACGTCTAATAATAATAATACTCGGCCTCTTCCTGAAAGTTCATCGATAGTAAATGCAGAAGTGTCTGCAGAAACGCCCACCCCTCTACAACCTGGAACATCGCTGATCCATCGCGATGATCCAAGTGCATCACCGGCACTATCTACAGCTCTAAGTCAATTAAGTGATTATCTGGATCTATCAAATTTCTAAAAACATGTTCTAAATTATCATAAATATAACCAATAAATAAGAATAATAAATAATATAATTAGTTTTTCTTGCCTTATAGTTATCGCCAACTTTTCTTCAGGGCTAATGGCCTTTCTCATACATGTATCCTGTTTTCTCAAATCCGTATCCAACCTTTGGAGAAGGAAGTCAAAGGTATCTTTAGACATTCTAAAATAAGTGTAAAATTTGGTATCATCTTCTCGTAACGAGCTCATCAAAGTATAAAAATCCCCAACACTTTGTCTTTGCCTTAAAATTGGATGCACCCAGTGTATTCTTCTTGTTTTTCTTTTTTTAGATCGACGATAATGCCAGTACAAAATTAAAGTATTCACGTCCATTGTCTTTGGTAGTTTACTCTCAACTGAACACAATCACGAAACAACATGTGAACATCAATTCGGATATTTTGACGAATCGTGAAAAAACACGATTCCGTATTCAATGTGAACATCTATCCGTCAAGGCGAATCGTGTTTTATACCGAATCGTCAAAGACGTATCCCGTGTGAATGCGCCCTAACTAGTTTTATTTACATATTAGGTATCTTTTTAGTGAAAGTAGTGAATTAATTATTTTTTTAATTAAAACACATTGAGTTAGGTAAGAATGACAATTATGAACAGTCTAAAGTAAAAAACAGCTGAAAAAAATTGAAAAATGAGGAAAAAGCCGACGAACAATTCCAACGCGGGGGGTCCAGAATCATGTCCTGAACTCATGGTATGGCCGTTTGTACGTCGATGTCCCTTACACGCTGTATATCAAAAGTTAAAGCACCAGAAAGCCATAAGTTTTTAGGTACTAAACCCGTGGATGTTTTTTTTTTTTATTTTTTTTTTTTAATATCTCTTCATGTTAGGAAAAAAATAAAAGTATTCCCATGCCTGGGCAGCATTTGGTCCAGATTGGTCAATCTCCTTTACAATATTCTTGGTGACATAGGCAGCACTTTTGAAGAAACAAAAGTGGTACCACTTATCAGTGCATTTATGACTAATCGAACACAGAAAAGCTATGAGTTATTATTCCACATGATTCAATCACAATTACCAGAATTTAAACCTTATAAAGTACATTGTGACTATGAGTCCGCAGCAATTAACGCTATAAAAGAAGAATATCCAAATGTAATAATAAAAGGCTGCTATTATCACTGGTGCAAAAATATTAGTAAAAATGCCAAAAAGTTTAAAAATAATGAAACCAAACCGAATTGTCTTTCTTACAGCGGCCTTACCGCTCTTGCCACCACAATGTACTTCAGAAGGATGGGAGTATATCAAAACCCAAATTTATAGAATTAATAATATAAACATGACCAGATCGTGATACGTTACATCGAAAATTATTGGTTAAAAATTCACTCCCCAGATCTTTTTAGCGTATATGGTGAAAGACATCGTACCGATAATGTATCCGAAGGTTTTCATTCGAAACTAATAAAGGGAATAAACAAGACAACAGTTACTTTGACCAGAACCATGAATAAAATGAATAAATACTTAGGTATGGAAGCTTTAGAACAAAAAAGGAAGAGTAAATACAATGTGGATGATGACTTTATACTTGATGTTCAAATGCAATTAATCAATGGTGATATCACTGTGGCCAAGGCTTTAGATGAACTCAGATAGAGGTTTTTTTAAACAGAGTATTACATCATCGGGTAAATCGGAGTAGAAACTTTTTTAATGTTTCCATAATGCTAGCACATGACATTAAAGAACATAAGTATGTCACTGTGGCGTTTCTGAATTCAGTTGTTTTCTGTTTTGTTCACTGTGCTATTACTATTGTATTTAGAAATATATAAATACTTAATAACATAATTTAGAAAGTATGGAGAGTCAATCAATTTTGAGTTTTCAACCTAAATACCAACTCTCGCCCGATGATGTGTTTGAAATGCAGGATACTCAAGAGTATGTTGTAGAGTGTAGAGATGACGACGTCACACCAGACATTTATATGTCCGTGAAAACGCAAACGGAACAAAATATGAAGGATAATTGTACCCAAACGGACCATTTGAGTGATGCTCAGATTGTATTAAATACAGCAAAATTGTTGGCTGAAAGTTTTTTTCCCGGAAAAGACACACTAAAATAAAAGTTCATTAAGGCCTATTACAAGCACGTAACAACAATTGTGCGTGTATTCCCGTACGTCCCCTCGACTTCGTCCCCCGAGGGGGACGAACGGGAATTTACAAAAATAATATTTAATTTGTTCCCGATCGTCCCAATCCTAATTCATGAGAGGACGAATGGGAATATGTTCTTCGATTAGTGCCATTCGTCCCACTAAAAAGATTTGTGCAGAAAATATGTTTATTCGATGTTTCGTAGTTTACTTTTAAATTAGTTTCTTCGTTAGATTTAATCATTATTTTACAAAATACTTCACTATTTTTCTATGAATTATAAAACGTATCCTAAGTTTATCATTGTTTCATTACGTTTACCTACACTAAATTTAGCAACTCTGACGGGAAGCGCCGGCGATTCTGGTAGTTAACAAAAGAGTGCCGATAACATTGTGTTATTTGCGTAAATCCTATTGGTTTACCTGACATTCTCTCCCTTTCCTATCCTTAAATTAGACCGGTCGGGTTAGTGTTGACAAAACAATGAAAGTGCACGGGTGTTAATGTAATAATATACAGGGTGTCCCAAAACTCAACGTCAAGCCGAAACGGGGTGACAGGATTGATCATAACCATCACGAGAAAAATCTGAAAAAAAATCTATCCCATGCAGTTTGAAAATTATGGGCATTTTAAGAAAAACCTAGAAATTTGATCAAACTGTACCATTTTTCGGTTATTGTGGTTATTATTTTTTATTTTTGTTCATTTGAACTTTAGAAACGTAATCCTAAATAACATTTCTAGAATCCCAATAAAAAATAATGACACAATTGTCTTAAGTTCCCGAGAATTGAGACTATTTGTTAAACTACGAATTTAAAATTTTCAAGATTCGTCGACTTTGACAGGCCCTCCTATAAAAAAAATGTACTAGAGTGCCTTGGCAAGTAGCATTAAAAGTTGGCGCATTTAATCAGAATTCTAAAATGGTACAATACTTGTTAGTTCCATACAATAGAAAAGAGTAAAAAAATTAAAACCTCAAGTAACCCGATTTTTGCTATCAGATTTTACTCAGTTAAAATGTTTTTAATTCGCACAAGCTCTAGGTAGGTTCTTAATTTTAAGGCAAAATGATGAGAGAGATGGATAATGGGTATGTTTGCCATGAGTGAGCGAGACAGATAGTGACGCCACGCATTGAGACGGAGATGCGTCGTTTAAACGAGTGCGAATGAAACAGATAGATGCTATGGCATCTATCTGTTTCATTCGCACTAGTTTCAGCCAAGCAAATGGCTACGCTACCAGTCCGACACCAACCAGTTAGTACGTTTCGCTCATTCGTCTACTGCGCACGTTCGTATTCGCTTGTGTTGATTTAGTACTGACAACTTTGGCTTCTCTTTTTGGACTTGAATCTTTGTGAATTGGACTTGTTGATAACATACCGGCAACTTTGGCTTCTCTCTGGACTTTTGTGTTGGCATCCTTTTTATCTACCATGCCTACGCGCTACACTTCACAAGAATATGCGAACATGCACCTCATTTATGGGGAATGCAGATGCAACGCAAGTGCTGCCGCTAGACTTTATCGTGAAAGATATCCAAATTTAGAGCGCTACCCGGATCACCGCGTGTTTGTTAATGTGCACCGTTCACTCACAGAGGGCGGCCATTTCCCGAATCAAATACAGGCTGGAGGTAGACCTGTGTTTCCTTTCCAGGAAGAAGTATTGCAAGAGGTCGCACGTGACCGAAGTATTTCCGTACGTGGAATTGAAGAAAGAACGGGAATACCGAAAAGCACTGCTCATCGTATTTTACAAAGAGCCGAAATGCATCCGTTTCACGTACAACGAGTTCAAAGTCTTCTACCTCGAGATTATCAGGAAAGGATTTCTTTTTGTAGAACAATGCTACAGAGGCATAATGAGAATCCCCAATTCATCCAAAAAACTCTCTGGTCAGATGAATCGACATTTAAAAAAGATGGTTACATGAACTTGCACAATTATCACGAGTGGCATGTGGAGAATCCACATTTAATGCGAGAAGATAGATCCCAGTATCGTTTTAAAGTAAACCTGTGGACCGGAATTTTAAACGGTAAAATTATTGGGCCTATTGAACTGCCTGAGAACTTGAATGGAACTAATTACCTACATTTTTTAAGAGAAGATTTACCAACCCTGTTAGAGGACGTACCACTAGCAGATCTTCGCGACATGTGGTTTCAACAAGATGGCTGCCCAGCGCATTTCGCAGTGCAAGTAAGAGATTTCCTTGACCAGGAATATCCGGGAAGGTGGATTGGACGTTCGGGCACTA
The DNA here is from genome assembly GCA_947386135.1 of Melanchra persicariae. Lineage (NCBI taxonomy): Eukaryota > Metazoa > Arthropoda > Insecta > Lepidoptera > Noctuidae > Melanchra > Melanchra persicariae. The sequence goes on from OX376665.1 coordinate 4,973,173, forward strand.
TCTCGTGGCCCGCCCGTTCACCAGATTTAAATCCCCTGGATTTTTTCTATTGGGGAGTTCTCAAAGAAAAAGTTTACTCAAAGCCCATTGAGAACGTAGCCGACCTGCGTGAACGCATTTCTCAAGCAGCTGAGGCGATCAACTCTCGAAGATATGCCCGACTAATAAGTAGATCTTTTTTAAGAAGATGTAGGGCTTGTATTGAGGCTGATGGTAAACAATTTGAACATTTATTTTAATAAAAAACGTTATTTCTCTATCATCTGACTTTTATTCCAACAAACCTAATTATTTTACTAATTTTACTAACTTTTTTTCACTTTGGTAAAAGTGGCGTCACTATCTGTCTCGCTCACTCATGGCGAACATACCCATTATCCATCTCTCTCATCATTTTGTCTTAAAATTAAGAACCTACCTAGAGCTTGTGTGAATTAAAAACATTTTAACTGAGTAAAATGAGATAGCAAAAATCGGGTTACTTGAGGTTTTAATTTTTTTACTCTTTTCTATTGTATGGAACTAACAAGTATTGTACCATTTTAGAATTCTGATTAAATGCGCCAACTTTTAATGCCACTTGCCAAGGCACTCTAGTACATTTTTTTTATAGGAGGGCCTGTCAAAGTCGACGAATCTTGAAAATTTTAAATTCGTAGTTTAACAAATAGTCTCAATTCTCGGAAACTTGAGGCAATTGTGTCATTATTTTTTATTGGGATTCTAGAAATGTTATTTAGGATTACGTTTCCAAAGTTCAAATGAACAAAAATAAAAAAGAATAACCACAATAACCGAAAAATGGTACAGTTTGATCAAATTTCTAGGTTTTTCTTAAAACGCCCATAATTTTTAAACTGCATGGGATAGATTTTTTTTCAGATTTTTCTCGTGATGGTTATGATCAATCCTGTCACCCCGTTTCGGCTTGACGTTGAGTTTTGGGACACCCTGTATATTCGACACGAGTTCTGCGGAAAACTACTGATGTAAGTACCTACATTTTTGTAAGTTACAAATATTATTAGATTGTTTATAGTCAATACTATATTGTGTCATGTCTTATTAATTTATGCTAATAATGTACGGTATCAATATTTGTATTCAATTTTAGTATTTTATTTTATATATTAAATATCATTCTAAATTATATTAATAAGTGTGTAATTATTGTCTCCTGTTTTTTAGAGCTTAACAATGTCACAAGAAGCGCATCCTGGCCCCTCTGGTAGTACAGGAAGCTGTTTGCAGTATATACAAAGAAAAGGTGGAATCGTGCTTCTGCGTGCTGGATACCAATTTTTAAGGAAAAGGCAAAACAAAAGTGGAGCTGTTGTATGGGAATGTCATCTTAGAAGAAAGAATAAGTGCAGTGGGACCTTAACCATAAATGTAAGTACCTACTTTTTTGGCTTCTTTTTTCATGCAAAACCAGACAATGGGTAAATAAATTATGCACGTTTATTGCAGAATGATCAAATTTTGAAAGAAACCACACACACATCCTGTACACCGGACTTCAATAAAAACATAATAGACATTCATATTGATGAATGCAAGAAAAATATAACTTCTGATGATGTACCTTGCGTACCAGCCGCCTTTAATTCAACAATTTCGAAAATTTTGGACGAAGGACTTGATAAAGTAACTTTACCCAAAGATATTCCTAAGTTTGCAAACATCAAAAGCACTTTGTATCGCCATCGAAATAGCACTTATAATATGAGTAAAATCACTTTCAATGACGTTAAAACGGTTGAGGTTCCTCAAAAATTTCAATCATTTTTGTTAGCTGATTACAGTTACGGTAACACACGCTTACTCATTTTTTGTTCCCAAGAAGCTAAAGAAAAATTGATAGTTTTAAAAAATATATTTGGTGACGGTACATTTAAGAGTTGTCCACCTCCATTCCAACAGCTCTACACCGTTCATGGTGATTTAGGAAGTAATAATCAAAGCACAGCTATGACGCCATTATTGTACGCTTTAATGTCAAACCGTAAAAAAGAAACATACGAGATACTTTTCAGACTTGTTAAATCTCAAATCAACGATTGGAATCCTACATCCTTTACCAGTGATTTTGAAGAAGCAGCTATGTCTGCTATGCGTACAATTTTTCCAGAGATAAGTATCCACGGCTGTTATTACCATTTTAATAATGCTATTTGGAGGAAAGGCCGTGAATTAAATCTAACAAAAAATAAAACTTTAAGACGTCAAGTAGCCCTAAGTGCGGTGCTTCCATTATTACCAGAGGAACGTATTTTTGAAGGCTGGTTTTATATCGCTAGCGAAAGCCCCGATGATAGCCAAAGTGAAAAATTTCGGCAATACATGCTATCGCAGTGGCTTCAATCGAATTTCGTAAAAGTGTGGTGCAGTTTTGGAAAACGACACCGTACTAATAACTTTGCCGAAGGGTGGCATTTTAAATTAAATAGTGCCATAGGCAAAAAAAAACCTAATATTTTAAAATTGCTTACGGTGTTACATCAAGACTCTAACTTATACAGCGTGAAAGCAAAACAAAATCCAAAACGGCGTAGGCTACATTCAATCTTGACAGACCAATATATTATGGATTGCCAAATGCAACTTCTTAATTCAGAAATAACTGTAGGACATTTTTTAGAAAAACTAACGTAGGTATTAATCATAATAAGTAAAGTGCTCGATGGTTGTGTACGTTGATGTAATCTCTAGGCTTTGTGTGCAATAATTATTACTGCCTACTGTTATGACCTCGACTACTTTCTTCAATACTTGTGATTTTTTTATTGTTGTTACCCTCTATGTTTTGTGTTCATGTTTTTTCACTTTGATTTTGTATATGTTTTTTATTTTAATTTTGAAATTGTGATAATTTATTTACGCTATTAATATGTAAAATTAATGTGTAACCTGTTCTGATTCCTTATACAATATGTAACACAAAAATGTGACACCGTATACCTATACATATAAGCAAATGTGACTTTTTAAAAATTAGGACGATAAGTTTTTTTTTGTTATTTTTACCTTGATTTCGTGATATTTTAGGTAGGTATTTTATTTTATTTTGCTTTTGAAAGTGTGATAATTTACTGACCCTATTTATGTGTTAAAATAATGAGTAAACTTTTCTAATGCCTTACATAACGTAAAGCGTAAAATTTTGCCACCATACATATAAGCAACTCTACGAAAAATAGTGACTTATATTTCAAAAGGAAACAACCTGAATGGTAAAAAGTCTGTTTGTAGTGTTTAATTGTAATATAATACAGACTTTTTTATTATAAGCTCTATACACTGATTTTTTAATCATAATTTTTAGTTATAAGGAGAATTTTATTCTTAATTAAAAAAATATTATATATAAAAATATTGCGAGTTATTGCAAAGTTGATTCTGTGATTTTTACTGTGATTTTTATTCCTTAATAAATGACTGATTTTTATTTCAATTTTGTTTTTTTACCAATTAAAACCACCAGTCTTATATTATTTAGTGGGAGCAATCGACCCTAAAAAGAATTAATAAATTATTCCCATTCGTCCCCCCAAAAAATTTTGAGGGACCATCGGGAAAATAAATAACGAATTCCCGTTCGTCCCCCTCGGGGGACGAAGTCTAGGGGACGAACGGGAATACACGCAATTGTGGACACGCTGCAAGACTAGTTTTCCGGTCCGTTCTTTAATACCTACATAACTACTTACTTCACTGAAATAAAAAAAATATATTTCATAAACTCTGTTTTATTAATTATCGTTTAACTATAGATAACTTGAAATAATAACTTTGGGGTCGGATCAATGTATGTGATGTTGTCTGATATTTATTCATTTATTTTAATGAACTGGGAGCTGTTAGTCAAAAACACGCGTTTCTGGACATCACTAGGGTGGTGTCGTATGGACTAGAGATTCCATACGACACCACGGATGGTTTCGTTTTGGTGGTGTCGAGTGGAAGGAAGGGAGACTGATAACAAATCCGACTGTTAAAATTATTTTAACTGTTTTTTTTAATGTTTTTGTAACTTGTTGATTGGATATGTAAGATTGATTTTTTCGAATTAATATAATTAAGTGGTAGAATCCTCCATAGTTTTATTTATTATTCAACTCCGAAGAAGGTAACAAAACTGACATAAATTCATACTTACCCCTTACATTTTTACGTTTTAACAAGAAAATACATTTCTACGTAAATTAAATATTGTTTTTAAAAACTAGAGAATATAGGTATGTTATTTCAGATAGTCGGAAAACACTGCGGTGACAAAAAAAAAGTAAGTCATATTTTCATCAGTTGTACTAAATTTTTAAGTCTCCTCTTATGTACAATGTACCGAGTAGATTGGGACTATAATAGAAACTACACATAGGAACTTATAAAATCACGGTGATTGTCAATTACGTTATTGTTGCACCAAATGAGCGAAACAGTTTAACATTTTTTACAATATATTTTTTATACGTTTTGCGCCGACCCTAAAATAGGCAAGGGCAAGAAAATGATGTTGAAAATTTATCTTTTTCCAAAAGTTTTTTTGTTTTCCAATTTTTTTTTGCCAACTAGACCCAAATACAACGAAAAGTCCACACAGACGAATGGTTAGACTGTTAAGGCTATTTTGAGGCCCCATTCTATTTTGACTATGATAAAAGGAAATTCATCGATTTTTTTTTTTTTCAACATTTTGCATGACCCCATTTCAAGACACCCTGAGTTACAACGACTAATCCAAAAGACGAACGAATAGAATACTCTTTATTATGTACACCATATAAGTTACAAAACAATATAGATGAAGAAAACATTACATAGGCGTGTCACCCTATGTAGGGTGACACAATGGGCGGCCTCATCGCTAAAAGCGATCTTTTCAAGACAATGCAGAATTATTATTGTTTGAATCAAACGACTTTTTCAACATTCAGAAATTTCCAACGCAAGTTTTTGTTTGCTTTTACTTAAATTTATTTTGGAAGTTCAACAAAACAGCAGAGCAAACCAATATTTCGAGACAACCAAAATCATTTTTTTAACAAGTTTCAACAACCACAACAGCTGAAAGTTATCGCAACCAACAATAATAGAGAAATTTGGGAAAGCAGTAACTTACACAACAACAACATTTTGACTTTTACAAAAAGAAGTTCATTTATAACATTTTTTTTTTTGTTTTGTTTGACCATAACGAAATTCCAACGAAAAATCCAAGAGACTAACAATTTTTTGAACCAAACAACTTTTTTAACATTCAAATTTTAACATTTCCAACTTAAATTTTTGTTTGCTTTTACTTCAATTTATTTTGAAAGTTCAACGAAACAGCAGAGCAAACCAATATTTCGTGGCAGTCAAAAACAATTTTTTACAAGTTTCAACAACCACAACAGCTGAAAGTTATCGCAACCAACAATAATAGAGAAATTTGGGAAAGCAATAACTTACACAACAAAACCATTTAGACTTTTACAAAAAGAAGTTCATTTTTAACATTTTTTTTTTTTTGTTTTGTTTGACCATAACGAAATTCCAACGAAAAATCCAAGAAACGATATTTTGAACCAAACAACTTGTTTAACATTCAAATTTTAACATTTTTAACTCAAATTTTTGTTTGCTTTTACTTCAATTTATTTTGAAAGTTCAACGAAACAGCAGAGCAAACCAGTATTTCGAGGCAATCAAAAACAATTTTTTACAAGTTTCAACAACCACAACAGCTAAAAGTTATTGCGACCAGAGCAATTTTGGAAAGCACAACAAAACTATTTTTACTATGTTTTGTATGAACATAACGAAATTCCAACGAAAAATCTAAGAGACAAACGAGTTAATGAATCAAACAAATTTTTCAACATTCAGATTTTAACATTTCCAGAACAGTTTTGGTTGCTTAAACCAACCAAAAACTTTTGATTCTTAATAAAAACAACGTTCTCAAATTAGTTCGTAGTTGTATCTGCAAAATAAATTGAGGAAACAGTAGAGCAACCCAACATTTTGATACAAACGAAAACAAACAGTCTAATTTTCAACAACAACATCTGAAAGTTATCGCAGTCAACACCTCCAAAGCCATTTTGTCTTTTGCGAATTTTTTTTCAATATTTTGTATGACCTTAACCGACGGACACATCCAAATAGTTACAACGACAAATCCAAGTCAGTGAGTAATGTAATCCTTTACAGACGGTATTTAGAATCAAGAAAAATCTGTCACTCAATCATCACAGTTCCTGTGGTTTAAAGGCAAAAGCCGCGGGAAAAACTAGTTGAAAATAGTATAATAGAATTGAATTAAACATTACTTGATACTGATGGTAAATTTATTGTATAAAATTACATTTCTATGCTTCCGCTTCTAAGCTAGCAACAGCCATATTGAAAGCACCTTCTCTTGTAGTATTACCACCAATGAAACCTGTGCTGTGGCAGAATATGCAGCCATCTATTCCTGCTACCTTACTCAGTATTTCATCTCTTACTCCCCACCATTTGTTGTGTAGAGGTTTCCTGAAAATAATTATATACAGTTGATGAAACAGCACAAGCAGAATCTTGCATGGAGGAAATTAGAGGAATTTATATATTAGTAATATCCTTCATAATATTAGAAGCGCGTAAGTTTGTATGTATGGATGTTTGTTACTCTTTCACAATATTGATTATTGAGAACCTTAATTACGCCTGTTTTTCATGGGGGTAGGTACAAAATACATAGCATTATGTATTTTGTACCTACCTGCTACAATTCTGAAATACTAAGGATATCTGTATTCTGCTCGTTTTCCTTTGTTTACATTCATATATTCAATCAATTAATTGATTTATTAATCAACATAACTTCATCATCATCATCATCATATCAGCCGAAAGACGTCCACTGCTGGACATAGGCCTTGCCATAATCACCACGCTTGGCAGGCGGGTTGGCGATCGCAGTGTAGCTGTAGCAATGTACCTACAGAGAATGCTGCTGCCCATTCTCTGGCGAGTCCCTTAGTCGCCTCTTATGACACCCACGTGAAGGCTATTTGAAGATAATTACTAAAATAGTTTGATTTTCGAAAACATAGTTCATCCTTGTCACGCACAACTTCCTTGGTACTGTGTGGCGCAAATACAAATCTATGTTTATCTTACATAAAATGGTCACCAGATCTTAATTTTTGGAGATTTTTAATCGTTTTTTTATTATCTTACCAAGCCTTGCCTTAAAAACCAGCCAGATACCGTGTTCATTTATTCACTATTGAATAAATGAATACAAATGTGAATAATAATACTTTATATCCTAGAAAAACACAGTTTCTGCAGGATAGGCCACTTGAACTAATGATAAAAGCTAGTAAATAATAATTTAGTAACTCACCTAGTAACAAAGCTGGTAGGATTGACTGGAACTGCTTGGACTCTCCACGAGTTTGGTTTGTCATTAAATATTACAAATTTAATTTCATGCCCAATATTAATTTCTTCTTCTAAATCATACAAGTGTTCTTTCCATGGAAATCTCTCAGTAAATTCCACAATCTGTCCAGATTTATGAATTTCAAATCGGTTGTCCAATGCAGCCCGAACATAACCCCTTGCAGGAAGCCACACAGATATGAAATAGTTGACGGTATATAGAAACTCTTCACTCACAAGTGCCATAGCTTTCTCAAAAACTTTGTCTAAATTAATATTTTGATTTGAGTTCCATTCTGGGTTTAATCTTCCAACTCTACTGCTCAAATTTGTGCGTATTTTGTACCTTGGTTCTTCTGCAGCTATCGGAACACCGTTATCTATAGCATCGATTTCTTCAATGAAGTTTTGGTAGACTTTCTTGTATATTACAGTAATATCTGCCAGGTTTAGAGAAACATTTTTTGGGATGAGTTGCTGTAAGACTTCTTCACCATAGTAAGTGTAGACAAGCCCCGCAGAACTTAATCTGTGGAAAGAAAGATATTATATACAAAATGTTACAGAATAAACGCAATACCTCTTAAGGGGTCATTGTACGCATCATTATGAACAACTTTTACTTTGGGACCAACACTGAAATTGTGAAAAAATTGGCTGCCCCATACATTTATGTGGCATATACATTTAGACAAGGTTGGCGCAGTGGTTAAGCGATTGACTGCTGCGCTGCGTGTCGCGGGTTCGATTCCCGCACGGAACAAATATTTGTATGACCTACATATAGTAAGTTGTACCGGGTCTGGCTGTTTGTGTGTGTGAGTTTATATGTTTTGTAAACGCACCCACGATACAGGAGAAATTCCTAGTGTGGGGCAAAGATTAAAAAAAAAAGAATAATAATAATGTGCACAACTCGACAAAATGTTTTACAACAACAGCTGATTTTTTACGCGATTTCGGTGTATAATATTTCTGCTATTTAATGCAGAGTGAAATTCAAATCCACAGTAGAAACCATACAAGAGAGTAATAAAAACATTACAAACTAGAAAATGTGTGTACTTCACTGAATAATGATTAAAGTATTGGCACAAAAACCTCTTTAAAGGTTCATTGATTATCCTTAGTGTAATGTTTATTTTATTAGGTAGGTATTAACCATTAATCCACTGGTTGACTTGGTGTCAATATTATGGCCCACCATCAAAATAAGTTAGGAAGCCTAATAAAATGATTGGGGTCTTTTTATTTTCAAGCACAAATCTAGTTGATACTATTGACAAGCAGATTATTGTACTTGAATGCAGTAAGTATAGTTTTTATTTGTCTTTCCAGAATGGCCAATCCACTGGCACACCTCCACATTATATCCACCACCTGTGCTGACATATACACACATTTCATATACCACCCACACTAAGCCAAGTGGCCCTTCAATCATATTGTAATTTTATTTCATATTAGTAGGTATTAAGAAAATAAACTAGAGTAAAATATAATATTGTCTGTCCTGGGAATCCTAGTGTCGGATCTAGGGCCTCAACCAATAGAGTAAGTTTTATTTGAGACTATAAATGTTTTCATTTTTCATTTTCATTTATAGAATGCTACAACTTTTTACTTATAACGTTATCAAATCAAACATTGATGATAATTTTATTCTGTAATCCCTTATTGCAAATATTTTAAACTTTTGACTCCCATGGTCTCCTAAGCATTGCATCGGGTTTTTATTATAGATTGTGAAATGATGTTTTATTTGATGTGGATGCAATAAGTGTGCAAATTACTGGTATTCCGCTGAACCTGGTCAGACTGGAACCTGAATCCAATATAGTAGTACCTATTTGAGCAAAGGTGAGGCAAATAGAAGAAAGAAAAAGAGTTTATTTGCACCAAGCATGACGCACACCATAAACGGAATAAGTGTGCCGGAATAAGAAAACAAACTTACTTAATTTTGAACTTGTCCCCAAGTTCAGGCTTCAATGAGCTCAGGGTTTCATTGAACTCCCGCTGATGATGGTCATATCGCTTCTTCTCATGGTCAAAAACTGCTCCTACATCAACTACAATGTCACATTCGTTGAGCTTGGCTGTATCCCGGGTTCTGACGATGACAGCGTCTTTGTATTGAGGTAGAAGCTTGAGCATATAGCATGCGAGAACTTCGTCACAATGGAAGACACCATCATGAGTTCCAATCTAAAATAAAAAAGGTTATGTTTATGTACAGTTGTCAAAAAAAATAAAAGGCCCGTTTTGACAGCAGAATACAACAAAGACAATTTTATTTCATGTCTCTTTCATACTTACTAGTAATGTTGTATCCTGCTGTCAAAACGTGCCTTTTTTTGACAACTTTAATGACGATTCATTTTTTCTCCACTTAAGTTTAACCCGATTATGTTGTATAACCAGATGCAACAGAGTACAACTACCTCCAATATTTTATCACTGACAGATTTTGTGGCTACAGATACAGACTACCACTGTCAAAACATTAGAGAATGATCTCCCATTTAGGACCAACCTTGGAATGTTTTGATAAACTTTTATTACCTACCTACTCAGTTACACATACTGCCATAACATAGGTACTGCAGTAAAACATACTGCCATGAGGTTTTACCTACTGCCATTTCAACAATGATTATTACCGAAATAAGCTGATGTGAAGATGATGGAAATCCATAGTATTGAAAAAGCAGTTTAAATTTCTAGTACATAGAAACTACTTACTCCAAAAATAATATTGTACCTCGTCTTCTAAGTCTCGTTAGTAATAAAACATTCACAAAGGACTCTGCCGTTATGGTGATACTAGGTATGTTTCATTCGCGATTTAAATCCACTATCTAATAGGTAAACTCAAAACTCCGAAATTATAATATGAAATACCGATAAAATAGGTTATAACAATCACAAGCATAGGTACTAAAAATAAAATCCCACCTTCATATTTCTTGACTGAGAGAGGAAACGCCCAGTTACAAAGCTGCTGTGCGACGAATTATTAAAAACTATACCAATAATGGTACATACAACTTTTCTAAACATTTACTCGTAAGGCTAAAGCAGCGTGTACTTACAATTTCTCGTACATGGACTGCGTCAAGCCTTTCGTTCTATAGATTTTTCTCCACTTTACTCGTCGTCAACGTTCGTTCAATTTCAATGACGCCGTTCAACCGATCGATGATAACGCGTGGCTGAGAAAGGGACACGAAAAAAGTATCGATACTTTGTGGTCTTTTCCTTTCGATTCCGATGCTTTTGTACTCGATTCTTTGTATTCGATACTTTTACATAATGAGTAGTTACTACTACTAGTTACTACCTACTTTTTAACTGTAGCTTATCGAATAAATCTTACAAATTATTTGCTTACAACTGCGCTTTACGGCATATACTTATGGCGTAGGCGACGCCACCTTGTCAAACCTTATTAATGTGGAAGCGCCAGGGTAGCCCGCGAAATTCAAATTTTCTTACGTTTTTTGCAATTTGCAGGTCAGTGTCCGGTTGAATCTTGGCCGTAGCAAGTATGTATTTATGGACTTAAAATCATTAATATAACTCCTTCAATTAGAATTGATCCCAAATGTTATGATTTCATCAATTCAACCAATCATTCAATCAAGTAACTGAGAGAGTTATATTGATGATTTTAATGATTACAGTTCTGTTAATACCGACTTGCTTCAGCCGCGAATCATATTTAGACCAACATACAACCTGATACGGACCGGCAAACTGCAAAAAAACGTAAGAAAATTTGAATTTCGCGGGCTACCCTGGCTTTTCACCTTAAATATCACTGATCATTACACAAAAATTTGTTAAGATATTATAATATTACTAGACTAATATATACATATTAGCTAATACTGAAAAATATCGGTATTAACCCATCTAGAATTCTAGACGCATTGAAGCTAGGGATGGCGTTCATCTTCAATTCGATTAACAGAAGAATCAATGACTCCAGTGAAAAACATCGATTTGAATAGAATTGTAGCACTGAATCGATTTTGTGAATTGATGTTTTGTTTGCCCTAGATAATCTTCATTCGATTTTTTAGGTTTGATAAAAACCATTAGGTATGGTATTATAATATAGTTAGCACTCAACATAGAGAATTATGTAGACTAGAAGAGGCCGAAATCAAACGAGAGCTAGCCTTACATGCCTGTCGACGAGTTAATATCAACCAAGTGCCCCGTTGGTATCGCTTTCATTTATGCAACTACTCTATTCTCCATGGTACTTGGTACTCAACACACATGTAAAGAAAAAACAGTTTTTCACTTAAGTAATTACTCAAAAAATATGAGAGAAAGTGATGTGCTTAGTTTCCTACGCCTCTTTTTAATAATAATGTAGCAAGTAAATTCAGAAAATAAATGTCTTCTTTTATACCTGATACTTTGGAATGGTTATAAAACAATAATTGTAATAATTGAATTTCCATTTCTCTAAACTTAAAAATTCTCCGGCTCCGGCCCCGACATGTGAAAATTCCCAAATAAAACTTATCTAATTGGTAAATAAACACTAAATTAGCGATTAATTCGGCGCACACCGGTGTGTTGCCGGTACTTGAGCGGTATGATAAAGAGATCAGTTTTTTTGTACCTTTCTTGTTTTCCATAATGTAAAAATAATGTTAGTGCAGACTCAAAAAAAACAGTTTTTCATTTTACATAAAAAAATACTAGTACCTGTTATTGAGCCAGACTGAACTAAATACATTATTATTTTAAAACCAAAAATTTCTGAAAATTTGACCTCTAAATATATCGATGCATCAATATTTATTCCATGTGATTTCGAGGTTGATTGATATACATCGATTTATCGATATTTTTTCACTCCCAGCATCCCTAATACAAGCCAAGTGACCACAGAATACAAATGAGCACGGTGACCGCCAAGTCCATAGATAAAGCAATTTTTTTTAGCTAGTGAGCCGTATGCGGCAAGCATTGAATTTAGGACAGATTCGATTTTAATAATCGACTAAAAATAAATATAGATTTACTTAAATGCAAGATATTTTTGTTATAAAAAATATTAACATGGATCTACAACTGATTAAAAGGTTAGTGATGTTTGCAGAACATCTCGGTTTTCAGTTGCTTGAGTTATCACGTTTAAAGTGTAGATGGCGGTTGTGCTTCCGACGTTTATAAATTAAGTCGTAATTAATAGATGGCGCTACCAGTTGAGAAATACCTAGTTATTCTACTGTCTGAGTCTGAATGCCTATTTTGATGATGCCCAATCACATTGTTCATAATTTTTTAATGACTGAACGTTTTTATTACCATATTTCTATCGTAGGTATATTTGGTTCGAAAGAGTTAGGTACCGCAGCCCTGGAAAGCAAAAGGCACTAGGTACGAGGAACACGAATGGGTTTTAGTCAGTAAGAGTCTTTCACTCCCTGCCGCTCCACCCAGAGCGGCGTGAGTCATTTGATGATTTCCCATCCATAAAAAAAATCCGGCCAAGTGCGAGTCGGACTCGCGCACGAAGGGTTTCGTACCATTATCTATAAAAAAACGGCAAAAAATCACGTTTGTTGTATGGGAGCCCCACTTAAGTATTTATTTTATTCTGTTTTTAGTATTTGTTGTCTTAGCGGCAACAGAAATACATCATTTGTGAAAATTTCAACTGTCTAGCTATCACGGTTCATGAGATACAGCCTGGTGACAGACGGACGGACGGACGGACAGCGGAGTCTTAGTAATAACTCCCTTTTTACCCTTTGGGTACGGAACCCTAAAAAGGTATAATGTTACACGTTATAGATAGGTACCTACCTAGTAAGTACCGAAAAAACAACCATAGTGCGGTCGCTTCAAGTTTGCACCAAATGGCAGTCCAGCTCAGTAGGTAAGTGTCAGGCAAATATACCTGACGCTGATATTCTGCTGGATCCCTCGGTCGCAAGAAGAGTGAATGTTGTACCTAATTAGGTACCTATAGGTTGGTACCTGTCATTAATTGCATTTAATTATTAGAGGCTTTAAATAGTCAAGTTTCAAAGTGAAAGATGGGCCAGTGGAACAAATACTTGATTCTTATAAATACCTAAACTATAAAGTAAAACGATATCTATTTAAAGAGGTAAACGAAGATATCGTTTACCTCTTTAAATAGATATCGTTGTTGTATCGAACCGGTTGATTTTGAAAAAAAAACACATCCATCCTGTGTTAATACACCATCCGAAACTATCGCAAATAAGGATCAAATTCTTGAAAGCATAACACAATGGCAAACTAAAGGAAAACGCTAATTTTTAACCAATTACTTTTAAATTTCTGGCTAAACCCACTTATCTAAACCGTACAATATGATAATTTTTCAAAAATTCAATGATGCTGTTGTACATTCTCGGGCCTGATGTTGTTGAAAACTAAAACTGCATCAGGGATTTTTGAAAAACATAACAGTTGATGTTTTTTTTTTTAATTTAAAATGTAATTTGGTAAAAATTAGCTCTCGCTCAGTGTCTTTCGATATTCCTCATAGTTCTGGGTTTGGTCATCCACGCACAATTTAAAAAAATCACCCTGTACCTATCCTTACTACTACTGTACGTATCCTGCATCCATGATTGTTACAGTCATTATTATTGTGAATGTGATACTGCAACTGCATGTGTACCAATATTGTAATATCATGTAGAGATTTCAGATTTATCTGGAAGTTTGATTACTTCAACCAGACAGCCTTACTTTGGTATTCAGCATCGGGTCGTTGTACGCACACAATATAGTGGACCTGTCTAGGTTCACAAATATCTGTGAGGTGCTTTCCTAAAGATACCAATTCTGACATTGTCCTACATGGTTCCTACTCATAAGATCTGGCCAATTCAATATACTTGTAAAGTCTTTAGCCTATCATGGTTTTTCGGTGTTTCATCTCAAAACGTCTATATATTTAAAAGATGAAGAAAGAAAAAACAGGAGGGTAGTCCCAAGTTACACACAAAAGTTTTTGAGCTCTTTAATTTTTAATTAAATTAAATATTAAAAACGGTTTTTAAAAATATTTAAAGTAGTACCTACATTAACCTCTGGTGCACTCAGTCAGTTCATCAACTCTCCTTCACAACACTTCTCTGCACTACCAGCACTGCACTTCAATACCATGGACCTATACTCCAAATTGTCAAGCTGTGTGGAGGAACTTTCTTCTACATTCGCTTCAAGAATGACACAATACGAGGAAGACTTGAAGAATGCCAGTGGTGAAGCTCCCCACAAATCAATAGCCAGCCTGTCCAAGGACATCACAGAGTTCAAGGTTCTAATGTGGAAAACCTTGAGTGCACTGAAATCCCAGATGGAGTTGCTTGTGGTGGGGCTGGACAGACATGAAATGGCATCCCGTGCTAAGGTTCTCCTACTACATGGCGTATCTGAGGACAAGGATGCTGATCTTAGCACTGGCCTCCTTAAAATTTTGTCAGAGCGTCTAGAAGTCAAAAATGGCGCCCTGAAAAACATAACAGCCTGTCACCGCCTCGGAAACAATACCAGCAAGCCTCGTCCCGTCTTGGTTCGATTTGAAAGCCGCATAGTGCGAAGTGAGGTGTGGCGAAATAAGACCAAATTGAAAGGGTCTGGTCTAACGCTTTCCGAGTTCCTTAATAAGCCCAGACACGACATATTTATGAACGCTCGGAAGTACTACGGCATACACAAGTGCTGGACATCAGAGGGGAAGATCGTCATCCAGGTCTCCGATAGCACGCGACGGCGACGAATCTGCCTTAGAATATCGAGAACTGGTAGCTAAGTTCCCCGTTGCCGAGTCCTCAGCCGTAACATCGAAGCAAGTGCCCGAGAAGAGAACTCGCAAGCCAGCCAAATGATGGTACTATTTTCGCACTTTTCTATAAGTACATTTAGTATTATTTTTCATTTGTGTCCTTCCTTGTATCCGAAACTTTTCTTAAGCCTGCACTCCCTTCCACGCAGTATTCTCTGCCTGGATACAAAGTCGTGCGTAATGACAGAACGGGCAAGGGTTGTGGAGGGGTTGCCATATATCTCCGTGGCGATATATCGTACAAGATTGTTGACCAATCTCCGAGTCTCTATTCAAAGTTTGCGGAGCATTTATTTGTTGAAATAGACTTTCAGCACACAAAATTACTTTTGGGCGTCTATTATAGTCCCTCTTGTCAAATTGACTACTTTTCCTCCATCGAGACTAAATTAGAAAATCTTTCCCCACTATATGAGCACACGCTTATTCTCAGAGACTTCAACACATGTCTGCTAAAGGGAGACTCGCGCAGCCGTACACTCCAATCACTTGTCTCTTCTGTCAATATGCACGTACTTCCACTCAATGCTACGCACAGAGCTCCTCACTGCACTCCTTCTCTCTTAGATGTCATTCTAGTTTCTGACCCTAACAAACTAGCAGCACATGGACAGCTCCCTGCTCCCTTTTCCTACCATGACCTGATTTACCTTTTTTATAAGATTCGACCTCCTAAACGCAAGGCTAAATTACTCTTTCTTCGCAGTTTTAAAAACATTGATTTGGAGCGTTTAAGAGCAGACGCTGGTGGCATTGACTGGTCTTCTGTGTTCAACTGTGAGGATACAGATACTATGGTCTCAGTCTTCAGTAGGACTATGTTGGAGTTGTACGACGCACACGCTCCCCTTAAAAAGGTGAGAGTGAAGCACCTTCCTGCGCCATGGCTAACCCCAGAAATAAAAAAAACAGATGGCAAAGCGTGACAAGTCCAATATCCATCCTCCCAGTCCTCGCCAAAGTCCTCGAGAGTATTGTACAAAGGCAACTGTCTTATTATCTGTCCTCTAATAGCCTGTTGAGTCCTTACCAATCTGGCTTCAGACCTGGCCATAGCACAGTGACAACTCTTGTCAAAATAACTGACGACATTAGGCTGGCTATGGAGAACAAATGTCTAACAGTATTGGTTCTACTGGACTTCAGCAGTGCTTTTAACTCAGTTGACTTTGACATTCTCTTGGGAATCCTTTCCTCTCTCTATGTCTCCGCACCAGTAATTGAGTGGTTTAAATCCTATCTTCGGGGCCGCTCGCAGTCTGTACGATCTGACGAGGATTCCTCTGAATGGTGTGATTTGGCTGCGGGTGTACCACAGGGTGGCGTCCTCTCTCCTGTTCTCTTCTCAGTTTTTATAAACGCTATCACAAAGGTCCTAACTTCTAACTATCATCTCTACGCAGACGACTTGCAGCTTTATCGACATTTTAAAGTGGACGAACTGGCTGGGGCTGTGGCTGCCATCAATGATGATCTTGATAATATCAACAGATGGGCAAAGTCTTTTGGACTCTTGCTGAATCCGACTAAATCTCAAGCGCTCATTATTGGTGGCAGATACATGCTCAGCCTATTAGATCACCGGTCTCTGCCGCCAGTAGTGTATGACTCAGTGCCCATTTTATACTCTAAAAGCGCTAAAAACCTTTTAGAGTAGGGAGGTTCATATCGCTGATATTAGTAAGAGGGTATTCTACTCCTTTCAGTCTCTTAAACGTCTCCAAAAATTCTTACCATTTCACACTAAGGTCAGTCTTGCTCAATCTCTTCTTCTACCACTTATAGACTATGCAGATGTCTGTTTTCTAGATGCAACAGAGGACACTCCTAAATAAACTCGAACGACTTCAGAACTTGTTTATACGCTTTATCTTTGGGCTCCGGAAATACGACCACGTGTCGGAATTTCGGACCAAATTGAAGTGGCTGCCAATTCGGCGTCGGCGAGATACACATATCCTATCCCTACTCTATACTATCTTTCACAATCCTAATTCTCCTCAATACCTTCGTGAATGCTTTGAGTACCTCGTCCCGAGGGGTAAACCATGTCGCACTGCCACTTCTCTTCTCCTTCGTACTCCGCGTCACACTTCCAGCCGCTATGATGGCTCCTTTTCTGTTGCTGCTGTGCGTCTCTGGAACTCGCTCCCACACTCCCTACGCGACAGCCCTTCCCTTGATGTCTTCAAGAGGAAAGTTAAAGATCATTTCCTTTCGACTATGACATAATATTCATATATATGTATGTGTATTTTTAGGTTTATGCATGTAGGTATATTAATACTAATTTTAAATGTGGCCATGGACGACCGAGCTTGGGCACAAGTAACTCTTCCCATCCGTATGGAAGGCCTTGGCGTCCGCAAAATTACCATTATTAGTTTACCGGCTTTTATATCTTCGGTTCACGGCACTGATAAATTAATCAGGAATATTCTAGCTTCTACACTGATTGATTTTGATGTGCCGTGCTTCACCGAGGCTGTGGAGGCCTGGAGACTCGCTTGCCCGAATTCAAATCCGCCCGACTACCCTTTATCCCAGAGACGGTGGGATGAGCCGCTCTGCAGAGAAATTCAGGCAAACCTTATTGCTACATCATCTACTACTGCAGAGCGTGCGCGCCTGCTGGCTGTGGGTGAGTGGGAGTCGGGTCTCTGGCTTCACGCACTACCGTCGTCAAACATTGGCACCTTTCCGCCTCGCTGCTTGCCTGCGTCTTGGCGCTCCTTGTTGTTCTCCTCATCGCTGCCACTGTGGCGAAGTTGTCAACAGCCTCGGACACCACGGCCTGTCATGCAGCCGTAGCGCGGGCCGCATAGCGCGGCACGCGAATATTAACGACATCATCCGACGAGCTCTTGTCACCGTCGGCGTTTCGGCTGTATTAGAACCCAGTGGCCTGGCACGCGACGATGGCAAGCGACCGGACGGTATGTCTTTATTTCCGTGGAAAATGGGTAGGCCTTTAGTATGGGACGCTACTTGTGTCGACTCTTGCGCCATCCCATCTTCCTAGCTCTTCGTGCTGTGCTGGTGCTGCCGCTGCGGCTGCGGAGAAATAACAACCTCGTTGGTAGTTATATTTTCGAGCCGTTTGGGGTTGAAACTCTCGGGTCGTGGGGACCGAGTGCTCATGCGTTATTTAAAGAACTTGCTAAACGCTTAGTTGACACTTCGCGTGACCCAAGGGCTGGCTTTTACCTTGGACAAAGGATAAGCTTTGCCATACAACGTGGCAATGCCGCCAGTCTTTTGGGCACTCTTCCAGTCGACAGCGATGCGGATGAATTTTTTGACGCCATCTTTTAGGGTTAACTTAGTTAGGATATTTGATTTTTATTATTAGTGCTGTCTTTATTAAATACCATTTTTCGTTATTTATTAAAATTTATTTAAGAACCTCCTCTCCTTTCTTGGATTTTTTTTTGGGAGGCATGCAAGAATCATAAACAGCATCACATTGCATGTTTTGGGCTAAGCCAGGGGATTTGGTTTTACAGAAAAATATAAATTAAATGACGCCGAGGCATATTCAAGCTCGCTCCGCTCGATCGAATATTCCAGCTAAAAAAGTATCCTTAACAGACACATTTGTTGACCTTTCATACAGGAATAAGAGTCAAGTTAGGGTTTAAGAGAGTTACGAGAGCAAACTCGATAATTTTAGCGCACCTTCAAACTGCTTTTTTTGTTCCGTATCCGAAGGGTACCTAACCAACTGAACCCTATTACTAAGCCTTCGCTGTCCGTCCGTCGGTCTGTCAGCAGGCTGTATCTCAAGAACCGTAAAAGGTAATCAGTCGAAATTTTCACAGAGTGTGTATTTCTGTTGCCGCTATAACAACAAATAATAAGAATTATATTACAAATTAAAGATCGGTTTATCCGTACCTAGTCTATCTCTAATAAAACACAGCTGAAGCGCATTTCAGACTACGCTACATGCTATTCTGCTGTAAAGTACAGCATTAAAAGCTATAAAAATAAACGAAATTGCGTATTTAGCTTTCCTGTGACTTTTCAGTGATGTTGTTAGGTGTGCGGTACCACTAAAAAGTGAAAAATAAAACTCTTACAAAAAAAAAACAACTGCCTTCCAAATATTTGTAATTATAATTTCCGAAATAACTTTAATTTCGGAAGTCGGTATTAATTACGAAGAAACAACCAAAAACACCGATTTTCGAAATTAAAGTTATTTTTTACTATGTAGTGTTTTTGTATTTGGAAGTCGGTTGTATTTTTTAAGAAATTATGTTCGGTTATCGTGAGCGACATGATTCCTAATACCTTCACTAATTTTTTGCCCACCCCTTTCCATGCATATTGTAGTGTTTTTCTCTATTAGCTTAGGTACCTACACTAGATTATGATCTAGTGTACTTAGAAGACGTTGATCGTGGTTGTTGATTAGGTATGCCAAATCATCGACTGTCACGATAAACGTCTTTTTCGAACTACATTATATATAGGTATTTGGTGTCGGCTTCCAGAGAGACCGAATCCAGCTTATGGTAGGCGCCAGATAGACTTGCAATTGAGTACATTGACTCCATTATATGACTTTAATAATGGGTTCACACGAGATAGACTTTTTTCAGTACATATCATGAATTCTGGATAAAGAAAAAAAAACACCGACGTTTGTCGGCACTGTATTGTTGCACAGAAACAAATCTCCTCTATATGGGTCATTGTATTCATCATTAATGAACAACTTTCACTATGGGACCAACATTGAAATCGCGAAAAAAAATCGACTGCCCCATACATGAGTGAATTTCAACAGGTCCTATAAAATCTTCATTTCCGTGTATTTTTTTATCTTAAGGTTTTTTTAAAAAAAAAAACGCTTTTATTAAAGTTTTTGATAATGTATTGTATTCTTGCTTAATGTCTAGCAGATAACTTAAAATACTAACGAGATATACAGGATTAAAAATTCCGTGCCACGGCGATGAAACATGCGTGCACGGCAATGAAACAAGCGTCCACGGCAATGAAAAAACTGTGCCATGGGAATGAAAGAATCAATCCATGGAAATGAAAAAACATTATATCTCTCCGAGGGGGAAAGGCAAACCCAGACAAATTGTGTATGGGAGTAAGATTTGGATAGATAATATATTACAAAAGGAAGAATGGGAGTATGTATAAGAATAAAGGCTGTAGTATTGAAATCCCTAAGAAGTGTTGCGAGTGTAATTCAACAGTCTTTCTTTACTTATTGTACTCTCATTCTTCTTTTGTAATATTTCCTTGCCCAAATTTTACTCCCACACAAGTGTTGGAATCAAGACCTTATCCTCCTATAATATTGCGAAGTCATTGCACTTCGAGGAAGAACTACTCCTGCAGCCTTCTTTTTAAGATATCGTTCTCTTTCTTTTCTTAGATACTCCTCTCTTAATACAGGGTCGCTTCTTAATTTTTGACGTCGCTTTTCTTCCGCCAATCTTTTCCTCTCCTTTCTCACCTCTTTAGATAATTTTGGTTTAGGCATCTTGGCATCCTAAAAATATAAACAATCCATTATTAAAATCAGACTGTAGTATGTGGGGGTGCATGCGTGTGTGAGGGTAAATTATACGTGTGATAGAGTACCAAATGTTACATCATTTTGTTACGTTACCATGAAAAAATCTTTTTGTAGTTGACTGTACAGTAAAAACTCATCAAGTCTATCCTTAAGAGGGCGCCGACCAAACGTCGACCGCGCAGTGGCGCCCTCATCGTTTGTTTGGTTATTTCTTTTATTTTAGAATGAAAAATAGTGGCCACTATTTTCCGTTTTAGTGATTATAATAAAACTGAACAATTTAAAACTACCGTTTATACTAATATTAACGTATAATCTTGTGGAGCACAACTTAAATTGCATATTTTCTGCATTTTCATTCTAAAATAAAAGAAATAACCAAACAAACGATGAGGGCGCCACTGCGCGGTCGACGTTTGGTCGGCGCCCTCTTAAATGTTTTATCGCATTGCAGAGAGAGTTAACTTGACGAGTCCTGTAATGTCAGTAATCGGTATTACCTGTATAACAGATAAAAGGTGATAAAGATATTTTCTTTGCCTAATCATACCATGGCGATGAAAACACAAGTCACGGAAATGAAATACCTGGCCACAGCAATGAAAATAAATTGTTTAACAAGGCATGGCAATGAATTTTTTTTCATTGCCGTGTCTTTTTTTTCATTGCCATAGCAAATTTCGCGCACAAACACTACGGCAATGAAAGCACGGCGATGAAAATCAAGGCAAAAAATATAAATAACAAAAAATCTATTAACTATTTAAAGAAATAAATACTTCACAAATAAACATAAAAGAAATGGCGTTCTATCGAATGCTTACTCAAGAAGACAAACTTAATTCAAAATGAGGTTATACCTATCCACGGCGATGAAAGAAAAAATGTCCAGTAACATAAAAATTGAATAACTTACATTATGGCTCGAAAACGCAGGCACGTGTGTACGTCCTTCCACGTCGAGCACTTAGGCAGCACTAACACGAAACGTTTAGCGCACCGCGGGGGGGACGCAAGTCATTAGGTAAAACAATATCCTTGAACATGATTAGGACACGGCGATGAACGGTAGTTCTGGGACAAATGAATTTTTATTAACCATTCGTTGTATTGTTGAAATATTTGAATAAATATATTCCGTAACAATACTTTAACTATTCATGTATCAAATAAAACTAGGTTTTAATATAAATCACCAATAGATTTTTATCAATGAGGAATAATACACAACAAGGTGACGTGTGGACAAACACGGCAATGAAATATTTCGAGGTTTAATTAATTATTTTGGAGTATCCATTAATCCTATTAATAAAATATTTAGTGCTACACGTGGATTTCTATTTCACCTAACCGGAAAAAAATGTTAGAACATTATAACTTTGTTTTTTAGTACCAATTTCATTGATGCCACGCAATTTTTGGTCCCGGGAAATTCACTCACATTTCTACGCATATAACTCGACAAAATGTACTGAACCTGTAAAATTTTACTATAAAGTTACTATTTGAAAAAAAGGTACTATTTTTTTTGTAGGATACGAATTGTGTACGTCGCGTAAAATTTAACCAAAATATGGGGTTGTTGATTTTTATATTCAAAATTCACTTACGTAAATTTTACTATACTTACGTAAAAACATTCGTGCTAGGCCCTCAGATTCTGATGTGATTTTACTACTATACTCCATAAAATAAAAAACTCCCAAGTAGAATCGCAATACTTTTATGGAAGACCAACCGCAATATGCCTGTTTTGCAGAGGTTAGGCAGAGGTGTACAGTCACGTTATGCCAAGTGTATGTCCCATGTCTAGCGAGGCTATTGCCATCTATCTATCTAGCCTATTTTTTCACACGGCTGGGCAAAGGCCTCCCTCTCCCTTTTCCACACAACTGTGTCATTTGCTATTTCGAACGAGTCCTTTTGGTAGGAGTCGAGCCCGTCCTCGCCTTGGTGTATCGCGATGTCTTTTGTCATTTAATGGGAGCCATTCGGTGGTTATTTTTGCCCTTTTCACGTCTGACATGCGGCAGACATGTCCAGCGGCTGTCTGGGCAACGCCCATGACTTTGGTTTTGGAGCGCAGTGTTGTTTTCCTTACGAGGTCTGAGAGACTGACCCCTAGGATACTACGCTCCTAAATTTGCAGACGACACCGCTTTATTAGCAAGTAAATAAAGATCCAAGACTGGCATCAGAGAACTTGCAGAAAAACCTTAACAAAGTAAACGAGTGGCTCCAAAAATGGAAAATAAAGGCTAGTGCTGCAAAGCCAGTTTGGAAGGTAGCGGAACAGAGAGTAAAGTCACGCATACCTCCGTTGAAAAGGGAGGATCCGACCAGACGGTTATTTGTGTCTGGTGGGCAACTGCCCCAGAGTTGATATTCGGGCTTTTGCATGTGTTCTAATCGCACGGTAAACTTTGATATCGCGATTTAGGATTTTGTAGTTAGTTCGCAGCTTGTCCAGATAGATGGCGCTGCGAGTCTCATTTGTTGTGATGTTGATTCTGCTACGTTGATTTTTGTGGCGGCATGAATGCCGCTACACCAGTATAGGTAACATTCACCCTCAAACAAGGAGACTGCACACCTGTAAAGTTGGGCCAATGTACTGTACCCCACAGTGACCATGTAAGATATCTTGGCTTACACATTGATCATAAACTAATCTGGAGGCACCACATCAAATGTAAAAAGTAGGAGCTTCAGCTGAAGTACAACAGACTATACTGGATGCTAGGAAGGAACTCGAGGCTCTCTTTGGACAAAAAACTGCTTATTTATAAAGTCATCCTAAAGCCCATTTGGACATAATGGTCTGCAACTATGAGGCAGTGCAAGCGATTCCAACATAAATGTAGGTACTCCAGCGCCAACAGAACAAGATCCCAAGAACAATTTATTGCAAAAGTACCATAGTACATAACCAACAATGAAGTTCACGAGCACCTTGAAATGAGGACAGTCAAAGACGAAATTCGGAGTTTGGCAGCTAAATACAAAGAGCGGTTAACCCCTAACGAACTTGCTCGCCAACTTCGTTAGGGATTAACGTAACGATGTGA
The DNA here is from genome assembly GCA_947386135.1 of Melanchra persicariae. Taxonomy (NCBI): domain Eukaryota; kingdom Metazoa; phylum Arthropoda; class Insecta; order Lepidoptera; family Noctuidae; genus Melanchra; species Melanchra persicariae. Next base: position 4,997,066 of record OX376665.1, read on the forward strand.
GATGACGTGTCATCATATCCTAGAGCTAGAAGACCGGTAGTAGCTCTGGGCAGCAGATGAGTAGATGCTTCCAATGGGAACCCACTCCGCATGATAGCATCACAGAACAGATTTGCTCAGTCTTGGGGCTGATTGCAAATACACGCAGATAAAAAAAGCCACCTCATGTTACACGGCACAATTACAAAAAGCAAAATTTTCTAATCCCCCTAAATTTCCTTCCCTGTGTTCGAATTCGAACCTACAACACGTAAGTCGGAATCACTCGGATCACTACGCCCCGCTGCTGCCGCTGCTGCCCCCTCATCATACAATATATCATACAATTCATAAGTTTATATTTATATGAACTTGTAGGTATGTACTTATTGTTCTTAATGGATTATAATTATTAATACAGTTATTAGTCCCTTTATTGCATTATACCTTACATACCAATTTTTATTTTAAATATTTCTTTAATAGTACCTACACTTTTAAAAATATATATAAAAAGTAGTAGTCCGCCGGTGTCGGGAGCAGGGTCCAGGCCACCGATCCGGTGGTTAGGACTCCAGAGAAAGGAACCTCCTCACAATACGAGCCGTTTCAAGGAGTACTGCCTTCTGTATCAGCCGGTTGATTCTGTCGACATCTCACGGTGTTCACCTAGGCGGAGTGAACGACAACTGAGCTGTCATTCCATCTTATTTGTATGGTTTGACAACTCAACCGTCGTGCACCCTGCCCAAGTGTTCACTTCGACGTGTTTACAGAATCGCACTGCAGGCCCTTTATCCGTTATCTGCGTACCTAGCGCTAGCTTCGACAGATCGTCATCGAAGCTTTTGGCCATTAGGCCATTGGCCGTAACGACAATCGGCACAATGCCAGTTTATTATTAATGTTACTAATACCTAAATAGACGGTCTCAGTAGACGCTGATAACAAGGTGTAAGGTGTGAATGACGACGGTAGTAGATAAGGTAACAATACGCTTTTATTATTTTATTCACACTTCATTCATCTTTTATGTAGACGATGTTTTTTGTAGGAACTTTTGTCAAAGGGAATCATCATCATCTGCCAAGCATTTTCCAAACTAAATATATCATAAGTGTTGACGCAAGCGCCTACTGAAATTAGCATACCGAATTTTGTTGAGGCTACGTTGATTATGGCTAATCTAATTATTTCTAACGTTTTTATTGACCGGCTACCTTCATCTGTGATTGTTAGAATAAAATTGCACGTTCACATCAAGCAGCGTATTTTTTTCATTATTCCCGTAATTATACCTGGATCAATCCCGCACATGGTCCTTCGAGCCTGGATACTGGAGATTTGAAGAATATTTACTCCGATCAGCGAATTGTTATAAAGGGATTGAAGAGAATTGGTGGACATTAAAAATCTCAGTCGACGCCCGGTGTCGCAGGTGAATTCTGCTACGTCATTCAGAAGATTTTTGGAATTTACGTGGTCTGGATACATAATAGCTGAGAAAAGGCGTATTTATTATTAAATTTGTGTTCCCAACACTCTATTTAACAGGTATAATTAGCGTAAGTCAGTCGTTATTAGCCAGGTTAGTACGAAATACCTATTGTCATTTTTCTTTGTTCTGTGAGTGGTTACAAATTGCAACACAATTATTAGCTGATCAGCAATTATTGTTCATTTTGTTATTAACACATTGTTAAAGAGTAGTTATTTGTAGTAACTGCATTATTTTGCTTTACGGTGTAATAATTTAACAGTTAGGTTGAGACAGTTAGGTAATCACATTAGTTAGCACAGATAGGCAATAGAAACCATTCAAATGCAGTGTTATTATTTAAGTTTAGTAAAATATAACCGTCAATACGCATAGTTTATTAGAAATACTAAATTGTTATTTATGTAAATTCACTCTAAAGAAAGTGTATTTTAATCTTATACGTATTTCAGGCTGCATCATTTGTAATTGTTATTTAAACGTTGCAATAACTTTAATTATATACATTCTAGGTTGATCACACCAGATTACGCAATGCCAGAGGATAAGGAATTAAATAAGGACAATAAAGATCTCGTTAGGAAACGAGCGAGTTACAAAGGAAAAGTGACAGTGTTCTCAAACTATTTAAATTCTTTGAATCCTTCTTCTTTAAGCCCTACCGAGGTAAGCGAGTTGCAATTACGTTTTACTAGACTCGAGGCATTGTATGCCCAATATGATGAGGTGCAATTATTGCTGGAGTGTATCACAGATGATTTGGATGGCCAGATGCTGGAACGCGCAGAGTTTGAATCTTTTTATTACAAAACACTATGTACAGCTCAACAAATGTTGGATGCTAATAGGAAAAGAGATTCTAACGATACCTGTGACGTAATGTCGCGTTCTAGCAATCATAAGTTTGTTAAATTACCGACTATTCAGTTGCCGAAATTCAGTGGTTCATATACAAACTGGTTAGAGTTTCACGACACATTTGTTAGTCTCATCCATTCAAACGATGATATGGACGAAATAAATAAATTTCATTATTTGAGGTCATCCCTAGAAGGGTCAGCTGCTGTGGTGATCAACTCGATTCAGTTTTCTTCTGCAAATTATTCGGTAGCGTGGAATCTTCTCTGCGAGAGGTTTGATAACAAACATCTGCTTATCCAACATCATGTTTCTGCATTATTTCAAATCGACACCCTTCAAAAGGAGTCGTCAGTTAATTTAAAGGGTTTACTTGATGCTGTTAACAAAAACATACGTGCCCTAGAATCCTTAGATGAACCGGTTACTCATTGGGATACTTTACTCATTTATATCGTCACACACAAATTAGATAGCAAAAGTTATCGTGAATGGGGTGAGTATAAGGGCCGCCTGAACAAGAATTCTAAAGTTACGTTTGAATTATTTATTACTTTTATCAAAAACCGTGCTGAGATATTAGAAACGTTCGAATTGGAAGCTACGAATACTAAACACTCACACACTGGGAAAAATTCAAACAAGGTTAGGTCAATGTTGGTACAGGATTCTAATAAAAATAATTCAGGTGAAAGTTCAAGTAAACATGATGATGGTGTTTCAAATAAGCCTAAGAATTGTGTTATGTGTAACGGTGATCATAAGTTAAGTAGTTGTCCGCAGTTTTTATCATTAAGCAATGAAGCTCGTTTGCAGGTATTACCTAAATACAAAGTTTGTTACAACTGTTTCAATCTGGGACATTATGCAAACAACTGCAAAAAGCTAGGTTGTAAAATATGCCGTCGTAAACACAACACTATTGTTCACGTTGATAAATCCTTGAAGTCAGACGCAAGTGGTACTTCTGCTAGCAGTGTTGCTGTTGACACGAATGGCAGTGTGACTGTCTCCACTCAGCCCACTACTATAGGTATAGGTACCGGCGTATCGTTGTCCGCGAGTGTTGAACACGGTGACGTGTTATTATCCACTGCACTCGTCAAGGTCATGAGTATTAATGGTCAGCAGTTTGTTGCTCGTGCTGTGCTTGACAGTGGCAGCACGTCATGCCTCATGACTGAGAGGTTATATCACCAGCTAGGTTTGACTGCCAAGACTGTAAACAATTCTATTATAGGTATCAACAACTCATCATCTTTTATCAATAAAATGTGTTCAGTATCAATAAAATCTTTAAATAATAGTTTTGGTATGAATATCAATTGTTTTATTCTCCCATCTATCACAGATGAGATTCCAAGTAAACATGTTCACTTGTTAAACATTAAAATTCCTTCTGATGTTTGTCTTGCAGATCCAAACTATTACTCACCGGCGCCTGTCGATATGTTGCTCGGTGCTGACATCTTTTGGGATTTATTGGAATCTCAACGAATTAAGTTAGGTGATGGGCAACCAATTCTTTGTGAGACTAAATTGGGTTGGTTAGTCTCCGGCCCAATTAACAATTGTATTTCTTCTAAAGTTTTAAAATGTAACTTTATAAAGGTGCGTTCAGACTGTGATGATGAATTAAATCTTAATGTTGATCAACAACTTACAAAGTTTTGGCAACTTGAAGAAGTGTGTATTTCGTCTCCGTACTCTTCAGAGGAGAAGCTATGCGAGGAGCATTTTATGAAAAACACTACTCGTTTGGAAAATGGTCAATTTTGTGTTAGGATTCCTTTAAAATGTTCCTCGGACAATTTAGGCGAATCTTTGTCAAGAGCTAAACATTGCTTTGCTTCTCTGGAACGTAGATTTAAATCTAAAACTCAATTTTGTAAAATGTACAAAGAGTTCATGATGGAATATGAAACTTTAGGTCATATGTCTAGATGTAAAACTATTGATGATCAAGCGTTTTACATTCCGCATCACGGAGTTCTGCGTGAAAACAGCTCCACTACTAAGTTAAGAGTAGTTTTTAATGCAAGTAGTTTAACTAATAATGGTACATCTATTAATAATATCCAGATGATTGGACCCGTGGTACAGGACGATCTTTTATCGATTCTGTTGCGTTTTAGACAACATAAGTACATCATAGCTGCTGATGTTGAAAAAATGTACCGGCAGATAGTTGTTCATCCAAATGATAGGTATCTTCAACAAATTATTTGGCGTGATAATCCGTTAACTTCATTACACGCTTACCAACTTAATACCGTAACGTACGGCACGACCAGCGCTCCTTACCTAGCAACCCGGTGTCTTCGGCAGTTAGGGCTAGAGTGTGTTGATAAGGAGATAGGTGACGTCATCCTCCACGACTTTTACGTGGATGACTTGCTCACTGGAGGAGATGACATCAATGAGGTCAAAGTGTTGCGTCATAAAGTTACTTCAACTCTTGCTTCAGCGCAGATGAATCTAAGAAAGTGGAAGTCGAATGACATACAATTGGTAATTGGTTCTGACTTTCCCCAGTCTTCACTGGATTTAAATATTGGTGGATTTGAGTCAACCAAAACTTTAGGCATAGGTTGGCAGCCACTGTCAGATTACCTTTGTTTTCCAATTAGTCAGTCAGTTAATTTTAATAATACAAAACGTGACATGCTGTCGATTGTTTCACAAGTTTTTGACCCGCTTGGATTATTGGCTCCGTGTGTAATTGTAATGAAAATGTTACTTCAGAAGTTATGGTTGAAGAAACTGTCTTGGGATGAACAGCTATCACCGGACATTAGTAAGCTTTGGAATGATATAATTATTAATTTACCTAAATTAAATGAAATTCATATTCCACGTCGAGTTTTAATTGATTGTTATGAGTTTTTAGAATTCCACATTTTTACTGATGCGTCTGAACGCGCCTACGGCGCTTGTCTGTACGTACGAAGCGTTGATAAGCAGGGACAGGTTTTAGTGCGTTTATTGTTAGCCAAAAGCAGAGTTGCGCCACTTAAGCCGACGACCATACCCAGACTTGAGCTATGCGGTGCTCTTGTAGGTGTTCGCATCTTTGAAAAGGTTGTGGCAGCATTACGAGTCAGCGCGCGACGCACTTTCTTTTGGACTGACTCAACTATTGTTTTAGGGTGGCTAAAAATGACACCAAATAAATTGCAGCCGTTCGTTCGTAACAGGGTTGCAGAGATTTTAGATAAGACTGGTGGCTGTGAGTGGAGACATGTTCCAACTGACCAAAACCCTGCTGACTATTTGTCTCGTGGAGTAGACATTAATTTACTACCTAGTCTAAATGCTTGGTGGTTCGGTCCTGGTTTTTTAATGAATGAAATGGCTTATTGGCCTTCTAAATTAATAAATGTTAGTAACGAAATTTTGCCTGAAATGAAATTAGACCGCATCTTGCATGTTTTGATTAATAACAATGAACTTGATGAATTGATTAATTTTACCCGGTTTTCAAACCTTTTAAGACTTCAGCGAACAGTCGCCTATGTTTTACGTTTTATTGACGCTTGTAGAAAACAACCTATTCGCGGTCCTCTTTCTGTGCGTGAACTGGAAAGGGCTTTAAACTTTATTATATGTTCATCTCAAAGTCAATCTTTTAAAGACTATAAATTACTACTTAACAATAAAACGTTACCTAAGAAAAGTGAATTAAATAAGTTTAACGTTTTTCTAGACGAGAACAATATAATGCGGATTCGAGGTAGATTGCAACATTCAGATTTTCCTTATAATAAAAAGCACCCGATTCTTATTCATTCTAGTCATCATTTCTCAAAGTTAATTTTTAGTTATGAGCATAAAAGATTGTTTCACGCTGGACCCCAGTTATTGTTGGCGTCTATAAGAGATACGTACTGGCCCATTCGGGGTCGCAATTTAGCTAGGATGTGCTGTAAGCAATGTATTCGATGTTCCCGATTTAGAGGTGAAACTGTAAGTCCTATTATGGGAGATTTACCACAGCAGCGACTTCTAGCTGGTTTTCCTTTCGAAAACATAGGCTTGGACTATGCAGGTCCTATTCAGTCAGCTGTTCGTCAAGGTCGTGGCTGTAAATTAGTAAAAGTTTATATAGCTATTTTTGTTTGTTTTTCTACGAAATCAATTCATCTTGAACTGGTCGGTGATTTAACAAGCAACACTTTCATTATGGCGTTAAAAAGGTTTATGTCACGTAGAGGTAAGCCGAGAAATATCTTCTCGGATAATGGCACCTCATTTGTTGGTGCATCTAATGACCTTTCTAGGTTTCTTAGGACGAGTTGCGATTCGCTTTCTGAGGAGATGGCTAAGGAAGGAATTAACTTTCACTTTATTCCTGCATATTCTCCTCATTTCGCTGGCCTTGCGGAAGCTGGTGTTAAATCAACCAAGCATCACTTAGTCAGAGTGCTGGGCCTTTGTAACCTTACCTACGAAGAGCTATACACCATGATGGTTCAAGTTGAAGCCATTTTAAACTCCAGACCACTGACGCCGTTATCATCGAACCCCGAGGATCTGACGCCGCTCACACCCGGACACTTTCTCATTGGACGTCCTATGACATCGCTGCCGTCACCTGACCATCGAGACCAGTCCATCAATTCTCTGACTCGATTTGAGCGCATTGAGCTTCTGCGACAGCATTTTTGGAGCAGATGGAGTAAAGAGTATATATCGGAGCTCCAACTTCGCATGAAATGGCGAGCATGTAAGGGCTCCTTGAAGCTTAATTCTTTGGTCTTGTTAAAAGAAGACAACCTTCCCCCACTCAAGTGGAAAATGGGGCGGATCGTTGCTACGTATCCAGGCACAGACGGCGTAGTCAGAGTTGCAGACGTCAAGACTTCTAGTGGTCTGTTACGCAGATCATTTAGCAAGATTTGTCCGTTGCCTATATATCCAGAGTCGGAAGATTCTTAGTGGTTGAAAGGCAGGCTTTCAACGCCCGGGGGTATGTTGACGCAAGCGCCTACTGAAATTAGCATACCGAATTTTGTTGAGGCTACGTTGATTATGGCTAATATAATTATTTCTAACGTTTTTATTGACCGGCTACCTTCATCTGTGATTGTTAGAATAAAATTGCACGTTCACATCAAGCAGCGTATTTTTTTCATTATTCCCGTAATTATACCTGGATCAATCCCGCACAATAAGTGTTTCATTTTTAACTATAATAAATATCCAATTAATATTTATCAATCAAGTCTTCGAGACTGGCTTCTTACTTTCATTTCTATGATTAACTTTACAACTTATCCCCATATTTTGTAAAAAACAATTTTTGCTAATTATGGGAAATTCATCATCATCATCATGTCAGCCGAAAGACGTCCATTGCTGGACAAAGGCCTCCCCCAAGTGGGGGTTTTCCATAATCGCCACGCTTGGCAGCCGGGTTGGCGATCGCAGTGTAGCTGTAGCAATGTACCTACAGAGAATGCTGCTGCCTACTCTCTGGTGAGTCCCTTTGTCACCCCTTACGACACCCACGGGAAGTGATGGGATGGTGTTATTCTTTTACGTACACACGGACACCATACGGAACATGATGTGGGAAATTAACCTAAGTTAATGTCGTC